>JAESUZ010003530.1:0-1200000 GCA_017311185.1 Proteles cristata cristata | reverse complement strand
CATCTTGCTACATTTGTTTCAGTTTTCTTCCTTAAATCCTCTTTTCCAGTCTCTCTTTGTCTCACTCTCACTCTCTCTCTCTCTCTCTACACACACACACACACACACACACAAACACACACACACACACACACACTTTTATCCTGAACCATCTAAGTTTCAGATGTCATGACTTTCAGCCCTGAGAATTTCAGCTTGTGTCTCCCAAGAACAAGTACTCTTCTACATAAACATGGTGGACTTAATACAATAATATCATCTGATGTAAGTTCATATTAAAATTTACTCAGTTGTGGGGTACCTGGCTGGCTCAGTCTGTGGGGCCTGTGATTCTTGATCTTGGGGTTGTGAGCTTGAGCCCCACGTTGGGTGGAGAGATTACTTAAAATCTTGGGATGCCTGGGTGGCTCAGTGAGGTAAGCCTCTGACTTTGGCTTGGGTTATGATCTCATGGTTTGTGAGTTCAAGCCCCACATCAGGCTCTGTGCTGACTGCTCGGAACCTGGAGCCTGCTTTGGCTTCTATGTCTCCCTCTCTCTCTGCCCCTCCCCAGCTCATGCTCTGTCTCTCGCTGTCTCAAAAATAAACATTAAAAAATTTAAAAAATCTTAAAAAATAGAATACATTAAAAAATAAAATTTACTCAATTGTATCCCCAGTTTATTTGAATCAAAGATCTAATTATACATTGCATATATTGCAATTTATGGCCAATTATTATGTCTTGCAAAAAAATTTTTTTTAAGTTTAAGAAATACAAGAAACGAAAAGCCATGTATAATTGTTTTTTTCTTTTTTTTTAAATGTTTTTTTATTTATTTCTAGGAGAGAGAGAGAGGGACAGTGTGAGCAGGGGAGGATCAGAGAGAGAGGGAGTCACAGACTGAAACAGGCTCCAGGCTCTGAGCTGGCAGTCCGCACAGAGCCCGACGCGGGGCTCGAACCCACGAACCGCGAGATCATGACCTAAGCGAAAGTCGGACGCTTAACCGATTAAGCCACCCAGGCGCCCCAAGCCATGTATAGTTCTATTGTACCAGTAAAACTTCTATGACTCTATTGCATATCCCTTTTCAGGATTCCTGGATGCAAAGTTTCACATAATTGTAAAATTATGATAGGATTTGGCATTTTGTTTCTTTGCAGTCAACGTTATGTCAAACTACTTCCATACTGTTTGAATCTTGCATAATATAGAGCCATTAAAATTATTGAAGAACAAGTCATCTACCATATTTTAGCCATTCTCTTAATGTTGGGCATGTGCTGTTTTCTAATTTTTTACTATAACCAATGATGCTGTAATTAAACTGTTGGTAATATGTAGATAAAAAGAGTGGACTGAATATGGGAATAGAAAGGGCTGTAGGAGCCTGGAGAGCAGGCATAGGAACTGTTTGCCTTTCAGCTTTTGGAGAGAGAAAGGCAGGTGAGATAAGATAGAACTTCCGTCCCGTGCTGAGAAAGGCAGGTACACATGTAAGCGAGGCAGGGAGCAGAGGGTGCTGCTCGGTCAGTGGCTTGTTTTGTTCTGTTGGGGTTTACAGGAAGTTAACGTGATTTTTCCTAAAGCTATAGAGCTCAGGTCGAAAAGGGATTCAGACATTTTCCCATTAACGGGGCGATGCTAATTATATTCTAGAAATTACTGAAAGCTTTTCCTATGAGAAGACTAGGAGGCGAGGGTCGTTTTTATGAATGTAATTGTTTCATTAGTTTAATATATTAAAACGTTTTTAAGGCAAATTCCTACAAGTAAGAATGCTCGGTTAAAAGGTATGCCTATTTCAATGGTTTTTGGCCCATACTGTCAATTGCTTTCCAAAAGCATAATTACAGCTCCTTATGATCTGCCTCCTTATGTCCGTGGACTCACCTCAGTATACATGTACCAGGACTAGAGGTTTCCATTCTTAATATATAAGAAATGATACCTCATTGCTTTAATATGCATTTCTGATTTTGAAAGAAAAGTAAAATTAATAAACTTTTTATTCAGGTTTGCTCTTTTCTTTCTAATGAATTGGTTGTGCCTGTTCTTTATTCACTTTATCATTTGTGGTCTCGCTGTTCCTTCACCAATTTGCTTGAGTTCTTTTGGTTCTTTCGTTCTTCCTTTGTGTAAGTATTATCCCTAGGCTGCTCTTTTGCCTAAAAAACTTCTTATTTTGCAATATAGTCTGTTGCTCTCTTTCTTTGTATCTACTTTTTTTTTTTTTAATGTTTTTTTATTTATTTTTAGGAGAGAGAGAGAGACAGCGTGAGCAGGGGAGGGTCAGAGAGAGAGGGAGTCACAGACTGAAACAGGCTCCAGGCTCTGAGCCGGCAGCACAGAGCCCGACGCGGGGCTCGAACCCACGAACTGCGAGATCATGACCTAAGCGAAAGTCGGACGCTTAACCGACTAAGCCACCCAGGCGCCCCTCTTTGTATCTACTTTTTAAAAAATGTTTATTTATTTTTGATAAAGAGAGAGTGGGGAGGGGCAAAAAGAGATGGGGACAGAGGATTTGAAGAGGGCTTTCCACTGTCAGTGGGACACAGGGCTTGAACCCATAAACCATGAGATCATGACGTGAGCCAAAGTTGGTTACTCAACCAACTGAGCCACCTAGGCACCCCTCCTTTGTGTTTACTTCTAAGTTTAGGAAGTTATTATTAGAGATCTGCTAAAGATTCCATTTAACATGGAATAAGAAATAAGAAATAAATGGGGGCGCCTGGGTGGCTCAGTGAATTATGTATCTGACTTTGGCTCAGGTCACGATCTCACAGTTTATGGGTTTGAGACCTGCATCAGGCTCTGTGCTGACAGCTCAGTGCCTGGAGTCTGCTTCAGATTCTGTGTCTCCTTCTCTCTGCCACTCCCCTGCTTATGCTCTATCTCCCTCTCAAAACATTAAAAAATATATATAATAGATAAGTGAAAACACTTTTTTTTCTAAATTATCAAGCCATCATTACCATACTGTTTTTAAAAATACATTTTTTTCTGGGGTGCCTGGGTGGCTCAGTCGGTTAAGCATCCGACTTCAGCTCAGGTCATGGTCCCACGGTTTGTGGGTTTGAGCCCCACGTCGGGCTCTGTGCTGAGAGCCAGCTCAGAGCCTGGAGCCTGTGTTCAGATTCTGTGTCTCCCTCTCTCTCTGACCCTCCCCTGCTCATGCTGTCTCTCTCTCCCTCTCTCGAAAATAAATAAAACATTAAAAAATTTAAAAAATGTTTTTAAAAAATACATTTTTCTTTATTGTTTTGTGTTATTTTTTTAGCATAAATTGTTCTATATTTGTCTATTTCTGAGCTATGTTATCTTTTTTATCGACCTACATAATTTTTGTATATACTAAGTATGGAGCATTTTTATTATGATCTTTCGTTTGAGTTTTTACAAGTGGACAGTAAGTGCTTCTTGGGTCCAGATATTAGGAACCGATCTTAGGCAGAAGAGTTGGGCAAAATAAGAAACTCATAATTACAATTTTGTCTGAGTTTTTCTGATCACATGGTTCTATGCTGTTCTTGCCACATTTACTTAGTATATTTCTTTGAATGTTGCTTCAAATTTTATTTCAAAAAGAAGGAAAACATTTAAAAACAAAATTTGCCTTTTTGTTAGAGGCAGAATTTGAGGAAAAATCCTAATGATTTTGATTAGTTGACAATCTCTTATCTATCTTTTTATCTGTTCATTTGTTTGTTTTTTATTTTGGGTGTTTATTTTTTATTTTGGGTCTTTACCCAGTAAGGTTGCAGCTTTTTTGATTATAGAAGATGTCCCTTTCCTTCTGATGGCCCTGATTTCTGTGTTCTGTGTGTGGCAAATATCTGAGCTTCATAGGTGAGTGGTGACCTTAGCATAGATGTTATGTAAGGAATTGTCACCTTCTTTTAAAGTCAGTCATCCCATGAAGTCAGAGGAGTCAGTAAGGCGTAATGAAATCAAGAGGCTTGGGTGGCAGCCATGACTCTGACACCAATTAATTACCTGTCTGGACCTCAGTTTCCTCCTAGTAGAATGAATAGATTGGCCTACTGACCTCCAGTGTCTTTCCCATGCTGACATCCTGTGATTTTCTTTCCATGAGATGCCACCACTATATGGATAAGGATAAGAATCCTTATTTCCATGTTGCCTTCCAAAAAAGCAACATGGGAAGGAGAATATGGAAGACAGAGTTCAATATAAAAATTTTGAAGTGTCGTTGGTGAGACTGGTAGGCATTGGCGAAGCTTATAGAAGTTAGATACTAAAGATCTGGTCTGGTTTGGAATATTCTGCAACAAACACAAGCTCCATTGCTCTTTTGGGATCCTATAATTAATTGGCATAGATTCTAGTTTTTCTTTAAGAAGCACTCATTCCTCATATTAGATATGGGGATTTCTATAGCCCTTTTTACCTTTAGATCTATATTTCAGGTATTAGTAATATTTCAATGTTTGGTATGAACAAAACTGTTGCTTAGTTTTTGACCCTGGCTTGACAGTAGGGGTATATAGTAGGGGTTATTTTTAAAATGTATAACTAGCTTTCAAAAAGCTTTTTATGGGGGCACCTGGGTGGCTCAGTCAGTTGAGCGTCCGACTTCAGCTCATGTCATGATCTCCTGGTTTGTGGGTTTGAGCTCTGTGCTGACAGCCAGCTCAGAGCCTAGAGCCTGTTTCAGATTCTGTGTCTCTCTCTCTCTCTGACCCTCCCCTGCTCACACTGTCTGTCTGTCTGTCTGTCTCTCTCTCTCTCTCAGAATTAAATAAAACATTTAAAAAAATTTTTAACAAAAGCTTTTTATGAGAATAATACATATTTGTGGTTTAAAAACACGTACTACAAAAGATTATATGATGAAAAGTGAAATTCAAGCTAATAGAGATAACTGCTGTTAACTCTCTTGGGCTTAGCAGATTTTGTTAATACCCGGTTTAAATGTCAGTTTGCGTGCAGTGACAGTAGAGCATACTGGCTAAAAGCAAGGGCTCTACCCTTACATTCATGGTCAATTTATTTTTGACAGAGTTGCTAAGACATTTCAGTGGGGAAAGAATTATCTTTTCAACAAATGGTGCTGGGACAGCTGGATATCTCTGTGCAAAAGAACAAAGTCAGACTCCTCCCTCACACCATACACAAAGATGAACTTAAAATGGGTCATAGAACTGAATGTAAGGACTAAATTAAGTATACAACTCTTAGAAGAAAATTGTAGGAGTGAATCTTTGTGATTTTGGATCAGACAGCAATTTCTTAGATATGACATCAGCATGAAAAAAGAAAAAATCGATAAATCAGATTTTATGAAAATTAAAAAATGTCTGTGCTTCAAAGGACACCAAATAAAGTAAAAAAAAAAAAACCCTATAGAATGGTATAGAATATTCACAAGTCACATATCTGATAAGGGATTTGTATCCAGAATATATAAATAACTCTTACAACTTAGGGGTGACTGGCTGGCTCAGCTAGGAGAGCATGTGACTCTTGATCTCAGAGTTATGAGTTCAAGCCCCACTATGGGTGTGGAGCCTACTTAAAATAAAATAGAAAAAAAAAAAAAGGAACTCTTACAACTTATCAATAAAGAGACAAATAGGCTAATTAGAAAATGGGAAAGGGATTTGAACAGACATTTCTTCAAAGAAGACATATATACAAATTTTCAATAAGGACGTGAAAAGTTGCTCAGCAGTATTAGCCATCAGAGAAATGCAAATCAAAGTGTGACGAGATGCTAGTTCACACCCACCAGAATGGCTAGAATCAAGAAGCAGATAGTAAGGGCTGGCAAGGATATGGGGAAATTGGGACCCTCATACATTGCTGGTGGGAATGTAAAATGGTGTTGCTGCTCTGGGAAGCAGTTTGATGGTTCCTCAAAAGATTTAACATTACCCAATTCTACTCCGAGATATTTACTCAAAAGAATTGAAAATAGGTTTTCAAAACAAAAACCTTGGCGTGAATGTTCATAGCAGCCCTATTCACATTAGCCAAAAGTGGAAACAATCCAGATGTCCATCAACTGATGAATAGAGTGAAAATATGGTATCTTCATACAGTGGTATACTATTTGTCAATAAAAAGAACTGAAGCACTGATACACGCCATAGCATTATGCTAAGTGAAAGAAGTCAGGTACAAAACACTGCATATTGTATAACTGCATAAAGTAGTGAAGTGGGACGGGCTGGCTGGGGGAGAATGGGGAGCAACTTCTCATGGGTACAGGGCTTCTTTTTGGGATGATGAAAATGCTTTAAAATTGGTTCTCATCATGGTTACAAAGCTCTGACAAAAAAAGCACCGAGTTGTATACTTTCAATTGGTAAATTCTATGGTATATGAATTATATGTCAGTAAAGCTGTTTTTAAAAGACGCTTGGGTTCTAAAGAATTATAATGTACATTTGAATCCCAGCTCTATCACTTATTGTAAGCTGTGCAACCTTGAGGAAGTTGCTTAACCTCTCTGAGTCTGTTTCCTCATTTGCAAAATAGGAATGATGGTAGCAATATCCTACCTAAGGATATCCCTGTAAAGATTAAATTAGATGATGCAAACAAATATTAACTCCCTGTCTAGTTCTGGGTAAACATGAACATCAACTGTGAAGATGATGAGAAGATTGAAGAAGAATGGACAGATCTTAGATAAGCAGAAATGAGAGGAAATAACCTGCAGAGCAGGTAATGGGGTAGGATTGAGCTTGGTTTGTTTGTGGACTAGTTTAAAATATTTACAAGCCAGAGGTAGCAATCTCTCAGTGGCTTTGGCTGGTGATGATGCCCAGGATGACAGTGGTGTCATGTGGGGTGACATGCCAGTAGGCCGGGTCATGTTTGTCATGTGTCAGATTGGGCTGCAGCCAAGTCCTGGGCAGGAATGCAAAGAACCTGAAGAAAATGTTTTGTTTTTTTTTTTTAATTTTTTTTAATGTTTTATTTATTTCTAGGAGAGAGAGAGAGAGAGAGACAGCATGAGCAGGGGAGGGTCACAGAGAGAGGGAGTCACAGACTTGGAAACAGGCTCCCGGCTCTGAGCTGGCAGTCAGCACAGAGCCCGACGCGGGGCTCGAACCCACGAACTGCGAGATCATGACCTAAGCGAAAGTCGGACACTTAACCAACTAAGCCACGCAGGCACCCCAGAAAATGCTTTTTTAAAAATCTTGCTGTGCCTGTGGCCTGAAGATCCTGTGTCTGCTTGTCCGGGAGTTAGGTGGAGAAAAAGGTGTGAGTCGCCTAATCCTGTGTCTCTAAACAGGGTTATGTGAGAAAGGGACATAATCTCTGACCTCTGGCCTCTTTGCATTTACGCCAGTGGGGAGGGTGGGGATGGGGGAGTAAGTGGCCCTCGGTGTCCAGAGCCTGTTACTTATTTTCCTACCTCAGGGAGAGTTCAGACTCTTGCTATCTTTTGTCAGGGTCCCCTGAGAACTAACGTCAAGTGTGGCAAACAGAATAGGAAATCTCGAGTGAGTTTCCAGAAGTCTCCAGTCAGGTGACAGAACTAAATGTGTAATCCATTCTAGAGTCCTTCCTCAGCCTCCTTATTTTGGTGGTTGGGGCTACAATTGCACGGCGTTTAGAGTGGACCTAATATTAGGAAATGCATCATCATGTTTTCCTTTCTGGTAATTACCATCTTTGCTTCTATTACTTCTAGCTAAGGATCTTCCCCCTATAGAGCCTTTGCCAGGAAACCCAGCCACTGGTGTGAGTGGCCCCTGGGGACCCGCCCGTGTGAGCGCCTTGGACCCCAGAGCCCGGCTGAGGGCCTGTATAGACAGCCACCCTGTTGTCGTCTTCAGCAAGTCCACGTGCAAGCGCTGCTCAGAGGTAAGGCTTCACCTTCTGGGAGTGGCTGCGAATTGTTGCCTATAGAACTGTGGCCGACTTTTGGGCTCAGAGGTAAACAATTGGATTTCACCTTAGGAAGCGGTTTGTGTAGATATAACTAGCTTCAGAGTCCCTGGAGAGTGATGATTTGAGAACCAAATGTTGCTTGAGCTGTCTTTTCCTGAGCTTTTGCAAAATACTAGTAGTTTTCAGGTACTCAAGGTCAGGGAGAGTTGGGATGGGAGAGTTCCCAAACCAGGTGATTTGCTCCTCATTTAGGCTCGCCTACAGAGAATATTTCCCAAGGAGCTGTTATTTAAGGTACTTCTAAATTTTGGTAAGTATCTCTTCATGCTCATTAGTGGGTAAATGACTTCCCAAAGAATAAACTGTGCTTCCTACTTGGTTCTTAATCTTAGGTTATGTGAGAAAAGGTCAGTGATCACAGCCATGGGGAGCGTTGCCTTAATCCACCCTGATTTAACCACAAAACGATGTTGAGAATTGAAAGACTTTGACTGGGTGCTTTGTAGGAAGGTTGGGGACATTTAAAGGTCACTGAAGCTTAGCTTTACATTATACTCCGCATAGTTCCAGGACTAGGCATGATGGAGTCTTAAGTGAACATAACTGGCCTTCTGTCCAGGTTCACCTGTAATATAATTTATTAAGTTCAACTTTCTCTCAGTTTGTCTATCTCTTGACTTATTTTCCAGCTCTCAGAGGAGGTTGAATTCAGAAGCCTTTTTATTCTGGAAGCCTTACACAGAGACAGGCTTCTTGGGACTGTGTGTGTGTGTGTGTGTGTGTGTGTGTGTGTGTGTGTGTGTGTTCTCTTGTTCTAAATAAGGAAGAAGGGAAGGTGGGCAAGCAGTGGAAGCACTGAAAGTAGGCAGAACCTTTCATCTCACCCACACATAGTCTGCTTCATTGTCACCTGAAGCTTCATCCCCGTTAATGCCATCGTGGAGCCTTTTGCGTAGGACATCATATAGGGAACAGGGTTGCAAAGAAGTAGGAGACACAAAGTCCATCCCTACGGGGTTTAGTCAAACTGAGAAAGCAGATCCTAGGCTTCAAAAGGAAAATGATCTAAGGTTACCCAGGATCTAAGGTAATTCCAAATGATTAGCGTAGGCAGTAAATTTGAAAGAGGGCTGGGTGTTAGAAATCCACTGCATAATTCTTGGCCTCTGGGAGATCCCATCATATAGCTCTGGTGGTCTTTTTAGGCTCGTCTCCCTTGTTTCTGTAATTTATGAAATGAAGGGCTTGGACTAGCTGACAATTGAGTTCCTTTTAGTTCTGAAATTATGTAGTTGTATAATCTTTTCTGTTTCCAAATAATGATGAAAGGCCTGAACTCTGAAGTCAGAATTTGGATCTTGGCTCTGTGACTTATTAGCCACATGACCTTGGCTTCCCCCCACCCCCTGTTGTGCCTCAGTTTCCTCATCTGTAAAATGTGGGTAATAATAATACCTATCTCATAGTTTGTCATGAAGATCAAATTAGCTAATATTTATAGAAGCCATAGAATATACCTACCTGGCGCATAATAAATGACCAGATAGTGTTTTTTATTTTTATTTTTTTAAAAGAACAGCCAACCTTAATATTTATTTTTGAGAGAGAGAGAGAGACAAAGTGTGAGCAGGGGAGGAGCAGAGAGAGGGAGACACAGAACTGAAGCAGGCTCCAGGCTCTGAGCTGTCAGTGCAGTCTGACACGGGGCTCAAACTCAGAAACCACAAAATCACGCTCTGAGCCGAAGTTGGATGCTTAACTGACTGAGCCACGCAGGTGCCCCTATATCATGTTTTTAAGAACGATTTGCCCTTCCCGTTTTCCTATCAGGACTTCAAATCTTGGCTGGTGATCTTCTTTCATCAATACTGAGGCTCAGTTAAGTGGAAATCAACAAATATCTAACTCTGTTCCAAGCAAAGTTACTCCTATTAAAAAGTGGTTGTTTTTTCTTAACTAACCTCTCCCTTCAGAACTCTATGCACATGGTGGTGTAGTGGAAGGAACACTGTAGTTAAGAGATGTCTATTCTTGTCTGTAAATCTGTGTCCTCAACAATAAGGTTGACAATGCCACCTGATTTAAATGTTATCTAGTGGTGCAAACTTGGCAAAAGTAACTCTTATCCTTCCCGTAAAATTTTTTTACCATACAATTTGTGTAATCTTGAGCTTATGACTTTTGAAATTGATTTGTTGGTTGAGGTTTACTCGGCCAAAAAAGAAGTAATACTTTGACTATTGTGGGATGCGTGTGTGTGTGTGTGTGTGTGTGTGTGTGTGTGTGTGTGTGAGAAATACACAGCTTTATTATGAGGACCAAATAATTTCAAATCTATGTGAAAGTACCTGAAAGCCTACAGTGTACACTTAACGTTAGTAGTTGCCATTGAATGCCTACCATGTGCCAGGCAGTATTTGGTCACTCTACTTATATTTTAATAAAACACTAGTAATGAATTGGAAAATTACAGTTTTGCGTCTGCTCTGGTTCTGCAGTGAGGGACTGGGCTGAAAGGTCAGGATTGCAGTTTCTTCTCATGTCCCCTGACATCTCAGATCTCTTTGACCTATAATTACACTTATTTCTACTATCGTTTCCCTGAATTCTACTAACTTCGTTTCCTAGCTCTCCTCCTTGACTCTGAAAAGGCAAAGCCTTTCTTCCCCACCGTTTTAATTAAATGTACTCTGGGAATGATGGATATTTCCTATAAAATTTGTGGCAGATATTTGCATATTTATTGTATTAAAATATACAGTAATTCTCACAACTTTATTTAATGTCATTATCTGAATAATTCCTGGATATGCCAGGTCTTTTGGACAAATATCCTCTGGTTTTACCTTAACCAATACCAGTTCCTTAGCTTTTCTAAATACATCATATATAAGCTATTTTCAGATTTGTGCCAATTAATATGGAAATTAACTTTCAATGTCTTTGGCCATGAAGGATGGTTAGGTGTCTCTTCTAGTAAAACTAGTGATTTTCTTCTATGAGGATACAACTTATAACTTGACTGTTGGTGTGTTGTTTTAATTTTTGTTTTATTTTAATTTTTTATTGTATCATTTAAAAAAATTACCTTAATACAGAATTTGACCCGGTTATTTGCTTCAGTTTTGATTTTATCATCTAGCAATTGGGATGTGAGTAAATCAGACTGGAGAAACTGCATTTTTATATTTGTACTCGACCTGATGAATTTATATTTCTCTCTGGGATGAGTAATGTAATTTGCATGAATTCAAGTTGGGAAATGCCCACAAAGACGTGAAATTCTACTTAAGTTCCTTTCCTGCTTGTTGAATAACACATCACTGTGTTTGCTTTGTATACATCCTGCTGTGAAGACTGGGTTTTCAAGTACAGAGATAACTCCCTTGCCTTTCAGAAAATGTGATATCTGTTTCTTACAGATATTTCAGTGGGAAATTAAACGTATGAAGTTGCAATTAGGAAATGATGTCTCATTACAGCTTAACTATTGCTTGACACCCAGATCCGCTGTCATTTCTCCTGAGTTTGTCTATTTTACAGGCAAAGTTAACCATTCCCTACTTTTATCAATTAGAGTATCCTGGAAACCGGTGCTAATGATATTCAATACAGACCTTTAATCTTATGCTATGAGACAATGCTAAAGTTTGATCAGAGTTGAAACAATCTACATAATAGTTTCTTGAAGTGGGGTCATATGTACTCTGGAATCGAGAGCATATATTTTCTACATTTCATGTACTGTCAAAATTTTGATGCTT
This sequence comes from Proteles cristata cristata, assembly GCA_017311185.1. NCBI lineage: Eukaryota > Metazoa > Chordata > Mammalia > Carnivora > Hyaenidae > Proteles > Proteles cristata. Next base: position 1,188,375 of record JAESUZ010003530.1, on the reverse strand, counting down.
TTAGGAGCTGCTCTTGGGATTACTCTGTAAATATGGAAAAGTTGTGTGTTTTTTTGTAACAAACTGCAAATGGCTCATTTCTAAAATTAAGTCGCCAAGGAAATCTGAAGAATCCATGATTTAAAACAAATTTGTTTAATGTTTTATTTATTTCTGAGAGAGAGAGAGAGAGACAGCATGAGCAGGGGAGGGTCAGAGAGAGAGAGAGATACAGAATCTGAAACAGGCTCCAGCACAGAGCCCGACGTGGGGCTCGAACCCAGAAACCTGAGATCATGACTTGAGCTGAAGTTGGATGCTCAACCGACTGAGCCACCCGGGCGCCCCTGAAGAATCCATGATTTTATATGTGTGTGAGCTTTTTATTTTTAGACTTAGGAAACGAGCGCTGGAATATGAATTGACTTTTGTCCAGATGGTCTCCCAGGTGTAGCTCTCCTTGCCCTTTCCTTAAAGTCCCTCTTTTCTCACCCCATCACTCTTCCGAAGGATTCTTCTGTTTTTAACTGTACATTGCTGGGGGGAACTGAATCCGTACTGGGGTGCAGAGGCTGTCCAGGAGAGTGTAAGGAGAAGGCTACTGAGGCCATGACAATGAACTTGTTCTCTCGTTTTTATCAAAATGCTGTATTTGGTCCTATAAGAATGATAGAAATCTTCCAGCCTACTGGTTTTGTAGTTAAATTAGAATGAGACAAGAATACCTTCTCTACAGTGTAATTTCTGTAAACTCCAGGCCATAGTACGGGCCTTTGTCATTTGATTGTAGAAGTTGGAGGAATGCGATTCTCAACTTTCCTAAAGCATTAATGATAGGCTATTGTGTCTTAAATATAAATGTCATTTTAAAGTCTCTTTTGTCAGTAATTTAAATGTTATCTAGTGATACAAACTTGGCAAAAGTAACTCTTATTCTTCCAGTAAATTTTTTTTACCATTACAGTTTGTGTAATCTTGAGCGTATGACTTTTTAATTGATTTGTTGGTTGAAGTTTACTTAGCCAAAAAATAAATAATACTTTGACTATTGTAGGATATGAGTTTTTTCCCTCAAGAGTTGCACATGTGTTTTGGAAATATGTATGTTTTAATGTTTATTTGTTTTGAGAGAGAGAGATAGAGAACATGTAAGCATGCACAAGCCGGGAAAGGGGCAGAGAGGAGAGAGAGAATCCCAAGCAGGGGGTTGACCCCACGGAACTGTGAGATCATGACCTGAGCTGAAATCAAGAGACCATGCTTGACCTGCTGAGCCACCTGGGCACCCCTGTTTTGGAAATATTAAGTATGCCAGTGTATTTTTAAACATGGTTAGTATTAAAACCCATTTTATAATGGGATAGATGGAGTCACTCAACATGTAAAATGTATTTTATGAAGCCATACAGGTGAATCATTGAATACAGAGTAGAATCAACAGACTTCACATACCCATTAAGTATCATTACTGTCAACAGGGAGAATCTTGTGGGTTATATAAAACTTGACTGGTAAGTTTGCAAAGGAGAAGGAAGATTAAGGAGGAAAGTAAAAAGCTGGATAAGAGACTTTTTTTTTTTCCCCTAATGCTCCCTCTTGTTTTTCCAGGTAAAGAAGTTATTTAAGTCTATGTGTGTTCCTTATTTTCTGCTCGAACTTGATCAAGCAGGTAAGATTCTGCTTAATATGTTAATTATATCTGCTGGCTGTATATTTCATTTAGTCTGTTTTGTCTGGCTTTTATTTTTCTCCTTTGAGGTTTTTATGGGTTACTGAGCTCTTACCAGTCGATTCCTCTTTTTGACCATTTAGCTAGGCCATTCCCTGGGAGTACTCATATTTGCCTTTAGTCTCCCTAGTTTGTAGCCTTGGTATGAGTTTCCTGTTGTTGAAATCCTTCTTCCTATTAAGCTTGGGTTTAGTTACAGGTACAGTATTTACTGGTTTCATGGTAACTTTATTATTTTTACAAATTTGCCACCTTTCTGCTGAGTCATACCAAACAGTATTTGAAAATAAGACAGACTCAGCTAGAGAGAGAGATGGTAATTGGGATAGAAAGCTCATCTCTAGGTCAGGAGGAAGGAGGTCATTGTGGGGCAGGAAACTATTATTTTATCCTTCTAAAGACCGGTCCCTTGACACAGAGAGAGTCAGGTAATAGTGGCCACTGTTGAGTACCTGTACTCCATAGGGACTATGCTGGGCTTGTATACAAAGCCATTAATTCTCACAAGAACTCCATAAGGAACATATCCACATTTTACAGATGAGGAAATGGAGTTCCAGGGAAGTCAAATAGCTTTCCTAAAGTCATAAAAGTAGTGCATCTATGATTTGGACACAGGCTTGTTTACTGTTGAAGTCTGTGTTCTTCCTATAATAGCATGTTGTCTGTCTCCCCTGGTATGATAGCATGACCTTTCTGTTCCAGAAGAACAAGGAAAGTTCTTGCCCCTAGCACTCCACAGCGTATAGAAGGAAATCCCAATAATTAAAATTTCATCTGGGTCAAAAAGCAGCCTTTTAAAAATGTAAGTTTCCCTGGGACAGTTAAGTCAGCTTGCAGCTTGCTGTGAATAAGGACACCCACAGCGCACTAAGCTCACAAGATAAAATGAATGAACATGTCCGTGAAGGGTGGGAAAAGTATGGGAGGTAACGGTGGCAGAGGATGGGGACGACAGAGGTGCCAGGCGCTCTGGGACATGAGGCGGACGGCATGGAGTATGACAAAGGTGCCACGGGTGAATGGGAAGCCAGTAGAGGCATTTTAATTCTGGCAACGCTCATCAGACAGGAAGCTCCTTCCTCTTCCTGTGGAAGTGGCCGTGGATCTACAGGTCACAGCTGGGAGCCCCCACTCACCGCTTGGTAAAGTCCCACCTAAGAAAACCTGAAGCAGGTGAGTTGGGAGAGGTGTGACCTGGACCAGCTTCTGTAGTTGAAGGACGAGAGCCTCGTGCTGGGTGAGGGAGTGGATGATCCTCGGGGTCCTCGCTTGCTGCTTCGTCACACACAGGAGCTGTCTTCCCTCCGTGCTTACCTGCTGGCTGCGCACCTGGCAGGCACAGATCAGAATTTATAGAGCACGGTGGCGGCTCTCGAAATGTCTGCACATCCCTGGGGACGCCTGTGACCTTTTGGGGGTCCTCAAGGTCAAAACTGTTCTCTAATAATGTTTAAGATGTTCTTTACTGTTATTCAGTTTTGACATTTTCATTGATGGTGCAGAAGCAGTTGTAGCTGAAACTGCTGAGGCTTAGCCTGAACCAAACCTAGCAGTGCGAGCAGGTGGTACCAGTTTACATTATAGTCTTCGCCACCACACTCCTAAAAAGGAAAATTGCTCTTGATGAAGTAGTGAAAATCATTAAATCTCAGCCATTTGAGTATACCCCATTTCATATCCCTGTGCGACGAGGAAAGTACGCGTAAAGTGATTTTGCTGCCATGAAGCACATGCGATGGTTGTTTCTGGGTAAAGCACTCGCCATTCATAGTTCGCACTGCAAATGGGCCTGGCTGCTCTTTTTGTTTGTTTGTTTTTTAATTTTTAATGTGTATTTATTTTTGAGAGAGAGACAGAGACAGAGCATGAGTGGGGGAGGGAGAGAGACACAAAATCCGAAGCAGGCTCCAGGCTCTGAGCTGTCAGCACAGAGCACCATGCAAGGGCTTGAACTCACAAGCTGCGAGATCATGACCTGAGCTGAAGTCGGATGTTTAACTGACTGAGCCACCCAGGTGCCCCCCTGGCTGCTCTTCTCAGGGAACTCCAGGTGTGCCTGAAAGAATGACAATCAAATTATTCAAATTATTCGGGTTATTCATACCAGGGTATTTAGCAAACATCTCCCCTCAGAGGAACAAGGCAAGCCAGTCACTTCAGGGAGAACTCCTGACCGTATTTGTTGCCCATGATAAAATTTGGGCTTTCAGGTGAAAATTAGAACTTTAGAAGTTGGACCTGGCATATGAGCTCAATAGCTTTTTGGTACTTAAAGGTTTTTCTGATGAAGTTCGATGTAATATTTATGAATCTAGCTTAAAAATTTTTTTAATGTTTATTTTTGAGAGAGAGACAGAGCAAGAAGGGGAGGGACAGAAAGAGAGAGAGAGAGAGAGAGAAGGAAACACAGAACCCGAAGCATGGGACTCTTGGTCTCGCAGTTGTGAGTTTGAGCCCCGTGTTGGGTGTGGAGCCTACTTAAAAAAAAAGAATTCATTAAAAAAAAAAGAGTATAAAAGGGGTACCGACACCAAAAATTTGACATCTTGAGTACTAAGGCAAGTAGGACGTGTGAGCGTTAATCTAAGAACTTCAGATCCTACAAGTGTTTCCTTGTCCTCAGCACAGGAGGAGCGCCATCCAGCACATGCTGGGGCTCAGACCCGGCCACGCAGGAGGGATACGCGGTCAGGTCCGTGTCTTCAAGAAGCCCCTGATTACAAGGCTGGAGGTGCTCGTGTGGCCTCTAAGTCTGGTTTTGTGGAGGAAGAGCTTTTTACATGCTGCAGCTTGGCTCCTGGAGGAACCCTGCACAGGCAATAATTTCCTCACTGGTCTGGCTCCCTAACCTCCACGGTGCCTGGATCGCAGCAGGTTCTCAAAGAGCCGGGGGCTCAGCTGGTGGGCAGGGGTGTTCAGTACAGAATCAGGCGGCGCATTGTCTCATCCAGCATGTTTACTGACTGCCTTCTGTGTGCCGGGCTCTGTTCTCAGTGCTGCATGTATAGTGGGGACTGTGCTCTTGCGAAGTTAGACAACCCCTGCATCTGCTTTCAGAGCCGAGTGTCTGTGGCAGGCAGCGCAGGGCGCTGCCTAACCGGACTGGTGATGCAGCGGCTGTGGTTCCTGGGCAGGAGTAACATCTGTCAAGGAAAATCAAGAAGGAAAGCTGTGCTGCCTGAAATCTGCCCTGTCACCCTGAAAGTCTAAACAAATTAAGGTTATTATTTGAGATCAACTGTTTAGATCCACTCAGATCCCCCAAGATGGGTGTTGGAGGGAGAAGAGCTTAGCATCCGGGAGGGATGGTATTAGTATTTGCGTGTGGGCGGTGGTAATGGGCATAAATGCTAACCTCCCTGTGCCAGAGGCTTATGCGGGTCCTCCTATTTAATCTTCCAAATGCCATCGGTGAGGTACGTAGTGATATCACCTCCTTATGATGAAGAAGTGAGGTAGAAGAGTCTTCACATAGAGGAGAGTTGGCTCGCTGGTGAACCCACTGGTAATTCCCGGTCCCTCCCTTCGGCTTCCTCCTACTCAGATCCTTTCATGACTCACCCTCCCTCCTTATGTATGATGTTCCTGGTATTGATACCATGATAGGTGTTCCTGGACGTGAGGGTGGCTTGTCATGGCCGGAGGTTGCACAACTTGCCCCCATGACAGTTGCGCCTTAGCTGGCCCCGTGGATGAGCTGCCACTCACAGGGCTTGGTGGTCTATGAAGCCTTGTGTCGTGGCTTGGGTGTTTGCCCAGTGGCTTTGATCTGAGGACCAGACATCAGTGTAGTCATCTTACTGTGGGCTGGTAGCTGCTGCCATTCTTCAGCTGTCAACGTGGAAAACAGATAGAAGGTGGAGAGGACTGCCTGACGGTCTGCCGGAAGTGTGTATCTGGATGCCATGTGTCACTCGCTGGCTCAGAGGTTCCGATGTGGATCATCCTTGCCCCCGGCTGCCTATAGAGGGCTCGGCTTTAATGCCTCAGCGAGAGGGAAAGGAACTCACATTCGAGTTACTAACATCTGAGTTATATTGATGAACTTTTTGTATTGTTTATTTTTTTATTTATATTTCTTGATGCCTGTGTTTCACATCTCTCTTACTGAATCCTCACGATGACCTTGTGAGCTTGCTGGATTTAACTCTGCTTTATAAGTGAGGAAGCAGATACTCAGCATTTCAGTAGCTTGCTCACTGTTGCCATGTCAAGCCCAGGCCTGCCTCACTCCCCAGCTGCCTCTCCAGGATTGCTTTTCTCAAACAAATAAAAACCCCTCCAGAGGTACCATAAGGAACATGGCACCCTAGGCTAGCTCAGACCTTACCACTTTGGTATTGATGTTTGTTCATTCCACAGATGTGTTCTGGGCACCTATTTACAGACTACTCACTGATGGAGAGAAAAGATGAAGAAGTCATGGTCTCTTTTTTTAAGGTCATTCTATTGGTTGGCATCTGCGCCCCTTCTTATTTCAGTGTGACCTAGTGTCTGGAAAGGCTGCAGGGTCACAGAGTACGTAGGATGGTGTGTTGGACAGGTGTTTTCCTGGGGGGAAAATAAGTGGTAGGGAATTCATAGCTGTAAACAAAACAAATGAGAAAACATGGCTTGTTCACTTAGACTGAATCTCGTAAGGACTGCCTGGCAGAGAGAATAGTGAGAGAGAAAAGTGGAAAAGTAAAGAGGCTTTGTATTATAGGAAGTGGGGATCTATAGGCAGTTGTTCCTATTTTACAGATGTGGCTTAAAATGTTCATTTTGATTTTGCCTGGTAAGAATGCTCATTTTAGACAATTTGTAGAATGCAGTCAAATAAGACACAAAAGCCCCATGTAGTTATATCCAGTGAGAACCACTATTAATATGTTTATATACATTTTATATATCCTGTGTTCTGTTTTATTATTTAAAAATATTTTTGCATGTTACTAAAAGTTATTAATAATTTTCTTAGTTGCTATAAAATATTCCACACACTACTTTTACTTAGCCATTCCGCTATGGTTGGATAAAGTCTGTTGCCAGTTTTATTTGCTGTTACAGAATAATAGGTTAGAAATACTTTTTTCTGTACCTAAAGTTTTTGTTGTATTTAGAGTTCTTTTCATAGAATAGAATGGATATCCGGGTGAGAGTATTAACATTTTAAAATTTCTGGGGCCTTTTAAATAATGTGTACTAATTGATAACTGCACGAATTTGATAAGTTTTCCTCATAGTGAGTATTAAGTAATCATTAAGAAATGTTTTTTAATATTATTTCTTCAAAATTTTATTTATTTAGAAACAGAGAAAGAGATATCTGAAGGGGCAGAGAGAGAGAGAGAATCACATGCAGTGCAGAGCTCCATGCAAGGCTCAAACTCAAGAACCATGAGATCATGACCTGGGCAGAAATCTGAAGTCAGATGGTTAGTCAGCTGAGCCACCCAGGCACCCAATGATAAGAACTTTTTAATTTTTTATATTTTTTTAATGTTTTATTTATTTCTGAGAGAGAGAGATGGCGTGAACGGAGGAGGGTCAAAGAGAGAGGGAGACACAGAATCTGAAAGAGGCTCCAGGCTCTAAGCTGGCTGTCAGCACAGAGCCCAACGTGGGGCTCGAACCCATGAACTGTGAGATTGTGATTGAGATTGTGAGTCGAAGTCGGATGCTTAACCGACTGAGCCACCCAGGCTCCCCTGGTAAGAATGTTTTAAAACTTATTGTTTGTCAATTTGAGAGGTAAAAAACTGTGTCTTTATTTTAATTTGTATTACTTTATTAACAAGGCATTTTTTTTAAACAAGGCATTTTTAAAAAAAATCTGAATTGTATTTCCTTTGTTGTTTTCAACTATCTGAATGGTCTGTTCATGCTCCTTATGGAATAATAATAATAGCAAGAAACCCTTTTATGGCATTATCGATGAGCCACTGCCTGAAGCACTTCAGATGTTAACTATTTTAATCATACAGTTCTGTGAAACAGACATTTCTATCATTTCCATTTCACAGATGAGGAAATGAAGGCACAGAGAGGCCAGGTAACTTGCTCAAGGTTGTACATTCAGTAACTGATACAGCGTGAACTTGAAACTTAGGGAATCCAGCTCTGAAGGCTAGGCTCTTAATGCTGAACTGTGCTTTGATCTAAACAGTGCTTGTGATCCTGTAGGTCATGGACTTCCTCACTAACATCTGTACATAGACCACCACCTCTGACCAGACTGCTTTTTACACCTGTTTTAGTGCTATTTATGGAAATAACCGCTGCACTGATTGAACCAATCATGTATGCTTTGCCCTACACAATGGATCAAGAGGATGGAGACCAGTGGTTATGTAGCATTCACATAAGAATCTGTACACATATACCTCTATTCAAGTAAATTTCTGTTTTGGAATGAATGCAAGGTGGGTGGGGGAAGCTTATTATCTGTTTAAGAGAACAACTCACATTTTATGAAAGGATTTCTCTTAAATAAGAAGTAGGAAATATATTTTTGTATCACACAGACCTGGGTTCAAATCCATGCCAGGTAGGATTGGCTAGTGTTGTTCCTCTGTTTGTGTTGTAAGGATTAAATAGGATAATGTTGGGACGCCTGGGTGGCTCAGTCAGTTAAGCGTCATGCGGCTCAGGTCATGATTTTCCGGTTCGGTTTGTGAGTTTGAGCCCCTGCATTGGGCTCTCTACTGTCAGCACAGAGCCCACTTTGGATCCTTTGTCTCCCTCTCTGTCTGCACCTACCCAGCTCATTCTCTTTTTCTCTCTCTCTCAAAATAAGTAAATAGACTTAAATAGGATAATGTTTGACTCTTAAGTACAGAAAACAAACTGGTAGTTGCCAGAGAAGAGGGAAGGAAGTGGGGAGATGGGTGAAATAGATAAAGGGGATTAAAACTAGACTGAGCAATGTACAGACATGTTGAATAATTATATTTTACACTTGAATATAATACTGTATCTTAATTTTAATTCAATAAAAATAAAAAATAAGATAATGTTTATATTGCATCTAACATAGTATTTAATTAATGTCCTCTTCCCAATATACTTAGTGAAAAAAGTTAGATTTAGATTAAGCTTTTTATTTATTATTTTTAAATGTTTATTCTTGAGAGAGAGAGACAGAGACAGAGCGTGAGTGGGGGGAGGGGCAGAGAATGAGGGAGACACAGAATTGGAAGCAGGCTCCAGGCTCTGAGCTGTCAGCACAGCTGACACATCAGTGGGGCTCAAACCCACAAACTGTGAGATTGTGACCTGAGCCGAAGTCGGATGCTTAACCGACTGAGCCACGCAGGCGCCCCTACATAAGCACCCTGTAAAGCAGGATAAAACTCTCTTTAATTGCCAGATATACATTCTGGTCAATTGTTGAGTCTTTTTGTTCTTTGGACAAATATTGGAGGGCCTTCTTTTACACATAAATGATATGAGTTCTGTCTTTCATGGGCTCATTATCTATTGTGCATCACCAGTCATGGTCACCACAAGTAGAGGGCTCTTTGTGTCTCTGGGCCTTTGTTTTCTCATCTGTAAAGTGGGGATCTAATGAGGATGTATGTAAATGCCTAGCACTGTTCTTCACAGTTAGTGCTACGAAGAAGCTGCTAACTCATGTAATATGCAGCCATTAAAAAACCAATTCATATGGAGTTTTTAATAGCATGGGGGAATTTTCTGTACTATAATGTTTAATGAAAAAAACAAGGAGTTGAAAATCGATTTTATAGAATGTTCTATCTTGCTTTTAAAAGTATAGGGAGGCTCCTGGGTGGCTCAGTTGGTTAAGCATCTGACTTCGGCTCAGGTCATGATCTCACGGTCCATGAGTTCAAGCCCCACGTCGGGCTCTGTGCGGCCAGCTCAGAGCCTGGAGTCGGCTTCAGATTCTGTGTCTCCCTCTCTTTCTGCCCCTCCCACTCTCTCTCTCTCTCTCAAAAATAAACATTAAAACAATAAAAAATATAAAAGTATAGGAAAGGGACTAGGAGGAAATACACAAAATATGAATAACCCCTCAAATATTTTTGTGCCTCTATCTTGCCGGTGTAAAAGACACTAAAGAAATACAGGCGAATACAATCTGGTTCTTCATCAGGGAAAAGTTTTAGTAAGGGAGACATTCACAGGCCAGCGTAGGATGAAGCGAAAGAAGTCAAACCTGCTGCTTGGATTTCTGCATGAAGAATGGAGGACAGTGGTAGCATTGATTGAGAGAAGAGACAGGACTTAGATCAGGGAAGATGGTGAATTTGGTTTTGGACATGTTATGATTGTCCAATGTGGATTTATAAGCTAGTAGGTATAGAGGTCTGGATGGGTGGGAGATACAGATTTGGGAGGGATTGAACGACAGGTGAGGTGAAGAACACTCAGTGGAAAGTCTGATCTAAGGAGCCTTAGATCTTAACTGCATCTGGATGGTGAGATTCTGAATATTTTTTTTTTCTTACTTTATTTACTTATTTTTAAAAGTTCCTTTAGGGGCTCCTGGGAGGGTCAGTCGGTTAGGCGTCCGACTTTGGCTCAGGTCATGATCTCGCAGTTCGTGAGTTTGATCCCCGTGTCAGGCTCTGTGCTGACAGCTCAGAGCCTGGAGCCTGCTTCGGATTCTGTGTCTCCCTCTCTCTCTGCCCCTGCCCCTGCTCAAGCTCTGCTCTCTTTCTCTCTCAAAAATAAATAAACATTAAAAAAATTTTTTTCTAAAAATCCTATTATATGAATGTGTTTCCTACAATGTAACATAAGTATCTTAAGATTAGGTTTGGCCACATGTGACAGGAAACCCAAAATAACAGTGGCTTATACTACACATAAGCTTTTTTCTCCCTCACCTAAAGACGTCTAGATAGAGTTAGTCTGTCCAGGGCTTGCATGGTACTCCGTGGTGTTGGGTCCTATGTTGAGTCCACCCGTGTTCATGTTCCACAGTCCTCAGTAGTTGTCTTCCATTTTATGTTCCAAGATGGGGATCCAAACTTCGGCCATCACTGGAAAGAAGAGCTGAAGGAGGGCATTGTCCTTTCCTGAAAGTTGCACTTGACATTTTGCTTACGTATTATTGGCCAGATTTTAGTCACTTAGTCATATATATGTTGAAAGGGGACGGGGAAATGAAACTTTTATTTTGGGAGTCAAGTGCACAGTGAAAAACCAAGAGCCCAGTTAGTGATGCTAATAACATCTTGGCTTTGCCTACAGAATAGCTGAGGTAGGTTCAACTGAAGATTATTGTAATACTTTCCATACAAACTATGCATTTGTCTATTTATTTTTTTATTTTTTAAATGTTTCATTTATTTTTGAAGGAGAGAAAGCATGAGTAGGGGGAGGGTGGGGAGACAGGATCTGAAGCAGGCTCTGCACTGATAGCAGGGAGCCTGATGTGGGGCTCGGACTCACAAGTCATGAGATCATGACCTGAGCTGAAATCAGACACTCAACTGGCTGAGCCACCTAGGTGCCCCTTTCTCCTATTTAAATCATAAGTACAGGAGCACTATACTATGGTTATTATATGATGATAGTGAGCTGGTAAAAACTTTGCTGTCTTAGAAAGGCCAGTGACTGAACAATGACTGAACTAGAGGCTGAGTGAACTAACTTCATGGTTAACATTGAACCTTATCACAGGGAGTAGGAGGTAGTCCAGCCTTATCCATTGCAATATAGCATCAGGAGTTTCTGAGATTATTGAAAGATTATTAGAGGTGTTGTAGGTCTGTAGATTAAGAAGTTCAGAAATATTTTGGTGGAGAACTACAATGTTCTCATTTATCTTAACGGTGGAAAAGTTGGTCTTAATTTATCTACAGTGGTAAACGAGACATAGATCATTCTCAGTTCAAATCAGGGTCTGGGAGTACAGGTCGTCAGCCAGGAAAATCCAAGTCGACTTCATGAGGTGACAATAGCCCTCCACCCATGACTTGTAGTCAATCAACTCTCTTGGGATTCTGGAAATTTGGCACTTGGGGAAATTAGAGAGGGATGTTCTTCTTAGTATCAACTACCTAATAGGGTTTAAAATTTAGAAATTAACAATGGTAATAAGCTGTACGGCTGTTCTTTCATCTATAGGATCTAAAAGCTATTGATCACTTTTAATTAATATTCATACAACCCCTTGGCTGATGTGATTACTGTATTTATCACCATTTTACAGGTGAGTGAATTGAGGCAGAGAGGTAACAGAACCCACCTATGGGCATGCATCTTGCCAGGCTGTGTGACTTCCGAGGAAATTCCCATGACTGTTGGGCCATACTGCTCATCACTAGAAAGCTGGATGAGGCTGTGGGGTCAGTCAGATGTTTACAAGAGAGTAGACCGGGGCGTGTTTGAAGGCAGAAGGGCTTGAATAGTCCTGGATATAAGACAGGGAGAGGATGTTGAAGGGATGTGGGGTCTCCTAACACCACTTGGAATTGGAATAGGTTGTGGGGCTCTGGTAAAGGTGTGCTTTAGCAGAGGTAGAACAATCCTTATCCATCTGAGATTGCAGTGAAGTCCAAGAATAGAGAAGTGCAATGAAGAGGAGATGTGGGAGAGGAGGAGCTTGTACCTGATGACCTTGAGCTTTCAGAGGGTGTGTCGGAGCTGCTCCTGCAAGCTCAGGACAGCCATTGTTAAACAACTGAGGAATTTTGCAAGCAGGTTGATAGCTTAAAATCCACCGAAGTGGGATTATATATTATACCGCAGAAATGCTACAAATTCAGAATGCCCCTCTCCCCTACCCACGCTGGTTTACGAGAACACCTTTGACTCTCTTCTCCATTTCACTCACATTTGAAAGCCTGCTGTGGTGCCAGCCTACCATGGGAAAGGAACTGTGCCAGGCACTGGGGCTGCAAAGACCAGCCCCTTGGGTGAGGAACATTATAGTGGAGAGAAAAGAGTATGAGACGGCAATCCTGCACTGGCTGTCAGACCTGGCTCGGGCCACTCCCTTAACCTTGGTTTACTTATCTGCAAAAGGAAATGGTAATACATATCCCAGAGCATTACTGCAGTGATTAACGAGAGAATGCAAAGCTCCTGGCACAGAGGTACTCAATAAATGAGTGCTCTACACATGGCAGACACGTAAACAGACAGTTTTAATGTAGCTTGATGTAAGAAATAAAGGAACGACTAGTTCTGTGTTTGATCAAAGAAGGCATCACAGAGATCATGGTCCTCCAAGCAGGATTTTGAAGCTTTCAGGGTGGGTGTTTCATGGATGAAGTCTACCCTAGTCTTCGTCAGAAAGTCAATGCGGTTTTTGGGGGGTGTGTGTCCCTATAACATGCAGCTTTTGCCTCTTCCTGGCTCCTACCTCTCTGTATATCACTGAACTGTAAGACAGACAGTGGATTTATATCCTAACTCCAACAAACCTGTTTTGTGACCTTTGGCAAGATTCGTAACTTACTGAAATTTCAGTTTTTCATATGGTGTGATCTTTAGATGATTTCGGAGGATTAACCGAGAATGTAGGGAAATGAACCAGACACTTAGCTGCCTCGTGAACCCTAAGGTGAATCCAACATATGCTTATAATTTCATCTCCCCTTATGCTTCTGTGTCCCATGCAGAAGCCGTTTCTTTCCTACAGCTGTGCCTTTATACATATTGCTCCCTCTGCCTAGAAAAAATTCTGTTCAAGAGATAGAAGAGCATTGTGGTAATTGCCAAGGACCGGGTGTTAGTCTTAGCTTTGCCGATTGTTAGCTAGGTGGCCACGGGCCAGGTAATTATCCTTCTGTACCTCAGGGTTTTTTGGCAAGCACTGAAACATTCTCAGCTATTTCTCCCATTACTTTTACCTTCATTATTCCTCAGAGCCCTAGTTTTGTGAGGCCTTCCCTAATTTCCCCACATCATTATTTGCTATTCCTATTTGACATTGATGGGCCACCATATTTTGAGCACCTACTATGTGCCAAGCATACTCCTAGGCATGTAACAGATGTTATGTCATTCAGACCACCCAAAGAGCTCTCATTTATTATCCCCGCTACCTTCTGGGATAGATCAAACTAAAAGGGCAAATTCATCTTTGTAGGAGGACTGAGAACCCCTGAGAGTTGCCATGTGAAGTCTTTTTTCCTTTCCTCTAAGATGGAACCTATAAATTAACTAGTATTATGTCCATTTTACAGATTGAGTCTTTCAAGAACTATTTATCGAGCAATTACTACGTGTGGGCCTTGTTTGTTGTTGTTGTTGTGCGGGCACTGTTTTAAGTGCTGAGAACACTGGTGAGCATCAGTAATCCTGACCCTGCCTACATGTGGCTACTTACATTTAAACAAATTAAACTTCAATAAAATAAAACCTTAAGAGTTGCAGTTGCACCAGTCACATTTCAAGTGCTCAATAGTCGCGTGTTCTACCTCAGCAATAGACAGTGCTGAGGTAGAACATTTCCATCATCACAGAAAATTCTGTTGAACTCCGCTCTTCTAGGGGGACATTGAGCAAATGACCATCTGTAACACTATCACTGCAGTTGTGATAAGTAGCAGGCGGAAAGCATGCATGGTAACACAGGAGCATCTCATGGGGGCAGCTGAGCTGTGTGATAGCTTCCCCGGGGGAGACAGGCTTGAACTCAGAGCTGATGAACGACTAGGAGTTAGCAAAGCCCTATGGTTAGAGACTGGAGAAAGGCTAATGGCCAGGCTGTAGAGACGGAGGGCAGGTTTGGGTGAGATAAAGAGGTAGAAGGATAACAGAGAGTCTTGTAGAAAGAGGCGAAGGAAGCGGAGAGGCTGAGTAACTGGACAGTCTAGTCACTGCTAGAGCCTGGGTTGGACTGAAGTCGACGCTGCACAGTGGATGCATGTTCGCAGGACTTCGCCCCTGTAATGACCTCCTCCCACTCCTTTCCTCTTTGAAAATTGCCAGGTTCCCTCTGCTAGATTGGTTTTTCAGTATAAAAACATGCGATAATAATTTCCTTCTTAGGTAAAACTAAACAAAACACCTTCCTTGATCCTGTGCTGCTCTTCAGCTACTTTCCCACTTTCTTGTTTTTATACCAAAACTCCTTCAAAGAGCTTGGCGATCCTCACTACATGTCCTCTTTTCTGTTTCTGGTTGAATGTCCTCTAATTAGGCTTTCTTTCCGCCATCATTTTCATAAAAATCGGCCATGATTGACTTCCATGATTCAACTTGTATCTTGTCGTATTTCTCATCTTGTTGCTCCTCTTCCTTTGGGGAGCACTTCTTCCCTGGCCTCTGAGACGCCACGTTCTCTTGGTTTCTCTCCCATCTCCCTCCAGTTTCTTCTCAGGCTCCTCCGATGGCCTTTCTCCTCCTTTGTACTTTGCATTCCTGGACCATCTTCATTTCTTTACTTTTATTTCTTTATTTTTAATTTTTTTAACGTTTTCTTTCTTTTTTTTTTTAATTTTTAAAAAAATGTTTTATTTATTTTTAGAGAGAGAGACAGCATGAGCAGGGAGGGTCAGAGAGAGAGGGAGACACAGACTCTGAAACAGGCTCCAGGCTCTGAGCTGGCAGTCAGCACAGAGCCCGACGCGGGGCTTGAACCCACACAAACCGTGAGATCATGACCTAAGCGAAAGTCGGATGCTTAACTGACTAAGCCACCCAGGCACCCTGTTTTATTTATTTCCGAGAGAGAGAGAGAGAGAGAGAGAGAAAGAGAGAGAGAGAGAGAGAGAGAGACAGCGTGAGCAGGGAGGGTCAGAGAGAGAGGGAGACACAGAATCTGAAGCAGGCTCCAGGCTCTGAGCTGTCAGCACAGAGCCTGACGTAGGGCTCGAACCCATGAACCGCGAGATCATGACCTGAGCCCAAGTCGGACCCTTAACCAGCTGAGCCACCCAGGCGCCCCAGTCTTCATTTCTTTAAATATATTAACTCTCTGGGTAAATTCATCTAGTCCCACCTGTGAAGGTTAATTTTATGATGCCCCATTGTTTGGCCAAACACCAGTGGAGACAGTTGCTGTGAAGATATTCTCTGATGTGATTAACGTTGAAAATAGTAGACTTTGAGTGAAGCAGATTATGCTTCATAATGTGAGTGGGCTTCATCTAATCAGTTGAAGTCCTTCAGGGAAGAGATTGAGGCCTCCTGAAGAGGAAGGAATTGAGGTTGCCTTCAGACTCAAGACTGCAACATTAGGGCCTTTCCAGCCCGTCCAGTAGGCTTAGGACTTGCCAGCGCCCACAATCCTGAGAGACTGTTTCTGTCTCTCTGTCTCTCTGTCTCTCTACATCCCATTGGTCCTGTTCCTCTGGAGAACTAATATATAAGGCATTAACTGTCTTTTATATTTGACTCCCAGATTCTTATTTCTTGCTCTGACTTCTCTGGTAAACTCCAGATTTGCATCCCAACCACCTACTGAGCATCTCCATTTGGATGACAACAGGTCTCTCAAACCACACTGGGGATCTGTCCCGATGTTTCCACTTGCCCCACTCCTTATCTTTCTTCCTCTTCCTTGAGTGTTCCCCTTCCACTCAACAGCGCCCCCCGTCTACCCGGTTGCCAAGGCTAAAAGTCTGGAGTCATCAGTGATTGTTCTTCTTTTACCTTCCTTATTCCACCCATTGGCAAAATTTATGAGCCTTACCTCCACATATCTCTTCTCACCTCCTAATCCAAGCCTGCATCATCTCTAGTTTGGACCACAACAGCACCTCCCAGCTGGGCTGTGTTCCTCCTAAGTCCCTACCCACCTTAGCCTCTACCACACATGGCAGAGCAATCCTTCTAAGATACAAACTAGATGATTTCCATCTCCTCTCTTGTGACATTTTGGATTCTTATCACATTTAGAATAAAATCCAAAGTCCCATGGCCTTTGGATTCTGACCCCTGGCCACTCCTTTGGCTTCACTACCTACCACTCTCTTCCGTGTTCACTGAGCTTTAGACACACCGTTTATGTTGCAGATCTTTGGACAAGTCAAGCAGGCTTCCAGCTTAGGGCTTTAGTATTTCCTGTTTTCTTCTCTTCCTCCTTCTCCTCCTCCTCCTCTTTCTTTCTTTTTTAAAGATTCTTATTTTTAAATGCTCTCTACACCCAACATTGGGGCTTGAATTTACAACCTGAGATTAAGAGTCCCATGTTCCACCCACTGAGCCATCTAGGCACCCCTAATACTTCCTGTTCCTCTGCTTAGAAAGATTCCCCCCCCCAACACCTCAAAAATCTTGCTCCCTCCTTTCACCTTGGTCTTAGCTTAAGTGCCATATTCTTAGATCTTTCCTGACCTCCCTACCCTAATTTCTTCTTCTTCAAGGTACAAAGAATTCATTTAAAGACGTTTGGTCCCCCTGTGAAGGGGAATAACAAAATAGGGAGGTAACTATGATGGTTGGGCACGTGGGATCACAGGAGGCTTTTTTAAAAATGCAAAAACTACTGTGCGCATGGTGTTGGGAATTATCGGGTAGAGAACAAGAAACTGATGATGCCAGAGAGGGAGGCTAATTTCAGGAATGAAGTAATTAAAGATTGAGAAGGCAAGAAGAGATGAGAATCTGTACACAAGTGGAGAAGTCCACCTTCATTAAAATGGGGGTGAAGGCAGGGAATATGGCAGCTTGGTGGTTGGGAGGGAAATAGGACGGCGTTCTGTCTGACTGATTCTGTTTTCTTAGGAAGAAAGAAAGCTGGTCATGAGCTAGTGGCAAGGTGTAGGTATATTAGAGGTTTGACAAAAGAGGAAGACGTATGAAGTATTTACTCTGGAAACTAAGGAAGACAAGTATACCAGAGATGCAAAGGACTGTTGGGTAGATTTGGGGACACATTTCAGTTTGCGGTCTTGACTTTAAAGTGAAGTCACTTTTAACTTCTGTTTTCCCCAGTGGTGTTTTGCTCTGTAAGTAGGATACACAGTATGTGGACAGCTGGGTTTAAAAGGATAGACCTTGCCAAGTCAGAACTATTGAGGAGTTTGGACTTTATTTTGAGGGTCCTGTAGCATTACAAGGTTTGAGTAGAGAAGAGTTGAGTGTCAGAAAGATTGTTTTAGCTCAATGTGGTGTGGAGTGTGTGAGAGAGAAACTTATTGTAGGAGGAACAATAGTTTGGTGCAATTAGCTTAGGGCCCTTGATCACACACCTGCATCGATTGTCTACAGTGTGCTTAGATGACGGTTCAGGAATGGAGAGGGTCTTTTCCAGCATTTTCTGAGTACTTACTATATGTAGCAGATTCTGGGAAGACAAGATAGATCAAACAAGGGTTTGCCTTCCCAAAGCCCTCTTGGATTTACATGATTATAATGATTTTTAGGTATTTGGGATCTCAGAATCGGGACAGAGCTATCAACACTGGGTGGGAATCAGGGAAGCCCTCCCAGAGGAGATGACATTTCAGATGAGCTTTGAAGGAATAGGCTGTAGGGAGGGCAGATTATTTTAGGCAGGGGAATAACATGAGCTCAGTCAAGAGATGTAAGACCTATGTCTGCAACAAGTGCTGCATGATGAGAAATGGAAGGAGATGAGGCACTTCTTCCACTACCCGGAAGCTAGATATAACTAAGCAGGTGTACCTAGGAGTGACAAGGGTGAGGCATCTGGCCCCTTAACTGCAGCAAGGTCTGAAAGAAAAGTGAAGGTTTTTAAAAATGGCGATTTAACTTAAAACAACAACAACAACAAACAACTACATGGAGCTACTCTAGGTATTTGTGCTATAATTTGCTCACTTAAGAACAACGTGAAGTTAGGGGCACCTGGGTGGCTCAGTCGGCTAAGCGTCTGGCTTCAGCTCAGGCCATGATCTCACAGTTCATGGGTTCAAGCCCGGCGTCGGGCTCTGTGCTGACAGCTAGCTCAGAGACTGGAGCCTGTCTTCAGATTCTGTGTCTCCCTCTCTCTCTGACCCTCCTCTGCTCACGCTTTCTCTCTCTCTCTCAGAAATAAATAGAACATTAAAAAAAAAGACCATGGGGGAGAAGAAGGGGAAAAATAGTGGGGGAGAGGGGGGAAGGCAAACCATGAGAGACTCTTGAATGCCGAGAACAAACTGAGGGCAGGTGGGGGTGGGAGGGAGGGGAAGGGGGTTGATGGGCATGGAGGAGGGCACTTGTGGGGATGAGCACTGGGTGTTGTATGGAAACCAAGTTGACAATAAACTATTTTAAAAAATAAAATAAATAAACATTAAAAAAAGAACAATGTGAAGTTAAAATGCCTTATCTAGCCTTTTCTGGTATGCTGTTAGAAGATACTAACTGCAGCTACTCTGACCTGTCATATAAGGCTCATAAAAATCAATCCTTATCACTTGGCTTTTAGTACATTACTTCAAGTTATATGATTTTAAAGTCCATCTCCATCCATACCTTTGAAAGAAGCGGGAGGTTCTAAACATCATAGGCATGAAGGGTTTATGAGCCTGATTCATGGGACACTACCGAGCTTAGGCATATAAACAGTTAAGAGAGGTAGGCACAGCAGCCAGGAGGAGATTTCTACCTTGGACTCCTGGCTTCCTTCCCTCTCCTTTGCTCCTTAAATCACACTGTTTCCGGAACACCTGGGCTAGACCCATTCTGTGTTCTAAGGACCCCAGAACGGGTGAGATGCACCTAGGCAAACAACTACCGTGCGAGGAGAGTGTGTCTTCGTGTGTGTCGTGTGTGTGTGTTTGCACAAGTGCATGTGTGTTTACCAAGCCTCTAACTGTGCCTTGGAATGAGCTCCAAGGAGCAAACTGTGGTTGCCTGGCACTTCTGAGAAGGGGCGGTTTCTTGCAGCCTTCAGTAACCAGCAGCCCTTTCCCCTGTGTGTGCTTCTGAGGCCAATATCCGAAGATCTGGGAGAGACATCCATTCATTCCTTTCTTTATTCAGCAAATATTCCTGGTTCCTTACGCATCCAAGGTGCTGAGTAAGAATATGAGTAAGAGCAGGAAGGATGAGAGAGTGCGGCTCACTTGGGCAGCAGCAGGTGGCTCGGCATGACGAGTTAAATATACTGTTTTCCCTAAAACAAACGTGACAACTCACAACCTGAGTGGGTTAAGGAAGAAGGGTGTAAGGGGAAGTTATGTGTTGGTGAGAATTTGTCACTTTTCAGCATCAGTCAGGATGGAAGAGATGTTTCTTTGAAAAGCCTGGCAGTTGCCTTCAGAGAACTGCCAGACTGACAAGTCCATTACCTTAGGGCAAAGGGTCCCAAGCTTTGCCGTTCACTAGAATCACCCAAGGAGCTGAAACAAAAAACCAAAAACCCTCAGATGCCCGGGTCGCACCCAACCCCCCTTCCCTCAATGTCTGGGGGTGGGGGCGAGGCGTCAGTATTTTTAAAGATCCTCTCGAGATTACAGCGGGCAGCCGAGTTCCGGAGTCACTGCCTCAGGGCACAGCCCAGGGTTTCATTAAAACACACTCCTCTTTGCGTTCTGGTTCCAAACATTCCTTACGTTGTTTTTGCTCTTTCCTCGGGTTGGGGGCGCTCTGAGCAGGAAGAGGATGTGGTGTCACCCAATTAGGAGGTCTCACTCTGCTAAGCCCGTTGGCGTAGTCGCCAGGGCTGCACCGGAGTGGATTTCTGCTTTGTCATTCTGACTCTGGCGGCTGGGCCGCCTGCTCCGAGCAGGGCGTGGCTTGTCGCGGCGGCGGGGAGCCCGCCACCCTTCCCCTCGGTTCGCAGCCGTCCCTCGCAGTCTCTCCGCAGTGCCTCTGCGCGGAAGGTGCGGGGCCGCCCGCCACAGGAGCCTGGTGGCCCGGCGCTCGCGTTCACGGAAGCGGCGGGGACCCAGACAGTCGGGTAGGGCTCGGAGCCTCTGGGCCGTGGGGCTGGGGACGTGGGCAGCCGCCTGTCGGGTGCACTTCGAATCCCGGAAAAGGATGTTTTAAGGTGTGTCTGAGCAGGGGTGAAGCTTGGTGTATGGCGGTGCTCTTGCGGGCCGCGTTCGTTGTGTCGCGTGGGTTCGTTGGAAGCCGAGCCTGGGGTAGGGGGCCGGCCGGTGGTTTCCTTCCGCCTCGCTCCCTCTGTAGAGACAGTGTGCAGAAATGTGAGAGAATGGGTGTTTGGATCGTTTCCCACTGTACGAGTGTCGGAACGCAGAGGGTGAGGTGGCGAATGGACGGACAGATCCGCCGCAGCGCTAAGGGAGCATAACAATGTAAGGATGTCCCTTTACACGTTTTCGCACCACTGAATCCCCGGGAAATCCCGATTTGGCAAATCGTCCGTACCTCCCTATGGACAGTTCGGGGAAACCGAGAGACACACTCACGTGACTTGCCCCAGGCTCCTAAGCGGGACCGCTGCGTGGGGGTCGCAGCGCTCGTCTCGCTGTGTGGGGCAGTACAGGGTCACGAGCGTGCACTGCACTGCCTGGGTTCGAACCCTGGCCCTGCTGGGCCCACCTAGCTGCCCCGCTCCGACTCTGCCTGTGTGGGAGACGCGCCGGACGGGACCCACCGGCCAAGAGTCGTTGTTAAGACTGAGTGTTGGTAACGAGCGAAGCATCGCAGAAGTGCCAGCTGCCATTCTTGTCGTCTAGCAGCAGCGCTTCTGAGGTTGGTGTGACTTTTGTCTCCTGAACGGGCCAGATGATGGTAGAGTAACTGGAGTCTATTTTTAATCCCCTCTTTGACTCACTCCCTACCTGAGTTCACCCGTTTGTAAAATTGGGCCATTAACTCCCGGTCTGTCAAGCAGGGTGTTGCTGTACGGCTTCAAGGTTCTGAAATAAAAGAAAGCACCCTAAGAGGGCACAGTGCACCTAATTTTGCCTCGTGGTTTCAAATTTCAAAGAAACCTGGGAAGCTGGCTCTTGGCATTCTTCATAAAGGCCGAGTTCAAAGGCGGATTAAATTGGGAGGCGTTTTATAGAAGCGGAGATGACGGTCTAAAGCCTCCTTCGCGAGGCTTCTGTGCATTGGGGATTTACCGGGATTCGGGGCGTCTGGGCCGGCGAGGCCGCCGGGGTTCGAGCGCGGCGGGACCTCCGGCGCCGGGACCTCCGGCGCCGGGAGCCGGGGGCGCAGGTGTGCGGGGAAGCGGGGCGGCGGCTGCGGGGGCGGCGTGGTGGGGCCGCGGAAGCCCCGCCCCCGCCGCGCACTTCCCGCCGCGGCCGCGGCGGCGAGGCTGACCCGCGCCCCCCTCTGCTTTTGTGCCGCAGAGGACGCCGGGGGCCTGGAGAGAGCGCTGTCGGAGCTGACCTCGGAGACCGACGTGCCGGTGGTGTTTGTGAAGCGGCGAGAGATAGGCGGCCTCGGTCCAACCCTGAAGGTAGGTGGGGCGGGGGAGGGGGGTGACATTGACGTTCTGTACCCGCCTGCCCCGGGAGGCGGACCCCGGAGCCCCCCCTCCCCCTGCTTGCGGCCCGCCTTTCAGGCCGGGGGTGGATGTGAACGAAGCTCCCAACGGAGCGCGTCCTTAAAAGCGACAAAGCAGCACCGGGGGCCGGCTCACGTGTTGCTGCAAGTGGCCGAGACGGCGGGTAAATTCGGAGCTGGGCGGCTTGCGAGGGAATATGTAACTTCTCATCCTCAAAAATACGCGTTCAGAACATCTTTCCCTTCCCGGCCTTCCCTTCCTTCGCGCCTCCGAATCAGTCTAAGTAACTTCAAAGGATTTTAGCAGCAGTGTAAACTGCTGAAAAGTGAGTTGTTTGTAGAAGTCCTGAGCAAAGCGGATCAGGAAATGCATTATCTTCGTCGGTCCCTATCTTCTTTCTCTTAATTCTCTAGGGGGGGACACCCAGAAGCCCCAGGCTCTGGGGAGAGTAACCTGTAAGCTCCTGGAATGAGTTCATTTCCCTTCTGCTGTCGCGTTTCTAGCCCAGAGTTAACAATTGGGTTGGCGGGAAAGGGAGAAAGAAACGTTTACTCTGACGGGTGGCAGGCGCGGCGGCAGCCCTCGCTTAGGACCCCGCACCGTGGGGCGGAAGGGTCATGGCTAACGTACTGGCAAAATGCTTGGAGGCCCGGTGGCCTGTTGGAGACAGCGTGGGTGACGTTCTACATCAAGTGTGGTTGGTTACCAGGTTAGAAAGCCTCAGGCTCAGCACCTTGATACAGCTGCTTTGAGTTTTGCTGATTGTCTTTCTGTCCTTGTCTGTCTGTATCCGTGTAATTCTTAAGAAATGGAACTCACACTTGAACGTCGCCTTCTTGGAAGGAAATCTGAGGCGTCAGGTTAAAAGTAAAAAATCTACCTAGGTGTGTGCATATTTAGGAAGACAGTTAATTTGGATTTTTATTTACTATCTTTTCTTCTAAAAAAACCTTGTTTACCGTTTTTGAAGAATGGGTGATGAAATAGGAAGTACAGATAGACTTCAAAGACAAATGGAAAATAATGAAAGGATAAAAAGGCTTTTTAAAAAATTTTTAAAAAATGTTTTATTTGTTTCTGAGAGGGAAAGAGACAGCATGAGCAGGGGAGGGTCAGAGAGAGAGAGAGGGAGATACAGAGTCTGAAACAGGCTCCAGGCTCTGAGCTGGCTGTCAGCACAGAGCCCGATGTGGGGCTCGAACCCATGAACCGTGACATCATGACCTGAGCTGAAGTCGACATCAACCGACTGAGCCACCCAGGCGCCCCATAAAGGCTTTTAGTTCGATTGAAAGTATATTGTATTAGTCAACTTCAGTTTGCCAGTAAAATGAGACAAAAGTTCTATTAATATTACGTTCTGTCTGGATTGTTCTGTTTTCTCCACCTGTGTCATAAATTTGCACTTAAAAAGTTATATGGCATTTGGCCTTTATATAAATTCTGCAGATGGTTCTGATTTTAGTATCATTGGGAGTTAAAAGGAATCACTGTTCTTAACAAGCTTTGAACCCACTTTATTGGTATGATCTGATGTTTTCAATCCACTGATCACAGTTAATTTCAGACATTTAGCGAGGTTCAGTGCCAAGATTGAAAAGTATACCACCAAGTCCTAATTAAAATAAAAAATATTATTTAGCACACCTTTTTAAGGTAAGCTCGCCACTCTACTTTGTGTCATTATTTTTGGTTTCTAATGAGTGCTAACACACAACAAAGTAAGGGCCACTGGTTTCAGATGGTTGTGAACTTCTAGCCAGCTGTTGTCCCAGTTTGGGGCTAAGTGGTAGGTTCTGAAAATCTTTAGGGAGCATTGGGTTTGAGTGGAGAAGAGCATTTAATTAGCGGAGGATTGGATTTATAGGATTAGTGTTATAATTCTAAAGGTCACACCTTAAAAAAATTGGTTAAGATTTTATACTTTAATTGCAAGTAGGGGAGAGGGAGCTCTTTAAAATGCCTGCTTTTCTTTTCTCCCCTTGTTTCTTCCTTTGTCTCCCTTTCCCCTCAGTAAACACAGCAGCAGCACCAGCAACAGCACAAAACCTACCTTGCGCCCACAGTGCACTAGGGAAGGCAAGGAGTGAGAAGCCGCTGGAAGGAACTGCTAAGTCTAGCTGACTCCCTACCGGATGATGAAAGCATTAAGGAAGTGTGTTGCAGGAAACTAGTCTCTGGGCCACCTGCACCGAATCCCCTGGAGTGCTTGTTAAATGCGCCTGCCTGGGCTTTACCTGAGGTCTTCTTAAGGGAGCCTTCTGGAAGGGGCTGGGATCTGCCTTTTAATTGATTTGAAGCAAGTCCCCTCAAGTAATTCTTAGGTTAAATCTCACATTTGAGACTTACTTTAACCTAGAAGGTACTTTGGTCAGGATGGGTTGCTAAATAATAAGAATTGGGGAAAACCAAAGTACTATTTTTTTTTTTCAAGGCTTATTCATTTATGTATTTATTTTGAGAGAGAGCAAGTGTGCATGCGAGAGCATGTGCAGGGGAGGGGTAGAGAGAAGGAGAGAGAAACTCAAGCAGGCTCCGCACCGGCAGCACAGAGCCTGTCGCAGGACTCGAATCCATAATCCATGAGATCATGATCTGAGCCAAAATCAGAGTCTGACTCCACCTAACCAATTGAGACACCCAGGTGCCCCCAAAGTACTACTTTTTAATACCCAAAGGATATTCGTTGGAAGATGGCAAACGGTAACGCAACAGGCCAGTAACACTTCACACCTGAATAGAAAAATAGAGGCCAGTGCTGTCAGTGGCCAGGGCTAGAATGTGCAGGTGTGACATTGGAACTAGGGGGCCTAAGGGGGCCAAATTCTAAGAACAATGAATAGAATTCCTGTGCTCAAAGACATCTGGCTTTCATAAACATTTCAGTTCCTTTTTTTCTTCCTTTTTCTTTTAATGTTTATTTAAACATTTTAAAAAATGTTTATTTATTTTTGAGAGAGAGACACACACACACAGAGACAGAGCATGGGCAGGGGAGGGGCAGAGAGAGAGGGAAGCACAGAATCTGAAGCAGGTCCCAGGCTCCAAGCTGTCGGGCGTAGAGCTCAATGCCTCCCGGCTCAAACCCAGAAACTGTGAGGTCATGACCTGAGCTGAAGTCTGATGCTTAACTGGCTGAGCCCCCCAGGCGCCCCAATGTTTGTTTTTTTTTGAGCGAGAGAAAGGGAGACAGAGGGGGGAGGCAGCCCCTGCACTGACAGCAGAGAGCCCGATGCCGGTCATGCCAGCTAAACCCACTGAACCGTGAGATCATGACCTGAGCTGAAGTCGGACACTTAGCCAAATGAGCCACCCAGGCGCCCCATAAACATTTTAGTTCCTAAGGGCAAGATTGCAAGTATACTTACAGGGAGCCTTTCTTGTATGTGAGTCAGTGTCTGCAGGATCCCAGAGATTTGAAACCACTTGTATAAATGCCTGGTGGTAGTATTGAGAGGAAGAGCAAAGTGCATGAAAAAGTGTTTATGGGGATACTGAGTGCAGGACAGAATTAAGACGAGTAGGTTGAGATCATAGCCTTGGGGAGAGAAGACTGACACTGGCAACACGAGACTTCATTTCTTCAAGGCCCAGGTAGGAGAGAAGCCAGACATACGGCAGTGCCCGGGTACCGGGTGAGTTACGGAGGCAGTCGTAGGAGGGGCTCAGGTGTGATCCTGTCCAGCCGAGACTCGGCCCCGAGGTCCCGGCTGTGCGGGTAGACACTCAAGGAAAGGCAGGTTTCCTCCCTTCAAGCCCAACTTCTAAAGTTACCAGAAACCAGACTCTTAATAGACCTCAGGAACTGAGTGGTAATTTAATAACTCCCCAACCTTCCCTCTTCTTTCTTAATACTCTGTCAAAATGGGCAGAGAACTTTCTTTTAATTCTTTCCTCTGCTCTGATCCTTCTGGGGAGACGTAGCCTACCTGCTGTGGTCGAGTGGAGCTTGAGGCCCGAGGAGAGGTGGAAGAGACTGGAAGACTGGCTGATGCTAAGGACTAACAAGATTTAAAAGAGGCCTGGACTGTTAGGACCACAAATAAATTTATCTGGGCCTGATTTATATAGTCAGCTGTTTACTAGTTGTGAGTCCACAGTGAGACCCCATCCCCTTTCCTTCTGCTTGAACTGACAGCACATACCTCTTCCTTGCTGTTCATTTTCCCTCCAAGCAGCGCTGCTGCTCTGGGGGTCCTGGCTTCGGACCGCCTCTGGCCTCTTCCGGCGACTCCCGTGCCAGGGCCTGACTGCTTGCTTCTCCCATACGTGCCCACTGCCTGTCAGAGCGGCTTCTGCCCAGGCCTCCCGCTTCGCTCTCCCTCCCTTTCCAGTCTGTGTGCGGTTGCAGTCACCTCTGATTGCTTCTTCATGCCCCTGGGTCCGCATCCGGGGGAAAGGGCACACTCCTTAGCTTGGCCTTCTGTGCCCTCCCAGGCCTGGCCCCCGCCTGCCTCTCTGGTTAGCTCTGGCTCGCTTCCCTTACCGACCTGCAGTGGGGCTAGCACGGCAGCGGAAGCCCCTAAAATGTCTCTCCGCTGTTCTTCATTTCCGTTTCCGATTTATCTTCCTGTGCTGAGGCATTTTTCCAACTGGCCCCCTGTGTTAGAGTACAAGGCCAGATTTGCCCATTTTTTCCCTTGGTGCTCCCACAGCACCCCCACGAATTCTTATCTCTGGAAAAGGAAGAATCCTGCCAATTACAATTGTTTGGCTTACGTATCAACAGTGGAGTTAGTCTTCTTGGTGCCTAGGATCCCAGGGCTATATTAGAGTTCAAAAAATATTTAAACGAACACGTCTGTTAATGATAATAGCTGCTTTTTATTGGATGTCTGCTCTGAATGCCGTAATGCCTCACTGATTAAATTCTCACAGTGGTCCTCTGCAGAAGGTGGTTTTATCCGGGTTTCCAGATGAGAAAAAGGGGGCCCTGGGAACTTAACGAACCTGCCGGGATTACATAGCTAGGGAAAGTGGCAGAACCAGGAATGGAATCCAGGCCTGTCTGTGAAGTTCACTGTGTGGTGCTCCTACTTCCTGGCACTTGGCTTTGTGTTACGGCTATTGGGATACATGCCTGAGCTCCCCAGTGTGACTGTGTACTCATGATTCTGAGCTGAGCCCATGCAAATCTTGGTATTTCTAGCATAGCTCTGGCAAATAGGCATTCATTCATTAAATGCTTGTGGAGTGGAGCTGCATTCCTCTGTGCCTACTAAGTGCATGCTCCTCTAGGACAAAAGTGATTTATTTTGTACCTTGTGTGTGTGTGTGTGTGTTTTAACACCTAGTATGCATTCAGTAAATAATTTGTTGAATAATGGATGATGGTAGGGGCCAGAGGAGACTCACTTCAAGTGAGGTATTTAGTCACAGGGTGTCTGTTGGCAGTGACTGTGTTTATCTGAGATCAAGCCCTAGCTATCCTGAGGAGAGTCTAGGTAGCATATAAACGGTTCAGAATCTTAGAGAGCTGTATAGCAGCAGCATAGTCTACCTTCATTGTCTTACGTAGGCGTGTCAAGGTCAGTTGAGAAGGAAGTCACATTTATTTAGCTACAGGTGCTGTTGAGTACCTGTGTTCTCCACCTTGGGCTAGGCGCTATTTTTGCTATCTGTAACCCAAATCTATGGGGTAAATGTATATATTTAAAAATATGTCAACAAATATTTGTGTATGATTATTTATAGAGTGACAACCAGTCTGGGTTGACATTCAGTAGACTCACTTTACAAACAAGGACACTCAGACTCTGAAGAAAATAAGTGGAAACTAATAAAGCACTCGTTTCGATTGGAGCCCAGGCCTCCAGAGTGAGTTCCTTCAAGGCTGCCTTCTTAAAAACCACATATCCCGTGCTTTCCTACCCGTTGTCTGTCAGAATGATGCTCCCGGTCATTGCTGGCTTCTGAGGTGTGTCCCAAGAGGGTTGGCAATTGCTCTCATAACCTGAAAGGCTCTGTTCTCAACTCACACCCTTGTTTATGTTAGTTCTCGAGGCTTGGTAAGTGAGCCAGCACTGGGTTTGCTGGTGTCAGTGAAGTGTGTGACTTTGTGACTAGAGAGCATGGGCGGAGGTTTGTGTACTCTTACTTCACGAACAATAAAGCCATGTTATTTGAATAGAACAGTTATTCAAAACTTCTTTTGGATATTGTCTTTTTTTTTTTTTTTTTTAAGAATCTGCTGAAATCCAAGGAACCACTCATGAGAAAAATATACCTAATAGTTTTGCATATAAATCTTAGACTCTTAATAGATCTGTTTCTGAATATTTAGTACAGAGGTTTACCTCTTCAAAGTACTGTATACACTCCATTAGTTGAAACCTTACTAGGTTTTTAAATTGTATTATATGGCAAATTCCTTTTCACTGGTGTTACAGTGGGATATATTCTTGTATACCTTGTATACCTCCTTGTGGATTTAATCTTTAAAATATTTTTCTTTTTCTAAAACAATGTGCAGGAATGAAGCTACTGGTTTGTATACTTTTTTTTTCTTTTCTTTTCTTTTTTTTTTTTACATTTATTTGTTATTGAGAGACAGAGTGAGAATGGGGGAGGTGCAGAGAGAGAGAGAGGGAAACACAGAATCCTAAGCAGGCTCCAGGCTCTGAGCTAGCTGTCAGCACAGAGCCCGACGCAGGGCTCAAACCCACGAACTGTGAAATCATGACCTGAGCTGAAGTCAGACCCTTAACCAACTGAGCCACCCAGATGCCCCAAATTTCTAATGTTTATTAAACATTTGCTATCGTTGGGATGATTGAAGACTTAGTAAGTACTTACCTACTCAGTATTTGAAAATATTAACAGATCTGTCACATAATTCTCATTCAAAACTTATAGTAGCTTTATGGAATTTAAGTAGTACTATTCCTACCTTGCAAATGAGGAAACCAGAGACTGAGCAGTTAAGCAACCTACCTAAGAGAACGCTGGTAATTAATATGAGGTCAAGATTGGAACCCAGGTTTGCCTCCTTCCACTGTCTATGATTATTTAAAAAATACGTACCTACCCTGATCATGGCAAAGTTTACCTGAAAACTAAAACACCAACCAAAGCAAAAGCATAGGTACACAAACATAACCTTAAAGGAAATTAGGATGAAAGAGAAAACATACCTAACGTCTTGCTACTCTTGACAAATCAACCCAGCACTTTGTGCAGTAAGGCTCTTCTCATCTAGGGGTGCTGGGGTGGCTCAGGTGGTTAAGCGTCCGACTTTGGCTTGGATGTGATCTCCCGGCTTGTGAGTTCAAGCCCTGGGTCGGGCTCTCTTCTGTCACCTCGGAGCCTGGAGCCTGTTTCAGATTCTGTGTGTCTCTCTCTCTCTGCCCCTCTCTTGCTTGCGTTTTGTCTATCTCTCAAAAATAAAACACCAACAAAAAATTTTTAAAAACGACTCTTCTCATCCAAGTACCGAATAGACACCCTGGCAGGATAAGGGCAGAGAAAGGGCTGGGAAAGAAGGAACAGAAAAGTTCAGGGAGCTGGCTGGTAGCAGCCTAAGCATACGTGCTGGATGGGGGCCCAGACCTGACTGGCTCCTGGCTTTGGCTCAGAGGTCTCTTCTGTGCCCACGTGTTCCAGATTAGTCCTGCGGTAGAAGGAGAAGTGGGGACTGACCCTCTGGGGTTCTTTTTTATTTGGCCCTACAGAGACCTGTGACCTCTGTCCTGTCATGTTGTGCTGGCCACGCGGGGGTGTGGGAGAGAGCTGAAGAGCTGGGGCTTGAAGGAGGCCGGACTCCTAGCGAGGGACTGGAAGATAGGAAAACACTGAAGGAAAGAAGAAAGGAAATATAGGGCCATATTGAGCTGTTGGCAGCGACTCCTGAACGAGGGAAAAAGTGGGAGGAGAAGAGCTGAATTCTCTTGGAGGCCAGGCTGTGTGCTGTGGTTGCCTGAACTCGTCTTACTGAATGAAGAAGGCAGACCTCGGTGATTTCTTCAAAGCACTAGCTCACTTGCGCTGTCTCTTACCAGTATAACTGAACGTATGTATTGGTGTTCTTTTTAAGCTGCATTTATATACTTATTATGAGTAATTGGACCTTAGAGTAAAAACTTGCTATTTAGTGATTTCAGGATTCACAAGTGTAGAAATCTCATTCTTTAAAAGATTAAAGAAAATTGTTAGACTTGAGATTTTTGCTTTGTAGCAACATTTAACACTTGTGCTCTAAAGGCAGAGTTAAAAAGACAATATAATGCAAGTATGGCTTTTTTTAAAAGTTTATTTATTTATGTAATTCATCTCTACACCCAATGTGGGGCTGGAACTCATGACGCCGAGATGAGTAGTCACATGCTTTCCCAACTGAGCCAGCCAGGCGCCCCACAAGTCTGACTTTCTGAGGATGATCTAAGTTACATGTTACCAAGGTTCTTAAGGACAGGAATCCAGCATAGAATTCAGCACTGGAAATCACTTCTTAATAATATGATGCTTGTTTGATGTGTTCTGTTGCTCTGAGCAAGTTGTGTGGGCTATTATCTCCTGAGAAATCCCTGTAAATGGTATTAGTAATACTTTATAAGTAGTTTGGGAGAATTATTTTTCTAAACCATTTTGAAATTCTTAGATGAAAGGCTCTGTATGGAGCAAATTGGTGTCAGCCTGTTTTCCTTCCTCTGAGACAGGAGAAGATAGGCACCTTGGGGTGGGAAGCTTGGCTTATCTTGTGGAGTTCCTATATAAATTGCTTTCACTGGATTTGAAAAGGATATCAGAAGCTCCCAAGAATATGGTTAACTATAAAAGGAAACATTTTTGGATTTGGAACTTGGAATTAATTATGTGTTTTTATCTAAGATTTAACATAGATTTAAATAGTTTGTAGTTGGCCAGACTTGAGCAAGAAAAATATGGCCCTTTGATGACACTGGGGGCCACCTTTGTTTTTCTCTTGCTTTTAACTTTTGGAGAAGGGTTAAAGCTGGCTTTCTGAAAAGCAGTCAACTTTTTTTAGTGTGTTGGATCCATTTTTTCCCACTAATCTGTGAAATTAATCTTTTGCTGCCAAATAACTTGCAGTAGGGGCTGGAACAAAGTTTTCATCTACATTCATTTATACATTCAAATATGCATACTCCAGTGTATCCATCCATGTGAACACAGCTTTGCTTGGAAGATTTAAAACCAGATTCTTGCTTTAGAGAAGTTCAGTCTAATAGAGCAGGATAATATATGTGGATGAGTAACTATAATGCTTGGTGTTTTTGAAAAATGTGCATTTCACCCCCTGAATTATGACTATACTTAAAATAATGGTAAAGAGTAGGTTTTACTGTTCACACATTTGGAAGAAACTTACTATTAAAGACAAGGAAAAATGAACAAGTCTAGATGCACTGGAAGGAAGGTAAGGCTGATTTACCTTCTGGGGCCTTGAAACTTGAGTTGAACGTACACTGTGATGTTTGTCTCCCCCAACTCCCAGTTAAAGGGGCACCTCTTGAAGTGAAAAGGTTTTGCTCTGGGTTGAGAGTGCACTTTTTTTGGTTCTCTTTAAAAGCAAAATGTATTCCTTATTGTTACATCTGTTTTGCTGCTTATGAGACTGATGAGCCAAGCCCTTTCTCCCCACCGTGAGGGGACTCCCAGTGAACTAGGAGGTGAATTTTCCAAGGTCAGCACTCCATTTCCACCATTAGCTTCCATGTTCTTGCAACAGATCGTTTTTAAAGTCTATATAGCTTTGCTTACCTTTTAGGGTTCAGATTTGCTCTCCATTCAGTCTGTGGTCTTTAGCTTTGGGCAAGCTTCCAAATAAACCTCTCTTTTGCAGAGACTACCATTTTAATCTTCCACCCTTGGGTGGTGGAGAACCAAAGGTCACTTGACTAATGCCCCACCAGCCACCACCTTCGCTCATGTGCTAGTGGACACTCTCTTGCCTTGTGACTGCATCTGCCCTAGGTTGGAAGGGGTCTGGGTTTTGAGGGCCCGCGAAGGTAATTAATCCAATAAACATTTGTATGATGAAGAATGAATTCCAAACAGCCTTGTAAGTGAACTCTGAGAGTTCTGCCTATTTGTAGCAGAGGTTCAGCAACTCACAGTGTTTGGCTTTATGGGGAGTTTGCAACACAGCCAGATTTAGTGCTCAAGAAACCCAAACCCCAAGGACCCTACCTTTTAATCAGATAAGAACGAAACACAGGCTGACCTAACTGCAATACGTGACCGCTTATGTTTTAAAGTGCAGGACCTTTCGCCTTCCCCTCCCCCATTTTGCCATAAGATTGTCTAGGTAGGTCTTTGAAAGCTAGATGGCATGGTCAGTAATTGCTAAAAGAATCGCTCTCTGTCGAGCCGCGGATATTACTGCAGTGTGTCTCGGGGGCCCATTATTGCACGCGTTCTGTCGCGAACGCGCAGTTCTGGGCTCCGCGGGGCCGGCCGCAGGCAGCCGGCGCGAGCTGGGGGCGGGGCCTCGGGCTACGGCCAATGCGCATGGGCGCTGTCCTCTGCTCCCACGCACCCCCTTCAATTTCCGCTGTTGTCGGAAACGTAGCGAACGCTGTTAGCTCTGTGTCAGCTGAGCGCTCCGGTCTCCGCAATGTCTGGGGAAGAAGACACCTTGAGGGGAGGCGTAGAGGAAGGAGAGGAGCCCGCGGGAACCGTCGCTCGTCGGGCGTTCTCGGCGAAGCGGCCGGTGGACGAGGAAGAGCCGATGAAGGAAGTGGCGGCGGGCCCTAACGGCTGCTCTGACGACCTTAGCTGCTGGGAGGCCGACATAGACCCATACCTCCTGGGGCTTGCCGATGATGAGGAGAAATGCCGGAAGATCCGCAGGCAGTACCGGCAGCTCATCTACAGCGTCCAGCAGAACCGTGAGGACTTCGTGAACACGGCGAGCGTGAGCGACTCGTTGACCGAGGCCCTTGAGGAAGCCAACATGCTGTTTGATGGAGTGAGCCGAACCAGAGAGGCCGCGCTCGATGCCCAGTTTCTGGTTTTGGCTTCTGATTTGGGTAAAGAAAAAGCAAAGCAACTAAACTGTGATATGAGCTTTTTTAATCAAGTAGCGTTTTGTGACTTTCTGTTTATCTTTGTGGGCCTGAACTGGGTGGAAGTTGATGAACGCGATGAATTGAGCGCCTGTGATGATAACATAGCTCTCTCCTTCTGGGAGACGGTACAGAAGGAAGCGGCATCCTGGATATTGCGAGCTGAAACATTCCACTTTATTTTTGGTTCGTTCGGGTGTAAGCCTTCTGCACCAAAACCCCGACTTGAACACCAGAAGAAAACTCACAAGATGGAAGAAAATGGGGCAATGCCTCAAAAGCTGAGGAAGTTGGACCTGAGTAATAATCAAGAAGCAACAGAAAAAGAAGTAGAAAGAATCTTGGGATTGTTGCAAACTTACTTTCAAAAGTATCCTGATACTCCCGTGTCCTACTTTGAGTTTGTGATTGATCCAAACTCTTTTTCTCGTACTGTGGAGAATATATTTTATGTTTCTTTCATTATAAGGGATGGCTTTGCGAGAATAAGGCTTGACCAAGACAGGCTGCCGATATTAGAACCGACTAATATTAACCAAGTGGGT
Source organism: Proteles cristata cristata (assembly GCA_017311185.1). NCBI lineage: Eukaryota > Metazoa > Chordata > Mammalia > Carnivora > Hyaenidae > Proteles > Proteles cristata. Next base: position 1,154,811 of record JAESUZ010003530.1, on the reverse strand, counting down.
GAGGGAAATGATCCCAGTTTTCCTGGCAGGAAACAAGGAGTTATATCTTTAAGTTTACAGGACTGGAAAAATATTGTGGCAACTTTTGAAATTTCAGAGGCTATGATCACAAACTCATACTAGGGGCTTTTGTTCTTAGTATAGGCTGTATTTTGTGGCTTTTCTAAAGTATTTCAAAATGGAGAGTAAAATCCAAGAAGAAGCACATATTGTATTTCATGTAAAGTAAAAAAGTATTTTTGAAACATCAGATGTTTTACTGTGCAGTGTATTTTTTTGGTAGTTTATGAAGTTGTCATGATCTTCTGTTCCTAAAAAATACTGGCGTGCTCACGGGAAAAAATTTTTTTTGAATACCCGTTAAGACTTTATCAATAAAAGTTCTGAATTTCGTAAGTTAAAAGGCATTTGATAATTTACCAAAACTCAATGTTATGATGTTCTGTGGTACTGCATTGCTTCCTTTGTTACAGGGAACCTAAGGAATCCCATATGAGGCTCTGACAAGGTTGGGGAAAGAGTGGGTGTTTAAAAAAAGAAGGTTGAGAAAGATGTTATACAGAGGTCAGTGAATAAGCAATACTGTTTTAAAAAATCTGGATGCCATGCTTCATTGCAAAGAGGACTATATAAGATTGTGTGGGTATCCATATTCTAAACAGTTTCTCCTGTGATTAAACAAAACAGTCTCTACAGTAGACAGTTGAGGCATCAATTAAGTGTGTGCTGAAAGGTAAGTAGGGATTGGTCAGAGATAGCAAAGGTATTCTCCATCTGGAGGCCAAATAAAGGCCAACGGTTATAGTTTTTATCTACTTGGTTAATTTCTTCTGTAGCCTCTAGTTTCTAGACTCTTTGTGGTTGCTGCTGACACACAGATTGACCTTCAGAATCAGTGGTGTTTCATTATGTAACAGCCTTGAATATTCCCAGTTCAATTTTGTGTTTCTTTTTTTTTTTTTAATTATTTCTGAGAGAGAGAGAGACAGTGTGAACAGGGGAGGGTCAGAGAGAGAGGGAGACACAGAATCTGAAACAGGCTCCAGGCTCTGAGCTAGCTGTCAGCAGAGAGCCCGACGTGGGGCTCGAACCCACGAACCATGAGATCATGACCTGAGCCGAAGTCGGAGGCTTAACCGACTGAGCCACCCAGGTGCCCCCAATTTTGTGTTTCTTATTAGGGCTTTAAATGTGTTGAAATTATCTCTCTTTACGCTGAAATACATAATTTGCCCATATGTTCTTTAGTTCACCATAAAGACTTTTTTCTTATTGTTGCTTTCAGTTATGAATTACAGTCTTACTTAGAAGTTATGCCAAAAATTTGGGTCTTTAGGAATACAATTTTGAAGGTGGAGTGCATGTCTATTTGTAAGCTGCTTGCTCTGTCTCTCTTTCTCCCCTTCCTTCCTCCCTACTCTCCCTCCCTCCCTCCCCATGCTGTATGTGGGGCTTGAATTCAGGACCTGGAGATCCAGTCACTTGCTCTATGGACTGAGTTGCCCATAGGCTGTTTCTGTTTTTAAGTTTATTTATCTGGGGCACCTGGATGGCTCAGTCAGTTGAGCGTCCTTGTCCGGACTTCAGCTCAGGTCATGAGCTTTCGGGAGTTGGAGCCCTGCATCTGGCTTGCTGCTGTCAGCGCAGGGTCTACTTCAGATCCTTTGTCCCCCTCTCTCTTTGTCCCTCCCCCACTCACACTTCCTCTCTTAAAAAAATAAGTAAACATTAAAAATGAAGTTTACTTATTTATTTTGAGAGAGACCGTGAGCAGGGTTCGGGCAGACAGAATTGGAAGTAGGCCTCAAGCTGTCCGTGCAGAGCACGTGGGACTTGAACTCATGAACTGAGATCATGACCTGAGCTGAAACTGAGAGTGGCCGCTTACCTGACTGAGCCACCCAGGAGCCCCCAGGCTGCTTTTTTTCATCCCTATAGGAACTTAATCCTTGGTAGTAGTGGATTTTGCCATTAGGCGTTATTTGGCAAGTGGATAAGTATCTGTCTTGCACAGAAGTAACCATAAACTTTCCTACTGAGTCTTGTGTGGTACAGGGAAAGAAAGTCCAAAGACTGAATAAATGACATCAAGATGGACAGGAGTGATCCTAATGTGATTTGGGGGCAGGTTCTTCAGTAATAGTTGAGGTTTTTAGCCAAAATAGAAAATTCTCATGAAGCTCGTTCAGCTGTTTTCTAAAGTAGCCATTCCTGGGGGACCTGGGTAGCTCAGTTGGTTAAACAGTCCGACTTCGGCTCAGGTCATGATCTCACGGTTTGAGTTTGAGCCCCGCATTGGGCTCTATGCTGAGAGTTCAGAGCCTGGAGCCTGCTTTGGATTCTGTGTCTCCTCTGCTGTGTGCTCACTTGTGTGCTCTCTCCCTCCCTCTCTCTCGCCTTCCCTCCTTTTCTCTCTCTTAAAAACATATAAACATTAAAAAATTAAAAAATAAAGTAGCCATTCCTTCCCCTCTTCTCCTCCTCCTCCTCCTCCTCCTCCTCCTCCTCCTCCTCCTCCTCCTCCTCTATTTATTTTGAGAGAGAGGGAGCATGGGGATGCAGGGGAGGGCCAGAGAGAGAGAGAGACAGAGAGAGAGAGAGAGAAAGAGCAAGAATCTCAGGCTCCACACTGTGAGTCCCAATGCAGAGCTCAAACATCAGGACCTGAGCCCAAATCAAATCAGATGCTTAACTGACTGAGCCTCCCAGGCACCCCTCTTTCCCCTTTTTCATGAAGAAATTCTAACCTTCCTGGTGTCTGCCACCCTTTGATTTGATGACTGTTAAGTCATGGAAGTTTCATTTGGTTTCACTGATCTTCATTTTAGCCTGTCTGTGGCAACAAAGTTCCTTGGGTTTTCCAGAGATTTGCCATTAAAGGAAAAGAATTTTTGAGTAGCAAGAGAATTCTGCCTCATTTTTTTATTCCTCACTCAATTGCTCTGCTAATTGCTCAGTGTCTTTACAGAGTATTGTAGACTTGACTAAAAGCATTAATAGAGAATGTATGGATTTGAGGGGAAAGTAATTTTTGGGACCTTCTCTAAAGTTAACAGCTTTTAAAATCTAAATCATGACCACTTGTTTCTGTGTTTACTGTGACCACCTTAGCTGCTACATCACTTTGAAATTAAAGTGACAGCTTACCTTGAAGGAAAAAAGAATTGACCAATAGATAATTACAGAGATTAGGTATGAGGCAAACTGCAGATCTGCTGGTTTCCCAGGAATATAATTACAGGGGCTTAAATTTCACAGATTCAATAAAATCAACTGAAATTTAGGAGAATATTACAGAAAGAATTTTTAACTAGAACTTTATTGTGTAACAGAATCTCTTTCTGATCAAAGCACCTGGAATCAAATCCTGACTTAACATTCTAGTTAGAGACTTTGGGGAAATTAGTGAACCTGTAAACTAGGTTTTTGATTTGCTAAGTGGGAATAACACCTATCTCTTAAGTTTACAATAAAGATAAAATTAGAAAATGTATGTGACAAGTACAGTTGACTCTTAAACAATGAGGAGGTTAGTGACACCATCCCCCCTGCACAGTCAAAAATTCAAGTATAACTTTTGACTCCCCCGCAACTTAACTAATAGCCTGCTGTTGACCAGAAGTCTTACCGTTAACATAAACAGTCAATTAAAACCTATTTTGTATATGTGTTGTATATTCTGCAATAAAGGAAGCTAGAGAAAATAGGAAGATCATAATACTGAGAGGAAGAGAAATACATTTATAACTCTGTAGTTTTTGAAAAAGCTGCGTATTAGTGGACTGCATTTGAAACCCGTGTTGCTGGAGGGTTGGCTGTACTTTGAAATGTGAGTTCCTGGGTATGGGTTAGTAAGAAAAGCAAGAGGTTTGTAACCAGTTACTCCCGGGTTCAATTCTTAATTCATCAGGCAAGTTTCTTCATCTCGAAGGGCTTCTATGTTGTTTATGAGATGAGCATATTGGAAGGATATTGTGCAGATTAGATGGGATAATATATACAAAACTTCTAGCACAGTGTCTGGCTCAGGGATGAGCCCTCATATTAGGGCCTCACTCTCAGGGTCAGAAATTCTGTGCTGTCTCCTCCTTTAGGGGTGACGTCTCTGTCATGGTTCATTCACTTTAAGTCTTCCTCATGCTTTTGCCTTTGTCTTGGGGAATCCGTTATCAAGTGATTGGAATTAGTACTTGTTACTTAGCAATCGTTTGAGTGTTCACTGTACCAGAGACTGGTCTGGGCACTGGGGGAAAAGTGGTAGACAGGATCGACCATCTTCTTAGGGAATTTATATTTTAGTGGGTGTATTAGTGTCCAATTGCTGCTGTAACAAATTACCCAACTTTTAGTGGCTTAAAACAACAGAAAACTTGTTACCTTATGGTTCTAGAGGTTGAAAGTCTCGTATCTGTTTCTCTGGGCTAAAAGCAAGGTGTCAGCAGGGCTGGTTCTGCCGAGGCTCCGAGGGGAGTATCTGTTTTCTTGTCCATTTCAGAGGCCACCTGTATTACTGGATTTACAGTGTCTTCCTCCATTTTCAAAGATGCCAGTGCAATTTCTTAAGTTTGTCTTCACATTTACTACAGTAGTGAAATCTCCCTCTGTCTCCCTAGGGTACGATATGTGTTAATGGAGTTACAAGAAACAACAGGAGAATGTTGTTTGGGAACTTTAGGAAGACCTTACTGGAAGAAATGGATAGTATATTAGAGTCATAGAATGCTGGTAAAAGAACCCACCTCCCCAACCCCTGAAGGAATGCTTTAACAGGTCATGTGTTTGTGTGCATTGAATAAAAATAATATAACATTGGTGTTTACTTCCTGCTTATGTGCTGTGTCAGGATTTGATGGGAAGAGGGCAGTTCAGGTGAGATGTGGCACAGGGAAGCGCAGGGAACATCTGTTAAACAGTCCAGGAGCTTTCTGACCACACAGGTTTCCTTCTCTGGGAAGGGGGACACTAGTAACCTAAAGAGATTTTTCCTACCAGCCACCGTGCCAAAATGCATTATTTCACTTAAGCCCTGCCATTTGGTGCAGTACAAGGGTATGTTAACTTCATTTTACAAAATGAAAGAACAGACTCCCTGAGGATGAGGTGATCAGCCCAAGTCACCTAGCTTAGAGAGTGGTAGAGCAAGCGTTTTAACCCAAGTCAGTTCAACACCAGAGCTGATGTAAAATAAGAAAAACCAGTACATGTCTGTGCTCAGTGGATATGAATCACGTTTGGTGGGGAGGAACATAAAAATTCTTCTAATTCTGAAGAAATCTGGAACACTTGAATTGTTTACTATGTTGTGCCTTTTCAGAGGTGAGTCTGGAGCAGTGTTTCACTAGGGGTAGGAGTGGGAATAGGCCTTCTTCCCAAGAAGCAGAAGAACATCCAGCAAGTAAGCCTGGCAAACACCCGCTAGGCGATAGGTGTGAGGTGCTGTGTAGTTACACTCTTGTCCTCTAGCAGTGGTTCTCAAAGTGAGGTCTTCTGGGCACTTTCCGCAGCCCTAACAGGAAGCCCATGAAGTCTCCTCTAATTCCTTCACAAGTCTACCTTGGGGTTTTCCAGACAGATGATGTCGTAACAGACTGAATGCAGGAAAAAAAAGATATGAGCTGTCTTTTATTAAGACCGACATTAAGGAGACTTGTACTGACACTAATTAAAAAAATTATTTTTAACAAGTATGTTTAACAGTAATGCTTAACGTATTTAATTAAGATATTTTAATATTAAAATTTCTTAGTTTTAGTTTCCAATACACTAAAAGTGATAAATACACCTCACATTAACCACAGGTCTTTGGGGTCCTAAAAAATTTAAGGTTGTGAGGGCTTACAACTAAAAAGTTGTAAATTTTAAAAATTTAGAGACTAAATTAGAGACTAAAAGTTTGAGAATTCTTGTTCTTTATCAGGCACTAGAGTCCGTGGCCACCATTTCTGACAATCATTGGAGGAGGATGTAGGGGGGCATTTTTCTCTTCTCTCTTAGCTGTCTGTGTGCTCCTCTTTGACACTGGGGGAGCTGTATTCTGCTGTCTGTTTATATTTTAGGTGGCAAACCACTTGGACCTTAAGGAGAGCAATTTCAGTTTTAAGTTGGATTAAAATTTTAAAACACCATGTTTAGTTCTGGGGTCGGCAGACTGCTTTAGTTGCCTGTGTCTTACTGTTGTGCTTTTAGAGTCAAAAGTGTTCAGGCTCACAGATTTTCTTAGTAAAATCTGTACTCTGGTTGATGCAGTTTGACTTTAAGCTCGAATAAGAATCAGGTATGGTCCGGAGTTTCAGGACAGAACAGATTATACATTGGTGGCTTTTCAGCATGACAGTGCATTTTCTTTCCTTTGTTCTGGTGGATAATGTTGCTGGGGGTGGTTATGAAATGGATAGTTTTCATTTAGACAGCCAGTGCCGGCCTCCTGGCACTGTCTGTGTCCGGAACTTGCAGATAAAATTGAGGCCGAGATGAAAAATGGTAATAGGTTATTTTTCCAAAAGGAAATCTAGCTGCATTTATTCATTAATTCTTTTTTTTTTTTTTAATTTTTAATGTTTATTTATCCTTGAGAGAGTGAGAGAGACAGAGAATGAGCAGGGAAGGAGCAGAGCGAGAGAGGGACACAGAATCCGAAACAGGCTCCAGGCTCTAAGCCGTCAGCACAGAGCCCGACACGGGGCTCGAACCCATGAACCGTGAGATCATGACCTGAGCCAAAGTCAGACACTCAACCGACTGAGCCACCTAGGCACCCCTATTCATTAATTCTTTTAAGTCAGTGAGTCACCCTTTGCTCCTGGAGACCAGCTAGAGAGGGATGCTCGTTGCCCGAAGCTTGCATTGATCCTGTGGTCTGAGTGGCTATCGTTACCAACTTCTTTTCCCCCCACAGCGCCTTGTGTTGAAGGAGGAGTCCTTGCCGCCATGCCAGTCAGTGAATACTGGCTGTGTGTACCGGCCTCTCACCTCAGGCCTTTTGTACAGACGGTCAGGTTGATGCCGTCTTGCCCCTGTGGTTGCTGGTGTCCACGTGCAGTCCCTTACGTCCCTGAGCCGGCAGGGCTACCTGCCACGCTGCCAGGGGGCAGCCACGGTGCCGTGCCCCTTCCTGCCCCTTCCTCTGCTGCGCTCCCTCCCGCGTCCCCTGCATCCTGCTGCACCCACCCTAAGCTCCATCCTTCGCCCCCCGCAGCTGCTGGTAGGCAGGAGAAAAATGTGGAATCTGGCCCGGTAAGTGTGGGGACTTCCATTGGTTATTAAGATTAAAACTTGACTTTTAAAAACACTTTTTTGGTGCTGGTATAACATTGAGCACACATTTTTGTTTTAATAAAAGGTGATACTAAAACTACCACCGAAACAGGAGGTACCTGGTTGGCACTGTTGGTTAGGCATCTGACTCTTGTTGTTAGCTCAGGACTGGATCTCAGGGTCATGAGTTCAAGCCCTGCTCTGGGAGTGACGCCTCCTTAAAAAAAATTCACCAAAACAGTGTTCCAAGCTAATATGAAACATAACTAATGTGTATAAAACCTAGTGGAATGAAATGGTTTTTAAAATTAACAGTCTATAATATTTATATTATAAAGCCTGTTATGTGCCAAGTACATGGAAACTAACATAGGAGACCTCGTTTGTAGGTATATTAAAGCAGTAAGCTTTATGGGTGCCTGGCTGGCTCGGTGGGTGAAGCATGTGGCTCTTGATCTCAGGGTTGTGAGTTAGAGCCCCATGTTGGGTGGAGAGATTACTTAAACTAAAAAAATACATTTAAAAAAATGTAAAATACATTTAAAAAAAGAAGTAAGCTTTACAGACTCATGCTTATTTATTTAGCCTCCCACACCCTCCCCCACTTTTTATTTCTTTGCTTATATAAAATGTCTTGGAGGGCGCCTGGGTGGTTCAGTCAGTTAAGCGTTCAACTGACTCAGGTCATGATCTCATGGCTCGTGAGTTCACGCCACATATCAGGCTCTGTGCTGACAGCTCAGAGCTTGGAGCTTGCTTCAGATTCTGTGTCTCCTTCTCTGTCTACCCTTACCCCCACCTCACACATGCTCTCTCCCTCAAAAATAAATAAACATAAAACAAATAAATAAAATGCCTTGGAAAAGCAGGGACTTTTATATTTAACTTTCCATGTAGGTAAATGTCAATTAATGATTTTGTTCTGATTTTTACCTGATCAGTGTAGAAAAGTCTTAAGTACTTGGCTAATCTGTTTTAGTTGCTATTTACCAGGCCCCTATATATATACTTTTTAAAATATTTATTTTTTGGGGGAGCGCAAGTTGGGGAGGGGCAGAGGAGGGGAATAGAGCATCTGAAGCAGGCTCTGCGCTGACAGGCTGACAGCAGTGAGCCCAATGTGGGGGTCAAACTCCAGAACTGTGAGATTACGACCTGATCCAAAGCCGGACCCTCAACCAACGGAGCCATCCAGGCACTCCTACCAGGCCCCTATCGTAATCTGAGAACTTAGCCCTCTTTTTACTGTACCTTTGACTAGAAAATAAAGATGACTGCCAAATGGTTATTGATAGTTTTATTAAAAACATACAAGTATTTTAAAAACCAAATTTGTTTATTTTTTAAAAAATTTTTAATGTTTATTATTTTTTATTAAATATTTTTATTTATTTCTAGGAGAGAGAGAGAGAGAGACAGCGTGAACAGGGGAGGGTCAGAGAGAGAGGGAGACACAGACTCCAAAACAGGCTCCAGGCTCTGAGCTGGCAGTCAGCACAGAGCCCGACGTGGGGCCCAAACCCACGAACCACGAGATCATGACCCAAGCGAAAGTCAGATGCTCAACTGACTAAGCCACTCAGGCACCCCTTAATGTTTATTTTTCAGACAGAGACAGAACTTGATCGGGGGCGGGGCACAGAGAGAGGGAAACACAGAATCTGAAGCAGGCTCCCTCCGCCTGTCAGCACAGAGCCTGACATGGGGCTCGAACACATAGACTGCGAGATCATGACCCGAGCTGGAGTTGACTGGTTAACTGACTGAACCATCCAGGTGCCCCTAAAAACCAAATTTAAAAGCTAGTATAATAATTCTAGGAAAGGACTGATGATCTACTTAATTTAGGACTAAGTTGATTTTGTTGGAATGTCAGGATCTAACATGTAGATATACTATATGAGCACTTCACGCTTAGCTCTGTGATGCGAAAAGGAATTAGGGCAGCTCTAACGATACGCAAATCATCGATCACCACTTGAAAAGAGGGATGAACATTTTCTTCTTGTGTGCTGTAACATAAGTTAAACAGAAGTTTTCCTTTGCTTTTTTTCAGAGAAAGGTTTTCTCACAAAACTTTTCGGACATTGCTGCTTTTAAGTTCAGTTATTTCCTCTTCCTTTTCTTTAGGCTTATCAGGAGGGCAGACTTCAAAAGCTACTAAAAATGAATGGCTCGGAGGATCTTCCTGAGTCCTATGACTATGACCTCATCATCATCGGAGGCGGCTCCGGGGGACTGGCAGCAGCTAAGGCAAGGCTCGTAGGGTGGTATCTGGGCGGTGGGTAGACGTCACATTTCTTCTGCGGCTCTCGCTGCAATTAGCTTGGATGTTCAGAAGCTCACGTTGCTTCTGTGATGTTCTGCACGTTAACTCGGGCAGGAGGTGTTTGTAAAGGGACTGTTTTAGAAATCATTTTTCCAGGTTGAACTGTATCTTCTTTATGAAAGCACTTATACATGACAGTACTGTGCCCAATATTTTGGGACACACTTTCTATTCATTTTGAGTTTGGCTGGTTTTTCAAAGATAATAAAGGTATGGTATAGAAACGACCTGAAATTAAATAAGTATATTTCTTATTCTTTATAAATGTTATTAGGTTTTTTTACTTCGACAGTTTCCCTGTTCACAAGCCTTCGTCCCCAGTAGGAAAATGGAGAGCAATTGGATTTCTTAAACTTAATCATTGAAAATGCTTGCCTCCTTGGGTGCCTGGGTGGCTCAGTCAGTTAAGCGTCTCATCTTGAGGTCTGTGAGATCAAGCCCTACATCAAGCTCTGTGTTGTCAGCAAAGCCTGGAGCCTGCTTCAGATTCTGTCTCCCTCTCTCTCTGCTCCTTCCCCACTCACACTCTGTCTCTGTCTCTCTCTCTCTCAAAAATAAATACACTTTAAAAACTTGAAAATGTTTGCCTCCTTTATATAAGAAATGAAGTAAGAGAATACCTGCTAACTCTGGTCTGGGGGTAATGGGATAGAGGATGTATAAATAAGGGCAGTTAAGAAATGAGACTCCTGGCCCTAAATTGAGATACATTTTCCATGTGTGAGGGGCCAAGGGCCCTTGGGCCTGTTATCCTTCCCCAAAAGGTACTTTTATTTTTTTTAATTTATTCATTTTGAGAGAGAGTGAGAGAGAACGTGTGCATGTATGTGTGTAGGGGTGGGTGGGGGGCTGCAGAGAGAGAGAGAGAGAGAGAGAGAGAGAGAGAGAGAGGGAATCCCAAGCAGGTTCTAGACTGTTGGCGCAGAGCCTGATGTGGGGCTCCATCCCATTAGCTGAGAAGATCATGACCTGAGCTGAAATCAAGAGTTAGATGCTCAACTGACTGAGCCACTCAGGCGCCCCCCCAACCAGTACTTTTTAAAAGATGAGATGGTGGGGTGCCTGGGTGGCTCAGCCGGTTAAAAGTCTAACTTCAGGTCAGCTCATGACCTCACAGGTTTTGAGTTCGAGTCCCTCATTGGGCTGTGTGCTGACAGCTCAGAGCCTAGAGCCTGCTTTGGATTCTGTGTTTCCCTTTCTCTCTGTGCCTTCCCCATTCCCTCTCTGACTCTGTTTCTGTCTCTGTCTCTGCTCTCTCAAAAAGAAATAAACATTAAAAAAAATTTTTTTTAGTTAAAAAAAATTTTTTTTAAAAGAGAGATGGTTTTACAAGGTATAGCCTGTGGGTCAGTAAGGGTAGATTTCAATGAAGCTGCCCAGGTCAGGGGCAGGCCAGTATCTGGCCTCCTGCCATACTTTGCTGTAAATGATTTGGGAATAATACTGGATGTATTTTACTCTAGTTCTGGAGCTTTTATTTTTTTTTTAATTAAAAAATATTTTTTAATGTTCATTTTTGAGAGAGAGAGAGCAATAGAGCATGAGTGGAAGAGGAGCAGAGAGAGAGGGACACACAGAATCCAAAGCAGGCTCCCAGCCTGAGCTGTCAGCACAGAGCCCACCATGGGGCTTGAACCCACGAACTGCAATTAGATGCTTACCAAACTGAGCCACCCAGGCACCCCTAGTTCTCTTGGTTTTAAAGGACACATGGACTCGATCCTTTCAGATAATCTTTGGAGGTTCTAGTTGGCAGTACACAAAACTTACTCTGTGAGAAAGATAAAGGATACTCTGCAAAATGAATTTCTGACTGTTGTCATCACTTCCCTAAAATCGATTTGGAAAGCGTGTAGATACCATCAACTTTATTACTGGCTCTTCACATGAAATTTTAGGAAATCTGACAATTGTAGAAGAAAAACTTTTCCAATATTCTACCTAGATACCGAATTAGATAAAACTTAAAATACTTTAAAAAACGCTTAGAGGATGCAGATGGAATCAAGGGTTGTAGACTGTCATAAATCTTTTTTACTGGCTCTTCACCTGCCTGCTTAGAAAAGACCACAGACTCTTCGCATTATTGCTTCATATGCTACAGTTTGTGTGGAGTTAGGTAAGAGGATTCCAGTGTGTCCGGATGACGATTTTACGGCTGTACTCTGTATGTTCTCTCAAACTACCCTTATGACTCTCTCAGTAGTGCTTAATTTTTATCTTGGAGGCTCATTAATCATCTTGGTACAGTATGTGCAATTCCAGGCAGTAATAACTGGTTATGCTGTGGGCACTATAGCTTAATAAGAATAGCTTGGATTTTTAACAGCTCATTTCTAGTCTTTCCAGTTCATTTTAATAGTTTCCAGTTCATTTTAATACTTTCATTTTCTAGGAGGCAGCCAAATACAACAAGAAGATATTGGTCCTGGATTTTGTCACTCCAACCCCCCATGGAACTAGATGGGGTAAGCTTTAAAGTATTTTGGAAGTGAATTTGTAGGAGAAAGTTTCTCCCTGACACGTGTTTAAATGGCTCCTAAAACACAATTAAAAATTTAAAAGTTAAATTAAAAAACGAAAACACATATACCTGTTTCACTTGTGCTAAGTTAAAGTGGATGCCAGTTAAATGTTAAAAATTGAGAGTTTTTGGGCAGAGTCAAGGTAATGCAGAAGCTTATTCACAGCTGTTACGAGGATTTAAAGCTGAAGATTTGAATAACTTTGTAAACTTAGGAGCTTAATATATATTAATATATACACTAGTGAAGAGACAAAAGATAAGCAAGAACTTTACAAATCATAAGTGGTACTAAAGAAATTATATGGTAGGATAGAGAGGAACTGGGTAGAGGAACGAGTTTAACTTTGAGAAGATTATCAAGGAAGGCCTCTGAAGAGGTGGCCTTTAGATAAGGCTGAAAGAATAAGAATGAACAAGTTATGCCAGAAGCTGAGGAAGAACCTTCCAGGGGACATTTCTCTCCCAGGATAGAACATACAAAGGCCTTGAGACAGGGAGGAGTCCTTGATGATGGTAGCATGGCTGATAGGAGCTGGGGGTAAGATTGGAGAGAAAGGCAGGGGTCAGGCTGTACGGGTCCTAATAGGCCAAGATGAGGAATTGGACCTAATCGAAGCACAGTAGGAAGCCTTTGAGAAGCGGATTGATGGGATACATAGATCTTACCAAGATGACTTAGCTGCTCTAATTAGGAGGTAAGACGCAGAAACTCTCGGATAAGAGTGTGTCAGTTTCTAATTCATCCCTTCATCAAATATTTATTAGGTGTCAGTGTTGTGTCAGACACTATTCTTTTTTTCTTTTTTTTTGTCTTTTAACGTTTATTCATTTTTGAGAGACAGAAAGAGAGTGCAAGTTGCGGAGGGGCAGAGAGAGAGGGAGATACAATTTGAAGCAAGCTCCAGGCTGTCAGCTCAGAGCCTGACTCAGGGCTCAAACCCACGAACTGTGAGATCATGACCTGAGTTGAGGTCGGACTCTTAACCAACTGAGCCACTCAGGTGCCCCATTTATTCTTTAAGTTCATTTATTTTGAGAGAAAGAAAAAGAGAGAGCAAGTGGGGGAGGGATAGAGACAGAGAGAGAGAGACAATCCCAAGCAGGCTTCCCATTGTCAGCACAGAGCCCGATGCAGGGCTTGAACCTTGAGATCCTGACCTGAGTGGAAGTAAGATGCTTAACTTGTTGAGCCACCCAGGTGCCCCAGGCTCTATTCTCACGCTGGGCACAGCCCCTCTGGCTTGGGGAAGTTGCACTCCATAGTGGCAGTCTGGAGGCATTCTCCTCAGAAGGCTCTGTGTCCTGAGCTGTGACGGCTACTGCCATCTTGCAGTCTCTGGCCGTTTTGTCTGCCTCCCTGCCTGCCTGTATTTCGTTCTAATGGAGACAGTCTAGCGCCATGCTGTTTAATCTTAGAGATGCTAAACCTTTTGTTTTATTTTGGTCATGAATCCTTTTGTGAGACTCCATGAAAGCTATAGACCACCATCTTAAGAAAAATGCTCACGTACACCAGAATCATATGTGATTCCAGACCCACCGCAGCCCACCTGTGGCCAGCTTCACCGTCCCCTTCCCACTTAGTTATGTTCAAAGATTTGGTGGCAAGTATAAGATTGCATGCAAAGTAAAATTTCAATTGCCGGCATCTTTATTAGCAGTCAGTTAATTTTGAATTTTTGAAGTGTTTGGAAATTGTGGAAATCTCATTTTTCCTTTTGTTTCAGGGTGATGTCACTGTGCTTGACACATAAGGCTCTCTGAGCTTAGAAATGCCATGAGGCTTAGGAATGAACTTGCATAGACAGTATTGGGCTACGTTAGGCAAATAAATGATGATCTTTTGTAGTGTGGTATGATGATTCTGGACCTTTTTTGTCCGGAATCGTGAAGCAGGGTGTGAACTGATTTCTCACTGTTGTTGCAGGTCTCGGAGGAACATGCGTGAACGTGGGCTGCATACCTAAAAAACTGATGCACCAGGCAGCTTTGTTAGGACAAGCCGTGCAAGACTCTCGAAACTATGGTTGGAAGATCGAGGAGACGGGTATGGCGGGAGAAGCTGCGCTTGGTTTTGAGGGGTGTGAGCTGTGGTCTTAGATGCAACATCCAGTTTTATAAGGCTAGAGAATAACCTGGACGTTTTTTATTGCTTACGGTTTTTATGTATAAAATTACTGCAATTACCTTGTGTCACATAGTTGCACTAAATGGATACTGCACTGGGAGTGTCTTTCTGTAATAGAAAACCAGAATTTTTTCAGATAAATTATTTTTTATTTTTCCTATATATTTTTTTAAAGTAATCTCCTATGCCCAGCATGCAGCTTGAACTTACGACCCTGAGATCAAGAGTCGTTTGCTCTATCAACTGAGCCAGCCAGGTGCCCCTCAAGTAAATTCTTACAGTTATGTAGAGTTTCATAAGGGAGTGCAAATTTATTTGCTTTCCTTTGAATCTTTTTCGTTTTTCTCTGTCCAGAGAAATCCGTGTATGAGCTGATAGTTTTGGAGCGAAGAGACTCTTTATTTGTAGAGAAAGGGAGGGTTAGTCTTTGGATAAAACATGTAGAGTACCCTGGCAACCCTAAAAAGTTGAGGAATTTGTTGCCTTGAGAAAGTAAGTTGTATTGCCTGGTAGAAGAATAAAATGAGGTTGGCACAGCTTCATAGTTAAATGACATAGGTCACCATGTCCTTGAAGAGGGAAACTCTAACCTTGTCTGATACTAGTTTTGAGATCTACAGGGTATGGGACATTTGCTAGGGTAAATTATTTTATAGCTTTTTCTGAGTTTTAATTAACAGTTCACTGAATATTTTAAATAAGGCAAAAATGCATGCTTTGAATAATTTTGCTCCTACTCAAATTAATCACGCTTCCTTTGTTTGATGCATTTCCTTCCTGTTTAAAATCAACAGCACTTCTTTTTCAAGTCTAAAATCTTAGAAAATCAGTTACTTTAAAAGTTTTCTTACGTTGGGGCCATATCTCTTTCCCCAGATCCTTACGAGGCTATTCTCTGTTCATGACCTTGGGGCCTGAGGCTGGTACAGAGCAGCCATCACTCACGTTCTTGTCTCTTGCCAACAGAAAGGGTAGTTGAGCTGACTCTTGACCTATGGAATATGAACATGATCTAGCCCTAGCCCACCTCTATTCCCACCTCTACTCCCTCTCCCAAGTTATTATTTACTCTCATGTCTGAATGTCTCCACACTGTGTCTGCCATTAATGCACTTTTTCCCTTCCTCGAAGCCTACTTCTGTTTTTCTTTTTTAATTTATTTTTATTTTACTTTTATTTTTTCCACAAACCCTTGTGTTGAGCGCTGACTTTCACTAGATCGCAGTGAGGGAGCTGCCCAGCTGTGTATCAAACCAGGACCCAGAAACAGGTCGTTTAGGAATGGTTTAGCACCAGGTTCCCCGTAAACGTGTGTTGCTTGACAGGCAAGGGGGCGGAAGCCTGCTTTTCATGTCCCTTCAGTTAATTTATTAGACTTCTTAGTAGACATTTTAGAAATTCTGCTGATAATAGAGGTGAGTCTGTGCTGGGGAAATACTGATGAATAGTACAGATTCTGTAAGCATGCAGATTCTGCTCCTCATTGATTGATGCGCTGATACTACAGACCAAGTGCCCTGGGAGCTCAGAGGTAGGATGGTTAATGTGATCGAAGTGGTGACAAGTAGTCTTTCCTTCACCCTAGCCTTCCTGACACATTAAACATAAGTTGTTGTCATAGGTAGATGTGGGCACAACTTGTGACTTTGCCATCTACTGCCTGTGGTGAGGATTAGATACAATAGTGTGACCAAATAACTGTCACTCAGCAGACATTAGTTTTGGTCCTTTCCTCTGGACTTGCTGCTTTTAACTCCTCCATTCAGAGTTTCAGTAAATCAGGGTAGGCTCTGGCAAGCGCTTGGTTCTTTGGTTAATGGTTTGTGGGAAAATATTTATAGATAACTAAAGGAAGTTGTATATTTGAACCAAGTTAGTTTCCTCTTAAAGAGGACATTAATCTGAATATTATAATCTGAAAAAGTCTAGAATTTGCTGGAACAAGTAAGGTTGTTCCAAGCAAATTTTGATTTACGCAGCTTTATAATTTGCATATACTGTCATCTATAGAGTGAATGCAGCCTGTCCCTTAAATCTAGGTAAAAACAGCGCCGGGGGGCTATATAACTCAGACAATTATTATTCAGTCATATAGGGGTCTAGTACCCAAATTGGCATGTTGTACTAATTGATGTAAGCTTTGAACTGTCAACTCTTAAGGAAAGTGAAGTCACTGGAACAGAATTCTTAATTTTAAAATGTGGGAAGTGTATATAGTGGGTAGGTCTTTAGAGTCTTAAAAAGGTCAGAGTTAAGTACAGGCTTCTGCTGAATGTGAATTTTTGTTAACAGGACCAAGCAAGTGTAATTCTAATAAATTCAGTAACCAGGTGAATGGTGAAATAGGACTTGGTGAATTGGCAGATGTTTCCAGCAAAAGAATATCTCTGTAGCTATCATGTAACAAGAAAGACTGGCTATGCTTATTTATGTTGAGTTTATCTCTAAGTTACATAATAAATGTGTAGCCACTGAGGTAAGAAAGAGCCACTAGTAGCATAGTCTCGATCTATACAAAAACCAGTAAATGCTCCCTGAATTTTATGGAGTTTTGAAACTTGGACCAGGAGTGCTGTGTGGCTCGGTTGGTTGGGCGTCCGGCTTCGACTCAGGTCATGATCTCCCGGTTCGTGGGTTCGAGCCCTGCATTGGGCTCTGTGCTGACAGCTCAGAGCCTGGAGCCTGTTTCCGATTCTGCGTCTCTTTCTCTCTCTGCCCCTCCCCCACGCCTGCTCTATCTCTGTCTGTCTCAAAAATGAATAAAACCCCCCAAAAAAATTAAAAAAAAATTTGGACCAAATCAAAGTTTGCTTTGTCTCTCTTTAAAGAAATTATTTCTTCACCTATGTTAGCAGTTTTACTTTTGTGTTTCTTCCCCCCTTTCTAGGCTTTAACAATAGAAATACATACTCTTCTCTTTTCAGTGCCTTCTTCCTCTTGTATTTGTTAGCAGCAGTCCTGAAGTGTCCGGTGTGAACGATGTCCTGTATTTAACTCCCTTTACTCTTTGTAAACGGAAACCTAGTGGTTTGTTTATTCCGTTATCTTCAGTTTTTCTCACGAAGCCTTGGGACCTCTGAAGCGAGCTGTGGCCTAGCAGAAAGCACCAGAGCTGGGCTTGGTGGGAGAGGCCTTCTGTGCCCGCCGGTCTACCACTGGGGCAGCAGTCAGTTACCTCCCTCCTTTGAAAACGGTCGTGGTGAGGAATACAGTGGATTTAAACCAACGTTACTTCATGTCATTAGATCTCAGAGCAAGAAAGAAACTTGGAGGTGTATTTTTCAGATGAGAAACCCCTAGAGGCTGCTGATCCCTGTTGCCACAGATGAAATGTGAAGGCTTATTTTAGAATTTTTGAATAGAAACCTATCTGATCTCATGTCCTTGACCCAAGAACAATGCCCTGGTTGTCTGGGAAGGCTGTGTGACGCTGCAGATAGCCCCCGGCACGGTGGCACGGCGAAGGAGGGAAGGGACGAGGCCTGGCAGCGCAGCTGAATCTGCCCGTGACGGGGGAGTGACACATCCAGGGCTCGGCGCAATCTGCCCTTTTCCGAAGCTCTGAACTGAGAACGTACAGAGAAAGTCTCAGGTCTTTAAAACAAAAACAAAAAAAACCTAGAGCTCAGTCATGTAAACTGTTTGCTTTATGTATTTTAGATTTCTCCATTTGAGTTTCCCTGTGCTCAAGAATGAAATGCGCTTTTAAAACATTAAGTATTTGAGAAGTTTTAGGATCGCATTGTCATTACAAAGAAAGCAAGATCATTGCAGAGTTACTATTCTATTCCATTCCTGGCACAAAAAACCAGTTTTTGTGCTGTCATTCCCAGCTCCAGAGGCTGGCCATTGTGTCTGTTGACTTGGTTCACCACTTCCTATGTGGTGGGGCTCTTTAACCTTCCGACTCCTCGTTTCCATGACAGTCTTTCAGTATATGTTGGTTCTCTTTTCCTTCCTTCTAAACCACAGCTTCCCTAGAATCTGTCTTCATCTTACCACCAGAGTAAATTTTATATGCATCCTGTTTTTTTCCTCGTTATTCATAAGGTATTTATGAATGAATGGTTGATTTTTATGCATTGAAATTCAATATTTTTGTGCCTGACTCAATTCATTTTATAAAAGAATTTAAAAATCTTCCTATTCTTTGGTGAGGTGTAGGGGTTTGGGGGGCAGTGAGAAAGACTCTTTAAATTCTCTGTCTATATCAAGGGTCAGCAAACTTGTTTTATAAAGGGCCAGATAATATCTTAGGTTTCATGGGCTCTATTGATCTGTCATGACTACTCAGCTCTGCCATTGTAGCATGAAAGAAGCCCTAGACAATATGTAAACAAATGATCATGGGTGTATTCCAGTAAAACGGTTTATAAAAAAGGTGATGGGCTGCATTTGGCTGTGGAGCCTTAATTTGCCTTTGTTTACCAGCCTCTGGTCTAGACACTGTTACCAGTTTAGTAACTCCAGACGTGGCTACATCAGGATCCCTTGGGGATTGTTACAGGTATAGAATCCTCCAGGCTTTATCACACCTCATTACCCCAGCAGTCAGCATTTACAAAGTAAAATTCCCATTCATTTCTAAAGAAATGAAAAGGATTATACGTGGTTATTTTGGTTATTTTAGCTATTATGCATGGTTCTTTTAGGAATTTTCAAAAAGCCTGACATTATCTAAGTGTATGGTAATTTTCTAAAAAAGAAAATATTTGAGCTCAAAAAGAATGTTTATGTGTTGGAAATGAAGGACCCTGCTTTTTTAGATGAAAAGGTCTGCTCTTTGTATTCCATGCGAACAGTTGCTGAGAAGTGATCTTTGCCAGGCAGCTGAAAAGCTAAAAACATCTTGTCTTATTTTCTTGTGCAGTTAAACATGACTGGGATAAAATGACAGAAGCCGTACAGAATTACATCGGCTCCCTGAACTGGGGCTACCGGGTTGCTCTGCGGGAGAAAAAAGTCACCTATGAGAATGCATATGGAGAGTTTGTAGGTCCTCATACGATTAAGGTAATTGTGTGATAGGCTGAGTAGCTAATGTTTGTGTTTTAAACTTTTCAGGGGGATGAGGGAGGAATGGAGAAAGTGATTGTCTTGATAAAAGTAAAAGCCACTGTGACCCAGACTGTCTAGTTTGGTGATTTTGCAGGCACATCTTCTTATGGGCATTTCCCATGTGGTTGTGGTAGTGTAATAACACCAGATTTGGGGCCCAGTCACCTGGATTTGAGTCGTGGCTCTGCTGCTTACTAGCATCATGTATTACCAAATTGTTGTGAGGACCAATTTGGATAATGTGATGGGTGGCCTTTGTTAACTGTAACTTCAATTCTAATGAATAATAGCTTATTAAAAGTTGACACTTGGTTTCTTTGTAGGCAACAAATAACAAAGGCAAAGAAAAAATTTATACAGCAGAGAAATTTCTCATTGCTACTGGCGAGAGGCCACGGTATTTGGGCATCCCTGGCGACAAAGAGTTCTGCATCAGCAGGTGAGCAGAGGCTGGAGGGAGAAAAAGAGACACTCACCCCCTGTCGAATTCTGCTTTTTCAGTTTTTTTTTTTCTTCAAACCCATGTAGGCCATTTCCTAGAACTTCTGAGTTTTTTTGTTTTTGTATTTTTTCTTTGGCTGTATTTTTGCCCAAAGGGACAGAGGCCTGGGAAAAAGAGAAGGGAAAAAATTATTTTATGCAAGAGAACATTTAAAAAATTCAAAACTGTAAACACTGGTCTTTCTTACCCCCCAGTTAACATTATTGCTAACATATAGATAACGTGCTTATGTTGAAACTTGTATTTGAAATTTATACATGTGTGATTATGTCTTATAAATGTGTTAACATCCAGTTATTGATAAATATGTCCTCTTGGGTGCTTTCTGCCTAGGAGTTTCTGCTCATGTTATAAACTGTTTCTTCTCGGGCTCTTTTTTGGGGAGGGTATGTGATTCTTTTTTCCTTTGTGCCTCATACAGGGGCAGCTCAGTGGTGACTGTTCACCGCCTTGAATGGGTTCCCTTCTCATAGTTAAAAAATAATTCATTTCCTAAAAATGCTTTTGTGATCTCTCTCGTCTTGTATATTCTTCACTTGACTAAAAGATTTGGTCAGGTTTTACTCTTTAGAGTTGGTTTTCATATTACAGAACAGTTATCTCTTGCTGACTGGTGTTCTAGATGGATCTTCCACCTTGGACAGAGCTGAGTGAGGGGAGGATGACAGGTGGGGGGCTGGGTTTGTGAATACATACTGTTAAACACATTAGTGGAGCATTATTGCAAACAGTTCAAGATCATTTTATTTGACCGTGAGTCGAGATTAATGTCAGGAATCAGGAGGTTTGCTGTGTTCGGCGGTGGGCAGCTTGAGCTGCTCCCAGAGCAACTGAGTGGCCAGAAAGGGAGGGGGTCTAAGCCCTTGTAGACACTCTTCATAGATTATGTATGTAGCTAATTGAATGTTTTTAATTTTAAAAGTGTATTCTTGAGAAAGCAAAAATATTTACTTTGATTCAGTCATCACTTACATTGGAATATTTTCCATTTTTTTCTTCCCGGCCCTCACCTTTTTTTTTTTTTTTTTTTAAATTTCTTTTCAGTGATGATCTTTTCTCCTTACCTTATTGTCCGGGTAAGACCCTGGTGGTTGGAGCATCCTATGTTGCCTTGGAATGTGCTGGCTTTCTTGCTGGCATTGGTTTAGATGTCACTGTTATGGTACGATCCATCCTTCTGAGAGGATTTGACCAGGATATGGCCAACAAAATTGGTGAACATATGGAGGAACATGGTGTCAAGTTTATAAAACAGTTTGTACCAATAAAAGTAAGTGGAGTTGCTGGTAGTTTTGTTGGTTTCATACTCCTGTTTAGAAGGCAGGAGAGAGAGGGGGTTGGGGTGGGTGGAGGGAGCATTCCTTCTACCATATGAACCGTCAGGAGTCCTGCACTTCCTCAGCAGTGATCCTGGTACATGAACTTGTACCTGCTGCCACCTAAATATCTGCACATTAGTAATTTCTTCATTATCACCTCAACTTTCTTACTTCTGGTTCTCTTTTGTTTCATGTCTCCCTTCACGCATCCCTTTGCTTTATAATCTTTGGTCTGTTAACCTTTGGTTCTTCGTACACACCAGTGATTTAAATAAGAGTTCAAGACTTGGCTCATTTAAAAATTTTTTTTCCATGAGATATTTGTCCTTGGTGTACTGTGTAGTCAACAGATACGCTGTATTATTCTGGCTTCTCCAAAAACGATTATCTAATTTTGTTACATGGGCTCCCTTTTTTTTTTTTTTTTGCTTATTCAGTCTTCTTTTGAAAAGGTTGAAAAATATGCCGAGTTACCCTGGGAGTTGTTAACATCATCACAAATATTTTGATATATAAAAGTGACAAAATCACTCCTCATATCTCTAATAGATAAGTTTCCTTTAGTGTAGGTAACGGTGAGACTGTTTTAAAGTTCAGGAATTTTGGCTGTCACTTGCTCAGTGGGTTAACTTAGGCCTTTTGTGTGACCATGTTAAGAGTTGCTTAATGTTGATAGAGTTTGAGCATTGGGACCAGAATGACCTGCTTTGAATACTATCATACCATTTTCTTGCTGTATGACTTTGGGGAAATCACTTAATCTCTCTGAGCTTCAGTTTCTCCCATAAAGTTAGGGTGGTAATAGAGCCTGTCTCAGAGTTCTCGTGAAGACTGCAGTCGCTGACACGGAGAAAGTCATTAGGACAGTACCTGGCACAGAGTGAGTCTGGTGTTGTTGTGAGGGTGAAGTGGCACACATCCTGCAAGTTACCAGCACTTGACTCCTGTAGTTGTCGTTTAGGGAGTAGAGGTACATGGGGTACATTTGCCCTTGGGCTGTGCTTAGAAAACAACAACTGTACCTGCAAGTTGTGCTGATGGAAAAGTAACATTTTCTTCTCTAACATCTGTTTGTAATTCCAGTGTGCAGTGCAGCCTTCAGCGTTATAGTAGTTCTGGGAGTAGTTCCTGTACAGCAGTATAGGGAGTGGACGCTTCCATGCATTACTCACTGCTCATCGTGAGAAGTGTGCTCTCTTTTTGTTTTTGTTTTGTTTTGTTTTTTGAGAGAGAGAGAGAGAGAGAACGTGTGCAAGCAGGGGAGAGGGGCAGAGGCGGAAAGAGAATCTTAAGCAGGCTCCACACTCAGTGTGGAACCCAGCTCAGGGCTCGATCCCATGACCCTGGCATCATGACCTGAGCTGAAATCAAGAGTTGGATTATTAACCTACTGAGCCCCTTGGGTACCCTGGGAAGTGTGATCTTAATCCCCATCACCTGTTTCACCACGCCCCCTCCCCCCTCCCCCCCGCCCCCCAGCCCCATCCACCTCTCCATCTGTTTGTTTTCTCTAGTTAAGAGTCTGTTTCTTGGTTCGTCCGTCTTTTTTCTTTTGTTCATTTGTTTCTTGAATTCTGTATATGAGTTAAGTCACATGGTATTGGTCTTTCTCTGACTGGCTTATTTCGCTTAGCATCCCTGTTGTTGCAAATAGCAAGGTTTCATTCTTTTTTATGGCTGAGTGATAATCCATTTTTTATATAAACCACATCTTTATCAATTCATCTACCGATAGACACTTAGGTTGCTTCCATAATTTGGCTATCGTAAATAATGCTGCAATAAACATAGGGGTGCATATATCCTTTTGAATTAGTGATTTTGTATTCTTTGGGTAAATGCCTGGTAGTGCAATTGCTGGATTATATGGTAGTTCTGTTTTTATCTTTAGCTTTTTTTTTTTTTTTTTTTTTAAAGAAAGTGTGAGAGAGAGCAAACAGGAGAGGGGCATAGAGAGGGAGAGAATCTTAAGCAGGCTCCATGCTCAGCACAGAGCCCAAGGGGAGGCTTGGTCCCACGATCCTGTGACCATGACCTGAGCTGAAATCAAAGAGTTGAATGCTTAGCTGACTGAGCCACCCAGGCATTTGAGTAGTTCTATTTTTTATTTTTTAAGGATCCACCATATTGTCTTCCAGAATGGCTGCACCAGTTTCTATTCCTGCCAACAGTGCATGAGGGTTCCTGCATCCTTGCCAACGAATGGTGTTTCTTGTATTTTTTTATTTTAGCCATTCTGACAGGTGTGAGATGTTATCTGATTGTGGTTTTGATTTGCATTTCCCTGATGATGAGTAATGTTGACCATGTGTCTTTTTATGTGTCTGTTGACCATCTGGATGTCTTCTTTGGAGAAATGTCTGTTCATGTCTTCTGTCCATTTTTTAATTGGATTTTTTTTCTTGGTATTGAGTTGTATACAGTCTTTTTTTTTTTTTTTAAATAAATTCATTATATATTTTGGATACTAACTTTGTATTAGATAGGTCATTTGCAAATATCTTCCCCCAGTCTGTAGGTTGTCTTTTAGTTTTGTTGATTGTTTTCTTCGCTGTCTGTGCAAAACCTTTTTATTTTGATAAAGTCTCAATAGCTTATTTTTATTTTTGCTTCCCTTGCCTTACAAGACATATCTAGAAAAATATTGTTATGGCTAGTGTCAAAGAAATTACTGCCTATATTGTCTTCTAGGATTTTTATGGTTTCAGGTCTCACATTTATATCCTTAATCCATCTTGAGTTTATTTTTGTGTTTGGTATAAGAAAGTGGTTCAGTTTCATTTTCTTTGCACGTAGCTGTCCAGTTTTCCCAGCATCATTTGTTGAAGAGACTTTTTCCCATCGCATATTCTTGCCTCCTTTGTTGAAGATTAATTGGCCATTCCTTTATAATGTCTTAACATTTGGAGAGTTGTGAGCCCTTTTGAGAATCTTGTAGACTATCCCCTAGTGAAATAAACCTGTGTCTGTGCACATTAACATTTTACTTGGGTACCCATAGTGTCTCTGATCCCCATGGGTCGTGGTGAACATGTGCTGTGTTATACAGTGACCTGGTAGAAGCGCCCTTCTGCAGGAGCGCATTGTGTGATGTGCACGGAGATTGTGGGGAATAAAATTGTTGTAAATGCAGAAATTGTTTTAGACATAGAAAAAGCTTTACTGGAACACAAAAGTGAGTGAGGCTGGAAAGAATTAGAGGTGAGATGAGGCCCTTGTCATTTTTAGGTAAATCTGAACTGATGTAGGTAATCTAACTAATGCAGCTCTTCTCCAAAGATTAGATTACAGCTTAAACTGGAAAGACATTTTCAGTATGTTCTGATGGGCTTAACTATGTAAGAAGGCAGGAATTTGAGAAGGAAATCTTTACTACTTATTATTTTTTTTAATGTTTATTTTTGAGACAGAACGTGAGTCGGGGTAGGGACAGAGAGAGAAGGAGGCACAATCTGAAACAAGCCTCAGACTCTGAGCTGTCAGCACAGAGCCCAGTGCGGGCTTGAACCCACGAACCGTGAGATCATGACCTGAGCCGAAGTCGGATGCCTAACTGACTGAGCCACCTGGGTGCCCCTCTTTACTACTTATTAATGGTGAAACTAAAATGACCCTTGACCGTTTTCCCATACAGAATGGTTGCATTTAAAAGGTAGAATAGAAATTACAGGTGACTTTAGGAGTTTCTCCCAGTAAATATTTTACAGAAACCCATGATTTGCTGTCGTGGAGAGACCAAGGTTAACTACAGACTTGCAGAAGCCTCCAGGTGATGAGGGTTTTCACTTGTTGTAGTACAGTCTGAAGGTTATGGTTGACATCCACAAGGAGTATGCTAGTATGTTTGGTCTCACCTGGCAAAGTGTGTGTTCCAGGTCTTGCTCGTTCCTCCCTACAGTCCTTAACAACCACCCCTCGTCCCTAGAAACGTACCTCCATGCTCACTGTGCTTTTTAGGGCTTTCCAGCTGTTTACTGGTATCATGTTTGATCTACTCCAGTGTCTGTTCTTGGTTGACAAAGCTAAACATCTGTAGCCAGAAGAGAATCTCTGAACTTGAGCAGTAGGGGCTCTCCAGGGGATTAAGGGCTTCGGGTGAGTTACAAGATAGGAGCCTGGGAAGAGCGGCAAGTCATTAGTTGAATTTTAGGGATTGTAGTGTGCTTTCTCTGGCTTTTTCTCTCCTACTTTATTTTTTCTCTTTGAATTTTATTCTCTTTGGGAACTATTGGAAAGAAAGGCCCTCTAGCAAACATTAAGTAGCAAGAAAAAGGAGGATAAAATAGAAAACTCTCTTACTGTCCTAATGATGTTAAGGTGAGGGGGTGGGACATAAAGGACCTCTCATGCCAGAATTTGTATTTTAACTTTGGGTTAACCTGATAGAAGGGAGTTGATACATGTCTCTATTGTGGAGTAAAACTTTATTACTTTTATAGGTTGAACAAATTGAAGCAGGGACACCAGGCCGACTCAGGGTGGTAGCTCAGTCCACCAGTAGTGGTGAAACCATCGAAGGAGAGTATAATACGGTAAGGCACGGACCCAGGTTAGCCCTTTATTAGAAAGCAAATAATGTGCCTATGGATATTTGGATATTTGCGGGGTACGTGCAATGGCTATTTGCTATTTTCAAAACCTGATTATATTTCCGTTCTAGGACATCTGTATTGCTTGTGATATTATAATTCGTTTTGGTATAAGGATGGCTTCAAATTTTCTTCAGTGTAACTTAAAAATGTCATTTGTCAAATAGGTATAAAAAGACATCCTTTTTAAAATGAAGTAGAACTTCTCTGACCTTCAAAATTTTGTCTTCATAGCTCACTACTTAAAACAACTTAAGGAGTGCCTGGGTGGCTCAGTTGGTTGAACTTCCGACTTTGGCTCAGGTCATGATCTCATGGTCTGTGGGTTTGAGCCCCGTGTCAGGCTCTGTGCTGACAGCTCAGAGCCTGGAGCCTGCTTTGGATTCTGTGTTTCCTCCTCTCTCTGCCCCTACCCTGCTAATACTCTCTCTCTCTCTGTCAAAAAGCAATATTTTTTTAAAATTTTAAAAAACCTTAATTCAGTCATAGGCTATGTTGTCTTTGTCTCTAAACTTGGTTAGATTTAAAAAAAAATTTTATTTTTATGTTTATTTTTGAGAGAGAGCATGGGTGGGGGAGAGGGGTGGGCAGAGAGAAAGGGAGACACAGAATCCGAAGCAGGCTCCAGGCTCCGAGCTGTCAACACAGACCCAGACGCAGGGCTCAAACTCACAAAACATGAGATCGTGACCTGAGGTGAAGTCAGATGCGCAACCAACTAAGCCACTCAGGCACCCTATAAACTTGGCTAGATTTATGAAGGAATTGCTAACTCTCTTTTTCTTAATCAGTGGTTGAGGACTTCTGCTATATTCTGTTCAAGAGGTTTTTTTTGTTTTATTTTGTTTTGTTTTTTCTAATTTGTTTAAACTCTTGCATTATTTTTTTAAACTTACTTATTTTGAGAGAGAGAGTTTGTGGGGGGGCAGAGAGAGAGAGAGAATCCCAAGCAGGCTCCGCACTGTCCCCTGAAAGTGCAGAGCCCACTTCAGGGCTCACATCCACAAACTGTGAGATCATGACCTGAGCTGAAACCAAGAGTCAGACATTTAACTGACTGAGCCACCCAGGTGCCACATAAACTCTTACATTATTTTCTTAATGAAGACCTTCTTTAGAGGTCTGGAAAATGAAATCAGATTGGCTTAATGATTAAGTAACTTATGTGAAGTCTTTTATATCATACTCACTGGTATATTAATTTTTCAGGTATTGCTGGCAATAGGAAGAGATGCTTGCACAAGAAAACTTGGCTTAGAAACTGTGGGGGTAACGATAAATGAAAAGTAAGAAAAAATTTTATTATGTCTTATTGAATACTATTTCAGTTGTTAATACTGAGTAATAATGGAGTTTCAGATTTTTAGAGTTAGTTTGTATCATAGTTGGAGATCTCCCTTTTTAAGACTACAGATCTCTTCTTTCAGTAGTATTTTCTGTTTTATATTGTTTTTTCCTTTTCAAAATCTGAATGGAAGATAGAGCAGCTTGCAGCTTGTTTCTTTCATGTACAGTGTATAGCAAAGGATTCTAGCCCCACAGTTAATTGCAGGTGTGTGCTTTGAGCTTTACTAAATACGCAGGTTGGAGCCATGTTTAGAGCTACCAAGTTTTAGGATGGTAAGTGGTCACTGCATTTCTAGGGACAGCTACAAGTATGAAGGACTTGTTTTCAAGGGTTAAAGTTAAAACCCTTTGGCCTGTCGCAGTACAGGGGGTAACGAGACTCCGTGGTATCCGCTTATTTGCCGCCTGGGATGTTCCCAACATCACCTTCCTCACAGCCCAGTAGGAATAAGTGCTGTGACTGGGAACCACCATGGAAACTAAAAACACAGTTTTTTGTTTTGTTTTGTTTTTTTGTCTCTTCTAGGAATAACATATATTCTGGAGCAGAGACTTCCTAATCTTAGTGTGAGGATTTTTGTCTTATTTATTTTTTTATTAGGGTGGACAGACACAGTTGTTGGGGAGGTCACCAGTAAGATTTAGCAGACCAGGTGTTCCACCAGCATAATAAACTCACTCGCCAGTTTCCAATGGGTCCAAAGCTGAGCTTTTGTGTAATGTTAACAGCTGACACTTACTCTGCACTTACTGTGAGCCATGGCCTGTTGTGCTAAATATTTCGTACCTGTTTTCATTTAATTCTCACAGCCCCTTAGGGTAGATGGTGGGATCCCTTTTCTTCTTACAGTATTCTCATTATTATTGACCCCATTAATAGGTGGGAAAGTAAAGCTCAGAGATATTAAATAGCCCTCCCAACATCACAGAGGTGACAACTAACAGACCTGGCATTACAGTTTAGAATCCACATACTCTTTTTTTTTTTTTTAAATTTAATGTTTTATTTATTTCCAGGAGAGAGAGACAGCGTGAGCAGGGGAGGGTCAGAGAGAGAGGGAGTCACAGACTGAAACAGGCTCCAGGCTCTGAGCTGGCAGTCAGCACAGAGCCTGACGCGGGGCTCAAACCACGAACCGCGAGATCATGACCTAAGCGAAAGTCGGACGCTTAACCGACTAAGCCACCCAGGCGCCCCTAGAATCCACATACTCTTAACCACTCTGTTCTAGTTTTCCCCCAGGGTTTCTTACCGTTTTCTTATTCCAGAATTGTCTCTAAGCTTTTAAAATATTTATTTATTTTTAATTTAGTTTATGTACGTATGTATTTTTAAGTAATATGTTAGAATGTTGCCCTTAGCTAGAGTCACAATTTTGGCTCTTTGGGAGAAAGGGGAATTTTTTTGTTCTACTTAACCTAATAGTCGTAATTGATGATTTTAACTGAATGAATTTTCAGGAATGGAAAAATACCTGTCACAGATGAAGAGCAGACCAACGTGCCTTATATCTATGCCATCGGCGATATACTGGAGGGAAAGCTCGAGCTCACCCCAGTAGCAATCCAGGCAGGGAGACTGCTGGCTCAGAGGCTCTATGCTGGCTCCAATGTCAAGGTGAGTCTGTGGCTGACACCTGTTGATACTGTTTTTAATGATACCAGTTCTCTGTTTAGGGGAAGGTCTTGAATAATTTAGTTCTCTTGCTGATAGCATCCTACATGTGCTTTTATTAACTGTTTTCCAAACAAGACATTGGTAACACTGCTGTATCTTTGTGACTTTATTATGAAAATTGTCATTCTTGGAATCACACTAGGGAAAAAATAAGCTTGATTAATCTTCAGCACTGTTACGTTCCATATACTTGTGAATAGCTGTGTTTACATTAACTTCATTATTACCAATTTAAGTATAATTTTTTAAATCTTTTTATGACCTACCTAGGCTATATAAGGATTTGGGGATCTAGGTGGTAATCATGTGCAGAGCTGCTTAAACCAATATTCAGGCTTTATTACCCTGTTCTTCTGCTCTTAGAATGCTTAATGTGTTAATGTTTTAAACTGATTTTTTATAAAGTTTTTTTTTTTTTTTTTAAATATTTTATTTATTTCTAGAGAGAGAGAGAGAGACAGCGTGAGCAGGGGAGGGTCAGAGAGAGAGGGAGTCACAGACTGAAACAGGCTCCAGGCTCTGAGCTGGCAGTCAGCACAGAGCCCGACGCGGGGCTCGAACCCACGAACCGCGAGATCATGACCCAAGCGAAAGTCGGACGCTTAACCGACTAAGCCACCCAGGCGCCCCTAAACTGATTTTTTAAAAGTCATTGTAGGAAATGTAGTCATTGTAGGAAACTCTTAGGTATGTTTCATGGGACTAGGTGTCAAGAAAAGAATAAATATACTCTATTTTTTAAGCTGATTTTTTTAGAGCAGTTACAGGTTCGCAGCAAAATTGAGATGAAGAGATCCAAGATTTCTCATGTTATTTATTCCCTACCTTCATACGTGTGTGACCTTCCGCTTTATCAACATTCCCTCCCTAATTAATTTTTTGAAAGGATTCCAGGAGCATAGATTGTAAAGAGCTTAGTCACTACCCGTTTTCCTTGCACATTATCATCATGGGTTGATTTACGTTGGTTCCAGAAACAGAAACCTCAGAGAATACAGCTTGTCAAATTTGTGACAGGCATTTTGAATGCACCTCAGTTAGTTTGTATAATTGCATAATAAGACTTTATATTTTGAAATTAACAGGATTGAGACTAAAAAGAGTTTTGAATCTCAGATTGCCTGATCATCCAGGACATGTAGCAGCTGGTTCATATTACTGTTTGGGCACATTTAACTGCTTCTTCAAGTGAGTCCTCTTGGGTTCATTGTTGCAGTTATTGGCTAGGATACCGAGAAAATATCTAGATCTATCTCTAGATCTGTATATCTAGTATCTAGAAATATAGCTTGAGGTGCCTGTGATTAGCTCTTGATCTTGTGTCTTTGTGTTTCCCTGAAGTGGAGATATTTTTATATACCAACAGTAACCAAAGGGACCACTTAACAAAAATCTGCTCCTAAATAAATCTGAAGTTAATCAGCACAAAACCCTTCAAAACCTTTCCTGAATGATTGCACCTACTTTGGACATACCTGGCCTTCCATATGTGGGCGTGGTGCTGTGTTCTGTCCTCTGCTAGGTAGAGCAGATGTTTTCTTAAAGGGCTGTAAGCTTTTATCAACATCAGAATTTAATGTAAGTTGAAATTAAAGGACTCTGTTTGTTTGTTTGTTTTCTCTTATTTTTAGTCTAATAGTGAGACAGATGCTTGACCGAATAGGAAGATCAGCAGGTGCTGCTCAGGTCTTAGTTTGAAATCTTCCTGGTCTGTTCTTCAGTGTAGTAAATAAAGTTGAAATGCCAGTAGATCTCTAGGTTAAATGTATTTGGGGAAATCACACATTATTTTTTAAGCAACTGCATAATCCCTTTGATTTTGCCCAGCATGTTAGTGAGAATGTCAGCACATATCGGAGGTGAGGGAACCCACGCCTGCCTGCCTGCTTTCCGAAGGAGCAGTTCTCTGTTGGAAAGTTTAACTTGACATAAACACCTGGCTGAGTTAAATCCATTATGGAATTTTGAGAGCCCAGATTGAATTGTGGCTGTTCGTGCCTTCCTCCAAAATTGCTATCCTCTATTCCTCATTGCTTCGCAAGAATGTTCAGAGGAAAGGAGACCAAGTGTGACGTTTGAGTACTTGTGGCATGCCTGGTACTGTGCTAAGTGCTTTGTGCGTGCTATCTCATTCAGCCTCAGGGCAGCTGTGGAGGTTGATGACCCAGTCCAGGGAAATTAGGTAACTGTGCAAAGTCACAAGGCTGGTAGGCAGCCAAGGCGTGGATGAAGTCTCCAGTACTGCTCTCTTACTCATGATGATTTATTGCCTAAGAAAGAAGACCTGGGAAGTCTAGATTATGGAAGAATAGGGGATGGAATAGGAATGATGTTTCCAGACTCCTTTGTTAAAGTTTATTTATTTATTTTGAGAGAGAAAGAGATAGCATGAGTGGGGAAGGGGCAGAGAGAGAAGAAAAGGAGAATCCCAAGTAGGCCCTGTGCTGCCAGCACTGAGCCCGACGTGGGACGAACCCATGAAGCCAGGAGACTGTGACCTGAGCCGAAACCAAGAGTCAGATGCTCAACCGACTGGGCCACCCAGACACCCCAATCTCCAGACTTTTAAAGAATCCAGCAATTTGCAAACACCTTTGTAATGTATAATTTTCCTAAATAAAATGAAGTGGAACATACATTGGGAAAATTTAAATGAACCTTTTTAACACTTAATGATTAACATCGTTTTCAAAACTTGAAGATATTTGCCACTAAACAAACTAAATATTCCATTTTTTAGGGAACATAAATGAAGGAATGAAAAAAAGTTTTTATCAGTTCAAAAGCTGATGGATAACAGACACTAAAGCTGAGTCCGCCTGTGGATGAGAGACATTCCACTAAGCCCTTTTTTCAAACAAAGCCCGATGATCAGATACACATGCAAGCTTTCAACATGGTGTGATGGGCACTTCAGCAAAGTGAACAGTTGCTGTTTCTTGGATCTTTTCAGAAATGCTCTCAAACACTTGAAATTTACAAAGAGTAAACATTAGCATCTTTATTATTAAGGTGCTACTTTATTCCATTTTTTAGTAAATATAAAATATTTTAGGGGCACCTGGTTGGCTCATCTGGTAGAGCATGCAACTCTTGAACTCAGAGTCATGATTTCAAGCCCTGCATTGGGTGTGGAGCCTACTTAAAAAAGAAAAAAATATATAAAATACTCTCTGTGAAAACTCTAGGGCAGCCACAGTTCACGTATCTTCAACCTCAAAAGTTCATTAAGTTGATTGTTGTGAAAACTGCCAAGTGTGCTTTCCAAATAAAAGTGTTGGAAGTGAGGATTACATTCTCCAGTCTAGGCCACAACAGTCCATAGAAGTGGATTGGAAACTGCATTTTGGAGCACGGGAGGAACTGGTCTTTTTATGTGGATGCAGATTTCCATCTGAAACACCTTTTCCTGCCTGAAGAATGTGCAGTTACCCTGTGTGTGTCTGCTTCTGGCAAATTCCTTTTCTCCTCTTTGTTGTTTGTTTTTCTAAGTTTATTTTACCTCCATTTGAGGGGAAGATATTTTTTGCTGAATATTGAGTTCTTGACTTACTGTGTTTCTTTAAATATCTTAACAATTTGCCTACTATCTGGTTGCATAGATTCTAAACAGAAGTATGCCATCATTTTATCTTTATTCTTCATAAGATTTTTTTATTAGTGATTATTAGCAATTACTGCTAAACTATTGCATTCCTTGGTATCCTTTTCCTCATATTTATTCTGCTTATGATCTGTCAAGATTCTTGGATTTATCTGTTTTACCCTTGTCATCAACTTTGGGAAATTTCCAGCCATTCAGTTATTTTTTCTGTCTTCCCCCTTTCTTTATTTCCCCTCAGCCTCCAGTTAATGAATGTTGACTCAGTATTATCCCATGGGCCTCTGAGGCTCCTTTCATGTTCTTTCCCCCCGACCCCTTTCTGTGCTTTATTTTCCTAGAGAGCCTGATCAAGTTCAGGTTTGCTGATCTTTTCCACATCTTAAGCTATTAATTCCGTATTATGTAATTTGCACTTCAGCTGGATTTTTCCATCTCTACTAGTTTTATGTATTTAAAATGTTTTCCTTTTCTCAGCAGGTTCATGTTTTCTCTGTTTTCTGGATATTTATAGCTTATTTAATGTCCTCTGTTAATTCCATCATCTCTTTTTCGGTGTCTTTTTCTGTTCATTGATGTTTCTTGGTATTGGTTTACCTATTCTTGCTCCTTTGCACGTCTTGTTAACTTGGAAGGATTTGGACATTGTACGTTGTACATTTTACATTGTTGGGTGCCAGGTTTTATTGGATTCCTTTATATGGTGGTCGATTTTGCTCTGGCAGCCTGTTAAGTTACATGGCATTAGTTTCATCCTTTCGTAACTTGCTTTTAAAATTTAGGGTCTGCCAATAACCACTTTTTATCTAGAGCTGATTTACTTCTACTACTAAACTGATGCCTTTTGGAGGACTCTCCCCCATTCCTCTTATTTTATGAATTCTTTCTCCTCTGGCTTGAGGAAACGGAGCTATTTCCAGTCCCATAGACTCTGGGCGCCTACTGCTTTCTACTTTCCAGCGGTTCTTTACTCACCCTTGAATCCCTCCTGCGACACATTTACAGAACCGTTCTCTGCCCAAGTCTCCGCAGGTGTCAAGAGTTCTCTTTGCACAGTGCCGCGCTTGGGGGCTCTGCCCTGCGACTTTGCTCTGGTCTGCCTCCTCTTGCATCCAGTCCTCAGGAAGTGCTCTGGGCAGTAAATAAGGAAATCACGGGGCTCGCCTCTTTTGATTCCCTTCTGTCCGGATCACAGTCCTGCACTGCTTGTCGTCCTATGTCTGGAAGTGTTGCTTGCTGCTTGGTTGTCAAGTTGTTGACAGCAGGAACGAAATTGGTCCCTGGCGCACCATTATGGCTGTATGTGGATGTCCACGTTTCCTTTTTTTTTTTTAAGTTTATTTCTTTTTGAGAAGGCGGCAGGGGTGGGAGGGTACAGAAGATCTAAAGTAGGCTCCTTGCTGACGGCAGAGAGCCCAGTGCAGGGTTCGAACTCACCTACTCGAACTGTGAGACTTAGACCTGAGCCGAAATCAGATGCTCAACTGACTGAGCCACCCAGGTGCCCCTGTCTCTACTTTTGATTCAGAATTCCTAGTGCTTATGATCTTTTTAGAGAAAAAGGATTATATTTATTATTTCTACAGGGAGACACATTTTATTTATTTATTTAAAAAAATTTTTTTTAAGTTTATTTCTGAGAGAGAGACCGCATGAGCTGGGGAGAGTCAGAGAGAGAGGGAGACACAGAATCTGAAACAGGCCCCAGGCTCTGAGCAAGCTGTCAGCACAGAGCCCAAACCCACAAACCGTGAGATCATGACCTGAGCTGAAGTCAGACGCTTAACTGACTGAGCTACCCAGGCGCCCCAAAGGAGACATATTTTAAAGGTTTTACACTAGTGTTTTGGGGCACCTGGGTGGCTTAGTCGGTTAAGCGTCCGACTTTCGCTTAGGTCATGATCTCACGGTTCATGGGTTCGAGCCCCGCGTCGGGCTCTGTGCTGACTGCCAGCCAGAACCTGGAGCCTGTTTCAGAGTCTGTGACTCCCTCTCTCTCTGACCCTCCCCTGCTCACGCTGTCTCTCTCTCTCCCTCTCTCTCTCTCTCTCTCTCAGAAATAAATAAAACATTCAAAAAAATTTTTTTTAAAGGTTTTACACTAGTGTTTTAAAGAATGGGACTTGAGAATTGAATTCCTGATATTTTAAATGCAGAATGTTACTTATTAGGCTCACCTCTGTGTACAGATGTGACTGGTAGCTCTTTACCCAATAGCATTTACAAACATATTTGGCACTTACATAACACCTTTTCCACAGTTTACATCTGTATACTAAAGGCTCTGAGAAATCAGTAGTGGAGAAACCTGCTTATTTGCTTAATCCAGCGTGTCACAGACTTGTTTGACTTCAGAACCCTTTAGTCGTCTGCATGATTAACATCATCAAATATGCTTTGGCAATAGTGTCATTAACTTTTTTTGTTTCCAAAGTCTTCATTACGTGAAGGGTGCAGGGTGGCACACTGAGAGTCTACATCGCAGAACCACTTCTCCATGTGCATGTGGGCCCTGCCCATCCCAGGAGACTGCACCACTCAGTGCTGCCGCAGTGCTCTGTTAATGCATGTGGCTTTTTCTGGACAGTAAATTACTACCATAGAATGCTAGGAGAGGGGTTCTTGGCACAAAGGTAGAGAGAGAGTTTTACAGCTCTTAATAGGCATTACCTAATTGGCTTTCCAGAAGAAGTCTATTAATTCCTGTCACCAATATGAGACTGTTAGCGTTGGGTACACATGTATTGTCTTTGGCTGGGAGAAGCAGGGTGTCCTTACCGTTAACATCAGTTGGTAGATGGATGGAGAAGGCACGTGAACCTCTTCATGACTGGTCTTGCCACACCTCACTGCTTCCCTGAAATGACCACATGAGTTCGTGTTTCTCAGCATATAGTAGGTTTGATGTCTGGTTTTGTGACTTCCCATACTTCTGGTAGAAATTTATTAGTCTGTTTTCCCCTTCTGATTTTGAACTTTGTGCCATACCCCCTTTTTTGAGTTGTAATTTCTCCCGTTGTAACTCTTTTCTTCATTTTGAAACAGTGTGACTATGAAAATGTTCCAACGACTGTGTTTACTCCTTTGGAGTATGGCGCTTGTGGCCTTTCTGAGGAGAAAGCTGTGGAGAAGTTCGGGGAAGAAAACATTGAGGTCAGTCACAAAGGGTGAAAAATAGCACAAAGACTTTTTGTAGACCCTATAATCCAGATTCTTGTACTGTCAACATTTTGCCCATGTGTTTTATACTTTTTATATTCTTTCTTTATCTGTGTATCTGTGTGTATTATTTTTTCCTGCACATTTTGAAAGTAAGTTGAATGCCTTTTTACTCCTAAACTCTTCAGTGTGTGTTTCTTGTGAACAGGGTATTTTCTTAAGTAACCACTGTATAGTTAACTCATTTTTAGGAAGTTGAAGATCCACCTTTCATTTTTTAATTCTGTCAGTTGACCCAGTAATACTTTATTTTTGAGAGAGAGTAGAGGAAGGGTCAGAGAGAGAGAGGGAGAGAGAGAATCCCAAGCAGGCTTCACACTGTCAGTTCAGGGGTTGATGCATGAACCCATGAACTCTGAGATCATGACCTGAGCCAAGATCAAAAGTTGGATGCTTGGGGCGCCTGGGTGGCTTAGTCGGTTAAGCACCTGACTTTCGCTTAGGTCATGATCTCGCGGTTCGTGGGTTCGAGCCCCGCGTCGGGCTCTGTGCTGACTGCCAGCTCAGAGACTGGAGCCTGTTTCAGTCTGTGACTCCCTCTCTCTCTGACCCTCCCCTGCTCACGCTGTCTCTCTCTCTCTCTCCTAGAAATAAAAATATTAAAAAAAAAAAAAAAAAAGTTGGATGCTTAACCAACTGAGCCACCCAGGTGCCCCTCCTTCTATCTTTTAAAACCACTTTACTAGGTTTTTTTTTAATTATTAAAACAATATTGTTGGAAAAATGAAAAATACAGGAAAACACAAAGAAGAAAACTAAAAATTAACTACATTTTTACCACTCTAATAGTAATAGTTGGATATTTTTGTACCGTTACCCTCTAGTAACTTTGCCACAGTCAAGGAACACGCACAAGAAATGCGCTATCCGTATGTACACAGTGCTGCCCAAAGGGATTGCTGCTTTAAAGCATTCAGGAGAAAAATTTCCAGTTAAAACCTTCTAAAAGACCAGATTTGTGAATCAGGGAAAATTTTATGATATGAAAATCTGTTTATCTCTTAAATCTTATTATATGCTTCAATAGTAATATCTTGGCCTAATTAGTATCATATTAGTAACATCTGATTGTAAAAATAGTATATCATTATAGGAAGTTTGAAAAATTAGGAAAATATAAAAAAATTTTAATTCAAGAAGAGCGTTCCTATTAATATTTTGGCATATTTTCTTCTAGTCCCTCAAAGTATTTATGTGTTTATATAGTGTGTGTGTGTGTGTGTGTGTGTGTGTGTGTGTGTATATATATATATATATATGTGCATGTATAACTGTAGGTACATATGTCTTGATTTTTTTTTTTAAGTGTGATTAAGTTATGTGCATTTAATGTTAGGTCATGAGCATTTCTCCCTGAAAACAGCATTTTAAGAAATGACGTCTGCGTTTTTGGATGCTATAAAATAATTTAAGCTATACTTTTATTAGATTGTTTATAGTTTTTTACTATTATAAGTAGAATGATGAACATCTTCGTAATTCATTGTCTATTTCTCTTAATTATTTTCTGAGGATAGATTCCTATTGAAAAATACTTAAAGTTGAAGGTTCTTAATGTATATTTCATACTTCTTGATAAGCTTTGGCTTTATTGGAATTTGCATTTTTCATTATAAAAGTAATACATTTGAGTCAACATTTTGAAAATGGAAATAGGAAATGGTTACCCATAGACCAGTGTCTGTAACATAGCAGTTGCTAGCAATTTGGGGTAATTTCTTTAATTATTTTTTTCCCTGCATAATTGTTGTGATCCTATGACACTGTATATTCAGTTTTGTAACCCACACTTACAACAAAATTCACATTGTATTGGAACTTCGAAGGACACTATAATGGCTACATAATCAATACATTTTTAAAAGGTAGCCAACCATATATGTTTTGAATTGAGGGTAGCAGCTGGAGGGAAAAAAATCCCTGTAGTCACCCAGACTTAAGGTTATGAAACATAAAAATATCTGCGTCCCTCCACCTTCTCGTCTTCCCTCCCTCTCTCCTTCATTGCTTTGATGAATAATGCCAAAGGACGAAATGTTTTTGGAAGCATTAAGCGAGGAGCTAGATAATTGCTCTAATTATTCCTGGCACCTTACTTGGTTCTTTCCCAAAGCTGTCATTTCTATACAACACAGTGTTGGGGTTTTTTTTTTTTCTTTTTTCTTTTTTCCTTTCCTTTTCTTTCTCCTCTTCCCTTCCTGTCCCGTCCCGTCCCTTCCCTTCCCGTCCCTTCCCATCCCTTCCTGTCCCGTTTTTTCTCTTCCTTTCCCTTCTCTCTTCTCTTCTTTTTGATTGAAGACAGCAAATAATTACCTGGCTTCTTTCTCTCATTTTCCTGTTCTTTGTTGTTATTATTACTTAAGGTTTATTTTTCTCAGGCTGAGATGTAATTAAGGGATGAGCTTATAGCTTAGAGGCTCAACGGCAAGTTTAAGGTCATTTACTTTTGACCAAATTCCTGTTTACTCCTTGAATTTTATTTTTTGATGATAAGTACCAAAGAGCCTCCAGTGTTTTCAAACCACACCTAATGTTTGACAAACGTGTTTCTTAAGCTAATGGGTCTCAATTGTGTTTATATCTTCATAGGTTTACCATAGTTACTTTTGGCCATTGGAATGGACGATTCCATCAAGAGATAACAATAAGTGTTATGCAAAAATAATCTGTAATATCAAAGACAATGTAAGTGAAATCCTCATTTAATCCTTTCTCCAGTAATTTCATACGTGGGTCTATTTTGATCACATGGTACACATTGCATTCCTTGGTCTCCCCAGCTGCATGGACAGTAGCTGAGGGCAGGGGCCATGGTGATGCTGCTCCGTCTCGACTCAGCATCCCTGGCATGGGGCTCTGCGTTTGGCAGGCAGCCAGGCAGAACTTGCCGAGTGCAGACCGCAGAGACGACGTGAGACCTGTTGATGTTGGTGTTTGTGAAAGGAAAGCAGTGAAGTCATGGACTGTCTAAAAGTGAGAAGATACAAAAGCAGTTACACAAGTTTGTATCCTGAGCAGCTGGCGCTAATGAGAAAAGTGTGCTAGGAAGAGCTCTTAATTGGGTTCTGATTTAAGATTTCATTGCCGCTGTTGCATGTAACAACCGGTAGCTGAAGGCCTATGGGCAGAGTCCTTGACTTCGTGAGGTTCGTTTCCACACCTACAAGCTGATTGAATAAACTGTTGGTTTTCAGTCTTTTTTTCCCTTTTTTTTTTTTTTTTTTTTGAGTTCTTTTTGAGAGAGAGAGAGAGAGAGCGCGAGAAGGATGAGGGCAGGGGTGAGAGAAAGAGAGAGAGAACCCAAGCAGGCCCCGGGGTGTCAGTGCAGGGCCTAATGCAGGACTTGAACTCACAGACTACGAGGTCATGACCTGAGCTGAAACCAAGAGCCAGACACTCAACTGGTGGAGCCCCCCAGACACTCCCCTTCAGTCTTTTTTGACTGCTGTTCCCAGTTTATATTGTAACTCAGAACTTGTGTATGTACACACCTTTTGAGAAGTGGTATTTCTAACTTAGTTAGGATCTTACCTTTAAAATAAAACTTCTGAGTAGAAATGTAAATGGTGCTAAAGAATCCATAGTTAAAAGCCTGGTGCTAAAGAATCCATAGTTAAAAGCCCAATAAACTCATGCTTTTCTTATTTTGGGATTTGAATATAATTAAACCGTGTGTCCTATTTAGAAACTATTAAACAGTGGTTTCTACTGTTACATGCAACAGGAAAGCCTGGATCCTCTACAGAAAAGGTCATCCTGGATGCATTTAATAAATGAATATACTGAGACACGTTGACAAAGAATGATTTTATGTAGTTTTTTTCTTTGTGGACAAGTTTTATTAAAAGTGTTTGTATACATTAGCTATCATTGCTGTCGTGGACAGAATGGGAAACTGATGTTCTCGCTGGCGGCCTGATCCCTGCCTCTTGCGAGAGCTGGTTCAGTTGCTTGCGTGCTGAGTGTAGCAGTCAGTTGAACCTTCACGTTTTCCTTCAGACCAAGCAAATTTGTTTTAACTGTATGTAGTTCTTTTGTCTTTTTTTCACCGCTGTGCCATTTATTCCAATAACAGTATTAAAATATGATAGGAAGAACAATTTTCACTACTAATGAGCCCAATTAAATAAATAGTTGAGGCTGTAAGTAGGGTGATACTACTTTCAGTTATCTTCATAGGCAAAGATAGTATTAGAAGAGATGAATACTTGTCATTGTCTTGTACAAATCTTTTTTTTTATTTTTAAGTTTATTTATTTTGAGAGAGAGAGAGAACATGCACATGCATGTGAACAGGGAAGGGCAGTGAGAAAGGGACAGCTCCCCAGGCAAGGCTTCATGCTGACAGTGGAGGCTCGAAATCAGCCTCCACACTCACAGACCGTGACTCCATGACCTGAGCTGACACCAAGAGTCCTTTAACCAGCTGAGTCGTCCAGGCACCCTGTCGTGAGCAATCTTAAACAAAAACATGCTTCTAGAACTTGACCATCCTTGGGACATATGCTTTATTCACTTTGGGTTGGTCATTTCACAGTGTCTACATGTGCTTGGTTTTTCCAGTATTTAATATCTGCTAAGCTTTTATTCTTTTTGTATGCTATTCTTTTTTTTTTTTAATGAAATCTTTAACGTTTACAGAAAGATAGGGAAAATGTTTACCACCCAGATTCTGTAATGTTAACATTTTGATGTATTTGCTTCAGAGCTTTTCTCTTGTAAGAGGGAAACCATCACAGAGGAAATTTATAATAGCCTATGTTTATTGAGCACTTACTACATATTATGTATTACTTAGAAATCTACATGGTTTCACTTAGTTAATTCTTACACGTATAATCCTGTGAAGTATGTGTTATTACTGTTATTCCTGTTTTATTGATGAAGAAACTGATGCCTATGGAAGTTAAGTAATTGAGCTCAGGCCACTTCACCCAGTTAATGGCAGGGTTGAAACTCTGTCCAAGACCGTGTTGATACCACCTAGTCAGCGTTATCCTATGCTCGTGTAGTCTTTTATATTCCTTCTCAATCCTGTACTCCTCACTCCTTGCCCCAGTCTCCCCTGGGAGACTGTTTGTTCCCTACTAAATAGTATGCATTGTGGTTTAATTAAGAATGGTGTCCTCAGCTAAGAAGACAAGCCTGCAACTTGTATTTATCTCTTTTTTTGAGATCTGTCCATATTATTAAATGTAAATCTAGTTTCAGTGCAGTGCTTTGTGCTATATCCATACACTTAGCCCCTGATTGGCAGGATGAATAATGAGAGTCCATCATGGAATAAATTACCATACTTTGGCAACCAAACAACTTTTCTGATTGTTTTCCAGGCAGCGATTGAACCTGAGATAAGGCTCTGCACCCCATAGCCTGAGTTGCCTCATCTGTGATGAGGAGATAGGACTAGATAATATAGCTCAGTCATGAAAATCTGAACATTAGAATGCATCAGATTTCTCTGCCCTTGGCAGAGGTAGCCAGAGTGTGGGATACAGAGTTTATTTAAAGTAATTCTCACACAGGTATTTCAGAGTTGCCAAAGATTTTTCTCTTGGTTTCAGAAATGTTCTCAGATTGGAAGGGTCTTAAGTCTAACTGAACTGTCTACCCCCAAAGCCTTAGTTAAGATGATTTTTAAATTTAAATGACTGCTTTTCTTTAGATTTTGTTAGATTTTATTTAAAAAAAATTTTTTTAAGTAATCTCTACACCCATCTTGGAGCTTGAACTCAAAACCCCAAGATCAAGAGTCGTATGCTCTGCTGACTGAGCCAACCAGGCGCCCCTAAATGACTGCTTTTAAATGTTCCAGCTCTCAAAGATAGTTTATCTGGAGCTTTTTGGTTGCTTTTGGTTGCTTTGAGACAACCAAATAGAGGATGAGGACACATCTGCCCCTTTGAAAACATTTTCCAGAACATTTTGGTGCTTATGAAATTGCATACATGTCGGCTTCTCATGACTTTCCCCTTCAGCGCATGAGGCCAGCTTTTGTCTCTTCCTTCTTGCTTGATGTAACCACCACACTCTGTTGGCCCATGTTGCAGGTATCTTCAGCATAAATCACTTTCAGCAACTGTAAATGTATATCTTTGATCATTTCTGAACAAGGTTTTAGAATAGACTGGGTTAATATTCTAGTTTGATAAGGGGGAAAGAATCAGTGTTAACTGTGTTCCTTTATTTTTTTATTTTAGGAACGTGTGGTTGGCTTCCACGTTCTGGGTCCAAATGCCGGAGAGGTTACGCAAGGCTTTGCTGCCGCGCTCAAGTGTGGACTGACCAAGCAGCAGCTGGACAGTACCATCGGGATCCACCCCGTCTGTGCGGAGGTGGGTCACCTGCGCGTTGGCAGCTCTGTTTAAGTGCCGGTCACCTGGCTGGCAAGTGGTGGGTGTAGGACTCTGAAGCTGGGGTCTTTCTATCGTAGTTGAGCTAATTTTGTGCATCCTTACAGTTGAGTTCATGATTGAATACCTCAGAAAAGCTTTGTGTGTAGAAACGATTTTTCCTTTTTCAAATATTTTTCGTTCCTGATGCTAACAGGATAGTAGTATCATGCTGGTAAGTGGGAGGAATAATGGCATGAATTTATTTATAGAGACGTGCCTTCAATCTTTTATCACATCTCCTCAGTTATTTTCATGGTTGGCGGCGACTAGTGCCATTTGTACCCAGAAAGAGCTTCAGTCCTGGTTGTCCCAGAGCCAGCTTGAGGCTAAATGATATCGTCTGCCTCTTTAGCTTTTGGTGTCAAAGGATGAGATTTGGAAGCAATGCTTTTATTTTATTTTTAAAAATTTTTAATGTTTATAATTTTATAGAGAGAGAGATAGTGTGAGTGGGGGAGGGGCAGAGAGAGAGAGGGAGACCCAGAATCTGAAGCAGGCTCCAGACTCTGAGCAGTAAGCACAGAGTCCGATGCAGGGCTCGAACTCATGAACCGTGAGATCATGAGCTGAAGTTGGACATTTAATGGACTGAGCCACCCAGGCACCCCAAAAGTGATGCTTTTAAAAGGTGAAGCAAACAGTGGAACTGGAAGTTGGCCGCTCTGGGCCCCTGGGTGTCCATGTTTCTTCATGCTGGCCCGGGGTCGTGCCAGGGTTGAACGGCATGCTGCTTACTGCTGTGGGGGGCTTGTGAACCATGGCAGTGTCTACTTCGGACCCTGTGGTGAAGGTTGTGGGGAGGGAGCTCATGAGTCCAGCTTAGATATGGAGTTGGAAATTGGAGCTGTTATCTGGCCACCACAGCCATGGTTTCCAAGGGGTACGTGTGCTTACACGCACACAGGTGTGCACATTCATGCCTGATTTCATCTGGCAGCTTGTTAACTGGTTGGTCTCTGTTCTTTTTGCCCTTGAACACCTGAACTCTGCTGAGCATGTGAAATGTCAGCTCTACGACCTGGAAGAATGTTTTGATTTCCTTTTGCTTTCCCTTTCCTGTGACTCGGGAAAGTGTCTTTCTCTCCATTAACGTGCACCTGGCTAGGATGGGAGCATGAACTATTAACAAGTTTGGTGACCAGGGCATTAGTCACAGAAAACTACTATTTTTGTGAAACAAACTAAACTAAACTTTATAAAATACAATCCCCAAATCGAAGAGTCTAGACTGAAGCTCTTAAA
Source organism: Proteles cristata cristata (assembly GCA_017311185.1). Taxonomy (NCBI): domain Eukaryota; kingdom Metazoa; phylum Chordata; class Mammalia; order Carnivora; family Hyaenidae; genus Proteles; species Proteles cristata. Next base: position 1,111,623 of record JAESUZ010003530.1, on the reverse strand, counting down.
GAATGTACGGTATAACCTTTGTTCAGTGTAATGACTAAGGCTGTCTGCTAGGAAAGGAGCCCACCAACTTCATTTTTTTCAAAAACACTTCTAGTGAGAATATTAGTGTACAAGCCCCACTCTTCTGAGGGCTTATGTAACGCAGTGCCACACGCGGGATGGCCTATGACAACAGCTCTTGATTCTCGCATAGTTCTGGAGGCTGGAGGTCTGAAGTCAAATGTCAGCAGCGCCATACTCCCTCCCACGGCCTTCGAGAAGAATCTTGCCTGGCCTCTTCCAGCCCGGGGTGGTCGCTCGCGGTCCCGGGCCTCCCTTGGCTCGCTGCTGCATCCCTGTTTCCATCTTCTCCCATGTGGCCTTGCTGCCTGCGTGTCTGTGTCTGGATTCCCCTTATTAGAAGAATATCAGTCATTGGATTAGTGCCCGCATAAATCCAGCCTGACCTTATCCAAATAAGGTCATGTTAACAGGTCCCGGGGGTTAGGGCTTGAGTGTATCTTTCTGGGGGACTTAACCCACAACACTGGGTATATTTAAAATTTCAGAAGTCAGTCCAACATACTTATAAACTACAGCAGTCATCTCTGACATGGATGAAAAGAGGGTTTCTCAACTTGTGTATGTGAGTGTCTGACTTTTTAAACCCGAATTTAGCTGTCGATGGGCTGGTTACAAGACTGACTCCCACCGTGCGCAATGGCGAGTGGGGAGGTGTCGGGCAGGGGGACGGCCGGGGCAGGGAGATGGGCTCGAGAGGGAGCTGTCTTCCCGGAGCCAGCCAAAGGCTGTCCTCCTGGGTGTACCTGGCACATCTGGGGACCTTGTAAGTCTGCTGCTGTGCACCTCCATCTGTCGGCTCCCCTATGACTTTGGAGCTCGGAGACTGAAAGTTTCACTGCTTTGACAGGGCTTAAAAACTTTTTTTTTCCAAGCTGGTTGTTGATGAATGAGCAAAAAATTGGGAGCTGTCTCACTCCGTGGGCATGTTCATGCAGTTATGTGTGCAGCACTGTGCTGGGCACTTGGGGAACAGCAGGGATTTAGGATAAGATCAGAAAGAGCAGGAGGCAGCTGAGTCCAGTGCCAGTCGCAGTGGAGAGACCAGTCCCGGTCAGGAAAAATCCACGGTGGTGTCCGGAGTAGGGTACGGGGGACGATACAAGGACAGGGCTCTCGTCTAAGACAAGTAAGATGTGTCAGTAGTTAGCCAGTCAGGGGGAAGAGTAAACGCAAGGCCTCTGTGGGAGGGGCCAGAGGCCCTCGGTGCCGTGGTAGCTTGGAGGGCCTGGAGAGAGACGAAAACACGATGCTAGAGAAGTAGTTGGAAGGCCGGTGGCCTTGTAAACCGAGGCAGGGTGTTTGTTTGGGCTTTATCCTGGGGCCTTGGTGTTGGGCCGAGAGAAGGTTGGAGCGATTAGACGCACCGTGGAGAGAAACCCCTGGCTGCACTGTGGCGCAGGGCCTCACGGGCCAGTGCGGGCACATCCAGAAGTGAGAGGCGGCATGGTGCCGGCCTGACCGGGGTGGCGGTGGCGGACAGAGAGAGGCATTGGCACGTTTGAGAGAGAGCTGGGAGGTGGGCTTCCATGGGAGGTGGGAGTGGTCACTACTGGGAGTGAGGCAGGAAGCCATCGCGGAGAAAGCAGGGTCCAGGGACGTGCGTGGCACTGCTGTTCAGTGTGTTGGGCGCTGTGCTCGCTGTGGAAGCGCTCACACGAATTCCCCGGGTGGGGGCGGTAGTGTCTCCATCTGACGGATGAGGGAGGACACTGGGGACCAAGGGGTGGACTCCCTTGCCCGCGGCTCTCCAGCTCGGAAGTGGCAGAACCAGGATTCAGACCCAGGCAGTCTGCGAATATAGGCCCCGTCTACGGTGTTTGACAAAGGATTTAAAAAGTGGAAATGATTTCTTGGTGGCAACATGAGTGTGGTGGAGACACACACAGCCGGATTGTAGTCTTGGCAAGATCTCCGTGAGCCTGGCCGCAGCACCCATCTTTCCGGACACCTTAGCCTCCACGGTAACTAAAGCAGAGGTGAGGCCTGAGTCCTAGGGTTGCTGAGCAGTGCTGTGTGGAAAGCGGGAGAGTTCCTGTGCCTGTCACCTGTTGGCTGAGTTTTCCTGTGCGTTTCATTATAGAAGGTGTGGCTTCTCTCAGGGCGATCATTATAGTATTTTCTTTTTAAATTGTTTATTTGAGAGAGAGTGCAGAGATCTCACAGACTCTGAGTTCCTGACCTTAGCCGACATCAGGAGTTGGACGCTTAACTGACTGAGCCACCCCAGAGCCCCTACAGTGTTTTCTAAGGGGGCTGGGAGGTGCAGCGGGAAGGGATGCATATTTTGAAAAATCTCCTCTCTGGGGCGCTTGACTGGCTCAGTCAGAAGTGTGTATGCCTCTTGATCTCAGAGTCATGTGTTCAAGCCCCACACTTCTTAAATGAATAAATAAAAACTTAAAAAGTAAGAAAGAAAAAGCTCCTGGTGATTTGTTAAAAAATTTATGTAGGAACACCTGGCTGCCTCGGTTGGTAGAGCATGCAACTCTTGATCTTGGGGATTGTGAGTTTGAGCCCCATATTGGATGCAGAGATTACTTAAAAATAAAATCTTAAAAAGAAATGTATGTAAACCAAAAACAAGAAAACAAAATAATTCATCCATTTCTCCCATCCCCCACACCCACCTCTCTGCAACCATCATTCTCTTTTCTCTGTGAGCTTGTGTTTTATTTTGTTTTTGTTTTGTTTTTTGTTGTTGTTAGAAAGAGAAAGAATATCTTAAGCAGACTCCATGCTGAGTGTGGAGCCCAACACGGGGCTTGATCCCAGGATCCTAGGATCACGAGCCAAAGTCAAGAGTCAGATGCTCAATGATTGACCTACCTAGGTGCCCCTGTTACCTGCTTTTTTTTTTTTTTTTTTTAGATTCCATGTATAAGAGATCTCCTACAGATTGTGTTTTTCTCTGACAAATTTCACTTAGCATAATGCTCTTGAGGCCATGCATGTCGTTGTTAAGTGTATAAGTGGCAAGGTTTCATTTTTTTTATTGCTGAGTAATCGTGTGTGTGTACACACACCACATTTTCTTTTTCCATTGGTGGACATTTAGGTTGTTTCCATATCTTGGCCTGTTATGCTGCAGGGAACATGGGCGTGCAGATATCTTTTCAAATTAATGTTTTTGCGGGGGGAGATATATACCCACTAGTGGAATCTCTGGATCATGTTCGTAGTTCTGTTTTTAATTTTTGAGGAACCTCCATGTTGTTTTCATAGTGGGTACAACCAACTTGTATTCCCACTGACAGTGCACAGAGGCTCTCTTTTTTTCCACGTCCTCACCACTGCTTACGCTTTTCTTGTTGATAATAGCCATTCTGATCGGTGTGAGGTGGCATCGTCCTATGGTTCTGATTTACATTTCCCTGATGATGAGCGATGTGGAACATGTTTTCATGGCCATGTGGAGGTCTTTGGAAAAATGTCTGTTCAGATCTACCTATTACTTAATTGGGGTTGTTTGATTTTTTTTTTTTTTTTTTTTGCTGTTGACGTGTACATTTTAGATATTAGCCTCTTATTAGTTGCATAGCTTACAGTTATTTTGTTCCTTTCAGGCAAGAGAGGAGGTCGTTTTGGTTTTTTTTGTTTTGTTTTTTGTTTTACCCCTCAGTATGGAACCAGATTTTGAAAAACCAAAATCTTCTGACCCTTGACTATGGAAATAATCTTTAAAGCTTCTTGATCAAGGGAAAGTAAAATTTGATTTGTAGGAAATTTTTAGGGACTCTTTCTCTGTGTTAAACGGTGGGTCTAACTTGGGGAGTAACTGGATATGCTACCAGAGCCATTGGTTTTTTTTTTTCGTGGCCAGCCTCACGCTATAGAGGGGTGGCACATGGAATGTCCCCAGAATGTTTGTTACTAGTCCATAGGAGGTATGGATGGAAATGAAAAAGGAAGGGTTAGAAACTTCAAGAGCTATTTGGCGGTATTCGATCTTGGCTTTTAATTTTACATGCCTTTTAAAATTTCATGTCCTAATAACATTTTTATTGAATTTCACTAATGTCAGTCCATGCGATGGATTAGAAGTAGTCATTTAAAAACCGTTCTGAGGACTGTTCTAAAGTGTTCAGAACGAAGCCATGGCTCCCCTGCTGTTGGGTAGTTTGCGGAATGAATCACCTGAGTGGTCTCCATACCATTTTGATAAAATAACCTGGGCAATTGAGCCATCTTTGGTTCTGAGGAGTAATTCCTTAGAAGACTGGACAGATTTGTCACTTGAGAGAACTTGCTGTAAAAGGAAGAGAGAGCACTCCTGTTGTGACTGAAGACTCCAGTGTCAGGGCAGGGGATGGGGGTGTCTGAACACCTGGAGCATGAGTAATGCATTGGTGTTACCCACTGTGAAGGTAGTGTGGCGATCATTTATTCTGGACTTCTGAGCAGCAGTAATTGAATAGGGAACTGATTGCACATCACTTGGAGTAGTAATTTCAGCTAATCACGTTTATTTGTAGGGGAAGAATAATAGCTCAAGAGAAGAGAGCGTTAGAAAAGACCTCTGTGAAATGGTTTTAAGTGAATCTTAGTAGTGCTGAACGTCGGAAGTTTTCGTCAACAACATAATCATGGCCTAGAGTGGATGGTCTTGTGAGGCGGGCAGGTAGTGGCAGATCTGAATTGAGGCGAGTGCCTGCAGCAGCACTTGACCTTTGTAAGTGCTCTTTGTGTTGGGATAGGAAAGCATGAAGGGGCAGCCTCCATGCTCATTTTTAAAGTCTGTGTTTTTATGAAAATTCTAAAACAGCTGTGTACAAATAAAATCTTATAAAATTTGACCTAATTAGTCTTTTCATCTGCACTAATCAACAGTGGCACATGCTTTACCATAAGTATGTTATTGGTACAAGAAAAATAAATAAGAGCTCCTTTTAAAAAAAATCTTGGGTTTTGATGAGTTTAGTTTTTTTTTAAGTTTATTTATTTTGAGAGACAGCAAGCATGTGAGCAGGGAAGGGGCAAGAGGGAAAAGGGGAGAGAGAATCCCAAGCAGGCCCTGTGGTGTGGCGCTCGAACCCATGAACCCCATGAGATCCATGACTTGAACCGAGACCAAGACTTTGATGCTTACCTGACATGAGCCACGCAGGCACCCCTGACGGGCTTAGTTTTCTATCCAAATCTCCTGCCACTTCTATTTCTAAAATAATTCCTGAGAAATAAAACTTAAGCTTGTACAACAGTAGCCTGAAATTTGTTGTAATGTACTCCTTGGCTCTTTGCTTTTCTTCCTTTGTACAAATGGAAATGAGCATGTTTGATAGTACTTGTAACTGCCTATGATACCATCTTTACATAGCTGTCTTCATTGTTGTGTATTATCTTTCTGTCCTTGCCCACAGTTGCACTTTTTTTTGAACAAAAGACTTTATTGCTTTTCAAAAGAGCTGTAGTAATTTAGTGTCCTCAGCATTGAATTTAAAAGTGCTGATGAAAATGTTGCAAAAGTCATTGTAAATAAATTTTTTTCTGTATTGAGTATGAAAGGGATAACTTTCAAAGACTTTTACATATCTTTGCTAACAAAGATGCATGTCTTATTATTTTAATGTGAATTGTTCATATTTTCTGGCTTCATGTTTGTAATGTTTTAAAATACTATCCAGTGGGTCTACATTTTTTAAAGTGCTGATGATATATTACAGGCATACAGGAGGTAAAAAGGCTTTGTCACTGCTTTAAGGCTGAAATGGACCAAGGACTTTTCTCAGTAATGTTTCTTCTTTACACAAAAGTATTTTCTCCTTTTATTCAGCAGCAATTTTGATGCTGATTGCTATTGCGTTGACTTGCATCAGTGAAGGTGGCCTCGATTTCTTGTACTTTTCCCTCATTGTATTACAAACCAGGAAACCAATTATTTCTCAGGAATCCAAGGGGTAGCTGACCAAAAGGTTTGTTCAGGTGTGCAACAAGGAGACAGGCACTCATTGAGCCTTGCTTCCCCCGGGGACTCAGCTAAGCCATGGCCGCCAGTCTTACCAGACACTTAATGGCTACAGGTTTGCCTGTGTGTTGGGGACGCTAGAAACGTACCAGTGTTTCCCTCCAGCTTGCTTGGTGGGGCCAGAAAGATTTGAGTTGAAATCTTAATTGTACTCAGTAACCAAGTATATTTCTAAATGTAATTAATTGAGCACAAAGCCCTTTTATGTCTTTACGGCCGGGCAGTACAGATGGGCAGTTGGGGTGGCGGTTTGGGTCTGTTCCTCGCCAGTGCTGTGTGGGCATCACGGATCACCTGTGACCCTGCTCTCGTGCCACTGCGCTGCAGGCCCCGCTAAGGAGGCAGCCCCTTCCCAGGGCAAGCCTTGGTGCTCGAGATTTTCAGAAGGGATGTGTCCCACTTCCATACATGTGTCCCCAGCCGGAGCAAGCCCGGGGCCCCTAACATCTAATAGGGCAAAAGTAGGTAATGCGAGGTCTACACAAAAGGCCTTCACAGGAAGATGAAGGCACTATATGTTTTGGAAACTAGCAAAAATCTCACAGTAGTTCAGTCAGAATTATAAAGACATGAACTAAGTGTCAGTGTTCACACAAAGATCAGATTTGACAGAGAAGAGGCGATGTCAGACCTTACCGGCAGGAATGGAGACAGAAGAATTAAGCATTAATTCCAGATGTGCGGCCTGGTAATGGCATTCACTGAGGAGCTGGGTTAGGGGCGAGAGAGGGTTCGTGTGGACGTGGTCCATTTGCAGTGTCATCTGGGAAGAGGTGTGCGTTAGGCCTTACCCGCGTGTGGTTGAGGAGTGACACTGGCTGGAGAGATGGTGGATTCATCTGCCCGGAAGGGAGGGGTGGGCAGGCTGAGACGCGTGATATGAGGGTGTCCGAGGGGGAGCGCTGGGGGCGGATGCCCGGCAGCACCTTCGGGCCTCGCAGCGACGTGTGTACAACACTGAGTGAACGGAGCGGGTGGCTGGGCCACACGGCCTGCCTTCCCCGGGGGCTCAGCCAGCCACCAGCGGGGGAGACGTCCCCGCACGCTGGTGCCATGGTGGCGAGCAGCCCCAAGACGAGCACATGGGCACGGGCGTCCTCACGGGACAAGAAGAGGAAGGAAAGCTGTTCAGAGGGAGGTGAGGTGGATGACGAGGGCTGCAGAAGGCTGTGCGCAGGGACCACCGCGAGGCGCCCTCTGGGTTAGGCAGCCGGGGGGCCCCGATGAACCACAGGAGAGGTGCTCCGTTGGCCTGGCGGGCAAGGAGGCCTCATTTCAGTGGAACAAGGAATAAAAAATAGATGGTGAGTACCGACAGCCGAAGGTGGTATCCGCAAAGAGGATAAGAGACGGTTGTGGTAGAGGCGATCCTAAGGTCGAGGGAGGGTTGCTTTAGGATAAATGCCGTGTGGGCCCTTGGCAAAGGCAAGGAGCGAGAGCCAGTGGAAAAGGCAAGGTGAAGAATTAAAAGGGTTGGGTTCGGGTGGTGTATGAAATAAGAACGTGAGGGGATGAGAGCCAAAGCCCGGCCTGGCAGAAGGAGGAGTTATGGAGGAGGAAGGAGCGTAAGAGCGGGCTAGCCCGGGGTGGCGAGGTGACAGCTGGAAAACGTGTCATCCCGCTGCTACGTTTCCCTGAGCTGGAGGAACTTCTTTAACATTTTTTGGTAGTATAGGTCTGCTAGTGGCAAAGTCGCTTAGCTTTGCTTTGTCTGAAATGTCTTTATTTTGCCTTCTTCGTGGAAGGAGATTCTTGTTGTTTATAAAATTCTAGGTTGACCAGTTATTTTCTTTCTTTAGCACTTTAAATCTGTGCCAGGCACCTGGGTTTTGTTGTCTCCTCTAAAGAGTACTGAGTTTTCTTGTGGTAGACAGTTCATGTCCTTGTGCGGCATTTGGTCCTTTGGAAGCTTGTTTTTAATGCTTTGGGTGGTTTACAGTAGCTTTTATGCTGGGGCTAGTAATGCTTAGCCTATTTTTAGATGTGGCTCTCTAGGGTCTCTGCTGACGGCTCAGAGAAGCCTCCCGACTCCAGCTGGGGAGAACTGGAGCATCACCCAGCCCTGAGTGGGTCCTGGTGCTGGTTCAGCTTCTCCTCTGGCTTCGTGGGGTCCTTCCTTCTAGACGTGCACAGCTTGGTATTCAGCCAGAGATGAGGGGACAGCTTTCTCCCTGGGTGGCTGCCTCCTCTTGGGAATTTGACCCCACAAATCCCAGCCGCCTCTGCCGCCCCAGTGTCCCCTCTGTCTCTTAGGGTCCCGGAGATGTGTGTATTCTCTCTGAGCTCGTCTTACTGCACCAGGCAGGGTCTTGTAGATGCTTCCAGGTGGAAAGCTGGGGCTGTTGAAGGCTCCCCTTGTTTGTTTCTCTTTTTTAGGGAATTACAGTGCGCTGCTTGTTGTCTGGTGTCTAAAATAGTTGGTTCAGTGTATTTTGTCCAGAGAACTGGTTTGGTACCAATTACTCCATTAGATCAGGAATTAAAATCTATTTCTAAATGTGTAGAAGTAATTAGATTTCTAAAAATCTTGATTGTAGGCTTCCTATTTGGTAAAACTACAAAGATAAGCAACTGATGGTGCTTACCACTGGGCAGACTTCCAGACTTTGGATTTTGCCAGGAATTCATAGTGCATTGCCTGCGCTGGTGCTCCACAAGAAATTCTGCTGTGCGGTGCATAGACCTGCATTAGAATGGATCTGATCATTTGGGACTCTTGCTAAAAATAAGATTCCTGGGCCCTACCCGAAATCTGCCATATTAGGATCAGTATAATTTCTGTGTATTTTAATCAGTGCAAATAGACTCTGTTCACTAAAGTATGAGAATCATTGTTTTTTGTGTAGAGACACACTTGAGCATAGTCAGTAAACAGCGCCTAAAGACGTTAAGGCTCTAAGTCCATAAGCACCTAGTGTTTACGGGGATATGACACAAGGTGGCCTCAGCAGTCACTCCAGATGAAAGTATCAGTTGGTCAGGCACCTTGGGAATCACATAGAAGTGACACGTATCCTGGACCCTATCAGTCATATGTCTTGCTCTGGATGCAGGGAGAAGACTGGACATCACTGAGTGTATTGCAAACAGCATATGAGCAGTAGCTGGGATAGCCAGCTCCAGGGGCCTGAGCGTGTCATTTGTAGTGTATCCACTGTTTGATTGTTGAGTTCTGTAATACACAGCATATATTCATATACTAGAGGAACTGAATACTATTCGGTGAAAAATGGAACAGTTATGGCTATTTGTATCCATATGGGTGAATTACGGAAAGCAGGCCAGGCTGCAGAAGAGTGGGTTTGTCATCTTGCTATTTAGATGCAAAGTTTTGAAAAACCTACAAAAGGAATGCAGAAAGTATAAAGGAATGCAGTGAGCACTGACTGAGGGGAGGGGAGGAAGGAGGTGCTGGGGGGCACGGGTGGGGTTCTAGCCACATTTGTAATCCCTGAGCAGAGGGTACAGACACATGGGTGGTCGTAGTAGTACACTTTATACCCTCCTGAATGTCCAAACTGTGTCACCCTGCATTTGTTTGAGAGAACGGATGAGCAGCCACGGTGCCTCGTTTATGTGTTTTAATCACCCTCATGGTAGTAAAGTTCTTTATTAGTTATAGCCTAAATTTTTTCCCTTCACCTTGGTTTTAAAACATTTTTCCCCTTTCATCCTCGGGAGAAGCTGTGACCTCCTTAGTCATGTTACTTTCCTGTTTTATTCCTTTGAAGTAGTCCCCTGCGTCATTCCTGGTCGGTATGGTGCTGTCTACTAACTCCCTGTGACTCCTTTGCCCAGGTGTCTGAAAATCTGCTTTGTCCCCCCGCAGGTATTCACGACTTTGTCGGTGACCAAGCGCTCTGGGGGAAACATCCTCCAGGCCGGCTGCTGAGGTTAAGCCCCAGTGTGGACGCTGCTGCCAACACTCCAAGCCACTGCTCTGTTAACCTGCCCAAGTCCAAGGCGAAGTTTTCAGCAAGGGCCGTGGGCTTTGGCACCTGCATGCCCTGTGCTTCTGGCAGCCAAGGCCCCCTTGGATCTCTCGGGTAGAAGGTGGTGGATGGATGGCAGGTGGCGTCGCACTGGGGTCACCATGACGGACTGGAGCTGACACTCGGCAGCGCGTCGGAGGGCGCGTCCATGAAGTCACCGGCCCCAAGCCCCCGCGGTGGGCGGTGATGGAACCAGTGCCGAGCAGCGTTAGCGCGACCTTGCCTTTCTGGGTCTGCTCATTCTCGTCGTTTTGCTTTCTCTTTCTTGTTGATTACTCTTTCCCTTTTCTTTTCCTCCAAGGTGGTCATGATTACTAGAGATGGGAAATGTTAGCAGTCGATTTTTGTCCCAAAGCAAGTCTTGTCTAGAGTATGCAGGTAAGCCTCGCACATGAGAGGCACAATTCGGTCACTTGGAGGCTGTATAGGCTTGTCCCGTTGAAAGACTACAGTCCCAAGAGTCCAGTGTCCTGTTTTATGTGACTCACCTTTTGAGCAGCATCTCCCCTGCTGTGTGTCCTATGTCCACAAGCAAGGACATTTATGATTGAATCTGGCCAGATTTGGCCCGTGTACTGCATCGCCGGTTGTTAGGAGCTGTAATTCCGTTTAGGAAGGGCGGGGGCGCTGTAACACGGGACCCGGGCCCCCGCCAGTACTGCCCCTGCAGGCAGACGTGCGCCTCAGGTGGGGAAAAACAATACATGTTCTCCTGTTTTTAGCTTATTGTATGTTGGTCTAAGAGAGCTCTTTTGCAATAAGAAACATTGAACTTGTGTAAAACTTTTTTTTTGGGTAACTTTTAGCTTTAAGTTAAACACAAAATATCACGTCTTACTTTTCATGTGTGCTACGTATCTGTCCCTTCCTGAGAACCACATTCATAGGAGAATAGGCCTTCCCACACTTAGGATTTAACTCTTTTGTGGTAATTGCTTTTTTAAGGAAACTATTAATATCGTAAGTTATTATTTTTGAACACAGGTGGATGTGAAGGATTTTCATTGAAAAACCGAAAGTTTTTGACCTTTTCTGTTGAGTGAATGACTGTTGCCGGCAGAAGCGCGGCGGAAGTGTCGGAGCCCCGTCGGCACCCACCTTGTATTCTTACAGAGGGACTGCTCTGCCGCCCTAGGTTTCTGCGGGAACGTGCTGTTCCAGGGGTCCGTGGAGGCTTCTCTTTCTCTGAGTTGGCTTTTAAACTTGTGCAGTGGCCACCAGGCCACCCGTCCGCAGGCCTCCAGCCCCCCGTCACCCCTCCCCCGCTGGCTCTCCAGCCCCCCTGTCACCCCTACCCCTCTGGGTCTCCAGCAGCTACCCCAAGTGCTTGGTTCAAAGTACATTTCTTGGTCACCTCAGGGACCTTCTGCGTCTGCCTGGCTCTCCGTCAGCAGAGCCCCTGCCCCTGCCCCGCAGGGCGCTGCCTCCCGCCCTCACCCCTACGGTGCTGTGAAGAGGGTGGGAAGGGAGAAAGAGGGGAGTTGAGGCAGTCGACTGTGTTCGGTTTTATTTATTTTTTTTAATCTTTTTTTTTTCCTCCCTCCAAGCCTGCCAGTCTCCGAAGTTAGAACAGTAGGCAGTATGGTATGTTTGTGCCTAATCATGTTGTGATTCCTCTCTTCATAGTGGGATGGAATGTTCTGCCCCCACAAGAAGGAGTATACTTTATATATAGACTTGTCTTGTTTAGATTCTATAATTGCCCACTGTACTGAGATTCATATTAAAATCCATGTATTTTTGTTATGTATCTTCTGGGGAAAAAACCACAATGTGAAACATTAAAAGGTATTAATATCCACGCTGGGTGCCTCCTTACTGAACGGCGGCCTCCAGATTCTTGCGTGAGTGCCAGGCAGAGTTCAGGTTTGTGTTGACCATGACGGGAAGTAGCTGCTGAGGTTCGTGTGGTAGTGCTGCTGGCTTTTCCGATTCCCTTCTTCAGCTCACTTAGGGTCTGGGCCTTGAGGGCGCCCCCAGCCAGCCCTCAGGCGCACCCCCGGTCCCAGCACTTTGTAGCCGCGGCTACGCAGCCCTGTTACCTCCCCACGCGGCCGCGAGCGGGTCTGTAATCCGTCCTTCCTCTCGGGACCCAGCGGTCCTTGGATACGCATCCACTGGTTATGCCGTTCCCAGCCTCTGGCCGCGCCAGGCTCGTAGTGGGTTTATTCACTCCCACGCGCCTAATTTTCTTATGCATCAGGCGTTAAGCAGAAGCTCCTGTTGTGTGTTAACCCCGACCACAACCTTCCCGAATGTGTCTGTCCTGGGCCGTTGCCGAGGGCTGGCGGCATCAGCCGAGCGCGGGTTTGCCACAGCGTGTGCCGGCTGGCCGCGTGGCCCGATCCGCCGTGGCCGCCCTCCTCCTCCCCCTCTTGCCCCTCCCCCTTCCCTTCCTCCTCCTCCTCTCCCTCCACCCTGCAGCAGCTCTGCCAGGAAGCACTCGCAGACCCGCACCCACCCATTTGCAGAAGGAGAAACCGCCCAGGGTAGGAATCCTCGCCCCGGTTACACAGCTCTTGGGCTCTTGGGCGACGTAGCAAGTATTTGAGCCCAGAGCTGGGTCTGCGACGGCACAGGCCCTGCCTCTTCGCCGCTTCCCATCTGCCTTCCCTCCGCCTCCGCCACGCAGCCTCGGGCTGCAGAGCGCGTTCTGGGGCTCCTCTCTCCTCGCTCGCTTGGGGGCCCTGTAGCCCTTTACCCGACTGCTCTTTATGCTGCCAGTTTATCTCCACTATACACAGAGCCAGGATTTCATGCTCAGACTTCCCTCGCCCCAGGCCCTCAGGGTCTTCCGGAGGCTTCTGAATAGGCCCGCAGTCCCCTGCCGGACCCTGGGCCTGCCACCGGCACCTGTGACCTCTGCTCTCACCTGCTGTTCTGGTCACACCTGCTCTGTGCCCCACATGCACCCTGCTCCTGACCTCCCTGCCCTGGTCCGCCCCCATCGAGGGTCCTCCACGTGCACTGTGTGGTACTGCGTCCTCTCGAGAGCACTCTGAGCTACTCCACTGGAGATCATGTGCGTGTCTTCTTGTCTGTCTCTACCTCTAGATAATCAGGGTTCTTCCCCTCAGTCTGCCCCCTACACCCCACCCCCCAGCTTCTAGCACAAGGCCTGCAAGAGGCTCGGGGGATGGCGCCTTAGCCGGGATCAGGACCTATCTGTTCACCTCTCCTCTTACCTCAGGAGCCTTCGGTTCCCGTGCTAATGAGAGTAGAGAGGGCGGACCGTGAAGCCGTCCACCTCAGCAATGAGGAGGAGGCCAGTGGAGCCGCTTTGACAAACCGTCGCATTCCGCCTCCGCTGCAGATCTGGAGTCTGACGGCCTCAGCTGCTGGCAAAGGTGTGGAGCAAACCGGCCACTTGCTTACCGCCGGCAGGAGCGTGAGTGAGCCGGTGCGGTCACTCCAGAAGACAGTTCGGCGGCACCCACACGAAGTGAACGCTGCACATGCTGGTTCCCAGCTCCTCCACGCTTAGGCACGCACCCACACGCGTGTGCACCCAGGCACCAGCGGGCACGTGCGGGGTCCCGGCACAGTTAGGAACCGCCAGAAACGCAGCCTGGAGATGGCGACCCTGGAGATGGCCCCCCACCCCAGACGGCGCCCCCAGAGATGGCCACCCTGGAGACGGCCCTCCCCCAGAGACGGCCCTCCCCAGAGACAGCGCCCTTGGAGACACACCCACCCCGGAGATGACCCCAGAAGCCATCAGACGGGAACAGACCCACGAATCCATGTTAGGACCGGAGCAGCCACGGCAAGATCTAGAATGTGAGGAACCGATCTAAAGCAGTGCTGAGTGAAAAAGCCACAGAGGAATACGTACAGTGTGACTATCGTGTATACAAGCAGGCAAAACTAAGCAGTGTGCACTCACACATGCATGTGTGTGTTTTAGAGGGAAAATTGGCATAGAAGCATGAGGGAAACCAAGGGAGTGACAACTGCCAGTGAGGGATCCGGAGTGTAAGCTGCTGGCTCCAGCTTAGCGTGGTGGACGGAGCGGAGGATGGGGTCAGGAAGTGGCCGCTTGGAACCACATCCCCTATCCTAACCCCACCGGAGCATTTCTGTGTCTGTTGTGTTGCTATTTAGGTTTTTTCAGGATGCTCCTTTGTGTCCGTTCCACACTTCTTTTAAGCGGCTTTAAAGAGGAGGGAGCAGTTCACAGGGTCAGCCGGGTGGGAGGAGCTGGCCCGTCCGAGGAGGGTCCCCACGCAGAGCCAGGACACCAGACTCTGGGGACAGAGAACCCACACGTACAGCCTTCTCTTGTGCTTCTCAGATGCCATGGGTTTTTTTGCTTTGTTTTTGTTTTTGTTTTTTTTACAAATTGAGGGTTTACGGCGACCCTGTGTAATATTGGTGCCGTTTTTACAACAGCACCTGCTCACTCTGTCCCATTTTGGTAATTCTGGCAATATTTGCAACTTTCTCGTTATCCTCTTGGTGAGAGCGATCTGTTGTCAGTGAGCCCTGATATTACTCTTGTACTTGTTTGGGGGCCACCAGGAACTGCGCCCGTCCAAGGTGGTGGACTTCATCTGGAGACGTGGTGCGTGTTCTGACTGCTCCACCACCCGGCCCTTCCCTGCCTCTCTCCCTTCCCTCCCGTGAGACACACAAATATTGAAAAGAGGCCAACGAATAACCCTTATAACGAGCGACCTCTACACGTTCAAGGGGAAGGAAGAGTTTCGTCTGTTGCTTTAAATCAAGAACGAGAAATGAGTAGGCCTGGTGAGGAAGGCTGATGATAGCCAAGACAGGCCAAAAGCAAGGCCTCTCGCTCCAGCCAGCCACACTGTGACCTCAAAGGAAGAGTTCTCGAAGGAAACAAAAGTGGCGCTCCAGTGCACACACAAGTGATAAGAAAGCAGAACAGCCTTCTTGCTGACACGGAAGAAGGTAGGATGATCTGGAGAGAAGGTCAGAGCAGCCGCGGCAGCCCCTTACGCTGGAACCTGACCTGACCCAGCGCAGGGCCCTGACTCCAGTCCTGTGACGGCTGGCAGAGGTTGCTTCATGGGGTTTAAAGGAAGATGCCGTCCCCATCACATAGCAGCCGAGGAGGTGGTTTCTTGAGCCGGAATCTACTCCTGGTGATGATGCTTGGAGATTGTGGAAGCAGCAACAAAGATTTAGGATTTCACACATGCTTGGTTAATGACACAGTGCAGAGACACCGCCCATTTTGAAGAAGTTCTGCTGTGGGTAAGATGCTGTCAGACAGTGTGGCGTGCTACAGAGAAGTCGTTTGTGAAAGCAAGAGTCGGTCAAGGCAGCAAACTTTGCTGTTGTCTCATTTTCAGAAACTGCCACAGTCACCCCAACCCTCTGCAGCCAGCACCCGGCTCAGTCAGCAGCCGTCAACATTGAGGGGAGACCCTTCCTCAGCAAAAACATGACTCGCAGAAAGCTCAGATGATGGCTATTTTATTTTTTTTATTTTTAAAAATGTATCTGTTTTTGACGGAGACAGAGTGTGAGCAGGGGAGGGAAGAGAGAGAGAGGAAGACAGAATCTGAAGCAGGCTCCAGCCTCTGAGGTGTCAGCACAGAGCCCAATGCGGGTCTTGAACTCATGAATCGTGAGATCATAACCTTAGCCAAAGTTGGACACTCAACCGACAGAGCCACCCAGGCGCCCCAATGACTATTTTATTGTATTAATAAAATATTTTTTAAATTAGTTATGTACTTTGGGTTTTTTTCCTTGACATAATCTATTGTACACTTAAACTACAGTTTATCATGAGCGTAACTTACATGCACCGAGAAACCAAAGCATGTATTGACTCGCTTTATTGTGATACTTCATTGCTGGAACGGGGCCGGCAGGGTCTCCAAGGGGTGCCCACACGGCAGAGGCCCTTCCTGACCATCACTCACCACGGTTGCATCCTTGATCTGAGATCCAGGAGTGGACTAAACATAAACTTGTTTGGGGACCCCTGCAGCGCAGCCCTAGATGATGGGAGCTGAAGAGCGAGGGCAGAGAACGAGCAGGCCAGGTCTCTTCCCTAAACCCACTTTAAATCAGAGCTTCGACCACTTTACAAACTTTAATGTAGAAAAAGAAAAGAGCTTTTTTAAAACTTTTTCTTCAAGTTTTTAAATTTGCAAATCCACTGCTAGAATGTAGGGTTTTACTTAGAACCTTTCCTGCCAATGCCATGTAGCTCTGACACCACACGCTGCCCTTGGGCACTCCTGGGGGGCTCACAAGACACTGAGCAGCGAGATATAGTTAAGGTCATACTCAGGAAAATTTAGAGCCATTTCTCCCCAGCTTGCTTGCTTTCTCTCTCTCTCTCTTTAATATACTTTTTAAAGCAAGCTCTATGTTTAACATGTGGATTAAGAGTCTCATGCTCTACAAACTGATCCAGCCGGGCACCCTTACAGCTGTTTTTATTTTTTTAAAAAATGAATAAAAACAATTTTCAAAAAAGTGGACTAAGGATTTGTTCCAAGGAACTGTTGTTTTTGTGCCTGAGACTAAGATGACAGACAGGAAAAGGAAGCTGTGCACCAGGCACTTTACAGGGATAATATACACACTCTTCTCTTCATTCTTACCGCAACCTAGGTAGCTCTCATCCTCATTTTACCCAGGAGGAAACTGAGGCACAGACAGATTCCATAATTGATTCCATAATTTGCCTAACACTGTATGATTCAGATTAAAGAACCGAGATTGAACACAGACCCCAGGGCTCCACCCCAGCCCAGTAGGATCGGATTCTGCAAAGCACCCACCTGGGGAATCTGTTTTGCAGGTGATTCTTATGAGCGAGCCAGTTTTGGAAACACGGGGTACATCCTGTAGGAAAGGCTGTTTCTTTGAGCAGAACTGGGATCCCCGCGCACGGGAATTTGATACTCGCTTGTCCTGGGACTTGGCACATGGGGTTCCTTTCATATGATCGTCACTGCAGCGCTTCCGAGGTTGCTATCACTCCTGTCCCATTTTAAAAGTTACAAAATGGGCACAGAGGTTAACAAACTTGCCCAAGGTCACGGCCAGTCAATGACAGAACAAGCATTTGAACCCACCTGGCGTGGTCCAGGGCTTGCGTTCTTGGTTGTCATCCTGGAAAAGAATACTGTGCGTCCTCAAGTGGAGACCTAGGCGGGGAGCTCGGTGGGTCTGTCAGGAGGACGATGCGAAGGTGGGGCTTGGGCGCAGGAGGGCGGGAGGTGCCTGTCCTGAGGCAGTGTCTACATAGAACAGTGAATGGTAGCCGCAAGATTATGTAATGTTGCAGAGCTAGAGAAGCCTGTGCTGTTCCCTCTGCTGAGTGCTAGTGTTTATAAAACATTTTAGACCTTTTAAAAAAATGTTTCAAAACCTGAAGGAAAAAAATCAACACAGAAAAATTGCAATGGAGAAATCTTTTATATTTTTATCTTTAAAAAAGTTTTAGTGTTTATTTTTGAGAGAGAGAGAGTGTGAGCAGGGGAGGGGCAGAGAGAGACACACACAGAATCTGAAGCAGGCTCCAGGCTCTGAGCTGTCCGCACAGAGCCCAATGCAGGTCTCGAACCCACGAGCCGTGAGATCATGATCTGAGCCAAAGTTGGACACTTAACCAACTGAGCCACCCAGGTGCCCCTCCGTGGAGAAATCTTTAAGTGTCTACCTAACATTATCTCAACCAATCAAATGTAATTGGATCTGGTTCCCGTATACTTGTAAACATTATATTTCACATGGAAGGGGATGCAGTTCCTATGTCTGGGATGCTGTGGGGGCAACTTGACAATACAAGTGTGTAGGAAAACAAAGGCCTCAAATCAGCCCCGGAGGAGAAGTGCAAAAGACGCATTATTGATGGAAACTTTGTTCAGGGAGAACAAAAGAATTGCGCAGCCAAGGCACTTTACGTGCAGCGGTTCTATTAATCTTCTTAACTGTTGTACCCATTTTCTGGGTGAGAAAGCAGTTCAGAGTCCAGCATCAAGCTCAGGGATGTGAAGTAGCACAAAGAGAATGTGTGCCCCCTGGTGTTCATCTGTGTGAACAGCAGGCTGCCGCTTCTGTCTCCTACTCTTCTAATCTATTACTTTTATTGGAACACAAACCGTTCGCTTGAATGAATAAGACCGCTGAGTTAAAAAAAAAAAAATTACAGGACTTGCAAATCAAGAGGACAGGACAAACAGCTGGGCAGAAGACGCTGGAAAAGTCCATCACTATATGGATAGCTGTAAAACGGGATCTGTATCTAACACCCTGTAACAAAGGTAGCCTTGAAACAGATTGAAGACCTAAGCGCATGCGTGTGGGACCAGTATAAAGTGTGTATGTGATACAGGAAAATACCTCTGTGACCTGGAGGTGGGGAAGGGCTGCTAAACCGTGGTCTGAGAGCACAAATTGTAAGGCAGGAACATCAAATGGACCGACTGTATCACAGGTTCTGACCCCAGAGGCCATCATGGAAAAGAGGCAATCGAGATGCAGCAAAAGTGGGGAAAGACACTTTCAGTGTTTAAAACTGACGAGGGACTTAGAGTCAGACAACACCAAGGAGTTCTGCCCAAACCTCCAGAAGACAGGTCCCCTGAAAGAAAACGGACAGAGGACACTGAGTTGGATGTTCCTTGAAGAGGACACTCACAAGTGACATCCACAGAGTCCCCACAAGACGGGAGAGCTATGCAGGCTCATGAGTAACTAAGGTGAATGGAAATGACAGGAGGTCATGTTATCCTCCTAAGATCTGCCAACATCAGGGGCTGATTAACGCCAGGCGAGGGAACTCCTGGGCTGTGCTGGTGTGAGTAGAGACACAGCAGCACCGTGCACCCCACGGCCCAGCCGTCCTGCCCCGGGGACACTAGCTCCAGAGAGCTCCTGCGTGTGCCCAAGGGAGCGTGCCTGCCGGGGTCCGCTGGAGCATCTGGGGCGTCGGGCAGCTGGGCCAGGCCTGATGTCTCTCACTGGGGGACGGATGGGTGGGCTGCGGTGAGCGCAGGACAGGCAGCAGCGTTCTGGATGTGCCATGACGGGGGTCAGAGTAGGAGTGAGTCTGTTTTTGGCATATGAGGTCCTGAAAGGAAAAGGGGCAGTGCTGGGATTCAGGCCCAGGATGGCGACTCTCTGTCTCTTTCTACCCCAGCCCTGCTGCTTCCTGCATGCGCAGCAGCCCCCAAACATTCAGGGGAGTCTGTCGGCCTGGGAGGGAGGGAGAGGGCTCTCGCCTGAAAATACCTCCTAGGGACTCAGTGCCCAGCTGCTGTGGAGTGGGGCTCCGAGCCCCTGGTGATGCTCAGGGATATAGGGTGACTCGAGGGTAAGGAGGGTGCTGAGCCAGCAGGAGGGAGACCCAGAAGGAGACGCCTGTCTATGCCAAGGGGTCAAGTGCAGAGGCAGGGAAGAGAAGCCCCTCCACGCTCTGGCCCCCATCAGCCAGGCTGGAGCCCACACAGACATTGTCTAAGAGTAATTCCAAAATTTGAAAACAACCATGTAACGTGTCAGGAGCTAATACCACACCCTGCCCCCAGCCCTAGTGTGGAAACTACCCACGGAAGGAGGATTTTGTGGATGTCTCCCCTCCCCCCACCCCCCCCCTCCACAGGGGCTGGGGTGGTGATTGGCTGCATCACAGGCACCTCCCTTCCCTAGCCTCCTTCCTGCTGTAGTGAATTTGAGCCTAATAGTTGGTGAAATGAATTTCTCATGGTGAAGTAAAGAGACAGGAAAATGATTAGGAAGGTAATTGCCTTGCCTCCCATGCAGCTCTCATAGTTTAATGACTACCTTCTCATAAATTTCTTTGTGTTTTCAAACCTGGTGGTACTCCGCCTGGGTCCATACCCAGGGCCATTAAGCAAAGGAAGGGAAGACAAGGCCATCAGCTGCTGATCAGGGCTGGGCCTGCCTGCACTTGCCCCTGCTGGGCGTGGAGTCAGGCAGCTCTGGGAGACTGGCGCGGGGGTTTTCCCACGGCCGCCTGCAGAAGGTAAGAGCTGTGCTTCATGAGGCCTTTGCTTGCGGTCACCACTGTATGCTCTGCTCTCCCCTGAGCCTCTGAAATCAGAAGGAGTCTCCAGCAAAAGCACTCACTCTGCTGCACACCGTCTGAGGCCCTGTGTGCACTGGCTCAGCTCACAGATGGACCCGAGAACTGGGCGTTACTGTCCCATAGTTTAGAAGAACCTCAGGCTGGTGACACACGTGCAGAATGCGGGCAGTCTTCTGTCTTCAGCGAATAAACTACAAAGGGGAAACGAGACGGAAGGAGCCAGCGTCCCCGGGTGACCTGCCCTGGGGCACCCTGCCCACCCCCATCTGTGAGATGAGATGCAGTATGCACCCCTCTGTGGAGATGCAGCTCTCTTGGGTCTCTGGGGGTCTCTGACATACCAGCTTAGCCTGGACTCCTACTAATACAGCCACTTAAGTTGTTTTTTCAGAGAATATTTAATGATATGAGAAATAGCTTATAGCGAATAGCTCGGTGGGACAAAAAGTCAGTATATAAACACGAGATTTTTAGGGCGCTGAAACTGCTCATATGATGACAGAATGGTGGGTACATGTCTTTATACAGTTGTCCAAACCCATAGAATGTACGAGGATGAGAATGAACCCTGAGGTAAGCTTTGGACTTTGGGTGATTATGATGTGTCAGGTTCATGGATCTTGGCAAATGTACCACTCTGGTTGGGGGCTGTTGAATTTGGGGGAGGCTCTGTGTGTGTGTAGCGACAGGGGGGGTGTGGGAAGTCTCTGTCCCTCTCACTCGATTTACCCGTGATGATGAAACTGTGCTAAGAAATAAAGTTTATTAAAAAACAAAACGAGCCAAGCCAGCTACATAGCTGTACGCCAAGTATGGACCACCCGCACATTTTCCGCGGGGGGCCACGCATTTATTTGAAGGCGGCCCCTGGGACCCGGGGTCTTTTGCACCCAGGGAATAATTCTCTGTGTGAGATGCCTAGGTGGGTTCCCAAGGTTCAGCCGGGCTGCAGGCCTCATGATGCTGACCACCAATGAATGAGCAAGAATCCTGAGGTCACAGGAAATCAGGCATGCTGCTGTGTGGCTGTGATGCGGCACCAGAGTGACCATGACTACGCAGGCATTTCTGGGCGTGCTTTCATTCGGCCCCGTGACACTAATCTCTGACTTGTTCTCCGCAGTGACAAACGGGTCCCACCTCCTCTGAATCTAATGTGGCTCCTAAAACTGTTCACGGGAATTGGACAAGCTCCCTGTCACAGGTGCCCATTTAGAGAGTCTCCCGAAACCAGAGTGTCGTTAGGAAAGACCATGGGAGGTGGCTCTCCCTCACTTTTGCTCATTAGATCCCTAAGGTGTTGTGTCTGAGTAGGAGAGCGTTAATTGTGTTCCTAATGAAATTCGTTAGTGCATGGATAAAATGCATTAATATTTTATTCATAAACCGTTAAGTGCTGCCAGACAGGCCGGTGCTCTGTTTCTGCAGCTTCTCTGGAGAAGCTGCGACCCACGTGGGGACGCACGGGCACTCACGCAGGCACGTGTAAGCTCACCTGCCCTTCACACAGCAGGAGAAGGGCTGTCTTCAGAGAATTCGTTCTTTTTTTTTTTAATGTTTGTTTATTTTTGAGAAAGAGAGAGAGTGCGAACGAGGGAGGGGCAGAGAGAGGGGGAGACACAGAACCTGAAGCGGGATCCAGACTCTGAGCTGTCAGCGTCTGAAAACCGCGGATTTTACCAAGGAGAGCTTCCACGGTGTTCCCTAGCCGCAAACTTCACCTCCTACATCTGCCTCCCACGTCCGTTACTGCTTCCTAGCAAACTCTTCAGTATGGATCAGGGACCAGGACAGCCACGCTGCGTGGTGGCCCCTCCAGACTGTGACCTTTTGACTGAATGTCCCCAACCCTCCCTCCCCCAAAATGTGGAGTCCTGATGGGGACAGACGGCCCACACTCTCCCTTACATCATGCTCTCTGGGGAGATTCTAAGGCAAATTCCAGGGAGCAGGGCTCCTGGAAGGGCTGGTGTCGTGTCTGGAGCCGGCATGGGGACCAGGGAGAAAGACGAGTGGAGAGCAGACTAGGTGAGAGAAGCCCCGGAAGGCGAGGGGCCAGCAGAAGTTCTGCAGCAGCATCTCACTGGCTGTAGGTAGGGATCTTCCAGCTTGCCCATGACCTTGTGTTCTGGAGACTAGGAACCTAGGCAGGAGCTTCTCCTTGCACACACACACCCCCAACTCCCCGTGGTTTCAACCCACATGGCTGTGCAGGGAGCACTGTGATGCTCAGCAGGCCCCTCCTGGATCTCAGAAGGTTAGATTATCACGCAGACGGCTCTGGGAAGTTTCCTCGCAGCGCTGACCAGAGTGGGATTATTCCTAGGAATGTCTTTTTCCCCAGCCAGGCTGGCAGGCCCAGGATGCCTGGGGGGCTACGTCTGGGGGACAGCGTAGGGAATTGTGGGGAGCCTGCAGCCCCGAGTCCACTGACTAGCTGTGTGGCCTTGAAAAACATGACTGAGCCTCCCTGTGCCTTATTTTCTTCCCCATAAAGAGGGAATGTTGTGGCATCTACCGTAGAGGCTTGGATGTGGATTAGATGAGATAATGGTTAGAAAGTGTTTAGCACCATGCTTGACCCAGACGAAGTGTTTAATAAATGTTAACTGTTATTATTATTATCAATAATATAAATGGTAGCTATTATTACTATTAATATCATCAATAATGTTATTGACTTCTGTATTTTCAAGGCCTCAAACAAAAGCCAGATCAGAAGGTGGCAGGAGGGGCAGTGGATTGAGCGCCTGGGTGGCTCAGTTGGTTAGGCATCTGACTTCGGCTCAGGATATGATCTCTGGGGTCTATGGGTTCAGGCCCCATGTCAGGCTCTGTGCTGATAATTCAGAGCCTAAAGCCTGCTTCAGGTTCTGTGTCTCCCTCCCTCTCTTTTTACCCCTCCCCTGTTTGTGCTCTCTCTCTTTCTCTCTCTCTCAAAAATAAACAATAAAAAAATTTTTTTAAATAAATAAAAAGAAGAGGAGGGGAGAGGCCAAGACAATGCTTCAGTTCACATTCTGTTGCTTGGCCACCAGACCTTGAACAAGACACTCAGTGTCTCTGGTCTCTCATTTTTCTCACCTGAATAATGGAGATAATAGCACCCAAAGAAGGAGTGTTTTGGCCGCAAGTGACAAACAGGGGCCTAAACAAATAGGTGTTTCCTTTTCCCCCATAAGGAGAAGTCCCAAGGCACGTTTTCTTGTACTTTCCCTCATGCTCACAAGATGGCTGCTGCAGCTCCAGGCATCAAGTCCATATTCAGGACAATAAGAAGAGAGGGTAAGAGAGGTGGAGGAACTGCCTCTTTCCCTTTCGTGCAGCCATCCCGGCAAACCCCAGCTGATTTTTCTTTTAACTTCCTGGCCCGCGCCGCATCCTATTTAGCCGCTGCAAAGCAGAGATAACCCCAGGCAGTGGAGAAAGGCACAGAGGGAGCTCATTTAAGTCTGTCTTCTTGCTTCTGGGCTCCATCTCTCCCCTAGGGTTGCTGTCAGGCTCCAGGAAGATTGTGGCCATGAAAGAGCTCTGTAACGGGCTGTGCAAGTTATAACCATGATTCCAAGTATCAGAGTTGCCAAAGGAAAAGCTACACTAACCATCCTAGAAGAGCCTGGGTTGCTCCTGTGTATTTGGTGGAGAAGGGCTGGATGTGACTTACATCATCATTAAGCAGACGGAGCATTTGCTTTAAAACCTCACCTCTTGTGATCCCTCCTTGTTCTGTTCATTCTTTGTTCTCAGTGCAACAGGGACCAGTCAGTTCTCTCTGCAAACAAAATCTGTGAAAAACCTTCTGGGGACATTTCAAGGCGTCCACGGGCACAGTGGACGCTGGCTGGGCGGTGGTGTGTGTTAATTCATCAACAGGGGGAAAAACCCCACCTCTGTCAATATTTGCAGGGGAGAGAAGTCTTCACGGGAAAGAAAGGCTACATTATGGAAATGGAATGTTTTATGCAGGAGACATTTTAGAATCGAGGAGAGTCAACAAAGAGGCTAAGAAGGGTTAAGAACTTGGGTGTAAGAATAAGGCACTGAGGCATCTACTGCTGAGGGAGAGCGAGACTTCTTCCATGACCTGCCCCTTCCTGCTGCCCCACGTCCTTGTTTTTAGGAAATAAAGGACATTTTGCCAAGATTGTTTTGTGGAAAAATCTAGAAGTGCATATGTCGAGAGGCCTGAGGGTGAACCTCCACGATCAGTCCTGTGGACTGACTGCTTTGAAAGGAATCAGAGGGAGGTGGTGGACAGCTTCTCCAGTCCCACAGGAGGGGGTCAGATCCTAGCTGAGCCACATGCTGTGTGACCGGGATCTGCTGATGAACCTCTCGGGGCCTGGATTCCTCAGCCGGAAAAAGGGGGTGATAATGTCAGCACCTCCCTCTGTGGTTGTCATGGGGACTGAACAAGGAAAGCTCTCCGCCTGTGTCAGCGATGATTCTACGTGAACCCTCAGCAGGCAGCAGATCTGGCCACTGGGGACGCGTGGGGCTCTTCCAGCCAGACCCGTGAATTCCTGTGTGTCCCCAAAGGCACTATTTCTTTCCTTCCTCTTTGGTAACCTGAGCAGTGATTTTGAAAGCAATCCATGTGTTTTGCAGAAGGAAGACACAAGGGACAGGGGTGACCAGGTCTAACTGGCATAGCACCGAGGCTGGGAGTCCCAGCTTTGCCGTTTTGGTTAGAACTGCTCACTGCGGGGTCGCCTGGATGG
Organism: Proteles cristata cristata; assembly: GCA_017311185.1. Classification (NCBI taxonomy): domain Eukaryota; kingdom Metazoa; phylum Chordata; class Mammalia; order Carnivora; family Hyaenidae; genus Proteles; species Proteles cristata. The sequence continues at coordinate 1,086,840 of JAESUZ010003530.1, read as the reverse complement.
CTTAGTCGGTTAAGCGTCCAACTTTCGCTTAGGTCATGATCTCGCGGTCCGTGGGTTCGAGCCCCGCGTCGGGCTCTGTGCTGACTGCCAGCTCAGAGCCTGGAGCCTGTTTCAGTCTGTGACTCCCTCTCTCTCTGACCCTCCCCTGCTCACGCTGTCTCTCTCTCTCCTGGAAAAAAATAAAACATTAAAAAAAAAAAAAAAAAAAAAAAAAAAAAAAGAACTGCTCACTGCGAATTGCTGGCGTGATACCGGAGAAGGTAACCAGCCCCCTGTGTGAAGGGGAGACTATGAATGCTCCTGGTCGGGGTGGGGGGGGGCTGTTGAGGTGATTCAACAGGACAGGGATATCAAAAGGTTGGCACCCCGCCGAGCACACAATAGGGGTTCGATATGTTGGTTTAGCAGTGATAGAAGCAGCCCGTGGCTGAGGGCTCCCGACTGTCGGCCCCATAATCCATCACCACCGCCTTCGCTGCCCCTGTTCCTCAGTTTCCTTACGGGGTAAGGGGTCGGGGCAGGGAGCGGGCTCCAGTTGCAACAGCACCTGTCTTCTGTCAGGAGAGGAGCGAGTCACCTGCTTCAAGAGCTCAGGAGGCGCTGAGCGTGCACAGAGCATCCTCTCTGCAGGAAGCATCCTTTCTACCCGCCCCGCACCCCAAATCCCAGCACTGTGGGGGGGCAGGCCCCCGGGCGTGTGAGTTGTGGGGAGGGGCCTGGGAGAGGCAGGCAGGGGTCCAGCCCTGTGCCCTGTGACCGGGCAGTAGGTCCTGGTGCAGTGGGGTCTCAGCCGTGTCCAGCAAGACCCCAGCCTCTGTCCTCAGCCTACGTCCTGGGGCAGTGAGCTACCGTTTGCCGTCTGTCCCTGACTCCCCTGTGCCCTGTGTGTGGGGGGGGACTGAGGAGGGAGGCCCCAACCCCGTGTGTCCGAGGCCCCAATCTACTCTCTTGGTAGTGAAGACTACAACGTTTAAATCAGAGGATTATTGTTGCATTTGAGAAAGATCTGCAGATCATTAAGATACAGAATGTTTCTTAGCCTCTGGGGCAGACACCGTGTCTGGTTTTTTTCACTTAACCCCAGGGCCTAACATAATAGGTGTCCAAAAAATATATGCTGAACACATAACTGAAAATTATTTTAAGTAGTTGGTATGTGAAAATACCATATGCACAGAGATGTTCACTGCAGCATTATTTATAATAGTGAAAAATTATTTTTTGTAGTCTGGTTAAGAAATTGATGGTATTTGGGTGGCTCAGGCAGTTAGGCATCCAACTCTTCGTTTGGGCTCGGGTTATGGTCTCGCGGTTTGTGGGTTTGGGCCCCACGTTGGGCTCTGCACCGACAGCACAGAGTCTGCTTGGGATTCTCTCTCCCTCTCTCTCTCTGCCCCTCCCTGGCTTGTTCTCTCTCTCAAAAAATGAACATAAAAAAAATAAATCTATGGTATTAAATACAATGAAATGGATACTGTTATTAGAATTAACACAGAGAAGTTTGCCTGGGTGGCTAAGTCAGTTAAGATTCTTTTTTTTTTTTTTTTTTAATATTTTTTATTTATTTCTAGAGAGAGAGAGAGACAGCGTGAGCAGGGGAGGGTCACAGAGAGAGGGAGTCACAGACCGAAACAGGCTCCAGGCTCTGAGCTGGCAGTCAGCACAGAGCCTGACGCGGGGCCCGAACCCATGAACCGCGAGATCATGACCTAAGCGAAAGTCGGACGCTTAACTGACTAAGCCACCCAGGCGCCCCAGTCAGTTAAGATTCTGACTTCAGCTCAGGTCATGACTTCACAGTTCATGAGTTCAAGCCCCGCTGTCAGACTCTGTGCTGACAGCTCAGAGGCTGGAGCCTGCTTTGAAATCGGTGTGTCCCTTTCTCTCTCTCTCTCTCTCTGCCTTCCCCACTCATTTTTTTTTTAATTTTAAATGTTTTATTTATTTCTAAGAAAGAGAGAGAGAGAGCATGAACAAGGGAGGGTCAGAGAGAGAGGGAGACACAGAATCTGAAACAGGCTCTAGGCTCTGATCTAGATGTCAGCACAGAGCCCAACACAGGGTTCGAACCCACGAACCGTGAGATCATGACCTGAGCCGAAGTTGTACGCTTAACCAACTGAGCCACCCAGGCGCCCCATGTGCCTTCCCCACTCATGCACTCTCTCTCTCTCTCAAAAATAAATAAACGTTTTTAAAATTTTTAGAATTAACACAGAGAGCATAAAAACATGGAAAAGTGTTTATAGAATATAAAAGAAAAAGCTGCAGATGGAAATTTAAAAACACTGATTAAAAAATATAAACATGTAAATCAAAGTATAGATTGGAAGGTCTAATAAAGGTCTAATAAGATCTAGTAATAAAATTATTGTATAAAATTAGCAGGCTTATTAGCAAAAGTCTAGGATATTTTTAAAGAAACCCCTTCAGTACTTTCTAAACAGATGAGATCCCGTTTGCTATTTTCCAGGGTCTATTTGGTGAACTGTGAAAGGCCTCCTTGGATTGGGGGCTCTTGAAACTTTCCACCTCCCACCCCCTGGTGCAGAGCAATTCAGACCAGGGCAAAATTATTCTTGGCAAACGCACACTGGTCTGAGGATTCTCGGTGCAGAGAGCCTCCAGCAACCAAGGCGCTGTGATCTGGACCGGGCAGACTTCGCCAACAGAGGGGGTTCGACAGAGGGCTTTTCACACTGTATTTCCAAATCTGTTCCTCCTGCACTCCCCTCCCCTTAGTACACAAGCCAGGGGTTCGATTTTCCGTCCGTCCCCTGGGTCTGTGTGATTGTAACACGTGGAAGGAAGCCCCTTCCCTCCCCTCCCCTCCCCTCCCCTCCCTTCAGCCCCGTCCCTGTAGCCGAGCACAGACCTCCGAGCCCCCACGCCTCCAGCGCCCCCCAGCACCCCCAGCCCCCGCAGCCCCCACCTGTGGTCTGACAGAGTGCTCGGGCACTTGCGGAAAGCGGGCGGTTGCCCGTTCTCACACCTCCTCCCCCCTGGGCAGCCCGGGGTCTTGACCAGACAGTCCGAGTCTCTGTGAGGCCTGCTGGCGTCCTGCCCAGGTATTTGGTTGACTTGCTGCTAGAACCACAGCTTCGGACCATCCAGGTCTTCATTCGCAGCAACCACACACTCCGGGACACCTGAATAGGTCTCTGTGGAGGTCCAGGCGGGGCCGGCCCGGGCAGAGCACCCCCACAGCCACCAGGGTGGGCAGAAGTCATTTGGGGCCATTGAGAGAAGGTCTGCCGAGGCGCCTGTCGGGTCCTTCCTTCAGCCCAAACGCTTGGGCCTGCCGGTGAGTCAGAGCAGACAGACCTGCGGGCACGGAGCGTGTGCCTGGGCCCACCTGGCGTGTGGGGGAAATAGAGGCTGCCACTTGTCGGCTCTGCCGTCCCCCAGGGCACGCTTCCTGACAGCCCGCACCCCTGCAGCTGGTCAGGTCCCTGCGAAGCTTTCTGCGTGTCCTCCTCCTTCACTGCCTCCTCCACAGCTCTTCAGACGAGGCCCAGGAAGGGCATGTTATTGGCCCAGGGTCGCCCAGCCTGCAGTAGGAAAAGCTGGCACCCAAACACAGATGGGCTTTCCTCCCCGGCTCAGGACCCCATCCCGACCCCCCACGACCTCCTTCTGCCAGTGTCTCCCATGAAGCCGCGGGGAGACTGTACCCCACGCTCCCTTCTCCAGGCGAACTGCAAAAATCCTGGGCGCTGCAAGTTTGGCTGTTTGGTCTTTTTCTGAGACACACTTCTGGCTCCAGCACTTAGCCAGGGGGGCAAAGCCTGCCCTCAGCTGCCAGGAGCCGCTGCGCGGTTCTGATTTATCTCCCTTGTGGCGAATGTTCGCGTGTTTTATGGAGGAGATAGGAGTCGCGAGCCGGGGTGTGGGCCCTGCCCCAGAACCAGCTGGAGGGGAGACGCGGTACCTGGAACAGACATGGCAGCCTTTCTCCAGCACCAGGAAAATTCTGAATTCTGGAATGTGACTGTTCCCTGGAGGGTCAGAAGAGGCCGTGGGGGTGGGGGTGGGGGGCGAAACCGCCCACACGTGCCCACAGGCCCGCCCCCCATCCTTGCCCCGAGGGAAGTCAGTAGGCAGTTGGGTCATCAATGTCCTGAGCCGATAGGCACCTGCTCTCTGACTCAGCAGTTCCTGCTTGAGGAATGTCTTCTAAGGATTTAGGATATGTTCCCAGTGACAATCTGGAGGCAGCCTGAAGATCTGGAAGAACTAGGAAGATGATGCGTTCATGCAACAGAACACTGTGCAACCATTAAAACTGGTGCTGCACTTGTGAGTTCAGGAACTTGGAAAAATATTCATTGTGTGTTTTTAAGTGGAGGGAAACCCCCCACTCCCAGAGTCACAAAATAGTATGTACTCTGTATGGTCCCATTTTTGTTATGTATTTACTTATTAAAAATAATTCTTGACGTTTATTCATTTTTGAGGGACAGAGAGAGGCAGAATGTGAGTGGGGGAGGAGCAGAGAAAGAGAGAGACACAGAATCCGAAGCAGGCTCCAGCCTCTGAACTGTCAGCACAGAGCCGGACGCGGGGCTCGAACTCACGAGCCTTGAGATCATGACCTGAGCCGAAGTCAGATGCTTAACCGACTGAGCCACCCAGGCGCCCCACTTTTGTTAAAGGGAGAAAAAAAAAAGGACAAGAAAGGAGTCTGTCCGTACCTTCCCTCTTCCGGAAGGACAGGGCTACGCTGTCTCACAGCCAGGGCAGCGCCGGGCTGTCGGGACACTGAGCTGCCTGGCGTGGCTGTTGATTGGTGACCATAAAAGCCACCTTCCATCCTTAGGTGACTGGGACCTTTCCTGCCCCTCATCGCTGCCCCTCCCCTGGGGCCAGGCCTCGATGGCTGGAGCACTGTGGCTCTTCCTGCAACCTGGTGTGGGGTCATGTAGGGACTTTCATCCATTCCTTCGACAAACATGCCTTTTATTTGCAAGACGCTGTGCTAAACGCCAAGGATGCAGAAATGAGCGAGACGCGAGGCTCCTGCGTTGGACGCTTGCCAGCGGCTGTGGCTGTGTCTTAGTCCTCTCTGCCTTTCACGTTTAGCGTCGTACCTGCTCCCTCTTGGTGGGCAGGGACTCGCTCAGTCTACCGTGAATGAACTCGATCCCTGTCCGAACTCGATCCCCGTCCTTAACAACTCTGGGTCCCGGAAAGGGACAAATGAGCTTGCTGAGGTGTTGTTGGTATCACATCCTGGTGGGGACACATAGAAAGGAGGATCCATCTGGGGGGCAGGGGCAGCGGGAACTCGTGCTGATTCAGCCTTTAGTAGTTTCCCGAGCCCCTCTCTTCTGGGTGGAAGATGTCATGGTGCCCGGCTGCATGGTTAACTCCGTCATGAAGACAAGCTCGATGCCTCGGAGCAGAGGCTGCATTGTGAATGCCAGTGAGGAGCAGGGACAAGGTGGCGCTCCTGTCATCCTAATAAAGGATGGTGATGAAGAAGACAGTGTGGGCTGTCGCCTAGTTAATCCAGCATGTTTTTTTTCCCTTGGCTAGCTCTCAAGTCAAGGGGGGCTGGGGGAGTGGTGGGTGGGGCCCTGGGGAGTTTACAGACGGGGCCACTTTATTTTTCAAAGTTAGTTTCACAGCCCTGAAAATCCTCTGTACTCCACGTATGCACCCACCCCACTAACCCCCGACAGCTACCAATCTTCTTACTGTCTCCATAGTTTTGTCTTTTCCAGAATGTCAGAAAATTGGGAGTCATGCACTACATAGCCTTTTCGCACAAGCTTCTTCCGCTTAGCAGTATGCACTTGAGGTTCCTTCGTGTCTTTTCATGGCTTGCTAGCCCATTTCTTCTTCTTTTTTTTAAGGTTTATTTATTTTTAAGGAGAGAGAGAGAGAGAGAGAGAGAGAATCTCAAGCAGGCTCCACAATGTCAGCACAGAGCCCGACACAGGGCTTGAACTCACAAACGGTGACGTCATGACCTGAGCAGAAACCAAGAGTCAGACACGTAACTGACTGAGCCACCCAGGGGCCTCTAGCTCATTTCTTTCTTGGCACTGAATACTATTCCATTGTCTGGTTGTGCCACAGTTTGTTTATCCATTCCCCTGCTGAAGGACGTCTTGGTAGTAGCTTCCAAGTTCTGATCATCATGAATAAAGCTGCTATAAACATTCACATACGGGTTCTTGTGTGGACCTGGGTTTCCGCCTCCTTCAGCTAAATGCTAGTGGAGTAACTTTGTTTATGGCCATTCTGCTTACTGATTCATGACCCAACAGGAAAGATCCAGCTAGGAAGTGCACGGTCAAGGGCAGAACAACATTTAAGGTGATTAACAAATGGGATTAAAAGAAGGATTTATATTCATGAAAATTAGTCAATACATAGGCCCCGAATGAGTATTCTCTGCTGGCAACCAGGTCCTGGGGGTTCAGTAATGAACCAAAGAGTCTGCTCCCCCAAATACGACTTTCTGGTGAGAGCCCCTTGCCCTCTCCAGTGACCATGCATGCGAAAGTGGAGCTGTGGCCAGGTGCTCCAAGGACCCCAGGACACTGGGGTGTCTGGTGTTGGGGGTAACGAGTAGGGGACATGTGAAGGAGGACATGGGCGAGAGAAGCCCCATGGCAGCCTGCAGCCTCCTGCATCATCTTCCCACCCCTGCAAAGTTCCCTCTTGACCATTTGGAGGGAACTCTAGAAAATACTAGAAACTATAGCCACCTGCGGCTTCCTGATCCCTACAAGGTAACTTCAATCCCTGAAATGGGGTTGTGGGTCCCTTTCCTTTAATAATGCTAATAGCTAACTGCATTGAGCATTCCGCATATTCCGGGTGACATTTTTACACGCATTAGTCAGTGTAAAATTCTCACGACAACCCCATGAGGTAAGTCCTGCGCTATTCTTTTCATACCCATTTTTCAGACGATGCTGAAGTAGAGCAAGGTGAGTTAGTTTGCCCCAGGTCACACAGCTGATCATACACAGTTAGGATTTGAACCCAGGAAGCCCTGAGTTCAGCACTCATTCTCCTAACCTGTAGGCACTGACATCTTTGATTACATGGCGGTGGGTAGGGTACAGTCCATGCAAAGGAGGAGCTCATGGCTAATCGAGGGAGAAAGACCTATAAATAAGTAGCTGTAATGTGGTACAGTCAGAATTATAATCACGGTGTGTGTCTGGTGCTGCAGAAATAGGGAGAAACTGACTGCCCCATGTGCTTTATCTTCCTTCCTCTCCCCTTCTCTTTCTCCTTCTCTGTTTCTTTTGTTCTTTCTTTCTTCCATCTCCAAATATATATGATGTTCAAGGGTAGGGACCAGGATATAATACAGGAAGCACAGGGTCCTGCCCCTATGGATCACTGTCTAATGGGGAAAACAGAGAGTCAGTGATGATTATATCAATCTGATAAGTCTTGTGTAGGGGACCAAATTGTCCCGGCTTTAAAAGTCCTCACCTCTGGGAACCCCGTCAATCCCAGGCAAACCAGATGGTTGGTTGCCCTAGTTGTGTGAAAAGGGAAGCGTAAAGTATTGTCTTCTGTTTGATTTATTTCTGAATTTGCTCATTGGACAGGTGTCAGATGGAATTCCCCTGCTGTTTTTATGTTGCTTTTCCTTTGATCACCAGGGAGGCTGAACGGTGCTCTCACTGCTTCTTAACTACATGTATTTTCTTGTTCGTGAACCAGCTGCTGGCTGTCTGTGTCGGAATTTGTCTACTGAGGCAGAGGCTCTGACCCTTGAGTGGGCATCAGAATCCCCCGGAGGGAGGGCTTGTTGAAACATGGATGGCTGTTTCCGATTCAGCAGGTCTGGGGTGGGGCCTGAGAATATGCATTCCTAACACGCTCCCTGGTGAGGCTACAGGTTGGCCAGGCACCACCCCTGGGAAGCCACCGTACTGAGGTGTTTGGGGGGAGCTCTGTGTTTCACAGAGTGGCTCTCAACCTGCCTGCACGTTAGAATCACGTGGGCGCTTTCCTAATGCAGATGTTCAGGTGCCATCCTAGACCAAGTGAATCAGATTGAGACTTGGGCATTGGTATCTTAAAAACATTTCCCATGTAATTTCATCATTTCTGTAGGAAAGGGCTGCAGCTGGGAAAGTGAAGAAAAGAAAATGCTTCCTACTTTCTTTGAAATAGATTATGGTATGTTTGTGTTTTGTAAAATTAAATTAAAATAGCCTACACCTAGACCGCAAAGATGGTCTCCTCTGTCTTTTCCTCAAAGTTTTATAGTTTTTAAAAAATATTTATTTATTTTTGAGAGAGAGACAGATTGTGAGTGGGAGAGGTGCAGAGAGAGAGGGAGACACAGAATTCAAAGCAGGCTCCAGTCTCTGAGCTGTCAGCACAGAGCCCGAGGTGGGGCTCGAACTCAGGAACTGAGAGATCATGCCCTGAGTCGAAGTCAGACGTTCAACCAACTGAGCCACCCAGGTGCCCCCAAAGTTTTATAGTTTTATGTTCAGCATGTAAGTCTCTGACCCATTTAGAGTTAATTTTTGTACAAGAGTGTGTGGTTTAGGGGCGCCCGGGTGGCTTAGTCGGTTAAGCGTCCGACTTTTGCTTAGGTCATGATCTCGCAGTTCATGGGTTCGAGCCCCGCGTTGGGCTCTGTGCTGACTGCCAGCTCAGAGCCTGGAGCCTGTTTCAGAGTCTGTGACTCCCTCTCTCTCTGACCTCCCCTGCTCGCGCTGTCTCTCTCTCTCCTAGAAATAAATAAAACATTAAAAAAAAAAAAGAGTGTGTGGTTTAGGTTAAGGGTTTTGTTTGTTTGTCTACAGTTGTCCCGTCACATGAGCACCATGTACTGAAGGAAAAAGCCACCTTGCCTCCATTGAATTACTTTTGCATCTGCCCAGAATCAGTTGGGCATGTTTGTATAGATCTATTTCTGGGTTCTCTATTCTCTTTCACTCATCTGTCTGTCTACTCGTCCACCAATACACCTTTGATTACTCTGACTTTATAATAAGTTTTGAAATTGAGTAGACTGATTCCTCCCACTTTATTCTTCTCTTTCAAAATTGTTTACCTATTCTAGTTCCTTTGGCTTCCCATATAAAGTTTAGAATAATCTTGACTATGTCTACAAAAATCTTGCTGGGAGTTCGATAGAAATTGGGTTAAAGCTGTATAGCAATTTGGGAAGAATTAACATCCTCACTATAATGAGCCTGCCAGTTCATGAACATGGTTTGTCTCTGTGTATTTAGATTTTTTATTTCTCTCATAAATATTTTGTGGTTTTCAGAATACAAGTCCTGTACATGCTTTGTTGATTTACACCTAAATATTTCACCTTTTTGTGAACAATTGTAATTGATACTTAAAAAAAATTGATGTCCATCTGTTCATTGTTAGTTTATAGAAATACACTAGATTTTTATACATTTATCTTGTATCCTTCTGCCTTTGCTAAACCCATTTATTTGAGGATGTTCTTGTAGGCTCATTGGTGATTTTCTACATGGACAATCATGTCTTCTGTAAATACAGCCTCTTTTCTAGTCTGTATGCCTTGTCTTTCTTTCTTCCTTTCTTTTTTCTTTCTTTTTCTTTCCTTTTTTCTTGCCTTACTTCATTGCCAAGACCTTACACCACTCTGCTGAATAAGAGTAGCCAGAGTAGACACTTTGCCTTCTTCCCAATCTTAAGGAGAAATATTCAGGCTTTCACCATTAACTTTGTTCACTGTAGGGTGTTTTATATAGATGTTCTTTATTAAGTTGAGAAAGTGATTCTGTATTCCTATTTTTCTGTGAGTTTTTAAGCTGAATGGGCATTGAATTTTGTCAATGATGTTTCTGCATCAATTTATATGATCATGTGACTTCTCTTCTTTAGCCTATTAATATGGTGGATTCCACTGATTGATTTTCAAATATTAAATCAGCCTTGCATCCCTAGGATAAACCCCATGTGGTTACAATTCTTGCTGAATTCTACTTGCTAATATGTCTTTAATGATTTTATGCCTATATTCACAGGGGATATTGACATACTTTTCTTTTTTGGTACTGTCTTTGTCTGGTTTTGATATCATGATCATACTCATGTCATACAGTGAATTGGGAAGTGTTTTCCTTCGTCTTGTATTTTCTGATAGAGAATGTACAGAGATACTGTTAATTCTTCTTTAAACACTTGGTAGAATTCCAGTGAAACCATCTGGGCCTGGAGACTTCTTTTTCTGGGCGTTTTTAAATTACAAATTCAATTTCCTTAACAGTTGTAGGCATATTCAAATTTTCTAGTTCATATTAAGTGAGTTAGTCTTTGCGTTTTTCGAGGAATTGGTCTGTTTTATCTAAGTTGTCAAAAAATGTGTTCTCAATAGCTTTTCAAAATTCTCTCTCCTTTATTAGTTCCTCTCACATTGAAATAAGATGCTGGATCCCCCACGCCTTCCCCACACTCATTTAGGTCACGGTGCTGATAAATGACAAAAAGCAGTATTCTGTATCTCAACCCAGATCCAGCATCCTGGACCCTAAGGCAGAGCCCCGGATGGGGCAGTGTCCACGTAAATTCAGTGTCCCAGGGAACCAGCTGGCCTTGGGCGTCTCTGAAGTGTCCTGGAACCCAGGACTGTAGACCCTCTAAGTCACCTAAACCTCCTGGAGGAAGGGAGGTGGGAGCCCCTTCGTTGAGATCAGATTTGAGAAGAAACTTGGGGGAAGGGGGGCCTGGGCACCACTAGGTGGCGCTCAGAACACACAGTTACTGGCAGCGGCCAATGGCCGCTCGGTTCAGCAAGCCAGGTCTATAGGGGCATTTTGTTCTTTCCGAGAGATGAACTCTGGCGTCTAGAGCCTGCGAGGACCTCAGGGGGCTCTGGGCTGGTGGCGTTTGCAACGCTTTCTCAGACTTCCCTGTGGACAGAGGCGCGAAGGCTTGAGAGGGTGGTGCTGGGCGGGGGAAGCTCTGCGAGGTACAGCAGCACCAAAGAGCAGCTGGAGAGGCCACGTCCACACTGAGACGCGCGCATCCATACCGAGACACGGAGCCCACACCGAGACAACGTCCACACTGCGGCGAGAACCGGCGCCCAGAGCCTCTGTCTGGTTCGGAAGTGGTGATGCCCGGAGCCGGGCCTGGCACAGAGTCCTGGAGAATCCACTCGGTTCCCTTCGGGCCCGGTTCCTCAACACCTCCCCCCCCCCCCCACCCCACACCCCGCCAGGGCCAGCCGCCTGCAGTCACCGTGACCCCTGCCCCTCATACTTGAAGGAAAGAGTGCTCTGGAATCAGCGGGAAGGTCCAAGGTGGGTCCCGCCTCTCCGCAAACCATGTGCCTTGGGAAAGTCTAAGTTCTGACCTGCTCTGTCCTCGACCTGGGCCAGTTCACGCCCCCCCACCCACCCCTGAGGCACCCTGGTGTTTCCCCGATGTCAGGAGGTCACCCTACTGATGCCAGGCTCAGCGCAGACACCCCACAGGCGGAGCGCCCAGGCCGAGACCTCCCGGGATCAAGGCGCCCTCCCGCCTCAGCCTGCTGAGTAGCCCGGATGCCGCGCACGCACCGCTGCGCCTGGCCGGGTCAAGTCCAAGTCCAGACTCAGCCACTCCCAGGCTGTGCCACCTTGGCAAAGCCGCTAAACCGTCGTGAGCCTCGGGCTCCGGTCTGTCCTGTGCAGGCAATAATGCCGCCCCCCGTGGCGTGCAGCTTGAATCTGGGTGGATCCGCGTGCGGCTCGGAGTGAGCACTCGCTGGGTGGGTGTTTGCAGCTATTTATAGCGCCTCTCCTGTTACTAAGCTCTGTGTCTTCCCCAGCCCTGCCTGGATAGCAGCCGTATTCGTTTCCTACTGCTGCTGTGACAAATGCCTGCAAACTGAGTGCCATAAACAGCGCAAAGTTATTCTCTAATGGTTCCGGAGGCCAGAAGTCTATAATCAAGGGGCTGGTAGAGCTGCCCTGTTTCTGGAGACTTCAGGGGAGAATCTACTTTCCTTGTTTTGCCCGGCTTCCAGGGGCCACCCACATTTCTTTTTCTTTTCTTTTTAATATTTATTTTCCAGAGAGAGATTGGGATTTCGAGTGGGGGAGGAGTGGGGGTGGGGGACAGAGGATCCCAAAGCGGGCTCTGCAGTAACAGCAGCGATGTGGGGCTCGAACTTCTGAACCGTGAGATCATAACCTGAGCGGAAGTTGGACGCTTAACCACTTAACCGACTGAGTGGAACGCAGGAACCTGGCCACCCACATTTCTTGACTCCTCTTCCTTCCTACCCTTCCTCCTCCTCCCCACCCTTCTTCTTTAATATGTTTATGACTAATAATAGTTCTTCCTGGGGTGAAAAGGAGAGATTGGAAGTGGGGAAGCTAGCCCATGATGAGACTTCAGGAATAAGTTTTTATATAATAGAGTTCAATAACTTCCCCAAGAGTCGGGCTCCTCTGCCATTCTGTGAGTCCTCGGTACATATACTTAGCAAGTGACAGCGACAATGAGTGCGTCAGAAACCAAGGAGGAACACAGGACAGGAATGAAAATGGAAATCATCTGAAGCAGGAGGTGTGTAAAAATGCCACATGCAAAAGATTTTCATCACAGCATTGCCCGTAACGTCAAACAACTGGAAAAAAATGTGGAGTTTGGTTAAGTAAGCTGTGGTGTATCAATGAAAAGCAATGTCGTGCTATTTTTAAAATTATACGGCAACTGTAAAACATGAAAAAAGTTTACAGAATAATATTAAGAGAAAAATTTATACGGAACATTACATATATATATGTGTTGTGATTAAAATGATGTAAAGATTATGTGGGTTTAAGAGAATTAAAATTAGAAGGCCGTTATTAATGGATGGAAATAATTATTTTGTAAGACTGCTGGGGTTTGAGCAGTTAAAAATACCCTTAAACTGTTCTACAGTAGACTCTATATTTTATTTCTTCAAAAGAACTCCTGCAGTAATTTCTGAACAGGTGAATCGGTTGGTTGCCATTTTCCAGGGACCGCGTGGTGAGCGCATTACCCCACTTTCCCTGGTGGTCACCCTTGATCTTGAGGGTCTCAGCCTTCGGGCGGATACTGAGCAGGGCAGAATGGGGGGCAGGGGTGGGATGCAAAGGGACAAGTTTCTCCTGATCTCAGAGCTTCTGGCCTGCACTTCTGCCTCCCTATGGGGCGCGACAGCGTATCTCCATCTTTCACACGCCTGGGATTGTGCTTCTGATGGAGGCCCGAAGCGTAAGCCGGCCTCTTCCACGGCTTCCCCCACATCTCTCACTCCATTTTAACAACACTATAAAGTCAACATATTACCTTTAAAACAAGCTGAAAAAGAACCACTTTCTGAAAGTGGGTGGTAAGGACATTCCTTACTGTTCTCCTGTGTCCTTTCCCTATCTTCTGCCCATTTGTTTCCTACCATCTTTTTTTTTTTTTTTAGAGCTGTGACCCACAAACTTTGGTTATATCAGAATCATGGGGAGGAGTCAGTTGTTTTTTTTTTTTTTAATGTTTATTATTTAGAGAGACAGAGAGAGAGCGAAGCAGGGGAGGAGCAGAGAGAGAAGGAGAGAGAGAATCTCAAGAGGCTCTGAGCTGACAGCGAAGATGCAGATGCGGGGGTCGATCTCACGAACTTTGAGGCCATGACCTGAGCCGAAATCAAGAGTCAGCCACTTAACTGACTGAGCCACCCACGCGCCCCGGATCCGGTTCTTTTAGATGCAAACTCTTGGGTCTCACTTCCAGAGTTTTCCTTAATCCAGTTCCTGAGTGGGGTCTTTTATCTGTATTTCCACCATGCTTTCCAGGTGACTGATGATACTGTGTCCTGATTTGAGCAAGAAGCACGAGTTCCACTACCCTTGGGGGGCAGGGTGCCTCTTGAAAGATGAGCAAAACCCAGAGGGGCTCAAGAGAGGAGGCCAGCAGAAGAGAATCAACCCTGTGCGTGCCACTCTCTCACTCAACTGCATGGTCAAACACACGAATAAAAATGACTTGACCTTTCCTTTCAGAACTCCTTGGATGGGGACCTACACATCCCAGGGGAAACCTTGGTAAAGACTATGTGCACCTGATTTGGGTCCAGATTAAACAGCCAAGCTGAAAACCATGCCCTAGTGGAATTACAAATGGAATATTCTCAGAAGCTTTATCTGAACAACTGATTGAGATCCTGACCGAGGTTAATAGTTCTTTACAATTAGATAAAGGCATGAGTTTGCATGATGCAACCATTTTAGTAAGTTTCGTTTGCTCTACGTATAATGAGAATGTATTCGTATTAACACATTTCATTGATTCTAGGACGCAGTGCCCACCGATGCCCTCCACACACATTTTAGCAGCTATATAATCGGCATGTGTCTTATGAATAATGTCTTATTGTCTTTGACACAAGGTCGTGACATGGTTGTCATTGCCTGACACCTTCTTTCAGAAACCCAGTGCAGTCAGTACCCTTGAAGGAAATTCTTCCTCCTCACGCCATCGATTGCCCGGAGGGCTGACTTTGTGTTGAAAATTATGAACGTTGACATCACTGAGTTGAAAAATCACTAAGAAGATTTGGACTCTGACAAGATTTTGAGAATAACTTAAACCACTTCTGTTTGCTTTTTTTTCCTCTTTAGGTGTGCCCAGGGGTGACATGTGATAAATCTACGGAAGTCACTAAGTAAGTACTTTTGATAAGTCTAAAGCAAACATTTTAAGAGATTAGAAAGCATTGCATCATAATTAATTGGCAGCATTTTTTTCCCTTTCTTCATGGTACATGTAATAACAGTGTGCTTTTTATAATTGATGGCATCTTAGAGACGCTGACATGTAGAAAGAAGGACTCACACACGTAGCCCTTCCTAGCTGCCAGGCATTAACATTCCCTGCACGTTAATTCATTCAAATCCTTGTTCCTGTTAGGCCCAGCCTCCAGATAGGGAAACTGAGGCGCCTAGGAGATGAGGCAGCCAAAGACTGGCAGGGCTGGGTGGGATTCCAGTGCAAGCAGTCATCTCCAGCGGCCAGGCTCAGGCGCTGTGCTGCAGGATCTCACATAGAAACGTAGAAGTTTGTAAGGTGTCAGATAATACCTGCTGAAGGATGTTCAGCTGGATTTGTATTTTAGTGAGCATAGTATTGATTGGAGGGGGGGGATGTGCCAACACAAGGTGCCAGCACATTGCAAAGACAAGGTCAATTCTGAGACATGCAAAAGGGCAGCAATGGTGGCCAGGATCAAGGTTATTTCTCAGCTGGACTCCCCTAGGCAGTTCCTCCCTTGGGAAAGCTTCCTGTGGTTTCTCATGTGTTCTATGGAGGATTGGAAAGAACAAAAACAGAAGTTATTTGGCTACACATCGTTTTCCATAGCTTTTTATTGAAATGGTGTGATTTTATTTTAAATGTTTATTTATTTGAGAGAGATACACAGCAAGTGAGGGAAGGGCAGAGAGAGATGGAGAAAGAGAATCCCAAGCAGGCACCGAGCTGTAACACAGAACCCAATGGGGCTTGAACTCACCAATTATGAGATCATGACCTGAGCCGAAACCAAGAGTCAGACACTTAATCGACTTAGCCACCCAGGTGCCCTAAATTGGTGTGAATTTAATGGTGAATTTTATGCAGATGTTGCATGTCTTTGTCAGGGGAAGAGGTACTCCCAGGTCTGAAGGACTGAATTCAGACTTAAACTATTATCCTTCGAGAGGGAGTAAACTGTCCAATTAAGACAAAGGTTAAAATGTGGATTCGGTGTTCACCTAACGATGAAGCCTTGCTCCCAAGTGTACTTCATTTAGTGGATTTTCTTAAAAGCCTGAATTAGCACCCATTTTCTTTTCTTTTTACCGCACATGACAGAATCGATACGATGACAATGAAACATGAGATATGAACAGAGTTGACTGTGGAGGCTAAATCTTGGGAGGCTTGGTTTGTTTACAGATGCCAAAAGTTACAGCCTTGGTAATAAAACAGGAACAAAAGAATCGGCAGCTTTGTTCATGGAAAATGTCTTTGGAAAACTGTTTTTCCCCTCATGGTAAAAACAGCTCAAAAAAGAGACCAGGATTAAAGACCCTAAAAGTCTAGCATCTGACCCAAGTTTCTTACTTGCTCAGCAAGAAGATGATCATAGAGTCTCCCTGGACGGGAGCTTCCAAGAGGAGCCCAGGGTTCATTCCTGAGTAAAAAATGGCACTTTCTTCTCTGACTTCCCTGCCACCTGCCTTCTGCACCCACGTGTTTGTGAGCATCTAAATTCTCAAAATATGAAAAGAGATTGTCCAGGTCCTGAATGTGCTCTGCGGCATGAACTCTCTTCATTTCAGCCCAAATTTTCTGGAATTTACAGCCTTCATACTTGAACATTGCATTCACTGCCTGAAAAAAAAAAAGGCAGCAAATTTTAGGAAACTTTTCTAAGTAATTTAAAGCATCATTTTTGTATTAAATCAAATGCAGGGGTTACAACCAAAGAAAATGTGAAATCTGGGTGAATTTTAAAGAGGAAATTAAAAAGAGCAAATACAATTCTGACTTTCTGGTCAGCTTCAGGCTAGCCCCCCAAGCTCCTAGGGTTGAGCGTTCACTTTCGTCTACCCTGAGGAATACTGATGTGGAAAAGTTTGAGACATTCTGCTTCACAAAGAGTCCCTTGAGCCTCATTACCATTGGTCTTTAAGCAGAAAAGTACACCCAGTTCCTTCTGTCCTGGGCTGTCTTCCATTGCTGTCCACCCATGACCATAGTCCGCCCATTGGTGGGCACTGGGAGTCAAGGGCTCCCTTGGCAGAATGTTCCCTGCAGTTTCATCCTGGGAGCCCATGCAGTGTGGTTTTCAAAGCTAAATTAGGGACCACCCTTCAAGTTCTTTCCTCTGCTCAGCCCCATGTGGTGCAGTAAGGGGTTAGAGCTGTGATGGGCGCAGTCTGGGAGCCCAGTAAGAGCACCTGGAAAAAGCAACAGAGCCCACACCTATTTGTGTAGAGAGGATGGAAATCTTTGAATGACATTTACCCTGTTGTATTGGGCTTTTATTTATTTATTTTTAATGTTTTATTTATTTTTAAGAGAAATAGATAGAGAGAGTCCGATCAGGGGAGGGGGAGAGACAGGGGGACAGAGGATTGGAAGCAGACTCCTCACTGACAACAGAGAGCTCGACATGGGGCTCGAACTCACAAACTGTGAGATCATGACCTGAGCCGAAGTCGGATGTTCAACTGACTCAGCCACCCAGGTGCCCCTGTATTTACTTCTGAGGGGATGTCTGATAGGCCACCGACTAGCAGCCTCATTGAGAGGACAACTCCCTGGCCTTTGGGGTTTTTCTTGTTTTGTTTTATATTATTTGTTTTTATTTATTTTTGAGACAAAGAGAGACAGAGCAAGAGTGGGGGAGGGTCAGAAAGAGAGGGAGTCACAGCATCTGAAGAAGGGTCTAGGCTCTGAGCTGTCAGCACAGAGCCAAACATGGGGCTCGAACCCATGAACAGTGAGATCATGACCTGAGCCGAAGTCAGATGCTTAACCAACGGAGCCACCCAGGCGCTTCTGTATTGGGCTTTTAAAAGAAGGGAACACATCTCTGTGTATTTTAATATTCATTCATTCATTCATTCATTCATTCATTCAGTAAAATTTTCAAGCTGCTTTAGGCATGAGGAATATAGCCTCCAACAAAACAGAGAAAGTCCCTACCCTTGTGCAGCTTAGGTGTGAAAGTGGGGAGAGAGATCATTTCAAAAATGATAAAAATATCTAGAGTCATGGTGATCTATAAAGAAAAATGAGGGAAGAGGAATGGGAGTGTGTGTGTGTTAACGGGTTGGTTGCTGTAGTAAAGGGGATGATCAAATACCACTGAGCGGGTAATATCTGAGCAGACAACTCATGCGTTTGGATCTGTCGCTCTGAGGGGACAATCTGCCTGGTGGGTGGGATACAGGGCCTGAGAGAAGGAGGGAAATTGAGGATGACTCCAGAGTGCGATAGGCAGCTCACGACATGGCCCCCCAGGCCCCAGCTCCTGCTGTTCATGTCCCTGTAGCTCTCCTTCCCTTGCATCTGAGCTGGACCCTGTCCCTTGTTTCTAATGAACAGAATATGACAGAGTTGATGAGATGTCACTTCTGGGATTAGGTCACAAAAGGTTGACTTCCTCTGTTAGCGGGTTCTGTCTATTGTCTTTGCGTGCACGCGTCCATGAAACACATGAAACAGAGTGCCTTGCTAGAGGGGTCCAATGGCAAGGACCTGGGGGCGGCCCCCGGCCAACAGCCAGTAAGGAACGAAGTTCCTCAGCCCAACAACCCTTGAAGAACTGAATCCTGCCAACAGCCATGTGAGCCTGGAGCAGGTCCTCTCCTGGCCGAGCTTTGAGATGAGCTCACAGCACCTGCTGACACGGATGTCAGCCTGTGAACCCACCCGATAGCAGAGGGCTCCTCCAAGCCATGTCGCGATCCCTCACCCACAGAGACGGGGTGATAATACATGCGAGTTTTAAGCTGTTAACTCTGGGGATAATTGGTTATGCAGCAATACATACCTAAGAAACACAAGGTTTTTTGACCTGGGCAACTGGAAGAATAAAATTGCTATTTAGCATCTCATAAGCTGACTATAGCTAGAAGGGCTTTTTGGTGGAGAAATAGAGAATTTGGTTGGGCATATGTACAATACACATACATTTCTGTTTCTGTGATAATGTTGATCGTGAATTTTCCAAATGGTAGTCAGCTACCGAGATGTATGCTCTAAGTGCTCTCCCACGAATCACTTTTAAAAATGTTAATTAATGCATCTTCAGAAATCAGATTCTATAACAATTTTAGTCACAATTATTTCTAGAAACTGAGAACATCAAATACAGTACCAACCCATTAATTCTGATGTCTCACTTTTAAAATTTATTGATTTTTTTTATAGTTTGCACAAATCCTGGGATAAAATTTATCTTTATGCATCTATGAGGAGGAGATTGACTGGAGCAAATTGACATACAAATGATTTAAAAGTAAGAATGTTTAGTTTTTAGCGTTTAAGAAGGACTTATTTACATGCTCACAAAGTCATTCACAGTAAGAAGTTTGCTCAACCTGCTGAGGCTTTGAGTTACGATAGCTTCTGTGGAGGCCCAAATTAAAGCATGAAACCAAGAGAAACTGAAATTGGCAGGCAGAGGTGATTGGCTGGATGTTAAAGTCGGGACAAAGGGACCATGCAGACACTGTATGATGCATATTCTGGCCCTCATCTTTCTCGCCCAAACAGCACCATCTTGGTTCTGACGTCAGGTGGTCAGAGAGGTCTGGTTGTCACGGGATCACAGAAGGTGAATCACCGTTAATCTCGGCCATTCTAGTGATTCCATTCCCTTTGCCCATGACTGGTTTAGGAGGGGCATGTGACACAGTCACGGTCAGTGAGATGTGAAGGAAATCTCCACTGGGCACCTCTGTAAAGGGTTTCTTTGCTCCTTAAAAGAGAATGTTGAGGGAAACTTTCTTTTCTGCCTCTGGACATTTGCTGTCTGCTTGTATTACTTGGACCCAGGCTAAGAGATCCAGCCAGCAGAGGGTGGCCAAATGGAAAGACAGAGGAAGTTGGATTCTTGATGCTAAGGGTGGGCCACCCCACCAACCAATGAACTGCCACGTTTGGTGGCTTGTTTTTATATGAGATGAGACGTATCATAATGGTGTAAGCCATTTCGAGTTGGGTTTTCTGTTACTTGCTGCTAAAAACATTTAGACAAGAAATTTCTAGGAAAAGATCTAGTTTTCTGGTTTGGTCAGTGGATTCATTTACTGAAAGGAAATTCAGAAGGAGAAGGTGACTGGCTGGGATATGGGGAGAAATGATGACCTGGGCTCAGGTCGTGCATAGTTAGAGGTGCCCGTGGGACACTCAGGTGAGGACATCTATGGAAGGGCTGCTGTGCAAGTCTGGAGGTGAGGTGTGAGCTCTGAGTGCAAGTAGAGCGTGGGGGTCCTCATGGAGGATGGAGGCGATGGTTACAGCACAGGCTTCGGCTTGGTCTTCAATCCAAGCTTTACCTGTGTAACCTGGGGCAGGGCACTTGACTTTTTAAAACTTCCATTTCCTCATTTCTAAAATGGAAAATGCTTTGTCTTAGTGTTTCCAAAGTAGGAATTCTTAACTCGATGGGGCAGAGACAATGCCAGATCTTCACTGAACCTGTTTTCCATTCCTTTCGGGCCCATGAGCACACTGCATGTTCCAGCATCCCCTGCTGTTAGGTCACATGGTCACATGGGTCACGTGATGCTATCTCTTCCTTCACCTGCCCTCTGGATGCAGAGAACCCAGGAAAGGCCTTGAAGCTCCAGAGGAAGGTTGGAACCTTTAGACGGGAGGGGCCTGGGTCCCGGAGTGACTTTGTGGAGAATCCCCAATCCCCAGTCACTTACATGGGACTATAACATGTGCGTTAAAGAAGTCAACTTTGACCATGTTGTTTCTGTAGCAGCTGACTCACTTCCACAGCCTCTCCCAGTGTCTGATACACGAGACGTCCTAGGTGGTATCCAAACGGTCTTAAATTTTGATTTGTTACTCATTTGGTTAAAGGCATTTGGAAAAAATATGTATATACATAAAACTAGCTCATCAGCCTTGTGATTGCAGACAGACGATTACCTAAGACAAGAGTTGGTTTAATTCATTAAAGAAAAATACCGAGTTGATAACAGAACAGGTGTTAGGTGGGAATGGCAAAAACTACCCGTGGCACACACACTCGAGCTGCCTGATTTCGTGAGGTCATTAGGCTGAAATGACGGGATGTGTGGAAAGCACCTCGCCTTGGCCGGGCACACAGGAGGATGTGATAAATGGGAGCTTTTATCTTGTTAGTGTTCAAACCTGCGTTGTGAGATTTATGACCCTGCATCGTGCGACTGTTTACTGTTTGCTCACCACCCTCGCTAACTCCGAGCTCTTCAAGGATGGAGATCTGTTTTATTCCACTCAGAGCCCCAGTGGCTGGCGCCTCATGGAAATCCAATAAATGGGGGCTGAGTGTTGATAACCTAGGGGCATAAACTCCTTCCCATCTTTTCTAGGATTACAAGTTTGACTGTGCTGTGCAGCCCATGCCATGCAGACAAGACCTGTGTCAGACTTGGGGTTGGGTCCCAGCACCCAGCACAGTACCTGGCACATAGTGCTCAAGAAATATTTGTCCAGGTGCCTGGGTGACTCAATGGGTTAAGCGTCGGACTTTGGCTGAGGTCATGATTTCACGGTTCGCGGGTTCAAGCCCCGCATCAGGCTCTGTGCTGACAGCTCGGAGCCTGGAGCCTGCTTCAGATTCGGTGTCTCCTCTCTCTCTGCCCCTCCCGCCACTTGCACTCTGTCTCTCTTTGTCTCTCAGAAATACATAAATGTTAAAAAAAAAAATTATTCAAAGAAGAAATATTTGTTGCAGAGGAACATATCGAGTTTTCAAATGTTTATTTATTTTGAGAAGGGAGGAGGGGCAGAGAGAGAGGGAGACAGAGGATCCAAAGCAGGCTCTGTGCTGACAGCGGAGAGCCGGATGCGGGGCCTCAGCTCAACAAACTGAGATCATGTCCTGAACTGAAGTCAGACGCTTAACCGACTGAGCCCCCCCAGGTGCCGCAGGAACGTACTGGTTTCGCTGACTGTCCTATACCCCTACCCTGCGCCCAGAGAACGGTACTTCTTAGCTAAAGATGAGGAAAGGAAAGTCTGGAGAAGCGAAGTGACCCACAACGGTCACAGAGGTACAGGAATGTGCAGGGGGCCTTTGAAAGTCACAAGGGGTGTGGAATAATTCTCCATTGTGCGACGCTGTCCTGAGTGCCACAGGACACCTGGTGTCCCTGCTGCTGCCTATTCATGTCCACGGTGCCCCTGGTCATCGTGAGCATCAAACATGTTCTGACGGATCTCCGAGACACCCCATGGGGAACAGCACCTCTACTGGTCCAACCTCCCCCACACATGGATTAGAAACTAAGACACAGGGAGGGAGACAGAGGCTTGCAAAATGCCAGAGCCAGGATTTGGACGCAAATCTCTGCGGCTGCAGCTATAATCTTCCAGTCATTGCCGCCAGGACTGATTCAGATCAAAAAGTGAGCTCCAGGAGGGAGCAGGAACTGGGGTTGGTCAAAGTGGTGCTGAGGTTTCTCCCACTAGCCGAGGAGGAGGGGGTCCCATGGGACACCCATTCCCCCCACCCCCCCAGTATCCTGACCACTGTCCCCTCTCCCCTCCCCCAGCGGCTCAGCCTTGTCTGCGGAGGACAACAGTGAGTGGGGAGAGCCGCAGGGGGACATCTACCTCAGAGGAAAACGCTGGCTCTCTCTCCTAATAAAAGGGAGATGAGTGTGTGTATTTTAAAGCAAATAAATGTTTCAGAACCTGAGAAGGGAGATGTTAGTGGCTCCATTCGAATTCAGTGGAATTTATTTGCCGTCGGGGCCGGGTTCTCTGAGAAGCGTGGTTCAATCAAGGTTACACATGAAAGGGAGCTCTTGTGGGCTGAGTGGACACAAAGTCGATTCTAGAGATGTTCAGCTCCTTGCACATCTCTTCATTAGATCTCCGAACCTAGAGCGGTCCCTGGCCGCCACACACGCGCGCGCGCACACACACACACACACACACGTTAGCTTTTTCTAGAGCTTTCCGGCTTTTTCCATGTTGGAAAGATGATCTTTTCAAACTCGTCTTCACCATCAGCACCAGGACAACCAGTGAGGCACTTGGGCTGCCCTTACATGTTGCAGCCTCCCCAGCTGGGGGGGTGGGGGAGGGGTGCCCCTGTCCAGAAATGAGAAGCTTGGCCTGGCCTTTCCAAGGGATTATTATAAACAGTGCGTGGTGTTTACGGAAGTGCGACTGGGGAATAGAGATTCATAATGAAGAGCTCCAGCAATAATTACTTATTTTCTATATTTATCGAAAATGACTACGTACAGTATTGCTGTTTTCTCTGAAGAGAGAAATGAGGAAATTATCACAACTGTTTATCAACTCTCCTATTTTAGTGACTAGCAATTCCCGTTTTTTAATTACTATGGCAAAGAGAGAATGTCTCCCCTTACTAGCTGGCTCTCGTGTGTTACAAATGCATTTGCACGTTAATGTTAGTAACTCAGGGTGCAGAGGACAAGGGAGGTGGGTGTTCGGCCTTTGTGCTGAACCACCCAGCTGCTATCCTATGACATAACACAACTTGGGGTCGAAACAGTTTGGCCCCAGATTCCTCAGATGATGTGGAGTTGGATGGGAACCGCCTCTCTTAACAAAAGAGCTGTGTACCAACAGCACATGTTCCTACATGTTCAGTGATGTGGGTAAATGTTTAAAAACCAGCTTTCGAGGGGTAAAAATTCCTGGTGTAGAGCACTGGCCAATGTATGCAGTGTAAATACTCCCTGGCAGATTTGTAAAAATTTTAAACATTTTTATTTTTTTTTGAGAGATAGAAGTAGACAGAGCACGAGTGGGGGAGGAGCAGAGAGAGGGAGACACAGAATCTGAAACAGGCTCCAGGCTCTGAGCTGTCAGCACAGAGCCCGATGCGGGGCTTGAACCCACCAACCGTGAGATCATGACCTGAGCTGAAGTCAGACGCTTAACCGACTGAGCCGCCCAGGGGCCCCCATCCTGGCAGATTTTAAGACTTCATGGAAGGCGCATTTGGGAAGAGTGGTGTGCAGTTGCTCCGCTGGGTATAAATTCTATCTGACACATGTTTATTGAGAGCGTACCATGTGCCAGGCACTGTCCCAGAGCTGAAGTGACAGCAGCGAACCAAACAGACACAGCCTCTGCCCTGATGGAGTGTAGACTGAGTAGGAGAGACACACAGTGACAAACGAGCTAACCATGGAGCACATAAAGTACTGTCAAGAGGGGCGAGTGAAGGTGAAGCAGAGTAAGAGGGAGGGTTGAGACGGGTAGGGCTCCTTCAGACAGACAGTATGGCCTCTCTCTCTCTCTCTTTAATGTTCTTATTTATTTCTGAAAGAGAGAGAGACAGAGTGTGAGCAGGGGAGGGTCAGAGAGAGAGGGAGACACAGAATCTGAAGCAGGCTCCAGGCTCTGAGCTGTCAGCACAGAGCCCGACGTGGGGCTCGAATCCACGAACCATGAGATCATGACCTGACCCGCAGTTGGACGCTTAACCGACTGAGCCACCCAAGCACCCCAGCATGGCCTCTCTAAGAGGCATCAAGAGCAGAAATTTAATCAAGTGAAGGAGTGAGTCCATGAGGATGCCTGAGAAAAGAACATTCCAGGGAGAGGAGAAAAGAAGCGAAAAGTCGATGAGGTGGCAAGCGGAGGTTGCATGGGTGTCTGGGGGTTGCGTTTTGTCTCTTTCTGAAGGTCTTGAGATCTGGGAAGCCTGCGGTTGCCTTCTTTCTAAGACACGGATGTATTTCTGGCCCATGGAAGCAATATCGCCCTAAAGGAAAGCAAGGATGGAGACTGGGGGTGACCCACGATTCTATCTCCCTCCCATCCGAGTGCAAAGGCTTTGTGCGGGACGCACACCCTCCTAGCTTTTACTCTCGCGCCTGGCACGCCTCCAGCTCCTTCACTGTCCTCATCCAGATCAGCTCCTGAGCTCCTTATTCCTCTTGCATTCAAGCCTATGCCCCAGCCTCGAACGGCCTTCCACAGGGGAAGGATTGGTTCCCTGCCGATTTCCTGTCTCCCGGAACAGTGCTGCCTGCCCACCCCCCCACTTTCCCCATCAACATTCAGTAAATATTGAATAAATTAACACAAGAAGGTGCAAGCATCTGATTAGTTCATTAGGCTCGCCGGTGAGGTCTTGCCTGAGATGTTAACCCACACCCTCAACGTTTCCCATCCCTCTGCTGGCCAGTTTTGTTCACCGCTCAGCACCCATGCCATCGCCCGAGAAGAGGCACTCACAGTCACTGAATGCTTGCAAGCATGGATATTATTTTATTCAAAACGAGTAATTTTTATTCCAAGTTTCTTCTATTCCTCTTTCATATAATGGATAGGACATTCCATTGATTGATTTTTTTTTTAAACTGTGTGTACAGGGAGGTAAAATCATCTATTAATTTCATTGCAACAGAGTGAAGGAAGCATTAACATCTTTTGTTAAGTGGCTGCTGGGCAGACGGCTGTGAGAAGGATTAAGGTAGACAGAATGACATCGGGCCCTGGGGGGGTCATCTTGAGCATCTCTGAGGCTACCAGACAACTCTGGGCAGACCAAGGGCAGCCCTGGGGACCTTGAGGGAACTGCTGGTGTCTTCAGTGAGACACCCATCTGGGGAGAAGGCAGTCCTTCCTTCCTGGGCGCCTGCCGTGAGCACGAGCCGGAATTGGGAGAGAGGGCTGTTTCATTTCCACTGCTTTCAGAGCCTCTTCAGGGGCGCGGAGAGTGGGGGTTTGAAGTGAGTGTCTCACTTCATGCCACGTTTGATGTTCAGCACACAGAGAAAGTACAAAGTTAGAGAGGTGACCCAAGAAGTGAGAGTCTTTTCCTTGCGGGGGCGAAGTCTTGCTGGGTTTAAACACGGATCAGGCTGCCTCTGTGCTAATAATGAGCCTGGGAAATACATTGACATTGCAGGTGTTTTAAGTGCGAAGATAAAACAGACGTTTCTTTTTATTTATTCATCAGTGGCTCGACAAGACTCCCAGCGCAAGAGATTTGGTTTTATTTACGTATTTATATATGTACGTATGTATTTTTTCCCCGCTGACTTCTAAGGCAAAGAAATTCTTGGCAATACCTAATCTCTAAAAATGGGTAATCGGCAGCTGAGTGTTGGAAAGTGATATTAAGGACTGTGACAGCGGTGGCTGTTGACTCTGTCCCCCACAGCCTGCAGCTGAGGTTGGAATGGTCATATCTGTGTTAGAGATAAGGAAACCAAGCTTTGGGAGGTGAAAGACTTCACCGAGCCCAGCCTTCCGGTGAGAGGGTCCCTGGGCTCAAACACCGTCTTTCTGGCTCCGAGATTTCTATTCCCTTTGATGAGGAGTTAACAATAGAAGGCAGGAACCACACAGTAGAAGTCAGGGTTCTCCAGAGAAGCAGAACTAACAAGATGTGTATACATAATATACGTAGAGAGAGATTTTATTCTAAGGAATTGGCTCATGGGATTATGGCAGCTTGGCAAGTCTGAACTCTGCAGTGGGGGGCAGACACACAGGAAGCAAGGGGAAGGGCTTCAGTTCAGGTCCAAAGGCATCTGCTGCTCACATCCCCTCTAGCTTGGGGGAGGTTAGTCTTCTAGTAAGGCCTTCAACTGATTGGATGAGGCCCACCCCCAGTATAAAGGGTAATCTGCTTTACTCAAAATACACTCTTATAAAAGACACCTTCACAGAAACATCCAGAATAATGTTTGACCAAATATCTGGGCACTGTGGCTCGGCCACATTAACACAGTAAATGCATCATTACACATGTATTCATTTTAAAATACATTTCTTTTTTTTTTTTTTAAAGCATATTTATTTGAGAGAGAGTGTGTGTGTATGTGTATGGAGGTGAGGGGCAGAGAGAGAGGAAGAGAGAATCCCAAGCAGGCTCTGAGTTGTTAGCGCACAGATTGACTCAGGACTCAATCCCACAAACCATGAGATCATGACCTGAGCCGCAATCAAGTCAGATGCTTAACAGACTGAACCACCCAGCTGCCCAAAATACATTTCTTAATGATGGCAAATACAGTACATATTCAATATAGAAATTTCAAAATGGAAAAAATATAATAAAGGAAAACTATTCTATCCTATGGGGGCCTATTGAGATGGATATTGCTTAACATCTTAATTCTAGGCATATGAACATTGTAAGAAATACGTTTTCATACCCCCATGTGATATCATCTCAGTAATGTTTTACATCCAATTCTTTTCATTTAGCAAGACTCCATGAATTTTCCCCCAGGTTAATAAATATTCTTCCATATCTTGATTTTTTAATATAATTTGTAAAGTTTATTTATTTTGAAAGAGAGACAGAGAGCACAAGCAGGGAGATGGGGGCAGAGAGAGAGGGAGAGAGAATCTTTTTATTTTTTTAATTTTTTTTTATAGCTTATTTATTTTTGAGACAGAGAGTGACAGAGCATGAGCCAGGGGAAGGGCAGGGAGAGAGGGAGACACAGAATCTGAAGCAAGCTCCAGGCTCTGAGCTAGCTGTCAGCACAGAACCCAATGCAGGGCTCGAACCCATGAACCGTGTGATCATGACCTGAGCTGAAGTCGGACACTTAACTGACTGAGCCACCCAGGCACCCCAGGGAGAGAGAATCTTAAGTGGGCTCCACACTCTCAGGGCAGAGCCCCATGTGGGGCCCAAACCTGTGAGGTCATGACCTGTGTGAAATGCTCAACCAACTGAGCCACTTAGGTGCCCCCAGATCCTGACTTAATGAGAGCACAGCAGGTCTGTCTCATGATGGCTACAATGAATGGCTTCCCCTTCTGCTCAACAACCTTTCTTCTTTGTTTCTGATAATAGTATTTGGGTCAGGTGGTGCTAAGTCTTATCTCTTGTCCCAATGCATAGAACAAAGTTGCAAATATCAAGAAAGAGGATTTCTTCTCTCAGGTTGCTAGGTTGGTACTTTATAGGTCTAGGACTATTGGAGGCCATTTTTGTCAATCCTGGGACTTGATCCTAAGAATGAAGCCAGGATAGAGGAAAGTAAAGTAGAGAAATGAAGAAAAATAGACTTCTGATTATATTTTTTGAACACCTAGATCCAGCCATGCCTGAAGCTACTCTCCTCTACTTTTCAGAGATGGAAGATAATAAATCCCTCTTCTTTTGCATCAGCTAGTGGAGTTCGATTCTGTCGCTTTCCCCTAAAAGAGTTCCATCTGATATGACATCATTCCAACTGACACGCACTCAGTACATGAGTATATATATATATTTTTTTGATAATTTAATTTACCCATGGTGGGCAAGATGTTGCCAGGGGATTTGGAGATTGCAAGATGACTAAGGTGTACTCCCTGATCTCAAGAAACCTGTGATCCTTGTGATACAATAATTGCAGCCAAGTGCATTTTAGGATCTACAAGGACGTAGATTCCAACAGCTTATGGGGAACAGGACAGGCTTCCTAGAGGAATAAGTGCTTGACACTGACCTTGTACGAGAGGATGATAGAATTTCAAATTCCTAAATCTAAAAGGATCTAAAAGAACCTAGGTGCCTTGGTCTTGAAGCACAGCTTTAATGAATAGCCTGGGGATCTTGTTAAAATGCAATTTTTGATTCCGTAAGTCTAGAGTGGAACCAAGATTCTGCATTCTGATGAGTTCCCAGATGTAGTGACCCTGCTGGCCCACAGGCCGCACTTGTAGTAGGGAGGGTCTGGCCCTCGGCCCGGTCCTCCAGCCTCAGCTCCCGCCAGGCCTCCACCTGACCTGGGCGCACCTTGGAAGGCTTATTTGTGTTCTGGGAGCACACACGGCTCTGGCCTGGCCCCTGGCCTGCAGCCCACCGGACCCTCTGCCTGGCTGCTCTTTCTGAACTTCCGTACAGAGCACTTCCCTCGACGCTCCGCCCAGCAGCCCAAACATCAGGCCGTCAGCCACTGGGGCCCTTACTTACTGTTTCACATGCCACTTTCCAGCCCTCCCTGTTTCCAAGCTTTTTTCATGTTCCAGTGGAGGCAGAAAATGGTACTTACAGGGCTCCCTGGGCTAAATGGATAAGCAAAAAGTTGAGGGACTCCACATCTCATCCATGCATGATATGTTCCTGGCACATGGCCGGGGAGCTCGGCCCACCTGCGTCAACCTGTCTTCCCTCTTTTGTACCAGTTACCAACATCTGCGGGTATCGTGTGGCTTGATATGTTCACTTCCTTCTTTTTCTGGCAGAAGGTGAAGCCGGGGAGTCAGAGCCCCACTCCTCTGGCTCGTTGCTCTCTCCTCCGTGGCGTCTGGCACCTGGCGGTGCTCACACACATTCCCCCGGTGAAGTGAATGAAGGATAAATGGGGAATGGAGGGAGACAGGTAGCAGGAAGGACACTTCTGGCAAAGCGAAGATCGTGAGGAGTAGTGAGGAATAGAATGAGTCACCCCGTTGAGCTGGAACCAGAGTGGAGTACGTGTAGGAGATGACAGATGGCTCGGGAGGCTGGGAGCGTTCTGCAGAGGGCACCTGTGAGGAGCCGGTGCTCACTCTGCTGGGCGCTGGGGCGCTGTGATCAGGGATCGTGGGAGCTCAGCTTGCCGCGTGTGGACCCGGCTGGGGGGGGTGGGCTGGGGCAGGCGGGGGGCGCCTGTGCTGGGCGCGGAGGTGGGGGGTGGGGGCAGAAGAGATGGAGGAGACGTGCAGGCAGGCGAGCGCTGGGAGCTGGGGAGGCTGGTGGGAATCACGGGGCGTGGGGACTGAGTGGGGACCAGGGATCAGGGCTGTGGACCGGATGGGGGTGCTGCTCCGACCAGAAATAGGAGGTCACAGGGGGTAGCAGGTTCTGAGGGGAAGGCTGAGTGAAAAGAGGTTTCTCTGTTCGCTGATCCTAGCTTGAGAGCTGATAGTTATATAACCTGAAGTCCCAAATTTAACAAAAGTGTCAGCCTGTGACACTGAGAGCAATAGCAGGGGATGTGTCCGCCTCCCCCACCCCCAGCTCTGAGCGTCTCACCTCCTCTGCTCCGGAATGAGGGTGGTAGGCACACCCTGAAGACCGGTCGTGAGGTTCCGAGACAGGTGAGGGGTCCATGGTGGGTTGCAGTGGGGTGTAGACGCAGAGGATGTGTTGAACCCCTCCAGCACAGAAGCATCTGTGTCCCCAGCTGCTGGGCGTGTTGGTGGCTGACAGATGACAACTGAGTCCTATCTCACCCAAGGACACACCTCCTTCCCCGGGGTCTGCTACATCCAGAGACCAGCAGATGTGGGGGCACATAGGCTCCCTACCACAGGGGACAAGGTGGGACAAGTGTGAAGCAGCAGGCCACAGCTCCGGAGCTCCCTGTGGGACGGGCTGAGGCCCTCACCGTGACTGCCCTGTGGGCCACCCCTCGCTCTGTCCATCCCTGCTTCCTTCCCTCTCCAGACAGAGCAGGCTTTGTTCCAAAGTGCGCTCCCCGGTAAACTTCCTGCATACAAGTCTCTCCCTCAGAGTCTGCTTCCCGGAGAACCCAGCCTGTGACACATGCTCTCATCTTGATAGAATGATTTTAAGCCACTGGAATATCAAGTGTGGCTTGTTGGCCACAAGCTTAGACACTATACTGAAATTTTCAGCCTAGAAGCTGAGAAGCAAAGCAGCGTCCCGCAGCCCTGGCCGGTGGGTCAGGAGGCTTCCCAGGCCCGCCAGAAATTCTCTTTCTGTGCTGTGGACCCCTTCCTAGAATAATGCTTGTAGGTGCATAATAACATACAGAGGATTACAAAGGAAACCAATTGTATTGAAACACAATTATCAAACTGTTATAAAAACAGACATGACATATTAATACATGACATAGAAACTATTATGATACAGTAATACAGTTAATGGAAGATCTGTCAGTAGGTCTAATAACCTAGAAGAAGCAATCCGTGTTGATATTTCAAGATACAAAAAACAGCTCTAACATGATATGACAATGACTGACTTCTGCTAATGGCACAGATATGGGGTTTGTAAATACCAAGGTCAATGAAAAGAAAGATGTAAGTTTTCCCCACCCAAAGCCACGGACCTCCTCCTGAATTCTATGCACGCACTCACTGAAGATTTGTGACCCGTAGGTTAAAAAAAGAAAGACTTGGTGTTATAATATCTGATTTTTCCTTAAGATACTTAGTTCTAGATGGTGTGATGTAAATGTGCGTGTTAGGGACCCTCTAAGCCAGTAAGGAATCCACCCTCCAGGGATGGTTCTGATTAGCTCAGAAGGGTCACACTTCAAGGCACCTGCTGCCATCTCTTCTGCTGGCCGTATTGCTGGTCAACACCAGGTGTCTCACTCATTAGCATGCAGAATAGCAAAAGTGGGTTTTTATTGGTGAAATTGTGGCTAGCAATCTAACGGATGTCAGAAACGGCTCTCATTAGTAAAATTAGTGGTATTCAAGTTAAGGGGAGTGGGTGTAGTGTTTTTGAGACACTCTCTATGCTTGGATGACTGGGCCTAAGAATTCAGCAAGGCTTCCCCTGCCCCCTGAGGACTCGTGCCTGTGTCCAGCCAGGGGCTTAGAGGCTATCTGGTTGCCCAGTACGAACCGTGGGGACAAGCAGATCCTGCCTCTAACTTTTTTTTTTTGTCTAATCCTTAAGAATACATTCCCAGTAACGTATGAGCAGATCAGCCGAGAAGGTGGAGAGCTGGAAGTTTACCACGTTCATGTGGTATAAACCATTTGTTAACTGCATGCTTGTGTAATAAATAAAAATCTGTGAGGTGTGGTGAATTTAGTCTGAGGTTTGCTTTCACTATAACCGGGAGCGAGGCTGCAGAGAAGTAGCTAACCCTTGCTCACCTCAGACGTTCTGGAAAATTCTCCCATCTATCAAAAATAACCCAAGAGATTGTGCGTGACCATATTGGCTTAGGTCAGTTGGCAAGAATGACAGTTAAACCTTCAAGGGTTCTGTCGGGGTCAAATCCTCTCCGGCACCACCAGTTCTTTGCAAGAGCTGGGTTTGAGGGCAGGAAGAGGAAGATTTATTATCAAGGGCCTCAGATTGAGGAGGGTGGAGCTCTGGGTTAATTAGTTAATGAATGTTTAGATAATTAGCCTTGAGGGAATGAGAGGTCAGAGCTTTACCCAGATGGCCCCAGAGAGAGGGTCCATTTGCCCTGGCTGCTTCCCTAGCAGCTAATGTGAACAATCTTCGCTTTGTTGGGACGATTCCAGCCTTAACAAACAGGCAGCAGGACTCCCCTAAATGCTCCTCCAGAGAGAGATGAATCCTGAGGAGGGAGGGGCGGAGGGAGCTAAATGTGCCAGCGCTATGTCTGCTGTCCAGGCTGTACCGGGCTTTATTGGGAACCAAGAAAAAGCTCCCTTAGTCTCTTATTTGGAAACAATGCAGGGTATCACCAGGAATGGATCATAGTGTAAAGTAATCCTTTCTTTTGACCAGTAATCCCTGTATATGCAATCAAGTACCCATCACAAGACTGGGGTGAGAGAGATACTCTTTTAATAAGACGCTGACAGTATCTATCCATCCGGTTATGGGGGAGGGGGAGGAGGAGAGAGACGCGTGAGCAGGAGCCCCGCCCACGTCACCCTCCCCCACCCCCCGTAAGCACTTCACCCATTCAAAAACATCAATTGAAGGCCAGCTGTTCATCTGTTCACTCATTTACTCACTTATTCCTTCAGCACACGAATTTGAGCACCTACTAGACTCCAGTCGCTGTGCTAGGCTTTGGGACATGGTAGAAACAGAAGAATTTTTAAAAAATCGTTTTAAGTTTATTTATTTATTTTGAGAGAGACAGAGACAGCACGAGTGGGGGAGGGGTGGGAGGATAGAGAGAGAATCCCAAGTAGGCTCCTTGCTGGCAGCGTGGAGCCCGACCCGGGGCTTGAACCCACGAACTATGAACTCGTGACTTGAGCCAAGACCAAAAGTCTGACACTCAACTACCTGAGCCACCCGGGTGCCCCTAGTGTGTAGCTCTAATTGTAATACGCGTTGAAGAGGAAAATGGAGGATAGTGTGAGACTGTAAAATGGGAGGAAGGGTGGCATCTAAGCTAGCTTAGGAGATCTGGGAGGAACTCCAAGAGGAGGTGACATTTAAACTGAGACCTAAAGATTCAATCCAACATTAGGAATGATGCCTAGCGGGTGAAGGGTGTGTGTGTGTGTGTGTGTGTGTGTGTGTAGATCATTCTATGTAGGGCTCACACAACAACTATGGTGGAAAGGAGCCTCGCTAAGTTCAAGAAGTAGGGAACCCTGGGACAAGGGTGGGCACCTAAAGGTGAAGTGCTAGGAGAAGAGGTAGGGATTATGCCAAGGATACTGATAGGAATCAGACACAACGCTGTCTTTGGGGCTTACCATCAAATGGGAGAGATCATTGTGTGACTGGGTAAATGATAGCAAAATAGAGATATCTGCAAGAGGGCTATAAGCCTTCAGAGGACTGAGTGGCTGAGAGTGCCTGGAGGAGTCAGGGAAGACCAGGAGGTGATATTTGATCTGGGTTTCAACGATTGCATAGGAGTTTGTTAAGCCAAAAGCAAGGCAGTTGGAAAAGTATATGCAAAGGCCAGGTAAGTGGCCAGAGTGACTGGAGCATAGAGAATGCCACAGGGAATGTCAGGAAGTGACATTTAGCTGAGGGCCAAAGACATTTATTTTTTCTTTGAATATGAGTTCGAATATGAATTTGCTCCATATAATACACATATTCAGTTACAATTTTCTGACTTTAAACACTGTAAAAATATCGTCATCGTCTTTGTTTTCTGGGCTCAGAGGCGGATTCATCTCTTTTTCTTGGTTGGGTAGAATATTTTCAACAGTCCCAAAATGAAGGCTTCCGCAAATATCTTTAAAATAGTTATATTCTTGCAAATGTATTCTACACTACCCAGCTCTCAAGTCTGTGGTATTTACATAACTCAGATGTCTGAGCAAGGGGCCCTGACACTGATTAAGCGTTGAGGAATTTACATTTTTCTATCTGGAGACTAACTGAATCACGGAGATGATTCTTGTATCCTTAAAAATCTTCTCGTTGCATACATATGCCACCTTGCCTGGATCTGTCTGGGGGCTTGTCATTACTGGAATATTCACTGTTCCCACTCGTTTTCTAGACCATGAGCAACATGCGTGGTCTGCCATCTTCCATCAATAGATTCATGTATTTGTTTTGGTTAAATGTTAATATTTCAGTTAGGCCTGTTATTAGCTGTGCAGTAGTGTCCTCATTAATGGGGAGGGGGAGCCCTGATTTGTATGTAGCATTTGCCAATTACTATGGCCTTAATATTCCCACCGCACTAATTTCAAGCCACCGATGTTTAACAACTGGCTCGCAAAATTCCTAAATATTGGACAATCAGCACCCCAGTGGGGTGTATGACCTTTGTCAATTTACTTAACAGCTTCAGGCTTGTTTCCTCATCTGGAAAATGCAGATAATAATGGTAGCTACTTCCAGGGTGGGTGTGAATATTAAGTAAGTTGATCCATTGACAGCACTAGCCAGAGTGCCTGCATATACGAGAGAGTATGCAGTCAGTAAATAATTGTTGTGTTTGTTGTTATGGGTTACAAACACCTAACCCATATTGTTATTTAATGAGGGAAGCCCCAAACAACCCACCCCCCACCCCCATTTCCTAAGATATTTGTGCATCTCCAGACAGGTGGGTCATGTATAATCATTTTGCTGCATGAATCTTTTTTGAATAGTTAAGATTTTGGTCACTTCTATTTAGCAGAAGAGATCTGTAGTTGTTTCAAGATATGTGGGACTTCTGTGACTTTGTCATCTTTAAAAAAAAATCTTTGTGCTTTTCCTCATTCAAAAAAAAAAAAAAACCCTGGTGAAAGCTTGAAAAATGTCCCTTATGATTTTCTCTTTAATACCCAGAAAGAACTGAATTATATTTTGTTCCTTCATGTATTTCAGAGGGAATAGAATTAACTTGCCTACTTTATGCAGCTAATAACATAGTACACTGTGCTGTCAGAACAGCTTTGTAAATTAGCGGCACTAGCTGCCGATGCTCTCAGTGCCTCCAGAAGTTATATAAATGGGCAGCTGTTGAAATTCTGACAGAGGGAGCATCTGAGTTAATGGTTTTGGTGAAAGTTTTCCCATAGTCTCTTGTGATCCTTCAAGGAAAAGAGACGAGGGGTGTAACCATCTTTCATTTTTATAATAAAGTGTCAAGGTGCGTGTGGCTGCAGATTGCAGAATACCTAACAGTGGCTGGAGCAATAAAGACATTTAATTATCTCTTATGACGAGGTGTGTGCCGATAGGCAGTTCTGGGCTGACGCGGTGCCTCGGTCACGACTTTCTGTCTCTTCTGTCATGATCAGCTTGCTGCTTCTGTTCTTAGGCCTGTCGCTTTGTGGTCACAAGATGGCTGCTGTAGCTCCAACCATCTCGTCCTTACACAACCACGGTCAAGAGAAGAAGGAGGGAAGGGATGGCCACAGGGAAGTCTGCTGACTTTTATCGGGAAGCAAAAATGCTCTCAGAAGCCCCCAAGCAGACTTCTCCTTGTATCTCCTCGACCAGAACTTGGCTATGTGGCCACCTAGCAGCAAAGAAGGATGGGAAAGACAGTATCGGGCAAGGTGCAATGGGATCACCATGCTGGCTTAGACCAGTCATGGTTTATCCCTTGGAGCTTATGGAGGAGTCTTCGATCCCTGAACTCAAGGGCTCCAGGCCTTCTACTGGACTAAAATTCAAGCTCTGGGTTCTGGTAGCAAGAAATGGGGGTGCGGAGGGAGTAGAGCAGTATCTGCCACGTGCAATGAATAAATGCCACGTGCATGACCCTCATATGTTAGACTTGACTGGGAGGCAGGTAAGGTAGCATACTGGACACCTGACTCTGCCTGCCTGACATTCACTCCTCTCCCTTCTAATGGCGGGACCTTGATTTTCCTTTGGAGAACCGCCTCTTCTCCACTCCTGGGACACATGGCTGGAGCCAGACCCCAGGATTCAGGTGGCGCCGGCCGCTCAGCTCCTTCTGCCTCTCGCCCATAGTGATTGTTTCAGGGATGGGCACATGGTCCAATCTGGCTCAGTGAACTTCAATCCCTGGGGACTTGGGGTGGTTGTTTGCAGAGTCGGTGTCTTCAGAGGTG
This sequence comes from Proteles cristata cristata, assembly GCA_017311185.1. Classification (NCBI taxonomy): domain Eukaryota; kingdom Metazoa; phylum Chordata; class Mammalia; order Carnivora; family Hyaenidae; genus Proteles; species Proteles cristata. The sequence goes on along the minus strand of JAESUZ010003530.1, from coordinate 1,051,035 downwards.
CTGGCAGGGTGGGACCTTTGCCATCTCAAGGGGAGGGTCCACCTGCCTGGGAGGAAAGCCAGTGGAGAAAGACAGGTGGCTGCCGACATTGGATGCTCGTCTCCTAGACTTGACATACACAAGCCATTGTAATCGTTTTGTTTATACAGAAAGAGCCTTAAGTGACCTTCCACGTAAAACTTGCCTGCCCTCCTGGGGGTGGGTGGGTCCGTCTCATCTCTGCCCTTACTCTGACCACAGAAGGGCTCTCTCATTGCACTTCTCACTGCCCCACGTTGTTTTTTTCTTTATGTCTATGCCTGTCCCTCCCCACTAGGTCATGAAGCTCCTCATGGAATGGACTGTAGCGGTCAAGGGCACAGGGGATGGAATCCTGGCTCCACCACTTCCCAGGGTGACTACTTTTGTCAAGTCATTTAACTTCTCCAAACCTTGGCCTTCTCATCTGTAAAATGGGGGTAATAATGGCCCCGTGGGTATTAGTTTCCAGTGGTGGCTCCCACAAGTTACCACAAAGTTAGAGGCTTAAAACAATACAACTTCACTGTTTCCCCTTACAGTTCTGAAGGTTAGAAGTCTGACACGGTTTCACCGGGCAGAATCAAGAGGCAGACAGGGCTGTGTTTCTTCTGGAGGCTCTGAGGGAGGCCCCGTTTTATTGCCCTTTCCAGCGTCCAAAGACAGTGCATGTCCCTTGTTTGTGGCTCCCAATTCAAAGGCAGGACAGGTCCTTCTCCCCCGTGTCCCTCTGACCTTGCCTCCGATGTCACTTTTTCTTTGGCGCTGACTCTCCCGCTTCCCCCTTCTGACTGAAGGATCTTGTGAGTACACTGGTCCTCCCTGGATAACCTCTCTCCTTCAAGGTCAGCTAGCCGACAACCTTAATTCCACCTGCAACTTTAATTCCCCTTGTCACATAACATAACGTAGTCACAAGTAATGTAACATAGTCACAGGTTCAGGAATTCAGACGTGGGCCTCTTTGGGGGCCTAATATTCCATAGCATATCATACTTTTTTAAATTTTTTTTAAAATTTTTATTATTATTATTTTTTAAATGTTTTATTTATTTCTAGGAGACAGAGAGAGAGACAGTGTGAGCAGGGGAGGGTCAGAGAGAGAGGGAGTCACAGACTGAAACAGGCTCCAGGCTCTGAGCTGGCAGTCAGCACAGAGCCCGACGCGGGGCTCGAACCCACGAACCGTGAGATCATGACCTAAGCGAAAGTCGGATGCTTAACCAACTAGCCACCCAGGCACCCCGTACTTTTTTTTTTTAAAGGTTTAAATGAGATAGTGCATGTATGCTGATACACCACAAGTGCTCAATATATGTTGGCTATTATTTCTCTTTCCCAAGTGCCCGGCATCTAGTGGGATCATACAGTGGCTACTCCTCCCCTTGAGCAGTGGAATCTACAACCCCTCTCTTGAACCTAGGCTGTGTGATTGCTTGACCAATAGACTATGGCGGAAGGTGACACTGTGCCAGTTTGGAGTCCCAGGCCTCAAGCAAGCGGGCATCTTCTGCCTCCTATCTCTTAGGACACTGGTTACCCAGCCACCATGCTGTTAGGAAGCCCAAGCTGCCCTGTGGAGGGTCGCACACAGACAGGGATCACCAGCCAGCAACAGCCAGACAGCTGTGTGATGAGCATCTCAGAAACTCCCCTGGCAGCCTGGGGGAGGCTGTCCCAGCAGACGCTGAGCAGAGTGGTGACGCGCCGTCTGGCCAAGCCCTGCCCAAATTGCAGATTTGTGAACCAACAAAATGATTGTTGTTGCGTAAGCCACTGAATTCGGGTTGATTGGTCATGCAGCAGCAGATAACAAAGCGAGGCTCAAAGAAGTATTCAGGGAATGACTAAAGAAACAAACCATCAGGATTTCAAAAAAATGTTATTCATTTTTTAGGGAGACAGAGAGAGACAGAGCACGAGTGAGGAAGGGGCAGAGAGTGAGGGAGACACAGAATCTGAAGCAGGCTCCAGGCTCTGAGCTGTCAGCACAGAGCCTGATTTGAGGCTCAGACTCACGAGCCGTGAGATCATGACCTGAGCCGAAGTCATATGCTTAACCGACTGAGCCACCCAGGTGCCCCGCCATCAGCACTTAAAGACGGAACACAAGTTGCTGTAAGGACCTGTGTGCCTTTCACTCGCAGGTCCTTCTGAAGCTTATGGAGCGCCCTTCGAAAGACCATGAGAGATGACATCTGTACGGATAACAACTCCCACCCTAGCGGCACTTGCACCCTTATGACAACCGATCGCAAAGGAACAAATTTAAGAATGACCACTACACTCTGAAAGGCTGGCCTGGCCAAAGGTGTGGACACAGGCTTTGTGAGATGAAGCTACTTGGAAAGGAAGATTCCAGACAGCACTCGGCTGCAGTATCCATTCCCACGCCCCAGCCCCCAGCCCCCAGGAATTGGGTTTCTAGGGTTGGAGGATTACTTCCCACCTCAGTCTGGAATCAGACAGGATGACATTCTCATTCAGGTGCAGCCCTCGGTTCAATTACATCCCGACCAAGTCTGCTGAGAGGAGAGCACAGAAGCCCTTTCAGAGGAAAAAAGGCATTACGAATGCAACATCAAGATCTTGATTTATACCATTCACATTTACCTGTCAGTCTCCTTGGATACGCCTCTCAATTGCAGGGTGGGGATGACGGTTAGGAATTCCGCTCACATGCCAGGGTTGGTTGCCGCATAATTAAACATAAAAGAGCCACCCAAGGAAGCTGGCGAAGGAGGATTGTTCTCCACTGGATGAACAGGAGGGAGCCCAGAGGACCTCAGGGTCTTAAAGAAGCCTCGGAGCAAAGTGCTCTTCTTGGCCCCACCACTTCTCCCCACCAGAGCACGTGGTGCTTTGCTGCCTGCAGAATGCAGGGGTTTGTCAAAACTCGTTTCTGGCCTTTTTATCGATGAGGTGGCCAGCATCGCGTGACCTAGGTCCGACTGAATGGCACAAATGCCCTTCCTCCCTCTGCATTAGGTGAATCAGCCTGATGCACCTACATTTTCGGATTGCCTGGCCAGGTCTGGGTGGATGCAGGGCTGGGCCGCTACGGGGGGCTGAAGAGCGTCCCCTCCAAATTCATGTCCACCCAGGACCTCAGAATGTGATCTTATTTGGAAATAAGGCCTTTGTGGATGTAATTGGTTAAGATGAGATCTTACTGGATTGGTGTGGTCCCCAGATCTGATCACTGTTGTCCTTATAAAAATAGGAGAGGACACAGAGAGACAGACAGAGAAGATGTTCCTGGAAAGGTGGAGACAGAGAACGGAAGGATGTATCTACAAGCCAAGGAACTCCAAGGGTTGCCGGCGGCCCCCTGAAGCTGAGAGAGAGGGGGGCCTGGGACAGAGTCTCCCTCAAAGCCTCCAGAAGGAGCCAGTCCCGCAGGGACCTCCATTTCAGACTTGTAGCCTCTTGGAGAGGGAGAGGTTCCCCCCCCCCCAGCTTGTGGTCATTTGTTAGGGTCACCCTTAGAACAAAGCAGCCCTCATGGACGGTGTTCTAGGGGGTTGCAGAGTTCAAGATGAAGGGAGGGGTAGAGCCGCTGACGCCCCGGTGCTCCCCCAACTTTTGGGGTCTGAGGTGGAGCTCACCCACAAGGAGACTGGAAGAAAGCTGGGAAGTACCCCCCGCCCCCCAGCGCCACCCCTAATAAGAATCCCACCAGGGGAGGAAAGCCTTCATTAACACTTTCATTCCCGCTAAGCCAGAGTCCTCACGGAATGAACTTTTCTCCTTTCCTCTCAATTTGTCAGAAAAATAAACACGCTTATCTCAAGTGCTTAATCAAATCATAAGCATGTCCAGGGGTGATTACAACCATGTGCAGATGTTTTTATCTGCAGATTAGCATGTACACTGTTGGTCGTGAGAACCTCACTGCAGCTGTTCAACATGGCTGCCGGGGACGTTAGCAAGCCCCGTTTGGATGAGTTCATGGGGCTAAAGTTGCTAAAGCAGGAACAGCCACTAATAAGTGGTATATTTTCCACCACGAGTCTGAGTACAGCCTAGTAAATAAGAACATTCAATCAAGCAGAACACACATTTGCCTTGAAAATTGTATGTCATCAAATCTGATTTTCCGAGCCAGTCTGAGAGTAGAGCCAACAGAGAGATGGGTCCTAGTCACGTTGCCTGAGGCCTGGATGGGGCTGTGCCTAAAACCATTCTTATTTACCACCTTTTGAAAAAAAAAAAAAACGGACATCCAGGAAGAAAGCTGAGGTGATCATGGCATTTGATTAAAAAATCTCCTATTTATTTCTTTATTTCCATTAATTCCTACAGCTTCCTCCCTTTCGCCATGTCTTATTGTGGGCAGAGATCCTCATGAGTTTAACATGTAGCTTACTTTTCTGCTGAGTACCGTGTTTTTAAGGTCTGTATACGGTGCTATGGGTACCATATGATCCATTCATTCTCATTATGGCGTACTTCCCCCATAGTGTACGTTTATTATATTTTACACACCCATTCTCCTGCCACAAAAGAGTGAACTGGAGTGAACGTGTTCACCAGAGTGAACAGGCTGTATATATCTCCTGATGGAGCGATGTAAGAATTTCCTTGAGCCATAGCATCAGCAGTGGGATTGCTAGGTCCTAGGGGCCACACAGTTTGACTAAGTAGTGGCTGACTTCTCTGTGTAATGAGTGTCTCAGTCTACCCTCCCTATAACAGTGCCGGAACGTTCCCGTATCACTATTCCCCATCAGCACCAAGCATTATCCAGCTTTCTAACATTTTCCAGGCAAATAAAAATAAAGTGATATTTCATGTTTTTAAAATTGACATTTCTCAGATTACTAATGACTGTGAGCATCTCTTTATATACCTGTAAGTATTTTGGGTTACCACTTCTATAAATTACCCGTTGGTACTCTTTGCCTATTTCTTCTTTTTGGTTTGCAAAGGTTCTTTATATATTATAAATATATATGTTAACTCTTGTTGTTTTCAGAAATTGAAACGATCTCTCCCCTTCTTTCATCTGTTCATTAACTTTGCCCACAGTGCCCTTTGTGAATCAGAAATCCTTAGTTTTAATGTCATTGTAATAGGTAGAAAACTAAAGATGTCTCCCCAAGATTCTTGTCCCCTGATTATCCCATCGAACACTAACTGAGGTACTGTAGTGGAGGGACTTTGCAGATATAATTAAGGTTATGGCCCATGTTAGTCCATTCTGGCTACAGTAAAAAATACCATAGATGGGGTGGCTTACACTTTTATTTTCTTATAAACAGAAACTTATTTTTACAGTAGGGGAAGCTGGGAAATCCAAGCTCAAGTTCCCTGCAGATTCAGTGTCTGGTGAGGCCCACTTTCTGGTTCAAACATAGCACCTTCCAGCTGTAACCTCACATGGAGGGAGGGCCAAGGACACTCCCTAGGGCCTCTTTCATAAAGGCCCTAATCCCTTTCGTAAAGGCTCCCCACTCAGGGTGTAATAACCTCCCAATTACCTGACCTCCTAATATATCATCACCTTGGGGGTTAGGTTTCAATGAATTTTGCAGGCATAGAAACATTCAGACCATAGCACAGACCTCTAAATAGGATTATCCTGGATTATCTTGGTGTGCCCAATCTGAACACTTGATATATATATACATATCTTTTTCTTTAGAGAGAGGAGAGAGAATACAAGTGGGGGAGGGGCAAAGGGAGAGAGAGAAACTTAAGCAGACTCTAAGCTCAATGTGGAGCCCTACCCAGGGCTTGATCCCATGACCCTGGGATCATGACCTCAGCCCAAATCAAGAGTCAGATGTTCAACCAGCTGAGCCCACCCAGGCGCCCCCTAAACACTTGAATCTTTAAGAGCAGAGACATTTCTCTGGCTGCTGTCTGAAGGAGACAGGAGGAGAAATGAAATAGGAGGCTGGAGAGATTTCAGTCATGACACAGACTTGACTCTCTGTTGCTGGTTTGCAAGACAGAGGGAGGAGGCCGGGATGCATATGGACTGTAAAAGCTGAGAAGGACCCCACAGCCGGCAGCCAGCAGGAAATTGGGGAGCTCAGCCCCACAATGGCAGGGAACTGAACTCTGCCAACAACTAGAAAGAGCCTAGAAACAGATTCTCCTCCAGAGCCTCCAGACCAGGGCCCAGGCCAGCCTGGTAGGAACTTAAACCAAGTACCCAGCTGAGCTCACCAGACTTCCAACCTACAGACCCGTGAGGTAATAGATGAGCACTGACTGAAGCCAGTAGCCTTGTGGTAATTTATTATGGCAGCAACAGGAAACTAAATACAATAGTCAAATGTATCAATCTTTTGCCTTATAATTTGTGCTTGCTTTTGAATTTTTCTTGCATTTTTATTGAGATAGAGTTGACAGAAGCACTGTATAAGTTTAAGATGTGTGGCATAATGACCCGACTTATGTAGATGGCAAACGTGATTGCCACAATTAGTTAATATCCATCATCTCATAGACTTCCAAAAAAAAAAAAAAAAAAGGTTGCTAGGACATATTTGTGATGAGAACTTTTAGGATTTACTTTCTTAGCACATGGCGGCATTACCTACAGTCATCCTGTTATGCATTCCATCCCTGGTACTTCTTTATCTTATAAGCGGAAGTTTGAACCTTTGACACCTTCATCTAATCCCCCACTCCCTCCCCCCCCACTCCTGATCACCACAGACCTGATCTTTTTTCCTGAGTTTGGGTTTTGTTTTGTTTGTTTGTTTGTTTTTGTTTTGTTTTTGAGAAAGAGTGAGAGAAGGCATGCATGTGGGCAGGGGAGAGGGATAGAGGGAGAGAGAGAGAATCTTAAGCAAGCTTCATGCCCAGTGTAGAGCCCAATGTGGGGCTTGATCCCACAGCCACAGGATCGTGACCTGAGCCTAAATTAAGAGGTAGACACTTAACCAATTGAGCCACCCAGGTGCCTCTGTTTTTTTAATTAAGATTTCACATATAGGGGCACCTGGGTGGCTCAGCAGTTGGGTGTCCAACTTTGGCTCAGGTCATGATTTCACGGTTTGTGAGTTCAAGCCCCATGTCGGGCTCTGTGCTGATGGCTCGGAACCTGGAGCCTGCTTCAGATTCTGTGTCTCCCTCTCCCTCTTGCCCCTTCTCCACCTGTGTTCTCTCTCTCTCTTTCTCAAAAATCGACATAAACATTTTTAAAGAAAGATTTCACATGTAAGTGGTATCATACAGTACTTGTCTTTCTCTTTCTGACTTATTTCACTCAGTATAATGCACTCAAATTCTATCTACATTGTCACAAATGGCGAAATTCCCTTCTCTTTTATGGCTGGATATTACTCCATTGTGTGTGTGTGTTTTATATTTATCTAACATTTTCTTAATCCATCCATCTATTGATGGACACTTAGGTTGTTTTCATGTCCTGGCTATTGTAAATGATGGTGCAGTGAACACGCGGGTGCAGATATCTCTGGCATGTTGATTTCATTTCCTCTGGGTATATATCCAGGAGTGGTATTGATGGATCTGAATTTAAAAAAAAAATTCCTCCTCACCTTATGCATGCATGCATCCTAAGTGGGTGAGTGGGGTAATGGTTCTTGGGAGATGAAACACCTTAACTTTTTTAATATATAAAGCACAAATATACATACAATATATAAACAGAAAGCCAGTATAACTGTGGTATTAACATTTCCCTAGGATGAGGGTGGAGGTTACAGTTAGGGGAAAAAATATCTAAAAACACTTCCTTAGGACATTCTAATAGAAAAAGGTTGAGAAACATGGCCCATGTCACAGTGATATTCTGTTTTTTTAAAAATTAATTCTATAGTATTATTTTTCATAGTGAGGTCTTCAGTCTATGTAGAAGTTTACTGAGTTCCTCTGAAACATCAATATGGAATTTTCATTGGGATTGCATTGTATCTATCAGCTAATTTATGGAGAATTGACAATTTTATCATATTAAATCATCCCATTAAGGACACAAAATGTCACTTCACTTCTTCGGATCATCTTCTGTATCCTTTATTCAAATTCTAAGTCTTTCTCCACAGAGATCTTATGGGTTCTTTGTTATTTTTCAAGACTTAAAATATCTGTGACTACTGTGAATGAGGTCTTATTTTTGCTTTGGTATGTATTCAAATGCATGATGCGTCCCAATTTCAGACACATTAAAATGTGGAAAAATATGTGTCTTAAAGTTATTTTCCTCTATTGATTTATTGCTGGTGTACAAAAATGCTATTGATTTTTATGAGCTAATCTTGTATCAGGCAACATTGCTTATAAATTCTAATAATTTGTCTGTTGATCTGTTGGTTTTTCTAAGTAAATGATGACAGTTTTATCTTTTCCCTTCCAATTTTTACACCATTTCCTTCTTTCTTTATAACATCGGCTATGACCTGTAGTACTATGTAATCATTAGTGGTGATAGTCCAAGGCAAACTTTCAGTTTATGGCCCAATAAGTTATTTTTCTTAAGTCAGTATGCTTGGGTTGTCTGAAATTTACAATCCGAGAACCTTAACTGATAAAAAGTAACTTTTTCAAGGATACTGAGTGCAGAAGTATAGCCAATTCTTAAAGGAATCCAAATGTTTCTGTCTATACCACCCGGTAGAATATGCAGTGGCTTATCACCACCTCACTCTGTGAATGGAGGCAAATGCTTTTAGAAAGGAGTATGGGCAGGAAGAGAATAATTGGTGGGTTTAGTTGAGCGATAATAATAATTAAGATAATTACAAAGATAATGATGATCCTTCTTTCTTTATGACTTTAAGTTTTCAAAGTAATCCTTTATTGCATTTGATTCTCCCAATGGTTCTATGAAGGTAGGTAGGACAAATATCATTATCTTCATTTTGCCCATGAGGGAAGGAGATCTTTATTTTCTGTTTGGTCTGTGGACAGTTTCTTGGCAACTGGCTTCCAAGGGCGAGGAGAGAAGGCGATGGATGGGGGTGGGGGGGGGCCCTGGATCAACTAGAGTTGGGAGCTGCTTATTCAAGACAATGTGCAAAGCTCGGCTCAGATAAAGAACTCAAAATGAAAAAAATGTCAGTGTCAGAGAGAGTGCTATCTCTGAACGCTGAAGGAGGGCCAGGCGCGGGCTCTGGAACCAAGACTTTGAACCAGAAGTTTAGAGTTCCTAAACTAAGATTCTGTAGACCTCGGTTTCTGTGAGAATTTGTGACTGATAAAAAAAAAAACACGCATCGTATTTAAAATTTTATGTCTGCGTTTGCATTTGCAGTAAAAGACTCTGGCTGAGCAGCCCTATTCACAATTTTGTTAAAGGTCCTGGGGCCACCCCTGGATCGTCCAGAGTTCTGCTGGAGAAACAACCATCAGGGGACACGTGTGAAGAGATTTATTGCAAGGAACAGGCTTCAGCCGCTGTGGGGACTTCAAGGCAGGCCTGAGATCTATAGGCCAGGCCTCCAGGAGGGGCAGGCGAGAGCGGAAGCTGTTTGAGGCAGAATTCCCCCTTCTTGGGGGCAAGCCTCAATTCTGCTCTGAAAGCCTTTAAACTGATTGAATCAGGCCCATCCAGATTATCTAGGATAATCTTCCTTCCTTAAAGTAAACTGATTATACACTTTAATCACACCTACAAAATACTTTCAAGCAAGACTTGGATTAGTGCTTGATTCAATAACCGAGGACTGTAGTCTAACAAAGTTGACACAGAAAACTCACCACCCCAGCTCCTGTGGGAGTATAGAGCAGTGCCAATTCATCTATTGAGCGCGTTCTCAGCCAAGTCCGTTGATTCAAGGGGTGTTGAAAGCCAGTGAGCTCTGAATTACCCAGGGGCGGGGGGAGGTGGTGCAGCAGTTGTGGACGTCAGCTCTTCCCTCCCAAATGACCTCTCCCAGCCATCCTTACCCGCTACTGACCGCCTTACAGGAGCAAACCAGCCACACAGGTGTAATAGAAAATGAGAAAGGGCCCCTGGCTGGCTCCGCTGGTTGAGCGTCTGTCTCTTGATTTCAACTCGGGTCACGGTCTCACGATTTGTGGGATCGAGCCCTGCATTGGGCCATGTGCTGACAGTGTGGAGCCTGCTTGGGATTCTCTCCCTCTGCCCCTCCCCTGCTCACATGCAAACTCTCTCAATCTCTCTCTCTCTCTCTCTCTCTCAAAATAAATACACACACAAAAAAAAAAAGAAAAAGAAAATCCAAGAGAACATTTAAGACAGAAAAGGGGATTTTCACCCACCGAGCTTCCCCTGCCCCACCCAGGGGCTGTGCTGCCATTGTGAACAGTGCAAAACATCGACTGTGTAGGTTAGAAGAGAATCGCGTTGTGAATTTCTGGCTGCGTTCAGTTTTCTCGTTTACCTATCATGCCCTTCTGCTTTATATTTTATTAATGTTTGTGTTTTACAAACTCTTTTGAGAGTAGTGTGGTGAGTGTTGAAGGTGAGGTATGAAGTGCGAGAGGAGAGCTTCAGGTCTGGGTGGTGGACAGTCCTGATGAGGTTAGGGATGGGGGTCGCAGGTGGGACCTGAAACCAGAAGTCAGCGATGAGCAATTCTGGTCTTCGGACATTTCACCGCACGGGGCAGACGAGGGACATGAGAGATGCTGTTTTTTACGATGGAAGCCACTCATCCACGGGCTTTTTCACCGGCCGGTGATCCACGGGGTCCTGTCCCGTTGTCCTCCGGTGTGTCACACAGTTTGCAGGAAAGCAGCGGCTTGGCCACGTGCTATGGAAAGAGCTGATCGTTGAAGTAGCTATCGGAATCACAAGCAGGGTAAAGCTTTCGAGAAAAAGTCACACAGGCGGAGGAAGCAAATCATCTAGTAGCAGAACCAATGCCCAGAAAAGGAAAGGCCACACAGTTGGTGCAAACCTAATAAAGCCAGGAAAAGTTTAGTGAGTAACATGCCAAGACGAGATGTAGTCTGCGGAATTGGAAAGCTTCCACAGCAATACAGTTCAGTTAACGTATCGATGACAGGCGTGCCGCGCTGAAGAGGTTTACATAGGACACTGAAAACAGCTTCTTCACCTAGGTTGGTACGTCCATATATTTCACTAAATGTAGTATTTGTCAGATTTATAAATGATGAAATCCAAGCGTAATTTTCCTGCTCCAAAGAGTTGCCTAAAACAAGTAAAGGCCAATATATACCTTTTATTTTTTTTATTATTTTATTTTATTTTTTATTACAGCTTCACTGGGGTATGATTGACATGCAATAAACCGCATCATCTGAATTTCAACATCTTTGGACGCTTGTGAAGCCATCACCACAATCAAGATCATGAATACGCCTGTCACCCCTAAAATCTTCCTTATGGCTTTGTGTGATGCATTTCTCTCCGCTCCCCACCCTTGTGCCCGGGTGAAAGCATTGATCTGCTTTCTGCCCCTACAGATTAGTTTTCAATTTCCAGAACTTAATAGAACGTAATCACGATGTATTCTTTTTTGTGTCTGCTTCTTTTCCTGGGACACACAGAATCACGCTGTTGTGGATGTCTCAACCGCCAAACCGCTTTGCGAAGTGGTTCCCCACATTAGCGCGTGTCACGTGCAGACTGTGAGGGTTCCTGCTGCTTGGGCTGATCTTCGCCAATACCCAATAGATCAGTCTTTTTAATTTTAGCCATTCCAGTGGTGTGTGGTGGGATCTCACGGTGGTTTTCATTTGTATTTCCCAAGGGACCAGTAAGGATGCACATCTTCTCATGTGCATATTTTGCCATCTGTATCATTTCTTTGGGGAAGTATCTGTTTAAGTATTTTGCCCATTTTTTATTAGACTGTTTGCCTTCTTTTTGAGTTCTAAGTCCTCTTTCTATTCTAGATACAAGCCCTTTGTCAGCTCTGTGTTTTGCAAATATTTTCTGCCCAGTGGGGCTTGCATTTTAATTTCACGGCTGTCTTTTGAAGAGCAACAATTTAAATTTTTTTTTAATGCTTATTCATTTTTTGAGAGACAGAAACAGAGCATGAGTGGGAGAGGAGCAGAGAGAGAGGGAGACACAGAATCGAAGCAGGCTCCAGGCTCCAAGCTGTCAGCACAGAGCCTGATGCAGGGCTTGAACTCAAGTACCGTGAGAGCATGACCTGAGCCAAAGTCAGATGCTTAACTGACTGAGCCACCCAGGCGCCCCAAAAAGCAACAATTTTAAATTCTGATGAAACTTAATGTATTGATTTTTTTTCTTTTACAGTTCATACTTTTTGTGTTCTATTTAAGAAATCTTTGCTAAGCCTAAGGTCACTAGGATTTTGTTTTCTAATGTTTTTGTCTAGATGTTTAATATACTTCACGCTGCATTTTCATATCTGAAAACACATGGTCTGCGCTGGAGGAATTCTTTGACATCTGTACAGGTGGTGCCCATCCATGGTTGACTCCAGAAAAGGTTTTGCTTTTCTTACAAAACAGGGAATATGGATATCGTCACGACATGCTGTTTTCTTTGTTGAGATCTGATGGTGTCAAAAACTTGGTGATGAACCGAGAAAACTTGGTGAGACAAAACCCGTTAACTTTATTAAACATTGATGAATTGATTCAAGATTATTTAATAATTGCGTGAAAACCTGAGGTGAGGAAGAAGGACTTCTTTCCTCTGGGAACTCCCACCCTTGAGATCCAGCCGCCATGTAAGGAAGCACTAGCTAACTATTTGAAAAGAGAGAGAGAGACGAGGGCCCAGCTTCCCAGCCACCCCTGCTGTGGTGCCAGACGTGTGAACAAAGCCATCTGAATGTCCCAGCCCCGGCCTCCATCTTCCTGAAGTCACGTGAGAGACGTGGAGTGAGACCAGCAGAGGTGACCCAGCCCGTTAGCCCTCAGAATTCTGAGAGGTTATAAAATGGTTGGCCATGAAATGCGGGGAAGGCTTAGTACCCAGCAACTAGATAATCAAGTACTCCAGAACAAAATTTCCCTCCAAGCTGCCAGGGTTGAGAAAATCACCGTGACGTGGAGTGTGACATCAGCTCTCGTCCAGTCCTTGTTACTGTTGCTCTTACCACTGAAGCGGAAGAGAAGTAGCTCAGCCCCTGTCTCCATCCCTGGTCCTGCGGCCCAGCCCAGCCCCCTCCACGGTCAGCCGGGCCCGCCTTCGTGGTGCTCGGAGCAAGGGGTCCATGGGTCAGAGGCGTGGATTCCCGCTCCCCGATGCACTCCTGCCTTGGAATTATTTTTGCTGCCCCCATCAAGCTTCTCTGCCTTTTCTCTAGAAAGAACCCTGGCTCCCAGGTTTTCGTGAGTAAAAACCACCTGTGCTGACTTGTTATAATGCAGATTCCTGGGCTCTGGTGCTGCGGATTCTGCCTCAGCGGATCTGGGGTTTGCCTGAGGAGGGTGGGAGGTTTTACACGGCAGATGATTGCGACGCAAGCCCTGAGGGGACCGTGATAGTAAGCCATCAGGGGACCGTGCTTTGAGAAACTCTGCCCCGGGGTCACGAGCCTCTCCTGGCGAACAAAGGGCATTTCTTGATCAGAGGTTGTTCTTGATGAGTGAAAACGTGAACATGTGCGTGGGGGGCGTGTGAGTGTGTGTAAGTGTGTGTGACCAGCAGCCTATGAGCTTCTATGAGCGAGCACGTACATGTATGTGAACATACATGTGTGAACATGAGTGTGTGAGCATGTGAGTGTGAACACACCACTGTGCACAAGTGTGGGAGAGTACGAACCCCAGGGGGAGTGCAGAGTTAGAGGGCAGTGGAGCGAGGGAACAAGAGGGGGGAAGGGCGGGGTCTGTAGATGTCTGGGAGGAGGAGAAGCGCTTTGGTGTGGGGTGCTGTGAACTTGACGGCGGTCATTGCTGGTGCTGGTGGCTGGCAGCGCACGGCCACTGCCCTACTTTCCCTGCAAACACACGCACCTGTGCTTTGGTTGAATCCGGAAGCCTCACGTTATAAAAAGGTGTCCTGTGTGGGTAATGGGAAAAGGGCAAAGAATACCATCTGGACCCGGGAAGGGATCTGAGCTGGAGTTTGGCAGGCCGCTGGGCCCTCCTGAGGCCCCCCACTACCCCCTGCCAGCCCGCCTGTGGCCCATGGCCACGTTCACAACCGGCCTGGGCGGTGGACAATTTCGCCTAGTTCGGTAACCCCCGTCCCCTTTTAGCCAAGTCCTAGCACTCGAGCTGGGAATTCATGGTGGGGTGCCTTTCAGAAATTCTCCGCTGCCGTTTCGGAAAGTCATAGACATAATCATAGTAGTAATAACACTTGCTAGCCTTTATTGAACACAGATCTCTGTTCCAGACACCACGCTGAGTGCTTCTGGGGCATTAGCTCATTTGATTTCAACCTGCATGATCACAGGTATCTTCTGGAATACTGATTCTGAAATTAACATTGAAAGCAAAGTGTCGATATCCCTGCTTAAAACAAAACTTTTAAATAAAAATGTAGAAGTGCTCCTGGGTGGTGGCTCAGTCAGTTGAGCCCCCGACTTCGGATCAGGTCATGATCTCACAGCTCATGGGTTCGAGCCCCGCGTAGGGCTCTGCGCTGACAGCTCAGAGCCTGGAGCCTGCTTCTGATTCTGTGTCTCCCTCTCTCTCTGTCCCTCCCCATCCCTCCCCTCTCAAAAATAAATAAACATTAAAAAATATGTAGAGGAAAAGGCACAACCCGTGAGTGAGCACCTGGGTGAGTTAGCACAGGTGAGCATCCCTGTGAAGGCAGCTGCCACGTGAAGAAATAGGGCTTTGCCAGTTCCCCAGAACCCTCTGTGATTCTGCTCACCGCAGACCTGTGCCCGCTTCCCAAGGGAGTTGCCATCCTGTCCTCTAACGCATGGGTTAGGGTGGCCTGTTTATAAACTCTCTGTGAATTAAAGCACACAGTAGGTAGTGGTTTGTTTTTGTTTTTTGGTGTCTGGTTTCTTTTCCTTGGCATTGCACTTGAGGGATTCGGCCATGTGGTCACATGTGGTGACATTTCCTTCATTCTCTTTGCTGTAGGGTATTCCATGTGTGACTCCACTACATTTTATTTATCCATGCTGCTGTTGATAGATTTAAACATCTTTTTCTTCTGATTTGGGCTATTACAAATAATGCTTAGGTAGCTCTAGTTTTTATTGTTTGGTTTAAGCTAATGTTATTATATGTTCCTATTCAACTCACAGTCTAAAGTGATAGATTCAAATCCCAGACGGACGACTTCCTAGCTCTGGAACTTTGGGAAAGTTCCTTAACCTCTCTGAGTCTACTTTTCCTCTGGGGAGTGGTAATAATGCCTGAGCGATGTCAGCTTTCTCATCTCTATTTAGGAGTGAATAAGATCTGTCTCCTAGCACTGTGGCAAAGGGTCAGCGTGGGCCCCTTCCTTGACTCCTCCCAGGACCACTGTGAGATCAGAGGAGGTAATTTCTCTGACAATCTCAAACTGAACCAACATTCCCCTGTCCCTCTGTTAATATCGGCAAAAAGAAAAAATAAAATAAAAATTATTCCTAGACTATGAGACGGTGTAGCAGCTGAAATAGTTTGCTCACCAAGGCTAACAGCTTGGTTGTGAAGACTCCCACACCTTGGCTAGCACCAAGCCTGCAGCTATTGTATCATATTTACCCAACCCCAGGCACTTCCCAGCTTTGCAAGACTCACTTCAAAATCATCAGCACCAGCCCTAAGCCCTGAACTTCCTTCAAGACACCCGCCCCCCTCCCCTGCCAGGGATATTGCTCAGATGTCGTCCCAGTGGTGCTCTCCCTCACTGCAGTCAGTCCCACAAACTGTTTTGCTTGGCCTGTGCGTTTTTCTGGTCTTTTGAGGGCTCAGTACTTAACATTCCCCTATCTCCTTCTGTATCACCTCATTTGATCTTCCTAACAGCCCCAGAGAGTAGGTGTTATTTATCCCCATTTTATGGATGAGGAAGCTGAGGTTCAAACAGAGTCGAGTAACCTGCTCAAGGCTACACAGTTAGTAAGTAGAGGGTGTGAACTCAGACCGTGGCTGACTCTTAAGTTCTGCTTGACTTGGAGCTGAACACGAAGCAGATGGGAGCTGTTATTA
Source organism: Proteles cristata cristata (assembly GCA_017311185.1). Classification (NCBI taxonomy): domain Eukaryota; kingdom Metazoa; phylum Chordata; class Mammalia; order Carnivora; family Hyaenidae; genus Proteles; species Proteles cristata. The sequence goes on along the minus strand of JAESUZ010003530.1, from coordinate 1,035,018 downwards.
CCTAGAGTCAAGCTGAGCTCTAGGGAGCATAGCCGTGGGCCATCAGGGCCCCTGACGGCTCGGAGGCCAGGGGGACGGGGCCGTGAAGCCCTGGAGTACCCCTCTCCAGGCCTTTGCCCCTGACCTCTACCTCCAGCACTGTCACCTAGTGCTGTTCTAGACCCTCGGGTTCCATTTATTCTAGACTGCAGTGGTCTGCTCATCAAGACTGATGGGTTGGTGGGGAAGGTTCTCACCATTTGGCTCCCACCAAGCCAGAAGCCCTGGTGCGCCCTTACCTTTAACCAGTCTCAAGCGTGTGTTTATTTTAGGTTCGTACTCAACGGACAGTTGAAAGCCCTGGATTCAAGTTTTAGATACAGAACTTGCTGGCTCTGTGAACCTTGGGAAAATTACGCAGCCTCTCTGAGCCTCATTTTTCTCCAAAAGTCATAATGCCTAACTTACCTTTAGTTGCCTCGTCAACCCACACGTATTTCCCACGCACCTGCCGTGTGTCAGGCACTCTTCTAGAGTTAGCAGTGAACCGCACAAAGATCCCGTGTTATCTGGTGCCTTTGCCCCTTGTGTGGGAGGTGCTTATCCCCTGGCTCCACACTCCTTCCTCTCCCCCACCGCCACCCCCACACGCTGCTCGTGACTGCCTCCTCATTCTTTCTACACTCCCGTCTGACGTGCTCTCCTCTGGGAAGACTTCCTGGCCCCTGCCAGAGTGCTGGCCCCTGTTTGCCGAAATGCTGGAGAGCTCGTGTCTCCCCATTGCCCGGGTGCGTCCGGATTTCCTGCACCTGGTGTCCTTGGTGCTAATTACATAAAGTCTCAGTACAACTTCAATGGAACTGTTGTATGGGTGGCCAGATAAGCCAGTGTGGTGGCCCCTCGAGGCGTGTCTGCTGAGTTATCAGCACTCCAAGGATGTCGGTACTGCCCCAGAAACAAGCACTTATTTTAGGTAGTTTGCAGGGTTATTCGGGAGGCTTACTTTACAGCAATATTTGGGAAGCTTGAAGAAAATATACGTGAAGTCCCAGGCACCTAATAATAATAGCTACATTGGCTGACTACTCTATATCCAGCTTAAAAAGCATTTTGCATATTTTAAGTCATCATTTCAGCAGTCTGGAAGGAGTGGCTGTTGGTATCCTCAATTTACAGATAAGGAAACCAAGGCACCGGGGGCTTGGGGAATTTGCCTACATCTACACTAACACAGCCCACAGGTGGCAGAACTGGGAAGGAGACTCTGCCCTTGACCTTGACCACCACAGGCCACGCTGCCCAGGGAGCTGCCACCCTGGAGACTCAGCTCAAAAACATCCATAGGGTGTGTTAGCACACGCTACAGAGTCTGGCTGATTCCTTCCCTTCACCTGTTCTCTCAGGGCCAGGTCGTGGCTTCCGGCAGTAGAATTGGAGCCGAAGCTGTTCTCTCTCTTTTTAAATTTATTTTTATTAAAACAATGGTTTTAATGTTTATTTTTGAAAGAGAGAGAGAGCACAAGCAGGGAAGTGGCAGAAAGAGAGGGAGACACAGAATCCAAAGCAGGACCCAGGCTCTGAGCTGTCAGCACAGAGCCCGACGCAGAGCTCGGACTCACAAACTGTGAGATTGTGACCTGAGCTGAAGTTGGACGCTTAACTGACTAAGCCACCCAGGTGCCCCTGTTCTCTCTCTCTTGATGAGAGAGAAACATGAATTCGTGCCTCCCTGATGTAGCAGCGAATGACTCCCCAAAGATAGCAGCAGCTCATCTGTGTTGGAAGCTCAGGCAGGATTGATGGCAACTGAATTGATAAACTCATTCATTTCTGTAACGAATATTTATTGAGCATCTACTCTGCGCTGGCGTGGATGACTAATTCGAAACAAGGCAGTTTGAAACCCTTGTCCTGATGGAGCGTATATTCCTGTGTTGGGAGGAACAAACCCAAACTAAAACAAAACAGAACAAGTGAAAGATATTTTCGGAGAGTGATGAGTGCTTTGTAGAAAATAGCACAGTTATGTGATTGAGGCTGACTAGTGGCGAAATGCTTCTTGACAAAGGGCGGTCAGGGAAGGTGCCGATTAGAAAGTGACATTCGAGCTAAGACTGGCCATGTGCACATCTGGGTGACCGCATCCCAGAGGGGCAGAGCGGCAAGCCAAAGCCTCTAAGGCAGGAACAAGTTTGGTATGTCCAGTAGCATCTGAACAGACCAGGGTGGCCACGTTGTGTTAAACCAAGGTCAAAGAGATGAGGTCAAGCAGCAGGTGGGGGCTCAATCATATAGGTTGCACCAGCCATATATGGAAGGAACTGCTAACTATCCCATACCCCCAATATGCAGCCCATCCTTCTTCCACAGCAATGAAACCTCCCACATTGAGCTGGGCCCAGGGCTATCTGAAAAAAGGCTGCCTCTCCGAGCCTCCCTTGAAGCCAGGTACAGTCATGTGACTGAAAGTTCTGCCAATGAGATGTTAGCAAAATTGCCTTCCCTGAAAGATAGCTAGTGTGTGCCCTTTGCATCTTTTCCACGCCTCCTTCTAGTTTGCTGTGTGGATTCCTGATGCAACGGCTGGCAACCTAGCTGCCATCTTGTACCAGGAGGAGGTAGACCACACCCAGGGATGGTGGGGCAGTGACATAAGGAGCTTATGTCCCTGAGGACTTCATGCGTGGAGCCTCGGTAGCAAGTCTAGACTGCCTACCTCCCTTCTCCACATACAGGAGGAAGAAATGAACAAAATAAAATTTTCTGTTGTTTAAGCCACGTTGATTTGGGGTCTCTCTTCAGTTGAACAAAAGCTGCCTGTGCTGTTGATATCCACCATAAAGATTATGGGTGACTTCTATGCTTTTGACTTGAGTAACTGGGCAGATGTTGCCATTTAAGGAGACAGGCAAGTCTAGGGAAAACCAGCCAACAAGACTAGGTGCAGTTCAAGAGTTCTCTTTTTTTTTTATTTTTTTTAAATTTTTTTTATTTATTTCTAGGAGAGAGAGAGAGACAGCGTGAACAGGGGAGGGTCAGAGAGAGAGGGAGTCACAGACTGAAACAGGCTCCAGGCTCTGAGCTGGCAGTCAGCACAGAGCCCGACGCGGGGCTCGAACCCACGAACCGCGAGATCATGACCTAAGCGAAAGTCGGACGCTTAACCGACTAAGCCACCCAGGCGCCCCACAAGAGTTCTCTTTTGTCTACGTCCAAACTGAGATGCATATCATACATGTGATTATACATCTAAGAGGAGCTATAGCCAAACATGCAGCTGGGAATTTCGGGTCAAAGCTCGGGGGTTGAGCGGGAGGCAGGGCTGAAGGCAGGCATTTGGAAGGCATCGTAATGGGCTTACGACCTCTCCAGAGGCACACAGAGAGTCACCAGCAGCATTCAGTCTTCTGAAGGGGTGATGGCTTTGCTTTGCTGTCATTGGCAAGCTTCACTTTATACCATAGATTCTCGGATAAGAAGTAAATTTTGGTGGGGCGCCTGGGTGGCTCAGTTGGTTAGGCATTGACCTCGGTTAGGATCACGACCTCCAGGTTCATGGGTTTGAGACCCACGTCGGGCTCTGTGCTGACAGCTCAGAGCCTGGCTTCTGCTTCAGATTCTGTGTCTCCCTCTCTCTCTCTGCCCCTCCCTCCCTCACGCTCTGTTTCTCTCTCTCTCTCAAAAATAAACATAAAAAAATTGAAAAAAGAATTTTGGTAAATCAAATTCCATTATACATATACTGGACAAACCTGCCATTGCAATAAGTCCTTTGTAAATTATTTCTGGGAGGCCAAATTTCTATCACGTTTTCTTCTTTTACCTGTTTTGTTCAGCCAAATTCTGGTATTTTCACTTTCCCTCAAACATTTCTTTCTTACATCCTCTTTCCTAAAGTAAGAAAGAAGAATTTAAAACTGTTTTAAAAAAGGAAGGTAATGAGGCACCTGGGTGGTTAGTTGTTTGGGCATCCGACTCTTGATTTCGGCTCAGGTCACGATCCTGGGGTCATGGCATCGAGCCCTGTGTTGGGCTCCACTGAATGTGGAGCCTGCTGGAGATGCTCTCTCTCTCTCTCTCTCTCCCCTTCTCTCTCTCCCCTTATCTCTCTCTCTCTCCCTCACCCCCACTTCTCCACTCCTCTGCTTGCATGCTCTCTTTCTCTAAAATAAAAAAAATAAAATAAAAAAGAAGGTAAAAAAAGAGAGGGTTACAGAAGGATTCATACAACCTAAGAAACATGTAATTATAGCAGTGGAAAAGAACTCTCTGGTCCAGATATCTGCCTGGAGTGAGTTCCATGTGAGAAATCATAGCCCATTGGGGCTGGCAGGGACTCCTGAGGTCTAGCGGGCCGTTTCCCAGCACTGACTTATGGGATGGCGTTGGGTTTCAGGGAATTTTTTCCCACTTACAAAACTCTCAGTGCTGAAGGTATTTACTTTCAACTCACCTAGACACAAATGGACAAACACGAACTTTACCTTCCATGATCAAGCCAAAACTGGGAGGTTTTTTTTTAATAATTAAGAAAACTTTTAATGTTTATTTATTTTTGAGAGATAGAGACAGAGCAAAAGCAGGGGAGGGGCAGAGAGAGACAGACACAGAATCTGAAGCAGGCTCCAGGCTCCGAGCTGTCAGCACAGAGCCTGATACGGGGCTCAAACCCATCAGCAGTGAGATCACGTCCTGAGCCGAAGTCAGACACTTAACCAACTGAGTCACCCCGAGAGCCCCCAAACCTGGGAATATTTAATGAATCCATGTATAATTTCCTTATGAGGATTTATGAGATTTTGTTAAGGATAATGAATTTAAAAGGAAGCTTAATAAAAAAAAAATTCCTAAATCTTTTGAGGAATATAATATATGTGCTATGGACTGAATGATTAGGTGCCCCAAATTCTTATGTTGAAACCCTAACCCTCAACATGGTGGCATTTGGAGGTGGGACCTTTGGGAGGTGATCAGCTCACAAGGGTGAGGTCCCCTTGATAGGATTAGTGTCCCTATAAGAAGACATTGGAGGGGCGCCTGGGTGGCTTAGTCGGTTAAGCGTCCGACTTTCGCTTAGGTCATGATCTCGCGGTTCGTGGGTTCGGGCCCCGCGTCGGGCTCTGTGCTGACTGCCAGCTCAGATTGACATTGGATACAGCTTGCTTCCCCTGTCTCTGCCGTCTGCCACGTGTGGATACAGTAAGTGAGTGGCCATCTACACCCAGGAGGTAGGCTCTCATTCCCTCCCAATCAGCCTCCAGAACTGTGAGAAGCCACCGAGGCGCTGGTGTTTTTGTAACGGCAGCCTGAGCTCATATGGTATGCTTGGCACACAGTTGTCTGTGCTGAGACACAGGCACACTCATAGGTAATTGTGCAAGTTTACTGAGTGGCAATCCAGAGACCAGATGTTATCCATCATTCCAACTCTCATTTGACAGATAAGGAAAGTGAGGCCACCAAGCATACCCACATGTTAAACAAATGCATTGTGTTAACTAAATGTGTGTGTGTGTGTGTGTGTGTGTGTAAGAGATAGGGCTGGTGTTGAGAGGAGCTGGGTGTGAGCATGGGCTCGGTGCTGGGAAGCTGCAGGAGCTCTGCAGATGTTGGAGGGCAGTGGGCAGGTGTGGGGGGTCACCAGGTTGTCAGGTGATTGCCGAGTCCCCACTGAGTGGATGGGAGAGATGACACATGGGTTCGGTGAGGACGGGGGCAGTTTCCGATAATAATAACATGGCCTTGAGTGCACCTAAGCGTCCAGAGGGAATGAAATGAATGGTAAGAAGCAGAGAAATAAAAATCTGGTTCAATAAATAATTGATACAACCTCTTGAAGTGATGGGTCGCTCAACAGTAAATGATCAGTCTTTCAGATTCCAGCGCGCGCCTGCTTCTCTGTAAGATGTCAGCCGGGAGTATGGAGGAGAGATCATGTGACCCATGGAGGCAGGGGGAAAGGGCCTGGGGCAGGGGTCCCCACCAACTTCGAAGATGCCCTAGCGGGACTCACAGGACTCATCATGTAATACCTTTATGGCAGTGATTTATGACACAGCAAAGGGTGAGGGCACACGGGGCAAAGGCTGGAGGAAACAGGGTGAAAATTTCAAGACTCTTCTCCCAGTGCTCACACAGGGAGGGACTTAATTCGTTTACTAACCAGTTGTGACAACATGTGAGAAATGTCATCTACCAGGAAAGACTGACCGAGCCTGGGAGGCCAGGGATGCCACGGGAGCCCAGTCCTGCAAGCACCCTTTGCCTGACACGTACAAAAGTCCAGACTTCCAGAGGAAGGGAGGCGCTCAGGATAAACCACGTGGTTTGTTCCAAGGTCTGGGGCACAGTGAGCCACTCTTGTCCATTCTGGGAATGGTGAGAACCCTGCCCAAATCCAAGTTCCCAGGGGCCAGCCAACCTTGCAGACAGTCCCCAGCTGGCTGTGTTAACTCTTTTCTGCAAGGGGCCTTGCATACGCTGGCATCTTCTCCATGGCTGGATTGGGGATCCCTGCATCAGCGCCGGGACTAGGTTCCGCTGGAGGCCCTTTGCTTCCTGAAGTCATGCATCTCCTGAGCTGGTCACAGGAAGCTCAAGTGGCATGGCAGGCCACCTATCCAGCCAGACACAGCTTTCCACCAATGCCATCATCCTGCGCTGGAGGGTGGCCTCACTGGGAAAAGTATGGCGTGACCCTTCTCCCGCTTAGTATCCTAGATACCCCATGTGTCTGATCATCCGTCCAAGGCTTGCTCCCCAGCTGGGAGGGAGTGGGCAGTGCCAGCCCCTGGCATTTGAGCTGCTTTCTCTGCCTTCTTTTCTGTTCTCCTTCCCACAGGCCACTGAGCTGGGAACAGGTGGCTTCCCATGTCTTCAAAGCCACAACATCATGCCCAGAATAAACTCGGGCATCTGGGCAGCCGGGCCTGGCTGCTGTTAATGTGTTCATGAGAGCTAAAGAAATATAGACAGTCCTTTTCTCTCTTGGCAAATCTTGGCTTCCAATATGCCACTTCAAGATTCAGAGCTGACGAATCACCTTTTTGATCTAGATGAGACCTTTCCTTCCATGGGGAGAGAAGCCTCCTGGCCTATGCTCGGCATGGATGGCTCAAAGGCCGGTGAGACTTAATACCCCCACGTTTCACTCCAGAGATGATAATTTACATTTGTATGATGCTTTACAGTGTAAATGCGCCCTTATGAACATGTCACAGTAACTCAGTGATTGAGGCAAGTATATTCATTGTACAGATAAAAGATAGAGGCTGAAAGAGGGTTAGTTAATGGTAGAGCTTGGACTTGAACCTATGTCTTTACATCTTGATGTCCAATAGACTCCTTACCATATGATATTCATTGTTAGCAATAAGCCTTTATTAACTTTTGTATTCTCTGGACAGATAAAGATGTGTTTAAAAAAATATTTTCTTTCTCATCCAGCGGGCTGGGCTGAATCATGGCTGATTAATAACCCAAAGAAGTCCACAGCTTAATCTATGCAATCTGTAGCTATGTTACCTTATATGGCAAAATGAACATTGCAGACATGACTAAGTCAGGGATTTTGAGACAGGGAGATGATTCTGATTATCTGGGTGCATCTTATGTAGCCACAGGGGTCTTAACTTTTTTTTAATGTTTATTTATTTTTGAGAGACAGAGAGACAGAGTACAAGCAGAGGAGGGGCAGAGAGAGAGGGAGATACAGGATCCGAAGCAGGCCCCAGGCTCTGAGCTGTCAGCACAGAGCCCCAGAACCCGAGGTGGGACTTGAACCCATGAACTATGAGATCATGACCGGAGCCAAAGTCAGATGCTTAACTGACTAAGCCACCCAGGTGCCCCTATAATCACAGAGGTTTTGATAAGAGGGAGGTAAGAGGGTTTCAGAGACATGGAGAGACAGAGCCTGGAAGATGCTATGCTATGACCTTGAAAATGGAGGATGGGACCACCAACTAAGGAATGCAGGTGGCCTCCAGAGGAAGCTAAAAAAGACAAGGAAATAGATTCTTCCTGGAGTCTCTGGAGGTGATGCAACCCTGCTAACAACCTTGAGTCCATCCCGTTAAGATTGACTTTGGGCTTTCTGACCTCCAAAGCTGTAAGATGATAAATGTATGTCATTTTAAGCCACTGAGATTGTGTAATATGTTACAGAAGCAATAGCGAATGAATGTATTCAGCATCCCTTCTTGTAGAAGAATCCGTCTCCACCTCTTAGGGAACCCCCCTCCCCATTGTCTTCGTCCTTGTGCTTTCGGTGGGGCTGATCCCACTTCCTGCTCCACGATAGAGCACGTTCCTCAGGCGTCACCAGTGAGATCACGGCATTCTCTGTCCCTGGTGAGGGCTGGGCAGGTGATCACAGCGGGGCGCGTTGGGATGAAGCCAGAGGCTCTCGCTGGGACTGTCAGGAAGGGGGGTGCGTTTGCCCCAGGGAACACGGAGCTGTCGCGGTAAGGCTGGAGCGGGTGGTAGCCACCTGAGAATGAAAACACACAGGGTGACAGAGCAGAGGGCCCAGAAGAGTACTGTCCTTAAGGCATGGCTTGAAACCTTGAGTCCAGCCATGCCTGAAGCCAGCTTTGTCCCTCAAAGATTCCAATTACAGGCTCTACTAAAAGTCCCTTTCTGCTCACGCTAGTTGGGAGTCAGATTTCTGAGCCCAGGTATTCCTGTCTAATACAGCTGTTTGGTGAAGTGTCACCTAAGTGGTGTTATTTGGGGAGTGATTTGGTTGAAGTTTGATGCTATTGAGCATTATCTAGCACGACTCAAGAGAAAGCATGTTCTTGTCCAAATGGCATGGACTGTGTGATTAAAGCCAAGGAGAAAATAGGAGTCCTTTCACATAACATATCCTGACATTTGTCTGTTGGTACATTGCTTTTCTGAGGTTTTACTGCATGTGGCTATTGAGACCCAGGAAAGGGGAATGATGTGCCTCAAGCCACGTGGTCAGCTGGTGGCCGAGTTGGGATCAGAATTCCTGCCTCTGACTCCCGGTACCATGTGCTCTCTGAAGCCTGCTTCCTCAAAGGCTCTCCGGGTGAGTGCCTATCCCTCCCGCTTTCGTGGCTCTGAAAATCTACACCCTGCTGTGTGCAATTAGTCCTTGCTGCTCTTCCTTCATGATTCGTATTCTCAATTTTGTTTTCCAAGCCTTCGGTTTATCATGATCATAATGAGATTATTTAACATCTTGAAGATTAACAATTTGACTCCACAGAGTAAGGTTTGTGTTCCAAGGTTATCATTGTTTACCAGCACTCATCATTCAACCTGCTTTTTTTTTTTTTAAATGTTTTCATGTTTATTTATTTTTGAGAGAGAGAGAGGGACAGACAGATAGAGCATGAGTGATGGAGGGGCAGAGAGAGAGGGAGACACAGAATCCGAAGCGGGTTCCAGCCTCTGAGCTATCAGCACAGAGCCCTGTGTGGGGCTCAAACCCACGAACTGTGAGATCATGACCTGATCTGAAGTCAGACGCTTAACTGGCTGAGCCACCCAGGCACCCTTCAACCTTCTCCTTTTTGAGAAACCTCACTTTGAGGGCAAGATACTCCCCTTCCCCCTCCCACATTCCCCGTAGAGGTCATGTTTAAAAGGATCTCCATTTGAGAGGCACCTGGGTGCCTCAGTTAAGTGTCGGACCCTTTTTAAAGTGTTGTTTAGTGTTTATTTTTGAGAGAGAGAGGGCATGAGTTGGGGAGGAGCAGAGAGAGAGGGAGACACAGAATCTGAGCTGTCAGCACAGAGCCTGATGTGGGGCTTGAACCCATGAGCCACGAGATCATGACCTGAGGCGGATGCTTAACCGACTGAACCACCCAGGCACCCCAAGTGTCCAACTCTTGATATCAGCTCAGGTCCACATCTTGCAGTTGTGAGATCAAGCTCCGCATCTGGCTCTGCACTGACGGCATGGAGCCTGCTTGAGATTCTCTCTCTGTCTCTCTTTCCCTCCCTCTCCCCACTCCACTCTTTCACTTTCAAAATAAATAAATAAACATTAAAAAATAAAAGGATCTCCGTTTGAGTTCCTAGTACTAGCGGCACGAGTCTAACATATCACGTGTCTAACACAGAGGAATCCAGCTCATCGGATGGCCCTAGAGTCGTTCCACAGTCAGGATGAGAAGGGACCCTAAAGCGTACTTGTCCAATCTTTCTATTGTGTTTTCAATTTTAATTTTCTCTATACCTTAAAGATGTCCTTTTAAAATGGAGACTGTATAGGGGCACCCGGGTGGCTTAGGTGGTTAAGCATCCGACTTCAGCTCAGGTCATGATCTCACAGTTCATGAGTTCGAACCCCGCGTTGGGCTGTGTGCTGACAGCTTGGAGCCTGGAGCCTGCTTCCGATTCTGTGTCTCCTTCTCTGTCTCTGCCTCTCCCTCCACTTCTCAAAAATAAAAATAAATAAACATTAAAAAAATAAATAAAATGAAGACTTTGTTTTTAGAGCCGTTTAAAGTTCACAGCAAAATTGAGGGGGAGATTTCCTTGTGCCCCTGCCCTCACACACTCACAGCCTCCCCGTGAGCCACATTCCCCAGCAGAGTGGGACATTTACTACAAATGATGAAGCTACAGGTGCTGCATCACGATCACCCAAATCCACAGTTTACATTCAGGTCCCTCTGGGTGGTGTGCATCCCGTGGGTGTGAACAAATGTATAACGACGTGAATCCAGTCTTACAGTATCACACAAAGCGTCTTCGCTGCCCTGAGCGCCCTCTGTGCTCTGCCTATTCGCCCATCCTCCTTGCTAAGCCTCGGCAACTGCTGATCATTTTACTGCCTCCATCAGTTTGCCTTTTCCAGAATTGCATGTAGTTGGAATCATACAGCATGGAGCCTTTTCAGATTGGCTTCTTTCACATAGAAATATGCATCATTCTTTGTGTTTTCCAATTGGAAGAGGGAGGCTAGCAAGTCAAGTGTGTGTCAATCAGAGTTCTCTGCGGAAGGCAACTAACTACTCGGGTGTGTTCAGAAGCAGGTGGCCCTGCCTATGCCCTGATATTAATGATGCCCTATTAGACTCCAAAACTGTGAGGGAGTAAATCGCTGTTGTTTTAAGCCATCAAGTTTGTGGTCATTGGTTTTGGGTGCCACAGAAAATGAATACACTGTCATTTTGCGCAGACTCCAAGGTTCACGAGGATGAATGTGGGACCAAGTCCTGTGAACTCACAGCTCCTCTAAAGAGCCGGACCCCTGTGGCTGTGCCCTGGCTGCACAGCACTTACGTCTGACAGGTTGAGCAAGGTCACTGGCTGTAGTTTAGCTGCAAGGCATGCTGGGAGCAGAGCATACGTCCTGGCTCCTACCTGGAGTGGGAGGGATTTGCAACGTGGAATGCTCGAAGATGCGGGGTGGCTGTAAATGTGACAAGCATCTTCTCCAAAGGGACTCACCCACAGACACTGTATTATTAGTCCGCCTGGGCTGCGATAACAAACAGACTCAGTGGCTTAAATAATATAATAGACATTTATTTCCCCACAGTTCTGGAGAACGGAAGTCCACGACTAGGGTTCTAGCAGGGGTACTTTCTAGGAGGTCTCTCCCCTGGGCTTGTAGACGGCAGCAGTCTGTTGGTGTCTTCACAGGGCTTATCCTCTGTGAGTGTGTAGAGAGAGGGGGTCCTGGGGCCTCCCTCTTCTTATAAGGACGCCAGTCCTATCAGATTAAGGCTGCACCTTTACATTTCTTCTTCTTCTTTTTTTAGTTTTTATGTATTTATTTTTTTAAAGTAATCTCTTTACCCAATATGGGGCTTGAACTCACAACCTCAAGATCAAGAGTTTCATGCTCCTCTGACTGAGCCACCTGAGGGCCCCCTTATACTTTAGTTTAACCTTAATGAAAGGTATTTTTTTTTCTGAGAGAGAGAGAGAGGGAGAGAGAGAGGGAGTGTGTGGTTGTGTGTGTGTGTGTGTGTGTGTGTGTACACGAGCAGGGGAGGGGCAGAGACGAAGGGAGAGAGAATCTTAAGCAGGCTCCATGCCCAGTACAGAGCCCAAATTGGGGCTCAATCTCATGACTCTGGGATCATGACCTGAGCCAAAATCAAGAGTCAGATACTTTGACTGAGCCACGTTGGCGCCCCCTTTAATAGCCTTTTAAAGACCTTGCATCCAAACATAGGCACATTGGGCATCATGCTTCGACATACGCATTCTGGAGGACACCATCCATCCACAGCAGCTACATGGTGGTGAGAGGTGAGCCGGGTTTGTGCACGCACGTGACTCCGAACCCACCTGTACCTCAACTCCCATCAGATCTGGGCACCCGGGTCACAGTGTATCCAGAAAACCAAGGGTGACTGGCTTTTGGCACCACTTTGCCTTATTGCCTGTCAGGAAGGGGGCACAGGCCAACTCCCTTATGACGCTGACGGCACAGATGGCTCCATCCAGTGTATTCAGAGTTCTTAGTGGCAAACAACAGAAACCAACCATGACTTGGGTGGAGAAGGACTTTACTGAAAGATTGATGGGTAACTCAGATAGATGCTAAGAGGGCTGGGAAATAGCTAAAAAAATCACAGGAGGCAAGGAGGCAGCGCGAAGCCCAGATCCCAGGACATAGTCTGTCCGGAGGGGCCGCCGCTGCTGTCCCCCACAGGATTTTGCCGTGCTGTCACTGAAACAGATCTGCCACTGCCCCTGCTTTTCTGCATCCGACGCTCTGGGTTCAGCATAGTGCACCGGGCGCCTCTGACTGGTCAGACTTAGGTCTGCGTAGTCCTCACAATACTTCTGAAAATACGCATTATCGTTCCCATTTTACAGATGAAGAAACTAAGCCTCAAGGAAGTTACGTGACTTGTCAATGGCAGGTTTAGGGCTGCCTGGCTCCGAAGCCCACCCACTCTCTCCGTAACCACACTCGGTGCCTCAGCCCCACTGTTGGACGAAGGGACACTGTACTTCCAAAGGGGTCATTCCAGTTGCTGCCACCAGAAATGTAAGTGTACTCCCTTCTCACACCACCCTTCCCAGGATCAAGGGAAATGTAGCGTTTATCACAAGCCCTTGCTAATCTGATGGACTAAAATGGTGACCTCTTGTTTTGGTTTGCTTCTCTTTATCATTATTGAAGCTGAACACTTCCCTGTATTCTATTACCCACTTATATTTCCTTTTTGTATGTGTGGAAAATCCCATCCGTGATTTTTGTTCATGTGCCTATTGGGGTCTCGGTGGTGTTACCTTAGCTGTGTTCATATGACCTCTTTACATACAGCAACGAGGTTTAACTCTTTCTTTTTTCTTTTTTTTTCCATTGAGTGTTTTCACCATATTTTAATTTCCTGTTGAATTTTGTTCATTTTCCTTTGACAAACAGGGGTTTTGCACTTCAGGGCTAACTATTTAACAATCCTTTGTCAGGCTGGCCGCATGCAGGGGAGTGTTGGGGGGGAACCTGTCTGACACCGAATACTGAGAGAATTCCTCTTTTCCAGCCCTGCCCCCTCACCATACTTTTGGGTCAACAGGCTTATAATGAGTCCTTTCATCTCCAGAGAGAGGGTCCTCAACAACTTTTGAGAGGTCCTGTTTTTCACTCCACCCTAGGGCAAAAAGAAAAAAGGCAAAGGTGAATACTGTTTGCCGCCATCATTTGCACAGACTCATCCTCCCTGTAAATGGCTATGCTGAGCGTAGGCAGAGAGGAGAGGCAGGCAGAGAGAAAGCCAAAACCCGGGCCTCAAAGGAGGTCTGAGCTGCAGGAAGGATGCCCTCTGAGAGGGAGCCTGTCTGTGAGCGCCAAGGCCTGGTGAAGGCCTGAAACTCCCTACTGTCCACCGCCCCTTGACTTTGCTGCCAGCCTCTTTTACAGGTTGATCTTGACAAGACACGATCATGATAGGTCGGGATAGGACGTCTAGAAGGGGAGCTGATGGGTGTCTGTAGAACATACGGGCGTGGGTGATACTCTGCAGTATGGGTCCGGTGCCTTGTAATGTGGCACTTAACAGCCGTGCAAGTGTGAGCGAGTCCCTTACCCTTTCTCCAAAAAAATTTTTTTAAATGTTTATTTATTTTTAAGGGAGGGAGAGACAGAGCGCTAGCAGGGGAGGGGCAGAGAGGAGGGAAGCACAGAATCGGAAGCAGGGCCAGGATCTGAGCTGTCAGCATAGAGCCCGATGCGGGGCTGGAATCCGTGAACCCTGAGATCATGACCTGAGCTGAAGTCGGACGCTTAACTGACTGAGCCACTCCGGCGCCCCACCCTTTCTAAGGCTCAGTTTTGTCGTCTATGTGATGGGGTACCCATGCTGGCCTTGTGTGATTGGCATGAGGGGATGCTGCATGTCATATGTGTAGCAGAGTCTGGCCCGCAGTGAATATGCAATGGAAGCCTGTTCTAATGAATCAGGAAACTAGTTGGCAAGTACTTGCGGATGATCTGCTGTGTGCCCAGCAGAGCATCAGGTGGGTGGCAACTTGTCCCCAAAACCAACCTTCATGGTCTTACAAGGTGTGGCTGAGGAGCCAGGGCACAGCTCCCACGTCTCTGCGGCTGTCGATGGTGTAGAAGCTCTGAATTATCGAGGAAGGGATTTGCATCTTACAAGCAGGAAGCTACTACCTCTGTAGGCTGCAGACTTAGGGAAAGCTTCATAGAGCAAGTAGGGGCTTGAGTTGGGTTTTGGCAATTTAAGAAATAAATCCTCTTTTTATTAGGACATTTTTTTTCCTCTGAATGAAAATAGCTATGGTTTTCCTTTTTTTTTTTTTTTTAATTTTAACTTTAGAGAGTGCAGGGGAGAGGTGTAGAGGGATAGAGGGAGAGAGAGAAAGAGTATCTTAAGCAGACTCCATGCTCAGGAGTCCGACACGAGGCTAGATCCCACAACCTTGGGATCATGGCCTGAGCCTAAACGGAGAGTCAGACAGGCAATCTACTGAGACACCCAGGTGTCCCTGTTTATCCTTTTTAAAAATAATATGTGCTCTTGGGGCACCTGAGTGGCTGAGTCAGTTAAGCATCTGACTTCAGCTCGGGTCATGATCTCTCCGTTCATGAGTTTAAGCCCCAAGTCGGGCTCTGGGCTGACAGTTCGGAACCTGGAGACTGCTTCTGATTCTGTGTCTCCCTCTCTCTCTGCCCCTCAAAAATAAATAAATGTTAAAAAAATTTTAAACAATAAAATAAAAAGTAAATGTAATATGTACTCTTTAAATAATACTTAGACAATGCAGTAAATCAATTTTTAAAATCTCAGCACCCAGGATTACTTACTATTAATACTTGTATAAAATGTATATATTTATATATAAATATAATTATGTTTGCTTATGTATTTATACAAAAACAAGAGCATGTATACACACCGTGGTTAACATCTTTAATTGATTTGGTCATTTCCCTTTTAGTGGCTATAGAATATTCCATTGTCTGGAAGTTTTATAATTTTTTTAACCAAATCATAATTGCTAGACACTTAGGTGATTTTGGCGCAGGTATGTATATGAACATTCAAATTCTCTCAATCAGTAACTTTGTGATTTTAGTCAAGTTATTGTTGGGTAACTTTCTAGAAATGTTGTAGAAGTCGTATTGATATATATTCACTTCTGCCATCAGTATATATGGGTTCTCTTTTCCCCACACCATTTCCAGCAATGAGTCTTGTTGATATTTTATAATTTCCACCAGGATGCAGGCAAAGTAAAAAAGTTTTGGAGTTTATTTCTTTATTTTGAAAGAGAGAGAGAACCATCAGGGGAGGGGCAGAGAGAGAGAGGGAGCCAGAGGATCGGAAGCAGGCTCTGTGGGACAGCAGAGAGCCGGATTTGGGGTCTGAACTCATGAACTGTGAGATCATGACCTGAGCTGAAGTCAGATGCTTAACTGACTGAGCCACCCAGGTGCCCCGTTAAAAGTTATATCACTCATTAACATGTGTTTCTAGACTGCCCTGTGTTAACACCGTCACGTGAGACATGACACAGTCACGGCCACAGCCCTCCCCTCACAGAGCTCAAGGATCACAGCGTCAAGAGACATTGAATAAGCAGCTCTTGGGCTCCTCGCTGGCTGTGCTGAGCCTGCTTGGGACTCTCTCTCTCTGCCCTTCCCCCACTCACACACATGTACATTCTTTCTCTCAAAATAAATAAATAGATCTCAAAAACAAACAAGCAAGCAAGTAAACAAACAAAATCCAGGGCCACCTGGGTGGCTCAGTCAATTGAGCCTTGGACTCTGATTTCGGCTCAGGCCATGAGCTCACAGTTTGTGAATTTGAGCCCTGCATTGGGCTCTGTACTGACAGCACGGAGCCTGCTTGAGATTCGTTCTCTCCCCCCCCGCCCCCTGCCCCTACCTACTTGTGATCTCTCTGTCTTTCAAATAAGTAAACTTAAAAAAAAGGGGGGGGCCTGGGTGGCTCAGTTGGTTAAGCGTCCGACTTCAGCTCAGGTCATGATCTCATGGTTCATGTGTTTGAGTCCCATGTCGGGCTCTGTGCTGACAGCCAACTCAGAGCCTGGAGCCTGCTTCAGATTCTGTGTCTCCCTCTCTCTCTAACCCTTCCCTGCTCACACAGTCTCTCTCTCTCAGAAATAAATAAATAAAACATCAAAAAAAAAAAAGAAGTTCCTGTGAACAGTTATAAGTTCGTTATAGTTATAATGTGCAGTGATAATTCGCACTTCTTTGATTAGCCAGTCAGGTCCTTAGTAAATGACATGAAAAGGGCCCATGGAGGCTTTGTGCTGGTACAGCCTCTGGTTTGTCGGTGGACCAAGGAGGTGGCCGCTCTCTTCTGCCTCTGCTACCTCATGGAACGATACAGATGATGGGCAACAAACACAGCATCCCAAGGGGTTTCCTAGGAGAAAAAAGCGAAACCAGTTATGTTTTCTGGCCTCATTTCTATAACATCCTTGGAATTTCATCTATTATTAATGCCTTGAGGACTGCCTTGTGCACGTGGGGATTATGCCCTGATGTGCATTCTTTAATTGCACCACATGGGATAAAATAATAATAATATAAAATGATGCCAGAACAACTGGATATCTGTATTAAAAAAAAACAAACCTCCATGCTTTCTTCACCCTAGACACCAAAATTCTCCCAGCATAGATCAAAGACCCAATGAAAGTGCTGAGACTATGTTGCTTGTCCGATGAAACACAGGAGAAAATCTTGGTGGCGTTGAGGTTGGCCAAGATTTCTCTCAAAGAACACAAGAGGAGCCATCAAAGAAACACTTAATGAAATGGACTTCGGTTTTGAAAACGCTTGCTCTTCAAAAGGCACAGTTAAGGAAATGGAAAGGAGGGACGCCTGGGTGGCTCCGTTGGTTAAGGGTCTGACTCTTAGTCTCAGCTCAATGTGTTGATCTTAGGATTGGGTGTTCAAGCCCCACCCTCAGTGTGGAGCCCACTTAAAAAAAGAAAGAAAACAAAAAGGAAAGCAGACTGAAAACAGATTTGTGCAAAACATGTATCTGAAAATGGGCTCATATCCAGAATATAGGAAGAATTTAGTAATATCGCAGCTGATAATAGAAAAGAAATAGCCGTTAAAAATGTGCAAAAGAATTGAACAGATATTGCACAACAGAAGATTTATGAATGATTAAGAAATGCATGAAAGGGGAGCCTGGGTGTTTCAGTGGGTTGAGCGTCTGACTCTTGATTTTGGCTCAGGTCATGATCCCAGAGTGGTGGGATCGAGTACCGCACTGGGCTTCGTGCTGAGTGCAGAGCCTGCTTGGGATTCTCTCTCTCCCTCTGCCCTTTCCCCACTCTCTCTTCAAAAGAAAAGAAAAAGAAACACATGGAAAGATGCTCAGCACCACTAGCCATCACGGACAAGCAGCTAAGACTAACAGAAGAGATCATTACATAGAATGGCTAAGGCTAAAAAGACTGACAACATTCAATATTAAAGAGGATTTGAGGGACCTGAGGGTAAAACAGTCACTTTGGAGAGAGGCAGGCCATGTCCCATAAAGAGCCACGTGGGTGGCTCAGGCAGTTGAGTGTCTGACTCGATTTCAGTTCAGGCCTTGAGCTCAGTGTTGTGAGTTCAAGCCCCACATTGGGCTCCATGCTGGGTGTGAAGAAGCCTACCTATAAAAAAAAAGCATCCTAGGTATTTGCCCAGGATTAATGAAAACATTTGTGCATATAAACACTTGCATGCAAATGTTCTTTGCAGTGCTTTTCATATTAGCTAAAAGTTGGAAACAGTGCAAATGTCTGTCACCCTATGGACGGATGACTGTGGTATAAATCTACACTGTGGAATACTACTGAGCAACGACAAAGGAACTATGTATTAAGGTGAATGAATTTCAAAATAATTTTGTCAAGTGGAAAAAGCCAGCCATGGCAGGCTGCATAGAGCATGGTTCCACTTACATGGAATTCTAGAACAGGCAAAACTGTAGTGGAAGAGAGTTGCTGCCTGGAGCTAGCATCTGGGCATGAGCTGGACAGCCACGGGACAAGAGGGAACTATTTGGACAATGGAATGTTCTGCATCGTGACTGCAGTGAGGGAGGTGATGTACCGTTTGCAGTTACCTAAACTCGGCCAACTGTACATTAAGAGTGAATATTTGTGAATAAAGCTGCGAGAAAAAACATCAGAAAAAAAAATTGAACTTTCTTGGCTTTCTTCATATGTATTTTCTGCTTTGGTATGATTTCTGTTTTCAATTACACGTGGCAGTGAGAAATCGTAAGGTTTTCGGTGTCTTCATCTTGCGCCGGCACCGAAGCATCAGGGTGCCTTCTGGTCGTGTGTTGGTCACGCTGGTCCCCTGTCATCTGCTGCTCTTGTCCTCCAAGCCCCGTCAGGTCAGCAGCCCTGTGACTTTCATCCCATGCTTGGGGTCCTGGAGTCTCTGGGGACACAGGGGCCACTGTGCCAGGTGCCCGCATCCCCTGGTAACTACAGATTCTCTCTGCCTCACAGGGCAGAGGATGGGAGGGCACTCTCACCTCCCTTCAGGAATTTCCCCCAAAGTGCGCGTACTCTCCTTCTCATACTGTTACATTTCTCTGCAAGAAACGTCTTTATCAGGGGCGCCTGGGTGGCTTAGTCAGTTAAGCGTCTGGCTTTCGCTTAGGTCATAATCTCATGGTTCGTGGGTTCAAGCCCCGCGTCGGGCTTTGTGCTGACAGCCAGCTTGGAGCCTGGAGCCTGTTTCAGAGTCTGTGACTCCCTCTCTCTCTGACCCTCCCCTGCTCACGCTGTCTCTTTCTCTCTCTCTCTCTCCTAGAAATAAATAAAACATTAAAAAAAAAAAAGAAACGCCTTTATCAAACCCTCAGGCAGGCAGCAAAATGCTGCTTGAAATGGAGGGGCCGTGGAGAAGTGAAAGATACAGGAGAACAAATACAAACAAATATTTCAATAAATTACCGGGCAGTGAATGCCGAAGTGTGCATCAGAGATGCTAATGAGGGGCAGCAGGAGGCTGGGGTCCTGGAAAGGGGCTGACAGGGGCGAAAGGGGAGACCCAGAGGTCATCGAGTGGCATGTCATCTCTCTGGCATCCTGTCCATTGAGGCAGCTACGACTGCCTTCATTTTATAGGTGGAGAAAGTAGGGCTTGGAGGGTGGAGTGACCTGCCTCAGGTGGCACCGGTCCATGTGGTCTGTCTGAGTCCGCAGCACGCCTGGGGGTCACGAAAGGAGAAGGGACTTTGGAGCCACCACGGCTGCCTGCCTTCTGGCTTTGTGAACTCGAATCCGCCGACACCACTGTGTGACCCTGGGTATGGTAGGTCCCATTTCTCTGCCTCGGTTTCCTCCTCTGTAAAAGGAGGTCAGTAACGGCCTCCATCTGGAAGCAGGGGGTGAGGGGACATGTATCTAGTGCCTGGAACGTGGCCTGGCCCCGAGGGAGCCCTGTGAATGGGAGCTTCCACTGTGACCACGCCTGAGCCGGGCATGAGGGTGGGCAGAGGGGGCGAGGCCCCTGGACTGGAGCTGGAGAGCTTCCTTCCTGGTCATCCCTGTGGGAGTTTGGGAGTTGGGCAGGGCCCCCTGGAGGGAGGAGCAGCTCAGGAGCTGATTTCTGTGGGTGGGAAGGGTGGGTGAGGCCATGCAGGGGCCACTGGGGAGTGTCCTACGGCCCAACAGCCCTCTTTCCCCCAGAAGGGAAGGAGATGAGCCTCTAGGCCCCTACACTGGGCAGAAGGGTGAAGGTAGCATCAGAGAGCGAACAGGATAATGGTGGGTATTTCTTTCTTCCTCCTCTGTCTCCCTCCTCTTCTTCCTTCCTCTCTTCTTTTCTCCTCTGTCTCTTCCCCTTCTCCCGTCTCCTCTCTTCCTTTCTCTCGTCCCCACCTTGGTCTAAAATGCCTGCGAAAAAGAGTCTGCTCTCAGAGGCATGTCATGAGTAACCCGCTTGTGTACTTGCGGTTTACCTACCTGTAGAAAATCCGTACCCAAGATCGCCACATGCTGTGGGCAAATGGTTTTCGATTCCGCTCCACAAATATTTACTGTGCTCTGGTTAACTGAGTGCACTTTGTGCCGGTGGGGCCAGAGAGATGCAAATGGGCAAGGCCAGTCCTCGGAGGAGCCAGTCTGGGGCCCCTGGCCGATGTTGGCAGAAGACAAGCCCCCTTTCCCGAGGATACTGAAGAGCTCTCTGTCTGCCGGTGCCCTGGGCCCACTCCCCTCTCCAACCAAGTGCAGAAAGGGTCACGGCTGCCAGTTCTGCAAGATCTTAACAAGACAGTCCATTGAAGGCGTAGTTGACAGAGCCCTGACTGCAGGTACTGGGGGCTCAGTAAATACCTGTCGGTCCATGGCTGATGGCACACACAAGCTGCCATTCTGATTTCATGTCTGTTTTCCCCTCGCCTGTGAGTTTTCCACGATCATCCATAAAAATAGAACTTTCCTCCTTGACACGTTTTTTTGGGACCACACCAGCCTTTGAAATGGACAGGCGCCGCTTTCGTTTGCACGTTGTTTCATTCAGAGAGTAAGTTTCGACCCTAACAACCAAGGTTTAGACGGGTCCCCGGATGAGCACAGTGCTGGTTTGCGAGCGCTCTCGGGGTAAAAAGGGAATCAGAAAAATAAGGGAAAATAAGATCCGAAGAGCAACTGGCGGTTGCAGCCAGAAAGACTGTTCCCGACACGCTTTAGGCTCTGACCTCCGATGTAGAACTGTGAGTAGTTCTGGCGGATAAATGACAAGCAGGAGTGACGTGTACTTCTTCTGGGCTGGATCGTTGAATTGTTCAAGCGAGACCTCCCAGAGACTTCCTCTCCTCGGGCATTGCAGGCAGCACTGTTGGGGGTGGGGGGCTGCTTCAGCCTCATCCTTGAAATGTGCCACGTGAACAACTGCTGGCCCGCAGCAGACGTGGTGGAGTGAGACGGGAGCCCTGGCTGTCTTAAGCCTCTAAAATTAGGGCTTGTTTTTTATCACAGTGTAACTTGGCCTGTCCTGACTGCTACATCGGGAACACAGAAACCCGGATTTGACAGCCAGTCCTTCCTTATCCTCGCTTCAGAGTTCAAAATATCAAATCTTCTTCCTTCTCCTCAGTCTTAATCTCTCAACACTGTGCTTTATCTGGCCAGCATGTACCAGGTAGCATGAGTGAAAGAGGTAACAAAGTTTTGTTAGACTAGTGATGTGCAGAGAACAATGGCTCCACTTGATGTAGGGAAGTTTACAGTGTGATGGGGGAGACAAAACAGAACCTTTCCCCTTACCCCTAATGTGCGTAATCACGGGCTATTAGGACTGACCTTTACTGTGAACTTTAGAGGAGATATAACTTAACGTTGTAGCCAAGAAGGCATTACTTCTCCATCTCTGACTTATCTATACCTACCCAGTGCCCATCATTAGGCTGAGCACTAGAGAGAGACAGAAGTGAATAAAACCCAGCCTAGTGGGTACAGTGACCCAAGAGTGGTTTAGGACCTAGTGCTCAGAACACCTAGGAGGAAAGAAGATACTTCGGGTGAGAAATCAGGGAAGGCTTCTTAGAAGAGGTGATAGTTTACCTACAAAGCCTTATCTTTCACCATGTGTTTGGGCCACTTCTTGACTCATTGTGGGCATGCAAAAATGGATGTTGAGCACGGCTCCCCACTTCTCCACCATGTGGGCCAACTCAGCCCTCCATGACCCATCAGAGATTACGCTTTCGATCTCTCCCTCAGCCCTGGGACTTCCCAGACTGCCTTATGCATGTCCAGACATTTGTCCAAGTACAGTGTGGGCTCTGCCCTGGAAGGCGAGAGCCTGGTTGGGTGCCCCTCCCTGCTCTGTGAAACCAAGAGTTAAATGAGGGCCTGGCATTCTCGGCAAAGTGTAGCAAGTGCTCATCTAACCACGCTCCCTGCAAGGAGTGCCTGCCTTGGTCGGGTGGGTGGCCATGTGTTCAACTCCCATTCCCGGTGTCCTGTGGGGAGAATTGAGCAAAGTGACTTAGCTCTCACTTGTTCAGCTCCGCAGCCTTTAGCAAGCAGCTCATTCACAAGTGGCTGCAAATTAATACAGTACAGACCAGCTACATAAATATCGCACCCTCATTGATTGTCTTCTGTAACCAAAGGCAAGGCTGCTGACTTTGTTACTTTGCCTACCATGCAACTCTGGAGGTCGTCTGGGCAGGTTTTGCTGCATATTTCTGTTTGCAAGTTGTCCTTGATGTATTGGGAAGAGAGTATTGCCCCTTACATTCAGATTCAATAAGTATTTATCAAATGCCTCTTATCTGAGAGGCATCAAAAGACATATTATCTTGTTTTATTTTTGAGTTAATAGCAGTAATAATTTGATAATATGACAGGACAGTCTTTACGATGCCTTCCTTCCTCCCCCCCGCCCCGGGTAAATATAATTATTGGAATTTAAATAATCTTTTAACTTTAAAAAACTCGAAGTAAACTTACAAGGAAAATAAAAAGACATGACAGCCCCTGTCTCTGGTCCCAGAAACCACAAAGGGCAGAAGAACAAGGTCTTCAATGCTGGGTGGTAGCTAAATGGACCCTCGGAGCCGATTTTCAAAAGTTAGAACGGGGTAGGTGAGCCACTGATCGCTGCACTATTCTCCTGTATTCACTTTATTGATTGTTAACCAACTTCAATGCATGGGATTGGAAATTGTAAATTACTTCCCACAATGCAGGAAAACAACGCCATCTTTCCATTTACCTGCCAGTGCTGAGGCCGGCTGGGTTTTTCCATCAGTTGTTTGGATTCCGCTGACAGTGACTTCGTGGGGGCCACCTCTCACTTCTACCCTGCTGGGGGGACTCGTGAGCACTTGGAGGAATTTGCAGGGAGCTCTACCCTCGGGGAAGCCAGAGTTTTAAAATCCGCAAGCAAGTCCCTTTTGCCTTGTTGAAGGAGAGACTTTGGGGTAAACCCCCGGGAAAGCTCAGCTGTCGCCTGACCCCTGCGGGTGGTGCCGTTTCCCTAACCTTGACCCCCAAGTCGGCCGTTTTTATCCCCTTTCCAAAACGTCGCTCGAGCCTGGCTGTGGTTTGAAAGAAAAAAAAAAAAACCACACAAAAAACACAAACAACCGCCCGTTTTGAGCTTCGGCCAAAGGACACTCGCTCCCCGGGGGCTTGGGGGCAACCTCTCCATCACCTCGTGCAGGGATGTTTAAATAATCGCAGACCACCAGCCCCCTTTCCGCTCTCGGTGCCCGACCCGCTCCCTGCCACTTCTCTCCACGAACGCCGGCAGGAGTGGGTGGCAGCACCGAGGCGATTTTATTCGCATTTTTTCCCTCCGGGTTTTGTCATGGAAACGCTGACACTACCTCCAGACGGCGGCCGAGCCCGGCCGGGGACTGAGGGCTTTTGGGACCCTGCGGGAGCGCGGCGCGCACTCCGCACTC
Organism: Proteles cristata cristata; assembly: GCA_017311185.1. Classification (NCBI taxonomy): domain Eukaryota; kingdom Metazoa; phylum Chordata; class Mammalia; order Carnivora; family Hyaenidae; genus Proteles; species Proteles cristata. The sequence goes on along the minus strand of JAESUZ010003530.1, from coordinate 1,011,148 downwards.
CCCGGGAAACAGCTGGACGCGACCAATTCCCGGGTAGGGGCGGGGGAGGCGCGACGCTCCGCCCCGGCGCTCGGCTCCCTCCCTCCTCCCGGCTCTCCGCGGGCGCCCTCCCCTCGCCGGGGGCTGCGAGTTGCATTTGGTAAAACCCAGCCCGGAATATATAGATCATTGGAGCGCAATGAAGTAGCCTTTGGAGCGGAGGGAGGCGGCCCGCTCGACAGCCACAGCGGCCAGCGCAGCGGCGGCGGCGGCACCATCCGCGCTCGCACCCCAGCCGCCCGGCCCGCGAGGAGGCAGCGGCGGCCGCCGGCGGGAGCGGAGGCGGCGGCGGGGACGCGAGGAGGAGCAGCAGGAGGAGCCGGAGCGCGCAGCCGGCGGGTCCACGCATCTCCGCACTTCCAGAGCAACTCCGGCGCCTTCCGTACCCCTGCCCGGGGCTGGGGGCTCCGAGAGCGGCCGCGAAGCCCTCCCGAGAGTCCGCCCTCCCGAGCCCTGCCCAGCCCTGCCCTGCGCCTCCCGGGCTCGGCTCCGCGCGGCAGGGTCCCGGCTCCTGCGCCCCGGGCGCGCCCCCCGGACACCCCGGTCCCCGCAGCCAGGACAAAGCCATGAAGCCGGCGCTGCTGGAAGTGATGAGGATGAACAGAATTTGCCGGATGGTGCTGGCCACTTGCTTGGGATCCTTTATCCTGGTCATCTTCTATTTCCAAAGTATGTTGCACCCAGGTAGGGGGCGCGTTAGCGTGGTTTTGTTGGATATTTTCTTCTCTCTCGCGCTCTCGCTCGCTCGCTCGCTGACGCCTGGTTTCTGCCTCTTCCAACCTTACCTCTTCTCCCTAAGCCACCTCGGGACTCCCTGCCGCCCGGGTCGACTAGTCGGGATGGAGAGGAGGAGGGAAGACGTGCTCTCTCTCCTCTCCTTCCTCCTGGCTCCAGGCTGGAGGATGGGAGCAAGGAGGAGCGGTAGTTTTTTTTTTTTTCTTCTTTCTCTCTCTCCCTTTTTTCTTTGTGTCTCTTGTCTGTCTGTCTGCGAGGTAGCAGAGCAAGGTAGAGAGGTTGTGGGCAGCTGCTGACGTGGGGGGCCGGCTTGAAGAGAACGCAACTCCGGTTGGATGCAGCGATCTGAGGATGAAAGGGGCGCCGGGAGGCTGCCGCCCTGCGCCTCGGCGCGCTGCCTTTCCCTGGGCTGGGGGCTGGGGGCTAAGGGTGTGCGCCCCGGAGAGGTGGCAGGTCCCTGCTGGGGAGCCCGAGGCTTTGGCTCCCACGTGTCCTGGGCTCAGCGCCGCGCAAAGGTGTGGGGAGAGGTTTGGTGCCCCGCACTGCCTCTCCAGCAGGCTGGGGAAGGGGCTGGGCGCCCGTTGTGTGCCCCCGGGGTCTGGCTCCGCATTGACCTTGCGGCTGGTGCCCTGGGGCTTGCTTCACCCTGCGCGCCCACCCCAACGGCTCTCCCGGCCCTGCGCTGGTCATGGCTCCTGGGTCACGCAGTGGCCGCAGCAGTTTTGGAGGAAACTTTGGCCCGGTCCTGGACTGACCGTCAGGTTCTTGCCCCACTCCTGGGTTCCGGACATCTGAAGCCCCCCAGAGGGCCCCGGGGCGCCTGGCAATGAGCCCCCTCCCCACAGCCCTCTGTAGCTTAGGCAAGTTACCCGTCTGAAATCGGAAGTGGGGGAGGCTCGAGGCTTGCCCCTTACAAAAGGCGCTATGGAAAGTTTGGGACCTGGGGAGGGAGGGGCGCCCTTGAGCTCTCGGCCAGGGGTTCACCGCTTGGCCCCGAAGCCCAACAGGTAGAAAAACCTTCTGAGGAGGCTTCGGGGTGACACCGATCTGCCCCGCGAGCCTTGGTATCCCCACCCCCACCTCACCCCTGACCGGCCTCCCAGGGCCACATTGGCTCCGAAATCCTTTTTTTTTCTTTCTTTTTTTTTTTTTTAACGCCTCCGAGTTGCCTTTCTCAGTGCAGCCACAGCAATAATTTGCTTTTATAATTGCAAGGAGGGAGCTGGAAACACATTTCCTTCCAGGGAAATGGGGTTGGATTTTTTTTTTTTCTTTTTTGTCTCCTGCGTTCTCCTTCCAGTGTGTATCTAACACTTTCAGCAGTCGGAGCCCCGAATTCTTCTAGCTTGCGTTTGGGTGGGTGGCAGGGGAGTAAAACTGTTCTTTCCATCAATTAGGCAGGGCTGCTGGTGTGAGATTCCTTGACAGCACCCGGGACCAATCGGCCCCTCTGCCCCGCTCGCCCTGGAGCAGTTGTTCAGGCCGCCAAGGATACGGTCTGACACTACCACTGGTAACCTCAGGACATCCGAGCCAGCCTTGTAAAAGATGGCTTTTGTTTGCAGTGGGGTATTTTTAGTTTCATGTCAGCAAACTGCAGGCGGGTTTGTCTCCTCACCCAAACCGGTGGTTGGGAAACTTCTAAGGGAATTTAAAAATGGACCTCGCTTATGCTCTGGGTGCAGCCGGCAAGGCCAGACACAGGGCAGCCTCCTGGAGGCCAGGCCAGACTCCACCCCAGAGACTGAGGGGCTGGGTGCTGTGCAAGTTCACTGGGGCTCACCCAGGCGGAACAAAGGGCCGAGTCATTTGGTCTCTACTCTACATGTGTGTCTAGGTCACTTAAAATTTTGCCAGGATAGAACATGCCAGGTTGTTCTCTGCAGAAAGGCCCAGGACAAGGGTGGATCTTATTCTCCATCCCGAATGCACTTTAACTTCTCTGCAGCTGTTAGTTGTCCAGGGAAACACTAACTGGTAATATCCCCCGTCTCCATGGTTTTCATACAGCCTGTGCCCTGCTTTTCATGTCTGAGACTTAGGAAATAACTTTCTAACCAGAGACACCAGGAAGAAACTTCTAACTTGTAACTGGCGCTTTGCTAAAATTATTGCCAGTTCTAGTTTACAGTGTCGACTTGAAAGTGGCATTCGACTTGTCTATCCAGCCTTTTGCGATCAGGGACAGAACTTTTTCTAACGCTGTCCTGATAAGGATCATCGGTCCTGACCTCTGCTCTCAGCCTTGCTTTCCTTCCTGGCCCCATTTCCTTTCAAGAGCTGGCATTTGCTTATTATTCATATCTATCTGAGTTATGTTCAACTGAAAGGTCTGCCTTATGCTGAATTACATATGGTTCTATGAAAACTCCATGCCAATAGTTTATTAGGACATGAGCCATAAAAGTAGGCTTTGAAATCAAAATTAAACATGTCCCTATCTTTTTTTTTTTTCTGTTTTATTAAACTTCATGGTTGATGACAGCTGATGCTGAATCTTTTCTACTGCTTTGAATTTCTTTAAAAGTTAGCCGGATCTTTGCTTCTTTGAGGATTTGGGGTCATTTGTAGGATGATCCTTTGGCCTGGCTGTGCCGTTTCGGTCTTGAGAGATGTCCCCGGGAGAGGCAGAAGGGACCGCAGCGTGAGACAGATGGTGTTGCTAAAAATTTGGAGCCCTCTGGTAGGAGTTCCACATACCTGTGTCTGAAACAGAAAAGTAGTATTCCAAGAGAAATGGAGCCCGGCTTCATCAGTACCTTGAGAACACCCGGAGTGTGAGAGGTGGGGGAGAAACAAGGAGACAGCTGGTGATGGGCTGGCGGCCTCTCCCTCTGATTCTTTTTTTTTTTAAATTTTTTTTTAATGTTTTATTTATTTCTAGGAGAGAGAGACAGCGTGAGCAGGGGAGGGTCAGAGAGAGAGGGAGTCACAGACTGAAACAGGCTCCAGGCTCCGAGCTGGCAGTCAGCACAGAGCCCGACGGGGGGCTCGAACCCACGAACCGCGAGATCATGACCTAAGCGAAAGTCAGACGCTTAACCGACTAAGCCACCCAGGTGCCCAACTCTCCCTCTGATTCTAATCTGGGGCCCACTGTCTCTTCCACTTCTCTAATTCTTCAGCAAGGCATAAACTTGAGTGGTTGATCTTTAATTTGGTTGGAGGGTTCAGGAGAAGTGGGCCTTGTCAGTAAGGTGGCTTTCTTTAGATCTCTGACACTCTGAGTTGTAGTCTTTGTTTAGATTAGGGTTTTTTTAAAAAAAATTTTTTTGCTATGTCTGTTTTTTTTTTCAGAGACAGTGTGTGTGTGTAGCCTGCACATGAGAGGGGAGAGAAGCGGAGAGAGAGAATCTTTTTTTTTTAGCATTTATTCAGTTTTGAGAGACAGAGAATGAGTGGGGAAGGGGCAGAGAGAGAGGGAGACACAGACTCTGAAACAGGCTGAGCCATCAGCACAGAGCCTGATGTGGGGCTCTAACCCACAAACTGTGAGATCATGATCTGAGCCGAAGTCGGATGCTTAACCGACTGAGCCACCCAGGCGCCCCCGGAGAGAGAGAATCTTAAGCAGGCTTCACGATCAGTGGAGAGGCAGATGCGGGGGGCTCCATCCCACCACCCTGGGATAGTGACCTGAGCCAACATCAAGAGTCTGGTGTTCAACTGAACCACCCAGGCGCCCCACGATTTTATGTTTTAGTTATCTCTACACCCAGTGTGGCGGTGAGCTTACAACTCTGAGATCAAGAGTCGCATGCTGCACGGAATGAGCCAGCCAGGCCCCGGGGGATCAGGTTTTAGGCCCTATTCAAATCCCAATGTTTTATGCAGTGCCTGACACATAGTAGGTTCTCGATAAAGTATCTGCTAGAGACTAGCAAGAGTAGCTCAGCTCTAGGGGACCCTCTTCTCTGGTTTTCAGGCCCGTTACCAAGCCTTGCGGAGAATGCCCTGTCCGTGAGTCTGGGTCTGTGTGGTGGGAAGGGTGCCTTCCCTGCCTTCCTGGTCTCTGAGAGCCCTGCACACATGGATTCCGTTCAAGTCGTCGTCCTTGTACACCAGCGGGAGCATTCCCCGCGGCCTTGTTTGCTGCCCTGAGGTATGAAGCAGCTGGGGCGCTGCTCATGGCCTGGGTCCTGGGGAAACTCCGCCTCCGGTAGCCGCTGACGTGAAGAAACCCGTCCACAGGATGAACACCTTTTGCCGGTGTGAGCGGCTCCTAAAGTTGGTGGGAACGGAACCAGCTGCTAGTGGTTTCTGCACACGTTCAAGTCCATCAGTGAATGCATCCTGTAAACATGCATCCTGTAAACACATGTGCTGTACGGTCTAGCCTACCTGCCCCAGACGGCTGGGCTGTGATGGGGCTGTGTCTGTCGTGCAAGGAGTGCAAGGCCAGGGGTGGGGTAGGGGGTGGGGGGAGGCCCCCGGGGCTGCATTTGTGGGAGTGTGTGAAGGGATATCCTCTGAACCTTCCTTTTGTGTCACTCCCTGGGATTGTGGTTTTGTTTGACAGCTCCTGTTCAAAGAAGAGAAGCTTGCGGAGGAGAAAACCTTTTCTCCCTCTTTCTCTTCCTCTTTTTTTTCCTTCTGCCATATGTTTACTTTCACTGTTGCCTGGAATTTCTGTGCCTTGGTCGAAGGTATTGAAAGATTATCCCCTTTATTTAAAGACTTCTTGGGTTACCCCTTTGTAGTTTCACTTGATTAGATTGAATGCGCAGGGCCTTTGTGTTATGATTTTAATCTAATTATAAACATAATATGTGCTCATTTTAGGAAATTGAGGAAGTGTAGAAGAGAAACCATCATATAGGATTCTACCACCCACAGCCTACAGGTGCTTTATTCTATATATTATTGAATATATATGTTAAAAAATAGTTGACATTATATCATGCCTTTTGTACCTGTTTGATGTAGTTGAGACAAATGCATCATTATGGCGACTAGTTATTAAGTTTAAAGACAGAATTTAATCTCAAACATAGATTTGCATATGCCTCCGCTGTCCACCCCCACACCCCCCTTTGCAGGATGTCAGTCCTGTATCGTTTTTATGCTTTTTTTTTTTTTTTAAATACTTATCTATTTGTGTGAGAGAGACAGAGTATGTACGGAAGAAGGGTACGAAGAGAGAGAGCGAGCGAGAGGGAGGGAGACACCGAATCCGAAGCAGGCTCCAGGCTCTGAGCTGTCAGTACAGAGCCTGACGCAGGGCTCAAGCCCACAAATCTCCAGATCATGACCTGAGCCGAAGCAGACGCTTATCCAGCTGAGCCCCCCAGGTGCCTCTTTTTTTTAAGCTGCACACGAATCTTTTTGCTTACACATAAAATGAGTTTGGACTCCCCAGTTTGTAGGGGAGGTTATCTATCTGGAATTTCCTTTGCAAAGGCAGCAGCAGGGTCTCAAATATGAGACTGTTATGAATCCTGAAAGCAGCATTGAATAACTGAAGGCTAAAACTTGTCCAGTATGGGGTCTTCCTTTGGCGGTTGAAACATTTGCACCTCAGTGGAGCATTGTCATAGCCGTATTAAGATGAGGCAGATACACTTAGGCAGTTTCCTCCAACAATTACGGCCACTGCTCATGAGCCCTCATTTCACTGCCTTCTGAAATAAAAGTGGTGGTCAGGCAGTAGTGGAAGAGTGACTGGAGATTTCCTTGGAGCGGGGGATGTGGGGGTCCATCCTGCGGCAGCAGAGGTGGCTGCGGTTTACATTATCTGGTTGGAAAGTCATTTTTCTTATGACCAGCTCTATCAGCACAGTCATTTAAAAACAGGAAGTCAAATACTTACAGGTTCAGTCCCCACCCTTTCCCCTCTTAAAATCTGCCCACAGGACCCACCTCCTAATCTGGGGAGGGTAGGTGAAAAAGGCCTGTGAAAGTCATTGCCAGCAGGCATGCAAGTTCAGATTCTTAGAAAAACCAGAAGTTGTTTTGCTTACTCAGTTTTTTCTTTTTCATTTCTTTTCTCTTGAATTTCGAGACCCCATCTTAAGGCACATCTTCCTCTGAGGTCACTGTATAGTCTGATCTGTCAACTAAAAATTTCTGGAAACTTATTTGATGCATCTTAGATCAAATATAATTGATCAAAATTGACGAGCTGAGTTGTGCTTTTTTTCTCTGTCTCTTGTCTCTTTCTCTTCTACTCTGTGCCCAGCCTGGCAGGTGGGTCTAGGCACAGTATTAGGGATTCAGTATTGATTTGGGCCCCTAGGGAACTTCCATTCTAGTGGGATAGCCAGACTTTACGCAAATGCAGAAGTAAAGTACATGGCCTGTCAGGTGGTGTGAAGAGAGAAAAACAAAGCTGGGAGAGTAGATGGGGGGCAGGAGTTGCACTTGAATATATAGGTAATTAAGGAATGTCACTAGTAGGATGACCTTGGAGAGCAGAGGCTTCAAGGAAGGGAAGGGCCCATCCACGTGTCCATCCCCAGAAGAATATTCTGGGCACAGAGCAGCTGAGGCCTGTCTCTGAGGTGGGAACTCGCTGGGCAGGCAGCACTGAGTGTTCAAAGCAGAGGGAGAAGCCTGAGCAGAGTCTGTGCAGGGGTCCTGTGGCAGGTTGGATGGGAGATCAGGAAGCTTCTCACTTGCACCTTTATCTTTGGGCAGCTGGTCCTGCGTTTGGTAATGTGGTCACCGTGTTGATCTCATTTCTCCTCACCCCACCACCCCCACCCTAGACCACAAATCAGTAAAAGAGATTTGAGAACCATTTTAACAGAGCTTGTGTTGGGAATTTCTTCAAACAAGTGTTCAGGGTGCAATGCATGGCGTTCGCAATTGCAAACAGCGCAGACAGCCCCTGACTTCTGCGTGTCCTCGGTAGGAGCGTCCGGGCGGGATGGACTTGAACATCTGGACATGGAAGGCCCGGGTCCTGCTGGGGTCCTAATCAATTACCATATTTTCTCCATTCTAAGAGACTCATTTTTTCACATTTTTGTATCGGTGAAATTTGACGATGTCATCATTGATGGCTGCTTGACACTGTGCTGCGCTTTTTCTTTCTCATCAGGACACAAAGTGGCCATTGTCTTAAGAGTTGGTGCTCTCGGATACCAACTCTGTAAATAGGGAAAGTACTTTTTGCAAACCACGGCACATGCCGTGATCTTAGTAAGGTGATGGTAAAGGGTACCCCTGTAAGACGCAGGTGCCAGGTGAGGGCCTGGAAGTGCCTGGTCAGCCTTGACTGTGGGCTTCATGAAGGCGTGGGGAAGTGAGTTATCTAACCTGGGGCTTGACCCTGGGAGTTCCAATAGAAGTACGTGTAGACCTTTCTTGGGGAGAGTATCACAGTGTGGATTTTAGTTTCTCTCATGGCCGTTGAGCTCACGTGGTCTTTATAATTTCTCTGGCCCTTTTAGAAATGTAGTTGTTTGTTTGTGTATACATCTTCTTCTTTTGATTCATCAGGGCATGGATTCTGTCTCTGAGGTTGGCCCAAAGGTACTTGGAAACATATTAAGAGTAAACAAGTGAATCTCAAAGACACCTGTTCCCTCCTGTCCCCTCCTCACCTGTTTGTTTAGGGTCCAGAGGGAAGAGCTGGGTTGCTTTCCCAGGACCAGGCAGCTTCGGGGGGGCGGAAGAGTCTAAGTATTTTAAGCAGAGAGTATTTAATGGAGGGGATCTGGTGCTTATGAAATTGCTAATGAAATTGCCTCCAGGAAGGAGCCCCCAGCTGATAGTACATGTAATCATTTACGAACCAACCTATATTGGCTGCTCAAAACAGGAGTGTGGCTGCCTCCAAGAGTCTCCCCGAACTCCTGAGCCTGACAACAAACTGAGGGTACCGAGAACCAGGGGTCAGAAATCCTGATTCCAGAGTTGGAATGATTCCCCACTGCAGCCACCTCTTGACACCCAGAAAGATGGCGGGAGGACCATGTGATGCTGTCGTAAAACCTCTTCTGTCCCCATCACCACATTAGCCTGCAGCCCGGAAGGCAGGAAGTTGGTCTCTGCCTCAAGTCTGCTTTTATTTATTTATTTTTTTAAGAGCTTCTGTGCATATGTATATATTTAGAGAGAATGCAAGTGGAGGAGGAGCAGAGAGAGAGAGAGAGAGAGAGAATCCCAAGCAGGTTCTAAACCATCGACCCCAGAGCCCAATGTAGGGCTCGAACTCACGAACTATGAGATCATGACCTGAGCTGAAACCAAGAGTCAGATGCTCATCCGACTGAGCCATTCAGGCACCCCTCATGTCTGCTGTCTAAGTCTTGAGTGAGTGCTTCTGTTTGGAGAAACCAAATTCACATCCAGAACCCTAGCTTCAAGGAAACCTGGGAAGTATGGCTTTTCAATGACCAGCATCTGCTGTGTAAGAAGACCTTCTAGACAACAAACTATTTGTAAAAAAAAAAAAAAAAGACCTTCTAGAAGGGAGGATAGTGGAATGGATGGTGAGCAAATGTCCACATACTCAACTGCACATTGGTACACTATTGGTGAAACATACTTGAGGAGTCATTCCCGATATATGTTGCTTATAGATAATTTAGATGTATTACCGCCATTATCTAAATATCCAGGGTAAGGAGATTTCTAACTTTCTAACAGTAGTGATTGTAAAACCACATGTTTGTTATCCTCCAAATAATTCTGTTGGCTGACACCTTTGTGCACCCTGATTCTGTCATCGTTTTTACTTTGTACTGTGGCAGACGGACACTTGGAGGAGTGCGCGTGCCTTATGAGTGTCCGTGCGCTGGGGTTTCTCGGCTGGGATCTTTCTAAGCCTCCATTCCATTTTGTGAGGATTAGTTTAGGTGAAAGTAAATAATATAATCTGTACATCTACTTATGATTCGTTGTAAATGGCGAGCCATGAATATGCCTGCTCAGTAGGATCCCTGAAACAGCCATAGGGTCCTTTCACTTTGTGGCTCTCCATCTCCCTCCTCATGACACCCGGGCTTCTTTTTCTTCTTTATTATTTTATTTTATTAAAATGTTTTTAAATGTTTATTTTTGAGAGATAGAGCGCAAGCAGGAGAGGGGCAGAGAGTGGGAGACACAGAATCCGAAGCAGGCTTCAGGCTTTGAGCTGTCAGCATAGAGCCCAATGCAGGGGCTTGAACCCCGAAACTGTGAGATCATGACCTGAGCCGAAGTCAGACGCTCAACCAACTGAGCCATCAGGCGCCCCTCTTTTTTTTTTTCTTTAGAGAGAGAAAGTGAGTGGGGAAGGGGGCAGAAGGAGAGAGAATCTTAAGCAGGCTCCACACTCAGCTCAGAGCCCAATGTGGGGCTCTATCCCACAACCCCTGAGCCAAAATCAAGGGTCGGACACTGAATCACCGGAGCCAGCTAGGCACCCTCATCTGTGTTTCATAAAAGGCATGTGAGTTGTTGTGGTGGGTTATGTGGAAGTGTTTGTGTTGATTTGTATATTTCATATTAAAGTTCTTTTTTTAGACTAAATATAAATGAAAGACTTAACGTTGCCTTCCCAGGGCCTAGGGTCCACTAGACTTTGGAACTCCAGGTCTGGACTTGTCTCGGATGTAATCAGTGACTGCTAGACCTGCCACAGCCAACTTGGGGTCAAGGTGCTAGTAACCTGGTGCTAATTTTGGTAGGCAGAGTCCGAGTTTGCTGCAGTTAAAGGGGACAGGCAGCAAGGATATCTCCAGGATCACCTGAAGTTTGCTTCTGACTCGGGTGGGTACGGGTAGCGATAAAGAAACCTGGTAACGTAGGTGTTTAAGTCCGTATCAGTCTTGTGCGTCGTTATCCTAAAAGCCTCAGGAAGAAAACCCACAAAGGCAACTCAAGTTGAAACAGGCTGGTGGCTGGGCTTCTGCTTGAAGCTGTTAACTTCAAAGAATCCCAGAAGGGGGAAGGCACAAAGGCCCCTCCAAGGGAGTGTTGTAATATCACACTTTACATCTCTTAATGGTTGACATATTTTCCCTTTGTTGTCATCGTCCGTGGTCATTCTCCATAGAGAAAAGAGCACAGAATTTGCAGTCAAGAGACCGGCTTTCAGACCTTGGCCGTCTAGTATATTGGACGTCACTCAAGGTGTTTTTGTTGAATGCTAAGCGTTAGGCTCTGTTCTGGGTGCAGGGACGCAAACAGACGAAAATCCACGTCCTCACAGTACATTCTCCTCGGGGAAGACGCCGTAACCAAATACATGTTTAAAACAGAGGGTACGTTGGGTCAGGACAATTAGACAGGAAGGAGGATGTGAAATGGAAGCAACCTGGGGACGGCAGTTGGCAGTAGAGATGCTCTGACGAGGCGTCCCTGAGGACGTGGCTTTCTTTAAAGATAGAAGGCGACAAGCCGGGGAAATAATATGGGTATTTCTTGGGTACTATTTCTGAAGATCGACAGGGGCCAGGTGTTCAATACGTTATTTCTCAAAAGAAACTTACAAGGTACACACGGCTATTATCACATTTTATAAGGGGGGAAACTGAATATCACTTGCTTGAGGTCAAATTGAGAGGATTGAGGAGCCATGGCTGTCTAAGATCTGTTGCTCTGAACATCTGGTGGGGCTCTCAGTTGGGGGTTGCCCCCTCCGCCACGGTTGGAAATGCGTCCGGACGCTCTTGGTCGTCTAGGGCTAAGGCTGCTAGACCTCCTGCAAAGGATGGAATCTTTCCGCCCATCAGAGTCATCTTTTCCAAATGCCAATAATGCTTCTCCTTGAGAAATACCTCAAGACTCTCCAGCCTTGAACAGCGTCTGGCGGACTACCTGGCCGCGCCCCACGGCTTGGGCAAGTGCCCGGCAAATTGCAGCAACTTAATAATGGATTGAATGACGGAGTGAAAGTCACAGCCTCCGAGATTTGGTCCCTTCCTTTGCCAAGTGAAGGTAGTAGTATTATCTCTCCAACCTGATGGCGGGGGTGAGGATTACACCTCAAACTAGATGGGAAACTAGATGGGAAAATGCCTTGAAATGGATGCAGATGATGTGCACACAGATTATTAGAATAAATGCACCGTGGTTTCTCATTCTGAGATATTGATCTTCATGTTCACAACAATGTGGTTGTATTTCATTCCATTTGAAATCTGAGCAGGTTTATCTATTTTGTGTTTACGCCCTGCACTGTAAAGATTACTAAGAGGGTCCTGCTTCTGGACTGCTGTATCTTCTTTCTTTCTTTTTTTAAAGTTTATTTATTTATTTTGAGAGAGACAGAGTGTGAGTGGGTGAGGGGCAGAGAGAGAGGGAGACTCTCCAGCAGGCTCTGAGCTGAGAGCCTGGGGGCTCAGACTTACGAACTGTGAGATCATGACCTGAGCCGAAATCAAGAGTTGGACACTTAACCGACTGAGCCAGCCAAGAGTTCTGAGTATCTTCTTTCTGTCTGCACTAACCCCTCTGTCTGCTGGGCCGCCTCGCCTCCCTGCCAAGGCCAAAATTGAGCTCTGCCTCGGTGTCGCATTTTACAAAAGCAGAGTTTGTTTGGTGAAAACTCAGCTTTGTGGTTTCATGCTGAATGCATAGGCCGTGGCTTTCCTCCACTGATTAACTCAGGTCCTCATTAGCTATAAAAGGTAGTGTTGGAAAAATAAAACATAGGGCACACTGTCAGTGCCATTTCTGAAGGGTGGACTCAGGAGGATACAAAGTTCCAGAAAAATAGCCGTTGATTGGTGGCAGCCCTTACGTGAGCCGTGGTTTGGTGGCTTATGTGGCTCATTGCACAGGACAGAATCAATTGGCTTTTGTCACCACACTTGAATCTGTTGTGTGCAGAGGAGGACTGTGTGGCTTCTTCTTGCACAGGGGCCAGTCACCCCAGTCTGCTAGCCTCATGGAGGTGCCCCTGGGGGGTGGCATTCATGGTGGGGGCGGAGGCCCTTTCTGCCATGGTCACCAGAGAAGGTACAGGTGTGTTTGGTGCTCTTCCCTGCCTCACCCCTTTCTTTCCTGGAGACAGTCCTGCTGGGCTTCATAGCCAAGGTTTGGGGGGGCATCAGTGCTCGTGGGTCTTTACAAGTTGAAAAGTCTATCTTTTTAGACACTGGACCCTCCAGATGAACTTTCCACCTCACCCGACTATTGATTTAGATTTAGTGGTTCTCAACTGGGAACCATTTTGCTCCCTTCTCTCTCCCACTGCAAGGGACCTTTAGCAATGTCTGGAGAAGATTTGGTTGTCACACCTGGGGAGGGGGGTGTCCTCCTGGCATCTAGTGGGGAGGGGCGTCCTGTATGCGCTGGACGGCCTCCCCCTACCCACCGCTCCCCACCAACAAAGAATAATCCAGCCCAGAATAGCAATAGGTGGGAAACTCTTATTTAGATTCTATAGTTTTTTGATGCTTTATTAAGAACAACACACACACACACACTCACACAGAATAATACAAAAGTGCTCGCTTGCTGAATACCTACTTTGTATCAGAGAGCATACCAACTGCTGTTCTTGGATTATCACATTTGATCTTTGCTCACCTTGTGAGGTGAGCGTTTACCAGTTCCATTGTACAGATGAGCAAACTGAGGCTTAGAGAGGTTAAGGGGCTTGTTTAAGGTCACAGAGCTGGAAAGGTAGACGTAAGGACCCTTGCCCGGGTCTGACTGACACCGAAGACTGTGCTCTTCATGTCACCATTATGCTCCGTTTACACATTCTTGCTTTCAGGTAATTAGGTCGGGAGGTAATTTGTTTATAAGGGCCTTAGGCTCAGCTGCTGACTCTAAGCGGGACATTCAGTGATAGCCTCTTCTCTTCTTACCCTGTACTCTATCCCGGCATGAGCTCATCCCCTCTTGGGAACAGTGCTGTCATCTGTGTTCAGGTGACACTTCTCACTTCTACCTGGATGTATCCTGAGGTCAGAGTGCAGAGCATATGTTACCTCCTGTGTCGAATCTTCATCCGTCCTCTCGGTCAGATAAAGGGGATGGACGGCCTTCCTCTGCGCCCCGTGGTGCTTTGTGTGCGTGCACTGCTCCTATTACACACTCCGGTGTATTGGGTCACTAAGAGCAGGTCGTGTCTCGTTCAGCCCGGCACCTCAACACCTGACTAGAGCCTGGTCCAGAGAAGGTGTCCCAGGCTGTTCAGGCCGCTGCAACAAAATACCACAGACTGGGTGGCTCTCAAGCAACTGGAGTTTCTTCCTCACAGCTCTGGAGGCTGGAAGCTTAAGATCAGGGTGCCAGGGTGATTGGGTGAGGGGCCTCTTCTGGGCTGTAAACATCTTGTGTTGGAGCTCCCCGTGGCAGAAGGGCTGAGGCAGCTCCCCGGGGCCTTTGAGGAAGGCCCACCCTCATGACCTAATCACCTCCGAGGGCCCCGCCTCCTAATATCACCACCTCGGGCATAAGTTTCCAACGTATGACTTTTGAGGGGGAGGAACACAAACATCAGGATGGTAGCAGTAGTCACTTAGTCAATATTTATTGAAAGAACGGATACATGGATGCTGATTGGCCACCAAAAAGAAAATCTCGCTAATTGAGGTGGTGAGTCCGGACCTTTCAGCAGTTAGCCTTGCCTGTTAGGTTTTCCGTTTGTGCAGTGGGTGAGCAGCCGTGGAAGAGAGCAAAGAGCGATTCATTTAACAATTCATTTAACGATTCATTTAACAGTTCATTTGGCTAGGGATGTCGACCTAGCCAAAAAATGAACAGCTTTTGAAAAGGTGGTTGTTAGGTACTGGGGCCACGATGGTAAACCAGTATGGCCCGGGAGGGACCTGCCGGTTCACCCGGAATGGGAGAGTGCCTGGAACAGGACCTTTCTAGGACAGCATTGTTCCACCAGCATATACTGCCAGCTACGTGTGTAACTTTAAATTTTCCCATAACCACGTTGAAAAAAAAAAGGTAAAGAAAAAAAACAGGTGAAATTAATATCTAAAGAATCCTTTTAACAAGCAATGAGTATTACAAATTATTGAGATTTTACATTTTTGCACCAAGTCTCTGCACTAGGTGTATATTTTACATTAACAACACATCTCGACTCAGACTAGCCACATTCCGCGTGTTTGGGGCTACCGCATTGGATCATGCTGCTCTGAGGTGTTCGAACGCCCCTTTCCCCTTTATTTAAGCCGTGTTTTATTTCCTGGGTTTAAGCTGTACCTTCTGGGACTCTAGGTGTTAAATGAGAAATGTTAGCCGTGGAGTCAGATATGTGCCTCTCAAGTAATTTCAGACCTTGAAAATACCTTCAGAGTCTTCTGGTTAGTCCAATGCCGCCTGAGGCTTGACCCTCCTAATGAGGTCCTAACAAACCCTGTAACGTAGAGAGAGAAACAGTCATCACCTCCATTCTACAGATGAGGCAGTGGAAATGCAGAGGGGTTTAGGGAATTGCTTACATTTGGTTTGAAATGGTTCTTACACAAACGTCTGGAGGCAAAGACAGGCCCAAGGAGCGTTCATTCTGTTGCAGTGGACAGAATACGTATGATTAACTGTCTGCAGGGCCAGATGTGCTTGGGGTTACAAAGAGAGACCAACAGCTAAGGATGGAGCAGGAGAGCTTTGATTTAGAGTGAGGGTGTTGAGGAGGACTTTGTAGGAGAGGTGATGTTTGCTGGGCCCAGAAGGATGGGTGGAGAATTTCTAGGGGATATGAGAGAAGGGGAGGAAAGACATTTCAGGTGAGTGCACCCGCCAGAACAGGGGTGAGGCGGGAAGGAGAGTGATGTCTGGAACACAGAAGGCTCCAGGGTGGACTTGGAGGGCTCTGACTGCTCTCAAGTTTGAATTTTACTCTTGGCACCTGGGAGCCATAGAAGGTTGAAGGTCTCTTGTTTTCCAGATGATGAAATTTAAACTCCATTTAATTAAACCCTTTGGTTTCATGTGAAGGGCAGATGTTTTCAACGCACTCTCTCAGATGAACTCGGCCATTTTGCAGTCGTTTCTATTATCATTTTAATGGGAGGTAGGAAGGTTATTCATGAATGTCTAAAGTGTGAAGTAAGAAATAGCTTAAAAGCACTCTGTGATGGGATTTAAAACTCTCGCTGTTGGCTTTGCTTGTGCCAAAGTGATAGGCCATGAAGGTCAAGTTTCAGTCTCTCAGTTGCTAATGGTGCCCTAGGTTCACTGTCAGAGGCCCTGGAGGAAGTGGTAGGAGAAAGGGAAAGTGTGTAAATAGTCGCAGGGAGAATTTCTCCCTCCATTGTTGAGCCCCTGGGTCTGTCTGGGGTCAGGATGCAGATGTGGGCTGTCCTAGAGAGGCAGTATAGACTGGAGAGCCAAGTCAGCTGCTTCCTCCTGGGAACCAAGGCCCAAGGGTCAGGTTTTGGGGCCGCGAGGAGACTGGCCCTATGGGCAGTGTGTGGGGTCCGATCTCATTGTCCCCCTGAGAGATGTTGCCCTAAGTAATCTTCATATCAAAAGGCCCCCACTTTCTACCACTCTACTCCTGGGCTGTGGGAGAGGGGACGGGTTAATTATGGAGCTCACACACAGCATAAAGAGGCATCTCGGGCTTTCAGAACCTCTTCTGGGGAGCATTGTGCTTGGGACAAAGCTGAGGCCTCCCTTCATTTTCTCTCCTAGACTGTTGCACTTGACACCCATTGATACATATCCTAGAGCTGGTTTCCACATAGGGATTTGATCCCTTTTTTTAATCCCCCTTTGATCCCCCTTTTCCCATTAAAGCAACAACACACAGAACTTTCCGAAAGGCTTAATTTTTTAAAAAAGTGATATAATGGTGTGGACATGCATCATTGTTTAAGGGGGCATGCGGCCATGCAAATGGTGGGGCTTCTGGGTTTACACTTGCAAACCTGTGAGGATTTAGGGATTAAGGATCGGAAGGTCTCATAAAGGCAGTACTTACTCTTGGAAGTCTATGCGAAAGTACTGGAATGGAGATTATTTTGAAAATGGAAGAATTAGATAGTGAAGTCTTATGAGCCCAGGTTTTATGTATGTCGGGCTTTCTGTATAATTTTGTTATTCAAAAATGGAGGCGCAGGTGTGAAATCAGAAACCTAACAGGCCATCCTTTGGTTACTTGTAATAAAGCAGCTTTTGTTGGGAAAGTGTGAGCCATGTATGAAAGATAATTATGTGCTTAAAAACATTAACTGGTAGTGATAGCCTTGCTCATTTGAGGATGATCCATTTAATTCAGGAGGGGAGTGGCTCAGAGCTCTCACAGGACACAGAAGAGAGTTCTTCCTGGGGTTTGTGCAGACTTTGTTTCCTGTGTCTGTAAGATACAAATTGAGGTTTTTAAAAATAAATGCAGGTTTGATAATAAGTGCCTTCCTGCACTTGGGATCCAAGCTATGTAAAGGATGTTGTCGTCAGAAAGTCCCAGCAATGTTCCTTGTGGAACATAAAAATGTTTATTTTGCATGGGAAATAAATGTGGAGTGGCCCCAGAGCACCCAGTCTTGGTAGAACAGGGGAGGGGCAGAAAGAGGGGAGACACAGAATCCGAAGCAGGCTCCAGGCTCTGAGCTGTCAGCACAGAACCCAATGCAGGGCTCGAACCCACAAACCATGAGATCATGACCTGAACTGAAGTCAGATGCTTAAAGGACTGAACTACCCAGGCACCCCATGCTTAGTCCATTTCTATGACGATTTCTCCCAACTCAGATCTTGTTTTATTAACGGGTCTTGAAATTGATACACATTTACAGTCAGGGTTAAATCGTAATTAATGTAACTGTTCATACAGTATGAACAGATTGGCACCAATTTGCCCCTCCATCCATTACTCAAACATGTAGTGACCAAACATTTATCTGACTAAAGAGACAAATCTCAATATGACTTAGTTCCTGCATTCAAACAGCTTGTAATTTGGCAAGTGGCGACAGACCCATAATTGTTAGTTGCAGAGCTTTGTAATAATGGCTATAGGCGGCTAGAAAAAAGGAGTAATTAGTCGAAGGAGGTCAGGGAGCTTCACAGAGAAGGAACCTTTGAACTGGACTCCAGCCATTCTGTTATACAACAAGCATTGAATGCCTACTGTGTGTGCCAGGACCATTTCAAGTGCTAGGGAAACAGCAGGGGACAGACTGTGATCCCTGTCTTAATGAAGCTGAGGTTGGTATACAATTTATCAAGTGGCAAGGTTTGCAACACCACTGGCTCTTTTCTACCATTGTTCCCCTCCCCTGCCATGTAATGTCAGAGTAAAGCAGTGTTCTGTTTATGTATATATATAATGTATATATGTAATTCTGATCATCCATTTAAATTCAGGTGTATTACAGAGAATTTTGGAAAAAAAAAAAAAAAAGGATCCATTTCCAAAAAAGCCATCCCTGATCCCTGCCACCCAGGAAAGATCTCTGCTAACTTCTAGTTTGTTTTTCTCTGCACATATATATATATTTATAAAGATGAAAGCAGTGTGCATATATTGTAGCGTATCTGCTTTTGCCATTTAGTACTGAATCATGGGTATTTTCTAATGTCATCCAATTTTCTTCGAAAACACCACAATATTTCATCATGGTTGTCATAATATTCCATCATATGGATATGTCATCATATGGACAGAATTTAGTCATTTCAAAAAAGATTTCCTCCTTTGAAAACATTGTCATGATATATATACTTCTTTGTATATAAACCTTTACCTGAGTTTCTTAATATTTCTCTGGAATAAACCTTCAGAATGGGAATGCACAGGTTATGGATTTGTGAAGGCTCTTGACACGTGGAGCCAAATTGTTTCCTAGAGGGTTGTGTCCATGTATGTTGCACCCGGCAGGCAGTGTGAGTTTGTCAGTTTCACCGACGGCAGCCAGTGTGATTTGGTGGTCAGCCAGATGCCTACCAGAGCCTCCCTCCTACTAAGTGTGGATGCTAGTCCTTCATTTTTGGTCCACTCTCGACGACAGGCTTCACAAGAGCACAGGCTGTGTCCCCAGTGCCTGCCCCGTCACGGCCGTGCGATAAAACAAACGTTTGCTGAATACGTGCTTGCGTGTCTGAGGCAGTGAGCCAAGAGGAGCAGGGTGAGGTTTCACTGGGAAGTTGGGGAGAGCCTCGAACTTCCTTCGTTGTCCCAAAGTAGTTCACCGTGGACTTGCAGGGAAAGAGAAACTCATCAGTAGGCAAGCGCCTGGGTGAAAGCCACCCCCACAGTCTCAGTGCGGGCCCGCGAGGCCAGCAGATCAGGGTTGATCAACCTCAGGGTTGACATTCAGTGAAAAGATATGCCTTAGCTGCTCACTTGCTTTGTGCCCTTCACTTGTGTTAAAAACCCACGTAGTCTTCTCAGCAGTCTGGCGAGGGAGGCACCATTTTTAGGTGGATGGAGACGTATTTTGTAATGAAGATAACGTAGCGCCGTGGTCTAAACGTTTGTGTGCCCCCTTCCCCGCCAAATTCATATGCTGAAACCCTATCCCCCAGAGGTGAGAGGTTTAAGAGCTGGGAACTTGGGAGGTGCTTGAGTCATGAGAGAGCACCGAATCCTAACTGCAGACCACCAGGGAGCGTCTGCTTGGGTCATGAGGATGGAGCTCTCAGGAATGGGATTAGTGCCTTCCTAGGAGAGGCTCCAGAGAGAGCTCTGGTCCCTTCACCCGTGAGGACCCAGAGAGAAGGTGCCAGCTATGAACCAGGGAAGTGGACCCTCACCTGATCGTGCCAGCACCTTGACCTTTCACTTGTAAGCGGCAGAACTGCAAGAATTATTTATATATTTAATCAAACTCTACACCACATGTGGGGCTTGAACTCACCACCCCAAGATCCAGAGTCACACGCCCTTCTGATTGAGCCAGCCAGGTGCCCCTAGTGAGAACTTCTGTTCGTAAACCATGGGGCTAGTGTCTGTGTGAAAACTTCCTTTCTGTGACCGACGAGGAAATATGGACAGTGGGATGAGCCCTGAGCTGGAAGGAAAATGGACAGTTGCTCTACAGTTAACATAATAATAGCTCTGGGAGGCATTGTGCACCCAGTGGCCCTCTCCCGATGGAGGAAGGAATTTGGGTGGGAGGGAGCTCTTCAGTGAGAAGGACCAAGGTGCTGCGGCCCCACAGGGCAGTGGTTTATGTGCCTTGAGCCCCCTCAGAAGGGTCATGGTGAGCGCTGCTATGAGGAGCGCACCCTCTCTGGGCTTAGTTGCTTTGTGCCCTTTGCTCGTGTTAAAAAACCACTTAGTCTTCTCAGTCTTCAAGTCTGAGTCTTGGACCTGTGTCTTGATGATGCTTTCAGGTCAGGGGTGGGGGGTTGGGGTGGGCTCCCCTAAACAGGAAGAAGGGATGGGGGAGTATAAAAACAAAACCAAATCCAACTAATAACTCTCTTTCCTTTTGCAAAAGTGAAAGACACTCCTGATGGTTACAACACACACACACACACACACACACACACACACACACACACACCTGGCAGGTGGGCCTTCCCATATGATATCTCTGTTGCCTGTGCCTCCTGAGGGGATGCCTTGATAGACTTAATTTCATCATTCTCTTTTCTTGAACATTTTAGAGCAAGATTGACCCTTTTAAAAAATGCTGTAATTAACATTTTTATATACACGTCTTTTAGTTTGTGTTATGTCTTTGAAACAAGAATGGCAAATCACTTATTCGTGGCTTTGGAGTAAGACTGGATGCAAAGCACTCCAATGGCAGCATCAGGGGTGGCTTAGGGGAAATGTGAATTCCCCCCCCCCCCAACTGCCATCTGCCCACACCCATCACCCCAGAACGCACAGTAAGAACAAGTGCACTGTTTGCACTGCAGATAGCAAACAGGTGCCTCTCTTCCACTGGGGAGCCTCCCCATAGCCTTTTCCTATCAGAATTCTGGAGCCCTCACTGTCCGTCTCCCCATTTTCTTGTTTTCGCTCACCCTGAACTGCCCATCAGCCTAGTGCTGTGGGAGGAGGGGAGGAGGGGAAGTGAGAGGGTCTAAAATAGCTGGCTGTTAGGTTTCCTGTTAAATCGGATGTGGTTAATTAAGCTTGGTTATCTGTGTCTAGTTCAGACAGTCCTGCTAACTCGAAGCACACAGAGTGCTCATGGCGATGCCTGCCTAGGACAGAAAGCCGTTAGAAGGCACTGGACCCAGTAACGAATTTGAGAAAAGCCTCTGTGCCTTAGCCCTTTGGGAAGTAAAGGTAGCTGATGCTACCTGTAGCCATCAGCAGTGGCAGGTAATTTCAAGAGCACCAGGAAGGGCCTGGAACCATCTAGTTTCTGGCTGTTTTGGAGCCATTGAGAAGGTTTGGTTTTCAGTGCACAGTGGGCAAGGCCACAAACTTGTTCCTCCATTCTAGAAGGTTACTAGAGGGATGGTCTTTAAAACTGGAAATGACAACTTGGAAGGAGTCTTTAAAACACTGTCTGGGTGCTCAGGGTGCCCGGGTGGCTCAGTCAGTTGAGTGTCTTCCTGAACTCTTGGTTTAGGCTCAGGTCATGGTCTCAGGGTCATGGGATCGAGCCCCGTGTCAGGTTCCGCGCTGAGCGTGGAGTCTGCTTGGAATTCTCTCTCAAAGTAAAAAGCATAAAAAAACCCCACAAGCAACAACAACAAAAAACAGTGCCTGAGTATGAGGAATATTCAAGGATTGGCCTTTTCAGAGAAATTACCTGTTTTAAATGGGCATTGTCAAAATTGCCTCAATTACGTTTCTGAGGGAACTCAAGGCATTGATTGGCTGGGAGACTTTTAGATGCTGGTCCTCCCTTTCTCTGACTCTGTTCACAGTGGTTTAAGCAAAAACAAAACAAAACAAAAGACCTTCATTTTTCTGGGCATAGAGAACTGAACAAGCCAGTGTGGCAGGGTGCAGGTACTCTGGGTCAGGTCTCAAACCCCATGTCTCTCCTGGTGACAAGATGGCTGTCAACAGCTTCAGCCACTGTCCAGTCCTCTGAGTGATCCCCACGAAAAGGAAGAGTACCTCTCGTTCCCAGCAGTTTTCATCAAAGTCCTAGAATGTAATCTCTAGGAGGACAGGGATTTTTCTATTTTGTTTACTGTGCTTTCCCCAGCTCCCAGAAGAGTGCCGGGCTTATAGTAAGTGTTCAGTAAGTATGTGTTGAATGAATGAATGAATGAATGAATCTCATTGATGTGTGGCTGGGCTCACATACCCAGTCCAAGAGCTGGGCTGAAAGTGGAAGAGAATGGCTTCCAAAGAAAAGCAGGTGTTGTCTGAGACGGGCACTGAATGTTGGACGATACCGCAGTGTCTGCATTGGGCTGAACCACTAATGCCGGACCCGTGTGGAGAGTATTGGAGGAGCCACCTAGCAAAGCCAAAATGATGGCTGATACCAGCATAATAACTCGGAATCCTAGCCCGCTTGTGGGATCCTTGAAGTTCACAGTGGCTTGACTGAAGAGCTCAGATAAGAGGGTCCAAGACTTATCTTGTGACTGAAATAAAGGCTTAGAATTGGCCTGTTGAAACTACAGTATTCTGAAAAATAAGATAGCACCTGGGCATGCCCCTACCCCATGTGTAACTTAGGGCCACGTGTATTGAGATCAATGTGATGTTGGAGATGTGGTCTCCATGTGGCATCATGATTGCTTGAGGTCCAGGGTCATCATGGGCTGTTGAAGGCTAGTCTCTTCTTTTTTCCTGATGAATAACCCAGGCAAAGGCAAGAGGTGAAAATTCTACAATTGGATTGAACAGACACCTTGCTTCTTATAGTAGACAGTATTCTTTGGGATTTTTTTGCTACTTGGAAAACCAATTTGGATTAAAGTGGTGACGTGAACTTTTGATTCTGTTTACCTCCTGTCTTAGGAAGACACATGTATCACTGTGGCCCAAAGAAGCCATAGTGTATATTCATCTGATAACAGTTCCGGGTGGACCCAGTGATTCCGTGGTGTTGGGGGCTCACATGCCTTCCATCTTGTCACACTGCTCCATGTGCTCGTGTCCTCATCCACTTGTTGAGGATGACTCACCTCCGTGCTGCATCCTGCTAGTGGGAATAGGGAGAGAGGTACCCTGGAGGGTGCACCCATACATCCATTATTTCTGCTTATGTCTCACTGAGTTACAGCCATTCCTATCTGCAAGGGAAGCTGGGCAAGGTAGTCTTTATTCTGTGCAATCCTGTGCTCCTCTAATATTTTGGCCTATTCGTTCTTAAGAGAACGAGAGAAAGGATATTGGGGCTTGACCACTAATTCTGCTACATTAAGGCTCTGCACCTGAGATGTTTACACGCCCAGTGCTTGTTGAACGCAGGTGTATTTCATAAACCTCTGCTTGGTCGGTGGACGGGATTCGATAGCGTTGCTTCAAAATTCATGTCCTTTCTGGAACCTCAGAATATGACCTTATTTGGAAATAGGGTCGGTGCAGGCATAATTAGTTAAGTTGAGGTCATCAGGAGAAGGGTGGGCCCTTAGTCCAATACCACTGATGTCAGTATAAGGGAATAGGAATGGAGACGTACCCAGGAGGAAGTCCACGTGACATTGGAGGCAGAGACTAGAGGGATGCAGCCACAAGCTAAGAATGCCAAGAGCCATCAGACTCTGGAAGAATCAAGGATGAATCCTCCCCCAGAGGCCTTGGAGGGAGCACGGCCCTGCTGACACCTTGATTTTGGACTTCTCCGCTCCAGAACTGGAATACATTTCTGTTGTCTTAAGGCACTGAGCTTCTGGTATTTTGTTACGGCATCCCTAGGAAGCTAATAGAGTCAGGAAGGACACATTTTTTCCTGACCCAGTGGGGACTGTTTCCAGCTGGAATCAGTGAGTCTGGCTTCTCGGCTTTGCCCTGTGTGCAGTTCAAACTCAACAGAGGTCACTATTTAGGGACATTGAGGGTTGTCAGTGAGAAGTATCTGTGATGATCATCAGTCTAGTGGGTGATCAGACATTACACAAGTATTGAACAGATAACGTATTAAAATTTTTTTAATGTTTATTAATTTTTGAAAGAGACAGAGTGTGAATGGGGGAGGGACAGAGAGAGAGGGAAACACAGAATCCGAAGCAGGCTCCAGGCTCGGAGCCTGACATAGGGCTCGAACCCACAAGCTGTGAGATCATGACCTGAGCCAAGTCAGATGTTTAACTGACTGAGCCACCCAGGTGCCCCAAACAGATAACGTATTTAAATAACATCTGTGATTTGGGCCAGTCAGTTAAGCGTCTGACTTTGACTCAGGTCATGGTCTCACGGTTTGTGGGTTTGAGCGCCATGTTGGGCTCTGTGCTGACAGCTCAGAGTCTGGAAGCTGCTTCGGATTCTGTGTCTCCCTCTCTCTGCCCCTCCTCCACTCATGCTCTGTCTCTCTCCGTCTCTCTGAAAAATAAACATTAAAAATTTTCTTAATAATGTTTATGGCAAGTTATACAAAAGAGAAAGGCAGGCTGCCGGAGGCTGTAGTAAGGAAACCTAACCTAGTGTTGGTGGTGCGGCCTCGTGGTGGTCACAGAAGGCTTTCTTGTCCAAACTGGAGCTAAGACATGGCTGAGTGGGAGTTAGGAAAAGGATGGGAAGGGATGGGGGCCACTTGTTGGGGGGAAACATGGCCCGACGTCAGGAGCTCCCAGACATAGGTGCTTTCTGGAGAATTTAATTCCTGGGCCCCACCCCAGACGGCGTCTATCAGGAGTCAGGGCTGGAACTCTCATAGGCTTTAGGGCCCGGAGATGTGTGTTTCTTTTAAACCTGTCCTGGAAAATCTGGGTGGAGGGGGGGATTGCTGCACTGGGGGCAGTGAGCCTCAGACATTCTGTGCTTATGCAGTCATCCGGAGTGCTTGCTCAGAATGAGGTAAGGGCTTGGGGCGGGCTGCAGTAGGTTTGAGGTGAGACTCTATTTGACAGGGAAATTCTGATTCAGGGGGGTTCCCTGACCTCATTTTGGGAAACACACCTCGGGAAGGTTGGACGCCTCTGCACAGTCGTAAGGTGACCTCCACAATGGCAAATGGTTCTAGTGGAGAGCACAAGGGGTCTCCTAAAGGGACGTCTGTATCTGATCTTAGAAAGTCGCCTATGGGACAGGCCACAAGGGTGGCGTGTGGCTCAGACTTGGCAGCCAAGCCGACAGCATCAGGAGGTCTGGGCTGGCAGGTCGCGGGAGGTGTCCACAGTCTTAGGGAACTCCTCCATTCCTGGCCCTCCCCTCCCCCAGAAAGTGAAGGCTGCACGTCTAACGCCCAGCCCTGATTTCAGGGTTCGCGCAGATGTGACAACCATACAGTGCGTCCATGTAGACTTTCCTTGCAAAAAGAGGGTAGATTTGGGTGCCTCTTCGCGTTCCTCTCCATCGTCAGAGCTGGGACGTGGGTGATGGGGAGCCTTACGTTCAGACCCAGAGCATCTTTAATGTTCGAGAACCATGGTGCTTTCCTGGTCAGTGGGGCCCCTTGTGAGCACCTGAGCTGAAAATGGGCACAGTGGAAAAATGAAACGGCCTCTGACTGCAGACTTCCTGCCGGCCCGCTTTCCCCCTCTGCTAGGTGTGCACCTCGGGGGGAT
This sequence comes from Proteles cristata cristata, assembly GCA_017311185.1. Taxonomy (NCBI): domain Eukaryota; kingdom Metazoa; phylum Chordata; class Mammalia; order Carnivora; family Hyaenidae; genus Proteles; species Proteles cristata. Next base: position 985,927 of record JAESUZ010003530.1, on the reverse strand, counting down.
GACTTGACACCCATTTTTAGGCAGCAGGGTGATCTAAGGTGACGTGAGCCTTTTCACGGCTGGTCTTGGTCTAAAGCTGGAGCATAAATCATCACCCAGCTCTGTGTGTGTGTGCGTGCACGCGTGAGTGTGCATTTGTATATGCGTGCATGCGTGTGTGTTTCTCCCTTTTTTGATCCTTCTCTGCTGGACTGTGAATTTCCTTTCATTGTGTTTCTTCCAGTGCACGATGCTGCTAGTCATTCCTGCTTGACCTTTCGAGTTTTGTCTTTAGGGAAAATAGCATCATTAGTCTGTGTTCTCTAGCAGATGTAAGCGAGTCATGGACTGTCTTCCTGCCTCCCTTTGCATCCGTGGGAGAAAAGTGTTTTAAGTCTGTGTGAATTTTTCTCAATAATATGGAAATGAATATTGCTGAGGGGACCACTCTGTGGCGAATGGCTGTTGAGACGGAAGCCCGAGAATGGCCCGTGGTGTGCCTAGCTTTTGAAAATGATGACTTCAGCCTTCAAGGTCTGGAGCCTGTTGGCCGTTGCCTGTTGCGTGGCTGGACTGTGGGGTTAATTAGCCAGAGCTTAATCTTGGGCTTCATGGCCTGTGAGAGCGTGAGAATGTGATGGAGCCTCGGGATCCCGAGCTGTGTGTTCTGGTTCATTCCTCTGGATGGCGAGGCTGTCAGCAGGGTGTGTTCCTGGAACTTCCCCATCAGGTTCCACTGTGGTGCCTATTTGATGACCAGATATTGCCAGGACTGCTTCCTAGGACACACCCCATCATGGAGCCGCGGAGTCTCAGAGCTCGAAAGGGCCCTGAAGCAAATCAGGAGGGAAGAGTCCTTCTCCCTGGGGCTAGGAGGGGCCTCCGCCTGGGGCCCTGCTCCACTCCCGCTGCAGAGGAACCGGCACTTCTGATGGGGGATCGTGCTTAAAGGCATTGGGAGTCTTGCTGGCTTTCTGTTTTTGTTAGACAAATAAGTAATAGTCCAATTTAGCTATTCCATAGAGCTTGGCTTTGAGAAAGAGGCATAGCTGGGTAGCGTTAAAAAGAAAGAACAGCAAGCCCTGTTTCTGGTGTGAGGTATTTTAGAGTCTCACCTTGCGTTTGTGGAATCTGTTGGTGGGTGCAGCAGAGCCCAAATAAACGAAGAACACAGCCTTGGATGAACTTGGGTTCTGTCTGTTTAAAAATAGCCTTCTCCCCACCCCACGACTCTGTCAGAAATTCTTGCTTTTAACGACCCCGTTGTTAGCAATAATTACTAGACTAATAATAGTGGTGTCTCTTCTTGAGTGCCTGCTACCACCTATGTGACGGTGCTTTAGGGACAGTATCTTGTTTCATAAACAGCTTTGAAGAGGTCCTCACTGTCCCTATTTTACAGCAGAGGAAGCTGGACTCAGAGAGGCAAACCGATGTCTTCCAAGGTCACCAGCTGAACGCAGATCGCTGGCTCTGTCAGGTTAAGAATCCTGTTGAAACGCACTGGCAACAGTGTGTACCATTTTTGTTAAAAGGAAAAAAAAAGTATAAAGTAAATCTTCTTGGGGGGTATGTAGGGTCACAGAATCATTTTATTATTGTATCCATTCTTTGCATGTTTCAGGTACTATTGAAAGTTTCAAAAAGACACATTCTCGGACAGTTAAATTTTTTATATGGATGATTTTTACATTCGTTATTTATTACTTTTAAAGTTTATGTATTTTTAAGAGGGGGAGAGGGTCAGAGAGAGAGAGAGAGAGAGAGAGAGGGAGAGAGAGAGAATCACAAGCTGTCAGCACAGAGCCTGATGTGGGGCTCAAACTCACGAGCCGTGAGAGCATGAGCTGACCTGAGATCAAGAGTTGGATGCTTAACTTTCTGAGCCATGCAAGTGCTCTGGGATGATGTTTTAAAAATTAAGCTAGTGAGTCAGGAGCCCAGGACTTCTGACAATAGGACTTGGCACTGGGGACGTGGGTCTGAGGGAGGGAGGAAGAGAAAGGGGCTTGCTCTGTCCAAGGAGCAGGTCCAGGTCCAGGTCAAGGCACCATGGAGAGTGAGGACTTGCTGTGTCAGCGAGGGCAGCCTGGGACACCTGCACGTGGAGGTGTGTGTGTGTGTGTGTGTACACACACTAAGCCTGTTTGTTGGTCACCATTGCATCAGTCTGCTTGGGCTGCCCTGTAACAAAATACCCTGACTGAGTGACTTCGACAACAGAACTGTATTTTCTTTTTTTTTTTTTTTAATTTTAAAAAATTGTTTTATTTCTGAGAGAGAGAGCGAGAGAGAGCAAAAGAGAGAGAGAGTATGAGCAGGAGAGGGTCAGAGAGAGAAGGAGATACAGAATTGGAAGCAGGCTCCAGGCTCTGAGCTGTCAGCACAGAGCCCTCCCGATGTGGGGCTCAAACCCACGAGCCATGAGATCATGACCTGAGGCTGAAGTTGACGCTTAACCAACTGAGCCACCCAGGCGCCCCCATTACCTGCCTTATTTGGGCAGAGATCTGTGTCTCTAGCATTTCCAGGGGGCTGAGGGCTGTTGAGCTTCCCATATAATCTGTTGTGGGAATGTTAGGACGAAAGCAAGCCTCAGACCAAACCTTCCTCATGCACACTTTCCAGCAAGGAGTCACATAAACATTCATTACATTTGGTGCGTGGATCCTGATGAAGTCCCAGGCGTCTGTCTCCTTAGGTTCTCTGACTGTACCTTGCATGTAAGTTTCCCTCAGGGCAGAAGAGAAAGTTCTGGGGAAGCATTCTACTAACCATCTAGCTGGGTCAGACAGCAGAATCCTCTGGAAACATGTCCTCACAGACCACGCGGTACGCTGGGCCAGAGTGTAGTCTGAAAGATGTAGGTTTTGGCCTGGAGTTTGTTGAGGAAAAGCAGAGAAGTGTAGCCAAACCACACATCTTGAACACCCCTCTCCTTGCCAGTGTGAAGTTATTTCCAATATTCATCGTGCTGAATTTCCCACCTTCTGGTGTGTGTGGGAGATAAAGATGGCGGGCGCGCTATTGGATTGCCAACGGACAGTAAGCTTCAGACTGTTAGCTTTCAGATACAAACCACCCCTGGCAACGTGTGTTTCCTGTGTCGGGACCTTGGATATGACCTGACTCCACCTACGTTAAAATGGGTATGTGCTCTGTCCCACAGTTGACGCCAAAGTGTTTTAAGGTAAACTGCAGACGATATGAGATTTCATCAGAAAGCTCTACTAAATCAGCATTTTGTCTTGAGTCTCTGCTATTCCCGGAGGAAGGTGTAAGCACAAAGTTCAACAAAATTGAGAGAGGTATTGGGTTTGGTGCTGTACTTTTTTTTTTTTTTAATGTTAAGTCTTGAAACTTTTTGCTAAACACTGGTCAGGAGAATTTGAGGAGGAGAAATTGGGGTTCTTTTACCCTTTGAAGAGAGAGGATGGATTCGTCACGATGAGAACCGACATTTCCAAAAAAATAAATGATTTAGTATGTATGGTGGGTCTGAAGAGACAATGTTTAGATCTCAGGAGTGCATGTTTTTGAATTGCTTCCAGAATTCTGGAGTAAGGGTTGAGAAGTAATAAAATATTGACCATCGTTCAAAGAGAAAAATCCAGGGCAAGCGTAGGCATAACCTGTCATTTTGCTTATATTTCACTTGCTTCCCTCACTTGTGGAGAATCTCTACTGTGGTCCAGGTGCTGTGCTGGGTGTCAGGGTTCTCTGTTTTAATCTGTCTTCACATCGAGCTAAGTGGAGACAGTGTGTTTAATCATTTACTCATTTCTCTGACAAATATTTTGAAAGCCTGTTGCACTTAGGTATGGTTTTAAGCTCCTTGCAAGTTTTCTCTCACTGTGTACATATTACACGAATAACCTGTTAGATTTCCCGTAGGTGAGGTTCCTTCCTGACCATTAGAGAGAGAATCTACCAGGGGCGCCTGGGTGGCTTAGTCGGTTAAGCGTCCGACTTTCGCTTGGGTCACGATCTCGCAGTTCGTGGGTTCGAGCCCCGCGTTGGGCTCTGTGCTGACTGCTGGCTCAGAGCCTGGAGCCTGTTTCAATCTGTGACTCCCTCTCTCTCTGACCCTCCCCTGATCACGCTGTCTCTCCCTCTCTCCTAGAAATAAATAAAACATTTAAAAAAAATTAAAAAAAAAAGAGAGAGAATCTACCATACCCACCTGACTTGATCTAGACTTTACTGTGTCAACTGAGATAGGATGGACAGGAGAACTTAGCCAAAGGATATTAGTAAATCCACATAATGAAGAGTCACTCCCACCCCCACGATCTACTCTTTGCACCTTAGTTTACCTTAGTTCTCTCTCTAAAAACCTCCAGAGCTTCTCACTGCACTGGGATAAAATTCTAACCACTTACAGTTATTGCCCATCTTTATGACTCTTTTACTACCTGCGGCCTCACTGTGGTGCTTCGGATGTATCGATCTCTAGGTCTCCAACTGCCTCAGGGCCTTTGTACTTGCTGTTGCTCTGCCTGGAATGCCATTCGTCCTGGAAACATCCTGATTTCCATCAATCAGTCCCAGCCTATTGTTACTCCCTTTGAGACACTTTCCATGACTATTTGGCTAAAGAAGTCCCCCTTACTATATTGCCCTCTTTTATTTTCTCCAAAGCACGTATCACTTTCTGAAATTAGCTTCTTTCTTAAAAAAAATTTTTTTAAATGTTTATTATTTGCTTTTTGAGAGAGAGAGAGAGAGAGAGAGAGAGAGAGAGAGAGAGAGGAAGAGACAGAGTACGAGCAGGGGAGGATTAGAGAGAGAGAGGAAACACAGAATCTGAAGCAGGCTCTAGGTTCTGAGCTGTCAGCACAGAGTCCAACGGGGGGGCGGGGCTCGAACCCATGAACTGAGAGATCATGACCTGAGCTGAAATTGGAAGCTTAACCGCCCAGGTGCCCCAGCTTCATTCTTTTTCTTTGTTATTACCCATTTCCCAATTAGAATAGAGGCTGCCTGAGGGCAGAGCCCTTGTTACCTTGCCTTGCTATCTTCTCCCTTCGCACAGACCTCAGTGTCTCCACCATAAGAACCCAATGAGTATTATTGTTGACTCATTGAATGAGTAAATCTCTGTTCATCCCCTTTGGAAGCTATGAGTAAAGAATGGGATTCATTTTGAAATTCCACTTTTGGCTTTTGAACTGGGCTTCTGGAACGAGATTCAGCTTGGAGATACCACCGCGGGGCATGACTTCCGTCGAGGTTTTATTAATAAGAATCGAACATGTAACAGAAGAACGTTTCGAGTTGAAAACATACATGTACACTTTAGCCGTAACTTTCTTTCCTTCTCTCAGCCAAGTTTGATTTTCTTGACCAAAAAAAGAACAGAAAGGGAAACAAGACTGTAATTGAAGTGGTGTGTCACAGCTCACTGGTTTGCCAGCCGCTTGTATGGCCGCAACCATCCCCTTCTTGGAGGAGTGGGGGGGGCTCTGCTGCGGAACCGTTATCTAGCGATGTGACAAGATCATCATCATCGCTTTTTCATCAGCTGATGCACGTGGAAGAGAATGGTTTGTCTGGAGCCAAGGCCAAGAGTGGGCCTTGGGCTATTTAATTGGCTCTTTAGTAAACATAGGTGTTCTTAGAATGTGGTTACACCTTCAACAGGTATTTACTGAGCACCTATTAGGTGCAGTGGTGCCTACGGTATGGGGCTGAATATGAATAAGATGGAATAAGATGCACTGGCTTGAAATGTAGCGACTTTGGATCCCTCTGTATGAGGGAGGCGGAGCCACATATGCAAATATGTCAGATGCTTTGCGAATGGGAAAGGCGTCATTTACTTCCGAGGGAGGGGGGGAAGGAGAGGGGCGAGGACCACGGGCTTCGGGATGTCAGTGGAGGGGCGATCGAAGTCCTTAGGGTTTGAGGAGTCAGCGAGGCTTGCTTCCTTCTGCCCTCTTCCCTCCCCTGGCCCCGGGCTCAGGCTGATGCCCACGTGCGCTCACGCTGGGGGTGGGAAGGGGGGACCAGCTTGTATACAGGAAGACATGTTTAAGGTCTGTGCAGGGCAGCCCCTCCTGAAGCATTTAAGCAGTTGATGTGAGGCTCCCTGGGGTTGTATGTAGGCAGAAGAGGACTGTTTGCTATTCCTGACCCATCCACTGTACTAGAAGTTGGGGCCACAGACTGGGGGATGGAATTGGGCAGATTTTCCCAAATCGCTAACAGAGTCCCCTCTGAAGGGATGGCATGGAGATGAAAGGTAGAACCTGCACCGGACAGCGCACACCCGGGACTTGGTAGCTTGCTGGCTCGCCCCTCTGGCCCAGGCCTCATTGGGTCTGTAAGCCTTGCTGCCTCGGGGCCATCACTTCGCCCCTCGTCACACCTTAATGACCATAACATTCCTTATCATTGCTCTTTTTAATTTTTTTTTAAATGTCCATTTATTTTTGAGAGAGAGAGAGAGACTGCGAGTAGGGGAGGGGCAGAGAGAGAGAGAGAGAGAGAGAGAGACAGAATCCAAAGCAGGCTCCAGGCTCCAAGCTGTCAGCACAGAGCCCTACGCGGGGCTCAAACTCACAAACTGTGAGAGCGTGACCTGAGCTGAAGTCGGACACTTAACGGTTGACTGAGCCACCCAGGTGCCCCTTAAATATGTATTTTTTAACATTTACTTATTTATTTTTGAGAGAAAGAGACAGAGAGAAAGCAGGAGAGGAACAGAGAAAGAGAGGGAGAGAGAGAATCCTAAGCAGGCTCTGCACTATCAGCGCCAAGCCTGATGCGGGGCTCCAACTCACGAACTATAAGATCATGACCTGAGCTGAAATTCAGAGTCAGACGCTTAACTAACCCAGCCACCCCAGCGCCGCCCCCCTCTTCCCCCTCCCCCTGCAATCATTGCTCTTATTGGAACGGCTCTGTGATAACATCTCAGAAATGGAAAGGTGGGCTCTCCACTTCTGAGGATGCGATCAGTGACTTGGATGTTATTTCGCAGGGAGAGGATTTAATGCTCAATGTCTGTGAGCATTAAAATAGAATCCGCTCTAAGTCAGAACACTTCTTTTCGAGTTAACTCCTCAAAACTCCTCCGATCTTGATCTTCTCGTTAGCAGCTCACTCCTGGTGATGAGCAGCACCTCTTCTGTGAGCAATCTCGTGGGCGTTAGTTCTATGTCAGCACGGATTCGGAATCTGAACTCTGCGGTGGGGGTGGGGGGCTCACCGATGGGCATCTAGAGTTTGTTTTCTGAAGCATTTAAACAATGCCGTTGCTTTTCTGTGTGGAGAGACTTAAAACAACAATTAAAATCTTTAATCGTGGTGAAAAAACACATCACGTAACAGTCCCGATTTCATTTACATTCCCATTTTCCCTTTTTAGGTATGCAGTCGGCAGCGTTAGGTATGTTCACATCGTTGTGGCATGGAGCTCCAGAACCCTTTTCAGCCTGCACACCTGTGAAGTTATTCTCTGTGTCCCCCTCCCCCTGCCTCTACTTTTCCATTCTGTGAGTTTGACTACTTAAATACCACCTCATAACGTGGGATCATACACTATTTGTCTTTCCGTGACTGGCTGAATTCGCTTAGGCTCATCCATGTTGTAGCATGTTGTCAGAATTTCCTTCCCCAACCCCCCTTTTTAAAATAATCTTTTCAAAAAAATTTTTTAAGTTTATTTATTTTGAGAGAGACAGAGAGAGCACATGTGTGTGTGAGTGGGGGTGAGGTGGGGGGTGGGGGGAGAGAGAGGGAGAGAGACACTCAGAGAGAGACTCAAGCGGACTATGCACTGTCAGCACAGAGCCTGATATGGGGCTCGAACTCACAAACTGTGAGATCAGGAACTGAGCTGAAATCAAGGGTCAGATGCTGAACTGACTGAGCCACCCAGGCGCTCGCTCACTCCTCCTTCCTAAGACTGACTAGTACCCCAGTGTATGGATGTACCACATTTTGTTTATGTATTCACTCAATTCGCCCATGGGTTGCTTCTCATCTTGCTTATTGTGAATAGCGGTGTTATGAACGTGGGTGTGCAAACATCTTTGAGATCCTGCTTTCAGTTCTTTTGGATAAATAGCCCAGAGTGAGATTGCCGGCTCATGTGGTCATTTTACTTTTAATCCTTGGAGGAACCTCCATCTTGTTTTCAGTGGCAGCTGGACCATTTCAGCATTCCTACCAGCAAGTGCTCAGGGGTTCCCGTTTCTCCACAGCCTTGCCAACACTTAATTTCTGTGTCATAGTCATCCCAACGGGTGGCATCTCATTGTGGTTATACAATCCGGTTTTGTTACTTTATGTTGTAATGAGCAAGGCATTTGGTATGGACTTCCAAGCACCTCGCGTGCCTAAATTACCACCGCCACTCTGTAGGGCTGGTTCCGTTTTTACCCCGTTTTACCGATGAGGACATTGAAGCTTGGAGAATTTAAGTAACTTACCCAAGCTCACACAACTAGCGAAGGCCTGCATCTAGATTTGAACCTGGCTTTCATGGAATTCTCTGCTGCTCTCTTCCTCACTAAGCTGTGTAGAATTCACATCCAGAGCTGACCCATATCCGGAAAGGTGTAGTAGATAACAAGATGTTTCCTGGAGAATGAAGCTCCTTGGGAGGCTCTGGAGTTCAAGTTTCCGGAATAAGACCTACGTCTCAGTCATCACTGGAGCCTTGTGTAGCAGCCCAAAGCTGAGACGCCACCAACAGTGGCCAAGTCTTTTAAGCCCTTGGCTGGTGAAGGACTTTGTACCTTTTTTGGTTTCCATTCCCATAAGTCTTGAGTAAGTAATAGAGGAAGTGAGGAAAGAGACACATTAATTTTGAGTATTTTTTCATTGACGCTATTCAACTCCTGATTTTGGTTTCTAATCTGTGTGTGTGTGTTGGGGGCGGGTAGATGTTGAATTAATGAGCTGTTATTGCATTAGAGGGTTCATTCTCGGAGCCCCCAGATTTTCTGGAAAGCCATGAAAGCAGTGGAATAAATGTCAAATATTTGGTTTAAATTTTGTGACTCTTTTTCCTATTTAATTTTCTTTTCTGATTAGGCCTCACATTAGCCCAGTTTCCTTTGCGCACCGTGGCGGAGATTGGTGGCCGTGATCCCCGTATCAGTTCTTTTTTTTTTTTTTTAATATTTTATTTATTTCTAGGAGAGAGAGAGAGACAGCGTGAACAGGGGAGGGTCAGAGAGAGAGGGAGTCAGAGAGAGAGGGAGTCACAGACTGAAACAGGCTCCAGGCTCTGAGCTGGCAGTCAGCACAGAGCCCGACGCGGGGCTCGAACCCACGAACCGCGAGATCATGACCTAAGCGAAAGTCGGACGCTTAACCGACTAAGCCACCCAGGCGCCCCTGCCCGTATCAGTTCTAATGTTTGTGTTGGGTCATTGTTTTCACTGCCGTTTCCAATTACATTAGGAAAAATACATTGTGTTATTTCAAGGAGCTAATCCCGCTCTCGCAGCGGCTAATCCTATCGGTAAATAATGGCACAGGGTCCTTCCAGCCGACGCAATTAAATCTGCAGGGCCACGCCTCACTCTTTGATGTGTTTTGTTTACATATTTCTTATTTTGGCACCATTAAACGAAGCCTCCATGAAGGACTTGACTCACAGATTAATCCTCTGAAACGTTTTTCCCCCTTTCTTCCTGCAAGACAAAGAAAACATGATGTGTCATTTCCTGTCACAAAATCCTAGACAGTTCGAAGGATGAGTTATAAGGCGTGTTCAGGGCGAGTCTGAAAGAATTTGCCATCGAGAAACAGCCTTTCCGCTGGAGGAGAGCAAGAGAGGCCTGTCCTGTCCCTTACCTCTGTGGCCATGCCTGTGAACAGTTTGGTCTCCTAACCAGGTGACCTGGAGCTCTTATTGGTGATTTGTGAGTGTAGACACCTGCCTCACGTTCCACAGCGCTGAGGAACATCAGGTGGCTGTGGAATATGATTGTCACTTAACAGGTGGCTTGCCTTAAAGCACAGTGACCGCCACGGTTCATTTGTTAGGGGCTGAATTGTGTCTCCCCACCGCCAATTCATACGCTGAAGTCCTAACCCCCAGCCCCCACTTCAGAATGTGACTGTACTTGGAAGTAGAGTCTCTAAAGAAATGACTAAGTTAAAATAAAGTCATACGGATGGGCTGATGTCTCTTGGTCTTCAGCAAGCCCCCCACCCCTTTTTAAGGAGCTGGGCCGGTGATGGTGGCTGAGATGGGTGGCCAAGCGGAGGGTCCTGTGGTAGCAAGCAGGATGAAGCCAGCCGCCCCTTTACGTGCTGTTTGAACGCAGGCATGTGGCGCTTTGTCTGGGGCCCCACCCTGCCCTGCATGTGCTGCTGTGGGGAATTGTCCAGGTCTGATGTTTTGTTCCCTACTTGTCGGATCCTATGACTCCAGGGATGTTGGACACTACGTTCGTGTTTTTTTTTTTTTTAATTTTTTTTAAAGTAATGTCTACACCCAACGTGGGGCTCGAACTCAAAACCCTGAGATCGAGAGTCGTGTGCTTCACCGACTGAGCCAGCCAGGCGCCCTGCATCATGTTTCATCTTAATAACAGTGTCTGTCTTTGCGAGGAGCTCTCCTCTCCCTCCTGGTCTGCGTGTCTGTGCCCGGGTCAGATGTGCGCTTCCCCACTTCCCTAAGCATATGGGTCCATTTTATTTTAAAGGCTTCACTGCCATCCTTGACTGGAAAGCAGGCAGATAGAATTGGAAGTGACTAGTTTTAGGGGAATTTTAAGCTGCCACGGCAGGCTTAACTTCAACCCGATAAAAAGCCAGAAGAACAAAGGGACGTGCACATGAAGGACAGAGATAGTGTTAATGTCTTAGGACCAGAATAATCTACTGTGGAGCTCAGTTCACAGGAGGGCCACGCCTTCAAAGATGCTTTTATTGGAAACTTCCCTAAGAGACCCTTTTCATTGAAGATTTTAGCAAATTTCACTTCTGGGTTATCTGACTTGTCGGCAAGGGGTCTGGGTTATTTGTGCAGCTCTTAATGATTTCCAAGAAAGTCCATTCAAGCAGATGTGGGAAGGATTCAGTTCAAAGACCTGGGGTACGGGAGTTAGCCATTGATTTTAATAGTCTTTTGCAGCTGATAACATTGTTACGGGGTTCTTTTAGGAAACTTTTAATATAATAGCTTTCAGGTGGCTGGAGGGAGGCCTTATTTTTGTTTATGTTCTTTTTCAGCAGTAGGAGGAGAGAGAGGTGATTCGGTTCTGAATTTCTTCTCTGCATTTCTTGATCTTAACTCCTTCTCATGGAGTTAAGTTAACATGGCCACCACTCTCCTGCTCTACAGACTTCAGTGGCTCACTGTTGCCAGCCTAACTTCTTTTTCTCCCAGGGCTCATTTAATTTAGGACTCCTTGAGTGGTCCATGGTTCTTGATTTTTTTTTTTTTTAATTTTATGTCTTTATTTTGAGAGACAGAGAGCGAGCAGGGGAGGAGCAGAAGAGGGAGACCCAGAATTGGAGGCAGGCTCCAGGCTCTGAGCTGTCAGCACAGAGCCCGACGTGGGGCTCGAACCCACAGACTGTGAGATCATGACCTGAGCCAAAGTTGGACGCTTAACCGACTGAGCCACCCAGGCGCGCCTCTTGATTTTTAATTCACATGGATCCCAAAGAATAGAGCAGGCACTCAGCAAGTATGTATTGGTTGGTCTTTTTTTGGGCGGGGGGGGTGGGGGGTGGGGTAAGAAAGGGGTGTTAGGTTTTTTTCATCCTTTTCTTACAGGCTGGTAGAGAAGCAGGGAGTTAGTTTTGATTTCCTCTTCTGTGCCTGGGCTTTCTGTAGAGGTCAAAGTGGGTGGGGATAGGGGTGAGGGGTTGGGGCTTTGGGGTCGAGGCCCATGACCAGCCATTCAGTCCCCCAACAGTTGAGGTGGAGATGCTTGTATCTTCCTTCTGGCCCCTTGCCTGGCTGGAGGTAGGAAGGGCTGAATTGGGGCACCTCAGGGCCTGATGCCGGGGCTGTATGTAGCCCAAACCCCCCGCGCCCAAGCCTGGAGCAGTAGTTGATTGTTGGGCCATTAACTTGATGCAGTTCTGGGGCCAGACTGTGCATTTTTTTTTCTAGTAAGATTTTATTTTATTTTATTTATTTTTCATTTTTTTTTTTTTACAAATAGTTTATTGTCAAGTTGGTTTCCATATAACACCCAGTGCTCATCCCCACATGTGCCCCTCTCTGTGCCCATCCTCTCCTTCCCCAACCACATCCATTAGTCCTCAGTTTTTGTCAGCATTCAAGAGTCTCTCATGGTTTGCCTCTCCCCCTTTTCCCCACTATTTCCCCCCTTCTTCTCCCCCATGGTCCTCCATTAAGTTCCTCCTAATCCTCCTATACGTGCAAACATATGATATTTGTCCTTCTCTGCCTGACTTATTTCGCTCAGCATAACACCCTCAAGGTCCATCCATGTTGCTACGCATGGCCAGATTTCATTCTTTCTCATTGCCATGTAGTATTCCATCGTATAGATAAACCACATCTTCTTGATCCATTCATCTGTTGATGGACACTTAGGCTCTTTCCATGTTTTACCTATTGTGGAGAGTGCTGCTATGAACATTGGGGTACATGTGCTCCTATGCATCAACATTTCTGTATCCCTTGGGTAAATTCCTAACAGTGCTATTGCTGGGTCATAGGGGAGTTCTATTGTTAGTTTCCTTAGGAACCTCCACACTGTTTTCCAGAGGGGCTGTACCAGTTTACATTCCCACCAACAGTGTAGGAGGGTGCCCGTTTCTCCACATCCTCGCCAGCATCTCGTGTTCTCTGATTTGCTCATTTTAGCCACTCTGACTGGTGTGAGGTGGTATCTCAGTGTCGTTTTGATTTGTATTTCCCTGATGAGTAGGGATGCTGAGCATCCTTTCATGTGTCTGTTGGCCATCTGGATGTCCTCTTTGGAGAAGTGTCTGTTCATATCTTCTGCCCATTTCTTTATTGGGTTGTTTGTTTTTCGGGTGTGGAGTTTGCCCATCAAAACCCTAGAGGAGAAAGCAGGAAACAACCTCTTTGACCTCCACCGCAGCAACCTCTTACTTGACACATCCCCCAAAGCAAGGGAATCAAGAGCAAAAATGAACGACTGGGACCTCATCAAGATTAAAAGCTTCTGCACCGCAAAGGAAACAACCCACAAAACTAATAGGCAACTAACGGAATGGGAAAAGATAGTTGCAAATGACATATCAGATAAAGGGTTGATATCCAGAATCTATAAGGAACTCACCAAACTCCACACCCGAAAAACAGACTGTGCATTTTTTAACCTTGGCTTCTGTGAGAAAACAAGAAGACACAGAGAAAATGTGCCCTGACAAATGGCTCAGATCCATGCTGCTTGGTTCAGGAGAGCTTCAGGGGAATGAAGAAGGTATTATTATGGAAATCCAATAGATACGTAGCTCTGGCCAGCAGGGGACTCAAGGCTGGAGAGCTCCACCTTCCCCCTCCCCTCCAAGAAAACACAGGGAAATCATCAGAAATAGAGCTTCATCATCTGGGACCTCTGTCACTGCCAGGGTCCTCTCATTCTGTTTCCCTTTCTCTCTTGCTGTCCTCCCTTGCCCGCCCCCTCCCCCCCAGCACCATGCCCCCGCCCTGCACCATGAGGCTGCCCCATAGGGTCTAGGGCGTCCTCTGAGCCCGTGTCTCTGGTGCAGCCAGCCCAGGGCCCAGCGGGGAAGTCCTCTATAAAATATGTTTTGATGGCACTAAATAAGATTCATACAGCTTTGCAGTATTTGATTGTGGATTTTTAATCTGGCACCCCAGGTGACCTGTAAGCTCTTTCCATTTTTCCCTGCAGCTGTCTTCTGATTTACATTTGCTGGGCTTTCTTAATGGTTTGTTTTTTTCTGCTTTGATTTATTAGATTAGAAGCTCCGTTCCTGGCCTCCCCCCTTCTTGGCAGAAGTTCTTGCTTTGTCTCCATAAAACACTGCTATTGGGCCTTTTCCTGGTTTATTACTTTGCATTCATACCTGGCAGCTTCTCCGAGCTCTTGCCTTTTATTTCCTTAACCTACAACATCGCCTCCTCTTTGGAAGACCTGGTGTTTGCTAAGGGTTGGTCAGCCTCTCGGTTTTTCCATTGGGAGGTATCAATCCCAGCCTGGTGATAAACGGCACAGAGGATTTTATTTTATTTTATTTTAAATGTTTTATTTATTCTAGGAGAGAGAGAGAGAGACAGCGTGAGCAGGGGAGGGTCAGAGAGAGAGGGAGTCACAGAACTCTGAAACAGGCTCCAGGCTCTGAGCTGGCAGCACAGAGCCCGACGTGGGGCTCGAACCCACGAACTGCGAGATCATGACCTAAGCGAAAGTCGGGCGCTTAACCGACTAAGCCACCCAGGCGCCCCGGCACAGAGGATTTTAAAGGGTTTGTGTTAAGCCTCGTGGCTAATCAGGGGCAAAATGAACCAAGGATGCTAGAATGAGAAAGGAAGAAGGCAAGTGAACTTGTGATGTCTTCTGCCCTTTGGTGTATGACCCGTATGAGGCTGATTTGTCTTCAGCTTGGCGTTTCTCTGGGGAGTGGGTAGAAAGGATTACAGGAGCTGAGAAAGGAACCACCGTTAGGAATGCGGGAGACCCTTTTCCCCCAGAGCCCATTTAGTAGAGGGATTACCAGTCCCTTATGTTGGGATTCAGTTGGATGGCAGGGCTGTCAGCTTTTGGCCCGGGTTGGTGTGGGACTCCTCTACAGGGCTTTGGCTTTCAATGCATCTGATTCTCTGAGAGACCTAAAGAGACAGGCAATTGAACAGTTGCAGCAAGATGGCAGATTAGTCTGGTGACTTTAGGGAATGAACTGGGAGGAGGTTCCTCAGGGTCTGATCCATGTAGGGTCTGGGCCGGGAAGGTAGGTTGGATCGAGAGGGTGGGATAGAGCCCTTTGACTGCATCCCTGGTACCCAGGACCTGCTGTTAAGGGCACTGCCTTTCCCTCAGAGTCCTTGAGGATCGGAGGGCTGAGTTTCTCAGCCTGAGACAGACAGGTACAAAAGTGGAGCAGCTTTCCAGAGCGTTCCGGGATGAGAGGTAAAACCAGGGTCTGGGGGTGGAGTAGAAAGGTGCTCAGATAGGACCACCCTCCTTGTTCACAGCTGGGCCGTGAGCTAGGCTCCTAGTTCACACTCTGCACACCGCTGCCTCCTGTTCCTCTTCCCGTAGCCTATCTGCACGCTCAGTTTTTATTTATTTTTAAATGTTTGCTTTATGTTTGCGAGAACACAAGTCGGGGAAGGGCAGAAAGGGAGAGAACATGGGATCTGAAGTGTGCTCTCCGGCCGACAGCAGAGAGCCCCATGTGGGGCTTGAACTCACAAACTGCAAGATCATGACTTGAGCCGCAGTCAGACGCTCAGCCGACTGAGCCACCCAGGTGCCCCAGGCATGCTTAGTTTTTAGAACAGATCAGGTTGGCCAGATGCTTGAGTTCATGAAGGTATCTACTTGGAGTAAGTACCTATCAGTTGCCCAGGGCCAAAAAAATACCGCCCCTTAAAAAACAACAGCTCAGGTCTTCTCTTTAGACTGCTGGCCCTTTAATTGGGTGGAGATAATTTGCGAGTGATCATTTATTTCCAGCCCTTCTGCAACCAGTCTTAGCTTTTCACCCCCACCTCCTGCCTGTGTGAAACTGCTAATATGCGAGTTCGCTGGGAGACAGCTCTGGGCGTTGAACTGGGTAGCCAACAGAAGGCCGGCAGTTCAGAGTATCAAGTGCAGAAAGTACCTTATCAGTGCTTTTCACACTGCATTCAGCAGGTCTGGGGCAGTGCCTAGGATTCTGCCTTTCTTTTTTTTCTTTTTTCTTTTTTTAATGTTTATTTTGGGGGGGGAGGGAGAGAGAGAGAAGGAGACACAGCATCTGAAGCAGGTTCCAGACTCTGAGCTTTTAGCACAGAGCCGGACGTGGGGCTCGAACTCATGAACTGCAAGATCATGACCTGAGCTGACGTTGGACGCTTAACTGACTGAGCCACCCAGGCGCCCCTAGGATTCTGCCTTTCTAAGAAGCTCCTGGGTGATGCTGCTGGTCCGAGATGCGCCCTTGGGGCAGCGAGGTGTTCATAGATCAGATACTAGATACTAGATGCAGATCTAGATAATGCATTAAAACATACAGGTTACAAGGGAGAAGGAACTATTGGCACACAGGACTAATGGGCCTTTCCAGACATTCTGAGGGTGGTGAGTGGCACTGTGTGGTGTGCATCCAGACCCCACCTTTGTCACTTTCTAAGTGTGTGACTTCGGTGTCACAGTCTGGGCTATAACCAAATACAAACGGAATGGCTTATAAACAACAGCAGTTTGTTTCTCACTGTCTGGAGGTTAGAAACGTCTGAGATCACGGTGGCAGCATGGTTGGGTGAGGGCCCTCCTTCTGGTTCATAACCGGCACCTTCTAGCTGTGTCCTAACCCCATGGAAGAGGCTAGGCATCTCTCTGGACCCTCTTTTACGAGGGCACCACTCCCGTTCCTCAGGGCTCCTCCCGCCTGGCCGAAGCCCTCCCAGAGGCCCCACCCCCTAATCCCATCCTCTTTGGGAAATTCAGTCTCAACAGTAGGAATTTTAGGGGGACACCAAAATCCAGACCGTACACCTTGGGCAAGTCATTAGCCCTGTCGGAGCCTCGTTGCCCACCTGCGAATTGGGGTAGATAATTACTACCCACCTTCCAAAGCGGGTATGATTAGGAATAAAAGAGCGAGTGCTGTAAATGGTTAGAACAGCCCCAGGTGCACACAGAGCGGCCAACAGCAAGGTCTTTCCATATTCTCTCACCTGGGAGCGCCTCTATGTGCCTGGATGTGACCAGTGAGACTGTGGGCCCTGTGTCCCCGGCAGGCACACCAGGACTGGGGACCTGGTTCACTGCGGGGCTGCCTTGACCTTCCTGGGAATCCTGGCCGCCATTGGTGACCGCTGTTGGCACATGGGACCCGTTTCTCTGTGGCCAGAGATTGCTTCGGGAACTGACCAGAAAAGCCAAGAATAGGCCCTGACTGAATCGATGAGGATTTAAAGGGGAAAAAGAAGGGACGCCTGGATGGCTCAGTTGGTTAAGCATCTGACTTTGGCTCAGGTCATGATCTCATGGCTCGTGAGTTTGAGCCCCGTGTTGGAGCCTGCTTCAGATGCTGTGTCTCCTTGCTCTCTCCCTTGCTCTCTCTCTCTCAAAAATAAATTAAAAAATTTTTAAAAACAAATAAAAAACAGATTCCAAGGCCCCATTCAGAGGTTCTTATTTAGTAGATCTGGATGGTTGGGTAGGGACCACGTTAATCTCTATTTGAAAACAATTTTCAGTTGACTCTTGGATGCAGCGAGGTTTGGCAAAGCCTGGCTCTAGCCCAGCCTTCTTGGTGCTAGGGCTGGACATCGAGGTGCAAATCTGTGATTTGTCGCCCTCTGTTTCACAGGGCAGTCTGTGTCAGACCTGAAGCCAAACTGTCCTTGGAACTCGGAGGTTCTGTTTTGATTTTGCCACCACCTCTGCTCTCATTCCACTGGCCAGAGCTTTGTCTCAAGGGGGCAGAGAAATGTATTTAGCTATATATTCATTTTCTGTTTAGCAAGACCCCGCACAACAGTGTATATGCAAGGGATATGTAGCATTATTTTATTTTATTTTGTTAAACACCTCTATCTGATTTTCCACCTTGAACCCAGTCTTAACTAAGTCTTATTTCCATTTCATGCACTGTTGGGTTCTAGTCTGTGGCTTTGTGACAAAATGGGAATCTTTGAACCAAAAAAAGTGGGGTTGGAGAATGTGAGTTGCGGTTTACAGTTTCTGCATGGTGAAGATAAGAGTGTTGCTCTAGGCTGTTCTTAGAACCCAGTTAATTTTTTTTTTTAAAGTAATCTCTCTGCTCAGTGTTGGGCTTGAACTCATGATCATGAGATCAAGAGCCACATGCTCTACTGATGGAGCCAGCCAGATGCCCCAGAAACCAGTTAATTTTTAGGCTGAAAGTTTGTATGGTCTTCTGGCTGGCATCTGTGGAGACCATGGCACCCACCCTGGTGGGCTTAGAGCCTCTGAGATCAGGGATGACCGAATATGCTTTTGGGAGCAGAATGGAATCTGCAGGGAGTTGGTAACTATTGAGTTTAGTGACTGCAGCAAAACTTTGCTCCTTCCTCCTCGGTGTGGAAACACTGTTTATACACCATGTCGTCCATAATCATTACAAGGGAGACATTAATGAAGAGAATCTCTTGTTTGGCAGACAATGCTTTCCCTTTGTTGGAGCTGAGCTGGTCAGCTCATTTCCTGGGAGTGTATTTAGGAGAAGTTGGTTTGTGATTCTTGCCAGTGGAGATGTGAGATTCTTGAATTTTTTTACAGAGGAGTCAACAACTCAGTGTGTTACTGTCAAGTATTTCGGTAGCTTGTAATTTGAGGAATGCGCCCATGAGAGTGCCTTGCTTCATAGCTTTGGGGAATTTGTACATACTTTTAAGCGGGCGGGGTGGAAAGGGAGGGTGTTAAACCTCTTGTGTTAGAGGTGAAACTCCCATAAGTCCAAGCATCACGGGAGATGACTTTTTTTAGACTTGTGGAATTTCACTGAGAAAAAAAAGTTGGACAAAGTGCCTGAGCAGTTTGGGGCAACTTTGGGTTGAATCAGCCTCCAATCTATGCAGTTTACAGCCTAAATTCTCTCCCCTCTTCAAAAGCAATTTGCTTTGGTCTTGTTACTAATACAGGCTTCTCTGTCTTCACCTCCACGGGCCCACTTCCTTCCATCACTTAGGAAATTCTGTTTGCGAGTCCCATTTATGAGGCTGTCCTGCAAAGCTTACTTGGAACTTGGAACTCAAGAGGCCCATTTCTGCCTTCCTGTTCTCTCTCAAAGAAGAGTTGTGCTTTATGTTATCATAGTGTCTTCCTAACGTTCTTCCAGGTCTTCTCTTTTTCAGTTAGTTTGGATCCACGTAATGTTGCTGTAAGTGCAGTGAACAGTCACTGGTACAGCTGGACCACACGTGGCCAATTTCATGGCTTTGGGATCGTCGGCCGAATGGTATGCCACTTTGCCTTGATCATGAAATGGTTTTGAAACCTAACACTTTGGGAACCAAGAAGTTCTGGTTGGTAAGTTTTCTAGTCAGTGGAAGGGGATAAACTTGGCCAGAATCTGTCACCTTGAATTCTTTAGCCTTCAATGAGCTGAGCCTCATTTTCTTCACTTAGAGACTAGAGATGCTTCCTTATTAGGGTTTTTGGGAGGATGTATCCAAGGCTTCTTGGCTGTAATGAGTATACACAAGACTCAGTATGTGGTGACTACAGGCTAGATGGTTATTATATACAATACAGTGAGAGATTTTAAAATATCCATGGTGGAAATAAAATGACATAGACTATCAGAAGCCATGATTTTCTAGTAGGATTTTATTTTTTAATCATCTGCAGCGTTTATGGAAACAAATCCCAAGCAGCTGGTATCTGCAGCATCATATACGGCTCTTATAATTTACAGACTCAGTTTTAAAAATATTTATTATCAAGCACCTATGATGTTTCAGATACTATGCTGGGAACTATTTGTTTTATTTTACTTTATTTTATTTTATTTTATTTTATTTTATTTTATTTTATTTTATTTTATTTTACTTTTTAGTTTTTTATTTAAAATCCTTTAAATGTTTATCTGTTTTTGAGAGAGAAAGAGACAGAGCGTGACCAAGGGAGGGATGGAGAGTGAGGGAGAGACACAGAATCTGAAGCAGGCTCCAGGCTCTACGCTGTCAGCACAGAGCCCAGTGTGGGGCTCGGACCTATGGACTGTGAGATCATGACCTGAGCCAAAGTCAGACACAGACTGAGCCACCCGGGTGCCGCTAGGAACTGTTTTGTTAAAAAGGTGAGGCAGAGTTAACAAGATGATACAGGGTGCTTCCTCCAGTGTCTGATAGTTGGGAACCCTATGTCCCAGTTTATCGCTGTAGTCCTGGCATAATTATTAATAGTGTTCCTTTTATTTCCGAAGTACCCTGCTTTGGGAAATCAATTTTATGGTCATCAACATAGCCAATTATTAAGACAGAGGAGTTTCTTGAGAAAAGGTCTATTTCAGTTCTCTGAACAGGAAGGAGCACAGTGAAAGCAATTCCAAATAAGTTGGGTCCAGATTAGATGGGTAGCTCTATGACCAGAGAGGAGGAGGAAGAGGGGAAGGCATTTTAGAGACAGAACAAACCAAGCGCTACCAATGTCAGCGGCAGGAACCCAACTGGAGACACCATCTTGAATTCCAGCATGTGAAGAGCCAGCCCAAGGCGTCCAGGCTTTTTTGTTTGGGATTCACCCATCATCAGCCCATCCCAGATGTTTTCATTGAGATCCTGTTAGGCTCAAACCTTTGCCTTAAGAATTCCCTAGCAGAACAGGGGCGCATGGGTGGCTTAGTCGGTTAAGCGTCCGACTTTCACTTAGGTCATGATCTCACGGTTCGTGGGTTCGGGCCCCGCATCGGGCTCTGTGCTGACTGCCAGCTCAGAGCCTGGAGCCTGTTTCAGTCTGTGACTCCCTCTCTCTCTGACCCTCCCCTGCTCATGCTGTCTCTCTCTCTCTCTCTCCTAGAAATAAATAAAAACATTTAAAAAAATTTTTAATTAAAAAAAAAAAGAATTCCCTAGCAGAAGGATTTGGGGAGGAAGGAGCAAGAAAGAGA
This sequence comes from Proteles cristata cristata, assembly GCA_017311185.1. Taxonomy (NCBI): domain Eukaryota; kingdom Metazoa; phylum Chordata; class Mammalia; order Carnivora; family Hyaenidae; genus Proteles; species Proteles cristata. The sequence goes on along the minus strand of JAESUZ010003530.1, from coordinate 965,221 downwards.
TCCACTGCTTCAGATACTGAACTAAGTCATCATCCTGGCTTTTATGGCCATTTTCATTCTGATTCTAGGTGTACGGGACCTGAGGGGTCAGACCCAGGGCTTTTGCATTCCTACCAGTGCTTCAAAATGACCTGATTCCTGGGGGGAGGTGGGGCAGGGGAGGTAGCCCTTCCTTGAGGTCGTGCTGGAAATTGGAGGGCTTTGTTTTTTCGTCTCCTATACACCGAGAGAATATTGGTGCAGTAGATTTGGGGAGCAATTTAAGGTGATATGTGCGTATGTTCTGAGGTTATTTCTGAGACAGTCCTCATGAGGAATGCAGTTCAGACTTCTTGGATTTTGGATGTGAATTTTTCCTCGAGTCTTTGCCTTTGGCGTGACTGTCTTAATTACCATTTGGGGAATGTTTGTGAAATTAAGGTGGGAAAAGGGTCACGCCTGGCTTAGGTATTAAAATATAAGCCCCGTGTGTTTATTGTGAAGCTTTCACGTTTCAAGTTCCTATGTTCCTATTTGCCATCCTGAGCACCACAGCCAATTTTCTGTGTCGTTAACTTTTTCCTGTACCACCGAAGGGCAAACAGCTGCTGGTATCCACGTTTTCTTTCCCCAAGGCAAGTGGAACGGCCATCTGGGGGGGAGGTGCGTGGTTGTCCTCACGTTGATTTGGCATTTGTATTGAAATTCAAGAATCTTTGCTGATTCTGATGCTCACATCCCTGGGATCCTCCCTACTAACTCTCAGAAATCAATAATGGATTAATGGAGGGCTTTGTGTCCAATACGTACAAGGTTTTGTTAGAGTCTGTTAAGTGCAGAAAGAATTCTAGCACCGGATTCAGTGGCTGGGGCTCTGTGACCTCAGGTAAGTCCTGGCTGGCCTCTGTTTCTGCAGAGGTAAACTGAGGGAGAGAAGGATGTGAAGAGCCAACCTCCTAGGGGTGCCATGAGGTGAATACGACGAGGGCCCTGCAGAGACCCTGGGCCGTCCCTTTTGAATAAATCACCAAAATTCATGAAGATATAGAACAAGGGTGAAGTTCATCTCTTGCTTTTGTGTGTCCTGCAAGCTAAGAATCGTTTTTACATTTCAAAATGGTTGAAAAAAAAAAAATCGAAGAATCATTTTCTGACACGTGAAAATTCCATGAAATTCAAATTATCAGTGTTCTTTTTTTTTTTTCCTTAAGTTTATTTTTTGGGGTGCTTGGGTGGCTCCCAAGAAAAGCTAAAGCTCTTGAGTTCCTGTCAGTGAAGCATCCCACTTCAGCTCAGGTCACCATCTCGTGGTCCATGAGTTCGAGCCCTGTGTCTGGCTCTGTGCTGACAGCTCGGAGCCTGGAGCCTGCTTTGGATTCTGTGTCTCCCTCTCTTTCTGCCCCTCGCCTGCTTGCACTCTATCTCTCTCAAAAAATAAATAAATAAACATTAAAAAAATTAAAGTTTATTTTTTTTATCTTAGAAAGAACTTGAGATGTGGGAGGGGGCAGAGAGAGAGAGAGAGAGAGACAGACAGACAGAGAGATTGAATCTCAAGCAGGCTCCATGCTTAGTGTTGAGCCCAATGTGGGGCTCACTTCCATGACTATGAGATCATGACCTGAGCTGAAACCAAGAGTCAGATGCTTAACTGACTGAGCCACCCAGGTGCCCCCAAATTATCAGTGTTCTTAAGTAAACTCAGCCAGACTAATTATTCGTTCATGTATTTTCCGGGGTTGCTCCAGACACTGGACAGCCTGCCCAGCCAGAAATATTTATCTTGCTCTTTGCAGGAAAAGGTGTGCCAACCTAGATCTAGACTAACGGTTACTGTAGCACGATGAGCCAGGTTCTATAGAGACTACCCCCCTCCCCCACCCCACCACCCCGGCAATGATGCTGAAGCTTTGGGAAAGCTAAAGCTCTTGAGTTCCTGAAGAAGGAATTGCAGCTAGTTCCCTCACTCATGACTCATTCATTCCCTCAGTCAGTCAGTCGTTTCACTGAATGTCTATTGAGTTCCTGCTGTGTGCCAGACATTTTTCTGTGTGTTGAGGAAACAGCAGTAAGTAACAGAGAAAGAGATTCCTACCCTCAAAGAGCTTACAATCTAATGAGAGGAACTAGATCACATATAAATATATACGTCATGTCAGGGGTGAGGGTTGCTATGGAGGAGGGTGGGGATGGTCAGAAAAGGTAATGGCTGGAGGTGCCTGGGAGGCTCAGTCGGTTAAGTGTCCAACTCTTGATTTTGGCTCAGGTCACGGTCTCATGGTTTGTGAGATGGAACCAACCTCACATCGAGCTCTGTACTGGCAGCATAGAGCCTGCTTAAGATTCTCTCTCTCTTCTCTTTGCCCCTCCCTCTCCCTTTCTCTCTCTCTCAAAATAAATAAACTTAGAAAGAAAGGAAGGAAGGAAGGAAGGAAGGAAGGAAGGAAGGAAGGAAGGAAGGAAGGAAAGCAGGCAGGCGATGGTTGGTGCAAAGGAGGTGAAGTGTGAGCCCCGAACATACCTGAGGGATTTGGTGGGAAAGGGGGACAGAACTGCTCAGGCAGAGGGAAAAGCAAGTTCAAAGCCTTGGGTGGAAGCTTCAGAGAAAGTCAAGGAAAGCAGGGCATGATAAGTGTTTTCACTTTTTAGCATTGACTCCAGGGCTGTGGTACTCTGATTTATGGTCACGTTAAAAAAATATTTATTGCCCTTTTGCGGGCACATGGGGAGACGGTGTGGGGCGGTGGGTAAGAATAGAAGTTTAGGGTGAGGTTTCCCAGCCTCTGCACGTGGACCTTTAGGTCTGGGCGGTCCTGTGCACTGGAGAATCTTTAGCACTATTTCTGTCTTCTACCCACTAGGTCCCAGTAATAACCGCCCCCCCGCCCCACCCCCTGTTATGACAACCAAAAATGTCTCAATGTCAGATGTCTCCTGGGGCAAAATTCCCTCCAGTGAGAACTGCTGCTCTGGGGTTAGGCTGCTTTTCAGCTGTGTGACTTTAGGCAAGTTACTCAACCTCTCTGGACCCCAGTTTTATCATCTATAGAGTGAAGTAATACCTCAACCTGCCATCCTGTGGCTGCTGAGAGGATTAAGGGGAGAAGGCAGCCAGCGGTCAGCAGGGTCTTGGTAGGGCCCAAGCCCTTGACAGATGTTAGCTGGGCGGTCACAGACCCTGGCTCTTGTTTTTCTGTCATTCACTTTGTTCTTCAGTCCAGAGCAGTGTCTATTTGTGTCTTGGCGAGCCGTGTATTTGTACAATTTGTATGATGGGCTCCGATCCTTGTGTTAAAGTACAAGCCACCGAAATGGCTATCTTTTGCTTTTCTTCCCTGTTATCAGTCATCAGTCCCTTACGTGTGACTGCTATTTGATGACTTCCAAATGGACCCGTGAAGCAATGAGGTAGATGTAATTCCTCCCACTTTTCGGGGATGCTTGGATGGAGGACCCCCAGCCCACACGATGAGGGATGAAAGGGGACGTTTGCAGGGCAGTTAAATAAAGGAGAGGAGCTTTCCCATAGTGCTCTGCAGCTGAACTGCTCATGCACCCACTTAAAACGGCCTCTTTGTCCCAGGGGAGCCCTCAGGGCCCACTGACACCTAATGTCACCATGGGCCACACTGGATGAAAGGGACACCTGCTGTAAAGAAGGATGGCAATGGGGAGGAAATGACAGGCACTCGGCAGCCTGGCGTCTGTATCTCCCCGTCCACTGTGGGCACCAAGAAGGGGCATGTGCGGAGCACCTCTGTGTTGTATGTTGGATTCATTTGGCCTTATTCCTTCTCTTCCCCACCCACCCCCCCGCCCCCCTCCAGTCTGTGCCTAAGCTGGTCACCGGACAAAATGCTGCTGTGGGCTCCTTGTTCTAGAATGATGGAGGTAAAGGGACAATAATGATGTGTACTGAGCCCCGTGATGTGCTAGAGGCACTTGCTATGTGTTATTCTGTTTCGCTTCTCAATCCTCCCCACCCGGGCTGTTAGCCGAAGTGAGTTTGCTTCCAAGCAGTACCTCTCCTAGGCCTGGAAGTTCAGTAATTTGGGGAAGCTGGAACTTGACCCCCATAATCTGTTTCATTTAAAAAATCTTAGATATGATGTAAGAGGAAGCTGAGGAATCTTCAAAGAAATGAAAAGGGCACCCAGTGCTCAGTGTCTGGCATGGGGTCCCTGGGCCCCACCCGCAGGCTTCACCTGTCCCTGATCCACTTTTCACTGTCAGTGTTGGATGGGTCTCTCGAAGCCGGGTTAATCCCTGCCTGTCTACACCCATGATGGTTGACATCGTTCTCAGGCATCATCTTCAGTAGCCTTATCCTGTCCTGTCCCTTCCGCCCATCGGTGTCTTTTCTGAAGCTTGTCAGCTTTAAGTCTGCAGTCACCCTTTACAGAGCACGCTTGGATGCGGGGAAACCATCTGGGATGCGGCTAAAAAGTGGACTGATCCTCTGGTAGGCCGGGCCTGGGGCCCGAGGCTGGGTTTCTAACAGGTGCTGCGGTGATGCTGAGGCCCAGTGATTGCCTTGGAATTGGAGAAATGACATTGCCCTCCTCCTTCTGAGGCTTAACTGAATTCTTGGAAGACGAGTATGTTCCCAGAAGAGACTCAGGAACCAGGCTCCAGGAAGAATTCCATCCTGTGGGGGATCACGGAGTCCACGTGATGTGGTGTGACTCAAGTCGGCTGCTGATAAGCGTGGTGAAATTAAGCCAGATGGTTTATCTGGCCCCTTTCTTCATGGAGAGCACCTACTATAAACCCGCACTTTCTTCTCCTCGCTGAGTAGCAGGCTGGGTCGCTTTAGACAGAAGATCACCTTGGAGGTGGGAAGTGCAACTCATCTGACTTCAAGAGCGGTCTTTGGATCAGTGTGCCTGCCGCTCACTTGCATGCCAGGGGCCTGTGGGTGGGAGGGGAGATTCGGATTTACACACAGTTTCATGCTGGATTTCCTTCATTAGTTATGTGGTTCTCAGGGACTCAGCTTCTGGGAGCCCCAGGAAGGGGTGTTCAGGGGGCCTCTGTGCCAGATTCACTTTGACTCTCTGGAAGCCCCTGGCAAGGCCTTCACTCGGCAGACTCATGCCGTCTGGGCATCGGGTTCTGGGAGGCACTTAGGGGCCCCCCGGACAGATGTGCTGTCACGGCCAATATACTTCGGGCTCTGCATCTGGTGGCTTATGCAAGCAAATGGGAGACTAGAAAGTCATCTGTGTGTCACTTGCAGGAAAAACACTTCAGGTAATGAGACAGGATTTGAGGATCTGAGTGGGAAGGTGACTGTCACCTACCCTTCATTCCTTCTCCCCAGCTCAGTGAACATCTAGTCTCTGAAACTGCCTTATGTCCGAAGGGGGAGGTTGGGAGGGTTTGTTTTTTAATCTGTGATCTGATATTAATTTGCCTTAAACAAAAGAAACAATTCAGTGTGTAATTCTGAGGTTTGTGGTGTTTCTCCTGAGTCCTTTCATCTAGTGAAGATACTGTTATGCATTTTAATAGAAGCTATTGTTTTCCTTAAACATCTTTTTTTTTAAATACCTTTTTCTCTCCTCAATCAAATTAAAGAGTTGGAACTAATATTGTAAGGAGCTTTGAGGCCCTGCACTGCAAATCTCGTTTCCTCCGCCAGTGCGTGTGTGTGTCTGTTTCTTTGTCACACTGCCAGCCCTAAGTAGAGGGCTTTTTGTGGACACAGCGCTGTTTCACTAGCCGGGGGCTTGAGCCTTCACACCTTGTGCTTGATTCAGGTTCTTGTGTAGCGTGTGTGACGTTTAGCCCCTCTGTCAATCAATTATAGACTTCCTTTAAGGAATTTCCAGGAAACCCTCTTACCGCAAGGGTACAGATTAATGTTTTTCTAGTTTAATTACAGTAACTTTGAAAGGAAGCACCTTGCAGACCATTATCTGAAGCCAGCTTCCTTTACAATTAGAGGGCCTGGTGTCAGAGATCGGAATCTGCCCTAGCTCGCTGCAAGTCACCCCTGCTCGGGGATAGTCACAATGGGCTCTGAGCTCCGAGGAAAGGTTTGGGTGTTCAGACGTTGGGGTGGGGAGCGGTATAGAAAGGCGAGGGGCACACCTGTCTCTTAAGGCTGTCTTCGTGCTTGCCCAGTTCAGCTTCCTCTTAAGTGACCCCTTCCCCGCTTCCCAACAAAGTCACCCCAAGGAGCCTGCTATTACGGCCCCGGTTTGATGGATAATCACTGGTGTGAGGTTTGATTTGACACCAGCGCTTTGTGTGATAGCCCGTTGGATTTGCTTGGCTTGAATCGATTATTCCCACTCATCTGAGGCTGCGGTGCAGAAACATGGTTGTGGGGGGTGCCAAGAGGAAAGGGTGCCCGGCCCAGCCGCAGGGCCGGCTGTTTTGACAGCCGTCCCAGGAAAGCCTTCGCCAGCGTCTGCCTTGAAGGCTCTGACGCAGGTGCAGGCTGGGTCCCTCAAGGGTAATGATCACGTTTTCCTGAGACACTGCTTGGAGAGCGAGTGAGCGAGCGAGCGTGTGTGTAGTTGAGGAGGCCCGGCTGCAGAGGGGAGGGGACTGTCCGGGTACGGGGTCCTCCTGCCCAGCTGTCATTCCTGGTCGCCGGCACTGGAACTGAACAAGGATGCAGGGCTGTCTCAGGAGTCACTCGTCTCTTGGCACAGCTGTGCTGCAGGGACTGAGGGATGAGGGAGCCAAAATCATCTGACAGCTTATCAGTTGCCAGCCCTCCGGGGAGTCTCTGAACTGCTGGGTGTCAGTATCCTTATCTGTCAAATGGGTCTAATAACCCCTGCTCCACTTCTCTCACAAGGTCTTCCATAGCCTGTCAGATCACCAACAAGCATATGCTTTGAACTTTGTAGAGGGATGGGTGTGTGGTATATACTATATACTTTGTAGAGGGATGGGTGTGTGGTATATACTACATACTTTGTAGAGGGATAGATGTGAGTCCATTCAGTGAGAGGCACTACAGCCTAGTGGTGAGTGCTAAGTTAGCAGTGTACTTGTAGTGGTAGTTAGTTGTAAGAAGGTCTAGTCCGTATGTGGGTAGTAGTTAGCAAAATGGATGCCACCACTGCTGCTACATAGCCAGTTGTGGGTTTTATTTTGTTTTTTGTTTTTTAAACCCTGAGTTTACTATAGGACGGATGGGTGTGTCGCCTGAAATTTCTGAGCACTTTGTTGAAGGAGATTCCTAGGCTGTGTTAGTTTTCTTCAGTGGTGGGTGCTTTCTCCCGGGGCACGACTCTGACAGTACACAGGCCATGCTCTGTGCATCGAGCCCGTTCGGGGCGGTTTCTGTGGGTGGAACTGAATCCGTTCTGGGCTCTGTGCATCAGAGGTGGGGGGTGGTTTTGAATTCCCTTGAGAGCCCTTGCCCTTTGCATGTCTGCTCAGAGAGCCAGTTTGTGGCCCCGGTGCGTGCATCGGCTCTTTCCGTTCTGGCCTTGGAGGCTGTGGGCCTTTTCCTTTGAAGTCAACTGCCTGATATTCCTTTGGAAGATGTAAGTTGAAGGGGAAAGAATTGGACAGATTCTGAATCTTGCTGGCGGACTTTCTTTTTGTCATTAAGGGGACCCCGACATCACTTAGCTGCTATATTATAATAGTAATAATAATAATAACAACAAAAACAATAATTGGCCTCGGTGCCCCAGGCTCCCAGTGCAGCTTCTCGTACATATTTATTCAGTGACAGATGAATGACTTGAAGGTCTACAGGGGAAGACTTGGAGATTACCATCAAATTCAAGTCTGGGGGGAACTTTGGGACAGATAGTTTTTCATTGGGTCTCTATCCATTGCTCTGTCCTGTCATCCCTTCTTTCTGACCCACGTGCGTTTCTGCAGTATGTCCGCCTCGGACACGCTCAGGCAAATGCGATTCCAAGCTGTCCTCTCTCCTGCAGCCTCGCTGTGCTAGGCATCTGGGGAATCTCCCTGCACGTTTGTCCTGCCAGCCTGGTCCCTTATTGGCGGTCCAGGGTCAGAGCTGGCAGGAAATTCAAAGATTGTCTCCTTCCCCTTGAGTATTTTGGAAGCTCAGGCGCAACATGACTTGCCCAAGAACATGATGAGTTAGTGGGGTGAACCAGAAAGAAGCCTGCATCTCCTGGCTCTTTCTGGCTCTGGCCTATTTCTAGGAGCAGCCCGTGACCTCTGTTCCCAGTGTCCTGGGCAGAGATGCTATTTCTAGATGGCCATTTTCTACATTAGGGTGTCGGAGTACCTCACTCTGGCCCCTGGGGGGTCCCGAGGTGATGCTCTGAGTCTTCAGACCCTGAGGGAAAAATGGATATGGGTCTGTTCCAGTCTCTGAATAAAATGGGCCTCCTCTTCCCCTGGCCGGGAGAATAGTTTCATTTCCCTGCCAGTGGGCGTTTTCTGCCTTTACCCTCTCTCCTGGCCCCGGGACGGGGCACCCATGCTGTGGCTGGCTGAGCCGCAGGCCCATGAACTTGTCCTGCCTCATTCCTGCTCGGTGGTGAAAGCCCGGACAGGCTCCGAGCGCCCTCCCCATGCCTGGCAAAGGCGACTCTGTCGGAGCCTGTAAAATTGGGGTGTCTGTCTCCACTAGCATTTCTTTCCCAGTTATACTAATCAATACTAGGAAATTAAATCAAGGCATTCCTTGAACCAGCGCCAGGCTCTCAAATACTTTTCTGGTGTCTGTGTTCCAATGCTCGCTCTGGCTCTTTTTCCTGGTGGTGGGTTTCCCCACTTCCACCCCACGTAGGAGTGTAGAGCAGGCTTTCTTGGGAAAGTCAGGAAATACATACCTCCTGAGCAAATCATTGAGCCCCGTTGCCCTATCCGTAGATGGGTGTCATTGTGCCAGCCTTAAAGACGTCATCAGGATGACAAGGGGTTCTAGTGTATGTGAAATAAGCCTCCCTTAGTGCTTGGTATGCGGTGGGGTGGGTCCTGTCCAGACAGCCCTGGCTCTTGGATCATCTCTGGAGGTGTATTGCAAAGGTTCTCAAGCAGGCTGACCATCAGGATGACCGCAGGGTGCTTTAAAACACTGACCCCAACAGCACTAGAACACCCCCCCCCGAGTAACCACTCATTCAAATCTCCGTAGGTGGCTCAGCATTGCATCATTTAGAGAGCTTCCCAGGGCACCTGGATGGCTCAGTCGGTTAAAGGTCTGACTGTTGGATTTTGGTTCAGGTCGTGATCTCACAGTTATGAGATCGAGCCCCATGTCAGCCTCTGCACTGGGTGTGGAGCCTGCTAGAGATTCTCTCTCTCTCTCTCTCTCTCTCTCTGCCCCTCTCCCCCACACATGCACGCTGTCTATCAAAAAAAAAAAGGTTCCCTAGTGCTTCTTCTGACCCCTAGCTACGTTTGGGAACCTCTGCAAGATGGGCTTTATTCTTTTCTCTATAATCATCCTTGATCAAGACAAAATGGTGGGGTGGTATAAACGATTCGAGGATTTAAATATTTTGGCCATTTTTTTCATGCTTGATTTGGGCTCTGTTTCCACAGTAAGTTACTTCTGCATGTTGGGATAAGTGGGGTGGAAAATAGGGCAATTATTAAAAAAATGTCCACTTGGGGCACCTGGGTGGCTCAGTCCGTTGAGCCCCCGACTTCCCGCAGGTCATGAGCCCACGGTCCATGAGTTCAAGCCCCGCGTCGGGCTCTGTGCTGACAGCTCGGAGCCTGCAGTCGCTTCCGATTCTGTGTCTCCCTCTCTCTTTGCCCCTCCCCCCCTTGTGTTGTCTGTCTGTCTCTCTCTCAAAAATAAACACTAAAAAATAAAAAAAAATGTCTACTTTTTGTCGATGCTCAATGTGATGCTTGATTGATTAGAAACAGGTAATTTGCTCCTTAAAAAGGCCTTCTTTGTGGTGTGAAAGACAACTGGATACTCTGTTCAGGTGTCTCTGGTTCACACTTGAGACCAGGAAATTGGTCCCTGAGATAGCTTTAAGATCGAGGCGTGAGCGGGGGTTTCTTCTCTCTCTGCCTCTTTCTGACACCTTCCCTCCCCCCTCCTCTGGGCAGCTTGCCTCCAGCCTTCGTTCCCTTACTGGTTAAACGGGGTGTTCACACTCCTTTCCCGAGCATTCCCAAATGAAATATTTTCTGTAAGAATGCTTTGTAAAGGCCCAGAGCTGTGTCACCTTATTGCATAAGGAATATTTTGTTGCTCATTAGAACACTAGCGTTTCCTCGGGAGTTTTGCTGGCGGTCTACCTGTTATTTCTCTCCATGTTTAACATGGCAGATTATTTGTGTGTCAGTTTCTCTGCTGTGCCCTGAGAACATGGCCGTCTTCAAAAGCCCATCTCGAGCACTGCGTTTGCAGGACTGGAAACGGACGCCCGCCTGAGCCTTCCCTGCTGCAGTGTTCCCGAAAGCTGGCGAATATACTCGTTTTCCTCGCTCCTCAGTCAGAATTGAATGGCACTACAGTGCTTGTTTTTCAGAGTGGCTACTGACCCAAAGTGTCTTTCTTTGAATAAATGGTGCTTTCACCACTGGGGACTCAAGAATGGGAAGGACACACCGAGATCACAAGTATGTTTCGTTGCCGACAAATGGAGCTACCTCCCAGAAGAAGAATCTGATTCAGCATGTGTTTGTTGAACGGGCAGTTACTGAGAGTGCAGTTGCTGGTGTGCGTCTGCCCGTCCTTGGGGGAGGTCATAGGTCAGCAGCAGCCCACATTTGGCTCCATCGTCACTGCTCTAGCAGGCTCTGAGACCAGCTCATTTATTTGTCTGAATCCAGGGGGGACAGTTGAAAAATATACATCTGGCCAGAAAAACACTGTAGACATAGAAACAGAGAGAGAGAGTGAGAGAGAAAGAGAAAGTTTCTTACAGATAATTTCAGATGTAACCATTGGTGTGAGCATCCATTCTTCTGTTTATTTCCTCTTGCATTCAGCCATCTACCCATCCGTCCATCCACCCACCCACCCACCCACCCACCCATCCATCCATCCATCCATCCATCCTCCATTTTGGCAAATCCTTGTTAAGCACCTACTATGTGCCAGTTTTGTGCTAGGCCCTGGGGATAAAAAGCCCAATAAGACAGGAACCCTATCCTCTAGGAATCAGTGGTCTAGGGTACAAGATGTTTCCCTAAATTTTAAGTCAAATTCTTACTCAACACATATCTCTTACTGTTTTGTTTTGGTTTCCATCTCTTTTGAACAAAGCACGGCATGTAACTAAGCATTGTGACATTTCCACTTGTTTTGATAAACCCACATTCTAGAGTTGGATTTCATGTTGTGTAAGTCTAAGCATGGCGTAAGTGCTTGTATTATTAAACAGGAGGAGGTAGAAGAAATCATCGTCCAGAAGAGAAGACCAAATCTTAGGTATTAAGGTATCCACTGGAATTCTAAAAGCTTTTTTTAAAGCCTTCTAGTGTATAGTGTTCAAAATGACTTCTTGAGCAATTTAAGTGCAAACACCTTCTAAATCTATTACATTAGAAGGTTGGTTGGGAGGTGAGCTTTCCATTGTTCAAATTAGCCCGGGTACAGCCATTAAAATGAGCGGTTTAGAACTTGGGTTTGGATCTTCCAGGCCTTGGCTGGGATCTCTATTTTGCCACTCTCTATCTGTGTGTCCCTGGTGAAATTACTTAACCTCTCTGAGCCTACTTCCCTCTTTCTGAACCCGGAATAGTAACCGTGTTCACATGAAGATGAAGTGAGCCTGGCCTGGCATGGGGTCAGTGCCCTGTAAACTGGGTCAGTGCCCTGTAAACGGCTGGCTATTTTGATTATTATGAGAAGCAAAGGACCAGCTATTTTGATTCTCATGAGGAGCAAAGGACCAGGATGGGTCAAAAAAAGAAAAAGGAAGAGAAATTCTGGCAACATGAAGTTTTAGTATGGAAATGAGATGGATGGTGCCTTTCGGTATTACATAACTGTCGTTCCCCAGGGAATACTAATGCTTCTCAGATGGCCTTTCTTTGCATGTCTGCTGTGACAAGGATGAATGGTGAGTTTCAGGGAAGGTTGGAGAGTGTTTGTATATGTACCGAGGTGGGAGGAGACAGTTTAATTCTCTAAGCACAGTCATAGATTTTCAGCTAACATGCCCGAACGTTAGCATGTCATTCAGGCAGGTCACAGGAGAAAATCCAATTCTGAAATGAATTTCAACAAATCAAAAAGGCAATTGGTAATTGTAGCTGACATTTTACATTTTTTAAAGGGCCACCTGGCAAGTTGGATTTTATAACACTTGAGGCAAAGAGTTCAGTTGTGGTGGGAATTATTTTCACAAAAGGATCATTTTCTTAACCAAAAAAGAGTTTCTCTTGATTTCTTTTTTCCTTTGACTACGAAGGTAGTGCTATATACTGTTTATAGAGGCCTTGATCCTTTTTAAACTTAAGGAGCACAGGTGACCTCTGTAGTAATAAATCGCGAGCTGTATGGGGGCTCAGGGACATTTAATTTATGTGCAAGACCCTTCCCCAAATCCAGCCGGCGACTTCCTGGGATGGTGTGCTTGACTGATGAGTTTCTGGCTTTTGGTGCTACCAGGATGTCTTTTGAAGTTTCTCCTGCAAGGCCTGAGGTTTGCCCCTGTGAGGTGTTAATGGGCTTCCTGCTGGGGCTTTATTTGTGAGGGGACTGGTCCGAGGGGCCTCGCGACACGGAGCCCTTGTTCCTCTAGCGCTGAGGGTAGACGCTCAGGCCTGGGGTCCTGGGCCCCCGACTTGCGCTTGGAATGCATGGCAGTGTTTTTATTCTCACTCCCTGGGCCGCTGTTTGTTTAGCTTCTGGGGGTTCCCAGCTCCAACCCCCCCCCTCCCCCCCCCCATCCCCAGCAGGTATTGGTGGTGGGTGATCAGGCCCAGCCTGGGAACCTGCTGGAGCAGTTGCTCAGAGAATCCACATGGACAAGTTGACTCCTCGCAGCAGGGAGTGGCAGGGGTTTGCACTGGGTGACAGGAGAGTGTGTCTTGAGCAAAAACAACCAGATTGCAGTGGAACGAACACGTGCTCCGTGCAGGGGCTGCATTGCCTGCACCTCTGGTGGCCTGCTTGCCTCAAGGCTCTTCATTTCCATCTTCCCACTTCCTCGGTCCGTATTCCCATTTCCTCCCTGCCAGCCTGAGTACTCTTTCCAAAATGAAAACCTGCTTATGTCGCTCTCCTGGACATAAGGAAGAAACCATGCCTGCTCACATCTAGGCCTTGGACTTCCAGAGCTGGGAGACAATGAACGTGTGTGGTTTAAGCCCCCTGGTCTGTGGCGTGTCGTTACCGCAGCCCCAGCAAACTCAGGCCCATGGGATGAATTGCCTCCTCGGCCCATGGGATGAATTGCCAATCCCAGGGAAGGTCCCAAGAGGTGTTTTCGTTCCTGGCTTCTGTCTGCCTTTCCTCTGCCTGATGAGCTGCAATTCCTTCAAGGGCCGCCTGCTCTGTGAGGCCCTCCTGGACCACCCCGCTCTGGCCCTCTCCATCTCCTCCCCACAGACTGACAGGCTGGGAGCTTCCTCTGGATTCTCCTGCCGCACTGGGTCTTATCTCAGTCACAACTTTCTGAGTCATTTTGTTTTCATCTGTTCCTGGATCTCTTTCCCACACTAAATTCTGAGAACCTTGAGCGAAGGGATTTTTGTTTGTCTTTTATTCCTTAGTGCCTTACTCTGAGCCTGGTAGTTTGTCAGCGCTTATTGGCTCAGTTAAGGCTTACCTTCTACTGTTTCGTTTCCTTAGGAAGCCTCCCCTCTCCTACCTTTGTGCTCTGTTAGAGGTGATTGAGATTTTCCGTGGGGTGTTAATAGCAACATCTCCGGGTGAGAACAATGGAATCAGTAATCCTAGTGAGTGTTTACTAAGCAGGTTCTATAAGCCAAATGAGCACGTACCTTCTCTGCTCATCTCTCTGCTCATCAAATGGCGTTTCAGGTTGGCCTGTCTTCAAGCTTGAGCCACCTCTCTCTCCCAGGTGGGTAGCATGGCCTCAGCTTGTAGGCAAGAAGATCTGAAAGTTCATGTCTTCTTTCTCTCCATGTCCTTTCTGGCAGGACTTGACCCCCAAAGCAGATCTTCCTTCCTTCCTTCCTTCCTTCCTTCCTTCCTTCCTTCCTTCCTTCCTTCCTTCCTTCCTTCTTTCTTTCTCTTAAAGTGGATACAGCTGCTTGTCTTTGATGTTTATTTATTTATTTTTAAAATATTTTCATTTATTTCTAGGAGAGAGAGAGAGAGACAGCGTGAGCAGGGGAGGGTCAGAGAGAGGGAGTCACAGACTGAAACAGGCTCCAGGCTCTGAACTGGCAGTCAGCACAGAGCCCGATGCGGGGCTCGAACCCACGAACCGTGAGATCATGACCTAAGCGAAAGTCGGACGCTTAACCGACTAAGCCACCCAGGTGCCTCAGATGTTTATTTATTTTTAAGAGAGAGACATAGCACAAGCAGGGGAAGGGCAGAGAGAGAGAGAGAGAGAGAGAGAGAGAGAGACACACAGAATCCGAAGCAGGCTCCAGGCTCTGAGCTGTCAGCACAGAGCCTGACACGGAGCTCGAACTCAGGAATGTGAGATCATGACCTGAGCCAAAGTCAGATGCTTAACAGACTAAGCCACCCAGGCGCCCCAGAAAGCAGATTTTTCTTAAGATGCCCAGACATGTAGTGAAATTTCAGGGAAATTGGTGAGGAGATGACTCACTCTTCATTTGAAAACGTAGGAAGAAATTGCTTTCCAGTGCCCTGCATCCTGGGAGCTGGGTCACCCGTGGCTCTTCTTCCGTGTGCCACTCTTTGGAAAGGCAGATGGAGTCCTGGAGAAATTTCTGAGGCTCTGTCAGGGCCGGAGAAAAGGCAGGCAGGGAATGTACAGGACTCTTCTGCTACTTTCCTTTGGTGTCCAGAAAGAATTTTATACACACTCCTCACTCCAGGCACTATGGGGGGCTTTTAAGTTAGTCTTGACTTTGACACCTTGTGAGAAGCAGTGGTGTCCCGGCTACTTTCAATGCAGTGAGCTTGACAGCGTTTTCTTGTGGTGCTGTGTCCAGCTTTGCAATTCTCTCTAATTGTGCCACTCCACAGGATCCACCGAGGGGGACTGCATCTTCTGGAAGGGAAGCGTGAAGATGAAAGAAGTGTAGAGATCTGAGCAGCATGTCACTGGGCTGACGGGACTATGGTCTAGCATTGAGGGAGCCGCTGATGTCAGGGTGGCTGTGACTGTGGCACATGTGTGGATGCCCTTCGCACTGCGATGCTTACACAGCCCCGGGGAGGAGAGGAGATGGGAGTAGAAGGAGAGGCGGAAGTCTCTCCCCAAGCCTCCCTGCCTTTGGTGCAGGAGATGAAGGCAAACTGATCACCTGGAGACCGGGACCGTTAAGCACAGTCAAGGGCATGTGCCCTTCACCTTGGCTGGGAAGATTGTTAAGCCAGGTTTACATTTTTGAAAGTTGTCAGATTCCTTCCTTGATTCAGGTCGACTGGTCATGTGGCAAGGTGATGTCATATTCCAAACCCTGGAATCTGGCTGTCTTATTGAATCAAGGCTTAGACAGGTGACTTGCCCTTATGAAAGCTTAGACAGGTGACTTGCCCTTCGGGGTCCCCGTGTCCTCCATGGCAAATTGAAGATAACTGTAGAATCTACTTTATAGAGTTGCATATGGATTAAATGAGATAATGCATGTGACGCGTGTAGCATTGTACCTGGCACAGAGTTTGATCAGGTTAGCTGTTTTGGGAAGGCAAAAAAATAATAGTGCCTTCATAAAGTGAAAGTTCATTTTGCCCTGATGTCCAGTCAGAGCAGAGGGACCCAGTTTTCTTACCCTGTTGCACTGCCATCCATAATAAGTGCTTTCCATCTCATGGCCCAAGGTGGCTGCTTTAGTTCTTGCCATCACGTTTACATCCCAGCCAGGAAGTGGAAAAGGGAAGCGGAGGGTTTGGCCTGAAAGTTGCCCATGTCTCTGTTCCATCCCCTTGACTAGAGCTTAGTCATATGACCACATCATTCAAAAGCGAGTTAGGGAAATGTTAGGCTTTAGCTGGTACTTCACTGAGAACTTCATTACTGTGCGAGGAGAGATTGGGTATTGGACAACTGATACTATTTGTTCAAGAAGTAAGGGCTCAATAAATAGTTACCACCACCCACCACCACCAGCACCACCAGCAGCAGCAGCACCACCATCATGATCATCATCATTTCTGATCTTAGCCTATAATTTCCTCCATGTCCTCACTTCCTAATTTGCCCCCTTGTTTTCCATTTGTGACCATTTTAGCTTCTGTGTTATTCCATTGCACCGTTTGCTCCATGTCCATGTCCTTTTGGCGGCTTTTTTAAACCTAGAGGTTGGCAGAGTGACCAGAGCCCTCCAATGTCCTGTGTGACAGAAGTGGACGTTAAGGCTGGTGAGGACATTGACCATTAGGAGTAAGGGAGAGCAGAGCATAAAGTTGTAGTAATCCATTCAGCAGCTTAATTAAAATGTTGCAGGAAAAGTTGATGAAGTGAAGGAAGAAGTCTGCCTACCTTTGAATGTAGGCTAAAACTTTGTTAGGTTTTATTTTGCCACTTCCATTCTCATGTTTGTGAGCCTTAAATGAAGAGGTCTGGGGTCTCCATGAAGGTCTTGTCCAAGCATTAGTCTGGAAATCCAGCCCCCTGGCTCAGCTCTGGGGCTTCCAAAACACGGTCCAATCCCTGGGAAGATGCAGAAGGTGAGTGTCTTCTACTTCAAAGAATTTTGAGTAAATGAGGAGATTTGTTCTCCAGACCCTGATTCATGATTTAAATGCTCTGCAAGAGTCTTTCATGGTGGAAATGGTTCCTTGAGAAATCACGTGGACTCAGGACTCATTAATAAGTATGGAGGAAGACAGATGCCACTTTCCTGCCGTAAATCCCCGTGAGGCTAATTTAATGGAGCTCTAGCTAGCCTTCATGTTTTCCATTAGCCACACTTATTTCCGTCATTTGTCTCCCTCCTTTTCCTTTTTAAACTACTGCGTCAGAAAGTGAATTGTTCCAAGGTTATGGCCTTGCTTCTTTCCACTGAAGCACTTTTTTCTTGAAAGATTAGGCGCCATGGAGAGAAGAGATTGGGAAGTCCCCAGAATGAAAGAAACCTTGAAGTCGTCTTCTTCTGCTTCTGCTTTTTTTTTTTTTTTGACTCTCCCTCATCGTTTCCTCCTCTGAGCCCCTGTTGATGCCCTGAGAAATGTCTTGGGAATTCTTTTCCTTTGTGCTGTTCCTTCTGTTATTGTTGTACTTCAGGCCCTCTGTATCCACTGCCAGGACTATTGGAGTAGTCTCCTGGTTTGCCTGCCTCCTGCCTCTCTCCCGTCTCCTGCAGGGTCTCCCAGCACAGATCTGGTGCGGTCACTGTCTTGGTTATAGATAGTCAGTTCTTTGCATTGCATTGTGTGGCGTGGCATCTGCCTTCTTTTTGGCATGGGGGCCCAAGGCCAGGTCATTACTGTGGCTGTCTGCTGACATATTAATAACAGGGAGGGCGACTGGCATGAGAGTAGGTACTTAGAACCCTCTTTGACAGCCGAAGACATGGAGGCTAGAGAGATTAAGTAACCTACCTAATGGTACCTGAGAAAAAGTAGTGAGATCAGAACTGGGCTCTAGGGGTGCCTGGGTGGCTCAGTCCGTTAAGTGCCTGACTTTGACTCAGGTCATGAACTCACGGTTTGTGGGTTCGAGCCCCACATCTGGCTCTATGCTGATAGGGCAGAGCCTGCTTGGGATTCTCCGTCCCTTTTCTCTCTGCCTCTCTCTTGTTCACACACACATACCACACACACACTCACTCACTCACTCTCTCTCTCTCTCTCAAAAACAAAAATAAAACATTAAAAAAAAAAAAACCACCAAACTGGGCTCCAAACTCCCAGGTGCCATATTGTGTGTTGGGCTTATTTCTTTCTGGCCTTTTCTCTGGCCACCTCCTTCCCTCAGGCCTTGGCTTCCAGCCCCAAGAACCCCCCCCCCTCCCGCCCCTCTCATTGCCTTGAACAGCAGGGCCCAGAGTTGCCTACGTCACATGTGCTTGTGCTTATTTGTAGGTCCTCTGCCAAGACTGCCTTCCCTTGCTTTTTTTTTTAATTGAAGTTTAGTTGACGCACAATATGAGTTTCAAATGTACCGCATGGTGATACGATGTTTGTATACAGACAAAATGATCACAAGGAGTCTAGTTATCTCTTGTCTCTCTGACTGGCAAAGCTGATTTCAGGGTCTAGCTCACAGCCTTCTGCTACACAGATGTGCAGAAGACCGCCACCGCGTTGGCTCCCGGCTTTATATTTCTTCAGTGCTGGCTGAGACCCTGTACCTCAAAACCCTGGCACCACACTCCATTTTTACACATCCACTTGTTTTAAAAATAGCCCAAACATGCAGATTTTTAGCCATCCTTGGCCTGCCTGCTTTGCATATCCCGCGAAACTACACCCTGGTCATAGATAAGGTAGAGTCCTGTGGTTGTAAAATCCCAAGGTGCTTCTGCCCTTTGGAGCCCGCAGTCTCAAAGACTCTCCTCCTGCTGCAGAGTGACATCACTTAGGCCCCACAGCCTCTCCCCTGTCCCCTCCCCCGTGATAGTGCCCTGGTCCTATCCCCTTCTGATTGGCGGACCTGGAGCCACGCCTCTAGGTGCCTTGGTTCTATCCCCTTCTGATTGGTGGACCCGGAGCCACGCCTCTGGGTGCCCTGGTCCAATCCCCTTCTGATTGGTGGACCCAGAACCACGCCTCTGGGTGCCCTGCTCCTATCCCCTTCTGATTGGTGGACCCGGAGCCACGCCTCTGGGTGCCCGGGTCCTATCCCCTTCTGATTGGTGGACCCGGAGCCACGCCTCTGGGTGCCTTGGTCCTATCCTCTTCTGATTGGTGGACCCACAGACACGCCTCTAGGTTGCCTCCTGCAGTGAGGAACTTCCGGGTCTCATGAAACCCCTTCCAAGTGTTCCCCAGCTGCCCGGAATGCTTGCTGTGTGTCCTGCCTCTCCTGGTCACATCTCTTTCCTCGATCAGTCCCCAGATGACGGAACCCCAATACCCCCAATAGATTTCGATCAAACTTTCACGAGTTCCCATAATATTTTGAACGTGACTCCATTACTGTGACTCATTTGGCCGTGGATTTCACTTTCCTCCCCCTTGGATTACAGACCAAGAATTGAGGAAGCTGAGCAGCTCTGAGTTGGGACGAATTGCATCAGGTTGAATCGACTCATGAACGTGGTCAAGCCCCCCCAGCATCAGAGATTCATGTGGTATTTTGCACTTGGTCCCACTTCACCTTGGCAGCACATGAAAATGTTGGTATTTTGTGAAGTAGGAGGGAGAAGCTGTCATGTTAGTTGCACTGTCAGTTACTTTAATTTTCTCTGATTCTGGGGGGTGGGGTGGGGCGGGGAAGGCCACTGGAAAGATATTAGGCAGGGAGGATTACTAACATTTAGAGCGCTTTTCAGTAAGTCTCATCTCCATGGTTGTGTGTGTCCCAGGATTCCTTCAATCTGGACTTTCCAACACAAACAGAAGAAATTCATAACTGAGGGCAGGATTATTGGCATTACAAAAGGATGCTTCTCTCACATTCCCTTCCAACCTGTGCTCCCCTGAGATGCGGAAGTTGTGGTTTGTGGATGGTTAAGGGCCTGGCAGAAGGCAGCTCAGGACCCAGCAGCAAATGCAGATCAATAAGCAATGAAAGTAAAGCGCTCTTCTGAAATGGCCTTCTAGCCAGTGCATGTTCAGGGTGAGTCACAGGCAACTTTTCCAGAATAAGTCTTTTTGGGTAATGCTCCTGTGCTGTTTGTTGATGTGTCTACATTGAATTGGCCCGAAGCTGGCAATTTCTTTAAAGAGAAACTAAACTTAAACCCCTCCCCCTCTTTTTATTTTTTTATTATTAAAATTTTTAAAGGTTTATTTATTTGTGTGAGAGAGAGAGAGAGAGAGAGAGAGAGCATGAACATGGGAGGGGCAGAGAGAGAGGGAGACACAGAATCCGAAGCAGGCTCCGGGCTCTGAGCTGTCAGCACAGAGCTGGACATGGGGCTTAAATCCAGGAACCCGGGAGATCACGACCTGAGGCAAAATTGGACTCTTTACTGATTGAGCCACCAAGCCACCCCTCCGCCCCCTCTTTTTAAATAAGATCAAAGTTATCCCACAATAAAAGGAAGGTCTTGGGTTAGCAGAGATGCTAGCATTTTTTGTTAATAGAAGACAAATTAAAATGTGGTTTTCTTGGCAGAGTTCATTTTGCAGTGACTGAGCTCTTTTTTCCTTCAAGATTATTAGTGTCATAGTGATAGAAGTTTTAGGGGTAAACTTATTTAGCAAGCCAGCTTATTAAATATCTCTGTGACGCATTGCATTTCTCAGTTCAGAGTATTTTATTAAGGAAGACTGGCGGCAAAATGAATATCAAGGACTGTTGCTCTCTCTTCAGTTTCCTTTGATGGTGTAATAGATGCGTGAAGACATCAGCCCCAAGGCTGTCCGTGGTTCCCTAGCAGCTCTCAAAATTTAGCTTGTCATGGCGCCTGGGTGGCTCAGTCAGTTGAGCATCCGACTTCGGCTCAAGTCATGATCTCACAGTTTGTGGGTTCGAGCCCTGCATCGGGCTCTGTGCTGACAGCTGAGAGCCTGGAGCCTGCTTCGGAATCTGTGTCTCCCTCTCTCTCTGTCCTCCCCACCCCCTCACTCTGTCTCTGTCTCTGTCTCTCTCTCTCTCAAAAATTAAAAAAAAAAAGTTACAAAAAAACTAAGAAGACATTTAGCTCATCAACTCTTTTCTCAGAGCTAGGAGAATAGAGCAAGGACAAAATTTCAGTAATCATTCTTCCCGGTCGCAGTGACCCACTTGCCCCTCATGGTTCCTATGTAGGGACTTGAAGCTTAGTGTTAAGGGACTCTCAAATTCATTTTTATAACATTAGAAGCACGTATTTGAAGGTTACAGGGTGGATGGATTTCAGCTGATCCCATTGAGGAAGTGAGAGAAACCGCTATCTGCTTAGTGTTTCCTTCCAGGAAGGAAGGATTCGGTGTGTAATCCTGAATTGGCCACACGTGGTTCCTGCCGGCAGAGGTGCAGGGCCTTGAAGCTCAGCTAATATCCAGTCGGCCAGCTTGAAGAACGTGATGCATAGGTGGATTGATTTCCTGGGAGCTTGCTGTTTTGATGATTCCCATTTGCATACTGGTTTATTAAGCACCAGAACACAAGGGCTAACATTTTTTATTTTATTAAGGAGCTCGGTTATTTTTCGTTTGCAGAAGCCACGTTTCTGATGAGCTACACGACCCATCTTCATTAGGCAATTTAAGATGGGAATTATACATTTTTTTAAAAAGTAGCTAATTATGGTACAAGCTGACACATTTGCATTTCTGTAAAACTGCTGCGGCAAAGATTTGGGGCTGGAAGACTACATCGTATCGGGTTGTAGAATCACTCCCAGTGGGAATGATTTCTGCTTGTAAGAAAACTTGCTCATGTGGAAAGATCACACATTATTCTGCCTGATCTTCTTTTCGGAGCCCCCTGCCCTTTAGAGTCTATCAACTGAGCTCTGGTTCAGGGGCTCTGTCCTTGACATCCCCGTGGAGATGCCCTCATCCTGCGTTTCTGTGCAGAGTGGCAGAGAAGTCAAAAGACATCAGAGTCTAACATTGTCCCCTGGGGCAGCTGGTCCTGGGGAGTGGGAGGGGGGTGTCTGTCCTTGGTGTTCCTTGGGGTCTAAACTACGAACTGTTTTAGCATAATAGGGTCTTAATGCCTGGGTGTTCTAATCTGCTCATCGCAACAAGGTCTCCACGTCCTTAAACCTCAGGGCCAGATCTCACACTGCCTCTTTGACGGCGCTACATTCCTGAAGCCCTGTGGAATGTTGCTTACCTCGAGGAACATAAACCTTACATTGTGGAACGGAGGCATTTGAAAACATCTTCTCCGCTCTTGCCAAGGTGGCTCAGTGTCTACTGAAATTAAATCCATATGGGTACACTGAGCAGATGGGGAGGGCGGGGGGGAGGGGTGGAAATCACACTGCCTTACGTGCCTGTGATGATATTCATACCAAAGGTGACCTCAGAGGTAGAAACCAGGGCATCATTTCTTTTTTTTTTTTTAAGTTTTTTTTTTTATTTATTTCTAGGAGAGAGAGAGAGAGAGACAGCGTGAGCAGGGGAGGTGTCAGAGAGAGAGGGAGTCACAGACTGAAACAGGCTCCAGGCTCTGAGCTGGCAGGCAGCACAGAGCCCGACGCGGGGCTCGAACCCACAAACTGCGAGATCATGACCTGAGCCCAAGTTGGACGCTTAACCGACTGAGCCTCCCAGACACCTCGCTGTTGATAGATTTTAGAAATGCCAACTCCCAGGCCTCACCTGCCCTTGAAATGTCCTTATAGAGAGCGCTGGCACCCTCGCTTCACTGTTCTGGTTATCCACGAGAGCTCATGACATCGCCTTCTTTGGGTGGTGGGGCTTCTGGGTTCTGGATTCCCATCAACTGCGTTCCTCTTGGCTCTGTTGCCTGAAGGTTAGTTCCCACCTCTACACCTTGCTTTCCTCATCTGTAAGGTAGAGACAACAGCAGCCACGTCACAGGAATTTTCCTAGCATTGGGTCACAGACTATTTCTAAAATACACGTCCAAGGCCAATGGGATGTGCTGTGTAGTATTGTGATGGTGGTTATGCTTATATCATACTTCCCCTGCTGACTGCGTGCCTTTGACAGAGGCCTCCAGTCTAGTCCATCTTTGGCCCCCCGCCCCCCTCCCACCCTTGAGGCCCTTCTGTGCCTAGACCATGTTTGATGACTGACAATAGCTGACTATGTCAGCTAGTCATGACTGACTAGCACTAGTGTGTGAGGTTAAAATCATCCTTGATCTTTGAAATTTCAGTTTCAGTCAGAGTCAGAAGTCCTAAGAACCTTGGCTCCACAGCGGAATGTTCGAGAAGCCTACTGTGAGAGCGCTCCTTGGTGGTCAGGTCTGGGCACGTCCAGACTGCTCTTTGGCTGCATCTCACATTGCACACAGGTGTGCGGAGCGGAAAGGCGCAGTTGCTGAGAAAACGCTGGCTGGTAGCTTCCCTCGTCATGTCATCATGCCACTTTGGAATGAGTCGCAGAATGAAGAGCTCAAATACATTTTAAATTGGCTTCAGTTGCCCACCAGCTTGGGAAGATGTCGTTTTGGATTGGGGTGTGATTGTGAGATCCAGAAGATCTAAAACAGCAAATCCTGGGGCAGGGCTTGTCTGTGGCCACAGCCAGTCAGGTGGGACTTGAACCATGCCCCCCTACCCCCTAGGGCCATTGGTCTCCAGATACCCACATGGGCTTTCTTTCCTGTTAGGGGCCCATGAGGCCAAGGAATTCCCTAGGTGGGCTCTGAGGTCTGACCACCCGGGTGGAAGTCTCAGATGTATCTTCTAGAAGCCAGATCACAGGAGAGTCACCAAACCTCTCTGAGCCACACCACTCACGAGAAAACTGTAGATGAATTTATGCTCTGCCTGGTCCCTGAGGTTTTTGAGTTGGCAATTCAGCAGAAATTTTAAAAAATCTCTTTCATGCTTTTTAAGCTTTAGGATAGCTTTTACGAGAAAGTTAGTGTAGACAGTGGAGCTAGTACGGAGGGCCGTGTACCCAGGTTTCCCTCTGGTCAACTCTCACAGTAGTGTGGTACATTTGTCATAACCGGTGAACTGCTATGGGTAGATCATTACTAACTAAAGTCCACATTTTATTTAGATTTCCTTAGTTTTTACCTCATGTTCTTTTCCTGGCCTAGGGTTCTACCTAGGACACCACATTACTTATTTGTCATGTCTCCTTAGGCATGTGGCTGTGATAGTTGCTCAGATATTTCTTGTTTTTGGTAATCATGACCACGTTGAAGATTACTGGTCGGGTTTTTTTTTAAAGAATGATGTCCCTCAGTTGGGATTTATCTGATCTTTTTCTCACAAATTGACTGGGGTTTTGGGATTTGAGGAGGAAGACCACGGTACAGTGCCATTGGTGTCACATCATGTCAAGGGTACATACTTTCTTTTTTTTTAATTTTTAAAAATGTTTTATTTATTTCTGACAGAGAGAGAGAGAGAGACAGACAGACAGACAGACAGCATGAGCAGGGGAGGGTCAGAGAGAGAGGGAGACACAGAAATCTGGCTGTCAGCACAGAGCCTGACGCGGGGCTTGAACCCACGAACCGTGAGATCATGGACCTGAGCTGAAGTTGGACGCTTAACTGACTGAGACACCCAGACGCCCCAAGGGTACATACTTTCAACATGACTTATCACTGTTGATATGGCCTTGATCACCAGGCTGAGGTGGCGTTTGTTATTTCTGTATTGTAAAATTGTGCTCCCCCACCCCCTTCCACACTGTGTGCTATGGGAGGAAGTCATTAGCTATAGCCTATAGTTAGGTGTTCAAGAAAGTTAAAAAAAAAAAATTTTTTTTTTGCCCATATTGTTATTCAGCACTTTCTATACTCTGCATCTTATTAAAATCTACTCCATTTCCTTCTTTTTAAAAAGTAAACTCTGTGTCCAACGTGGGGCTCGAACACATGACCCTGAGAATAAGAGTCACACGCTCTACCAACTGAGCCAGGCAGGCGCCCCAAAATCCACTCTATTTCTTTTCCACCCCTCGATTGTAGTTTTCTTCATGGCTTGTTTGTGTAAACATTGTAGGTCAGCTTGACAGTTGGGATCAGCTCCCCATTTTCCAATCTGCACCCTAATTCTGTATTCCATCATTCATCATTGGGAAGAAATCATTATACATATTTTGAAAAGTGCTGAATTTTGGGTAATTAAGGCCTAGGAAGTTCAAGTATAAATAACAAAATCCCACCCCTACGCGCGCGTGCACGCGCACACACACACACACACAGACACACACACACACACACACACTTCTCGTGTGCCAGATGCAGTATTATCACTTCACATAGGCTAACTCATTTCATCCACATACAGTTCTATAAGACAGCTGCTATTATTATAATAAGCTCATTTTACAGATGAGGAAACTGAGGCACAGAGAGCTGCAGTGCACAGGGTTGTGTCGCCCAAGGTTACACAGGTAGTGAATTGAGAGCCGGGCAGTAGCATTTAGAAAGCAGGAAGTTGTGTGCGTGTTTGCTGAGGTTCTTCTCTGCTGCCCATACTAGCTGATAATTCCATTTATCAGTTTCTTCCTGTGATAGCAGAGAACCCAGGCTTCGGCGCACAATAGCCCCGTGTTGATTCCTGGCCCCAGAACCTAGCCGCTGTGTGACCTTGGGCAACTTCTTTCCCTTCTCTGTCTCTGCACCTGTGAAAATGTGGATAATAATATTTGTACCTCCCTGAGACGTTTTGATAAAATAATGCATCAGACTTAGTATTTATCATATATTGCAGATGGAACTGCCATACTTTCCGAATTAAAAGTAGAGCAACATAGAAGAAAAACTATGTGTCAGTGTGGGGACCTGAAGATGAAATGTTGAAAATAGGGCTTGTCTCCTAAAAGCAGGATGGCTGCACAGTGGAATTATAAGGTGCTCAGGAAGAAGATGGAGGTGCAGGGGACGGAGAAAGCCAGAGCAAGTCAGGACACCTGTCATTCAGGAACCCCCCAGACCGTCAGTCATAATAGCAGAATATATACCAAAGCAGAGATTGAAAGATTTCAGTAATCTTTTCAGACTTTTAAATACTAAATATGGGAATAAAAGACTCAAATAACATTCATACATTAGAATTGACCTGTGTTGATTTTTTAAATTTTTATTTATTTTTGAGAGAGAAAGAGAGAGAGAGACAGAGACAGAGAGAGAGAGAGAGCGAGAGAGCAAGCAGGGGGAGGGGCAGAGAGAGGGAGACATAGAATCCGAAGCAGGCTCCAGGCTCCACGCTGTCAGCACAGAGCCTGATGCTGGGCTCGAACCCACAGACCGTGAGATCATGACCCCAGCCGAAGTCGGACGCTCAACCGACTGAGTCACCCAGGAGCCACTGAATTGACCTATGTTTTGATATAATTTAGGATCCATAAGAACAGAGGTAGCATCTCGGATTTAGGGGAAGTCACCATTTTTAGCTAAGAACCATCAATGCCTAGACTTTTTTATTTTAGCTTCGCTTCTATCAATAGCTCTGGCAGGCAGCGTTTTGGGGAGAGACATATTTTCGCAAAGAATGAGAGAGAGAGAATGCATGAGCGCGCAGAAGCTAGAAACCCTGAGCCATCGGACTGTAGGGGCAGATCTCTGGTGACCTGAGGCCATTCTCCTGTCCTCCCCTTTCCTCACCGGGTGCTTTTGACTCCGATACGTGCTTCAGCAGAATCAGAAGCAATTGACACGTGTCAGGGGCCTGTGTGGAAAGTTGCAAATGGGTTAAACTGCCGCGCTCTGCTCTCTGGGAACGCGGAGGCTTCATCCTCTCTAATTACAAAGCTAATGAGCACTGGAGACGAGGGCTCCAGGTGGCCTGCGGTGAGGCAGCAAGGATTTTGATGCCCTACAATGGCACACGTTTTCATTCTGGAAACACAGGCGTCTCGAATTATGCGTGTGTTGGTTTGAAGGAATGGAGCGGACACTAAACTTTTCCTTTAAGATTTTGCTCCCTAGGTTAAGGTTGAGGTCAAGTCAGAAAAATACTTCATCTCTGGTATTATTATCTCCAGCAGCCCCTTTTGTTTGTTTCAAACACAGACACAGGCACGCACACACACACACACACACACACACACACACACACACACACACACACACAGTTTTCATCTGCCCTTGTAAGTCTGTCCTTGTTTGGTGATTAATTGGCAGTCTTTGGCTTTGTCCCAGAGATGGAAATATCCTTGAAGGTGACCTGTATGGTGTCAGCCCACAGAGTGATTCATCACATGTCTGAGAAGTTCATGTCTTAAATGACAATCTACCTTAACATCCCTTCTGGAGGCTTCTTCTTGGTGCCTACAAGACCCTTTTCTTTAAAAGTGCTCTGTGTTCAGCTAGTGTGTACGGTTCTTTCTTTTCAGCCAAACAAAAATAACGAGTGTTCCCTTTTTGATTTCTTTAAGCCTCCTTGTCTGACATTTATGAAGTGGTTCTCTTTAACATTCTAAAAATTTCCATGGTGGCCCAGTGGATGTTCTGAAATAGAATTTTGGCCATCGCCTCTTCCTTTCAAACTCCCCCTTTGAGGATGGGGTATTTACTCAGAGTGCATTTGTCTGATGTTTTAGAGACATGTTTGTTCTTTGCTCCACTTCTTGGGAGACTTGAGAAAACAGTTGAGGAAAGGGCAGCGAAAGTTATTTCAGGACAGCTGCTAATCTGCAGGGGAAATAACTATTTGGGGAGTAAAGATGATCAGACGCCCTGCTGGCATACCGTAAATAATAACCGGATAATAATATCACGGCATTTTCCTTTCTAGCAACTTGCACGTGTTATTCTGTTTGCAACATCTTGGATGTGAAGGATCAAGTTGGGATTAACAAGTAACTTCATCTTTCCTTAACTGAGAAAAGCGCGAAGTGCTTTTGAAATGGTAGTGTAGAACACTGTGGAGAATATGCTAGCATTTGTTTTAAAAATAATCCACATGCAGCTGCCATGGAAAACAGTATGGCGGATCCTAGAAACTTCCACGTAGAATCACCGTATGATCCAGGAATTCCACTTCTGGGTATATACCTCCCCGCCCCCAAATGGAAAGTAGGGACTCGAACAGGCATTTATACATTCATGTTCATAGCAGCACTGTTCGCACTAGCCAAAAAGTAGAAACAGCTCAAATGTCTGTCAAGAAATGACTGGATAAACAGAATGTGGTGTATACATACAATGGGATACTATCCAGCCTTAAAAATGGAGGGAAAAGATGTTTAAAGCTTTTATTTTAAACAATCTCTACACCCAACATGGGGCTAGACCTATAGCCTCGAGATCAAGAGTTATATGCTCTACTGACTGAGCGGACAGGAGCCCACGAAGGAAGGAAATTCTGGCACAGGCTGCGGGATGGATGAGACCTTGACGACATGATGAATGAAGCCTCCTCGCGAAAGAACAATACTGTACGCTTCCCTTTATGTGTGATACATATGGGGGTCAACTTCCTGGAGCCAGAAGCTGAGGAAAGTGGTGGCCAGGGGGCAGGGGAGAGGGAAGGGGAAATTAGTGTTTAATGGATATGGACTTTTAGTTTGGGAAGGCGAGAAAGTTCTGGAGATGAATGGTATTGATGATTGCATGGCAAGGTGAATGTTTAATGTTCTGAGCTATAAGCTTAAAAATGGTCAAAATGGGGGCACCTGGGTGGCTTAGTCGGTCAAGCGTCCGACTTTCGCTTAGGTCATGATCTCGCGGTTCGTGGGTTCGAGCCCCGCGTCGGGCTCTGTGCTGACTTCCAGCTCAGAGCCTGGAGCCTATTTCAGAGTCTGTGTCTCCCTCTCTCTCTGACCCTCCCCTGCTCACGCTGTCTTTCTCTCTCCTAGAAATAAAAAAAAAAAGGTCAAAATGGGGGGTGCCTGGGTGGCTTAGTTAGTTGAGCATCTGACTTTAGCTCAGGTCATGATCTCACGGTTCATGGGTTTGAGCCCCGTGTCGGGCTCTGTGCTGACGGCTAGCTCAGAACCTGGAGCCTGGTTGTGCTCTGTCTCTTTCTCTCTCAAAAAATAAATAAACATTAAAAAAATTTTTTTTAATGGTCAAAATGGTAAAATTTATGGGGCGCTGGGGTAGCTCAGTTGCTTAAGCATCTGACTCTTGATTTCAGCTCCGTTCTTGATCTCATGGTTCTTGAGGCTCTGCGCTGACCATACAGAGCCTGCTTGGGATTCTCTCTCTCTCTCTCTCTCTCTCTGCCCTTCCCCCCCTCAAAAAAATAAACTTAAAAATAAAATGGCAAAATTATATTATGTAAAAGGATAATCCACATATGCCAACACATGTGTGAAAGCACAGAGCGTTTGGAGAAGGACACGCGGGACCTGGTGTCAGGAAGTACGCATACAGCCCAGGGAAGCAGTGTTCTAGCGCCCAGCGAACCTTCTATGAGTATCTGCGAAGAGGTAGTGGCTGCCCAGCGAAGGTGTGGGGGAGAAGGGAAGACATATGTTCATTGTACGTAAACTTTCATGCCTTTGGGTGCTTTTTTGTTTTGGTTTGGTTTTTTGTACTGAGTGCCTCTGTTATCGATTCAAGAGATAAATTCCACTCTTCAGATCCAGCGTCCCCGTGAGGGTGGTAAGAGGAGACGTCAGTTCCCTGGAGAACATTTTGGGGCTGCAGAAGGGCTGCCGCCCTGCAGAAAGCTGAGGATGGGGGCCAGTCTCTGAGTGGTCCTCAAGGACAAAGGGGGAGAAGAAGGCAGCTTTTACGTGGGCAGGACAGGTGTCGTTCTCAGTGTGTTGAGTTTCGTGTGTTTCATGTGTGAACGGGAGGCGGGAGTGGTGATCTTTTCTACCCTTAAATGCCTGAACAGTTTTTCTTCTGAGGATATGGCAATGCCCTGGACCCCCCTTCCCTCCGCCCTAGCCTGGACTTGGCTCACTCTTACCGGAGCCTGGAGGTCTAAGCTGGGGGAAATGGACATATTGGGCTGAATCTTGCCTCACGTACTTGATCTACCAGTGGTATCCTGAAGCACACAGTGACCGTCACTGAAGTCGCTTTATACTTTGTCTCACCTCCTCCCGCCTCCTCCCCTCCACCCCCTCCCCTGACCCAGTAACCCACGACTCCACTCAACAGGCTGTTGATGTCCTTCCCTTAGCTTACTTCCGGCATCAGTGAGGAGTATGAAAAGACCTGATTAACGTCTGTATGTAGGATTTCTGAAGAGAGCCTCTGGGTTCTAAAGAAGGTGGCGGCCAGCTAGCATCCCTGGGCTAGTTTCTCAAAATAATGAGGGGCACCTGGGTGGCTCAGTCAGTTGATCATCCGATTTCAGCTTAGGTCATGATCTCATGGTTTGTGAGTTCAAACCCCTTATTGGGTTCGCTGCTGTCAGTACAGAGCCCGCTTGGGGTCCTCTGTTCCCCTCTCTCTGCAACTCCCCCCCACCCAAAGAAATAAAAATTTAAAAGTTAAAAGAAAATAATGGCCTAGTTAAACCAGAGGGACTGTGCCCCATGTCAGTGTAGAGAAATTGACAGATTGGTAGGGAGAAGGGAGGGTAAAGGAGAAAATTTCTTTTGCTGTCATAGAAACCAAAAGTTTGAGCTGAAATTTTGAGCCATGATGGTCAAAATCCTTCTCTGGAGACAACGGATTAGGTACTTTTCATTTTATTAGTTTCTCACAATAATAAGGAAGTCCTTTCCACCTCCATTTGAATCATGTACGGTAATTTTTTTTTTTAATTTTTAATGTTTTATTTATTTCTAGGAGAGAGAGAGAGACAGTGTGAGCAGGGGGGGTCAGAGAGAGAGGGAGTCACAGACTGAAACAGGCTCCAGGCTCTGAGCTGGCAGTCAGCACAGAGCCCGACGCGGGGCTCGAACCCACGAACCGCGAGATCATGACCTAAGCGAAAGTCGGACGCTTAACTGACTAAGCCACCCAGGCGCCCCACGTACGGTCAGTTTCTATCAGGTGTTTATTGGTCCTTCCCCGGCAATGGTATGGCTTAGAGGTGCGCCGTCGTGTGGCCTGTGGATGAAAAATGGAGAGTTGGCATCATGAGACCCAGCGGGTGGGTGTCCTTGTTCTGAGAACTGGTAGGCATCCAGGAAGGGTACGCGGTCCTTTTGGCTTGGATCATCTCTGTGGAAGGCAGGGATTCCCCAGAACTGGGCGCAGATCTGGGCTGAGCATTCTCACTGTTACCCTGTAGAGTGAAGGAAAGACAAGGACTTGATGCAAGTTTTGTTATAAAATTAAAAGAAAATTAATTCATTGCCTTCTTAACTTCTGTTGTTTAGTTGGTGAAGTTTAAGGACTCGGAGTGAATGAATGGCCTCCCGAGGGCAGGGGAGGCCCCCTGGCTTTGCCGACCTCAGGCGCCCTGACCCTTGGAGCTGATCCCGTGTTCCAGCATTCTGGTGCGGGCCGCCCAGGACTCCTTCGGAGGATGAATGCGGACCGTGTGCCGGTGGAGGAGGGTGGAAAGGAAACCAGGTTTTGAGACTACCAGCCCTTGTCTCTCTTGGCTAGACACGTGCTTGGCTGGTTGGTTGAATGTCTAAAAATCTGTGCTCAAACATAGAACGAAATGGATATGAAGATCCTTAATCTTATAACTTTTTTCTTTTTTGAGAGGGAGACTAATATTTATTGAATGGAAACTCCGTGTTCTAAATATATTCTTTCCCACAGTTCTTGCATGATCTGGTGAGGCACGGAATAGGGGTGATAGGGAACACTAATTGCAAACAGAACTGTGTCAGGCTCTCTCCTGCGTTTTGTGTGTGGACTGACTACCCTGAACGGTGCTCTGAGGAGAGGGAGACAAGCTGGGGTCGCTGAGACACATAAAAGCTAAGTAAGCCATCCAAGATTGTACCTAGTCACTGATGGCGGCAGGACTCCCAGCTGGCTTCTGGCCCCAGCGCCCAAGCGTGTCCTTACCCGTCGCATCAGAGGTGAGGAGGCATGGGGTAGTCACCCACAACCCGAGGTTGTGGAGTCCTAAGTGGTCAAGTTTATTTCTCAATGTTTCCCATCTTTCAGGGATAGTGAGAGGTTTAGCTTTCCTTCCCAAGTTCTTTTTTTTCTTTTAACATTTATTTTGAGAGAGAGAGAGATAGAGGATGAACAGGGCAGAGAGAGAGAGAGAGAGAAAGAGAGAGAGAGAGAGAATCCCAAGTGTGCTCTGTGCTGTCTGCGCAGAGCCCCCGATGCAAGGCTCGAAATCATGAACCGTGAGATCATGACCTGAGCCAAAATCAAGACTCAGATGCTTAACAGACTGAGCCACCCAGCCACCCTTTCCTGCCCAAGTTCTTAGCTAGCATAACCGGGGTGCTCTGAGCAACCCAGAGTGCCCATTTAGAAAGTTCTGGGGTTTGTTAAAAAAAAAAATTAAAAAAAAAAGGGGGCGCCTGGGTGGCTTAGTTGGTTAAGCGTCCGACTTTCGCTTAGGTCATGATCTCGCGGTTCGTGGGCTCGGGTCCTGCGTCGGGCTCTGTGCTGACTGCCAGCTCAGAGCCTGGAGCCTGTTTCAGTCTGTGATTCCCTCTCTCTCTGACCCTCCCCTGCTCACGCTGTCTCTCTCTCTCTCCTAGAAATAAATAAAACATTAAAAAAAAAATTAAAAAAAAAAAAAAGAAAGTTCTGGGGTTTGATCCAACACATACTGAAAACAGAATGGAAATGGAGCCCCAGAATGGGGTGTGTGCAGCCCCTGCCAATCTTTTTTTCCAGGGCGGGGGGAAAAGTTCCATCGAGTCAGGCTCCCGTAGGCTCCTGCAGCTACTTGGGTCGGACCATCTCTTTTCTCTTCAGGACAGAACAAGACAAAGGGAAGCAAAAAGCCCAAAACCAAAGGTCAAGAGGTAGGTGGTGGTAGGAGCAGCCGTGTCCTCTTGGGGTAGCTGGCCCTTACCCCGCCTGCGAGCCCAAACCTGCCATGACAAGTACAGCACCAGGCTGTGCCTTTTGGAGCCGTGTCCTCCAAAGCTCTAGCTGAGTGGGACTTAGATTTCCAAACCAGATGACTTGCTTTGCGGAGCAGGGTTTCTGCTTCTGGCACGTGTCATACAGCCACCAGACAGGGAACTGACTTTTTCTGTTTTACAAACTTATTAATAACAGAGCAGTCAAGTCTTCTGGCCACTCTAGCGACGACTGATGTTTTTCTTCCTGTTGCATCTTGGGAGGAATGCCAGCAGTTTGCGGTGGGGATGCCAACTGGGGTTGGAATTTTCTGTGATGGGGGAGTAATTGGGAGGGTACAGTCCGGAAGATCTTCCCAAGCAGGGGGTATAGTACAAAGGAAGGCAGTCCCAGAGAGGGCGGGGTGTGTGTGTGTGTGTGTGTGTGTGTGTGTGTGTGTGTGCGCGTGTGCGTGCACGTGCAGTTCCAGGCAGATAGGCCAAGAAGATGATCTGATTGCCAAATGGATCGGAGCCCGAGTCTCCAGGTTTTCAAGTGGATAATTGGAACGGGAAGGTGCCAAACTCCTGCTGGCTCCAGGAGTGGCAAGGTTTTCCGTTCAAGTTGCATAGTGTCAGGGCTGGGATGGGTGCATGGCAGTTAAAAACCCCAAACACCTGATATTATGTCCATAGTCGGGGTTGGGGGTCAGAGAAGAATGAGCACACAGAATTTCCATTCCTGAACAGCAGAAAGCTTTGGGCTGGAAGGTGAAGGCGTGCCACAGTGGGGGGTGGCTTATGAGCCAGTGTCATGTGCAGCAGATTGTGTGGGTTTGCTTCTCTGGTGACATAGCGCACGGGCTCTGGAGTCAGAATGCTTGGATTTATCTTCTGGCTGTGTGGCCTCGAGCAAATTATTTAATCCTTTTGGGCTTCAGTTTCCCTGTCTATAAAAAAGAGAATAATTATAGGAGTGACCTCATGAGTTTGTTAGGAGGATTCACTGAATTTTCCTCCTGGTTAAAAAGAAAGAGGCCTTGCCCCTGTTTCTTGCTTTTGGATGTGGTCTTGATATCCGGAACTGTTGCAGCTCTCTTGTACACATAGGCAATGGGCATGAGGGGAAAGGTCAGTATGCAGAGGGTGGCTGACAAGGGTGGTTGGGATCCTTGACTCTGCCAGGTGACCAGGCTAATGCCTTCCTCCAGACTTTCTTAGGTGAACCATTGCTGGTTGGGTATTCTGTTACTTGCAGCCAAATGTATCTTCACTGATACAAATTTGTTGCTAGACTATAAACTCATTGAAGGTAGACAATGACTTCTTCACCTTGGAGCTCTTAAGGAGAAGCGAACAGAACGCTCTGCATATAGTAGGTACTCCCTGGTTTACGATAGAGAGATGGATGGTTGGAAACAGGGGAAGGAAAGGAGACAGGTAGAGTGGCATACTGGGAGCTATTTAACTCTGGGAAAAAGTCCTGAGTTGTAGGGGCACTTGGGTGGCTCAGCTGGTTAAACATCTAGCTCTTGATTTCAGCTCGGGTCATGATCTCAGGGTCCTGAGATTGAGCCATGCGTTGGGCTCTGTGCTGGGCATTGAGACTGCTTAAGATTCTCTCTCTCTCTCTCTCTCTCTCTCTCTCTCTCACTCCCCCCCTCCCTCCCTCCCTTTACCCCTCTCCCTTCTGCTCTTTCTCTCTCTCTCTAAAATACAAACAAAATAAAAATAAAGTAAAAACCCTGATTTGTAGCATTTGCCAATTTCCATGGTGTAAATATCCCCACTATGGCTGATGGCGAGTTACCAATGTGATACACTGAACACATGTTTCGAAGGAGACACATTCAATCAGCTCTTAATGAGATAGTCCAAACCAGCCCTAGCTCATAGCCGGAGGGATGCAGGAAAAAAGGAGAGAAAAAAGGGAAGAAAAGGTCCTGTTAGAATTAATAGTAGTAATGATAATGATAGCAATAATAATACTTGAAGTTTACTGAGGGCTTTCTCTGGGCCAGGTTCTGCCCCAGGACCCCGTG
This sequence comes from Proteles cristata cristata, assembly GCA_017311185.1. NCBI lineage: Eukaryota > Metazoa > Chordata > Mammalia > Carnivora > Hyaenidae > Proteles > Proteles cristata. The sequence continues at coordinate 930,619 of JAESUZ010003530.1, read as the reverse complement.
GTCTTCTCACACCTCCTGGGTCACCGTAGCTGCAGGAGAGCTGAGGGAAAGTGAACAGAGGGGTGGGTGGGGGTGAATGTGCTGTGATCCGCATAGACCATTCATGTGTCATTCCTTAGAGCTGGGCCCTTCGCCTCTCTAACACAGGTGTGTATTTGTCGGCGATGCAGGACGGCTGCTCGATGGGCAATCAAGAGTGTCCCAAAGGGCAAAACTTTCCAAGTAGAATGAGTTATTTTTCAGACACCCAAACTGCCTTTTCAGCAAACTTAACTAGCCCTGTTATCATCAAAATTGTAAAATTCCTCCCTGCCTTCCTTTGTGTCTGTCCTCCACCCCTGACATGATAAACTGACCTTGTCCTTCACAGTAGAATAGTTGGTGTATCTCAACTAGATACCTACCACAGTGATAAATGTGGTGGGGAGAAAGGAAATGGAAACATGATTGTGCGAAAGCCTCCAGAGAGAACACAAGCGCCCCCAAGCACATGTTCTACGCTCCAGTTAGGTTGTGAAGTCCGGCTCGGGCCGGGGTGGAGACTGTGGGGAGGGAGGTGGGGAGGATGAGGTGATGGGGATGTCTACTGCAAAATTCCTTCCTTATGAGGTCAGCTTTCTTCTTAACATCGATCCTCTCTGGGCAAATGGCTCACACCACAATCCCGACTTATCATGTGCTTCAGGCAGGTGGAGAATATATAATAAAGGAAAATGCCAAAATGGGGGCCATTGTCCGGGACAGAAGGCAAGAGCTATTTTGAGGGGGAGTTTTCTGTATCATCTGTAGAATTTTTGCAGATTTTATATCCAGGTGTCAGTTTCTTAAACAAACAAACAAACAAAAAGATTGTAAGTGATTTATCGGTTCCACTTCATCATGAAGCCCAGAGAGGAAAAAGCAAAGGCAGAGGAGGAATAGATGCGAGGAGATTAATGATGCCGTTCAGAGGACTCCCTGTGGCGGAGGAGCGGAGCTCTGCTCCCCGCCCACATGATGGGGACGGAGATGAAGCACTGGGAGACCCAGGCTGTGCTTTGCAGTGATGACTCACTTCAGTGGCAAGAAACCCCCAGAAGCCCCGAGACTGGAAGAGGCTGTTGTGTCTCAGTGGGTTGCACAGGGCACACTGGGTGTCAGAGCTGATCCCTACCTGACCCCCTTCGGACCGTGTGGAAAACGATTTAGAAGCACCTGCTCAGCCAGTTTTGAGCCGACACCCAGGGGAGCGTCGGTGGAAGCCACGGCTCCTGGGGGCTTTTCCTGTATAGAACCTGCAACCCGCAGCAGAGGAGCGGCACTGGTCCGTCGTCATTTGTAGTGTTTTTCTCTGGGTCACCTGGCATCATCCCACCTGGTCTGTCCATTGGGTTGTCGAGTCTGAAGGGCTCTAAATTAGCGATTGAGATCCGAGAGTCAGTCACCAGCCAAATGCTTTGGTCTTTCTTTATGCAGCATGGAAAATACTGTGTATGTTTACTCTTGTTGTGAATACTGCCTGGTTCTTCTAAGGTGGGGATGGGGGTGGGGCAGACCTTTTCTTAAAGGGCCAGGTAGTAACTACTTTAGGGCTTTGGGGGATGCATGCTGTCTGTCACAGCTTCTCAACCAGACAGTCAGTTGTAGAGCGAATGCATCCATGGGTGAAAAGCGAATGCCAGGGCATGGCTGTCTTCCAGTCCAGATACTCACAGCGGCGGGCAGTGGGGAAGACCCGGCCTGCAGGCCGCCGTTTGCCAGTCGCTGTCATAAGGGGTCAAAGATGGCCCGGAAGCCATGCACATGCCAGTGTGGATGGTGACGCGTTGTGAAAGTCATGCATTATGATGCCGCGAGGCCCTTCCCCACCGGAAATTAGAGTGGGGAACAAACAGGGGGCCTCAGACCCCCTCTTATCCTATTGGTGGTGATATGGGGTGAATGTGGGGTGAATCAAAGGTGTGAAGGAGGCAGAGAATGTCTTCAGGTCACTTTAACGATATCACTAGTCTTGCTGGGATGTGCAGCAGCCCCCGGAGCTCCTGGCGACGTGGTGTTGGCTGGATGGCTGGCCACAGGTTACCTTCCCCACCAGGGCTTTGCTAAAGCTCTCCTTCCCTTATTTCCTTCATCCTTCTGATAGTCTCGGTAAGGAGGATACTATGGTGAAGGCCGACCCCCATTTGATACCTACTGATTTCTCAGTGATTTTTCAGGCTTTGGCCTAATTGCGAAAGCAGCCCACTCTACTACCTTGAAGTGTGGGTTGGGACTCACTAGCGTTTCCTCCCAGACCGGGGAAAGCTCTACGAAGGGAGGAAAACAGTTCTCAGTTTTACGAATAGGAATTCTGGACAGACTTTCACCGGGGAAGATGAACACGCAATTGCATGCTGCACAAATCTCTTGCCCCATCAGGACCCGGAGGAGGGGGGAGGGTCAGACCGGCACCTCATGGACCCACATGGTGGTGTTAACATCTTGGAAGGCTGACTGTGTGAGTCCCGGAGGAGGGGCAGGGAGCAGGGAGGTCACCTGTCCAGCGTCTCCTTGCTTTGTAAGCACGTGTTGGTTGTAGATTGTTGGAAGTAGTTCAGCTCCATGCCATGAAAGCCATGCTCATGTTCCTGGAATCACCCAGCTTCAGTCACTTTGAGGTCTCGCAGGAGGAAGTGACGTGACCTCACCCCTTCTTTACTGGCCTGTGCTGTGCCAGTGTAACTCCGGCGGGCACCCTAAGGAAAGGCTGGATTTACATATTTTGCTAATTGTAGCTGTCAGATTCCTGGAGGTGATTTAATGGTGGGGAGGCCCAACAAGTGTGAAGGGTATTTTTAGCTAAGCTGTGTGGGTTTGATAGCCATTTGGGGACCAGTAATGGATCCGGAGCTCCAGGTGAGGCTGTGGGGAAGCAGGGAGCTGGAGGCAGCCTGGGGCTGCGATTTGGGTGATTTGACCCTAAGTGAGCCGATGGTCTCCTTTCAGCCACCCTGCTTTACAGGGTGTGAAGCTGACACCCTCCCTGTCCCTGGGGGTGGGGGGGAGGAGGGGTTGGAAATTAGATCTTCAGGGTGTTCATTCATTCATTCAAGAAGCATTTTTTTTGAGTGATGTAGACCAGTTTCTCAAACTTCTCATATGTATACAGATCACCAGGCAATCTGGTTAAAATGCAGAGCCTGATGCAGCGGAGCTGGGGCTGGGCTGAGATTCTGCGTTTCTGGAAAGCTCCCGATGGATGCCATTGCTGCCAGGCCAGGGACCGTACCCTGACGCCTGGTGAGTATGTCGCTTTGGTGAGCGCATCCCTGCCCCAGGGCCTCCCTGTCCCATCCTCCCTGTACCTGCCCTGGGTCTTTGCTTGGCTGTCTTCTTATTCAGGGCTCAGCTGCAATGTCACCGCCTGGAAGAGTCTTGTTTTCCCTGATGGCCCAACCCAAAAGCAGCTCCCCACTTCTCTGGTGTGGCTCTTCCACGTCTCTGAGATTATTGCGTTTCATGTTCCTTTTCTGTCTCTCTTCATTAGAAAGTGAGCTCCAGGATGTGCAGTTGTGTGTCCTGTTCACCGCTGTCTCCTTCTCCCACTCTCGGGTGTGAGCAGAGTGCTCTGGCACTCTGAGACCGGCTGTTCTGGCCAGGGCTCTCTTGTGATGGAAGCTTCAAACAGGTTGTCTTAATGCCTAGCTGCTCTTGGAGGATCCTGTGCTGGTCCCACATGGCTCTGTCAGCGTTCATGTGGGCGTGAGCCAACATCAGAGAACCTTCGATCCTGAGCCTATCAATGTAATTGGTTGGCATTGTTTTTTCCACACAGAATAAGCAGTAGGAGGGGTTTGAGTTGAGGCTGTTCCGGGGTTGCTGGGAGGTGGGTTACTCAATGATTAGGAAATTTGGTTTCTAAGCTTGTAATCAGGTGCCAGGCAGTAGATGCTCAGCAGAATGTGTGGCATGAAAGATCAGGTTTCGTCTCCCCAAGGATCCATCCTGCTATGACTAGATGTAAGGCACCAAGTAGCTGGCATGCTGTAGGTCTTCAAGAAATGTTAGCTGTGATGACCAAGGTGACAAAAATGGTGACAGTGGTGGCCGTGGTGGTTACGGAGGGAATGCCTAACTTTTCAGGGATGGCTTCACATAGGAAGTGCCCTTTGAGTTGAGTTTCAAAGGTAAGTAGTAACTCCTTTGGGCAGTGTATTAGTTATCAATGCTGTGTAACAAATTGTCACAAATCAAGCAGCTTAAGACAGCACACATTTGTTATTACATACTTTCCATTGGTCAGGGGTGTGGGCATGGCTTAAATGGGTCTAGTGATTCAGGATGTCTCACAGGCTGTCATGGAGATGGCAGCCAGGGTGAGGTCTTATCAGAAGGCCTGACTGGGGAAGGATCTGCCTCCAAGCTCATGTGGCTACGGGTGGGATGTGGTTCCTCGCAGGCTGCCGGATCCAGGGCCTCAGTTCCTCCTGTCTGTGGGCTGGAGGATGCCCTCAGTGCTTTGCCATGAGTGCATCTATATTGGACAGCTCACAACATGACAGTTTGCTTCATCAGAGTGAGAGTGATGGCAAAATGGAAGTAATATCTTATGTAACACAGCCACAGAAGTGATGTCTCCTCACTGTCACCAAATCCCAGCAGGTAGAAACAAGGTGCTAAGCCAGCCCATAGTCAGGAGGGAAGAGAGATCACACATGGCTGTGAACACCAGGATTTGGGGATCACCGAGGAGGTCATCTTAGAGTCCACCACAGGCAGCAAGAGGGGCCACAGGTGGGAGAGTGGGGAGAAGCTGAGCAGTGTGAACAGCATGTGCAGGTGCACAGAGGTGAAGAGAAGGAGATGTTCTTTTTGATGGCTGTGACCAGAATTTAGTGCAGTGGTTGGAGATGAGAATGCACTCGGAGCAAGGATGCTTGGGCCCTGGCACCGCTGTTCCTGATGGTGACTGAGAGCATGGCTCTTGCTCTCACCTTCCATTTCCTCTTTTCACCTGGGTGCCAGGGAGCCTGGACTTCCACAGGGGAACCTCAGGGGCTCCTGGTCAGGATGGAGGGTGGGAGAAGCGTTCCCTCCTCCCCACCAGAGCAGCTCTGTTTCAGCCTCCGAGACTGGCTGTTCTGCCCAGGGCTCTCTTGTGATAGAAGCTTCAAACAGGTTGCCTTAATGCCTAGCTGCTCTTGGAGAATCCTGTGCTGGTCCCACATGGCTCTGTCAGCGTTCATGTGGGCGTGAGCCAACATCAGAGAACCTTCGATCCTGAGCCTATCAATGTAATTGATTGGCATTGTTTTTTCCACACAGAATTAGCAGTAGGAGGGGTTTGAGTTGAGGCTGTTCTGGGGTTGCTGGGAGGTGGGTTACTCAATGATTAGGAAATCCAGTTTCTAAGCTTATAATCAGAAGAATTGTCTCATTCATTTGTTCACTCAGTCACTGACGTGTTTGTTCATTCAATGTGGTGTTAGGCACGTTATGTTCAGTGTCATCATGGGAGTATCTCAGGTTCACGTCCAATGTGTTTTGTTACTGAAAAGCATTTGGGACAGCAAGCTCCAATTCCGGCCCCGCTAGGGAGGCAGGTAATAATCCAGGTTCTACCTGCCTTGTGCCTTACTATCTGGAGGAGGGCAGGGAAACTGTTCCTTTGATATCACTACATCAGGGTCATTGTCCCTTCCTTTTAAGGGACCCAATGAAAAGGAGTATCTGTGGGAGAACGGGGAGTAAAGATAAGTAGGTAAGGAGGCCTTGAACCCTAGAAGAGGGAAATGTATTGTTGTAATAGGGTTTCCACTTGTTAGACTGATGGGTTAAATTCCACTAATCTGGAATGACCCAGAAAAATCTTTTGCTCACTTTCCAGATCGGTGGTACCCACCTCTCACTTGTCCTCTTTGCCTCTCACTTCCTGTCTTTCTCTCTGCATAAATATATTTTGTAATGTTGATTTGTTTATTTTGAGAGAGAGAGAGAGAGAGAGAGTGTGTGCACAGGTGAGCAGAGGAAGGGCAGAGAGAGAGAAAAAAAGAGAATCCCAAGGAGGCCCTGTACTGTCAGTGCAGAGCCCGATGGGGGGCTGGGTCCCACGAACCTCGAGATCATGACCTGAGCTGAGATCAAGAGTCAGTCGCTTAACCTACTGAGCCACCCAGGCGCCCCATTCCTCTGTGCCTATTTTGAACTTTTCATCAGTGATGCTGTTCTTCAGAGGACTCAGAGTGACAGCTGGTCCCAGGTTTGGAACTAATAGCCACTCACCAGCTGTGGGACCTTAGCCAAGTCACCCAGCCACCTGGAGCTCAGGTGTGGAAGAGGGGGTTGGGCCCCATGATCTCTAAGCCCCTCGCCACCAGGCCCGGAAGGCTGGGTTCTATCTGACTGCTGTTCCGGAAGCATAAAATCCATTGTTTTCCCTGGAGCCAGCTCTCGCTCCATGAAACAGCTTGTCCCTGAGGCCGACACAGCTGGCAAGGGGCCTGTCCTTAGGAGCAGCAGGCTGGGGCCGGCAGGCTTACAAAGAAGTTTCTGGGGAAGTCCAGCCTCCCTGCTGCTCTCTGGGCTGGGGGGGTGGGGTGGGGGGGGGCGTACAGGGCCCTCTCAGCCTGCTGGGCAGGAAAGGAGCCCTGCATCAGGGAGAAGGGGTTGCTGAGACAGGGAGGGGGGAAACACTTCCAAAGGCTGACTCTAGAATACTTGGCAAGAGTGGCTCCTCCCCCTGGGATCTCAGAGGTGCAGGGCGTGGAGCACTTTCCTGGGATGAGCTTTGCAGCGACAACGAAGACCTCCCAGAAAAGGGGAGTCCGGGTAATAGCATCGATGCTCAGTAGTCTTTTGTGCAGATTAGCTAAGCATATTATTTGTAATACCCAGGAGAGCATGGCGCCCCATTTTACAGAGGGGAAACTGAGGCTCACAGACCTTAAGGAGCCTGTTCCAGAGGAAGCACTGGTGCTAAGATTAGAAGCCAGGTTTCCAGAGCCCCTCTCTTCCATGGCCCCCAACTGAGTGGCCAAAAGAGGGCCCGGGAAAGTGGGGGTGAGGGGGGACTGTCCATGGTTCTGGAGCTTAGGTTGGGAGGGCTACTTTCCTAGGGCTACCAGGACAAATTACCGCAATCTAGATGGCCTGACACAACGGAAATGTACTCTGTCACAGGTCTGGAGTCTGGAAGTCTGAAATCAAGGGCTGATTCCTCCCGGAGGCTCCGGGGAAGCGTCTTTTCCACGCAGCTCTCCTGGCTTCTGCCAATTGCCACCAGTCCTTGTGGACATATGTCTCCGATCTCTGCTTCTGTCTTCACATGACATTCTCGCCATGTGTTCTGTCTTCACATGGTGGCCCTCTCTGCATTCCTGTGTCCCCATTTCCGTCTTATCAGGGTGCCAGTCATGGGGTTAGGACCTACCCTACTCCTGGATAACCTGATCTTGATTACATTTGCAAAGACCTCTGTCCAAATAAGGTCACGGTCATAGGTACCCAGCTGTTAGGACTTGGGCATATCTTTTTGGGGGAACACAAGCTAGCCCACGGTGGAGGGACAGTGGTAAGGCAGAAATAGGCAGAGGGGGGCAGGGTACATGCACAACTCGGACTGGCCAGCTCACCGAGGGCCTGTGGCCCTGCCACGGACTTTGGACTGGGGATGGGGGGTGGCTCTTGAAGTGGGGATGTGGGTGTCGGGCTGGCACCGCCAGCACTGGGAGGAGGATGCATAGTGTAGGGACAGGATGGGGCTCGGGGCCGCCGTGGGTCTCACCCAACAGCCCCGTGGTGAGCCGGGCCGAGCCCAGGGGCTGGCAGAGGGGTGGGAGGCAGGGGAGACTGGTGAGGAGTGTAGGTAGTTGAGTAGGCAGAGCTCGCCCTTGAAGGGAAGGCAGAGAGGAGAGAACATTCACTGAGCGAATGAGGAGTCAGTAGAGAGAAAGGGGGCACTTCCCCTAGAAGCACCAGCCAGCACTGGGCGGGACGGGGGGTCCATGAGATCACTTCACCTCAGGCCCTTGGGGTTTGTCTCCCAGAGAATGTAGGAACTGGTCAGCTTAATCTCGCAGCTTCCTTCTGGCTCTAACACTGCAGGCTTTCTGGGATTCTAAGAGCACAGGCTGTGGCAGTCCCAGAGGGCTCCCCCGGGGAGGTGGCATAGGCTCAGGGCAGGAGAGCAGGGAGGGTGTTTCAGCAGTGGGATGGCCTGTGCACCGGCTGGTCCCACATGCACCTCCATCTGCGGAGGGGAAAGGACCGGCTTTGATGAGCCCAAGCCAGCCTTCTCCGGACAGCAGCGGCTCCTGCCCTCCTGTTACGGGGATGTGCAATTACTGTCCCTCATCAATATTTTAGTCTCCACTTTCACAGAGCGGCTCCCTCTGCCTTTCTGTCTTCCTGGGCAGCCTCGGGAAATACAGGGAAGACCTGACACATCGCAGCTGGTGGGCTTGCCAGAGTGGGGCTGCGGGGGCTCCTGGAGCCTTGGCGTCTGATTGCGAGGCTTCTGGAAACAAAGCGCCCTGTCCCTCCACCTGCAGGCTGCCCCCTCTCTGCCCCCATGCCCCTCCTGAAGTATGTAAAATTAATACCACTGTGCTGTCATCTTTTCTTTCCCCAGAAACTCTTCGTGCCAAGGCCTCAGGCACCAGGAGCATCTTTCTCTATTGAGACTTTTCAAAAATTTTCCAAGTTGTTGCCCTAGGTTGGGGGCAGGGGGCAGGTGCAATGCGGGAGGGCCGTGGAAAGGTACAGGCTTGCAGTTAAAAAATAAGTCAGCCCTGAGGATGTCGTGTCCAGCGTGCTGACTGTAGGTAATCGTACAGGTGCTCAGGTCTCTTCAAAAGGAGCTAAGGGGGTACATTGTAAAGGTTCTCATCACAAGGAAAAGAACTTGTAGCTTTTGAGGGACGTTAACTCATTGTGGCGATCATTTCACTCTGTCTGTAGATGTTGAGTTGTTATGCGGTACAACGGAAACTAATATTATATGTCCATTATCTCAATTTAAAAAATAAAATATTTTTTTAATTTTAAACATTTTTAATGTTTATTTATTTTTAAGAGAGAGACAGAATGCAAGCAGGGGAGGGGCAGAGAGAGACACACACACACACACAGAATCTGAAGCAGGCTCCAGGCTCTGAGCTGTCAGCACAGAGCCTGACGCGGGGCTCGAACCCACAAACCATGAGATCGTGACCTGAGCCAGAGTCAGAAGTCAAATTCTTAACTGACTGAGCCACCCAGGTGCCCCTGGAGAAAATATTTCTTAATGGTTTTAAGCTTCTGTACAGGGTGGTGACTGCTTCCTAAGCAGGAGAGTCACATGCTCAGTATAAAGAAACAGTGCAATTAGATTCTCCATCTGGCATCAGTGAGGAATACTTGTCTCCTGCAAGTGGACCGTATGTGGCTGAGGGCAGGGCTTACATCACACAAGTTTGGGTTCCTTGCTGGGATGGAGTGTGTGCGGACTGTGGGTCCTCAGGGTGAAGCAGTGGGGGGTGGGGGGAGGTGGGCAGCACTCTCTTCTAGCACTTTCGGCCTCGGATGCCTTTGTAGGCATCGTCCTCTCAGCTGTGACCTCACAGATGGGAACACTGTCTTGGCTTATTCACTTATTTGTTTGTTTTTTAAATTTTTTAAAAAATATTTTTATTTGTTTTTGAGAGACAGAGAGAGACAGAGCACAAGTAGGGGAGGGGAAGAGACAGAGGGAGACACAGAATCTGAAGCAGGCTCCAGGCTCTGAGCTGTCAGCACAGAGCCCGATGCGGGGCTCAAACTCTTAGACCATGAGATCATGACCTGAGCCAAAGTCAGAACTTAGCTGACTTGAGCCACCCAGGCACTCCTATTCATTTGTTTTTTAAACCTCTGTATCTTCACAGCCTTGCACAGCACTTGGTACATAGTACATGTTCAACAAATTAATTTATCCACTTCTTTTTCAGATACTTAGCACTCACTAGTGCCACGCTCTGTTCCAGATGCTAGAGATACAGCAGTGAACTGAACAAAGTCCCTGCTGTTGTGGGCCAGGTTGTCCATAAATAAACACATGCATGGTAGAGAACGTAACTTTGGGTACAGAAGCAAGCCATGAAAGCAGGGTTTGGGAACAGAGTTTGGAGAGCTATTTTGGAAGGGATGGTTGAGGAAGACCTCTCTGAAGAGGTGGGTTTTTAGCAGACACTTAAGTGATGCGAAGGAATGAGCCATGTGAAGTCCTGGGGGGATGCCAAGGATAAAGGCCCAGAGGTGGGAATGAGTTTGGCGTGTTAGAGGAATAGTATGACTAGAGTGGGATAGGAGAGGTAGGCAAGGGGTAGATCAAGCAGAGTCTTCAAGGTCAAGGTTGAGTGTTTAATTATTTACAATCTACGTTAATAATGACCTGATTCTTGTCAAGGCCTATAGAAAACTGAACTACTATTGTAAAAAGGGCAGTTGTCTTAATGTTATTCCTGTCTGCAATTTATCCACCATTCATATACAGAAAGGCATAGCTGTTAGAATTAATCTTGGGAACTCAACATGGCGGAGAAACAGTTGAGCCATTGGTGGGATTTACTGTTCCCGTAAACAAAAATCCGCACCAAGAATGCGTCTTGAAATAGGGATGGGTTGGGGTGGCCAAGCAGGTAACAGCTGTTATTTATGGTGCTTTATTTATAGTTGGGTAGCAGAAAAGGTCACCAGGACTTGAATATAGAAGAAGGTAAGGTTTTAGTTCCAGTTCGGCCACTTACTCTCTGATCTCGGATGAGTCATCTGTCCTCTCCAAGCTTAGCTTCTGCAGCTGGTGTCGTTGTTCTGCTACTCCGTAATGCACAAGAAAACCTTTCATAAACAGTCACCACTATTCGAAAGGAAGGTGTTGACCCTACATTATGACCCTTCTGTTAGACCTTCTATTCAGGGGCCACAGTTTATACATCCTGGATGTCTTGGACTTGCAGAATGCCGGGGCACTAGGAGATGCTCTTTGAATTTTTTGCGAGTTGAAATCTGCTGTGGTCAGTGGTGTTCTTGGGGACAGAGCCTGAAATACAAGTGTCTCATTACTTGGAAAAAGACCCCTAGAATTGGAGCTCAGATACTCTGGGGCTGTGTGGCTTTGAACAGATCCCTTAGCTTCTCTGTGGACCTTTCCCCCATCTCTGAGATGGGTAAGATAGTTTTACCAACCTCACCTGGTACTTGTGAGGCATAATTCTGATTGCTGTTACTGGCTTTCCAAACGGTGGCTTACGGATGATGGAAGTTCGTCTCTCACAATAGTCCTGACATGGGCTGCTGTGGTAGCTCCGTGGTGTCAGGGGCCTAGGTTCCTTCCATGTTGTTGCTCTGCAGTTGACCTTCTCTATGTGGTCCAAGATGGCTCTCTGCTATAACCTAGTCCTCCAGGGCTGGCGTGTCCTGGAGGTTGACATGGTGCTTCTGCTCACGTGCTGTTGACTGGAACTGGGTCACGTGATCTGCTCTCTGCAGGGGAAGGTAAGAACAGTAGATTTTATTGTAGATTATTGTTGATGCCTAACACCATTTCTAATCCTGCATGAGAAAGTGAGATCACCTTTTGGGAGACAAGTCATGTCTCTGCCACAGCTCAATAAAAGATGTTTCTGAACCTTGAAATGGCAATGATTCATGGGTCATTGACAGCTTGAATTGGAAATGATTTTACTCTGCTGGAACCTTCTAGAAACAATTTCCCGAATTTTCTGTTTTCTTGTTGTTGTCATTAAATGCTTGCTCAGTGCCAGCTGTTGTGTTTCACATGCACAGGTTCCAATGAATGCCCATAGCAGTCTTATGAAGTATGCCCCATTTTAAGGCCTATTTTTGAGCTGGGGAGACTGAGGCTTAAGTCAGAGGAAGGGTTTGAAGTCGGGTTTGTGGGACCCCAGAGCATGTACCCTCATTACCTCATTGTGCTCAGTCTTTGGTGCTCCATGTGTCCTCGCCCAGCTCGGGGCCTCCTTTCCAGGAAGTCTGTGGATGCAGAGGATGGCCCTGGGGTCTTCCTGACGGTTTGCTGTGGTGTCATCTACACAGAATAGAACCCATGGGCAGCAGTGGGCTTTGCAGGCCGGCCAGGGGGTGACTTGAGAGGGACACCTGTCTGGGAGGTAGAATGGCAGGACCAGGGTCACTGGCTTCAGGTGGATGGGTGTCATTTGGAAATGACAAATCAGCATGGGATTCAGCCTCCGAGTCCCTTGGGGTCACCTGCAGTGCTGTAAAAATAGGGGAAATTGAGGCCGTCTTTTCTCTGTGCTTGGTGACTCTGACAAGAGGCAGCACAGGGCCCATGCAGAGGCCAGAGCCTTCTCTAGGCCTGTCTGGGTCTGCCCATCTCTGGCCCTTTCTGGATCAGAGCAGAACTTTGAAAGTCTCCTCTGGCTTCAGTGACTGTGCTTTCCTATGAATTTTGCAAACTGATCAGGTTTAGCGTGTTCAGAATTCAGACACATTTGCATATTTCTCCATGGTATCAAATTAATTACCCAGTGAAAAGTTATTGTATCCTGGTTCGGTTGCAGAATTTTAGAGCTCAAGGGCACTTTGGGCATGACTTCATCCAAACTTTATCTCACGGAGGAAGATGCTGGAAGACCAGAAAGGTTCCCTGGCCTACCCAGGGTCACACAGCTAAGTTGTATTAGGGCTCCATCTTTGGACATCCTACTTGAGCATGAAGAGGGGCACTGCTTTGTGAATTCTCACACCTCCAGTAGGCAAGGCAAGCGTCAGTTCACGGTGCCTGGGCATTTGTCTGCTCCCTGGCGCCTTTTCGAAACACGGAGTGGGCTAGAGAGGCATTTCTAGCTCTCTAGTATGTATTTGCTTAACATTTTGGTGCCTTAGTTTCCCCATCTGTAAAATGGCCACAATAGCAATACAGTACACCTTGGAGAGGGTGGTTGTGAAGTTTAAATGAGTTGATAACATTAAATTTGTTTAGACCATGTCTAGCATGAAGTAAACACTCGAAGTGTGAGCTACTGTTTCTTCCATTACAACATTCTTCACACTTCCTCCTGGGACTCTGTGCCCCCTGAAAACCCCTTAGAGGTCCTTGTCTTTCTCTTGCATTTCTACTTCCTGAGCCACATCACAAGCTTAAAACCTTTACCTTGATCATCTCCACTGCTTTTTACATGTATTATTCAATAATACTCTCCTCTTCCACAAGCTGACTTCCAGCTTGTTCTAGCTACACAGAACTTGATTTTCTCCATGACTAATTGGCACCAGAGAAACCTACCTGTCTGCCTTAGGCTCATTGTGGCCTGGTGAAAATGGTGTTCTGGCTCTGGACCCGGTGGGTGTTCTGTGGATGTTTGTGCTTGGTGGGTTTTCGACATCGGAAGGGGCTCCCCGGTGGCCATTGGGCTGTGGGTCAAGAAGGATGCAGTGTGGGCTTTGCAGGGCTGTGGGACGTGCGGGGGGCTGCCGGCATACCTCGTAGGCTGCTCTCTCATCAGGTCCTGGTTACCTGCAGGATTCAGGGGGTCACTGCCGAGTGAGGGTGGAGGAAGTTCTCAGAACAGTCATCTGAGGCAGCGTTGAGGACGAGGCTGATTCAGACGGAAGGAGGTCGTGCCGTCCAGCGGGACCCGATCTCCCTCCGGTCTCCCCTCCTTCCTGCAGCCCCACCGACAGCGCACCCCAGCGCCCGGGGCCTGGGTCCCTGGGGGCCTCCTCTGCATGCCCTCCGGGTTCGGCGGACAGTGTTTCCCCTGCAGATGGGCCCATCTGGGGCATTCTGTCTAGCGTCCGAATGCCTGGCTTTGGAGCCGAGCCCAGCAGCTGTGTGGCTATCCATCTGGTGCCCGGAGCCACGTGTGAAATAAATACGCCTTGCAGGAACGAATGAACCATGTGTTGCCGTGGGCAAGTCACTGCATCCCCCAGTGCCTCAGTTTCTCATCCGTACAATAGAGATAATAGTGCTCACTTCATGGTGTCGTTGAGATGATTCAGGGAGGTAGTACTTGTGAAGTCTGAATCATGGTGCCCCGTAGGTAGCAGGTGTGCCACGGTTTAACTGCTCTTTTTATGATGACGTTCCTGTCGCCGCTGATTGCTCAGGGCCTCCCGGAGCCTAGTTCCCTCTCCGCGTGAAGCGCCATCACATCCTACCCATTTTCTCCCCAAGTCGGCCTGCGGATGGGACTGCACACGATGGGAATCTGTGGTCTTTTTGCCAAGGTGTTATTTCCTCCCCAACAAAATGTTTGTCTTTCACCCCTTGGGGTGGGGGGGAGCTTTGATGGCAGGGACTTGAGGCTTCCTGGTGGCAGTGTCAGTACTCAGGACCGGCTGTGGCTGTGTCTGAACTCCCATCCTGCAGCCCCTATTTTTTGGGAGACTTTAGTACATTGCCTACTGTGTATCGTGTGGGGCTCAGGACGCCCCTCCCCCAGTAGCAGGGCTCCTGGGTGCCAGCACCGGAGGGGGCTGCGGGCAGCAGGGACTGGGCTGAGGGGGGGCAGAGGGAATGCGCGGGCACGCCAGGGCCCAGGGGGACGGCTAATTAGGGCGCTCCGCTGTTGGTCACTTGGTGTTTTTGCTGGCAGTCCCTGAGACAGCCCAGCCGCCCCCCCTCCCCCCACCCCCCCGGCCATCTCTGGGGGATGAAGGAGCACAGCATATGGTTCTCTCCGTGGGCAGCTGTGGTTTATCTCTCACTGTGAAAGCCTGGGGGGGATCGGGAATGGCTGCCCAGGAGTGGGGACAGAAACGTCCAGACCCGTGTGGACGAGTTTCTCAGAAGAGTGGGATGGGCAGCGGGGAAAAACATTGCTGTTCCCTTGTGTACCTTCTTTTGGCTTCTCTGCCCAGTGCCTGTCAGCATCCAGGACCCTCTGTCCTGCCCCAGCCCAGCCCCCCGGCACATCCAGTCGGCATCACTGCAGCATGGAAGGAACCGGGCTTGGAAGCCGTTTGCTGGCTCTGTGACCTTCCTGTGGGCATTAACATCATGACTCTGAGCCTGAATGTCACTGCCGTAATGGGAATCTAGAATGTTCTCACAGACAGGTCTTGAGGCTTCATGGTCCCCATCAATTACTTCTTCCTCTGTGCTCTTTCCTAAGCTCTGTCTTAAGCTCCACAGAAGTCATTGTGGTCACTTGTGTGAAATTCCCTTCTCTTTTCCTTTTTACGTTGCATTGAGGGGAATCAGTCTATAAAGTGAAAGCTCCAATTAAAGGAAATGATTTTAGATTCTCAGAGAAGTTATTGTGCCCTTTACAGCTCTGCCAAACTGATGGGGAACCATTCCCCACCCCCTCCTCCCGCCGATCCGGCAGAGGAGAGCCCTGGTGACCCGGCGCCCGCGGCATGGGCTTGGAGGCAGCTGGTGGGACTGGACACCGTGGGGCTCTTCTCAACACAAATAGCACTTTTTTTCTCTATTAGTAGCCAAAGGACTGCTTTGGGAGGCAGCTAACCCTCACCCCTGTGCCACTGATGCTGCAGAGGGACAGCTTTGAACCCCCCATGAGTGTGGCCCTTATATAACTCCGTGCTCAGAATGTTTGCGCTAATAGGCCTCTAGAGATTCTAAAATAGCCTCCACCTCGCTTCAGACACAGATGAGCATTCAGGATCCTAGAACTGTCAGGAGGGGTCCTATGGGCTGATCAAGGGACCAGCAAACCTACCTCCCATCTCTCCTCAGCGGGACCACATCAGACATCGCCCGTGGACCCCAGCATCTTTCTCTGTGCTGAGCCAGAGTGGGGCCGTGGAATCCGTGCCCTGCAGTGCCCAAGCCTGAGAACCCTACGCCTTTGCAGTTCTAGAAACTGAGACCCAGAGTCTTAGGAATCTGGCTCAAGGCAGCTCTCCTTGTTAGGTGGGCTACAACACACATGCATGTACGTGTGTACACACACATTCACATGCATGCTTTCACACACGTAGACACACATGTTCCCATATGTATATGAACTTCTCTCCCCGCACCTTTATTTTTTATTTTTAAAGACATTTTTAAAATGTTTGTTTATTTTTGAGAGAGAGAGAGAGAGACAGTGCAAGCAGGGGAGGGCAGAGAGAGGCAGACACAATCTGAAGCAGGCTCCAGGCTCTGAGCTGTAGCACAGAGCTCAATGCGGGGCTCGAACCCACAAATCGCAAGATCGTGACCTGAACCAAAGTCAGACCCTCAACTGACTGAGCCACCCAGTTGCCCTTATTTTTTATTTTTTAGAGTTTATTTACTTTTGAGAGAGAAAGAGTGCGAGTGGGAGGAAGAGCAGAGGGGGGGGGACACAGAATCCGCAGCAGCTGCAGGCTCTGAGCTGTCAGCACAAAGCCCGATGCGGGACCTGAACCCATGAACCATGAGATCATGACCCGAACTAAAGTCAGATGCTTAACCAACCGAGCCACCCAGGCACCCATCCCCCCATTCCTTTAAATCTGAGATTCTCTGTCAGTACCAATTCACCAGAGGCAAATTTTGCTGATGTGTCTAAAGAATAAAGTGTGCTATCGCACTGATAAAATGCTGTAGCCCCTCAAGCCAGCTGCATTCAAGCTGCAGGAACCTTTGGGAAATTGAGCCACGCGGGTCAGACTGGCCATGTCACATGAAACAGGCAAAACGTACCCCCGATTGAGGGTGACTGACAAGTCGGACATTTTTAGGTAGGCAGGGAAATGCAATTCCAGAATACCTTTGATACAATCAGATCTGGCAGAAAATCCAGTCCTTTCTCATCAGGCAGAGAACGGTTGGTTTCAGCAATGAGCTTCCCTTTGGATAGAAGGCTGTTCCGTGCGTATGGAGGGCCCGTGTCACTGCTGCTCCTTCCCTGCCTCCTCCCCCCTTTCCTCGTGTTCTTCAAGTCCCAGGTCCCTCCTGCAGAAAACTCTCCGCTGCGTGCCCACGGCACTTCGAACTAGACTGTGTAATGTTGTGGCTTTCTCTTCCCCGTGAGACGTCCCCGAGCTCTCCTCGGGCACAGGCTCTCTGGCGACTCTTTTGAGTTGTTCCTGGAGGTGCTGAGCGGGGTTCCTGGTCTGCGGCAGGGCCTCTCCTCGAGCCAGGTGGAAGGTTTAGAGGCTTCCCGGAGTGTGTTGCCTTGGGAAAGGCCTAGTCTGTCCACAGCAGGATGTAGAGGGTTGGGCCGGGCCCCCAGGCGGCTGTTGAGGACAGGGGTCTCCTGGCCTTCCTGCCTTGTGGGTGCTTGCTGCTTTGGCCAGAGGGAGGCAGGCTCTCTGTCACTGCAGCAGGCTACTGCTCCGCTAACCCTTCCGGGGAACAGCCAGAGGCACCGCACCAGTGGGTTTCTCTCTCCCGCTATACATGCATCAGCTCCCTTAGCTTGCAGCCCGGCTGCGGGATGGGGATGGAGGGGACTGGAACAGCATGCCGGGCCGTTTTTAATGCAGTTCTGCTTGCTATGCCTTCACTGGTGAGTTGGGACTCAGCAACCATGAGCGGAGCTAGGATGGGGTGACGGTGGCTCGTGGCTGGCCACCTGGTTGCTTCCCAGGACTTCAAATGTCATCTTGACATTTTACAAATGTTGCCGTGGTGAACTGCTGATGGGCAGTACGTATAGCGAACGGTCACACGCTACTATTACATACCATGCCTTTCACACTTATTAGCTCACTTAAGGTGGAAGGCAGCATGAGCTCCATTTTATAAAGAAACTAACTCTCAGAGAGGTTCAGTAACTTGCCCATGGTCACCCAGGAAGTAAGAAGCGGGGCTGGGAGTCCATCCTGGGGGTTTTGGTTTTATAGTTTCTGCTCTTAACCAGTTCTCTATACTGCCTTTCTGTTTCTAAAATGAAAGTCGAAACCTACCCTTAGAGATCTTTAAAATGGAAGTAGGTCATAAGCTCTTTAGGGCAGTGCTATGTTAAGTATGTAGCTACGTTTATTAAGTATTTCCTTACTGAGTACTTACAAGTGTACCACACGCTCTTTTAAGTGCTCTTAGAAAGTTCCTCAATCCCCAGAACAGCCCTGAGAAGTAAGCATTACTGTTATTCCCACACGGATGAAGGAACTGCTCAAGGAAAGGTTTAGTAACCAGTCCACGGTCACAGAGCCAGGATGTGACAGAGCTGGGGTTGGGACCCACTAGCCTGCTTCCGTGTCCTACACACAGAAGTAAAACTGCTAGTTCCTGAAACTGAACAAGACAAACTTGTCTGCTTGGTGAATCTGGGGGAAGAAATTCTAGGGATAGAGACCCTCCTGGAATTTCCTTATTAGATAGTAGAGCTCAGCTCACGGGACTCCTCAGACTTTCAGAATGTTTTATATTACGAGTGAAAGACAATGGCAAATACCACCTGTTGAATTTACTTAAAGGAACAGTCCTCAGGGTTTGTGGACAGGATATTCACAGACCAGTCTCCCGTACGTTCTCAGTGTTCCATTTTGAGCAGTTGACTCTAAAGCTTAGAGGAGAGCTCAGAGGGGGTCTGGTTCAATTGTGTAATCTTCCTGGTGTGTAGCTCCATAGTGGAGCCCAACATAAGACGTTGGGGGCACGGGGAATGTGCTGGATTGATTGGAAATTGAAATCTTATGCCTGGGATAAGAGGATAATGGAATGGGGACATTATCCACGTGCCTGCCCCAGCTCAGGGGCCATGAGCACAGAAGGTGATGGTGGTGCAGGCATCACAGGGGTGGTGGCATGGGACACGCTGTGCCAGGAGCCCCCACCGCCCAGCTTTCTTCTTCTCAGGCCCAGTGCCCAGTGCTGGACTCCCGATTCTGCTTCATAATCCTGTTGTACAGTTGGCAGAAAGGACAAGATTGCGAAAGAAACTGTGTGCAGTCAGAGCCCTTGGCCATCTGAGCAGCCCCACGCCACGATCTGCCAAATTGCTGAACTCAAAGAGTTAACGGACTTGACGTGTCTGACAGCCTACAGAACCGACACACCCTGTGTTTGCTCTCCCCAGTGGTGTCAGAGGAGTTTGAAATGAGCATCTGTGAAGCGAGGCTGTGATCCAGCCCTTTTGGGAGGCTCTAAATTCAGTCAATGGCTCCTCCCCTCCCCCAACCTGGCTGCTTTCCACCCTCCCCACCCCCACTCATAAAGGGTTAAGTTTCACCAGAGTCCGGCGGAGGTACTTCTTTCTCTCCTTCACCCACGCCCTGTTTATTTCCCTCCCCATCACCGTCTTTGTTGTTCTTGTTGTCTACGAGAAAGTTGACTCATTTTTAACATTTAACAAGCCTTCTCCCTCCCACTAGTAGGTGTGTGAGCAGCTGGGGAGTTTTTACCATCTGTGAACCCTCCACACTCCCAGCAAATTCTCCTCCTGCTTTTGCAGCGCTGTGCAAACCCCCCAAAACCACATGCCTTCTCTGTGTCCCATCCGCCTTCTCTGACAGGAGGAACTGAGCTGGCTGGCGATGGGCGTGGGATGACCTCAAAGAGAAGCCCACTCCTTTCCTTCCTTCCAGAAAAACAGGCCAGGCAGTTCATGTTAGGGATAGAGATGAGAGACAGCAAGTCCTTGCCCTTAAGGGGGCCATGAACTTGGGAGGAAAGGCAACAATATGGAGGTTACTGATTGCTGCTATGTGATGAGTGCCCAGGCATTGTGCTGGGCGCTTTACCAGAATGATCTTTTTAAAAATTTTTTAAGTTATTTATTTATTTGAGAGAGACAGAGCAAGTGGGGGAGGAACAGAGAGGGAGAAAAAGAGGCGGGGGAGAGAGAGAGAGAGAGAAAGAGAGAGAATCTTAATCAGGCTCTGCACTGTTAGTGCAGAGCCTGACGTGGGGCTTGAACTCAGAACCGCGAGATCATGACCTGAGCTTAAATCAAGAATCAGATGCTTAACCAACTGAGCCAGCCAGGTGCTCATTTACCAGAAGGATCTAACCGCATCCTGTGAACACCTGTGAACTTCAGACGTTTTCTTCCCTTCGTTTGAGAGATGAGAAAATGGCAGGAGGGAAAGGAAGGAAGACCAAGGTCACACAGCTCAGGGGTGGTGGACACGGTAGTCTATCTGCAGAGGACAAACAACATTGTTTATGGAATGCCTACTGTGTTCCGTGTAGTGAGGGCTTGCACACGTACTCTCTTTCAGTCCCCATGAAACGCCCTCAGGATGGTTTTATATGGAGTTCATGGCTCGCTGAGGATCACATGGTAGGAGGTGATAGCTTGAGACTGATGCCAAAGTTTGTCTGATTCCAGAACGTGGGGCTTCTGATCCCCAGGCTATATCATCTCCCATCACGGCAGTGCAAGATTTACCATGAGACCCCGTCACTTGTTAGCCTAAATGGGGCAGCTGTGAAAATGACTCCAGGACCACAGGTGTCAAGTGGAACGAGCCCAGGGTGCCCAGGTCCCCCCTAAATGGACTCAGTTAACAAGCATCTTCTGAGCATGTGCTGTGTGCCAGGCACTGTTGGTCACAGTGAGCAGGACGGGGCGGGGTGGGGGGGGACCCAAGAGCTTGAAGCTCTGAGGGAGGGGAAACCACACAGGATCATGGGAAAAGGGGCTGTGGAGAAAGCCTCCCTCAGGCGGGGACACTTGAGCTGCAGTCTGACTGAAATGTGGGTGAAGTAGGTCATGGCTGAGGCGACTGAGAAAAGCAAAGAATGTTCCAGAAGCAGGAACGGCTCAACAGTTGGAAGGAACAGAAGTTCCTGGATGTGTCCTAACATCTGTGAGTCGTTCTGTGTGGCCAGAAGGTGGCATTCGGTGGGGTGGGGTGGAGCGCCATCTTCACACCTTCCTGTCACAGACACCGAGCCCCATGGTGGAGTCCGCTCTGTGAGCAGCAGGGCTGGGGCCCCTCCTTCATCAGAAGGCCCCCTTGTCCTTCCCTCCTTTGACGGTGCTCAATCATTATTTATTGAAGTGTCCCTTGGCCTCTTGCCTGGAGAGTGGAGAAACTCAGCATTTCACATAAAAAGGTTGGCTTCTCACATTCATTCCTGTCACCTTGAAGCCAAAGAGCCGTGATTTGTAATCAAAGGGTGGATAGCACGCACGCCCAGGTTTGGTGTGTGTGTGTCTTAATGACACAAGCGTGAAAACTGCTGTCTCTTAGGCTTGTTCCCTCCCAGGCACATCCGCAAGCAGCGGATTCATAAACCCATTAACAGCTGACATTTCCTACGTAATTTGTGTGCGTTAAAGTGCTCGGGCGCTTCATTCACGTGGCCTGTACTGCCCGGAGGAACTGTGGGATCTAGATGCTGGGTTTGTTCCCACCTGAAAGTTGTGGAAGCGGGCGTCTGGAGAGGTGAGCTCAAGGTCACGCAGTTGGGACAAGCGGGCCGGAGTCTCAGCCACAGCAGCCCTAGGAGGCAGCCCTGGGCAGGTGTCGTCAGGCCCATTTGATGGAGGGGGAAGCCCGAGGCTCCATGGTGAGGCTGTGTGGAGAGTTCTGGAATCCGGGCTTTCTGGTTCCAGCTGATGGTCTGTCCACCAGCAGTGGGAAAGGCAGTAGAATGGCACGCTGTGTTCCCTGCCCTGACTTGTTCAAGGACACAGAGTCAAGGGCCTCCTTGAAGCCCAAAGAGCACCAGGCAGCCTTACCTGGAGAGCAGGAGCTGGCGGCCGTCCCTGTGGCTGCACTCCTCTCGGCGTCTCCAAAGCCCTTGCGTCTGCTTCGTCCACCCCCTCCTCACTGCTCTCAGGTCCTTTAATGCACCCCAGATCCCCCCAGGTCGCCTGGGGTGTTTTTCAAAGGACACACTTTTGGGCCTTGAGATAGGCTTATTCAATCAGGATCTTGACTCAGGGGGGTGGGGGGGTCCTGGAATCTGCATCAGCCCCGCCCTAGGTAGACATGAGGGGTGGTCCTGAGGGGTGGTGATGTTGGAGAGCCCCCCTCCTAGGTCTCAGTACCCACCCGTCAGTACGGGAGGGGTGGAAACAGCCATGGACTGACTCTGAGGTTCCGGGTATGACGCTTCAACAAAAGGGCCGTGGTTACTTTGGCCAGGCCAGAGGCGATTACCATCAGGCCCAGACATTCTGGGGACACGCTAGAAATAGCTCACTGGCTGAGTGTTTCTATTTTGCATCAGTGTGATTAGGTGTGTCCGGGGCTGCAGCCTAAACTTTGTGTGTGTGTGTGTGTGTGTTTGGTATCTTTTAAAAAACATTGTGGTAAAATGCACATAACACAAAACTTGCCTTTCTAACCATTTTTCGGTGTCTAGTTCAGTGGCATTAAGTACGTTCACATTGTTGGAAACTTCAGAGGATTCAGAGGGAGGTGGTGCTGGGCCCATGGTAGGTGCCTGATACCTACTTTCAGGTGACAGCGGTGCGGTGAGGATCACTGGGGTGACAGGTAAATGATTACACAGGCGTCCCCGCTCTCCACTTCCTTGTGAACAAACTAACTTCAGTCTGAGATGCTGGTCAAGGAGACGCTGGAGAGCTAAGTTTAACACTGAGCCAGGCAGGATGATGAGTTCATTGTCTGGGCAATGCCAAGGGCAACTTCCCCTGCCTCCCCTAGTTACCCCAGCAGAATAGAGGATCCCTCTGTGAAACATCCAAGTTTCCCTCCTATGTGTGTGTGGCTAAGAGGCTGCCCACGGCCCCGCCTGGGACTCAAGTTTTCAGATGCTGCTGCCTCAAGGCCGATCTGGTTAAACACCAAACAAATGGGCCTTTTTATATTAAGAGGAGTTTTTTTTTTTTTAAACTGTGTCAACAAAAGATCTGTAGACAATCTTGTTATACATTTCGCACTGCTGACTTCATAAGTGTAAGAGTGCTTATGACCCATTTACATTTTTTGGTGCGTTTGTGTGTATTCTGTGGGTACCATGCTGTGCGGTGGAGCGCCTTGCCAGTGGAATTTTGGTGAGCCTCACGGCAATCGGGGGAAGGCACTGGATCAGCCGGTGGGCTAACAGCTACAGAAGTATTGAATTTTGCAGCTGGAAGGGATCTTCTATAAAGTAAACCCTCTAATTCAATTGGGGATATTGAGATCCAGAAAGGGTGGGTGTCTGCAAGGTCACCCCCCTCCCCCCACCCTGTGAGGGGCTCAGCCCAATGCTGGCTTCTTGGTCTCCAGCCCACAGACTGACTTTCCACTGACTGTATCAGACCTTCCTTGCCCTTGAACTCTGGCTTCTGTCGACTAGATGGCATGCACTGTAATAAACCTAAAGATAAGTTTTCCTGCGTCCAGGGGTCTTTCCAGATTCATGCATGTATTTTGTGCCTGCTCTGTGTTTCTGCTCCCGTATTTGGATGGAATCAAGCTTTGCTGCTGAGCAGACCTTTCTATTTGAGTTTCTTTCCTAAGATCTTTATCTTCCTGATTGCATTTTGGACCCCCTGCCTCTGTTCTGATGAGAGCGATGGGTCCATTGGCCCTCTCGCCAGGATGCCAGCGCAGCTGGTTGGAAGTGGACGACTGAGTTATCAGCTTTCTGGGGTGGCCTCTTCTCTCCCAGAATCCTGAAGTCCTGTCCAATGTTCCCTATCCTTTCGGTCTGGGAAGGGATTCGGAGGTAAGCAGAGCTCTTGGTGATAGGCATTCTGGAAGAGGCAGTGGGAAGCTTGTTCCATTACTTGGAGAGAGACCAGAGACCTCACATTCCCGAGCAAAAACTGGGAAGGCTCTGAGTTCTTAGGACTTGCACGTGTCCCAGCTACAAGGGCAGATTAATTAATTGACTGAATACCGTATGTTTACTGAGGACTTATTTTGTGTGCTGGCCCCTCTCAGAATAGGAGACACAAGATGGAGTTTAACTCGGCCTCTGAGTTGGTGCCTGGGTGCTGGGTAAAGGGCTTAATTATGTGCCTCTGTTTCCTCGTTGTCCTTAAAGAAGCCGAGAAAGATGTTAAAGAAGGATTGGGGGCACTGCTGGCCCGTGAAGCTCAGCGAGGGCATCTGTTGTGGTCACTGCAGTGCAGCGTCGATGTGCCAGAAGTTTCGTCAACGCGCACCACCCACACCCTTAAAACGCCCCTATGGGAGGTGCAACTGTGTAGAGAGGGTGAAAGTGAACTTGAGTCTTGGTTATGTGAGTCTGGAGCCTCTGTTCCACCACTTGGCTCTGTGCCCCTGGACAAGTCACTTAGGTCCCCGTGCCGCCATTTCCTCCTCATCAATGGAATGGAGATGCAGTGATTCATCTGTAACCATGCCTGCATCACATAACCTCTCTGACTTCGGATTTCTCACCTTTACAATGAGAGGCGGTGGGGATGCATGTGGAGGGCCCTCTGGAAATGGCAAACAGCTCAACATTATTATCGTTCTCGTGTCAGGAATAGGTTGCTTTACTGCTTTATCTTAAATGAATTAAAAACAATTTTTTTTATGTTTATTTATTTTTGAGAGAGAGAAACAGAGAGTGCAAGCAGGGGAGGGGCAGAGAGTGAAGAGACATATAATCCGAAGCAGGCTCCAGGCTCCGAGCTATCAGCACAGAGCCTGACATGGGGCTCGAACTCGCGAACCGGAAAATCATGACTTGAGCCAAAGTCGGATGCTTAACCGACTGAGCCACCCAGGTGCCCCTCAAATGAGTTTATAAGAGCCTAGATATGTTCCAGTGTGGGTAACTTCCAACGGCTAGTGTGTGGATGTGTGCCCTGGGCTGCGCCCTTCAGACCCCCAGCCCTGACCGGGTACTTGAATAGCTCTGTAGGCCAAACATCCCTGAAGATAAAAGCTTAATGTTTAAGGACCCCATTGCTGTACCCAGCTGACCAGAAGGGAGGCTTTGGATCCCCTGTGATTCTGAATGGTCTGGCTTACCGCGTTCTCACCATCATAGGTAATCCAGAGGGATGAGGAGCGATTATTTGCAACTGAAGCTCACAGACAGTAGTCACATGAGATCAGCCCGGAGTCACCAGTCCTTTATTTTTGATGGACATTTAAAGAATAAGGCCTGAACTTTGAATAAAACCGTTTGCTTTTTGCTTTCGAGGCCCTACAATTACTTCATTAGGGGATTGAAGCCAGAAATCATTTGTGACTTCTCCCCCATGCATTAGAAGTTTGGCGGATAAAGTATCTTTTGTGGTTTCTGTTAACAAGCAGGAAGATTCCAGGCTTAAGCCAGAGTATAAAAGAAAATTGAAACTAAAGACTGGTTTTGGATTTGACTAACGTTTCTAATATTGTTCAGCCACAGGAGAGCCAAAAGCTTTGACTATATGCACAGGCTGGTATAATAAAGTTCAGGATGTTATAAAAAGGGTTAATTATGGGACGCCTGGGTGGCTCAGTCGGTTACGTATCTGACTTCGGCTCAGGTCATGATCTCGTGGTTTGTGGGTTCAAGCCCCTCATTGGGCTCTGCACTGACAGCTCAGAACCTGGAGCTGCTTCAGATTCTGTGTCTCCCTCTCTCTCTGCCCTTCCCTGTTCACACTCTGTCTCTATCTCTCAAATACAAATAGACATTAAAATTATTTTTAAAAAAGATTTATTAGGTCAATTAGGTGGGACCTTACACTGCTTGTTTCCAAATACCATGATTCTCGATTTCTTATTTTGTGTCTTATTTTATTCATATACTTTTTAGGATTTGTTTTAATTCCAGTATAGTTAATACACAGTGTTGTATTCCTTTCACGTATACAATATAGTGATTCAAGAGTTCTATATATTTCTCAGGGCTCAGCAAGATAAGTGTGCTCTTAGTTCCCTTTGCCTATTTCACCCATTCCCCACATCTACCTCCCCTTCAGGTGGGGTCTTAAATCCTCATGCCCCACAGACATGTAGATTTTGGATAAATGAAGAGAAGGCTGGATGAATATTCGGTGTGTCAGTTATAATGAGAGAATGGCAGACCCAATATTTAAGTGAGCCTTCTGCGTCCACCACAGGGCTATGAGTGTGCCCCACAGAGATCTTCCTGGCAGTGTAGAGAACCTGATTCAGTTTTTTCCCTGTGCTTTGTCTCTTCTGCTTCTATGATGTAGCTGGCCCTGGGAACCAGGAAGAGTTTTGTTAAGAAATGGGCACTCAGGGGCGCCTGGGCGGCTCAGTCGGTCTAGCGTCCGACTCCAGCTCAGGTCATGATCTCACTGTTCATGAGTTTGAGCCCCCCATCTGGCTCGCTGCTGTCGACGCAAAGCCCCCTTCGGATCCTTTGTCCTCCTCTCTTTCTGCCCCTCCCCTGCTCACACTCTCTGTCTCTGAAAAATAAAGAAACATTAAAGAAAAGAAGAAAAAAGAAAAATCGGTTCTCAGCCCTCTGAGGCTCCTTACTTCACTTGGAGGGAAGTGAGATTTTCGTATTTCTTATGGTAACTTGCTTGAGTGAACAACTTAGAATTTAAGGTTCTAACATATACTCATTGTGAAAAAGCAAGTGAAGCCTTGAGTGGTGACATTGACTGAGCTCAGAAGGGAGTGAAAGGCAAAGGTGCCTCCTGGCTGTTTCTGGCCATCCCAGTTCTGTTCCGACTCCTCTCTGGCAAGTCCTCACCCTTGACTTTGAAATCCTTTGAAAAGGATTTCACCGTCAGCCTTTTCTGTGTCTAACCTTTTGCAAACTGATGCTTCTTAAATCCTCACCCTTCTGGACACTAGGCTCTGATCCCAGGGATGCTGACCTGCTTTACCTTCTACTGGAGGCATAACCTCAGACGTGGTCAGTTGGTATATCATCTGGAAGTCATGGTGATATATTAATATTTTTCAGATTAATTCTCATGATATCTATATACGCATATCAATCTATATGATTCAAACATAACAGAGTTACCTGTTTAACGAAGTTTTATAGGAGAAAAAATTAGGAAAATTCTACCCTGTTTGTTTTAGGTGTTGTGACTTTTCAAAATTTGAGGAAGCTGGTTATTATTTAAGTGGCAAAACATTGGAGAGTTATTAGAAACCATTGATCTAAAGGAGCACTGGATTTCCAGACTCAGCAGGATCCTAGGCAGTTATTTGGAAGAGGGTTGGGTCTTAGGACAGAGGGTCTTTCTTTCTTTTTTTTTAATTTTAAGCATTTATTCATTTTTGAAAGAGTATGAGCGGGGGAGAGGCAGAGAGAGACGCAGACACAGAATCTGAAGCAGGCTCCATGCTTCGAGTTGTCAGCCCAGAGCCCAACACGGGGATTGAACTCATGGACAGCGAGATCACGACCTGAGCCAAAGTCGGACGCTTAACTGACTGAGCCACCCAGGCACCCCCTCGCCCTTAATTTTTTTTAACGTTTGACAGAGGTTTTCTCTTGATACTGCTTAAAGACCCATCACCACAGTCTGCCCTGATGCTCACAGAGTGTGGTGGCTTCCACGCGGTTCAGGGCGCCAGTGTCCACGACATTGTGATGCATGCCTTGGGCACAGAGCTGTCTCTGGGGTCCTGTTATCCTGGAGCTGTCTGCCTGCACCCCAGGGGCCCGCTCTCCGGGTTCACCCTCAGAGGGAACAGGGCATCTGACGCTGTGGCACTTTGCCGTTTGGATTTGGGGATATTTGTCTTGGCTTGGAAATCAGCATCACACTCGCAGGAGACTGAGAGAGGAAGGAAAGAGGGCGAAAGAAGGAAAGAAACCTTGCAGTGGGGTTGAGCTTGAAGTGGAGATTTGGGGGCGGGGGGGCATGGACCCGCAAAGGGAGTCGGGGATGCTCCTCACCATCGCCACCCTCATCGTCTCCTATGTCATCAAGTGGAGGAAGGCTGCGACTGTGGGACGCATGGGGATTCAGACCGTTCGGTACATTCCCTTGTTAATCTCATCTTACCCGTGAGAAGCCTGAGACACAGAGGAGTGAAGAGGCCGCTGCAGAAGGTCACTGGGCTGGTTACGGAGGAGCCAGGGTTAGAAGCGGGAGGTGCCAGGGAGGAGCCAGGGTTAGAAGCCGGAGCTCTAATGCCCTTGGGGGTTACCCTTAGCTGCTTTGCTCTACAAATTCTGTGTTGTTGTTGCTCTGTGTGTGTGTGTGTGTGTGTGTGTGTGTGTTTGAACAGTTTTAAGTTTATTTACTTATTTTGAGATACAGGGAGAGCACGTGTATGCGCCCGCATGAGTAGGGAACGGGTGCAGAGAGAGGGAAAGAGATTCCCAAGCAGGCTCTGCACTGTCAGCACAGAACCCAATTAGGGGCTCAAACTCCTGAACCACGAGATCGTGACCCATGCTGAAATCACGTCGAATCGGGTGCTTAACCGACTGAACCACCTGGTCGCCCCTGTTTGAACACTTTCATGTCAATGTTTTGACCTAGCTGAGTCAGACAGGTGTGTTGACTCCACTCCATTACTTTTACTAAGTAATTTCAACCCCCATTTCCATGTTTTCACATTATTACTCTTACTAGGATATGAGCCCTAGCGTTGTGAAATACTGCTGCTTTCTGTGTGTTTCATGTCTTCCCTCCTCCCCTTCTCTCTTATATTAGGTAGATCTCTATTGATAACACTCAGAGATAATAAACATTTACCTGCAGATCAGTCTACAGAATCTCTCAAGTGCTGTCTGTGTGACTTTGGCAAATCACTGTCTGAATTTATTTCCTCATCTGTAAAATGGAAATGAGAACACTTAACGTTCCCGGATGGTCCTGGGGAAGGGAAGGTTACATAACATTTCCTCAAGTGCCCAGCATTCAGCATGGCATATAGTAGGAACTCAGAATACGTTCCGCTTATTTTTGTCCCCCTCTCCTCTGGGTCAACCACCCAGCCAGGGCAGCAGGCTCAGCACCAGAGCCCTTTCTGGTACAGCCGGCCTCTTCTCATCCAATCTTCTTGTGGCCCCAGCCGTTTGCAAACACCTCTTATGCTTTCCAGCTTTTTAATTTGCCTGCCCAAATAGGTCCTGCCTGGCTGACTTCGAGAAGAATTTTAGTATCTACACTCATGCTGGACGTGTGTGCTGCACCCCGAGAGACCAACCTTCCTGTTTATCATAGCAACAAGGATATGGTCACAGCTTTTTTACTTTTTGGAGAAAAGTGGGATTCTGTCTCTCCATAATGTCACAAAGCTTTTATCTATCCATGTATCCATCTATCTATCTATCTATCTATCTATCTATCTATCTATCTATCTATCTATCTATCCATCTATCCATCCATCTCTCTATCTATCCATCTATCCATCCATCCATCTATCTATCTATCTATCTATCTATCTATCTATCTATCTATCTATCTATCCATCCATCTATCTATCTATCCATCTATCTATCTATCCATCTATCTATCTATCTATCTATCTATCTATCTATCTATCTATCTATCATCTATCTATCTACCAACCTGTCTGTCTGTCTGTCTGTCTATCTACTTATCTATCTATCTGTCAAAGGAAAAGAGAAGTCTCAAAATGCTAAATATTTCCCTGGGGAAAATCACTCCAGTGGGTTTGTTCCTCTCACAGCCTCCACCCCCCACCCCCACCGGGTTCATTGCCTTCTCGCTGCATGTCTTCAGAGAGACTGTGCAGTGAGGTTCAGCCTTGCGTCTTGGACTCACTAGAAGGGATGGAGGGAGGGAGATGGGGAGCGTGGGCACGTTTAATGGGCCACAGCTGCAGTGGTCTTTCCCTTCTGACCACATTTCAAGAAGAATAACATTTGAGGTAGAGCATAGCTGCCCCCAAAGCCCGCATGTGCCTTTTCTACCCCCACTGCCCCCCCCCACCTCCTTCCACCCACTTTTGGATTTTCTCCAGTGCCTGCTTTTCTCCAGCCCACCCCTACACCACGTCTTGACAACAGCAACTGAAGTTATACCTTAAGCAGCTTGTAGTCCTGAGGCTTGTGAACATGAAGCTGCTCACGATGCTCGCATCTGTCCCAAATCAGTTTTTCTTCATCTTTGGGAGAAATCCAACTCTTTGTTTAGAACTTCCCTGGCTTTCAGGAGCATCTGTAACATTTAAAGTTGATTCGGATCCGGCATTATATTGATGTCCCCACTTTTAAGTAAGGAAGATGATAAACAGTGTGGAAGAAAACGTTTTCGTGTTTATACGTTGTCGTTTGTATGTGTATATATTTACGTGGCTGAGATCCCGATCCTCATAATATTTTGAAATCTACTGCTTTACCTTAAACCCTTTTCTGTGTCTTTACATTATTACTTTTAATAACGGTATCATTTTTGAGTAGTTAATACACTGATTTATTCATGATGTACCTTAAGTGAACTATGATTTATGAAGTGATTGCTCTAACCATGGCCATTTTTCAGTTGTTACAATTCCTGGACATTGGAAGGGAAATATTATGGTAAGCATCTTTGTGCATAACTTCTTTAGCTTCTGTTGGATTATTCTCTTGGTGTCGTTTCCCAAGAGGGAAATTGCTGGAGTTGAAGGCGGGAAACAGCTTCACGGCTCCAGTGACATAGTACGTGTCAGGGATATTTTAAAAATTAGTATTAGCATCTTGTGCCAGAAAAATGTCAGAAGGACATAATACGTGAACAATGAAAAACATCATTCCCAGCCTTAACTCATCTAGACATATGAAAATGAAAATATGGGCTTGGGTAGATGGGTGGGTATGGCCGCCTTGGAAGGCTCCAGTTCTTTGTTACCCCGGGCATGTGTTTCATTGTGGGGGTAATCTCTTTCTAGCTGTCTCTTGCTTCTGGAGTAGAGGTGCACACACCATCTGTTCAACAACCCACCCCTTCCGGCACCTGTAGCTGCCTCACCCTCGTCTTGAGCAAAGCCAAATCAGTTAGACTTCCACCGTACACACATCACCAACTCCCCTCGCCAATCTGTGAAATAATCTAGCGTCCACAGATGAGTGTGTATGTATCATGTCCCTCACAGTGAGATTTCTGGGTAGAATAGAAGAGGATTTTGAGATGCTCTCTTGCGGAAGAGTTAGAAAGAGAAGACGCCAGGAGTGGTTGCTAATTCTGGCTTACTAAGTCCTTACAAATGCCTGACGTGGATTGATGTATTTCGTCCTCACAACATTCCTACTAAGTAGGTGTATTGTTAGCCCCATTTTTACAGAGAGGTAACCGAGGCTGAGAGGTTGGAGTATATTGTCAAGGTCGTACAGGACATGAGCCCGTATTCGTTTCCTAAGACTGCCTTAACAAGGTACCATAAACTCAGTGGCTTTAAACAACAGAAATCTGGTCCCTTGCAGTTCTAGGGCCCGGAAGTCTGGAAGGCAGTTATGCTCACCACTATACCACCAACGCCCGCCTAGGGCCCGGAAGTATGAAATCAAGGTGTTGGCAGGACTGAAGGCTCTGGGGTAGAATCCTTCCTTGCCTCTTCCGGGCTTCTGGTGGCTCCCGTCAATCCTTGGCACTCCTTGGCTTGCTTGTCGCTGTGCCCCTCCACTCTCTGTCTCCATCTGCACAGGGTCTTCTCCATGTGTGTCTGTCTCTTGTCCTCTCCTCTTATAAAAACAGCAGCCACTAGATTTAGGGCCCACCCCAGGCCAGGATGACCTCATCTTGATTTAACTGATTATACCTGCCAAGATCGTATTTCCAAATAAGGTCCCATTCTTAGGTATTCTAAGTGGGCATGAATTTCGGAGGATCACTCTTTAGTCCACGACACCACAGTCTTAACCAGGACCCCTTTCCGCCTTCCAGGACAGGGCAGAGAAGAGGGACAGGAAACAGAAGCCTGGGCATGCTCCAGTTTGTCTCAGGCGGCCTTGAGACACACAAAGGATGGATGGCCATCCCCGTGTGGCCAAGAGGAAATGGAAGCTTGTGCAAGAAGTGGGGCGCCCGGCACAGGCCAACCGCGTTGGAGCGAAATTACCCTGCACAGAGCCAAATAGCTTTTTGCACTTGAGGGGAGAGGGTAGATTTGGGGTTAATGCCCCGCCGTGCTTGAGTGGCTTGCATAAAGGTTACCTGAAATATTTCCCTTCTCAAGCAGCCGCATTATTGCCGGTCTCTGAAGCTGAGGGGAACCCCAGAGGCAGACATAAATGTCTCCAAGTCGTAAAATCAGACTTGGAGCACCAGCCGCAGGGAAGAAAGTATTTTGGCATATTATCTACATCGCTGCAAAATAAATTTATGAGCATTCCAGGGAAACTGCAGGGGAGGGTATAGAAAGTCTCCAGCATGCAAGGAAGGGTAAATGAAAATTAACAGAACAATACCCATAATTACTTCTTCAAGGTATAGAACATAATTACAATGAGCTGTCCTGCCAGTGCTGTCTCTTGTTTTATTCAAGGAACATAAAATGTCATTTATAAGGGCTTTCCTAGGTTAACTGCCAATTTCAATTCCTTGAACTCTGTTTTTCCACAGGGTCTTATGTTTCTCGGCAGTAAAATTGGTCCACGTCTGTCGGGTTTTCGGGAACAGAATGGGGCTGGGGGCAGTTTCCCCTTCATCCCAGACACTGAGATTCCCCATCTTCTGTTACTGGGAGGATTTTCGTGTCGTTGAAGGTGACAGTTGTGTACAGAAGAAGCTTCTAGAAAAACTGAGGCTGCAAGTCTAGGATGCCAGCCTGTAAGTTAGGATTCTGATTCTCCTCCTAAGTCTGGTAAATTTTCACAGCTACATTCAGGCTAGCCTTTGATTAATATTTGATCCCTTAACAAGCTTAACCTGATTTAACATTTTAAATTGCATTTAAAATTTAATATGGTTAATGTGTTCTTTGAGTACTTCCATTGCCTGATTAACAAACAAGGACTAAGCTATGATACAAATCTAATACCTCACGTTTAGGAATATGTTGACTAAATTGAGGTTTAAAAAAAATGCTCCAATAGTATATGTAAATAAGATTTCAGCTTAAAAATCTCAAGTCAAATACATCGTTTAATGAAACCTTCCATGTTGGGATTGCAAGGTAGATCTCTTACTCAAATAGGTTAAAATCTTGAAAATACTAACTTTCTGGATTTTCTTCTTAAATATTTCTGTACTTATTTTTAAAAATAGTCTTATTGAAATAGCATTTACATATAAAATTCACCTCGTTTGAGTGTAGATTTCAATGAATTTTAATATGTTTATGGACTTACACAACCATTACCACAATCTAATTTTAGATATTTCCATCACCCTAAAATAGAGCCTTTAGGTCTATTTATCATCATTTGCCAGCCAACTCAGACCGTAGGTGACCATTAGTCTACTTTCTGTGTCTGTATCTTGTCCTGTTTTAGGCGTATTCTGTATTTAATTTGAAATCATGCTGGGTTTTTAAGGAAACAGTTTTGCTCTCTCCATTTGGGGCACATCTTCTCCAGCAATTCTTTGGGTTCCTGCCTCAGTGGCCTGGAATTTTTTCATGAGCGGGAGCTGGGGAGCTGAGCGGTCCAGTCTATGAGCGGGGAGGGGGCTATTGGAACCTGTCGCCCTGACCCATGGCTTCCGCCTGATTCAGATGCTTCTCTGCAGGAGCCCAAATCCCAGCAGCCATTCCGATTCCTTTTGCTGGGCTCCAAGACCTGGCTAAAGTGTGGGGTGACGGCAGACCCTCATGCTGGGGTCTGGCTCCGAGGCCACAGTTCAGAGTTGGCGCTCATCAGCCACACTCCTATGACCGCCTGCTGTACCCCCAGCGCCCGCTCAGACGCCACTGGCCAGCACACTCCCCCAGAAGCCTCAGGGGCCATCAGGTTCACACTCCACACCTGAGCAGGACGTCTTAGGTACGCCCGTGTTTGGAGCAGCATGATCCCTAGCAGCCAAGAGGTGGAAACAACCCAAGTGTCCAGGGACGGATGACTGAATACGTAAAATATGGTCTCTGCACACAGCGAAATATTGCCCCGCCTTAAAAAGGAGATTCTGACTTATGCTACGATATGGGTGAAGCTTGAAGACATTCCACTAAGCGCTGCAAACCAGGCACCAAAGGACAGATACTGTGCAATTCCACTTGAGGAAAGTCCCTATTATAGTTAAATTCAGGGACAGAGAATAGAACAGTGGTTGCCAGGGGCCAGTAAGGGAGGGGAGTGGAGAGCTAGTGTTTAACTGGTACAGAGTCCCAGTTTGGGATGAGAAAATAAAGTTCTGGAGACGGTTGGTGGTGATGGTGACACAGCAATGTGAATGCGCTTAATGCTCCTGAACGGTACACATAAAAATGGCTAAACTGGCAAATTTTCTGTTATGTATATTTTACCACAATTTAAAAACATTGGCAAAACGCCGTTTGTATTATTCCCCGCCTCAGAGATGGTTTTCAGGGCCTCCATCTTGACTACAGAGGCATGTGAATGCTTTCCCAGTCTAGCGTCAAATCCTTTTTGGAAGGAGTCAGGCATAATAAATAAGGAAATGAAGATGCATCAGCCGAGCCAGCACCCCCTTTGCAGCTAGGCTCCCCTCTGGTCCTTGTAAGGACCTCCCTGTGGCACCCAGCACCCAGGCCCCTGAGCCCACTGGCTCGGCGTCCCCCCTCCTCTTCTCCAGATCACCCTGCATGAGTGCCATCTGTGTACCTGATGTGTTGTGTCCCCAAACCCTTCTGAGGTCTGAATCCCATGGGGGTGCTCATTTCCCAGGCCCCTCTCTGGGGGAGCCTGATTCCGAGGGGCTGTGGATACATGTCTTTTTTACAAGTATCTCAGCTTAGTTTTGAAGATGTAGGACTATGGTAACTGTGTTTCAAAAATGGTCTGGTTTCTCATCTTTTGGGAAAAGAGCTCAATTCATTCATTCATGTGTTCATTCATTCATTCATCCATCTGGGCACCGCGGTTAGACACACTTGATACTGTGGTAGATAAGAAAATCTGGGTCTCTCCTCTCAAGCTTTGAGTCTTATGGCAGCAATGGGCGGTGGCCAATAAAACAGTTAAAATAAAAAGTCTTGGGGCGCCTGGGTGGCTCAGTCGGTTAAGCGTCTGACTCAGTTTAGGCTCAGATCATGATCTCATGGTAATGAGTTCCAGCCCTGTGTGGGGCTCTGTGCTGACAGTGTGGAGCCTGCTTGGGAATCTCTGTCTCCTCTCTCTCTGCCCCTCCCCCACTCTGTCTCTCTCAGAACAAATAAAAATTAACTTTAAAAAATAAAATAAAAAGTCAAAAGACAATAGGTGCTTTGAGGAAGGATAAAAAACAAAGCAGATGGGGAGACCATAAGAAAGAAGAGACAGGCTGTGTTAGGTAGTGTGGTGGTGGGTGGGAGGCTCTCCTGGGAGTTGATAATGTGAGCAAGACCAGGGGGAAGAATATTACAGGTGAGCGAACAGCGAGTGCACAGGGCCTAATGAGTTGGGACAAATACTAAAAAAAAAAAAAAATAGAGAGAGAGAATAGAAAATATCAGCTCATCACATGTAAGCTGGGTGTGAAAGGACAGGAGACAGAAGGTGTCTAGCTTTGTGACTTTGAACGAATCACTTATGCTCCTGGATGTCCATTTCTCCACCTGTAGATTAGGGCTGTGGACAAGGTGGGTTCCCCCAGATGGGGGTTTCTTAACCCCTCAGTGTCTGGCACCTCCTCTCCCTTCACCTCCTCCATGCTCTCTTGGGGTGGGCTGCCAGCACTACTGTCCAGAAAGATCATTTTTGAGATGTGCATCCTGCTATTTGTCTTGCCTACTCAGAATCAAATTCGAGGGTACTTTCCTCCAACCATATGTATATACTCATTCCTTTTGCTTGTGTGAAAGCCATTGGGCCAGATACTTCCAGAGGCTCTTCTTGTCCGAGATGTGCCTGAGTCTGCATGAACCTGTCTGGCATAGCTGGTTTGCACTTGGGCAGGGACTTTGCTCTTTTTGGAAGTGGGCGCAACCCTTGGCTCTGGGGAAGATATTACAGATGGGCCAGAGGCATCCAAAAGTGGAGGTGTGTTGGCTGCAGCGGCCTTTGGCTTTGGTCAGTACGTCTGATGGCTCCGTTCTTCTCCTGGCAGGTCAATGTCGTAGTGTATACAGCATATTCTTCAAAGCTGAGTATCTCCGTGGAAGGTTTCTAGGACAGTAAATCTCCTGGCTCTCAGATGAAGCTGTGACTTTTCTCTTCCAGAGTTGTATCATGTACTTTCACCTAATTCTTAGATTTGTACCCTTGACCTTCACCTGCCAAAAATTTAATTCACTTTAGTTCTGCCGCCACCTCCATAGGCTGGGCATCGTGAGCTTTGTGGAGCACACTGTAGGGAAAGAGACCAACATGGGACTTAGCTATCATAAGGGGTCTGATTATTTCCAAATCAAATAAAAC
The DNA here is from genome assembly GCA_017311185.1 of Proteles cristata cristata. Taxonomy (NCBI): domain Eukaryota; kingdom Metazoa; phylum Chordata; class Mammalia; order Carnivora; family Hyaenidae; genus Proteles; species Proteles cristata. The sequence continues at coordinate 894,516 of JAESUZ010003530.1, read as the reverse complement.
CAAAGTCCGTCAGTGTTCTTTGGTGGTTGCTGGTAGGGTCGCCAGTGAGGAAGAGCAGATCTGAAATGGTATTGCATGGCTCTGAGTTATTTTAGGGACTATGAAGGCGGAAATAGGAAGTTGGAAAACTCAAGTTTGGTAACAGTATATGAATGATAGCTCAGGCCGAACCCCCGTGTCCTGGGGCTCCCGCCTGTGTTATGGGACTCCTGAAAAGCCGCCTACAAATACAACTGTGCTGAATGTTTTGTAAAGCCCCCAAAGCCTGGTTATTTGGAGGGCTCTGGGTGAATATTCAGGGTTGTCTTTTTGTTTGGCCTTCTCCAGCTGCAGCCTCTGCAACCTGTAATGAGTCTCATTTCAGAGGAGTGGGGGAGATCGGGCGGGGTTTGCGCATCCATGGAATGGATGGTTTGAATCCCACCTCGGCTGCTCACTGAGCTGTGTCATCAGATGAATTCTTCAACCCCTCTGAACCTCAGTTTGTCTTTGAAATGGGTGTGATACCACCTCCCTCCAGGGTGATGGTGAGGAGTAGAGGAGAGATGTTAATAAAGGCGAGGACTCCTTGAGTGCTTGCAGAATTCGTTAAGGGCACACCACACTTCCACTAGAATGCGTCGTGCTCATGTTGCCTTGTGTTTTTGTTTGTTTTCGTTCCTTTGGTGAAGAAAGCCAATTAAATCCTTTTGAGGATGCTTGTTAGCTAATAAACTTTGAACTTGTCTTCCTTGTTCTTTTGCTAGTAGTAAGTGGCTTGTCCTGATACCCTTGAACAGAAAAAAATGTCTTTGGTTAAATCCTCAGATCGCCTGACCTGTTGTTTTATCTCATTCACTTGATGCAAACGTGCTGAGGACCTATTATGCACTAAGCACCTAGTTAGGCAGAGGGCATGGGGAGGGGGCCAGTAAGAGTACCAGGGACGGGGCACCTGGGTGGCTTAGTTGGTTGAGCGTCCGACTTTCGCTTAGGTCATGATCTCACGGTTCGTGGGTTCGAGCCCCACGTTGGGCTCTGTGCTGACTGCCAGCTCAGAGCCTGGAGCCAATTTCGGAGTCTGTATCTCTCTCTCTCTCTCTCTGACCCTCCCCTGCTCACACTGTCTCTCTCTCTCTCTCTCCTAGAAATAAATTTAAAATATATATATATATATATTAAGAGTACCAGGGAGCTGGGCGGCCAGGGCCTCAGAGGTGGGGGATGAGTTGGCCGAAGGTAGGGCAGGCCTGGCTCTTCTTTCCCAGCCCTGCTGTGGGAACTTTGGCTTTCCTGTCCCCTGACTGGGCCACGTTTTCTCCTCTGAAAATGAGCGAGAGCAGCCAGATGGGGGCTAAGCACCCCTCCGACTCCAAACACGAGTTTTGCTTCTTAATTCTTTGGCAGGAGCCAACGGGGAATGCAAAAAACCTGAGCCCATCTGGGCCTGCGAAATGTGTTGAACTGGATTCAAAGAGCCTCAGATTCCTTGAGATAAAACGAAATCTCACAGAGAGAGAAATTCCTGAGTATTTGAGACAATTTTGATGTGTTAGCTACAGACGCAGTGTTCGTGAAGACTTAGTGTACCTCTGTTTCCTTCTCAGCTTTCTACAGGAACTACTTGGGATTGAGCCAATCCTAAGCCAGTTTGTGATGTCCAAGAATCCTGAGAGCTTTAGTAGTTTACCCGGCGCCTTCACACCCTTCTTCCCCTTTGTTTTCTTCTCTCTTCCTCTTTCCTCTAGTCCTAAATATTCCTTCCAGAAATCTGGGCAGAACAACTAATTCGGGTTCTGATGTTAGTGAGTGATTCAAAGGGATTTTTTTCCCTTCGTGCTTTAAAGGGAGAGTGGTGGTCCAAAGGGGATGCTGAACTCTACAGAATATGAGTGCTCCCGGAAGGCCAGGTTCATGGGCGCTTCTGGGAGAGGGTGGGGTTCTTTCCATTCTGATTCCATCCCCGTGGCATTTTAGGCCCTGGGTTACTGACACAAGAGGGCTTTGCTCCAGCAACTGCTCTTGTGGCCTGTACCCCCCCATCCCCCGCCCTGAGCTGAGACAAACAGTTCTGTTTCCATATAAGAGTTTTGGGGGGCCTGGGGGGGCTTCCAATTTTTGTGTGGTTAATCATTCTTTGTAGACAGTATTTCTTCATTTGAAACACCTCTTCATTTCAACTAGAACATCAGCCTTCGGTAGTGGATTGTAAACTGGGCAGAAATTGATAAGAAATGGATCTCAAAGCCAAGTATTGCCTTTTCTTTCTCAACCTCTTCTGGGCCTACACCCTCCTCTCCTCCTTTTCTGTTACTGCATAACTGCCACTGGGTCTTCTGTCTACACTTCCTGCCCTATCTGCCTGACTGCCCCGCCCCCAGCACCGCTCTAAGCCCTGTACTTGGACATCAGGAATGTAGAGATCACCTGCTTTTTACCTCTGCAGCTAACCAAGGAGGAATCTGGGCCCCGGGGGGAACTGGTTCAAGGGGACGCTCTTCATTAGGTGGCAGAGAGGTAGGGTCCAGGCTGGGGACTGTACATGAAGAGTCTTGGATACTATGTAACAGGCTAGTCTACATTTTCGTTTAATTTCCAAAGCCATCCTAGGATGCAGGCGTGATCACTGCTCTCTAGTTGTGTTTCGGAGATTAAGAAGTTGACTGAAGGGGGTGCACGTGTGGCTCAGTCAGTTGGTTGAGCATCTGGCTCTTGATTCTGGCTCAGGTCCTGATCCCAGAGTCGTGGTATTGAGCCCCGTGTCCAGCTCAGCACTGAGTGTGGAGCCTGCTTAAGATTCTCTCTCTCTTTTTCTGTCTCTCTCTCTCTCATGCTATACTTCTCTCTCTAAAATAATAATAATAATAATAATAATAATAAAAGAAGCTGGTTAATGGCAAAGCCAGGATTTGAATCTAAAGGGTGCTTGGGACTGTCCGGGTTGTAGCATGCAGAGTCCGGGGCTCCCCGAGTCTCCTCAGTGCCGGGTGGGTCAGGGCGGTTGCTACTGTAGCGCCTGCATGGTGACCTCCACAGGAGTGGGGAGAGCTGTGACCTAGTGGCCTTTCAGGGAAGGCTGTGGGTCCTGCCGTCACAAAGCAGATGGCCCGTCTTTACATAAGGATGGGTCCCTCCAACATTACTGAGTGTCACTCTCACTTCTCTGTGTCTGTTGACCTAGACACGATCCTGTTCCAGCGTCGTGTTGACGGATGGGCTGGATGGTACTCACTCAGACACAGTATGAACTCGTGCGTTTGGAGAAGACATGTCTGTAACCGCGTTGCTGCTCTGCACCCTCAGAGCGTGGTGTAGACGAGAGATCGTGCCCAGGCTCTGAGCAACGCCAGATTTGGAAAGTGCAGTCAGTTGGGTGTTGGGGCTGTTTTGTCCATGGGAAGGAGTGGAGACTCGTGTGGACCTGAGTGGACATTGAGGGGAGCGCGAGCACGGATTCTGCCATGGCGCTCCACGTGTATGGGCATTGTCTGCCGTCCTGACAGAAGTGTGGTAAGGTGGAGAAGACCGCCATTTCTGGAAGCAGGGTCTGAATTTGCCATGTGTTGTGCCATTTTCTGGCTGTGTGATCTTGGGCAAGTTACTTAACCTCTCTGGGCTTCAGTTGCCTCAGCTGTAAAATGGGAATGAATGATATTATCATTCATTATTTCTAACTTCTAAGATTTTTACAAGTAAATGAAGCGATGTGGGAAAAAGCCTTATGGTGTCAGGCATCAGGCACATGATAAATTCTCAATAAGTAGTGTCATGATTATTATTATTAACTCTTGCTGTACTTTTTAAGACCTGACTTCCAGCCCTGGGTCTCCTGCTAGCTACCCTGGGGAGCTTAGGCAAGTGTGTGAACTCTGAGTTTTTTCTGTAAACTGATGGAGCTTGACTATAATCCCTGGGCAACCCACATGTCTCCAGTTTTCTGAAATGGATCAAAAATGAGTTCTCACCGAGGGCCCCACCGCCTTCTAGTTTTATGTCCTCAGACCTGAACTAACAATCCAGCAGCTCCCTTCCACCCCCTAAACACAGGCAAGGTCAGAGGGGGCCACTCGAGGGATGAGGGGGCTCTGTGCCTTTGTTGTGAGCCATCTTTCTGTCACCTGCTGTCACTTTACCATGAGTGGAGTGTCCACTTGAGAACAATGTGCTCTTCACGATAGAAAAATAAACACGGGAGCATGATTCTGTTGTTAGCTTTATTTATGTACCTTGGAATATGTCCTGGGTCCAAGAAATTATGGCGTAAATGGAACCAATTAGATTCTTACAAAACCGTTTTGAATGTCATTGATTGGAGTTTAGAAAGGAAGAAAAGCAAGTGTTCTAGCTAAACAAAACCTGTGGCAGGTGGATGGTCAAAGGCCGCTGTTAAATGTCCTTGGGGGTTTCTTTCGTTGGGCTTTTGATCAACCGACCTTTTATTTAAAAAAAAATAAATGGATGCTACTGGTGGTTTTTTCCTTGTAGAGCAGAAAACAGTCTGTAAAGGAAGCCTTACGAGTCACCTGGGTGGCTCAGTTGGTTAAGTGTCTTGATTTCAGCTCAGGTCATGGTCTCACACTCATGGGATCTGGGATTGAGCCCTACATCAGGCTCTGCGCTGACAGCATGGAGCCTGCTTGGGATTCTCCCTCTCCCTCTCTCACTTGCTTGCTCACTGTCTCTTCTCTCTCTCAAAATAAAAAATAAACATTAAAAAAAAAGGAACCCCTAAATCCTAGCTCATTTTTAAGTTATTTTTTTGAGTACCTACTGTGTGCCAAGCACCAGGGGAAAACGTGAACGAGATGGAGAGGGCCTCTACCACCATGCTGTGCCCGGCATACCATATGCAAGTACATGAGCAAAGTGTGTTGAGTGGAGTGTAATAATAACTGTTAGTCAATAGTCTGAATAGTCTGGCTCTTGGATCACATCACTGCAATGGCTCCTCTAACGCTAGATTACATTTTAGATCACCTGACCTAGGAGTGTGCAGCCAGCCCAGTGGTGGGCCTGGCCAGGAGCAAACTTGGCACTTGACCATCGGTCCAGCATGGCAGCAGCTGAGCGTATGGGCTGCCAGTGTCAGAATCCAGCCTTTACCTCTTCCACCTGGGTGAGTTACGTACCCCTGCGGTGCCTCAGTATTCCCACCCGTAAAGTGGGGATGGCGATGGTACCCAGCCTGTGGGACTGTGGTGCAGATTTAATGTGTGAACTGCTCTGCGCACCGTGAGTGCTGTCTAAACTGTGGCTGCCACCATCTGTGTCAGTCGCTCAGCCTCTCTGATGCCACCGTTCCTAAATTGGATGGGCATACTTAATACTGCTGAGCGTAACTGCTGACCCTTCCTTCGACTCCCAGGCACGTCTCCTGGCTCCTGTTACCATTTGGATGTGAAGAGCCTAGCAGTCAGGTTTGTCTTGGCAGGATTACCTTGGTCAAGTCTTGACCTTGGTCAAGTGGAAGTTAAGAGAGGCTCCGGAGAGGTTAGTACTTCCTTCGCTGTGGGAAGGATTACACTTGACCCAGTGCCCAGCACGCAATGAGCACTCAGTCCATAAACAGTAAGGCTGTTGTCACTCATAAAGGCACACGAAGGCCCTCGGCTTTGGTGGCCTGCAGTGCCTGAGCTGGGTCATGTGGTGGCCCACGAAGCCTGCGTGGCCAGGGCTAGCGAAGCACCGAGGGCAGACGGCCTTGGGAAAGGGCCCCACACAGTCAAAGCGTTTTAAAGGCCTTGTATTAGAAAAATAAACCAATTAAATAATACAGCCCCCCATAAAAGCTGGCTTTTAATGGCCTCCCCGGCAGGGCTTCCGCCGTGGCCCCGACTCCGGGAGCCTGTCTGCCGCCATGGGGAGAGGTTAATCTCGCACGGCGTGAGCATAATTTTACAAGTTTTATGGCTGTTTTTCTCTCTTCCAAAGTGTTGCTATGTCCCTGTGCACGGAGGGCAACCTGCGTGCATTTGACAGTTTACCTCGTTTTGGGTGGAAATGAAAAATGAAGCAATAAATTAAAGAAAAACACAGCGTGGATTTTCCCCCCTTCTTGCCGAGGCAGCCGCGGAGAGACAAAGGCGCAGTGTTGGGCCCGCACCCCCTGAATCGGGACCGACCAGCTTTTATGTTGCGGGACACCCGTCCGCAGATCGCCTCCCCCGAGAGGGCTATGGGGCTCGAGGCTGGGTGGGGGGCGCGTTCCGCCGACCCCAGCAATACCTGGGAGCTTTCTGCAGGGCAGAGGGGGCCAGAGCCGGCCCAGCGCCCATTTCTGTGACATGGTTGAATAAAAATATCAAAAGAAGAGGAATACTTCCTGACACGTGAAGGTTACGCGGACTTCCGGTGGCCTTGGCACACAGCCACGCCCACTCGGTTCTGTATTGTCCGTGGCCGTGAAGGTGCTGCCGAGACCCGGGGCGCAGGGCCCAGGCGCTGCCTGCCCTTTACGGGAAAAGTTTGCCGACCCCGCTCTAGGAGGGAGGTAAAGGGGAAGGGGACGGAAAACAGCTTCCAGTTTTCTGGAATCGATGGTTTGCTCTGAGGGCGTCCACGTGGCTCAGAGGGACAAGGCAGAAAGCCGCTCATCTCCAGACCTTCCAGAAGTAATTGGCTACTTGTGGAGGTGGCTTTCCTCCCCTTTCTGACCTAGGGAGGCTTCTGGGCAGAGGGGCCTGGGTTTGAACTCACTTGCCATCAGCTCGCTTGGTGGCTCAAGAATAGACAGGTTCTGGGGCGCCTGGGTGGCTTAGTCGGTTAAGCGTCCGACTTTCACTTAGGTCATGATCTCGCGGTTCGAGCCCCGCGTCGGGCTCTGTGCTGACTGCCAGCTCAGAGCCTGGAGCCTGTTTCAGTCTGTGACTCCCTCTCTCTGACCCTCCCCTGCTCACGCTGTCTCTCTCTCTCTCTCCGAGAAATAAAAACAACAACAACAACAACAACAACAACAAAAAAAAAAAAAACAAAAACATTTAAAAAAAGAATAGACAGGTTCTCGCCTTCCCTCCCAGGGGTAAGCGGCGTTTGTCATAAACTGTTGTGTGCAAATCCGCTTGACCCTTTGATTCGTTTCAGAAATTTGCAAGAAACACTTTTCGGCCAGCACCCTGGTTTAAGCGCATTCTGCATATGGTAGTAGCTCGTGTGATCCTCACAGACAATCAATCCGGGGATTTAGAGCCTCATCCCCGTTTTAAGGACAAAGAAACACAGGCACAGAAAGGTTAGGGACCTCGCCCAAGGTCACACTGGTGGTGTGTGGAAGAGTCAGAATCCAAATGCAGGCCGTCTGCTTTCACTGCTGTACACAGGGGTGAATTCTTTAAGCTTGTGGATGGGTCTGCTTCCTGGCCTTTCCCATGCCCCAGCCAGGTCATTCCACAAAGAAAATTGCCTCCTGCGGGAAGAGAAAACGTGTGCTCACTCATTCATTCGTTCCTCCCTCCCCCCACGCCACCCTCCCTCAACAAATAATTATCAACAGGTGACTAGGTGTTAGACCTTGCAAGGGACTCCCCGGAACAGGAAGAATGAAAAAAGAAAGTTCTTTTCCCCTTAAAAATAGTTCTTGGGGCAGGCGCCTGGCTGGCTCAGTCGGTGGAGCATGTGACTCTAGATCTCGGGGTTGTGAGTTCGAGCCCCACGTTTAAGATAAAATCTTTAAAAAAAAGTTCTTGGGGTCCTCACGCCATTGGTTTTTGAGGAGTTCTCCTAATTCTGCCTCTTTTATTAATTTTAAGGTCCACCTCTGTCTGTTTAGACCGTAAGCCTGTGTCCTTTCTTCCTCGACCTGATATTTTCATTAGAAATAGCCTAATTTATAAGAGGGAAATGGGGTGACCAGGTGTCTGGCTTGGCTCAGAGAGGAGTCCTCTATGGGAAGGGCCTGCATCCTGCTCAGGAGACCGGCGCCAGGGGCTTGGGGGCCAGGAGTGAGAGGTGGTAATGGATCGTTGAGGGAGAAGGCTGTGGAGTTTGCAATCTCTCCCCAAGCCTGGTGCTGCCAGAACTCACCGTCTCAGAATACCTTTCCGCTGCCTTTTGTAAGTAGCTTCATTTCAGTGAGTTTTAGAGGCGCGTCCCCTTTTCTTAAACCCTCGCCGGGAAGAAGGTTGAGCATTATTTATGTCCTTTGGGTGTGGAGATGCCTGAATCCTGGGGCAGACATGCCTCTGGATAAAGGAACAACGGCTTTGCCAGAAACCGGTTCTCTGTCTTCCTTTCCTACCTGCTGCCTCTTCCCCCAATTCTGTGCTTTTTTTCTTTGTCAGACAAGCCTGTTGCTCAGTTCTGATGAGCCTTCACTTTCTCTCCTCAGTTATGCGGAGGAACCCCTTCGGTGTGGACATCTGCTGCCGGAAGGGGTCCCGAAGCCCCCTGCAAGAACTGTACAACCCAACTCAGGTAAGCTCTGGAAAGTTCCTTGCTTGTTGTTTGATCTCCATGCATCGATGGCGGGGTGGGGGAGGGGAGGGCGAATGATAAACTTCAAAATTTGGTTCTCGGGGGATTTGAAACTCCTTCAGCTGCCTGGCATTTTACCTTCAGCGGTTGCTTTCTTGGTCACCCTTTCTCTGTACAATGGCTCTGACATTCTAGCAAGAGGGGTGAAGAATTCCCAAACTGGCCTGGTGTCGTGCTGGACTGAGCTTTCAGACAGAGCTGCTCTGCTCAGAGAAGCCTCACAGTCACAGGTGCCAGCAATGGGACTCTGAAATTGTAGAGCCCACAGGGCTGGGTGGGCTCCCCCTCAGCACCCCCAAAGAAAGTTTACGTGTGCGTGGACCTGCCACGCTGCTCCCACGTCAGTTTATTAAAGTCCAAGATGCCACCAAGAATTCCATCTCACTGCACCAGTTTACCAAGACTCAATTTGGAGGGGGGGGGGACTTTTTATTAAGTGGCTGTCATGGTAAACGGAGCTTGATTATGAAGAGTTTCTCTCTGAGGGAAATAAGCCCCAACCAAGAAAATGCGTCTTGTGGAAAGCTGGGAGCAAAGGGAGGCGAGGTCCGGTCGCCATGGTGATGGCCTCAGCGGTGTGTGTGGGTCTTGATGTGGAGACTGCATGGCTGGTTCTCGTGCGGGAACGTTAATTAGCACTTGATGCCAGGAAATTGTAAGTAAACAACTAGTGGCCCATTATCTGACCTTTGATTGCTGTTGAGAAAAGAAGAAAAAATGTACTGCTTTAGCCATAGCCTCTGTGCTTTGTTTTGTATCTGATTCTTAATTCGGTATTTCTGTGGACTAAGGTGCTCGGTAGAGGAAGAGAATTAATGCCTGGTCCTCAAAGGTGCTGAATTCCCTGAAGTCTCACAAAGGGAACTTTCTGATCCCGCACGTCTTCCTTGTCTCTCACTTGCACTCCCTTCTGGAAGAACGGACTCCTGAGTTGCTGCATCTTGGGTGGCCTAACCAGGTGAATTCACTCCCCCGTCAGCCCCACCGCTTTGGAGTTCTTGGATAACGAGGAGGCTGGATTAGCTAGGTCATTGCAAACTCAGATTGCCTGAGGCTCCCTTAATGGGTTCTCTGGTGACTCAGCAGGGAATTTGATATTTGGGTTCTGTTTGGTGCCCAGATAATCTGATTATTACAGGCCAGTCTCCTGGCGTGTTCACATACCTGTCCTTGGGAAGAGGCAGAACCGGACTCCGACCACGGATAGGATTTCTGGGGGTGTTGAAAACCGCACACGCCTACCGAGATGCAAGCCATTCCTTTTTGTTGACTGGCTCTGTTCTCGGATGGTTTTCCCTTTGAAAATACACCTGCTGAAGCCCTGCTGGTTTCCTGAGGAGATCCTGGGAGCAGCTTATTCCTGAGGTAGACGTCCCTCTGGACCAGAAGTGCATGGACTGGGTCTGCGCTGTGTACTGTTGTATCCCCGGCCCCTAACACGGGGCCTGACCTATGGAAGGTGCCCCCCAAATATCTGTGTCTGAAAAAAGTGAAAGTCTGGGTTCCAATCCCTACCTTACCTCCAACTGGTTGTGCAACTTGAGTACATGATGAGTCCACTTCTCGGGAATGTGGGGAAGTTAAAAGAACTCTGATGTGTCAGGGGCTGTGTAAACATCATTCATCATTTACCATACTCATGAGGGTCATTTCCATACATCATTATCATGGTCGTGAGGGAGGTTTCCATACTGGAAGCCTCGACCTCAAAGTCAGGCGTGGGTTCAAAGCCTAGTTTCTTCATTTCCTTGCTACGTGAGTGGGCGCAGGATTCGCAACCCCACCTCCCCCCGAGACCACTTTCCCTTGATGATAACATGGTGCTAACAGAACCCGCCTTGCAGATTTGCATGAGAGGCTTCATTTTGCTCTCTGCCTCCTGTGAAGTTTGTTCATTCCTGGATTCATCCACTCGTATGCGCATTCATTTCTTCATCCACGATCATGAGTGCCAGGTGTGGGCACTAAAGGGCGAGCCGGGCACATGTGGTTAGCCTGCCACAGCCGGTTCCTCTCGCTGTCCCGGGGTTGACGTGAGCGAGCTGACTGGACCTGGAGACCCTGCTTAGCCCTTCGGAAACCCACCAAAGGAGAGAGAACCTTCACTGGGTGGAGATCATCTCTTCTTTCTGGTGGCATTTTGAGTTTTGTCTGGGTGAGAAGCCCATTCAGCAATGGCCTAGGGCCTGGGAGGGAAGATGGGGCTGGAGAGGCAGCTCTGGGAGCCATTTGTGAGGGCGGAGGTGGGTGAGTCACCTGCAGCAAGAATGTCGTGGGCAAGCTGTCTGGCCCCCTTCTCCGGCGACCCGGAAAACGTCCCTGCAGGAAGATCTCCCCGTTTCCTTGGCATGTTCCCCGGGGTGTTTTTTCTTAGGCTGGTTTCCTTTACAAGCTGCAATTATGTTCCATTCTCACACACGTCCAGCTAGTGGTGCTTCCCGGAGATGCTGTCTTTGGCCATGCGTTGGGCTGCTGTGGGCAGGGCGCTCAGAGGAGAGGAGCGAGCAGACCCCCCCCCCCCACCGTTGAATTCAGTTTTGTGTCCATAAGACATTTACAAACTTTGCACCCGACTGAGCAAAGAAGCCCGGTTGTAGCTTCTTGCATTTCCGTAGGAGCCAAGCTGTTGAAGTCACTAAGCCTGGACTGATGTTATCACAGAGACGGATGACAAACCCTAGAAACCAAACTGCTCCTGGAGATGCCATTTCCCTGTTTTATGCCAACTGGGTATTTGGGTTTGATACACAATGGTGGAAATAGGCGTCGTTCGTTGTAGATAAGAAACCAGTGTTACAGGAAGAAGGTACCAGCGTCATTACCATGTACTGGTGCTGCAGACCAGGTGTTATCTAGATGCTTATAAACAGCCCCTTGAATGCTTCCAAACTAGGTATAACACCCTCATTTCACATATGCGAGAGTGGAGGCCGAGAAGGCTATGCAACTTGCGCAGGGTCACAGTTAATAAGCTAATAAACCCAGGATGAAGTACAAATCCGTTGATATCCATGCTGTGGTCACTGTCACCAGCAACGTCCCCTGAGCATGGGAATTACCCATCTCCCCTCTAAAATAACAGCAGAATCATGCCCAGATTTCTCCTGGACAAAGACTTTAAGGCGCCCTTGGGAAAGTTGGCCATCATCTGAGTTTTGTGTCCAAGGTTTTCTTATTTTAGTACCTCACAAATCCCTAACCGTTAAAACAACAATTGGTTAAAAAAAAAGTGGATAGTTGATATTCTTAGAAAAACTCCACTCTGATGTCTTATAATTTTCCTGGTTCTGTGCTGTCTCCCTGGCCCCAAAATAAAATGTAATTGCTGATCAGGTCAGCTGGCGTCAAGTCACTGAAAGTTCGGGAGCTGCCAACTGCATACTTGTGGGCCGAGCGCATCTGTGGGCCGCCCCGGCTCCGCTCACACTCGCAGGGCAGAGCTACGCTGTCAGCCGTGAATAGGGCATAATTGCCCCAAGATGCCAGCGGGAGAGAGACAGCCTGTCCCTTCTGCCTCGCCCACCTCCCGGTCCTCTCCTGGGCTCCCTGAAGCTCCCTGAAATGTTCACAGCAGCACTCGTGTGGTTCAGCCCTGCCCTGCCCGGGGCTTTCTTTAGCCTTTCTCCTTGCTCTGTGATTACCGCGTTCGGAGAAGACAGCTGCACGGCCCAGGGACTGACCAGGAATTCATAAACACTAGAGTCTAGAAGGCTCACAGGAATGCATGACATGCAACTGTCTGCAGGCCTTCCTGAGGCTCTGTGAGGGCCAGTCCATGTGCGAGGGATCCAGCTGTGTTCTGGGTGAATGGCTTGAGGAAAAAATATATCACAGGAAGAGGGTAAAAGGCCTCCGGGGATGCCAAGCATTGGCAAGGTCCCTGAGGCCACTCCTGAGTTCTCTGTTGTTTGACAGCCCCATGCGTCCAGTCTTTGGTGCGCTAGGGTCAATTTACGTCTGTAAGGTAGGCGCCAGGGCGATGGATGGAAGGAGGGAGAGGAGGAAGGGGGGGGAGAGAGAAAAGAAGAAAAGTTACTATTCATTGAAAGTATAATGTATTTTCACTACCCTACACTACACTATACTTTTACTGTACTTCACTGTGCTATACTTTCACTACACACCACTCCACTATATTACACTTGACTATACTACACTACACTATGCTATACTTCATCACATTACACTTCACTGTACTAAACTATACTTTCACTATACCACACTTTACTGCACTACACTTTCACTATCCTGCACTATACTACACTATGCTGTATTCACTAATGCACTATATTATACTACAGTACGCTATTCGAGGCATTTCCATACATATCTCATTGTTTCTAGGTTGAACCCCAGTTTTCAGATAAGTTAGCCGAGGTTCAGTTAACTGAGCGATTTGCCAAGTTCACAGAGCCCCTAAATATGGTAGTGTCGGGTCCATCCGGCCTGGTAAGATGGTGGGAAGATGAGAGCCTATCACTCTCTCTTTTCCGGGTGGAAAAAAAATGCTTCCTTGAGGTTCTCTTTCCTAGTGACTCTAGCTGAGATGGGCGTGCTCAGGATGGCTATAGAATTCCCAAAGTCGGGGGCCAAGGCTTGGGGGGTGCTGTGGAACGCACAGTAGATGTTCAATAAACCACTAAAGTTTTGGGGTTTGCTTCCTGAACCCGATATTTGGAGAGGCCTTTGCATCTTGGCTGGAGCCAGGCTAAGCGGGACTCCCCGTTGAGAGCCATGCTCCGGGATAGCGCACTCTTGGTGAAACCGAGAAGTCGGGGTCTTTGATTAAGTTTGGATTGATCAAAGCTTGCGTTGTCTAAGGGCGTTGGGAGGGGAAGCTCTTCTAGCACCAACCTAAATAGCTTTCTCAGCAACGCTTGCCCAACTTTGTTTCATCTCCACGTTTTTGTGGGGGGAGCAGAGGGAAAAGACCTGGGGAGGAGAGGCACATGGGTACGAGGCCATGATATGTGCTGTGTGATAGAAGCTTTTCAGTTGTGGGAGAATCAGGAGTGGGTCATCAACCCTTTAAGGTACAGGGCAGGTGGGCGGCTTTGCAGAGGGGTGGCATTTGAGCTAGGTCTTTGGAGACGTGTCAGACTTCATCTGACAGAGAAGAGGGAACAGCATCCCAGAGAGGGGGACCAGCAGCAGCGGGGACCCCGAGGGCCAGTCCGTGGCACATTCAGGGAGTGGTGAGGGGTTTGCAGCTGGAGTAAGGGGCTGCTGGGAGCCGGCGGGGAGACGCAGGAAGGGCAGGTTGCTGCCAGCTGGGTGAGGCTTGCCCACCCGTGGCGGGTGTGGTCTTACCGGCCAGTAGGATGGCTGGTCCCAAGGACCCACAGGAGATACAGAACAACCGATGAGCCGGCTGCCACTTCGGAATCAAGCTGCGTGTGAGCCATGGGGCTTCTCCGAGGCACAGCATGGCCTCATCCACAAAGCGAACGGGTTCTGGGGTTCTCAGCGCCGGCGGCACGTTAGGACCACTCAGGGAGTTTGGACAAAGTGGCCAGTGCCCGGGCGCCACCCGGAGATGCTGATTTTACCAGCTGGTCCGGGGTGGGGCTGGGGCATTGCTGTTTTGCAGAGCTCCCCGGTGATTCTGCCGGGCTGCAGAGTTCACAGGCACTGGATTGACAGGCCCATCACAGTCCCTCCAGTTCAAAACTCTTTTGATTCTCACATAACCGGTTCCGGGAAAAGCATGTCAAAGCCTCCGCACCAAGGCGGCTCCCTGTTGTTTGCTACAAAGACCCTGTGTCAGGGCTGAGCACTCCGGTCGTGGAGATCACATGTCCTCGCACTCCATTGGCAGGTTTGTAGGTCGAGGCCTTGAGTGTTGGAGACGCTGGACAGGGTGGACAAACCCAAGAGGCAGAGCTCCTAGGCAGGGGGGAGGAGACCTATGTAAGGGACACTTGAGACACTTGGCTCCGGACCTCCTAAGTAGGAGAACCCAGAATTGTTCCATGCCAGGCATCAGGTGGGCCCTTCCGAAGGAGCAGCTCCAACGTTTCGAATAAGCACAGCAGAAGAGGCCCTCTGCCTTCTGCACCGTCGTTTGGTAAAACTGATGCCAATGGTCAGACACCCAGAGAAGGAGAAGGCAAGAAAGAGCAGACATTGTACAGCCTCCAACTCTGGGCAATTAATCCCTTCATTACCAACCACCTGGTAAATGACGAGTCCATCTAATTATCTTGTTCTGACCCAACAGCTGTCTACCAGCCAAAGAGGGACTAATTGACTTAGGTGGACTGGCTCCTTATGCAAAGATATTACTTACTGCCAGCCTAGCAGAACGGCAGCTGGCTGGCAAAGATGAAATATTACATGAACTTGATCTTACACACAGTGCTTGGGAGAATGCTTCATTATTAATTGCAGATTACAATAGATGAGCGAGCCCATTGCAAAAACCAGGGACAGTGGGCCGCCTCTTTCACCATGGCCAGTGGCTCCATTATTTTTGAACCAGGGAAGGCACCCTGGTCAGATTTCCTATCAAGCCAGGACAGATGGGGACCCAAGAGTCAGACACGATTTGGGTCAGAGGAGAGAATTGGTTGCTTGAAGGCACTGGGGGATCCCAGCCCAAGTGCATGGCCTGGGGCGAATGCTTGACCTCCCTCCCACGCGTTGGCTTTTTTAATCTATAAAATAGGAACACAAGACAGCCTTGCAAGTTTATGAGATTCAAAATCACATATCAAAAGCACAGAAGAAGGTACCGAAGAAGAGTTGGAGTTCATCAGTAGCCAACAATGGGCTGAGTTGAATTAGGTAACCAGGGAATTTTCTGAGAGAGTCTGGGCCACGCTGGGCCCCTGTGCTGTAGGTTCAGAGATGTTGCAGAAGTACCCTTGGAATTTTGTTGAATAGTGATAAGACAGATGATTTCCTCTTGCCCGGAAGCTACTAGCTATTCATCGTGAACACTTCCTTAAAGTTTTGATTTCTGTGGGTGGTTGACTGTTATTACGAAGCTGGGTGTACTGACTGATAAGGCCATGAGTGTATCTCTGCGTGGATGTGACATGAGTGTGTGTGCCTGTACACGCAGCCCACGGAACGCGGCAGGTACATCCGTTAAGATTACAGATCTCCTCTGGTTATGTTCATTGTCCCCCAGTCCCTAGCGACATGCTTCAGTGATAGCTGTGAAATAAAAGCTCCCCCCCCCCCCGCCCGCCCCAACCTCTGTGTGCTGTATATGCAGCGTCACGGAGCAGATGCCTTCATCCGCATTCATTCGGCCTGTCTTCATACGCTCTGTTTCAGAAAGCCTAATTTGACCCAATATATTCAAATGTAGATAGTGAGCTCAGTGCCCTAATGGGGTTTTTCTGTGTCAGTCTGTGTGAGTATAATCTGGCCCATTTCCACCAGAGAAGGGCCTCCGAGTGACAAAATGACCCCAGCAATTTCCAAATGGTAACACAGCTGTAAAATTTGCCATTTTCAGAAAGTTATTTCCTAAATTACCCCCAATTATAAGAGGCCTCTACATAATTTGATTTTTCTGTAAATGACACAACTTAGGTAGCTTCTCAGCCAATTGGATTTGAACCGTGTCGGATGCATTGGGCTGAAACTAAGCCCTGGCTTGTTCTCAGATTCTCTGTAGGAGAGACCTGGGTGGGGGTGGGCCTTGTCTCCTGCCTCCTCTGCCAGCCTCTCGTCTCCCCGTCTCCCCCGCCTCTTTATCTCCCCAGCCTCTTCTCTTCCTGACATTGAAGGTGGCTTGTAGATCTGGTGAGGAGCAAGGTCTCTGCCCCATTTTCACCTCTAATTACAATGAAGTCACAGGCAAACAGTTGAAGCCTTTCCAGCCCTGGAGACCTTGTTTGTAAAGAAGGAACAAAATACCAACAGTTCAGTTATCAAAGATTAAATTAGAAAGTACATAGAAAGTTCTGGGCACATGGCAAGCTGTTCAATCAATGCTGACTTCTCTTCTCTTCTCTTCTCTTCTCTTCTCTTCTCTTCTCTTCTCTTCTTTCTCTTTCAGGAAGTTCTTCCTGATTTTTTTTCTCTCCCAGCACAGGTTAAATGTCCTTCTAGAATGGTGCTGCCTCCCAGGAATCACCGCGATTCACATAGCCCGTGCATCTGAAATGATGTTCCCGGGCCTGAGGCCCTTGAGGGCAGGGGCCGTGTCTTGTTCACCTGGTGGCTCTTTCAGACGAGCTACCGAAGAGGGGCTCAGCAGGTGTTTTGGCAGCAAAGGGAGCTGCCTGCCTGGGCCTTGAGCAAGTCCAGCGTGTGCACCTTTCATGCTGAGGAGGTGATCAGGGCTTCTAACATCAAAGCAGGAGATCTCCTGAGGCCCAGTGATATCTGGTCCAGAAATACATCTCCAGGCTAAGCCGATGCCTAGGGTCTCCCCTAAAAACATTTTTCCTGATGGTGTAAAGCGCAAGTACCATGAAAGGGCAGATGCTTAGAAAAGTATCACTCGTTTACGTCTCACCTTCCATCTGCTAAGATTCTCCCAGGATGCCAGCCTGGGTCAGTGTGGGAGGTTGGAGAGAATGGGCACAGGCCTCTGGTGCTTAAGGGAGACAGGAAGGAATACAGGGGTGGGGTGGGCGGGCTGCTAAAGCCAGACCTCACTCTCCCTCAATACTGAGTCCACATCCAGCCCTGTTTCTTCCTTCCTTCCACACATGGTACAAATAGGAACTCGGTAAACATGCACTGAATGCAGCAGAACTAAAATTCCTTTACCCCCCCACCCCACCCCCCCCTGTGTACCCACTCAGGAGCTTGCTGGGGCTGCCACAGATGGGGCGGCTTCCAGAACAGCAACTCTTGTCTCACAGTGCTGGAGGCCAGAAGTCCCGGGTCAAGGTGTTGGTAGGGCCAGCTCCTTCTGAGAGCCATGAGGAGGAATCTGGCCCGGGCCCCTTGCACAGGAGAGGTGGCACACGGGGACAGCGGGCTCCATCCTGCCTGCATGCTACAAACCAGCGGAGTGGAGAGATTGGGCTACCTTTCAAGGGACTGAGGCAGTGTCCCTCCTGGGCAGGCCACCCTACCCACGGTCCTCTGGTTAGGACAAGCATGCCAAGGATTTGCAAAAATCAGGTTCCTCTGTAGCTCCTTCTAGAAAGGTCCGCAGCTCCAGGGCCTCCCGCTGATGTTCCACTGATACCTGCATTGCCACACGGGGAGGCACTGCCAGGTCGGCTGTGACCCAGCCTTGGCAGGTATTGGGCAGCCCTGGAAAGAAGCTGGCCGCTCTGGAACTTACTACAGGGGTGTGACGCCTGGGCAGACTCTAGTGCTGCCTAAAATGGTCTTTTGCAACATTTCTTTTTCTTCCTCTAAAATCAGGGGTTTTAAAGCCACGAAAGAGCCAATATGCAGTCTGGCAGACGTTGTGAGTATTGGAGGAACGGCTCTGACCGTCTGTTCCATCTCCAGCATGTTCCCTGCAGGAATAGCCACAGATACATACATGGATGTAATGATATCCTGCCAGTGCGGAGCTTTGGTCTCGAGAGGTGGGCCAGTTCAGGGCGTGCTGGGATCCAGGCCTCACGTCCTGTCCCAGGGTTTGGGGAAACGTCCTGAAACAGAGGGCAGTGTCTGAAGCCACACAGCCCAGAAGTGGTTCAGAGCACGGTCCTTGGAAGTCGCCGCCCTGGGCTGGAGTCCCAGGGCCACCACCTGCCAGCTACATGACCTGGGAAAGCTTCTTAACCTCCTTGTGACTATTTCCTCACATGCAAAATGAGGGTAATACCAGCACCCACATCATTGGGGTTCTTGTGAGGATGAAGTAAATCCAGACACGTGAAGTGCTTAGAAAGGGGACTGGCACTGAGTGAGGCCAACATAAGTGTTTGCCCTTTGTTGCTGTGATTGCTCTTCAGGCACAAAAGCCAGAAGGGAGCAAACGGTCCCTGGAAACAGATGAGCGAGTCCAAGTGCAGATTCCTTGGAAGACAGAGCCCCGTAGAGCTGGATCATCTTCCACCTCTTACAGGGGAACTCCATCTGTTCAAGCTTGGGGTCTCCGCTTGGACTGCGCTTTAGAATCAAAAAAGGAAATTCAAAAACTCCCCATGCCCAGGCCACACCTTCACATTCCCGAGTCTGCATTGCTGTGGCATCAGTGCACTTGCAGCCAAGTTTGAGAACCGCTGCTCTGGGCTTTTACTTCTCAAAGACCTGTTCTTGCACTGGCAGGCTTGGCATCCCCCGGGAGCTTGTTAGAAATGCAGAGCCTTGGCCTGTTGAATGCAACTGAGGAAGGCTCCAGAGCAAACAGCCCCATCCCGAGGCTCCCAGAAGCGGCATAGACAACAGGGTGCATTAGGTAGCAAGCGACAGGTGGATGGGTTTCGGAGGCCTGGAAGCCAGAAGAGGCCCTTATCTCTCCCAGAGCCTGGCACACTTTCACTTTCTGAAAACCTAGGAAAGGACGCTGTGTTTATGTGGCATGGGGTGCTTGTCAGTGGCAGGGACCTGGAGCCCTGCGCTGGGCTACCTTGCAGTTCTCTGGATGCGTTAAATATCCCTAATGGGCTCAACTCGGGGGGTGCGGGTGGTGGGAAGAAAGGTGGCTTTGAGCAAGCGCCCTGGAAGTGAAGGCCACTCACTGCAGTGCCTTTAGAAGGCAGCTCCATCCTTCCTGGATGCCATGACCCTGGGGTGAAGGGGATTTGCGGGGTTTGGAGGTGAGCTGGGCTCCCTTGGGTGGCCAGAGTTCAAGTCTGTTTTCTTCATGGACTGGTCTGTTCCTGACCTCGCTTTGTTAAGAAACAGGAAGGAGGGGCCCAAGGTGGGCGCTGCACACTCCCCTCACCCTCCCTTCCGCCTTTATTTCCGGAGGTCATCCTCCCCCATCGCCCTGACCCTCAAGTGCAACACATCTCGAAAATTTAGAGCCCTAAGTTCTGAGTTCAAATTGTGCCTTTTTTCACTTTCTAGCAGTAGGATCTTGGGGACTGTCTCAGTCTTCTGGGGCTTTCAATCACCTCACTGCTGGGAAAGTAGGAAGAATTTGTTTACCTTTAGCTTAAAAGGCCACATGGTGCCACAGCGTCTCCCCCCGCAGTCAGGCTGGCTTGGCTTAAATCCATACTTCCTGGCAGAGGAACCTTGGGTTGATTCCTAACCGATGGCTGCCTCAGTATCTTTATCTGTGTAATGGGGATAACAGCAACACCTGCCTCTTTGACCTGTTAGGAGAATTTTAGGAGTTGACTTGTGTCAAGTGCTGGGATGGTAGCCAGCAGTAACGCTGTCACACGTGCCAGTGAGTTTTCCTTTTCCTTTTCTTTCCTTTCCTGCATTTATGTTTTCATCTTTAAAACTCCCCAGTGTTCTCCCTTGGAAATAAATGATCATCACAGTCTGGGTTCCGGTAACTGAAGAGAAGCTTCTGTTGCCCTGTGGCGTTTACAGTTCCTCACAGCCAAACACCCTGTTACTACCCTTCAAGTGCATCATCCCTCAGTTTGCAGCTGAGGAAACTGAGGCACAGAGCGGCGATGTCATTTAAAGTTAACTTTGCAGAGCCATCTGGTCTAGGCGGGGTGTCACAGAGCAATGATTCAATCCAGTTCTGAAGCCTGTTGCCCCAGGGAGCAGGCCCGCTCTGCCGGCTTGGCCCATATAGAGGTTCTTGGCCTGGATGGATGGATGACCTGAACTCACTGGTCCTGCGGTACCAGTGCAAACCCACTCCTCCAGTGGGAGCTCGTACACGAACCGGCTCCGTGTCTGTTCTCGGTAGCTAGTGAGCCGGAACTCCATGTGGTGAAGACGTCGGCTGGTCCAGGCACCCTTTGGGGGGAACTGGGGCCTGGGGCCCCTCCTGGCCCAGCTCGGGGATAGGATGCAGTGACCCGAGGAAGGATGACGGGGCTGGTGCGCCCGCATCCTGAGCCCACAGCTCCTCTCTGCTTCCTGGCTTTGAGACCTCTCCAGAAACTCAGCCCCCTCCTGAGTCAGCAGAGCATCCTTGAACCAGGAACAAGAGTGCTCAGGCCAGAGATGGCACCTGAAGTAGAGAAGCTGCAGGGGAGTACTTCCATGGATTTAAGAGTTGGGAGGCTGCTTTTCGATGTTCCCTTTTTGAGTACTTCCCGGCCTAGGCACAGTAACCCATCTGTAATCTCCTCCCCAATTCATTCTTCTCTTCTAGAGGGACCTGTTTACCAGCAGTAGCTGATAGAGGGAATTGTAGGAAAGGGTTAATTTACCCCTCAAGCCCATTTGTCACCAAGGGTATGAAATTACACCAACTCACCCTGAGCTCTTGGGTTTTGCATATGGAACATTCTGGGTTCTGCTTCTCAAGAGCAACCTGCAAGTCCGTTAACACGGGGCGGCTTGTAATCTTTACAGAGGGACAAATGTGAATCAGAAAAGGCCAGTCCCTTAGCTAATAAGCGAGCCCAGCCGTGCACAGTCATTGCGGCAGTCTCGTAATTCTGATGGAGCAGCTGAAAGCCTCATCTCATTTTGTAGGGAAATTGCATGCTAGAGTGACATTTGGAAATAAGGAGGCTGTCCCAGGATATGTCCCTCAAAAGTATTTAGTCACCACTTAGACGGGCTCACAAAGGGTACTTCCACCCTTCTGCTCTCTGCCTTGGGTCTCTCTTGTTCCTAGAGTGGTTAATCTCAGTTTAGAATCTCAGCCTCAGTAGGTTTTCCTCCAGTTTACAGGATAAATGAGCTGGTGTCTGAAAAGAAATGTGACTTTTTAAAGAAATTGGCAGATACGCCGGGAGTTCAGAAGCAGCTGACATCCAATTATTCACGGTCCTGGGGGAAAGGGATTGAATACGAAATAGAAATCCACAGATAATCTCCAGAGCTCATGTTAATCAATAGCCTTCTCTTCCAACATGCCTTTAACCAGTGCCAAAAAATTGGCTGATTCATTGCTGTCTTCAAAACTGAGATCTGAAGAGACCATACAGGGGAAACAATTTGCCAACCCCTTTCTTAATGAGAAGGATCTAGAGGAACTGATGTGTTTTTTTCTCCCCCTCTGAGTAGAGTGCCATTTTTCTTGAGTAAGTGGCAAAATGAGCTTATTGTGTTGGTTGGTTTGTTCATGGTCTTATCAGAGAAGAGCATATAACATTGCAATTTTCTTTTTGCTGAAAAGAAAAACACAGTTGGGATTCAAGCCCAGGTAACTTTGAAATAAGAACCAGGAGCTGGAGAATGAGGCCCAATTGCAATTGATAAGGGAGTCTCCCTCCCTGGGATATTACGGTATAACTCTGTCCAAGGGGAAGAAGTGATAAGCATCTTGTTAAGATAAGGCCTTGCCAAAAACAGCCCCTGGCAAATTGTTGCCATTCGTTATCCGATTAGTGCACACGGCACAGGCTTTTCTTTCTTGAGCCTAAGAAAAGCCTGCTCGTCTTTATCAGTTTGGATGTTCAAATTTAACTTGCTAAATAGCAGGGTCCAAACCCAGCGCAAAACTTGGAAGGCTGCGGTACCTCTGATCTCAGGCTTTCCACAGTGGGATCTTGGGAAGGCCACAGACTACAGCCACCGGTGTAGGGGGGCACCTTAATGGTGGCCTAGGGAAAGGATCTGTTAGGGGACTAAGAGCCAAGCCAGCCTCCAAGGTGAATGTGTACCTCAGGGGTTGAGGGAACCAGAGCAGATACCTGTTCTTCCTCTCTGGTGCCGTCCTTGACTTTGCCCTTGACCCAGGGTCACCCACAGCCTTTCAAAGCCTGGAGTTACTTGCCTCCCAAAGTGTGATAGGCAGAACCAGCCCCACAAAAGAGGTCCATACCCGAACCCTCAGAGTCTGTAGCAAAAAGGGACTTGACAGATGCAGTTAAGGCCAGGATTTTAAGTAGGGAAGATTATCGTAGATGGGTTTAGGGTAATCACAACGGAGGTGAGAGATGGGGATGCCGTGACACATGGAAGCAAAGGTCAGGGTGACGTGAGCACCAAGCCATGAGCCAAGGAGAGCATCTGGCCTCCTGAAGGAACTGCCAGCACCTTCCTCCAGAAGGGAGGAGAATACATTTGCGTTGTCTTTAGCTGCCCGGCTCTGCAGTGATTTGTTACAGCGGCCAGGGTTTGCATGAGGCCTGGCAGGTGCTAGGTTGGTGACCTCAGGAAAGCAGAATCCAGCCGCCGTGTGCTGGGTGTGGAGAGTGAGGTTAAGAGATTGCTTTGAGGGGTGCCTGGGTGGCTTAGTTGGTTGAGCGTCCGACTTTCGCTTAGGTCATGATCTCGCGGTTCGTGGGTTCCAGCCCCGCGTCGGGCTCTGTGCCGACTGCCAGCTCGGAGCCTGGAGCCTATTTCAGAGTCTGTGTCTCCCTCTCTCTCTGACCCTCCCCTGCTCACGCTGTCTCTCTTTCTCCTAGAAATAAATAAATAAATATTTTAAAAATATTAAAAAAAAAAAAAAGATTGCTTTGAGCCTAAAGTGAAGTTACGTGAAAACGTGCAATGAATCGAAGTTGTGAGCCAGCAACCACGGTGGCCGAGCCACTGGCTGATAGTGGCCCCCACCCTCCAGGGCCTTGGCCCAGATGGAGCCCAAAGCCTTGTGTTTGTCAGTGTCTCCTTGACAACCATACATACCACCTGAAATTTCCATCCCGGTTTTGTTTCTGGGTTCCTGTGGATGGGAGGTACTCTCACTATATTTCGTTGCATATTTGGAGTTCGCGGTGTTACATTTGTCAGGATTTTCCTTCATGATTCCGTAATGCTTCTAGTGTTCCCAAAGTATTGTGCTAAAGGGTGGCTTCGTTGAAATTCACGTTCTATAGATGCAAAGAGAAGGAAGCTCGGGGTCCCAGGTGAGTCCCCCAGAGCAAGTTCTCAATAACTAAGATGAGGCCAAACTTCCAAGTCTAAGCTCAGGGAGGTAGTAGAGTGTACTTAGGACAGATGGCCCTGCCAGCCCTAGCTGGATGGCCTTACAAGTTACTTAACCTCCCTGTGCCTCGTTTCCTCATCTGTCAATGCAAGGATAATCATAGTACATGCCTCATAGGTTTGTTGCAAGGACTAAGTGAAGATACAACAATGAAATGCTTAGAACAGTGCCAGGCACGGTGTGGGGGGTGTAATTGTATACCAACAGCAGTAGCGGCCACAACCATAAGCAGGGTTGAGTCCTAGATCTGGGTTCGCTCCAGGGTTTCCCATGTACTAAGAGCCAGAGCTCCCCAAAGCCATCTCATTTCACTGGAACATTCTAAAGTGCTAAACGAAGTCGATTCCTTAAGTTCTCGACCAGGTCCGCACATGTTTTCCAGATAGTGAATGTTGTAGGTCTCTGTTGTTAAGGGTTCAGCGACGCCGTGGCAGTGTGAAAGCTCTGGGTTTGGTCCACAGGTGGCCTTTAGCCACGGCTGAGAGCCAGAAGCCCCCAGTTCAAGTCCCGGCCCCATCATACGCACAAGGGTGTTCTTGAGCAAGTCACGCAGGCTCTCAGGGCTCAGGTCTATCACCTCTAACATTGGGAATAACCATACCCCTCTCTGTCAGGTGATGGTGAGGACAACGAGAGTGATGTGTAAAACCACAGTACCGAGCCTAGTGTGGTTATTAACATTTTGTCCCAATGCACGATTGTGGCCCAGGCCACTCCCGGTAAACGAAGCATGCACGTGCCCTTGGTGTAAAATGTCACGTGCTGGCCCCCAGCTCCCCTGTCTGCAGTTGCATGAGATCAGGAAAGGCTTAATTTCAGTTGCATTCATCTTGTCTGTGGATACGAGAAAAGCACCAGACTCTCGAAGCTCCCCTTTGCTGCCGTGAGATGTTTCTCAAGCAACAATGCCTTCCATGTAAGTGCGAATGATCTCCATTCTGGAAATTGCAAATGAGCAAAATGACTATGATGAATGGGAGTTCCAGAGAAGCACAATGCTTGTTCACAATGTCTTAGGCTGGAGAGGGGGAACCTGAAGCCTCGATCGGGGGGAAGATGGGTGGTAAATGAATTGCTGAGCTGAATCGCAGAATTGGTTGGTGAATAAAAAGCATTGTGCTGAGCAATTATGCATCTCATTAAGATGCACTCAGTCTCCGCCTCAATAGTAGGGGAATTGTCAGGGCAATTATGTGCAAACCTCAATTTTGAGGTCTGAAAAGGGGTCAGTGCATAATTGGCAGGGGAAGAAAGAGGAGGGAGGTGGTCTGGAACAATAGGTATTAAATGGCCGTCGCAGGAAGGAAGATGGGACGCAAAGAGGCAGACACTCCAGTCATTCGTGACTAAGCATGTGTGGTCTCAGAGTCACATATGGGCCACGTGCACAGCACATTTGGGGTCCTTTACAGGCCTTCTTGGAATCAAAGAGGTTCATCCTAGAAGGTAGCAGGTGTGGTGCTTGGGACATGTTTGTCGAATGAATGAATGAATGATTGGTGCTTGCCACATGTTTGTCAAATATGTGAATGAAAGGAGGGAATGAATGAGCAGATCTACAAGCCAATAATCATGTAGTAGGGATAATAACAGCACTTCCTTTGTGTGGCTGGTGTGAGAATTAAACAGGATAACGCCCCTAAAATCCTCAGCACCGTTCCTGGCACTAGCAGGCACTCCATTTCAGCTCGTTCCAGTCCTACTTTTTCCCCAGATGCGTTAGTCAGCTAGGCTGCTGTAACAAGCTACCACACTGAGTGGCGGGCTCACCCAGCAGCTGTTTATTTTCTCGGTTCTGGAAGCTGCAAGTCCAAGACTGAGGGGCTAGGGGGCTGATGTCTGACCTGTCCTTGGCATGCAGACTGTACCTTCAGGTGGCCCTTCCTGTGTGTGAGTAGCGGGGGAGGGGGTGAGAGGGATCTGGTGTCTCTTCTAAGGACACCAGTCCTAAGGGATTAGGGCCCCATCCTTATGACCTCATTTAAATTTGATGACCTCTTGGGGCGCCCTGGGTGGCTCAGTCCATTAAGCATCTGACTTCGGCTCAGGTCATGATCTTACGGTTCCTGAGTTCGAGCCCCACGTCGGGCTCTGTGCTGACAGCTCGGAGCCTGGAGCCTGCTTTTGATTCTGTGTCTCCCTCTGTCTCTGCTCCTTCCCTGCTCATGTTCTGTCTCTTTCTCGAAAATGAATAAATGTTAAAAAATTTTTTTTAAATCAATAAACTCAATGACCTCCTTAAAGGCCCTGTCTGCAGGGTTAGGGCTTCATCATAGGGTCTTGGGGAGGATGCAATTCTGTCTCTAATACCCATAGAGTCAGACTCTGCACCTCACCCTCTTCTAAGCAGCGACCCAAAACCTTTGAAATGACTGAAATAACCTTTCCCTGGGTGAAAACAGCGAAATACCTGGAACTGCCTCTGTAAGGCTTCCATTAAGCAGATGCCCTGGGAGCAGAAATCAACCAGGTGAACCTGCAATTTTCTGTCAGCATAAGCGCTTCTAGATCTCATTTCTTTCTCTCTCATCCCTTCACATCTACCTGGAAGACAGTAGAAGCTCATTAATTTGAACCCTGCTAATTTAGAATATGTAACATTTCCTCCAACTTCGCCGCGAAGAAGGAATTTGTGGAGCAAATTAATAATGTGAACATAATTAGAAAAGATGAGTCTGGTAGGGCTGGAAGGGACCTGGACATGATCCCGTCCTTCCTCTCCCTTGGCTGATTTCTATTCAGATCAAGACGTTGAGGCCCAGGGAGGGTACGTGACCCCTCTGAACTTGTACGAGGCGGGGCTATCTCCCCTCCTTAAGGACACCAGCCTAATTCACGGAGGCCTGTTTGTTTGTGAAAGACACAGGCGCTTTATTAGCCATGGGTTCTTTTTACTATGTGGACTTCAAGTATTAAAAGTGCATTTTAAAAAAATATTCTGCATTTTAGATTTTCCCTAATTATGACTGGCATTCACCCAAGTTAGTTTGAGCTATTTTGGTGAGGTTTTATAGTTAGTTAATAAGAAAAGCTTTTTTAAAAACCTCATAAAACCTTCTGTACAATTCATTCTAACCAGTGCTCCTTCTTACAATTATGTCACTAACAACTTCTTTTTAAAAGACCAGAACTTTTGTCTATTCATGTTCACCTTAAAAGCAGCATTCACCGAACCCCTGAGAAACAAGAAGTGTAGTACTTTATAAGATCGAGGCAGAGCAAATGAAAAAAATGGGTGTGAAAGAGCTCTGTGCATCGGGGAAGCATACACAAATGCTTTGTGTTTTTCTTAGATCCCATCTCTGGCCTGGGGAGCCCCCAAAGAGTGGTCAAAATGTATGTGTGGATGTAAATGCAACATTTCTCTGGAGACATCCCAGGGAGTGGGCTTTTTTCCCATGTGATTTTAAAACGAGAAGCCAATTTATTAATTTAACTCCAACTGTAACTGCCACCCAAGGACTGGAATATTCTCATTAGCACATCAGCACGTCCTCTCTCTGGAGTCAGACCAATTAGGGCACCAGACTGCAATCAACAGATTATTTAGTGATTTCAGGTTCAGAGACCCTCGAGGTGGACAAAATCACAGGGTGTTTCCTTGACCTTGGGACTTGCATTCTCTGCCACAGCCGTGGCCACGGAGAATGGAACACTCGTAGTCTCCGGGGGGTGGGGGACTGCTCTTTCCTTCCTGAGTACTTAATACATCCTTAACTCCATTTTTGGATTGTGGAAGATTTAAGTTTATAACCTTATTCACAAAGCCCATTCTGTACTTGATAGGAAGCTGGTGGTGGCAGTGATGATAATGACCATGACCTGATATGGCAGTGGTGGTGATTGTAGCAGCAGTGTTTTTAGTTGTTAACATTTCCTTGCACACTCGCTCTGTGCCAGGCACAACTCGGGCGCTTTCTATACATTATTTGAATCCTCACAATCCTCAAAGGTTGAAGTGCCGTTCGACAGATGATGATGATGATGTCACGGCTCAGAGAGGTCAATATTTTGCCTTAGGTCACACAGCTGGCAAGTGACGGCAGCAAGAGACGACCCCTCCCTGCCCACCATCTCCTGCCCTTACTCCCTTCCCTGTTGCCTGGCCCAGGCCTTGAGGTCTCCAGGCTCGTAAGAGTCCTGGCACATTCGCTGCTCCTGTTACAGTGACTCAGGGCCAGGAGCAATGTGTGCCAGGAAGCCTGAGGTCAGGAGACAGGAGACTGCGGTTCTTTGGCTTAATCCCAAAGGTCCCATTCTTTTTTTTTTTTTTTAATATTTTTATTTATTTCTAGAGAGAGGAGAGAGAGACAGTGTGAGCAGGGGAGGGAGAGAGGGAGATACAGACTCCGAAATAGGCTCCAGGCTCTGAGCTGGCAGTCAGCACAGAGCCCGACGCGGGGCTCGAACCCACGAACCGCGAGATCATGACCTAAGCTAAAGTCGGACGCTCAACCGACTAAGCCACCCAGGCACCCCACCAAAGGTCCCATTCTTGCTGCGTTTCCTTTGGGGCCTCATCTCCAGCCTGACGCATGCTGACAGGTGGCTCTCCACCTCACAGAGCCCACTGGCCACATAGGTTCAGACCGTCTCTGTGTTTTCACATGCAAGAAAAGACAAAGGGCACAAGACTTCTATTTTCAGCTGTCGGGATCACCCCATGAGCCTATCAGGGCTTGTTGAGTCTGAAAGCATTTCTAGTTTCCTTCTAGAAAGCAATAATTTTGACTTTGAGCCCCCGGTGCTCAGTGAAATGTGTTTCCATCGTCTGGGGTAATGTAGTGCTGAATCCCTCTTATGGAAGAGGGTCATTTTCTGCTGTAATGAGCGGTGTTGTTTCACCTGAGCTGGCGCCCTCTTCATCCACATCTCAGGATCCCCTTTCCCTTCCAGCCACACAGGACCTGGTTTGGTTCCTCCACTGTACTTGCATTTTCCTACCACTGGGCCTTTGCACATACTGTTCCCTTTGCCTAAGAGCTCTTCCCTCCCTTCCTCACCTCTGCTTGATTGACCCCTGCTCAAACACAGGCCAGGGTGTTCCCTAGGACCTGTTCCACGTTCCCTTAGCACCTTTACTTCTTTACAGCCCTGCACCTATTCTAAAAACAGCGTTTTTTGTTATTTGTTTAGTGCCCTCTTCCCCATTGGATGCTACAGGCCACGCCAGCTGCCTCTGTGCCTGCTTTATGCCTTACGTAGTTCCTAAAACGTGATGGGTGCTGGGTAGGTGGGGGTGAGAATGAGACCTCCTCCAGCTTCCTAGGAGCAGAGTCTTCTGACCAATCTACTCGATGACTCCTTTTCCATCCACCCCAGGTCCCATATCCAGAGCAGCAAATAGAGGAGTACTTACGAGTGAGAACTCGAGAGCCCAGCAAGTGGGTTTGCCCCGAGTCTTGCCCCTCACTAGCTCTATTTGTTCTGCGTTGCAAATCACCACAATCTTAGCCGTTTACAACAACGTACAGTTAATATCGTACGGTTTTCGTGGTTCAGGAGCTGTGCAGGCCTCGCTGGGTCCTCTCCTCTGGGACTCAGCAGGCAGCAACCCAGGTGTCCTCCAGGACCGTGGTCCCCAGTAAGGCTCAGGTCCCGCCCGGAGTTCTCATGGTTATTGGTAGAATTCCTTTCCTCGTAGCTGTAGAAATCACAGCAGCTTGCGTTTTCCAGGCCATCACGAGAGTCTGAGTTTGGAGAAAGGATAAGCCCTCTTTAAAAATGCACACCTGATTAGGTCAGGCCCATTCGGGATTAACACTTCCCTATTGATTAACACTCAGTCTCGATTGATTAAGGATCTTAATTACATCAGCAAAATGATTCTGCCTTTGCCCCATAATGTAATCACAGGAGTGATATTTCATCATATTCCTGGGTCCTGTGCACACTCAGAGGGAGAGAATTATGCCTCCCTGGGTGGGCAGGGATCACCAGGGACCATTCCTGACTGCTACTCTACCTGTGTGGCCTTGGGTGGGTTGCTTTGCCTCTCTGTGCCAGTGTTTCCTCATCTGTAAAGTAGGAGAGATGGTAGCACCCACTTCATAGCGTTTGTTGTGAAGATCAAATGAGTTAATTTATGTTAAATGCTTGAAACAATTCCTGGCAGGTGGTGAGTACTCGGTAAATGTTAGCTGTTACAACCATAAAAATGATGATAATCCCCAGCCGGGCCAGTGGCATCCAAGCTTAGAAATCCAACCCACCAACTGGCTGCAAATGAAATCTGAGAAGCCAGGCTTAAGGGGAAAGAAGAGACCAGAGAATATCAACGAGCTTGGTAAATTGGTAAATTGTCGTTCTAAAAGGAAGCTGACAGCTTCTACTCCTCAGGGCAAAAATGGCCGAAGCAGATGGGAAGCTGTATCAAGTTACTAAAGCAAATTGGATATTACAAGTAGGTGCATGTGCCCCCCATTTGAGTTCATTTCATTAAAACGTCTCTTGTCAAGGCAGAGTAATGTTCTTATGTCTCTGGAAAGCTTAGACATCCCTTAAAGCAGGAATTTTAATCAAGGTTGACCTCCCAAATAGGAAGGAATGAACATAACTGGATATGCAGGCAACTTATGTAAGCAAGTTGTACCCCGAAGTTTAGGTGTGACCTAAAGAAAAGCTGTCTCCTGAAATGAGATCATATTTGGTTCAGTTTAAAAATTAAGGGTCCTGGGGGCATCCGACTCTTAATTTCGGCTCAAGTTGTGATCTCTGGGTTGTGGGATCGAGCCCCGCGTTAAGCTCCACACTGAACGTGGAGCCCAGTTAAGATGCTATCTCTCTTTCTCCCTCTACCCCTCCCCCTACTTATGCACGTGTGTGCACTCGCTCTCTTGCTCTCTCTGTCTCACTCTCTCAAGAAATAAAAATTACGTGTCCCTCCTTACCCTGGGGAGACCCACAATCATGCGATGCGGTATTTGCGCAACAGGGCTAGCAGGGGGCATTTGTGGAAATTTGCTATGTGATGTGTGCAGCCAGCTGAAGAGTGTTACGAACCAATTTGCTGCTCAATCTGGGATGCTGTTAACCATGTGTGGGAAGACGCAGCAAGGGGAGGCAGGGAGGCAAGTTCACGGTGGCATGTTTAGGAATTCCGGCTGGCGGGAAGAGAGAGCTTCTCTTTGGAAGGGAGCTGCTTCATTGAAATCGCTGTTGGTTGGGTCACCGGGGACAGGTCATCCACTCTTCTTTACACCTTGTGTTTTGCATCTGACAATTCAGCTCCAGTAACTTCATTGACAGCGCAGGTGGTCACCGTAGCCACTCTGCCCAGACCCCCCTTGGGTTTCCCCTTATGGTACCTGGGCGCCCATCCCCCAGCTTCTGTGTGCCTGGTTCCTAAAGGCTGCACCTGCATCTTGTTTCTGACACTGCATTTCGTCTTTTGGAGTTGCTTCCTCTTCTGCATGGAGATGAAGATTCAAGGACCTTATCCCTTCCTGCACAGCCCTGAACCTCAAGTCACATAAACTCAGAGGAGTCAAGTCATGCTCCTGAACTCCCCTACAGAATCAGGTTTAAGACTTGGCGTTACGCCTGAAATCGCATCCTTTCCTAAGCTTCATCTCTCCTCTGCTCTTCCCAGGACCAGCTACATTATATGCAGGGCCCGTTGTTAAAACACGATGAGAAATGAAGACTCTCAAGGTGGTGACAGCAGAGCGTTACACCAAGGTTTCAGAGCCTTCTGATTGGTGGCCCAGTGTGACTTCACACATCACACGCTTAAGTTGCCACTTCCCCTGCCTTCCTGGGAACATCACTTATTCAGTCCCTCCTACGGAAATTCTTGTCTTGTTTGGATGGGTTCTAAGATGGAGCTGTAGGGAGACAGACGAAGGTTCGGGTCCTGGTGTCACCCAGCATCAGGCTGCAAATTAAAGCCCACATTACTGGAGGTGCCCCCAGCTAGAGGTGTGGGAACAAAAGTGTCCTCTCAAGGGCTCCCAGTTCCAGGCCAGGGTTCTTTCTTCTGTCCTGCGCGTGAGTGTGGTGTGTGCCCCAGGTGCAGAGAGACTTGGGGCTGATGATGGGGGAGAGGGGACTGCAGAGGAAAGGGGACATAGTGTGAGCAGAGGTTCAGAGGCGAGGCTGCTCATTTAGCAGCTGCCGAGTGTGTGCTCCGTGCAGAAGATCGGCATTTGAAACAATCCAGTCCTTGCCCCTAAGGTGCTCCCAAGAGAGGCTTCTGCCTCCCTCAGGTGGGACTCTGTAAGAGAGGCCTGAGCTGAAGAAAGTGAGAAGAGAAGGAGTCTGGTCTTCGAAGGATTTACGGTTCGGCGCAAGAGTCCTAGAACCACGCAGCAAAGATTCCCTAATGATGGAATATCAGAAATTGACAAGGAGTTGGAGTTGACTTTTGGGGGAGAAGGAGAACCTCTAGAAGCCCCCCACACAGTCCGCCCAGTCTGGTCCCCTGGACCCAGCCCGCTAGCCCATCAGGTGACTCAGATGAAATTGCTCAGTCCTCTTCCAAGTTGAGGGGCTCTCACCTGAAATGACCCCAGGCACCCTTGGGCTGCATCCTGACCTGGGCTGGGGACAGTGCTCTGCAGACAGCACCCACTCTGCCTTGCTCCTCTCTGGGACGCCCTCAGACACCCTGCCGGCTTCCCAGAATGCTGGACCACGCCGTGGCAAGAGGGGGCCTTTCCCCCAGGCCAGGTGGGGGCGGGGGGAGCACAGGTGTCGGCCGTGGGCCTCCCGGTGGCTCCGTGGGGCCCTGGGAAACTCATCTTTGTCATCGGCTCCGTCAGGCGGAGGCCATCCCTTACTTTTCACAGCGTGACCGCTGGCAGGGAGGATGGTAACTCTTCCATCCGGGGATAAGTGTGTGAACGCCGTAAAAGCCTCTGGGCTTTGCCAGGAAGCAGAGGGAGGGGGCCGCCTTCTGTTTTGCGTTGTGCAATCTTTCTAAAGCTTGAAATACTTGGCTGCTCCTGAGGGGGATGCAAACACCAACTGGTCATGGCTCGTACTTCTTCTTGACAGATATCCCATTTGGGGCGGTAATCCGTGCGTTCTTCCCTGCCTTCTATTAAGCAATTAAAAGGAGGCATACCTTATATCCATATTCTATGGATCTATAGTATAATCAAATGATTTTTAATGACCTAGTGGGCGTTGGAAGGCGAGAACGCAGTGGGGGAGGCGTGTCACATTTCCCCTCTCTCTCTCTCTCTCTCTCTCTCTCTCTCTCTCTGCTGTCCTAATTTGGATTTCCTTTTTGGGGCAGGGGGCGAGGTGGAGACGAGGAGAGGGTGGTCAGGCTTCGGAAGCCTCCCTGACTGTGGCTGTGCTCAGCCCGGCCCCTCCCTGCCCCAGCCACACTGGGAGGCTTCTCAGTCCTTCTGACACCACATCCCCTCCCCCGGCTCACTTTGCCTCTGCCTGTAGCATCTACACAGTCTCATAGCCACTTAGGGCTATGATTTCCTTGGAAAAGCCTCCCTTGGCAACCCAGCTAGCTTAGGTCCCCTCGTCACAAGCTCTCACCACACCCCTTCGCTTTTCTAGCCTTCCATTCATTGGGTAGATTTACTGAGCACCTTCTCCATGGCAGGTTCTGTCCTAGGTACTTGGGACATATCCGTGAACCAAACAGAAACAAATCCCTGTGTTTGGGGAACACGCCAAACTCATTGAGACCGTGACAATGAATAATTATTTGGCTATTAGTTGATGGGCCTGTCTTCCCCACTAACTCTGAAGCTCTATGAGGACAGGGACATATCCTTCTTATTGACAGCAGTCTCTGTAATACCAGGTACCATGAATCCATGGCGCACAGCAAGCACACAGTAGGTGCACAGTAGGCACATAGTAGGTACTCAGGGAATGAAGGCAGCCTATTAAAGGAAAAGGCAGCTTGTGATCTGGCGGCTGCTGTTCGATCATCTAGGATCTCTGAGGCAGTGACATCTTCCTTGGGAATCCAGATATCATCATGTGGAATTAGCTTCTCAGGACTGGATTCTAGCCCGAGAGAGGGAATGTAGGGAAGATGCGCTGGCACAGCCACAGGTCTCCCCTGGGGCCTGGAGACGCTCCTCCTCCATCCCCTGCGATGTTCCCTACTCGTCCTGCGCCGTTTCCGAACTTCTCAACCGTCTCCCCTCCATGCTGCTGCTCTGTCTTCATTCCTGTGACTTCTTGGGGTCACTTTGTTTTTTATGTCAAATACATATTTGCTGGGTGATTGGGGCAGGGCCCATTACCAGTCTCGAGGCCATCTCATCCGGGATCAAGACAGGTCTTCTCCGTGTTTGGGGATTGGTTGGGGGGACTCTGATTCACCATGTATGTTTTTAACCCAGACCTGGCTGCTTCCTGCTGATGTGTCTTTAGAATCCCCTAAACACTCTCTGCTGAAACAGAGATCCCCCTCGACAAGGTGTGTTCTGTTCCTTTATCTCATGAGGTTGTCCATTTGACTAGTCATTCACTTATTCATTCATTCATTCATTCATTATCACGTGCAGGAAGGAGGGAGGGAGAGAGAAGGAAGAACATGTGGTGTGAATGATGGTGTGAAGGCCTCTCTCTTTGGAGAAAAACTGCAGTTGAAGAGTTACCTGCCTCTAGAGCCAACTGCACCCCCTTTCAAATTTCATTGATCACAGAAGCCTTTCATCAGCTGAAATGTCACCTCCAGCTGGGGATCCAGGGTTACACACTGTGGGGGCTCACACCCCTGCCACCAAGCCTGTGCTTGTAGCAAATGCCTATGAAAGACACAACGGGGGAAGAGGGGAGGGGCCAGAATGTCCACCTTTTCAGCACAGGAACTACATTTTTACACTTAAATGATCGTCCAAGGCCCTTTCCATCATGAATGCTGCCTGGTCACTTGGTGGCACGTGTCTAAGGAGTCTTCTAAGTGTTTAAATATGCCTGAAAGGGGCCCAAACTGCCAATTGTGTTAGAGAGCCGTCCCATCTCTGGGGAACTGGGAGGAGCGTGCAGGAGGCAGACGGCAGCACAGACCCCTGGCATATCCAGTTCAGCTGGAGGATGTGTTCAAACAAGAAGAAACTTGGCTGTGCGGACGGCCCTGCAGGTTGCAGACGTTTGGTGGACAGACATGACCGCAGGACATGGGTGTGAATCTCCACTCCTCGCTGTAACGGGGGAAGGGCTCACCGGTGCTGGTCTCATCGGAAGAAGTGAGCTGGGGGGCCCCCAGGGCTGCAAGTGTGGGGGTGCGGCTTGGCGATCGCACAGCAGAGCAGCAGCTGCGCTTATCGGGCTGATTTCGTGTTCAGCGGCCACCAGGCCAGCCCACATCACTGTCAGCGGACATTGTCCTTGCTTGGCCCCATGTGCTTTTGTTCTAGGCAGGGTGGGCTGGATCGCGTGTGGTTTTATAACCATACGGCGAAAAACATACAATTTTATAATGATGACAGTGATGATAAAAATAGAGCTAGCACTTACCGTGTGTGTATTATGTGCCAGGAGCTATACGTCTTTAAATGTGTTTTTTTAATGTTTATTTATTTTTGAGAGAGAGGGAGAGAGAGAGACAGAGACAGAGCTCAAGCAGAGGAGGGGCAGAGAGAAAGAGGGAGACACAGACTCTGAGGCAGGCTCCAGGCTCTGAGCTGACATGGGGCTCGAACTCACGAGCTCAGAGATCATGACTTGAAATGAAGTCCAGCACTTAAGCGATTGAGCCACCCAGGTGCCCCAAGAGCTATACATCTTGAGATGCAGTTCTACTATGGATTGTATCTTCCCCATTTTACAGATGGCACCACTGAGTTCTAGGGATGGATCCAGTGCTGTACGGTAGAGCAGTGTGGTCCAGATCCGAATCCAGGCGCTTGGCCATCCTGAATCCTCACTTCAGTGCTGTTCATGCTTTTAAGAGATCCCGTCCCACTTCTTCACCCAATCCCACCACCTTCTACTTTGGTCAGACTGAGTTACTCCCTGACTTGAAGAAACGTCACGGGCCACTCCTTGCTTGACGGAGAAGGACAGTGGAGGCCTGGAGAGGGGAGGCCGAACCAGAGAAAACTCCCAGGTCTCAGCCCTTTGTTCTCTGTGTTCTCTCTGCCAGCCTGAGACACTCCTCTAAAAGTCCTTGACTTTTCAGGCCTTCTTGGTACCCTCCATCTCCGTGATACTTTCCAGGGCCAACTCGGGTAAAGAAGCAGGAAGGAACACCCTCTTTGCTTTTTTAGCCTTTGCTAGTGCTTTGGCACCATTCATTCATTTAGTGGCATTGTATGGCCTTTAAAAGTGTGGACTTGAACCTGGGCTCTTCCACCTACCAGTTGTGTGACCTTGGCAAGGCTCTTAACCTCTCTGTGCCTCAGTTTCTCAGAGTGTAAAATGAGGATGCTGTTCACAGTGGATATGCAGTAAGGGTCAGCTGTTTGTCCTACTTTGGGCTCTAGCCCTCCCTAACTGAGAAGTGACAGGAGAGGGTGGCCAGGGCCTCCCACTTTCGCCAGGGCCTCCCACTTTCGCGACAAAGGGAACGCTTGGGACTTGGGGTGTGGGGTGGCGTGCAGCGTGGTGTGAAGTTAAGGTTGGGGTAACACAAGACCTGCTTATGTGTCTGCAGGAGCCCCCTTCTTTTGCCTTGTCACTTTGTTTTTTTTTATTTTATTATTTTTTTAAAATATTTTTATTTCTAGGAGAGAGAGAGAGAGAGCATGAGCAGGGGAGGGTCAGAGAGAGAGGGAGTCACAGACCGAAACAGGCTCCAGGCTCTGAGCTGGCAGCACAGAGCCTGACGCGGGGCCCGAACCCACGAACCACGAGATCATGACCCAAGCGAAAGTCGGACGCTTAACCGACTAAGCCACCCAGGCGCCCCTTGCCTTGTCACTTTGAAGAGAAGGAGCTGTGGGCTCCTGTTCTCCTTCCTTGGTCTGCTGGAAATCTCCATTGAAGATGGTGAAGGAAGTTTCTGTATCTGAACGGGTCCAGGCCCTATGTTTCCTTTTTGTTGGCTGTAACTTTAGTTTTCTAGCTTTTCCCCCTCCTCCTTCCTAAAACCAGAAAGGTACAAGCAGTCTTTAAAGAGCAGTGGCTTTGAGTTTAACAAATCCCAAATACCAGTGGCGGGCACAGATCCAAAGAGCCGTGCACATCCCTGTCTTCCTGGCGCTCGAGCTGAGACTGTCTTCTCTAGAAATGTCACTTGGGGAATGCTAAGCTTGCAAATGTCAGCATAAAGTGCATCTCCTGGTCTTGATACTCTAGATGCACCTTGGTTTGTTTGGTGACTTTCAGAGGTAACCCCTAGCTTCCCATGACCTTTTGTTAGAATTTTACGCCGTCCTTCAGTCGAGGGGGGGGATGTGGCAGTAATTTCTGTTCTGTGCTTTGAAATAGAGGTCCAGAGTCACACACTACCTATTACCCTTTGTGGGTATCAGGTGACACGGTTTGGACTGTGATAAGACATGCTTGTATATTATGGGTCGAAGATTAATATGACAAAACCTTTTAAAACGCCTGGCCACAGCACAAAGGTTGTCGTGAGCGTTCGTAGTCTTCTTCCTAAAGGGCCTATTCTGGATGCAACGCAAGCATCTACAGACCTGCAGATGGAAATGTACAAGGTGGCACATCCACGTAATAAGGCACTGCTCAGCAGTAGTAAAAAGGGACATGTGCCCATACACGCATCCGTGAGGATGAACTCAGCTAAGTGAAGGAAGTCAGGCCCCAAAAACTGCAAACCTGTCTAATTCCATTTTATGAAATTCTAAAAAAAAAAAAAAAAAAAAAAGGCGCTAAGCAGATCAGTCGTTGGCCCGGGCTGGGGTGGGGGAATGGTTACAAGGGGCAGGAGGGAATTCTGGGGGCTGATGGAAGTACGTGGTGGTAGCTGCGGTTGTTGGTGTACTTTACAGCTATTGAAACTCACCACGCGGTATGCTTGAAATGGGTAAGATTTATTGTATGTAAATCATACCTCAGTAAATTGGCAAAGCCAGTATTTAAATAACCAAAAAAAAAAAAAAAAAAAGAATAAATAGAGCTGGGCATGAACAGCAGGACCAAAAAATTGGGCAAAGAACATACCAAGGTAGTTCAGGAGAGAAGACATGTGTCAGTTAAAAGATAAAGATGCCCGACTGCACTAGTAATATTTTTAAAAAGGTCGAAGCTAAAAAATGAATTTAGACACAGACCTTCCCTCTTTCACAAAAATTAAACTCAAGCTGGATGGTAGACCTAAATGTTAAATGCAAAACTATGGAGGATGACTCTTAGGAGATAACATCGGGGGAAGTCTAGGTGGCCTTGGGCTGGGTGATAACTTTTGAGACACAACGGCAAGAGCACTATCCGTGAAAGAAACAAATTGTAAGTTGGATCTCCTTAAAAATTTCTGCTCTTCAAAAGACACTCTTAAGAGAATGCAGAGACAGGCCACAGACTGGGTGAAAATATTTGCAAAACATACATGATAAAAAACGGGTATCCAACATATGCAAAGAGCTTTTAGACTTCAACAATAAGAATAGAACCACATTAAAAATAGGCCAAAGACCGTACAAAAAAAAATATACACAGATGGCAACTAAGCACATGAAAAGATGCTCAGCATCATGTCACTAGGGGATTACAAATTAAGGAGAGACCACGATACTTATTAGAATGGCTAAAATCCACAGATGCCACCAAGTGTTGGTACGATTGCGGAGCATCCGGAACTCTCATCCACTGCCGGTAGGAATGCAAAATGATGCAGCCACTTGGGACAGTTTGGTGGTTTCTTACAAAGCTACACTCATGGTCTTACCACACCATCCCGCGATTGCTCTGCTCGCTATTTACCCAAATGAGCTGAGAACTTATGTCCATACAAAAAGTTGCATAGCAATGCTTATAACAGCATTACTCACAATTGCCAAGACTTAGAAGAAACCAAGAAGTCATTCAGGAGGTGCATGGATAAATAAACAATGGTACATGCATCCAACAGAGTGTCGTTTAGCAGGACAAAGAAATGTGGGGCACCTGGGTGGCTCAGTCGGTTAAGCGTCCGACTTCAGCTCATGTCATGATCTCACGGTTCATGGGTTTGAGCCCTGCGTTGGGCTTGTGCTGACAGCTAGCTCAGAGCCTGGAGCCTGTTTTAGAATTCTGTATCTCCCTTTCTCTCTGACCCTTCCCTGCTCAATGCTGTCTCTCTCTCTCTCTCTCTCTCAAAAATAAATAAAAAACATTAAAATAAGTTTTAAATATGAAATAAGCTCTTAAGCCATGAAAAGATATGGAGGATGCATATTACCAAGGCTACATACTGTATGATTCCCACCATATGACATTCTGGAAAAGACAGAACTGTGGGGGCAGTAAAATGATCAGTGTTTTTCAGGGGTTAAGGGTGAGGGAGGGAAGAATGGAGGAGCACAGAGATTTTTTTTAGGGTGCCAAAACTATTCTGTATGATATTGTAATGGTGGATACATGTCACTGCCCAAAGAGTGAACCCTAATATAAACTACAGTCGTTAGTTAAGAGTAATGTGTCAACAAGTGCTCCTAAGTGTAGCAAAGGCACCACACCAACAGAAGATGTACATAATAAAAATGGAGCTGCGGGGCTAAATGAAAACTCTCTATTTTCTACCCAATTTTTCTGTAACTTAAAGTGGCTCCCCCCAAGAAAGTATTAATTTAATTAAAAATAAAACAAACACCGTGGGCTGGTGGTACTCACCTATGCACTGGCAAAAATGGAAAGGAGAATAGATCTCCCCTGGGCTGGGGGCTGACGGGGGCACTTAACCCCTGGGGACATTTTAGCAACGGGTCACCACATGAAGAGGATAGAATCCTGACCTGGCAGCTCCTCATGTAGGAGTTTATCCTAAAGCAGTGATTCTCAGCCAGGGAGTGTCTATGCCCTGCCTCCCCCATGCTCCGCCCCGGTAGTGGGGGTATTTGTCCATGTCTGGAGAGTTTGGTTGTCACAGCTGGTGAGCTGGTTACTGGTATCTTGCACTTACTGGGAGAGGCCAGGGTGCTGCTAGGCATCCTCTGGCGCTACCTAATCCCGCACGTGAGTAACACCGCGGCTGAGAAACTCAACGGGGAACGTGTGCAGGACATAATATTCATCTCAGTGTTGTTCATAGCAGGGAAAAATTAGAAATCCCCAAAATTCATTCAGATTTGTGAAATCAAGGAGGGCACATCCGTCCCGCTGTGTCCTGAGCTGGCTTTAGCACAACCACGCGGAGCTATGATTTTCAGTGTGGAAGAATGTTCACAAGACATTGTAAATGAGAAAAGATTACAATGCAGCATGCATGGAATAATTCTGTTATGCAGAATATTCTGTGAAGACAGAGGGAGTGTGCATTTCTTAAAACATCTGGGAAGATCGAGTTGGGATGAGCACTGGGTGTTATATGGAAACCAACTTGACAGTAAACTATAAAAGAAAATAAATAAAAGGGTGTCAGAAGAGAAAAAAAATAAGAGATTTTCACATATAATATGTTCAATGGGAAACAAAGCATTATGTAAACATCCAGTAAATAAGATTTTACTATTTATTTAAAAAAAAAACACCATCTAGGAAGATACCTGATACAATCTTAACCCTCTGTGTGTGTGTGTTGGTGGTGGTGGGGTGGGTTGCTTTACAAGAGCCAGTCAAGCATGTTGAAGAGACTTTTTAAAATTATTTTTTACCTCATAGAAGTTTACCCTTTAAAATTATTTGCGATATTTAGAATTTTTCTCCATTCAACATGTATTGCTTTTATCATTAAAAAACAAACAAAAATACATTGTTTGAGATTAAAAATTTATACTGCTGGATATGTAGTCCAGTAAAGGCTGTTAAAGCTTTAGGATTTATTTGCAACTATTAGTTACATTCAACAGCATTTTAAAGAGTAAGCTACCATACTAATTTAAGTGCCCGCTACATGCCAGGTTTTAGGACGGCTCGTTCACTTCTCAGAAAAAAATGTATTGAGCCACCAAGCGCCTGGGTGGCTCAGGTCATGATCTTGCAGTTCGTGGGTTCGAGCCCTGTGTTGGGCTCTGCACTGACAGCTCAGAGCCTGGAGCCTGCTTTGGATTCCGTGTTTTCCTCTCTCTCTGCCCCTCCCCCACTCATGCTGTGTCTCCCTCTTTCTTTCCCTCTCTCAAAAATAAATAAACAATTTAAAAAGTTTTTTTAAATTCATATTGAACTGTTGCACGTCTGCACCCATTGTATAAATGCAGAACCCAAAGCTCAGAGGGTAGGTACTTGAGTCAACAGCAGTCATGGGGTTACGTGCTATGGTTTCCAAATCCGAGCCCTGCACCTTCCCTGCTAGACCACAGGAGGGCCGGCCTGCCGCAGGGCGTGGTAACGTGCGGACGTGGGATTATCAGTGAGACTTCAGATTTTCTTCAGTACGTGGCTTCAACACTCCTAACGTGTTTAGGGGATTTCTCTTTTGAGAACTTAGAAAACATTCTGACAACTTCTATTCATATAAACAAAAAAAGTTTCATTATTATTATTTTTAATATTTATTTTTGAGAGAGAGACAGAGACAGAGTGTGAGCAGGGAAGGGTCAGAGAGAGAGAGAGAGGGAGACGCAGAATCTGAAACGGGCTCCAGGCTCTGAGCTGTCGGCACAGAGCCTGATGTGGGGCTCAAACCCGAGAACCGTGAGATCATGACCTGAGCCAAAGTTGGGCGCTTAACCAACTGAGCCACTCAGATGCCCCTCATTATTATTTTTTAAAGTTTATTTATTTATTTTGAAAGAGAACAAGTGAGCAGGGGAGGGGCAGAGAGCGAAAGAGAGGATCCCAAGCAGGCTCCACATTGTCAGCACACAGCCTGATGCAGGGCTCAAACTCACGAACCAGGAGATCATGACCCGAGCCAAAACCAAGAGTTTGACGCTTAACCGACTGAGCCACCCGGGTTCCCCTATATGCGCAAAAAAGTTTCATTATTATTTTTGTTTGTTTGCATTTAGAGAGCTTTTTCTGGTCTGGAAAATTCCTTTGTCTGGAAGAGCTCATTCTAGAGCAGGGATAGAAATGTCATTTGTGCCAAGGAGTCTGGTCTGAGTCTCATAAATGTGTTTATTGGCTCCCATAAAGCAAAGCCTTTGATATTTCAGCCCAGGGTGATAACAGGGCACATCAGAACATTTCCCTGCTGCAGTCTTTTTTTAAAAATTTATTTCTAGGAGGGAGAGAGAGCGAGAGAGAGACAGCGTGAGCAGGGGAGGGTCAGAGAGAGAGGGAATCACAGACTCTGAAGCAGGCTCCAGGCTCTGAGCTGGCGGTCAGCACAGAGCCCGACGTGGGGCTCGAACCCATGAACCGCAAGATCATGACCTAAGCGAAAGTCGGACACTCAACCGACTAAGCCACCCAGGCACCCCCTTCCCTGCTGCAGTCTTGTAACCCGACAGTCCTACCATATTCCTTTGGTTCCAAGAGGAAGCCATTCGAGTTCCCTTATTTCCCCTGGAGAGAGCGTGGGTACAGTTGGTAAGGAAAGGGACCCCTTAGGGGTCCTCAGTTTTACTGTCTGCTACTGGAGGCTGATCTTCGTGGAGGGTTTCTGCCAGGGAGCTGGGCAGTTCGATGTGAAATGAATCATGGAGAAGAGAACCGCTTTGCTGTGAGAGGGGCTTCCTCTGGCTAATCACCATCCATACCGCCGCGTTGGGGTTAACGTGTCCCAGCCTCTGCCACACACGCGGAGCCCGCACTCCTGCCTATCTGGAGAAGTTTCTGGACATCTCTAGAATGGTTCGCTTCCTACCTTTCATGCCTGTGGGCGGGTTCCCACAGCCTCCTGAGGCATTTCCTCTCAAGTGGCCTTTAGTCTCCCCACCCCTTGAAATGACATGCAACAGCCTCCTCAGATACTTCTCCTCAGGTACCACCCTCCTGCCTATGTCTTTCCTCAGTCACCTTTCTTTTCCTTTAATACTTTTTTTTAAGTTTACTTGTTTATTTTGAGAGAGAGAGAGGGCATGCGCACAAGTGGGGAAGTGGCAGAGAGAGAGAGAGAGAGAATCCCAAGGGGGCTCCATGCTATCAGTACAGAGCCCGACGTGGGACTCGGACCCAGTAACTGTGAGATCGTGACCTAAGCTGAAGCCAAGTCGGATGCTCAACTGACTGAGCCACCCAGATGCCCCTCTCGGTCACCTTTTTTTTTTTTAATGTCTATTTTAGAGGGAGGGGGAGGCAGAGTACAAGCTGGGGAGGGGAAGAGAGAGAGGGAGACACAGAATCTGAAGCCGGCTCCAGGCTCTGAGCTGTCAGCACAGAGCTTGACGTGGGGCTTGAACTCCAGAACCGTGAGATGATGACCTGAGCCAAAGTCAGATACTCAACCGACTGAGCCACCCAAGCGCCGCCCACCCCTTTCAGTCACCTTTTTAAGTGGCTTCTGCAAGATTCCAACCTTCATCAAGGCCAGATTCTATTTCCTGCCCCCAGTGTCCGACGTGTGGCCCATCTTCTCCCCTCAAAGGCAGAACGACTTGGTGCACCTGCCAAAGAGCTGCACGTGTGCTCGCTGGCACTGGCTGGCGCCGTCCGGGCACCTCGACAAGCCAGTCGGCCTTCCCCTCTGAGGAGCCTTCCCGCTCTGTGATTTGAGGGCCTCGGGAACAGCATCCGGGGCAGAGAAAAGGGCCCCGGCCTTGGAGTCTGAGTTTGACTCATGGACCTCCCGTTGGCAGTAACGTTGTGGCCTCGGGTTGCAAACTCCCGACCAGCTGGTTCTGTCTCAGAGGAAGGCGGCGGGTTGGCCAGCACAGGTACGGCAGTATGGGCGCCCCAACAGAGGTCTGTCCCCAGAAAGCATGGCTCCCTTCACACCTCCCCGGTGCCCGAGTCTGGGAGAGTCTGGGGGAGTCTGCTCGGAGCTGCGAGGGCCTGTTGCAGAGACGGGCCGGGTGCTGGAGGGGGCCTGCGGCTTATCTGTGTGACTGTCCGATCGCGGAAGCGGAGCTCATCAAACTTCCACATGAACAGCAGTAGCTCCTGTGCTTGAGTGCACTCGGCCCGTGCCAGGTACGTGCAGTAACCTCGGCAGCGGAAACTGATTATCCATCGGTCACACGAGTGTGGAAACTGAGGCTCAGAGGGGTTGAAGTGCTTGCCCGTCACAGAGCCAGGGGCCAGGCCAGGAGCTCAGGCCTCCCTGCTCGGGCTTTGGAAGAGATGTTTGTGTTGGAAGCTTGGCATGAGCTCGGGGACAGGTGGCCCATCCAGAGGGGTGGGCCCCGCGGTTGTTTGGACTCCGGCCCCACCTGAGTTTGCTGTCTGTCTGCCGGGGCCCGACCCCGGCTTTCCCCTCTCTGGACCTGGCTTCCAAGGGCCCCTAGCCATCCCCTGCACCCTCCTCCTGGGTTAGCCGTAGACTAATCCCTTTTCCCATTAGGTGAGCCAAGACAAGATTAGGGCTTTATTAAAAGGAAATTAAACTAGGAAATGAAAGGGTAAACAAATCCAAAACGAGAAAAAAACAGCAGCAGCAAAGCAGATGAGTTTGCAGAGCGCAGCTCTTGATCCTAGCAGGGGGAGCACCTCCCGACAGCTTGGCGTGACCTCCAGTGGGTGGCTGTCAACCTGTGGTCCTTACCCTTCACCTGCCCCTCCGGCCCGCCGTGGCCAAGCCCATGGCTGTGGTGGTCAAGGCAGGTGTGGTTCTCCGGGGACCCCGAGGGCCATAGTCTCCATCACCTTAACTGTGTCAATCCCTCCTTAGCCCCTTCCCGAGTCTCGTGTGCAGAATGCAGCCGGCTGGCCAGCTGCTCCCTGGGGAATGGACCCAGGTAATGATTTGCACCCATCTCGCCCCTCAGTGGGGGGAAGCGACGTTTCACATTCCTGTGTGTCCTGCTTCCCAAGGCCGCACCTGCTTATGTTTGCTGCCTCTGCCCTCTCTCATTCTTCTGTTTGTCTAATGGCTCCCACTTGTGTTTTTAATTTTTTAAGTGTTTGTTTATTTTTGAGACAGAGACAGAGCATGAGCAGGGGAGGGGCAGAGAGAGAGTGAGACACAGAATCTGAGCTGTCAGCACAGAGCCCGACGCGGGGCTCGAACCCACAAACTTCAATATCATGACCTGAGCCGAAGTTGGAAGCTTAATTGAATGAACCACCCAGGCGCCCCGCCCTCACTTGTGTTCTTTTCTGCTGGCAGCTCTCTCCTCCTCACCTGCTCTTTGCTTGGCTGACTCCTGCCTTTTCTTTAGGCCTTATCATTAGTGTCACTTTCTGAGGAAAGCTTTCCCGGGCCTCCCGACACCAGGTTACTCAGGGCCCCTTAAGCTCCACTCATCACAGTGGTAAGTAGTTATTTCTGTGACGCCCATCTCCCCTGCCAGACTGTACACTCAGAGAAGGCCAGGATGGGGTGTGTTCCACTCGATACGGAGTCCCCAGAGCCATATGTGTCTGGAAAATACTATCCCTTCTGTCTGCTTACTCAGCCATTCATTCAAGAACTATTTCCTGAGCACCCATTGAGTATTGGGTACTGTGCTAGGTACAAAGGTACAGCAGTGAACACAGCAAAGTGCCTGCTGTCATGGTGCTTTGCAG
The DNA here is from genome assembly GCA_017311185.1 of Proteles cristata cristata. Classification (NCBI taxonomy): domain Eukaryota; kingdom Metazoa; phylum Chordata; class Mammalia; order Carnivora; family Hyaenidae; genus Proteles; species Proteles cristata. Next base: position 849,599 of record JAESUZ010003530.1, on the reverse strand, counting down.
ACCAGACTCTCTTTCCTGTTTGCTAACCGAGTGACCGACCTTCAGAGGAACAGCCATTCCTCTCAGTGGGATGATTCTAACAATGAGCGTTGCTTGCCGCCGGGTGGGCTCCCTTATGGAAGTGAGTGCCCCATCACAGGAAGCACTCAAGGAGAGCCTAGGCAACCCATTGTTGTGATGTTGCAGGTAGAGGCTTCTGAAGGTTCCATTCATGTCCTCTGACTTTCTGAAGGATACCGTGGGCTGCATGCTGCTGTGTAGCGGCCAGACGTCCAGGAAGGAAGCAAGATGAGATCAGGAAGGGGGCCGGGTGGCTGCCAAGGTAGACATTGTCTTCGTGTTTTCCTGGTGGAAGCCAGCAGGCTCCTCCTGGAAGTTGGAGCCAAACGTTTTCACTTCGTGTAAAGTAATTTCCATTTTTAAAAATATACCAGGAAAGCTCCTTTTCAAAGCACATATTTTTCAGATGATAAAAAAAAAACGATCATTTTGGAAACCACAGGAAGACATAAAGAAAATGGGGAGGAGCTTTAATTCTTCTACCCAAAGGTGATCATTGTAAACCTTTAAATTTATTTTCTGCCAGTCTTTTTTGATGAATTTTTGAAAATATATACATATATATTTTATAAATAAATATATTTTATCTAATATATAAATACATATTTAAAATATATCTTTAAAAAAATATATATATAAAATGGGATCCCATCTTCTATCTCATTCTTTTCACTTACTAGATTGAGCAGGTTTTACTTTAGGAAATGTTGTTCCACATTAAGATTTTTACCTACCGTACAGTGTTTCCACTTACGTGTTATCTGTTGACATAACCTCACTACCAATATTTAGTGGCTACAACAGCAATGATCATGATCTCTCACAGTTTCTGTGGGTCAGGAACTTGAGTGGCTTGGTTAGGCAGTTCTGGTCTGGGGTCTCTGGTCTGGGCGGCAGTCACCTGTTGACCAGAGCTGTGATCATCTGAAGGCTGGACTGGGGGAGGTGGCTTTACTCACGTGACTGGCGAGTGGCACTTTTCCATGTGGCCTTTCTGCTGGACTGCTTGAGTGTGTTTGCAACGTGGCAACTGGCCACCCCCAGAGCGAATGATCCCAGAGAGAGACAGCTGGGCAGAAGTCATGTCTTTTCTATAACCTGGCCTCGGGAGCCACACGCTGTCCCTCGAGCAGTATTCTGTTTGTCACCCAGTTCATCCTGTTTAGTGCAGGAAGACATGAATACCAGGAGGGAGGGACATTTGGAGCCACCATGGGGGCTGACTAGCACACCCTCCTCATTCTGTACCCCCCACCCTCGCCACTTAACTAATCCCTGTTGTTGCCCATCTATGTTATTTTCATTCTTTCGCTGTTATATGGAACGTACATTCCTGAAAGCACTGAGTCTCTGATGTGGTACAAGTCCCTGGACTGTGTTTGGTTTCACTCAGTCCAGCCAGGGTCTCAGAGTTACAGCCTAGGAGCAAAGTCACGAAGGGCCATCCCCAACGCTGGGCTCCCTCTGGACCACCCCCTCTACTCCTCCTCAGGTCATCCCCTGAAGGGGCAGCACTTCAGTGGGTTAGCGGGGCCCGGCAGGAAACAGAATTCTGAGACTCGAATGAAGGAACCACTTGCAGAGACATGAGCAGAAATGAGGGAACAGCAAGGTTTCAGGCACCCCGAGGCTGGCAGCAGAGATAAGCCGTTGCCACCTTGAGGCCTGAGGGGATGGGGCCACAGAGCCGCCGTGGAAGCAGGGAAGACATGCCCTAGTCTCTCCTCTGTCCACCCTCCTGGTGATGTGGTCCCTGGGGTCAGCCTCCTGGGGAAGAGAGAAGTGGGGGAGTGGGTAGACAGATGGAAAGAAGAGGGAATGGAGAATGGCCAACACACTGTCAGTCAACAGTGTGGGGACACCAGTAGGGAACAGAACAGTGTGTCAGAAGAGAGGTAACTGGGGCACTTGGGTGGCTCAGTCGGTTTCAGCTCAGGTCATGATCTCACAGTTCATGGATTCGAGCCCCGCATCAGGCTCTCTGTGCTGACGGCACAGAGCCTGGTTGGGATTCTCTTTCTCCCTCCCTCTCTCTGTCTCTGTCTCTCTCGCTCTCTGCCCCTCCCCGCTTGTGCTCTTGCTCTTTCTTTCCCTGAAAAATAAGTAAACATTAAAAAAAGAAAAAGAACAGGAGCAACTAACCCTTACCATGTTATAGATGTGGGGTAATGTTATTATTATCCATAATCGTAACAGGAGTATCACCTCTCTTGTGTTAAGTATTTTCCACGTACAGAGCAAGGTGTTACATTACAGGGCGTTCTGCACATACTCTGTCTAATGTTTATAGCCAATCTGTTAGGCACATGTTCTATGAGCCCTTCTCAGGCAAGGAAAAATGGGTTCGGAGAGTCTCAAGATGCCGCCCCAGGTTACAAAATTAGGATTGGATTCCATTGTGTGTTGCCCTCATCTCCAGGTGCTTTCCTGTCACAGCAGCGTCGGCCAGCCCAAGGGAGTGGACCGATGTGGTTTCTGTAAGAAGCCACCAATGGCTGCTTCTATACTGGAGGAATTTTTTTAAAGAAAGAATAAAATCTTGAACATACCAGCTCTCTGGACATTTGCCCAGGAGTGAGAGTATTGTGTGTTTGACAAATTGTGAGTTTTGTGCCAGTGCATACTGAGTAGGCAAGAAGAGGGAAGAAAAAAAAAAAAAGCTAGCCCTTGGAATGATGGAATGAGACGTGCCATGCTCGGCATGGTGACCTACCATGACGGAGGTCACCTTGGAGATCTTAGTAAATTACTGTGCAGAGCCTGCAGCTGATGGACCAGGTGTGCCGGCAGCCCCCAGAGGCACTTGGTCACTTGGTTCTAGAAGAAAGTCTCCCCCCCGACCTGCACCCCTACCCCAGGGCACAGGGATGAGTGTGAGGAGGACTGGAGAGACCGACGTGGAGGGTGGGGAGGGAGGGGAGATGCAATGTCATGGACTTCCTTTGCACTCAGCGTTTTGCAATAATGAAAATTACCCACCCTGGACACGTGATTAAAAAAATGTAGGAACTTCCCTGGTTGTTTTCATCTTCGTCCTCCAGATTCTTCTGGCAGAGAAGAGGGGTGGCCTTGCACTGCTGGGAAGGTCACCTAGGGGGAGGAGGGGCCAAGCTCTTCAGAAGACTTGGATCTGGCTCTTCATTGGGATCTCTTATGGCTGCAGCCAGAACCTAGTGGGTTTGAGGGGGTGTTTTTCATTTTTGCTCCAAGTAGAGAATCTTCTATTTATGCTTTAAACTCTCGGTGCCGTGATCAAAAACCTCAGCAACCTGGACACTTACGTGGACATTTACATAGCTAATCTCACCAGTCAGAAGCCAAGTCTGTGAGTGGGTCAGCCAGACATCTGCTGATCCACTCTGGAGATGCAGGCCAGGGGTAGGAGGGCCCCGCGGGAGGAGGTGATAGTGGAGATGGCAGCCTGTGTGTTTGCAAAGTCTCCAGGGCAGGAAAGTGGGGACTGGGTCCCCATCCAGGCCTTAGCCAGCCAGTGGGACAGTTCCGTATGGGCTGGAATTTGAAATCCAATTGGATTTGAGCCTAAACTGTGGGAGGCACAGTAGTGCTTGGTGAACTTGAACCCGGGGTCCTGCACACAGTAGGCACTCCCTCGGGCAGCATGCCAAGGGCCTGGTGAGTGTATGGAGTGGTTAAGAACAGAGCTTCAAGGAGCCGGAAGGCCTGGGTTTACATCCACTCACTCTCTGTGATCATGGACAAGTCACCAGTAATGATGGCCCTACCTCATGGGGTTGTTAGAAGGGTTAAATGATTTGATACTTGCGAGAAGAGCTTAACACATAGTATTTATTAGTCATTATTATTCCTAATTTCTAGCTCTATTTTGAGCTCGCTAAAATGGCCTCTTCTACCCAGAATTTTTATCAGGACCAGGTCTCCAGTTTCTCTCCTGGTTCATAGCCATCCAGCATAACACCATTGGATTAATTTCTAAATGAATCTACAGCTTTAGGGTCATTTTCTTACTTGCATTTAAAAAATTAATACTGGATGCAAGAGCCCTGATTTACAATTTGGCATCCGTTCACGTGAAACTGATCTCTGGGCTCACACTGAAAGAGTTTCACGTGAGCCAAGACTGTGACGCCCCGGATTGTTCATTTTGAAATGAGGGGTGTTTGAGGGCATATAATTTAATTAACATTTGTCGAATACCTGTTCTGTGCAGGGCACTGTGCTGTTCATCACTGTACATCTCAACAGTGAACTCCTCCCCGGCCCACCCCCCCCCCCCACCCCTGCCGATGGTTTTGAAAAGAAAAGCACTGTGAACAGAATATTAACTTGGAACTCCAGATGAAAGAAAATGGTTCCATTTGGGGGCCGGAAGAAGCCCCTGGCCCCTCTGCTCAACCTTCACCTGCAAGCCATTCCTGTCTGGGTTCCCCTGCTTGGGCCCCTCCCCAACCACTTTCCTGCACTGGGCCGGAGTAGAAGGGCTGAGCAGAAGTGATCCACCCGAGGCCATTCTGGGAGGTTTCAGTGAAACACAACTAGACCCCATGAGCCCCCCAGGCCCCGCCTCCACCTTTCCCCCCTAAAACTTTATTATTCTTTATTCCTAATTTAAAACTTAAAAAACTTGTTCTTTCTACTGCCCCTGGCTTCTTCCAATCCCAACTTTTGCTAACCTGACCTTTTTCTTTTCTTATCACAGATCTTGTTCCAGAAACTCTCAGAAGGGTATCTCACTGATCCTAGTCGTCACCTAATACAGAGTTAACATTTCACCTCTTCTCTCTGTCTCTGCAGGTACAAGGCAGGACAAGAAGCCGATGGAGGGGAGGGGGGTAGAGCAGGGATTATAAGCAGACTCTCTTAGAAGGGCTGTGAGGCATGGCAGAGGTGGAACTGGACCCAGTGCCTTTCGGCCCGTCCGTCCCACCCACCCATCCTACTTGATTGAGAGAAGTCTAACCCGGGAATAAACTAAAAGTGGCCCCAGGCAATGACAGTAATTGTCGGCAGCCAGATAATTGATCTAATTACACAAAGGAGAGCCGCCTCCTGGGGAGCCGTGCCTGTCAGCCCCGCAGGCAGCCACTGATGGGACCGTTGTCCTGGGTGGCTGGTTCTAGACCAGGTGGGGGCTAGCGAGGGGAGCCCGACAGCTCCGACCAGCCCACAAGCGATCCCTGGGGTGTCATCTTTGCAGGGGTTGTCTCTGGAGAACAGGGCGTGCATTGGGGGTAATTTAGACAAGAGTCCATGACTGTGCACTGTTAACGTGCCAGGTCCTAAATTCCTAAGGCCCGAGGGGCGCCTGGGTGGCTGAGTCGGTTAAGCGTCCGACTTTCGCTTAGGTCATGATCTCACGGTTCGTGGGTTCGAGCCCCGCATCGGGCTCTGTGCTGACTGCCAGCTCAGAGCCTGGAGCCTGTTTCGGATTCTGTGTCTCCCTCTCTCTCTGACCCTCCCCTGCTTGCGCTGTCTCTCTCTCTCCTAGAAATAAATAAAACATTTAAAAAAAAAAATTTCTAAGGCCCGAGATGGAAGACCTCGTTGACAAACCTGGTCTGGAAGAGCCACCCACTCCATCTTGGAAACCCCAACACGGCTCCCAGGTGGACATGAGGCTGTGAATTGATGAGTCTTGTTGGTTTTGATCCTGAGCTGTGCTCCCCCCTCTTGGAAGCAGGCCCAAAGCGCCTGGGGGCCACAGCCCTGCTCTGGCGGGTGCACCCCACCCACACCGTAAGCCGACTTGCTCTTCCTGGGCCCAGCGACCGCCCGTTTTGTCTGGGGAGACATTCATCCTTTTCATAAAACTGTGGCCGACAGCACAGAGCATAAAGTTGGCCATCGTAACCATTTCTAAGTCTGTGGCTTCAGTAGTCTTTTAAGTATATTCACATTGTTGTGCAATAGTTTTCTAGCTCTTTTGCATCTTGCACAACAGAAACTCTGTACCCACAGAACGCCTCCCCATTTCTCCTGTCCGCAGCAACCACCGTTCTACTTCTCTTTCTCTGAGTTCCATTACTGTCAGTGCCTCAGAGAAGTGGAATCCTATGGCATTTCTCTTTTGGGGACTGGCTTCCTTCATGTAGCCTAACATCTTTAAGGTTCATTCATGTTATAGCCCATGTCAGGACTTGCCTCTTTTTTAAGGCCAAATAATATTCGTTTATATGTATAAACTACATGTTCTTTATCCAGTCACCCATCAGTTAATATTTGACTAGCTTCTACCTGCATTTACTCTTTTTTTTTTTTTAAATGTTTATTTTTTTTTTTTGAGAGAGAGAGCACATGGCAGCGGGAAGGGGCAGAAAGAAAGGGGTGCAGAGGATCCGAAGCAGGCTCTGTGCTGACAGCAGCCAGCCCAATGCGGGGCTCAAACCCAGATACCATGAGATCATGCCTGAGATGAAGTCTGAGGCTTAACCGACTGAGCCACCCAGACGCCTCTGCATTTATCCTTTATAAACAAGTACTTCTGAGCAGCTACTACATGGTAGGTGCCTTGTCGTCAGCCGTATGTGTACGAGTGGGCAGGGCAGCGTGTGTGAGTCCAAGTACCTGAGAAGAAAGAAAACCGCATCTCGCCTCGAGTGAGAGGGAAACAGGGACGACCGTGGCGGCAGCCCCGTAATATCAAAGTCCTTACCACGAGCCACACACTGACACAGGCACTGATCTGAGGCCTGTATTCATGTCGTCATTTTACATGACCTCACATAATCGTATCAATAACCTCATAAAGTAGGTGCTCCCCTTCTCTCCAGTGAGGAAACAGATGAAGCGACACATGCAGGTGCATGTAGCAGGTAGTGGCAGAACCAGGGTTAGAACCCGGGCTGTCTGGCTCCAGCCCTGCAGTCTCTAAGCAGCAGCTGCAGAGTCAGGTTCAAGCATGGCAGAGCGTCCTGAGAAAGCATCCCTGGCCATTACCCTGGACAGCCTTGGTGAATGGTACTCCAGACCCTTGTCCCTAACCCTGTTCCCCCCAAAGAGCTGTAGGGACCAGCTGTAAGACCTCAGGAGGGGCAGTATTTACATTTCAGTGCTGCCTGCACCTGCTGGGGGCCAAGGTGCTGCTCCCCAGGTGGCTGAAGGCCCCTGCGCCTCCGTCTGGAGCCAACTACAGATGCGTAGGTCGTTTGCCAGTTGGCAGAATGTAACGGGGTGCCATGTGAGGCCAAGGGCAGCCTGGAGTGCTGGGTGCCTAATGGCCTTTGACTGTCCTCCTGTGAGAAGGTAAGGGGTTGCCAGGCTTAAGACATTGATTTCACAAGAATTTGTTGTGCATCTAACATGTGCCAGGCGCTGGGGATGCAGAGGTGATGTAGCAAGGCCCTGATTTCACGGACAGAGCTTTTTGAAGACCGCAGCCATGGAAAAAAGGGGGGAGCTTCCCGGCTTCCCGAAGTCAGAGGGAATTCAGAATTCGGAATCTCAGGGCTTATCCTAGCACTGGATGGAAGGCTTTTCCATCAGCACAGTTTTCTACAAAGGCTTAGGGATGTGGGAGAAGCTGCTGGTGAAGAGACCCACAGAGGGACACCCACAGACTCTGGGAAGTGGCCATGGACACGCATGTGTGTGCAAAGGGCTGAACATGCAGGATAACACAGGGTGCTCCCGGCGGAGGTTACGGTTTCCCCATCCCTGGATTCCCTGAGGGAACGGCACCCTGCACCGAGCAAGAGCACAGGTCCACCTCATGGGGAAGCATCTCCTTCCTGTGAGGGTTGTACCTCCCATGCACGCCCCGGCCCAGTGCTCTGGACACTTTGGCCCATGTGCTCACTTCGGCAGCACATGTACTAAAATTGGACACTTTGGCCTGTCTACTCACCAGGAGTGAGGGATCCGTACCAGACAGCCCCGTCCCTTTGCTGCGGCTGGGTTGACAGAAGGTCACTTCCAGACCTGTGCCAGACTCTGTGCATTCCCGCAGAGTTAGCCAGGGTCACCATGCAGCCCCTCCTCCCTGTCCATGGCCACCTTCCCCAGAGTGTGGAGCTCATCACCAGCTCACCAGCCTGCCCAGCTTCAGAACCGAGATGATCACAGCATCTGCACTGTAAGCACTGAATGAAATACAGGTGAAGCGTCGGACGCAGCATCTTCGAATCAGGAACATACCATTAACTCTAACCTCTCTCCTCCTTTGGCTGCTGGCATGTGTGTTTTAGGTCTCTGTCTTATCCCTTCATGAAATTCTGGGAAATGCCGAGAATTTGGTGGGGGGGCAGGGAGGAGCATTGCATTTCACGGCTAGGAACAGTTGATGGAAATGGTGCTTTGTGGCGTTGACCCGGAAGCCTTCTGCGTGTCCTTCTTGGGGTGGGGGTGGGAGTTGAGTGGCTTTGCAGAGCTCAGAAAGGCTCCCAGCTGCTCAGTACAAATCCCCTTGACCCTGAAGCCAGAGCTGAGGGCAGGTATGTTGCACTTCACAGCATTTCTTTTCATTTGTTCCTGATTTATTTAAGAGATGCCCGCATGGAGAGGCAGCCTGCCCCTCTGGCCTCAGTAGGATGCCAGGAGATGGATCCCTTCTCTGTTCTCATTCCCTGAAGTCTGTCAGGCTTTTGCCCAGAAACACCAGGCAGGCGGTGGGAGAGGAGGGGGATCTGCCTTCTGGTTTGGGGCTCCTCAGACCGTGTGCATTTGGAAGCAGGAGCCCTCGGGAGGCTGGTAAGGTGTGTGGTGGGCGGGAGTCTCCTTCCTGGTTTTCACAGCCAGAGACCCCTAGCAAACGCCAGCCTGCCTTACCTCACTCCCTGTTGCTCAGACAGAATACCCTGGAGACTCAACCTAACAGGGAAACAATGCTCCAGGAAGTAGATAAGAGATTTGGGTAAAAAGAAGAGTGGAAATGTAATCGTTTTGAACCCAAGAAGTATGTTTGGGTTAGAACGTTCCAGAGTGTAATGGGGGTGCGCCATAGGCCGTGTTAAACCATCTCCACCATCTTGTATCCCTGTGGGGTCAGTTGGCCTGCTGGTGGAAGTCAGGGTACATGTGGCGACCCTTCAGCGGCCTGTGTGGCATCTGAACCCCACGACGTCCTCAGCCCCAGGCTCGCTGTGATTGGTCGAACCGATGCCCAAGGGGCCCCTGCCAGCTTTGCTCAGGGGACTTTGGAATGTGGCCCCCAGCTGGTGAGACGCAGAGTAACACACACCCATAAACCAGCTTCACAGCTGCAGGGGCTTCGCCGGGCGGGAGGGGGAGACTGGAGGAAGACAGCAGGCGTCCTGTATTTCTGCTCCTGCTCGGGAAGCGTTTATTGACCCCCTACTAGGCACTGAAGTGACTTGAGTCACTGAGGTGACCCCGCCCGAGTCCCTGCCTCCGGCCACACTCGGGAAGTTTCCATGTTCTGATATATGGAACTCTTACGAAAAGACAGTAGGCTGGCAAAACTCCTTAGACATCGCCTCATTGGAGCTTCATCTTTCCTGCTTTTTCACAATTGATCAAGAAAGAAAGCGTGGCTCAGGGAAGTGGAGTTACTTAAGGCCACACGGTTCACAGATGGTGGAGTCCCCCCCTCGGCTCCCGGGGCTGGGCTGCCACCGACACCCATCTGTTTCTCAGGTTACGTAACAACCGCACGGAGTCTCGGTCTGTTGTAGGAAGCATCTCGCGTGTCACCGTTTGCGGGTCTGATCTCTGGGTGAGGAAACAAAAAATACACTTTAAAGGTTCCACGTCCTCGACCGCGAAGGGCCATTTGTCTGTGTTTTCAGTTCCTGGCCGGGGATCTGCGTTCTGTAGTATAGGACTTGCTGGGTTTCGCTGCTGCCCCTGGGTGAGAGGCGTGGAAGCCGCTTGTGGACAGGGGACCGAGGTCTTCTGGGAACGCACCTCCCCCGAGCCGCATTTTCAGGAGTGCAGAATTGATCCGGGTGCCATAGCACCCTCTTTCTTCTGAGGTAGATGAGAAAAACCCCTCAGAAACCACTTGCAGGCGCTCCCCCCGCCCCCTGTGTTCTGCCTGTGAGCAGCGGCTGAGAAATCACACACGTCCAATCTCCCTGCTAGTAAAAACCGTCTCAAGTTGCTGGGACTTGGGAAGGAAAAGAAGAAATAAAACTCCCAGTGCCCCACGTGTTTGAATCAACAGGTAAGCGTGACGGCAGCTACCTGAGACGCTTCTGCCGCCTTCACCCCCATTTGCTGCCCGGGACTCGGATGGACGTGTGTGCATTTTTGAGGGTCCGGGGGCTCCGGTGTAGTGTGTCCAGAACTCACGGAGGGAGGACCTTGCTCAATGAGCCACTGTGTCCGTCTTGGCTCAGGCCGGAGCATGGTGTCCAAGGCAGCCTGGACCTGAATAAAGACACGCTTTATTTCCCTTCCAGTTGACAGAGGGGGATTTTGAAGGTAACAGGGGAAACAGAGTGAGCAGTGTTCAGGGACGCAGCCCACCTTCCCTGGTAGTTTTCCACTGCAGCAGATCCGCCGGGGCCGGCTAGCCGAGGAGACGGAGATTTTTACGAGCATGCTGCGGTGACGGGGCTGGGCGCGGGCCCAGAGGCCCTTCTGCAGCATCTCTCCGTCAAGGTTCGGGGAAGGTGTGTGTCCCCGTGTGCGTGAGTTTGGTAGGGCCACTGTAACGGAGTGCCGCAGACTGGGGGCTTAAGCAAGAGAAGTTTACGGCCTCGCAGTTCTGGAGGCCAGAGGTCCAAAATCAACGTATGTGCAAGGTTGGTCCCTGAGGGCTGTGGAAGAAACTGTTCCAGCCTCTCTCCTTGGCTTGGACATGGCCTTCTTCACGCTCACACAGCGTTCTCCTCTACAGCTGCGTCCAAATTTCCTCTGCCTGTACGGCACCAGGCATGTTGGATCAGAGCCCACCCTGATGACCTCATTTTGACAGGATCACCTCTGCGAAGGCCCCATCTCCAAACAGAATCACATTCTGAGATGCCGGAGCCTAGGACTCCCAATATGTGAATTTTGGAGGGACACAGTTCAGCCGGCAATAGGGTGTGCCTTGTCCTGCACCATCTTGTTTACCTGGAGATGTGGGAAGCAGCCCTCGGGAGTCCCTAACACTGGTACTTTATAGTGGATTGATGACTGGCCCTCCTCTCTGCCTTCTCCTCTCGTCCTTTTTCTTCCAGACATACTTTTCAGACCCCACAGCATCTAAACCCTGTTTCTATTAAAATATTGAGAGCGGCCCCTTATTGTTTGCCCCTTAGGAACCAAGCATGTTGCTCAGCAGGCACTTAGCTTGTATTAACCCATGTAACCCTCAGGATGACCCTTATCTTTCCTGTGGTGAAAACTAGGAAACCAAAGCATAGGGAACTTAAGTAACTTGTCCGAGATCACACAGCTCATAAGTGGTGGAGCTAAGACTTAAACCCAGGCTATCTGGCTGCTTTACAAACAACTTCTGCATCACTTAACAGACTCAGTATTTGACAGGAAGCCCTTCACGGCTTACCAAGGGCCCACATCTGTTCTCTCGTTGCTTGATCTTCATCACACAGAGCAACACTGGAGAGGCTGAGGAGATTGGCTTCTAACTTAGAGTCCTTTGGCTCCATGCTCAAGAATGGAGGTGATGCTCTGGGTACAAGCACAGGCTCTGGGCCCCACATCTATTCACCATTGATTATCGCCTTGGTGACTTTGGGCAAGTGGTGTAACCTCTCTGTGCCTCACTTTCTTTTTTTTTGCTTTCTCTGAGCCTTTTATTTATTTATTTATTTATTTATTTTTTTACAAATAGTTTATTGTCAAATTAGTTTCCACATAACACCCAGTGCTCATCCCCACAAGTGCCCTCCTCCATGCCCACCCCTCCTCCCCCCCACATCCACCAGTCCTCAGTTTTTGTCAGCATTCAAGAGTCTCTCATGGTTTGCCTCTCCCCCTTTCCCCCACCATTTCTGCCCTTCTTCTCCCCCTTGGTCCTCTGTTAAGCTCCTCCTAATCCTCCTATACGTGCACACATATGATATTTGTCTTTCTCTGCCTGACTTATTTCGCTCAGCATAACACCCTCAAGGTCCATCCATGTTGCTATACATGGCCAGATGTCATTGTTTCTCATTGCCATGTAGTATTCCATGGTATAGATAAACCACATCTTCTTGATCCATTCGTCTGTTGATGGACACTTAGGCTCTTTCCAGGTTTTAGCTATTGTGGAGAGTGCTGCTATGAACATTGGGGTACATGTGCTCCTATGCATCAGCATTTCTGTATCCCTTGGGTAAATTCCTAGCAGTGCTATTGCTGGGTCATAGGGGAGTTCTATTGTTAGTTTCCTGAGGAACCTCCACACTGTTTTCCAGAGGGGCTGTACCAGTTTACATTCCCACCAACAGTGTAGGAGGGTGCCCGTTTCTCCACATCCTCGCCAGCATCTAGAGTTCGCTGATTTGCTCATTTTAGCCACCCTGACTGGCGTGTGCCTCACTTTCTTCATCTGTAAAGCGGGGATGACAGTCTTTTAGGATTGTTTAGGGGAAGATCACCTGAGTGACCGGCACATGGTAACTGCCTAATAAATGTTGCCAGTGGTAATCTTATTTTGCCACTTGCCTCAAAGAGCCATCAGCCAGCACTGTCCCCACTCCACCCCCTCCCTTCTTTCATAGGCCAGAGCAGTGTTGCTTCATGTGGTGCCCCGAGCCCGCATGACTACTGAGCACTTGAAATACGGCTCGTGCGAGCTGATGCGTGCTGGCAGGATTTAGTACTTACCATACTTTGAGGGCTTCATACCCAACAATGTAAATTATCTCATTAACAATCTTTATGTTGATTAGAGGTTGAAGTGATGTTTTAGGTGTATTGTGTTCCACAAAATGTATTAAAATTAATTTCATTTGTTTCCTTTTTGCTTTCTTTAAATGCAGCTATTGGAAAATCTCAGACGGCGTGAGTAGCTCACATTATACTTCTGTTGGTTAGTACTGGTCTAGACTGTAGATGTAGATGTAGAGACCACATCTATCTTGTTTCGTATCCCGGCACCTCCCTCAGATCCTGGCCCCATAGGAGACACATGGTTGATGCTGTTTTGATTGTTCTTAGCCCAGAAGAGTCTGTTGGGTACCAAGCCAGGTTGAGGGGAAAGCCCTCGGTTCCCAAAGCTCAGGGAAGCCCCACAGGCTGGAGTTTCCAGCTCACTGGGTCACTGGTGTGGTTACCCTTGGGCTTGGCCCAGGCCAGCCTCCCACCGGTGACCAGGTTTGATGGCCAGGTCTCTGCCTCTCTTGAGGCAGCCTCGCTCTTCAGCCAGAGGGAAAACACGGCTGTGGACATCTCTTCTATTTTCAGCATGTGGGGAAACTAATTCTGCACAGAGGACATGAAAGCTCACTTTATAGGCCAAAGGAGACCCATGAAAGAGATCACTGTGCACAGCGAGCAGGAGAGAAAGGCCTGAGGGAAATTTCCACCAGGTTTGAGGTCCTCTTCTGGACTTGGCTTCTCAAGTTGAGCTCTGTGAAGATAGAAAATGTAATCCTTCTACCTCCATCCCTCCTCCACATCCCCTTCTTCCCCAAAGCAGCCCCAAACCCAGCCCTTGTAAGGGGGTGAAGGGCTGACATTGTTCCCGGACCTTAGGTCTGTGGGCACAGACCTGCTCCACGCACAGTCCTGACAGATCCCAAGATTTGCAGCCACTGAGTAGAGTATCCGGGGAAGAATTTTGGTCAAGGAATGCTGGGGCTAGATGGGTCTCAGAGAGGTCTCTGGTCCAGTCTCTACTATCTTGGATTTCTGTCGTTCTTACCCTTACTGTGACATCTCTGCTGCTGGTGAGGGCTCAGCACATAGGAGCCATGAGCCCAGCTGACTGCGTCCACAGCTTAACTAACCCGCCCCTCTTTCTTCTCACAGCTGATCTGCTTTCCATCACCACAGACCTGGCCTTGCTCCCTCACCCTGCCAAGGGTCAAGGTGATGTCCCTGAATTTATATGAACTTTGGTTCACCTATTCCCAAACCCTGATGTAGCTTGGCTCAAGTCATGTGTCTTTGAGCAAGTGACAACTTTTCGGGCATTTGGGTCTTCATCGATAAAAATGGAAATAGTAGGCACCTGCCTACTTTGCCATTGGGGTTAAATGAAATAATATATAAATAGCCACAGGCAGTGGCCAGAATGTGGCAGACGTGTGGTGAGCATGAGCAATCCTTCTGCACTGGTCTCTGACACACGCAGGATTTCCGTCCCAATGTAATGCTGTCCAGCAAAGAGCTCTCTTCCATGACATGTATGGAATGTGGATAAAGTATTCTGGCCTGTTAAATTTTTTTCTTTATTTATTTTTGAGAAAGAGAGTGTGTGTGAGCAGGGGAGGAACAGAGAGAAAGGGAAACACAATCCAAAGCAGGCTCCAGGCTCTGAACTGTCAGTACAGAGCCCGACGCAGGGCTCGAACCCATGAATGGTGAGATCATGACCTGAGCCGAAGTCCGACGCTTAACCAATTGAGCCACCCAGGGCACCCCTGGGTAAAGTATTCTGGAAGTTGGAGATTACCCGTATTTCTTCCTCCTTGCTTTTCAGAAGCCACCTGTCCTTTCTGTTTGTGTCAGGATTAGAGCAAGGAATCTTGGCAGAGAGAAGATACTGCTTTTAATTAAACATCCTGAGCCTCATTTCCCATTTGGGGATGACTCAGTGAGCTCCAGGTGGGTAGAGAAGGAAAGCAGGAAGTCGTTTTTAATAGAAGTTCCAGTGGTCACAGGGATTACTAACTGAAGTCGGGGATCGCATCGTGAATATGGTGCCTGGCATATAGTAGGATTTCCGTGTCTCTGTATCCTTTGTCTTCAGTGTGGTGCCTGACGCAGGTCATCAGGGAAGGGAAGAGAGCTTGGGGTCCTAAACCTGGGTTCAAGCATCAGCACTGTCTCCCCTTACCTGTGTGTCCTCAAGTGAGCCACTTTCCATCTCCGAGTCCCAGGTCTTTCTCGTCTTAAGAATTAGGAATCGCAACTCTACCTACTTGGTGTAGTGATGAGGAGAATTGGGTAACTGAATGAGAGCGCTTTGAAAATGGCAAACCTCCATAGCATACTAGTTTCCCGTCCTTAATTATTGTGGTCAATGATAATAATTGTGCCTCTCTTTTATTTGATGTGGGTAAATATTAGTCAATTCCCAGTCGTGATTCAGACTGGATGTTTTTCAAATAATACAGTCTCTAGGCCATTTCTCAACTCTTGCAAGCGAATATTGATCACGTTTGCTTTCTGGAGGCAAACACTTACATTTCTTCCATCCTTTATTCCTTTTTGCCTGATCCATAAACGATCCCCAGCTCACCACGGCGCCAGATGGGAGACTGGGGGGCTCGTTCGAGAAGAAAGAAAAAGCTCTTTGAAAAACTGCTGATGTAGAGTGTTTATTTATTTTCAGAGGAGGAGGGTGGGTCTGTTTTTGTTTTTTAGGTGTAATGCAAGTAGAGTTTATTGCTACTTGAGCTTTTAATTGGTTTACTAATATTTTTTATAGCTTCTTATTTTAATGTTTACAGGTCCCCAGATGCCGAGATTTACTGACATCCGTGAAGGGATTGATAAATGATTTAGTTGAAATAGCAAAACTGGAGGCATTGTATGAATTAGAAATTGTGCCATGGAGCCCACTCTGGAGCCACTAATTTGTTTAATGTGATTTGCGTTGCGCAGCTGTTCCTACCATAGTCACAGGAAAAACAAGTATCAACTGTTCCCTAGCAAAGAAGGAGGTGCCCAGCGGGTTGGGGCCGGGCCTCTAGAGGACGTCAGGTAGGGGCTGACGGGCTGGTCTGGGTTAGGTCTGCAGGGCAGATTTCCTTCTGGATGTTTGGGGAAGCCCTTCATCTACTCTGCCCTCACCTCTGTGTGACTCCATTGAGGTTCATCTACGTGAATGGAGAGGAAGACAGACTCCTTACCCCCACAGCATTTCAGGGCAGCTGGGGAACTTCTGCAGCTTCACCCTCATGCATCAGCTGGGCTTGAAACCCTCAACATTTCTTTTCGACCTCCTGATTGTCTACTGTAAGGCTTATTCCAGTGGGTTTGTTCGCTAGGATTTTTTCTTCTTTGGCACCGTCAGATTTCTTGCAATTTCTAAATTTCCTTCTAGCATGAAAGAGGTCTTTGTTTATTACAGAAGATGCAGAAAACACATATGTATCAAATGAATGAACTAGAAATCACCAGTAAATCCATCATGCAGAAATAATCATTGTTAATAGGTTTGATAAATATTCTTCCAGACTTCTCTGCTGTACGTCTTTGTGTGTTAAAAAAAAAAAAAAAAAAGGGACACAGAGAGCCCATATTTTTTTGGTAGCCTGTTCTATTCACTTATCATTTTTGAGCAGTTTTTCTCCATAATCATCAATGGCCTTGCTTAGGCTGGTATTCAAAAGGGCATGGGCAGACTGACTCTAAAAACAGGAGTATCTCACTGGGAAGGGCTTGCCTAAGTGCATTATGTCCTTGCGGAGAGGCGAGATTAGCTGCTGTGCAATTCTGTTTGTGTTGCTTCAATGTCATTTCAAGGGCAGTGAGGTAACCATCTCCCTTTCGTTAGCCATTTGAGGTGCCGCTCTTAACAAGTTCCTAAGGACGGCTCTGTTATTCTTGTTCCCTTACTTTCTTCCGTCTGAACATTCATTCATCCATCCAAGCTATTGTCTGTCTTGTCTTTCCTTACCTCCAAGTGCCATCCATCATCCATCCTTCATAGGTGTCAGTATCCTCTCCTATGTCACAGCAGCTCGGCTGTGCCAGGCATCGTGTTTGGTGGTAAGGAGGCAGAAATACATGATGCAGGCCACCTAAGCATTACCAGTCTCCTTCCAGAACTTTCATCCACCCTGAACCATGAGATGGTCACCTCCATCTTATCTCCACCATGAAATTGAGCCTCCCAGCCAGCTGCCTGGCAGATAACAGGGGTATGGCAGGTAGTTCCTCCTGTACAGTGGAGGCATCTCTGTATCACTTCCCTTCTCTCAGTCGCTAAATGCCAACCAACCCCATATAGCCCCGTGCTCAGGGCGACCAGCAGATAAACTGAATAGGAGACCAGAGGGTGATGGGGCAGCAACATGGTTAGAAAGCTGTTTCTCAACACAGCTGTTACGTAACTCACCTATCAAAGGATTGAGGGGTGATGACCAAAACCTTTCCGATTATTTTAGGTTTTCTTCTTTGCTGTTGTTGTTTCTTAAGTGTGGTCCTCTCAGGTCTGTGGGAGACAGCAAGGCTATTCTGTTAAGGCTTAAACAACATTCCCTTCCCTCATGGTTCAGGAGAAGCATGGCTTTGTGTAAAAAGGTAAGATTTATTTTTGCCAGTAAAACATAATGCAGCACCCAGCTCGGCCCCAGCGTCCAGTGGGCGGAAGTACCTCACTGGACGCCGGCAGCGGTTCCTGTAAAATGTTACAAGTGTGAACAGTCCCTGCCTCCCCCGCAGACGGGGTAAGGGGGCTGCGCTTTTTCCAGGGAAGTGGGCTTGTTTCTTTTTATGGTGCCATTTCGACTTCCTGAGACCGCCATAGATTTATAAGGAAATACTTCTTCCAATGGACCTCAGTGATATATATCCTAAATTGTCGCGTGTGCCACTCGTGAAATTGCCCAAAGTGTTCCATGTACACGTTTCCATGTCACCGACGCAGCCCTGTTGATTCCATTCATGACACTATGCCTTACGTGGCTTCTTAAAGATACCAAAATACTTTTAACAACCCCAACCCTGAGGGAGACCTCAGAGGTTTAATTTTAAAGCGAGGTGGCCAAGGCCCACGCTATTCAGAGAAAAACAGACAGCGAGTCCTTGCTGGGCCCCAGGGCCTCGACGCACCACCCAGTTAGGCAGCGACCTCTTCCGCACACCTTCTCATCTTCATTTCAGCTCCCTGCTGCCTCTTTGGTGATCTGACCACTTGAGGTTGATCGCAGACTTAACAGAATTAACATTGAGATGTGGAATCGAAGGACCTGGACTTGAGGTCCAGCTCTCTCTACCCCGTTTATTGTTAGCTCTGTGGCCTTGGTTACGTCCTTCTCTTCCTCTGGGCTGATTTCTTCATCTGCAAAACACAGGTGTGATCATAACACTCATCTCAGGATGTGGGGGGAAATAGAGCTTTTGGGGGGAGCAAGGACCAGTTTAGGAAGAAAAGGCAATCCCACCATCTGAGCAACGCTTGAAAATGCATCGTAGTCTCAAAAGTCTCTCCGCAAAGTGTGTCATTTGAGTCTGGAAGTTACAAGTGCGGGCCCTGGGGTCACACTCCCTCGGTGCAAATCTCCTTGGTATTTTGGGTAAGTTGTGTGACTTGTTGTGACTTTGTTTCCTCTCTGTATAAACTTGGGGTAATAACTCCTCAGTGAGAGCACTCAGATAATGACCTTACAGAACTAATCCTAAGTGTCTGGCACATATATTCAATAGGTTTAAGTACTAGTGTCCCTAATTTTTAATGTTTTTATGCCTATTAAAAACTCTGCGTGTATATTTGAAACAAAAGTTTCTAATTTTCTCTGGATACAGAGCAAATATCCATTTTATATCTTCCTACTTTCCATCCTTGCTTTCTTCTTTCTTAGCGTATTTAGACCAACATATAAAATTGACCTTGGGAAACTTTTTGAATAGCTATCAATTGTAAGTTCTGTTTGGGTAGGGGGTAAAAATATATTTAATACTTTAAAATTGTGCCAAGCATAGGTTCTCTCTCCCTGCAAAACACCTGAGCTGGTTTCCTCAATCTTACCAAAAAACAATTTAGCTTTGGATGGAGGCAGGAATAGAGAAATTTAATAAAGGAAGTTTTGGGTTCCCCCCCCCCCAGAAATGCAATACAGAAGATCAGGGGTTATTGTGAAACATGAGGACCTGTGTGGCTCCCTTGGCCCAGAATTCTGCCCTGCCGAAGCAAGATTTTATTAAGATAAGACTGTCCAATTTCCTCCTATTGTTCTTGGGACCCTGCATCCCTGTAAGTCATTTACATCTGTCTGCATGTTGAATTCTAGAGGGTGTGATTATGGACAAATAAAATAGGATGAAATAATATGCGCGGCCGGCTCCATTGGTATTCAAATTTGGTATTCAAGGCTCAACATGCCTGAAATACAGATTTTGCTCTGAAATACAATGGATGGCCAACAAATGTTTCTTGATTAAACAAAGAAGGAAAGAATGGGAAGGGAGGAGGCAGGGGAAAAACGGGGAGATGGAGGGAGTCCAGTGTAAAGCGGTAGGTTGGGAGGCAGAGGCAGGGTGAGGTCTGAGAACCACCCACCCTGGCCAAGGTTTACAATACCGTGTGAGCTGCTACCCCATCATCTTCTCCAAAACTGTGCCAATGGGAGCCAGAGAGCTCGCTCGCTATCGCTCTCTCTCTCTCTCTCTCTCTCTCTGTCATATTCCTTCTGCCGTGTCTGGGACCTGGGAAATGATAGGTGCCTTAAAAATCCTTGTTGAATAAAATCCTTCCATTGACACGACAGCTTCTTAATGAATATAGCTGGTTTCACTTCTGGAACTTGTGTGTTAGTTGATTGGACTGTATTTTAAGAGGTAAGTGGGCCCTGACTCGTCCATAAGAACCATTCAGTTCAGTGAATTTGGTCCAGCAGGGTCTCTGGTCCTTCATGGTCCTTGTTCCCTAACTCTCCACTATAGGCACCCTCTGTCGTAAGAAGTTGGCAGCATCCTGGTGCCTCCAGGCGGTCCCCCTCCCTGACCGCTATTTACATAATAAGGTGTGTCCGGCAGCCTCCGCCCTCCGTGGGTTGGTGCCCTGTGTCACTTGGGCCATCCAGCTCACAGACTGCCCACCAAGGCCACATCGTCCATGGGGTTTGCCAGGACATGGCTTCGGCTCTAGATAAATGTCATGCAGTAATGACACACGTGTTCTTAAAGACGCCGGCGCTTAGAGTTTTATACCAGCCCTTACCCTGCATCTCAGTGAGGCCGGGTCTTGCCCTTTGTTGGGAAGGGGCCCTGTGGAGACAGAGGACAGTGTTGGATGGGTGACCCTGACTTCTCCACGCTTGAATCCGAGGCAGAGTGTGATAGCTACAGGAGACTCCCGTGCCCACCCAGGCACTACTGGGTGCTTCCTGTTCATTTCTGACCTTGGGCATCCGTGAGCGTCCTTGGGACTCAGTTTCCTCATCTGTAACATAGGGACAGGAATGCTAGAAGGTGGGGAGGAATGAAAGGAGCACGTCCACTTCCTGGCACTGCCTGAGGGCCCAGGTGATGTTGGTCATTGTGGTCCCACATCCAGGTCCTCTGGAGGGCTTTTCAGATCCCTGAGATGCCCTGACCGACTGAACCAGAATCTTTAGAGGTGGGTGACCAGGGGTTCCTATCTTTGAAAGTCCCTGGAGGTGATGTGTGTGCTCAGCCAGGGTTCATGGGGTCTCTTCTTCTGGAGGTAATGGGGCCCCACAGCCAGACCCACAGATGCTGTGGTCAGAATACCTGAATTACAGCCTCAGCACTCCCCACCTGCTCCCAGCCATCTGCCAGGAACTTCACTGCCCTGGAGGTCAGTTTATGCAACAAGAAAATGAGGACAGTATTAGCAACCCCCACCCAACCCCCACCCAGGGCCTTATAGGGATTAAATGAGATAATATGTGTCAAGTTTTTATAAAGTACCTGGCACAGAGTAAGCCTCCAAGTAAGTGGTAAGCAGTTAATACATATTAACTCCTTTCATCTTTCTAACAATCCTAGAGAGTAGGTGCTATCATTATCCACAGTATATAGAGAGAGAGACAAAGGCAGCCTTTATGTAACTTCTCTAAGGTCGCAATTGTTTGAGCCTACTCCCCGGAGACACCATGCTCCTCACCATGACACAGCACAGAACATGCCAGAATGAGCTGTCAGAGTCACCGGGATCTGCCCAGCTAAACAGGCTGTGATCGCCTGGTCCATGAGCTGCAGCTGACCACACAAGTGGACATGGAATACATTCTCTGGAAATGGTATTTATTTATCTGGGACTAGAGATCAGCTGTGTGGTGCAGAAGGGAAGAGGCATTGCAGATCCCTCCCTCTTGCTGGTGACCATTTATTGCGCCCCCGCCCCCACCATGGACAGCACTAATTTATACGAGTCTGATAGCAGCCTTCAGAGATGCATGGGTCGTGGAAGAAGAGGGAGAAAGAAAGCTCATCCCAAACCCACACTTCTGGGAGGGAATTGGATTCTGGGAATGTACAGCTCTCCATGAACCGTTCCCTTCTTTGGAATCAATACAGTGTTTCCCTGTAAGAACATAGAGAAGCCCCAGGCGACACTGGGTTCCAGAAAAGAAGGCATCCTCAGCCAGCCACCCCAGCCCTGACATTCTCCCTCCGCATTTCTATGGGCAGGAAAACTGCCCCCAGGAACGAAGGAAGTTTCTAGCTCCAGCGATCCTCAGACACATGCGACACATGCACTCCGGTGCAGGCATAAGCCTGTACAATTGCCCGCTCTGTCTGCTACCAGCCAGCTGGGCTGAATGTTCTCAGGCACCCGGAGACTTTTCCTCCCCCATTCCCCGCCCCCCTCCCCCTTCTCCTGCCCCGCTGGCTCCACACCCTCCTGAATGTTCCATTCTAAACCAGCCACAATCGGGAGCCTGTTTCTGTGCTGGGAAAAAGAGCAGCGTGAAGGCTTTTAAACTTGCTGGGTAATTTAAGGTATTTGTCGCTATTTGGAGAGCTTTGCTTATTTTCAATCCATTCCCCCTCCAGCTTTCAGAAATGGTACAAATGATTATTATTATTTTTTCCTCTGAAAAGGATGCTTCTGGGTCCTTCCGCTGCCCCTGAGGCTGGATTCGGAAGTCAATCTCCAGACCTGGGTGTGTGAGCCAAGGTTTTGTTCATTCTTCATTCAGGCTGTCCCTAAACAGGAATTGGGCATCTCCCCATTCCAGGTCAGATGTGTGTCCTTCCTGCGCCGGACTGTGAGTGTTTCCGACACAGAGAGCAGCCAACTAGAAGTTAGAGAGCATGTGCTTTGGGTCCGGGCTGACCCTGAGGTGGAGTCATGTTCTGTCACAGTTAGCTGTGGAACCCTGGGCACAGTTCTCAGCTTCTCCAGAATTTGGGTTGTCATCTGTAAAATGGGTGTGATAACAGCTCCTACCTTCTTGCTTTAGAAGTTAGGCAACCTGGGTTCGAATCCCAGCTCTGCCCCTTGCTCATTCTGTGATCTTAGCTTCTCTGTTTTCTCAGTTCTCTTTAAGTTGAGGGTAACAGTAAGTCCTCAAAAGGTACTGAAAAATAACTGTGTTAATGTGTATATAAAGTGCTAGCTAGTGCCCGGCCCACGGAAAGTGCTCCATGCAGCCAACGTTTATAGGGGGAGAGAGAGAGCAAATACGCATGCACACTCCCATGGCAAGAGGCACTTGATGAATCTAAGTTACTCTCCCCCTCCCTCTTTTCCTAAACGCTAAAGAAGCCAACAGCTGGACGGTGGCGGAAGCTTGCCAAGAAATCAGAAGAATCTGTCCCTCTGCTCAGCTTGCTGAAGGTCTTACCCAACTGGGAGAGGAAGGAGAAGGTGTCCCCTAGCCAGCTGTACCCTGGCAGGAACAGCCCTCAGAAGGTCCCTGGTCTGCTGACTCCCCACTGTCTTTGCCATGGACAGGGAGACCCTCCCTTGGAGGTGAGCAGCAGCGACTGTCCTCAAAACCCAGAGCTTCCCATGCTCAGAATCTCCAGGTGGTGTCTGCCTGATACCCACTCTGGGGCAGAGGGGTCCTTCCTTCCTTTTCCGTTGAGGTCCCTCCCTGAACTGCTTCCCACTAGGTCCCCGCTCAGCCTCCTTCATGGACCCGCGCTGTCTGTCTGTGTGTCTGTCTCACACGCACTCCCAGCTAATGTTTCTGCCTCAGCCTTCTCAGTCACTCTGATAACCCACATGAAACCAAAGCAAAACTGGTTTTCCTGACCTGCTTTCTATCTTTTTTTTTTTTTATGTTTTATTTATTTTTAGAGAGAGAGAGAGTGAGCAGGAGGGTCAGAGAGAGAGGGAGTCACAGACTGAAACAGGCTCCAGGCTCTGAGCTGGCAGTCAGCACAGAGCCCGACGCGGGGCTCGAACCCACGAACTGCGAGATCATGACCTAAGTGAAAGTCGGACGCTTAACCGACTAAGCCACCCAGGCGCCCCCTGACCTGCTTTCTAAAGGTGACGGGCACAGGAGAAAGCCTGAAGCGCTTGTATGGAGATGAAAAGATAATCTCCAGCTTGAAAGTCTTGAGTTAAAACAGTGGCCAATGGCCAGTTTTATCTTTACTCCTTTACACGGGATGGGGACAGATTACCTTTCTCCCTTCTTTCTCCCTTAGTTTACATATCATCTGCTGGCCTCCTCCTCCGGGAAGCCTCTTGTGATCTCTGTAGACAGCAGTTTTGTGCTCCTGTGAGTCTAACCAAGGGTCACAGAGGGGTAGATGAGAGCCAGTCTGCTTGATCAAAATCTTGACCCCACAGTGATTTGCCTGGGTTCTACCTTAGTCTCCTCATTTGCAGAATCGGGGCAATAATAACCTGCTTTTCATAGGGTTGTTAGGAATACTTAGGGAGATGGTCCATGAAAAGTGCTTAGAATATCTGGCCACGTACCATTACCATTACTAGTATTATCATTATTTTGTTAGACTGGACCGTAATCAGTGATTTACTTGTCTACTTCCCCGAAGGGTCTGGCAGCAGATTAAGAGCCAGAAGAGTATCTTATGCAACTGCAGAGGACGATTGGCGTGTAGAAAAAGCCAGTTACAAGTGAGGTGTTACTTTGTTTAGAAAAGATTATTTAGAGAAAGGCTCTCTTTTGCTTACACTTTCAGACATCTTGCCCAAGCTTAATTTGTTTCTTTTCTCTCTCTTTCTTCCCCCATATTACGTAAAGTGAGGAGAGTCTTTCCATAGCTCCACGGAAGCCCCTGTGTTCCTTATAGGTGTGTGGCCCTGGGGACACTGAAGTTAGCCAGCAGGGCAGGGACTCCGTGATTTCCTGTCTGTAACTGGGGTCGCCGCCGGCGTTTCTTCTGACTGGTCATACCGGGTAGAAAATATTGTGATCATCAGCCCTGGAAGAAAAAAAGGCTACAATTTCTGCTCGGACTTTATGTGTTTGATATGATTTAGGTACTAGCCCAGGCTTTTGACCCTTGACTGTGAAAATGCCAGCCTGGCACAAAGCGGGTTGTTTCTAGAAGCGCAGTGAACGAGGGATGAGCGGGTGCCTGCAGGCTCCCTGAGGCCTGTCTCGTCCACACAGTGGGGTGCAGATTTCAGGAGGAGGAGTTCGTGGATCTCAGGCACACAGAGTAGCAGCTGGCAGGAGTGACAGGTACACCCGCACTCTGGGGCCCGGCTGTCCCAAGGGTCTTATTAAAGATGTGCACGTGGAGAGGGCAGGAAGCGGCAGATAGCTCCAGAAACACAGAATGAAGACGTTGTTGTGTTCTGCTTCCCAGCAAATTTGGCCGAAATGCTACAGAAAAAGCCTAAAGGAAACCCACTTTATGAGCTGTCTCATGACTCATGTCCATTGATTTCGCGAACAAGCGTCTCTGAGAGCCGCCTGCCTGGCTGGCCCTGGGCTCCTTTAGTAGAATATGTGAGTGTGGCTGGCTTCAGACGCCAGTCCCACCTCCAAAGAGACCTGGGGAGGAATAACCTCCTAGATTACTCGTTGTGATAGGCAACTCAGTATATAACAAGAAGTGTGTACAATGCTGGGCAGTAATCCTGGCTGGAAAACTGGCTCATTATATTGACTTCAAGTCTTCCTCCTCCAGCCTCCAGCCAGTGAACCTCCCCTGGGGTTTCACATGCCACCAGCAAGGCGCCTCTTCTCCCCACTGCTGCCACCCACACATCCGGGCCTCCAGATTAGCCTGAACTCCTGATACAGACCCATCCCTTCCCTGTGACTTTCCCGGGGCTGCCCTGACAAGTGACCATAAACCACGTGGCTTAAAGCAACAGAAGTTCATTCCTTCGCAGTTCTAGAAGCCGAAGGATGAAATCATGGTGTCGATGGGACCGCTCTCCCTCTGGGAGCTTTAGGGGAGCACTGTTCTTTGCCTCTTCCAGATTCTGGTAGCTGCTGGCTTCCCCCACAGCGGGGGCTGTGTCTCTCTGCTTTGTCTTCACATGGCCACTTCCCCCTCTGTTTCCTATAAAGACATTTGTCATCATGGGATTTAGGGCCCACCCTGGTGATCCAGGAGGGTATCCTCATCTCGAGATCCTTAATCGCATCTGCAAAGACCCTTTTTTCCAAATAAGGGATCACTCACTGGTTCCAGGAATTTAGATTGGCTACGTCTTTGGGGGCTACCTATAGCCCGTTGTACTTTCTAATGGGGAGGCTAGTCATGTGGGTTAGTGCTGACTGGAGGAGGTTTTCTATGGTGAGCTCAAAGCTTTTCTCAAGAATAAACATCTGGGGATATCTATTTCCAGGTGTTTGACTTAACCAAGTTACTTAACCCCTTTGGGCCTCAGTTTCTCCACCTATCAAGTGGGAATGGTAATAATAGGTGTTCCCCACCGACATGCGTATAGTGTAGGGTGCTCTTTGCCACGTAGCAAGTACTCTCTGAATATTAGCCGTCGTCAGGGTGATACCATGCTGGCATCATCATCACCACTGGAACTTACCTCCAGACCACTTATTTCACAGCCATTAGAGTTGCCTAGTATTGCCTTTTATGCCTCTGTTTCTTGGCTTAGTGAAAATAGGGTGGAATTTGTTGCTGTGTGACTCTGGGCAAATTCCTTACCCTCTCCGAGGCTGGTAGAGCAGGCCCTGGAATGGCTGCTGGAAGACCAAAAGGGGTCCGTTGTGGGACCTACGGCTTACGTCAGCCCATGCTGGCCGAGCAGTGAGGGGACCGCTTATGTACAGCCGGCTGCTTCTCCATGAGCATTGGTGGCTTCTTTCCTCTTTCCTCCCTGCCTGTGCCTTTACGGCTGCTTGGTCTTCCCCGCTGCGCGCTCGCCCCAGGATGTAGAGAATGGCTGGCAGTTCGTTATAGTCACTTTTCTCCCCTGAGCCCATTTGTCTTCTGTTCCCAGCCACGTAAGGCTGTGCTTTCCAGATCGCTGTTTCCAGACCCGGTTTTTGCTGGCATGCGTGGGGAGGAAATTTGGTAGGGTCCAATCAGCCTTAGCTCTTCTGTTAGCTTAAAGGTTTCCAGGGAAATTCTAAGCTGGTGTGCTTAAAACTCCAAACCGTTCATGAAAATGCCACATCGTTTCCCTCAGGTCCGTCCTGGTGAGCAGTAACCAGATCATAACTCCTATAGTAGCTAACGTGCCTATAACGCCAGCCACCCTCACTCTGTGCCCAGCACATTCTGAACATGTCACGTTCATCCCCTCATCCGCATGAGGAAGGAAGGTCCTGTTCTAATCCCCATTTTACAAATGAAGGCATGAGCGAGGCCCCACAGGGTGTCAGTAACTTCTTGCCCAGTATCATGCACTTAGTAAGTGGGGGAGCTGGGGTTTGAAAGCAGGTACTTAGAGTTCAGCCTCTGTGCTCTGAGCCATCACACAGGACTGTCCCTCATTGAATGTCTGCAGTGATTTCCAGGAGATGCAGTTTCAAAAATGTATTATCAATTGAATGGTGAATGGCTTTTCCTGTTAACTGAGAAATCTCCATCTTTGTCGGCAGATTAGAACATTTTCTTTGCCCCTGTGGCTTGAAACTGGTGTAAATGTTTCCCTTAATGGTTTTTTACAGTTGAGGATACAATGGTCTGGTTTTCTTAACCCGTGTGTGGCATCAAAAGATGATCTTTCAGGGGCGCCTGGGTGGCTCAATTGGTTGAGTATCTGACTTCAGCTTAGGTCATGATCTCACGGTTTGTGAGTTTGAGCCCCGCATTGGGCTCAGTGCTGACAGCTCAGAGCCTGGAGCCTGCTTCAGATTCTGTGTCTCCTTCTCTCTCTGCCCCTCCCCCGCTCTCTTGCTCTCTGTCCCTCTTTCTCTAAAAAATAAATAAACCTTAAAAAAAAAAGATGATCTTTTAGAGCGCAGCTGCCGTGTGACTTGGGCAAGCCACATAACCTCTCTCAGCCTACTTTTCTCGTGTTCGTAACATTGGATACATGAAATATATATATAAAGCGCTCGGCACAAAGCAGGCCTCAATACATGAAAACTTGAAAGGTAAAATAGAAAATACTGGGTGTTTTTCTGAAGCGTGTTGCATAGCCTGAAGATACATTTTTCTTACTATGTTATGTTTTTCAGATAACTTTAGCGTAGGCGTCTCTGTTACACCACATGGTTTTAGCGGAAATCATCTTATTCAGTTTTTATATTAAAATATTCTGGGAAAATGAAAGATTATCAAAATATGCTTTATAAAGTGGAACCAGTAATGAGTGATGATGAGCATTGCTATTTATGAAGCACAGTAATTTACCATGGAAAGGGGCCTGAGTAAGAAACTGTCATGGACACCAGTTACGTAGGCTTCTCTTGTTCTTGCTTCTTGGTTGGCACTGTGAACACGCACGCTGTGAACACACACGTGCCCCCCGTACAATGGTGAAGAACGGGCACAAATTGCCTTACACAGAGCTTCGCCCTTTTCCACCCCAGGGATAGAGTCCCAGCCTTCCTGTCTTTGTTTTTCTTCTCTGTTTTGTACTTAGCTATGTGATGTCAGTAGGATGCATCACTGTCCTCAGGATCCAAGAAGTAACTGCGACCGAGAATAATGGTAGAAATAATAATGGCAGATAATAATATGAATACCAGCAATAGCAGTTGGTGTTATTAGCTGAGTGTTTAACTCAGCACCAGACGCTGTGTGAGGACGTCACTCACGGTGGTTATTGAAGAGACAGCGTCTCTGAAGTCAGACTCTTGGCCCTGAACCATGTACTTCTCTGTGCCTCGGTTTCCTTTCCTACAGTTTGGGATTAATCACATTACCATCTTATTATGTTGCTTTGAGGCTTAGATGATAAAATATACGTTAAGAGCACAGCAGATAACAGGCAGGCTGCAGACACTTGGTCATGTTAGTTACTTATTTTTATTTTTTTCTTAGACAGATTTTTAAAAATGTATTTATTTTGGTGGGGGGAGGGAGCATGCGTGGTGGAGGGGCCGAGAGAGAAGGAGAGAGAGACTCACAAGCAGGCCCAGCGCTGTCAGCACAGAGCCCGGCTCGGGGCTGAATCTCATGACCTGTGCGATCATGACCTGAGCTGGAATCGAGTCAGACGCTTAACTTCCATGTAGCCGCCCCCATGTCAGTTACTGCTCATCCCTTTAAGAACTTTCTGGGTGCACCCCAGTCTCGTGCATGAGGAACTCAGGCTCAGAGAGGCGAGGGGCTTGCTGGAGGCTGCATGTGCCTCAGGTGGGAGGCTGAGCTCAGGCCCAGCGCTGGCCCCCGAGGCGGGGCTCCCGCTCTGCACCTGGCACGTCATAGCCAGTCCTCTCGCGCAGGGCGATGTTGGATGCACAGGAGGGAAACGGCTGAATGATTGCCTTTTTATGAAATTTGCTTTTTCAGCCGTTTTCTCATTAGGGCAAGAGACTCGCCCTCCGTTGGTAATAGGATATTCGTTTCCTGTTGCTGCTAGAGCAAATTACCACACAGTAGGGGATTTAAGCCAGGTAAATGTGTCACACTACACTCTGAAGGTCAGAAGTCTGATACGGGTCTCATGGGGCTAAAGTCAAGGTGTCGGCAGGTCTGAGCCCATCCTGGAGGTTCTGGGGGAGGATCCACTTCTTACCTTTTCCAGCCTCTAGGGGCCACCTGCATTCCTTGGCTTGTGGCTACACTGCTTCATCCTCCGTTTCCCCCATCCATCTCCTCGGACTCTGAACTTCCCGCCTCCCTATTAGACACACCCTTGCGATTCTCACCCAAATATAATTAAGGTAATCTTCCCATTTCTAGACCCTTAACCTGATCACATCACAGAGTCTCCTGTTGTCATGTAAGGTCGTATAGTCAGATATTCCGGACTCTTTGGGGGCCATCATTCTGTCTCCCACAGGTGGGCCTTCTCGCTGCAATGCTCACTGTATTTTCGTGTCTTCCGGTGCTGGGTCTTCAGTGCTGGGTGGTGGTGACTTCAGGCAGATGCAGTCCCAGCCCCAACCCTTCCCCTCTCTTATTTGTGAGGCACGGGTATTTCATTTCTTATTTTCTGCTTTCTTCGTCCAAAGATGAAAAGCTTCACTACCAGTTTTGCACGCTGTTGAGCGCCCAAAGTGAAGTAATGTGGGTAAAGCGCCTGGTCCTAACTGGCCTTCAAAAACGAAAACCATTATTCTCACAATGATGACTTTTTAATCATTTTTAATGCTCCTGTCACAACACACAGAGCCCGGTGTCTTGGTAAAAAACTAACAAAGGTCATAGCACATGGATCAAGGGGCCTCTAAAAAGGGCCTCCGAAAAGCAGGAAGAAAACCAAACTTGGTCCCAATGCACCAGAACTGGACTCGGTTGGAAACAAACACATTATTCAGCTGACCAGATGATAGGTGTGAACAAGAAGGGGAAGGGGCCAAGATTAGCGTGTCCAACAGAGTATTTCTGTGAAAGCTGCAGATCAAGGCAGCCTTTTGTCACGGTGTTTATAGTAGAAGAGGCACAAGATTGAGGCCCCAGACCCTAAATAGCAACCCTGTTGGATCAGCCTTTCTCAGGTTGCATGATGTTTGCGGGAGGGATCAGGTGTAAATCTCTGCAGGTGTCCCTCTGGAAGTGGGGGGAGCCAGGAGAGATTTGAAGGGTGCAGAGCAGAGAGAGGGGAGGAGGTCCAGTCCCTGTGAGCTGTCACGGATACAGTGCGTGGCCTCCTTAGGTGCCGTGTTGCTGAGATGGGCGGCTGGAGAGTCACGTGTGAGGGGAACGGTGATTTTTACCAGGGGGCCTGCTTCGCCTCCATTCTCATCGCCTGTCACCCTGCCCACCCTCCTGTGTTCCTCAAACACGCCCAACTTGTCCCCACCATAGGACTCTGGCATTGGGAACATACATCCCTGTAGATCTCTATGTGGCTGGCTCCAAATCTCAGGTGAAATCTCACCTCCTCCAAGAAGTCTTCCCAGCCTCCCAGTCACGGGTGACATCGCCTTGCTTTATTGTCCTCACGACACTTACCTCTATCAGCAGTGACTTTGTGCTTTAATTTGTCCAGTATCCCTGTCACCACCTCCGGACCATAATCCCTAAGGGAACAGGGACCTTGGCTCCTACTTAGGGCCACCACCCCAGAGCTGGGATGCCGCCTCAGCACAGAGCAGGCATTTATGATCAGAATGGCTAATGCCCAGCACTTGCTTTGTGCCACATCTCGTTCTAAATGTCTACGTGCAGTGATTCATCTGGTTTCTCTCAACTCCTCTATTCTATGGATGAGAACACAGAGACACAATGTGATAAATGGAAAAAATCAAATGGATAGATTATTCAGCCCTGTTTGAGATATCACTGAATTCAGCAACTATATCAATTATTGCTACAGTAATTCTATATAACAAAACATCCCATTTCTTTTTTTTTATGTTTATTTTTTGAGAGAGACAGAGAGAACGTGTGTGTAAGGAGAAGAGGAACAGAGAGTGAGGGGCACCAAGGATCTGAAATGGGTCCGCAGTGATGGCAGAGAGCCCGATGTGGAGCTCAAACTCACAAAATACAAGATCGTAACCTGAGCCAAAGTCAGATGGTTACCCGACTGAGCCACCCAGGCCCCCCTCACAACATCCCATTTCTTCGTGATAGCTGTCTATGGTGCTGAGGAACAAAAGAATAAGGTTTTTTATTTTTCTACCTTGGCAGGGGGGCGGGGGGCGCGGAGGTGGATAGAGATTGTTCTTAAGAATTTCAGGGGGGGCGCCTGGGTGGCTTAGTCGGTTAAGCGTCCGACTTTCGCTTAGGTCATGATCTCGCGGTTCGTGGGTTCGAGCCCCGCGTCGGGCTCTGTGCTGCCGGCCAGCTCAGAGCCTGGAGCCTGTTTCAGAGTCTGTATCTCCCTCTCTCTCTGACCCTCCCCTGCTCACACTGTCTCTCTCTCTCTCTCCTAGAAATAAAACATTAAAAAAAAAAAAAAAAAGAATTTCAGGGCGTGGCAGCAAACGTTAATTGAACATCTGCCCTGTGTTGTCAGGCACTGTGTGACATTTTACTTTATTTTAATTTTTTTGCTGGGATTTAACCTCCGCTGTCGGGCATATTTTATTTGTAAACACCCAAAGCGGTCCTGACAAGTGTGGCATGGGCCCCATTTCATTGTGTTGAGGGAGCAGAGACAGGGAGTGAAAGAACCGAGTCCTGCTCCCCCAGCCTCGGTCCTGGTTTTATTTCTCTGCAGACCTCCGGACGGAGGCTCTACCCCTCGAGAGCATTGTGCCTCGCACATAGTAGCTGCCCCACAGATGAAAGAATGGAGCAGGGGACACTGCCCAGCCTCTGAGGGTGACACCACCCTGTTCACCTTACAGATGGGGAAAACAGGAATTTGGAAAGATTCGGTTCTAGGTCATCCAGCCGGGAGATGGGTCTAGATTGCAACTCAGCTGGCTGCAACTCCTGAAGCCAATGCTGTCTGCAAGGAGCGGGATTCGGGGTCCAAAATGTGTTCCCTGCAGTGAGGATCCTCCCCCCGCAAGGAGGCTGCCCACGTGGGCCCCAAGCACCGTCTCTCACAGGCCGCAGTCCCTCCTGGGCAGAGCTCTGGGGTGGGTATTCTGCATTAGCCTCGGTCCCACATGTGGCTCGGAGACAGAGAGAGCCCTCCAACCAAAGCCATCTGCCGTGGAGGAATGATGAGGCCAGCCTGTGTGGACTCTGCGTGGGATTTGGGGTGTGGCCGGTGTGACAGTTGCATCCCTGCTGCAAGAAAGAACGAGCCACGCCGACATCTGCCCTCGGAGGGAGCATAGGTGCCTTCCTTTCTCTTTTGCATCCATCACCACAGAGCATGAAAGCAGCTGAAACAGGTCCCCTGAGCGTGAGCTCGTCACACCATCCCTGGCTCCCGCCACAAGGCGGTTCTGAGTGTGTAGGGGAGAGGCCTCACGGGCGCCCCCTCTGTTGGGTTGTTGCTGTTTGTTTGTGTTCAGCTGGGGGGTGCGGGGGGTGGGGCGGGGTGTCAGTGTTCCCTGCTGGGCCACCCTGCAGATGGAAAGCCCGTGACACATCTGCTTCCATTCATGTGACCTGAGTCTCATTCACTCACCAGACAGGACTCAGATATGAGGACGCCGATAAGTAAGGTGGCCGAACAGTGGGGCGGCCACTCAAGGAAGGCCTCACTAAGGCAGGGACATTTATTTTTTAATATAATTTATTGCCAAATTGGCTAATATACAGTGTGTACAGTGTGCTCTTGGTTTTGGGGGTAGATTCCCGTGATTCATCGCTTACATATAACACCCAGTGCTCATCCCAGAAAGTGCCGTTCTCAGTGCCCATCACCCATTCCCCCCCCTTCAACCCCCCGTCACCCCCCGTCACCCCTCATCACCCCCATCCACCCTCAGTTTGTTCTCTGCATTTAAGAGTCTCTTATGGTTTGCCTCCCTCCCTCTCTGTTTATAACTATTTTTTCCCCTTCCCTTCCCCCCGTCTTCTGGTAAGTTTCTCAAGTTCCTCATATGAGTGAAAACATAGGGTATCTGTCTTTCTCTGAGTTCACCTAGCATAACACCCTCAAGGTCCATCCATGTTGCTACACATGGCCAGATTTCATTCTTTCCCATTGCCATGTAGTATTCCATGGTATAGATAAACCACATCTTCTTGATCCACGCATCCATGGATGGACACTTAGGCTCTTTCCATGTTTTGGCTATTGTTGAGAGTGCTGCTATGAACATTGGGGTGCATGTGCCCCTATGCATCAGCACTCCTGTGTCCTTGGGTAAATTCCTAGCAGTGCTATTGCTGGGTTGCACCAACAGTGCAAGAGGGTTCCTATTTCCCCACATCTTCACCAGCATCTGTCGTTTCCTGAGTTGTTAATTTTAGCCACTCTGACCAGTATGAGGTGGTATCTCAGTGTGGCTTTGATTTGTATTTCCCTGATGATGGGTGACTTTGAGCATCTCTTCATGTGTTGGTCGGCCATCTCAATGTCCTCTTTGGAAAAGTGGCTATTCATGTCTTAAGTCAGGGACATTTAGGTCAAAGAGCCAGCTGTGGGGACATGTGGAGGAAATCATCAGGCAGAAGGAAAAAGCAGGTGCAAAGGCCCTGCAGCAGAAGCAAATTTTGGGTTTAAAGAACCCAAAACAAAGGGTATGGCTGGACTTTAATGGAGGTGAGGAAAGGGAGGGAAGTGTGGTCAGGAGGGCAGACAGGATTCAGTCCATGGAGCCCGGTTAGACCACTAGGAAATGTGACTTTTTTTATTCTTTTTTTTTTTTTTAAGTTTATGTATTTATTTTGAGAGAGAGAGAAAGCATAAGTAGAGGAGGGGCATAGAGAAAGAGAGAGAAGCCCAAGCAGGCTCTAAGCTGTCAGCACAGAGCCCAACATGGGGCTCGAGCTCACAAACCACAAGATCATGACCAGAGCCGAAGTTGGACGCTCAACCGACTGAGCCCCAGGTGCGCTGGAGACACGTGACTTTTGAGTGCCGGGCAGAAGTTCAAGGCCTTTCCTGGCGTTCTCTCAGTAGCCGGTTTATTTCTGCTCACTGGGGCAATGGTTCCACTCCCACTGCTGCTCCAGGCAGGATGGAAATGGAGGCTCTCCCTTCTCCTCTGGCTTGTGCTCGCGCTAAGGGTCAGTCATCTTGACCTTTAACATACACCACACACTCTTATGTTCTTCCTGTGGAGGAAAACTGGACCCGCCGGGCCCGCAGTGTTGAGTGCCAAGCCCTACTCTCCTGCTGAGAACGGGGATTGAGGGGAAAGGAGAATAGATGTCAGGGTCAAACAGGTCCATGCCTGAATCTCAGTCTTGTCACTTAATGGCCGTGTGACTTTGGACAAGTCCCTCACAGTTTCTGAACCTCAGTAACAATAGCAATAGATAATACTACCTACTTGATGAGGTTGTTGTGAGGATTAATTGAGATAATAAGTGAAATCATGGCGCCGCAAAGGTAAATGCTTAATTAGTGTAAAGGTTTCCTCCCTCCAAGTCTTCTCCTGTCTGTCGTGTGGCATGTGGAAGAGGGACAGAACGTCTCCAGCTAACATCCCTGAGTGAGAATGAGCAGGCTGGAGCCATGTGACTGTGGGTACTATCATCTGAATGATTGTACACAGGAAAAGAGATTTCCACTAAGAAGGGATAAGGTACTGATTCGTGCTACAGCATAGACAAACCTCCACAGCATAACGCTAAGTGAAAGAAGCCAGTCACAAAAGACGGCATATTGTAGGATTCGATTTCATTTCTGTGAAAGGTCCAGAATAGGTAAATCCACAGAGACAGAAAGGAGATCCATGGTTGAGTGGGACTTGTGGGTCAGAATGGAGGATGAAGTTGTTGGTACAGAGTTTCTTTTTGGAGCAGCAAATATCTTCTAGAATTCAATTACGGCGATAGGTGCAAAACTCTGTAAGTAAAGACCATTGAACCATTGTATAAGTGGGTGAATTTTATTATATAAAACCTGTATCTCAATAAAGCTGTCTTTAAAAAGATGTGGCTTGAGGCACCTGGGTGGCTCAGTCGGTTAAACACCTGACTTCAGCTCAGGTCATGATCTCGTGGTTCGTGAGTTTGAGCCCTGTGTTGGGCTCTGTGGTGACAGCCCAGAGCCTGCTGCCTGCTTCAGATTCTGTGTCTCCCTCTCTGCCCCTCCTGTACTCAAATTCTGTCTCTCTCTTTCTCTCTCTTTCAGGAAATGAATAAACATTAAAATTTTTTTTAAAAAGATGTGATTTCATTACTCTCAGCAATAATGCAGTTTCAAAGTAAGACATACAAAAATAGGATCTAGGTGTTAATACAGAATTGTACCCGTTGTCTGAGAGGATTACCATGTAAGGTTTGACTCTGTTCCCTGCTAATGGGGCATTAGAATAAAAGATGGAAAATTGAAGTCAGCGACGGAATCCTTGATTTTGTGGAGGCTGGATTTCCAGTCCTTTTCAGAGTCGAGCCCTAAATGATCACAGAAGATAGAAATGATTCCTAACTCCACATTGACTTTCACTGGCATCAGTTCCAATATACATGATGAGAACCAATCATGTGTCAGCCACTTTCCTAAATGCTGAACCAGAAGGGAGCACAGTGGCTGTCTTGAAGGGTTTCCAGGGTGGCCCCGTAAATACAGGCACCCTCACGGAAGGGTGGCTCTCCAGAGAAACGGAAGCGCTAGGAGGCGTGTGTACACGTAGAAGGAGATCTATCATGAGGAGCTGGCTCACATGATTATGGGAGCTGACAGGTCCCAGTAAGCTGGAGGCCCGGGAGACACATTTCAGTTTGAGCCCAAAGGGCAGGAAAGTATTGATGTCTCAGCTTGAAGGCAGTCAGGCAGAAGGAGGTAGTTCCCTCTTACTCATGGGGAGAGTCAGCCTTTCAGTTCTATTCAGGCCTTCAACTAGCTGGATGAGACCCACCGACGTTGGGGAGGGCAGTCTGCTTTTTCAGTCTACTGATTCCAATGCTCATCTCATCCAGACACACCCAGAATAACCTGAGACCGAACTCTGGGTACCCTGTGGCCCAACCAAGTTGACGCATAAAATCAGTCATCATACTAGCCCAGT
The DNA here is from genome assembly GCA_017311185.1 of Proteles cristata cristata. NCBI lineage: Eukaryota > Metazoa > Chordata > Mammalia > Carnivora > Hyaenidae > Proteles > Proteles cristata. The sequence continues at coordinate 813,807 of JAESUZ010003530.1, read as the reverse complement.
GAGCCATCTCGCCACCCTGCAAACTGAGTTCCTAGAAGATTTGGGAAGTACTGCTTCCTGTACTTGGGAATTCAGAGAGCATGCTTGCACCCCAAAGGCCCTGATAAGTCCTGCAATGAAGGGAAACCTGTTTACTTTCCTAAGCCTGCTATTTCTCAGTCTGAGTCGTCTAGAAACACTCATCCACCCTTTTTTCTTTTTAAAATTTTTTGTTTTGATTTTTGTTTAAAAGAGAAACTGATGTGTCACTGACTATTTTGACATATGCTGAAGTTATATAATGTGGGCTTGGGTCATCCTGGAAGTATATACATATTGTACAGCATGGGGAATGGCAGGGTCCATCCAGGTGGGACCAGGTGAGGGAGCGAGAGCACCAGGCAGGCTCTCTGAGGGACGTTTCCCCTGAGCGCAGTATCGCATCCAGAGGCATTCCTCTGGCTGAGTGTGATGATGTGGGTAGAAGTAGCAGCGTGCGAAAGATCAGTGCTTCTCCCTGCCTCCAGGAAGGGCAGCGTTATTCATTATGATTATATTTTAGTTCCATCCTTGGTGACAAGAAGCTCTTACCACCAGACACAAGTGGGTCCCTGATTTCCGTCAACTCCTGCTTACCCAGCTCCGCTAGCACCTGTAATAGCTTGTCCCGGACCTTGGTACTGAAGGTACTGAAGGTACAGACTCCATCTCTCTGGAGTCTGTGTGCTTGTTTTTCACGCACTAACAGAGCGCATACAATTGGTCCTGGTGCCCTCTCTAGGCTCCGAAGATTTCGTCTTCTGGCTGATTCTTCCATGAAGCCACCTCTTTAGGGGTTGAGGGCTGCCCCTCGGGCAGTAGAGTCTTTGTCCCTGCAGGATAATGTAGCAGGAAACGCAGAGAAACAGAACTGGATCTGACGGCCGGACGCTGTGGCCACAACAGTCGGTCACTGAGCACTGTCTCAGCACCACCAGGCAAATGCCCGGTGCACCCCGTGCCCTCTATCTCTACATTGTCCAATGGAGAGAAGCTGTCCCTGCTTTCATGAGACAGGTGTGGATCCACTTCAGGAAGTGGGGGGAGGGGGGAGGTGCCACGAATCTCAAAAGGGCAACTGGCCTTTGGCAGGAAAGAAGAGAATGGGGGAGGGAGAGTGGTCACCCGCTGGAGCAGGAATGGAGGTTCCCTGGGAAAGGAGTTTGGCATCAGGAGCGGGGCTTGATGCCTCCTGGCTCAAGACCAGAGCCTGCCCAGTGAGGGATGACTCAGCAGACACACGGGACCAGTACTGAGGCCTCAGCAAAGCTGGGAACATGCTCCCCGTCCCCCAGGGAAAGAGAAAGAGAAACTTCTGATACAAAAGTCATCAGCATAGTCATCATGGGAAAAATTAGAAATGCCTTGGGCTTACGGCTGCTTTATGGTTTGGCTTTGGTTGTATGGTTTTCACAGACCTCCCAGTTTGGAGTTGCTGTGTAGTTATGTCAGGGCTGAGGACCTCTAAGGAGCTACATCCAGCTGTGATACACTGAGGCTTTGCATGTAACTGCTGGTTGCAACTCAGTGACATCAGAATAAGCCATTTGGAGCAGGTGGCATGGAGCGATTTTCCTCAGGAAAGAGTAAGAGATGGCAAGATTCCCTACCACCCACCCCCACCCAGACCTGAAAGGGGTCTGTCCTTGATTTTCTAACACCAGACCATCACCCCCAAGGGAAAGCTGTTTAAAACTCCTTGAATAGCTTTGCTTGATATTTGACTCTTGTTCCTTGCTGTCTCCCTCTGGCACATCTCGGATTAGTTAGTAGATGCTTAAAGGCTATTTGCTGAGTGAAGGAAGACATAGTGAGCACATGAGTGAATGAATGCGTGGGTGACGACAGGCATGCGTTTACATCTGTGGGAAAATCCACTACTCTTAGATACTCGTCCCTGGATTAAGGTCCATCATGCTAGTATTTTTCCATCGGGGACCCCAGCACGGAAGCCACCTGGTGAGGCGGGAGGCACGTGGTCCGGCAGATTAGCAGAAGGGCAGAGAGGTGAAGGAAGGTTCCTATGATGGTTAGCGCTTCACCGTGAGCACACACTGCTCGCAACAGAATCTGTGGAAATGTGGGAGGGGCAGGGAGCTATAGCAGAACCAGGAGGGAAGGCAGGACTCCAAATCCCCAAGCTGATGGCATTACTGGCAGGGAAGGATTACTCTTCCCGCAAGACTCTGCTCAGATGCACGGGGGTGGCTTCTCCTCAGAGGAGCACTCTTCTTTTCTTTCCTTCTTAAAGGATCAGAGAATAAATAGGACTTGGTAGGAAACACAGATGAGCAGATGGTCGGGTGGGTGTGTGGGTGGATGGACGGAGGGAGGGTTGAGAGAATGGGTATCAGCACCGGGTAGCGAAAAGGGCATTAGTCTTGAATGGCGGAGCCAACCACCTGTTCCCTCTCTGAGCCCATCCTCACATCTGCACACAGAGAATGGTAAACCCTGCTCCTCCCTGTCCACAGGGGCTGTCGGAAATCCCAAAATAAAAGCCAGACGCCTTTGTTCAGTCAAGGTGCTCAGCAACTGTAAGGAATTCTTATCTGTGCAACCCCATCCCTCCAAAGACTGCCCGTAGTCTCCACGCTGCAAATATATCATGATTAAAGTACAAGAGTAAGTCAAAATCTTAGTAAACTCCGCAATCACTTTGGAATTTCTCCAATAAATTCTGCGTGGATTTTTTTTTCCTCCTCTCCATTCCCAAGCAATTTTTCTTACACCAGAGGTTGCCAAGATTTTATGGCTATTTGGTTATCTTATCCATCCAGATGGTTAGCATTAATTTATGCTGAGATAAATCTATAAAACCTCATCTGTCTCATTCCTCTAGAAGCATTAGGTAGAAGGCCTTTAAACAAAAAAAAAAAACCTTAATATATAGCCTCCTGAAAGGGCTGAGGGGCGATATTACTGCATACTTTTTATTCAGTTTAGCCTAAAATTCTGCTTTTCTTTCTTTTTTTTTAATGTTTTTTTTTTTAATTTATTTCTAGGAGAGAGAGAGAGAGACAGCATGAGCAGGGGGAGGGTCAGAGAGAGAGGGAGTCACAGACTATGAAACAGGCTCCAGGCTCTGAGCTGGCAGGCAGCACAGAGCCCGATGCGGGGCTCGAACCCACGAACCACGAGATCATGACCTAAGTAAAAGTCGGACGCTTAACCGACTAAGCCACCCAGGCGCCCCAAAATTCTGCTTTTCTATTCCTTGATATTTCTATATAAGCAAATGAGGTTGCTTGGTATAAAAAACTCAATCTTAATTTTATGATTCTTAATACACATGCTTGTCACAGGTTACTTAAAGTTGCTTTGTACTAAGAAAAATTAAGCTGTGATTTATCATCCAGTGATGAATTTTGAATGCCTTTTTTCCATTCATAAACATTAATCATTCAGGGAAGACGTGTGAGTCAGCAAGCGGGGATTGAAATACTAATTAGCTGTGTGACCTCAGGCAAGTGTGTCAGCTTAGCTGAGCTCCATTCCTCCACGTTGACAAGCACCTGATTGCAAGACCGCTGTAAGGACTAAATATGATGATGTGCTTGGAGTGCTTAGTGCTTAGTGCTGTTAGGCAGTTCTGCTGTGATGGTTGAGCTCAGGAAGGTGGTTTGTGTGAGAGATCTGGCCTCGGCTTTCATTTTGGGCAAGTCAGATCAGAGTACCAGCTCCCGGGCAGCACTCCTGTCCTGAGCACCTCCCGTCTGCCTTTGCACCCTGAGACATGGACTGATGTGCCCCATTACGATTTGGGGACTTCTTGGAGCCGATGCACCACTGTTTTCGGATGGTTCTGGAAATCCATTCAAAACATTTCTGCATAGCGATTCACAGGCTTGACCTGACTTTTCCTCAAAGTCAAATGGAAACAGTCCAGGCTCTCTCACCATGCTCCGGGGCTTGGCTCACTGTCCCAGTTGCCAGCCATGAGACAGTCATGCTCTTAAGAGACAGTCCTCTGTGGTTCCCCACTCAGCCAGGTATAGGAGACGCTGAATTCCAGACGGTTGGGTTGACGATTGCTGTCCAAGTAGAGGAAACGTTGAGTCTGATTCGAGGCCCACACAGATTCAGCTCCTGTGTGTCCCTTTGTAGAGCATCCGGACCCCTGGACAAGGCTTGCAAGTATAGACCCTATTCTGTCAAAACAAGGAGCTGCTGCTAAAGTGTGACTTTTGGGTTTTTTGTTACTGTTGACCATGGTTTCGTTTTAAGGCTTCACTTTGTGAATCAGTTTCCCTTTGGGTTTCTGTAGGATGTGGTTGGGGACTTGCACAGGCCCAACTTGTGGCCCTTCTCCTGTACAGATGCCACAAACCTATAGTTAACACAGCAACCCCTCTGTGTGTTGCTAGGTACTCAGAGGTGGGGCGTAGGCTTCAGTGGCTGCTTCCTGGAAAGTCATTAAGGGCCCATGCCAGGGACCAGCCCTTCTGGGCCCATCGGTTTGGCATCCAGGAGCTTTATGTCTTATCTTCCTCTCATTTGGGTATTCAAGCCCATGGTTGTCAACTGAATTCTTGGTTTGAGAACTGAATTCTCAAGAGCACCTTGCCACACGAGAGATACTAAGTAAATGTATTTAAGTCATAGATAGCAGGGCAGTAACGATTAATGATAATGGCTTGCGTTTATTGAGCACTCACTGTGAACCATACGCCATGCCAGGTGCTTTACTCAGTTTATCTCATGTCACCGTCCAACCTCCCCTTTAAGTAGATGCCATAACCACCCCCATTTTACAGATGAAGAAACTGAGGCTAGAGAGCTTAAGGCCTTGCTTGCCACCACAGCTAGGAAGCCGGGCAGGGGCGGTCCTTAGACCACTTCTTGGGGGTGAACAGGTGCTACGGGTCGAGACGGGAAGAGGGATGCCAAGGTCAGGTTAGCTCATGGTTCTTTTTAAAGAAATGGCGTTTTCATCCAGATTACCCAAATTCTAGAGTGCTCCAGAGGGAAAAAACTTTTTTTTTTTTTTTTTACAGCTTCAGTAACTATTTCTAGTGAGAAATTGTCCAAAGGCAACCCCGTGGTACGCCAGGCACCCTTCTCATACCACGCTGGTGTTTCATTCTGTTTCATGCCGTTGGGTTGCGAGTGAGCTGGGGTCCTTCTGTGTTTCCTGCTCACAGTGTGTGGGGGTAAGAGTTCACACTTGAATTTAGCAATACCGTGGTCATGTTTTCTGTGTGTCACTTCCCAGCATGACATCAGATGGTCCTATGATTCTCAGAAAACACAAGATGTGGCTGTCGCTGTGTCTGTAAATCAGGGTCTGAGCGTGTGCTTCAAGGCTGTCGTGGCAGAGAAGGACCTCAGGGACTCCCTGGTCATGTCCTCCACATTGCAGACGAGTTACAAGCATTCGGGCGACGGTGATTCTGCTGGGTTTTAAGGTGGATGAAAAGGTTGCTGTCAGGAAAGCAGGTTCAGAAAAATTCCTGAAGCTCTTGTCCTGGCCCCTGACTTGGCCCCGGCCCAAACCCCTTCCTACCCAACCCTCCATCGCCTGCCACTTCCTGCAAGGAATATGCTTCCTTCTCGTGAAACTGCATTGAGAGCTCTATCCATTGCTGAGGGTGGGGTCCAACCTCATGCTGACACGGGAGACCCTCGCACGCGTGCCGTGGCCGGGTCGAGGCAGCAGTGAGACTTCCCTCCTGCATGTGAAGCTGAGGAGAGGCGGGTCTAGTCCATTCAAGTTTGTCTTTCATGTGGTCATTCAGCAACCGTGTATTGAGCACTTACTACAATAATACGATTAATAATAGGAGCTACAGTTACCCGATGCTTTCTGCGCCAGGCACTGTGTTAGTCTTACAGCTGTGCCCAAGACATACTGGCCACCTGCCCAGGGCTGGAGACCGGGTGGGGGGAGGCATCTGGCCTTTAACCCAGTGAGGAGGTTGGGGCTCCCCTGGGAGAGGCAAAGCCCTAGGAAGACCATCTTCAGGAAAATCGAGGCCTGCAAAGGCACCGTAAGCTTAACGTGGGAGAAAAATCCATCTTTCTCCACACCCCGCTCCCCCAGCTCTGCCCCCTGCTTGCCACTCCCCCAGCCCCCTCCCCCGAGGACATTTCTCCCCTTCTTCTCTTTACTGCTCTCCCACCCCCATCCCACACACACCTCTTCCACGTAACGCAGGTACACATTTTTTTTTTCATTTAAAATCACTGTGCTAAAATCAAGATTTAGGTCAAAGCCGGGTCGATTCAGTGTGGAGAGCTGGATGAGTCTGCATGAAGTTCTCAAGAGTATTTTTAATTTATCTCATGGCAATTGCCTCTCCATTCAGGTGAGCTAAAACTCTTGTGACTTAGGTGAAGATTTAAATATAAATTATTCCCATGTAGCCACAGGAAAGCAATTGAGTGGAGAAAGGATTGAAAAGACAGAGCAAGCAAGATTTAGTTTTCATTAAAATGACACGGTACCTATAAATAAGGTGAGAATCCGGTTAATAGCTTCCTATTCAAGGGGAATTGACGGGAGAATTGCATTCCAGAGACTTTGCACGGGGTTCCTTGAGGTATAGACATTCCTTCCTATCCCAGCATCCTTAGCATTCAGAGGGGTGAATCATGTCGTCTCTATTTCTCTTTTCTATTAGCTAACACATTTGTTAATTTTTTTTTTAAGCTCCTTAGTTGTTTCCTTCATGGGTAGGAATAAACGTTGATTTGATGAAAAATAGCAGCATTGAGCCACTTGGGTGGCTCAGTCCGCTGAACCTCCAACTCTTGATTTCGGCTCAGGTCGTGATCTCGTGGTCATGGATTGAGCCCTGCATCGGGCTCCCTGCCTAGGACTGACTGACCGACTCTCTCCCTCTCCCTCTTCCTCTCCCTCTCCCTCTGTCCCTTCTCTGCTCTCGTGCACGCTCTCTCTCCCACAAATAAAAAATATTTTAAAAAAAAAATAGAAGCATTGCAACCAGCATCTGAGGCCTTACTCTGGCTAGTCCTAGAGAAAACAGTGAGAAACAGCTTGCTTTGAAAAGAGATCGGAACATCTTGGAAGATTTCTCCAGAGCCTAAAGAGGCCCAGCAAAGATATTCATTGTGGTACTATTGGTTATAATAGGGAGTTGTTTGGATAGCCAAGTAAACTATATAGTACCCAAACCAGGAAATGCTACGCAACGATTAGGAAGAATGAGGTCGATCTCAGTCTAATGCATTCATGTTTTACTGTTGAAGAGTAAGAAAGCAAGTAGCTAAGAGATACTTGCAGTACAGTACTACATATCTGAAGAAATTACAGCGTATTTTCTAGAGATGCACTTAGGACAGAGGCTTATGAATGTATAGAGAATAGTCTGGGAGGGCTTGTTTCAAACTGGAATCAGTGCCACTTCTGGGAAGCTAGAGAGAAGGCTGGGGATGGAGCTATGAGCGCTTCTACGCAAGGAGTGAGCCCCGGTCCTCGGGCCGTGTACCAGGAACCCCATGAACTCAGCTGCTCCGACTGAATGCTCCCTGATCGGCACTGACGCTCAGGGCCTTGGGGCTGGCGGCGTCTCGCCTCCGATGTCGGGCAGCGTGTGTGACTGTCAGCCGTGCGGCAGACATTGCACTGGGCATTGCGGCTTCCGTGTCAGCAACAACAGCTCACCCTTCGTGGCACTTGCACTTTGCTAGGGACCGTTCTAGGTGTTTGAGGTATGTGAACTCCTTGAATTCTCACAGACCTGTGACGTAAACACTGTTAATAGTTCTGGTTGGCAGAGAGGGAAATTGAGGCACAGAGAAGTAATCTACCCATTGTCACACCACTAGAAAACGGAAGAACTGAGATTTGAACCCGGAGTCCATACTCTTAAGCTACCATTCAATCCTCAGGATGGCGATGGGACTTATCCTCCACGATGGGACTCTTTGGAGAATGTTAATACTTATGTGGCTCAACAGGCAGAAGTAGGGGCTGCCTGGCAAACCAGGGTGTGTGGCCGCCTACATCACACCGCTTCCCACCCCTGGTGGAACAGGGCCATGCCCTCTGTTGCATGGGAGACAAGAAAGTGTCAGTGTTAATGTTGGACGCCAAGTGCCAGCACGTAGGGGTTTCAAGGGTCTGTGAGAAGTTGAAAACACAGGAAAGGGTCCCCGGTTCGGTCTCTGGGAATCAGAGAGGGCTTTCTGGAGGAAGTGTCAACTATGCTGAGACTGATGCATTGGTAGGCATTAGCCCCATGGGACAGGTGTGTAGTGGTGAAGAGCCAGCATTGGAGGGAGGCCAAGGCCTGGGTCTGGAGAGAACGTCTCTAGCCTCTGGCTTCAGGCACCCCCCTACTCTCTGGGACTTCAAGAAAAACAAGATGCAGCTTATTTCTATAAGGGATGTGCAAGAGTTTTCTTGACAGGCCAGGTAGTAAATATGGTAGGCTTTGGTGGCCAAGAGGCAAAGTTGAGGATATTGGGTGGGGTGGGAATATGTATGACTATTTAAAATGTAACTATGTAAAACTTGGAAGCCATTCTTGGCTCAAGGACCATTAAAAAAAAAAAGAACAGGCATCTGATTAGATCTGGCCATTGGGTTTCTGAGGTTGTGGTCTTGCCCTGATGTCACGGGCATATCTGTTTAACAGAAAGCTTTGCCAGGTATCAGACCCACAGCAGGCAGGCAGCTTAGCATCGGGACATCCACAGCTCACAAGTCCCAAAGCCCAGCAGGTCTGTGTTGGAGCCCAGCTCTGCCCTCGGCAGCAGTGGGGCCCCGGACTCGCTGCTTAACCTCCTTGAATCTCAGCTTCCTTGATCAGTAAGCTACGTATAATGCCACTTACTTCTCAGGGCGGCTGGGAAGACGCAGTGAGGGTCCACTTGTTAGGCTATTTTGAAATCCACCCTCTTATTCAACACTCTGCCGGCACTTCTCTCTGCCGGGCATGGTACCGGTCCTAGGAGTTCAAAGGTATAGCTGGTGGCCAGGATGCCATTCACAGATAGTTTTTGAACGTGTTTTTGGTGGTCATTTCCGTGAAAAATGGGAGCCCTCAGTCAGGAGCACAAGCCCCTGTCCCACCTACTTTTTGTGGAGGGAATGCGTTTGATGTTGAGCGTGGCTTCACCTGAGTCACCTGCCAGGCATTCTCTCCACGATCATGTTTACTGCAGGGAATTGAAGTATGAATGTGGCAGAAGGAGGGGTGTGAGCTTTTCTGAGCAGGTAGGATCGAGGTTCTTTGAACTCTTGGAATGGAAAGGCCAGGCTGTGGCTGGAACTGTTCATCTCTGGACATCAGCCCTGGGGTCAGGAGTCTCCACTGCCTTCTTGCACTAGAACTTTCTGTCTTCTCTGCACTTCGCCAGAATGACTTTGAGGGCTTAGCTTTGATATGGGAATGACGAGTCCTCTGGGCCTGAGTCGGATTCTTGGCCAGGCACTGGAGAAATCAGGAGCTTCCAGTTGGCTGAGGGAGTTCCCACGAGACCCTTTGCTGGATGAAACACAAAACAGCCAGAGAACATTCTGGAAATTGATCCTTGAGTCAGCTAATGGGAAACTGCAACAGAACTCCTTGGAAGAACTCTTTGGAACTAGATGAGCTGCCTTCCAATCCCGGCATATTGTCACTTACTAGTGAATGACAGGACTTCTTTGAACCTCAGCTTTCCCATCTGTAAAATAGACATGGTATTGCCTGTCTACCTGGCATGCCATGAGGACTAACTGGTGAAAATTACCAAAGTGTAGTGAGTACATTTTTTTAGTACCAACTATTGTGCTGAGGACCTCACCTTGCTCTCTTCAAGATGCTCTGAGGTACCAGGCAAAGAGAGGTTCCGTGTCTGTTCCAAGAACTTAAACAGTTTGGATTCTAGAATCTATATTCTCTCTTTTTAAAAAATTTTTAAATGTTTATTTATTTTTGAAAGAGACTGCAAGCAGGGGAAGGGCAAAGAGAGAGGGAGAGATAGAATCGGAAGCAGGCTCCAGGCTCTGAGCTGTCAGCACAGAGCCTGACACAGGGCTCGAACCCACAAACCGTGAGATCATGATCTGAGCTGAAGTTGGAGGCTTAACTGAATGAGCCACCCAGGCGCCCCTAGAATCTACATTCTTAACCATTAGGTGCTACTGCCCCATGAAGAGAAATGAAACTCACAAAAACAAAAACATAGTTCTCAAAAACGTGTGTGTGTGTGTGTCTGTGGTTCGGCTTATTCAGCAGGAATTTCCTGAACACCTACTCTGTGCAAAGCCCTGGAGACAAAGATGACTAAGGCACAGTTCCTGGCTGCAAGAAAGGAACTCCAGACAGATATTTTTATCTTGCTTCAAAAATAGTGATAAGAATGCTTCCTTGCTCTCAATTCCGCACGACATGTGCTTTAACTTACTATTAATTTTTTCTTTTAATTCTGGGACCATAGAGCTCTTTGCTAGAAATAGGGGAGGAACCCCACGATGCGGGAGCAGCCCTAGCCTGCCCCATCACTGTTCTTTCTCGTGGGTGCTTGGTGTTGAGCACACACTTGTGATTTGGAGATGGCGCTGGGCAGTGAGGTCACGTTCCTGGGCTCCGGAGGGGAGCCAACCAGATGAATAAGGTCACTGGAGGCATACAGATAAAGAGGTCCTTGTATAAATAAATGATGTGGCATCCACACCCTTACTCTGGCCTGGGCACAGGACTGAGGAAGGGATGCACAGAAAGTGTGTTTACTCTTTTCTTTACCCGCACAGTCATCTGAGTGTATAAGATGGACTGTTAGACCCCAAGGGGCACTTTCCAGATACGTTTTGTAACCATCTACCTGCTCCTTCGCTGTATGATGAGGCCAGTTGGTCAGGCTGGGTAATTTCCAAGCCTTCTGTGTGGCTCCTTCCCACTCAGCCATTTTTTCTCTCCCCCCCCGCCCCCCCCCAACCTTGGGGAATTTTTGAAAGGAAAGTATAGCAAATAACATAATAAACACTTTTTTCCTCCGTTTTGGCATTTTTTCCCCCAGATCTCATGTAGGTCTACATATACAGTGGAAATAATTCATAATCTCTTTCAGTCTCCTCTTTATCCCTATTCTGTCCATCTCCTATTATGAATTTACCATAAGTGCCACCCTGCAATTTTACACGTTTACATCCACACCATGAAACCGTATACAATGAGCAGTACAGATGTGTGTTGTCCTAGCCCAGGTAGGCGCTTTGGTGCTGAGTTGGATTGGATCCTTCAGTTGCCCTGTTCCACTCAACTTTGTGTGTTGAGGTCCAACCCTCTGTTGGTTTTAATTGTATCACTCTTTCCCATCATATAACCATTCCTCGTTTATCCATCCCCGATAGGTAGCCACATAGGTTGCTTCCAATTTTTTGCTAGTGCAGACGACATTGACCTGAACATTCTAGTGCGTGCCTGTCTCTGCAAGCCCAAGTACGAGTTTCCCTACAGTACATACTGTGTGTCAGGACACCCACCAGCAGTGGCTGAGGGCTCCTGCTTCCCTATATTCTCCCAGCCATGTGATGTTGGCAGCTATTTTGCATTTCTGACCAAATCGATGATCTCCCTACAGAAAAAAAAATTTTTTTCTTTAATGAGGACCTTGCACTGAAGCACCTAAGCATGCCTATGGAAAGGAATGCTTTGGAAATCTCAGGGTTTGGCGTCTCCCTTGCTCAGGGCTCTTGGAGATTCGGGCTTCATGAGCCTCTTCTTCACTTTCCTGGGACTTTCAGCCTCCTGCATCATATTTCAGTCTTTGCCGCGTGGAAGGCGACTCCCTACAGCAATCTCACCAACTCTTACCTTTCCTACTCTGGGTCATTTGAAAACATCTCACATCTTCTGTTAGCGCTTGGTCAGGTCTCTCGCCTGAACAGCTGCCCCTCAGCCTCACTGGCCTCCTGGCTCCAGGGTCCCCCATTCATTCAGTCAGTCATTTATCAATCCATTCATCCATCACTGGTGGAAGCCCTCCTGGGTGCATCCCTATAACCACAGTCATGGCCTTTCATTACCTGCTGCACTAAATCCAGCTGCCTTGGCCCGGCTGTCAAGGCATTTCACCATCCCTTCTCCAGCTCATTTCCCCTGCATCACCTCGGTCTTCTCCGCCCTGCCATCTAATCTCCTTGATCTCCTTGCCCACTCTTCAAACACTCAGTGACAAGTTACTCGCTCCCTCCGCCAGCGCCCATGGCCTCTACCTATTAAACACTATGTAGTTGCCCAAGGCGGCTCAGCTCCGTTCTTCTCTGAGGAGCCTTCCATGCTCCAGGTAGAGCTGACCTTTTCCTTTCTATGCTCCCACAGAGCTTTGCACATCCTTGTCTGTCCCGCTAGCTTCTGTGCAAACTCTTCCCCGAGCATGACCCATCCTCATCCACCCCTGTAGCCTCAGAGCTGAGGACTATGCCTGGCATACAGCAAGCGCATAATTAAAGTTTCTGATGAGTATCTCCTCACCCCCTTGCACCCAGTTTGGTGTAGGCACCTCAACCATCCAGCTGCCCCTTGTCTGCTAAGAAGTTTTCTGTTCCATAAATTAGTGCTGGAGACTCGATGGAAGGTTTGATTCATCTTAAGAGAGTTAATTAGCTTTGAAGGAGTTTAACAAAGTGTGTGGATGAATATTCTTTATTTTTAATCAGGAAGTCTTACCTAAACAAACACCCTCTCCTTGAAAACTCTTTGGAGTTTACTCTTTATTCTTAAAAGTAATTCAACTGCATGTAACCTGATGTCTTTAATTCAGATTTTGCTAATTAAGATCAAGCTTTCTCTACTCAATGGGAATGAAGGAAGAGCGTTCACTAGCTAAATGGCTATTGTCTATTAGGTACAACAAATATGGGACTGCATTTCATTTTATTAGCTCACTGGTTCCAAAATAACCAGTTGCATCAGAATTGCCTTTATAATTCTAGTTAAAATACAGATTCCCGGGGCCCCTGGGTGGCCCAGTTGGTTAACTGTCCGATTTCAGTTCCGGTCACGATCTTGTGGACCATGAGTTCGAGCCCCACGTCAGGCTCTGTGCCAACAGCTCAGAGCCTGGAACCTGCTTTGGATTCTGTGTCTCCCTCTCTCTCTGCCCCTCCCTGACTTGTACTCTCTCAAAAATAAATAAACATTTTTTAAAATTTTTTTTTAAAAATACAGATTCCCAGGCCTTGCCTCAGCTCTCAGGAATCTCTGGGTGGAACCTGGAAATCTTTATTTTTTTAACAAGCTCTCTGTGTGATTCTAATACCAAGATTGAGCTCCATGAATCTCAATTCATGAGATCAGTACTGGCCAGTATGGTGGCCACAAGTCATATGCAGCTAGTTGAACACTTGAAATGTATTCGGTCCAAATTGAGAGGTGCTTTCACTGCAAAATGCACATTGGATTCCAAAGCTTTGTAACCCCCAAAAGTGAAATATCTCAGTAATATTGTTAAATATTGATGACATGTTAGAACAACAATTTGGATAGATCGATTTAAGATTAACTTCACCTGTTTCTTTTTAATTTTTAAATGTGGCTATGAGAACATTTTAAATTACAACTGTGGCTTACACAATCTCTAGGGGACAGTGCTGGTGTGGATTGCTGAGTCACTTGAGAACATGGCATTTGTCTCCTGGTGAATTCCCGATAGTTGGTGTTCATTGTGTGTCTGTTGGATGAATGAATGAGGTTAATCGGTAACACATGGCTTCTGCTTACCTGTCATGGGACCTTAATTTTTTTTTAATGTTTTATTTATTTCTGAGAGAGAGAGAGAGAGGCAGTGTGAGCAGGGGAGGGTCAGAGAGAGAGAGGGAGACACAGAATCCGAAGCAGGCTCCAGGCTCTGAGCTAGCTGTCAGCACAGAGCCCGATGCGGGGCTCAAACCCACGAACTGTGAGATCATGACCTGAGCCAAAGTTGGACACTTGACTGACTGAGCCACCCAGGCACCCCTGTTGTGGGACCTTAAACAAGCTGTTTCACCTCCCCGGGCCTCAGTTTTCTCGTCTGTAAAATAAGAAGAGTAATGGGAGCCCAGTTATCCACTTGGGATTGGATCTCTTCAGTGATTCAGAGAAAGTCTCTTACCTGCCCCTTGTGGTGGCTGCAGAATACTGCTTGGCAGGGGCAGGAAATGCTGTCCCCAGCGTGCCAAGTGGCGAGGTCAGAAGCCTCACTGGGACTGCATCATTTCATCTTCTGCTTAATCCTTTCCATGATCGCCTCTTGGTTTCACTTAGAACCAGAAATAGTCCTGACCATCCTTATAAGCTTTGATGCCTGTCTTCCTTACAGCTGTCCACACACAACTTCTGGAATTCATCTTACCCATTGCCCATGATTCATGACTCAGCTCTGGAAATCCCAGATTAAATAAACATCAGTGGGTTTTTTTCCTTCGATATTTGCTCTGAAAATGACGTATTCATGAGGCAGTATGGTGGCCACAAGGGCAGATTCCAAAGTTAAATCATCTGGGTTCTAATCTCATCCCCACATCTTACTAGTTGTATAACTTTGGGCAAACTAACCCAGCACCTCAGTTTCCTCATCTGTAAAATGGGGGGTAGTACTAGTAGTAAGCTCCTATGTTAAGATCGACGGGGTTACGTGAGAATAATGTTTATAAAGCAATTAGCACAGTATCTGGCACCTGGTAATATATTAGTATTAGTATTAGTTATGTTAGATGGCAGTTTCAAAAACCTTTATTGGGTACCTGTACAATGACAAGCATTATTGGGATAGCCTCCAATATCCCAGTGAAGGGAGGTTTTTCCCCCATTGCGACAGCTTTACGGAAAATGGCACAGTGAGAAGTTTAAGGATGTAAGCAGCCATAAGATTCAGAAAGGAAAGCTCACAGGAGCAGATAGGCAAAAAATAACAGCAACAGTAACAATAATAATAATGCTAAGTCCCTTGGGGCACGTGGGTGGCTCAGTCGGTTGAGCGTCCGACTTTGGCTCAGGTCATGATCTCACGGTTCGTGGGTTTGAGCCCCACATTGGGCTCTGTGCTGACAGCTAGCTCAGCCTGAAGCCTACTTCAGATTCTGTGTCTCCCTCTCTGACCTTCTTGTGCTCACGCTTTCTCTCTCTCTCTCTCTTTCAGAAGTAAATAAAAACATTAAAAAAATTTTTTTAATAAAAATAAATAATGCTAAGCCCCTGCCACGGTCCAGTCCCTTTACATGTTCATTACATACATGGTCTCACTTCATCTTCATAACCGCCCCATCTGACACAAGTGGGAAAGTTGAGTCTCAAAGGGGCTGAGTCCAAGGGGAGAGGCCTTGCTGAATCTGAACTCGAGTCTTTGGATCCATAAGGCCTTCACCCTTTCCACCAGCTTATAATTCTATTAAAGTTATGGGGCCAATCCTTTTGATGTATCTGAAAAATCTCATAATAAGACATTTTCATCCCCAAAATTATGGAAGACCAGGCAAAACAAATCACTGAGGTTGAAACCAGAAGATCCCTGCTTTCTGTGAAGTGTACCCCTCAGGCACACCATGGGTGGGCTATTCTCAAAGCCTAAGAGGGGCCTGGAGATGATTATAGGTGGGGTGGCGGTCTGGGCTGCCTGGGAGTCAAGCAGACGCTGGAGACGGCATTCAGGGATGCTCGGCATTGAGCAGACCAGTGTGGTCCTGCAGGTAGGACTTCAGGGTAGAAAGTCAGGGATGCAGTCGGGGAATTAAGTGGGAGGCAGGGACCTGGGCCACCCCAAGGCTGGTCAGTGTGTTCAATCCTCGTGGGACCGGGCAGGGAGGATGGAGCCTGATGCCCACCTGGGAGAGGCACAGTGTGGCCCTGGCCATAGACTGTCCCCCAGCCCAATCATGCGTTCCCAGTATATTTCCAGTTCAGGCTCATCTGGGTGGAGGTCAGGGTGGATGTACAGTAGGCATACATCCCTGGTAGCCAGGTTGGGCTGGGGTGGGCACAACTCACAAGTTCACGTGCTGCTCTGAACATGTGGTCATGTGACCTTGGATTCTAAAAACCCATCTTTTATTCATTCAACAAACAGGCTGAGAAAACCTGCTCTCTTCCATTTTCAGAGATCCTTGGGGAGAGTTTCTTCACCTTGGATAACTCATCTAGAATGTGCTAGCATTAAGGATTTCTTTGACATGGGCAGTGGACAGGCATCCGTCATGCCAGTACATTCTAGGTGCTCAGTAAATCATCGTCGTTAACAATTAGTGAGTTCCTACCGTGTGACAGACGCTGTTCTAGTTCATGCTCTGCTATTTCATCGCATCCTTTCAAAAATCCTATGAGATGGATGTATGTGGACACTGAGGCACAGAGAGGGTGAGTCCTTTGCCCAGAGTCACACAGCCAGCAGGGCTGGCGACCTGGGGCAGCCCTGAACCTGTGCCCTGGATGTAGGTGTGAAGATGTGGGCCTGTGGGGTATTGGACAACTGGGCCCAGGTGATTCCTCAGGGTCCCTTAAGAAGCTTCAGGAAGGGAACAGACAGCTCCTCATCTCAGCCCTTCATCCCAGCCCAATGCAGCAGGTCATCTCTCCCTCCCTGCTCCGTGGGCTCCTTCCCAGCCACCCTGCCCCCAGCAGTGTCTTAAAGCACATTGGAAACATTAACGCACCCCCGGCTATTTGTCTCAGCTAGTGTTGGCTCCGACCGTACAGTTTAGACATTTCTCCAAGGGCAGACAGCGGGTCAGCGAGAGTCGATAATGGATTCCAGCAAATTGGACACCGTTCAGATCTAATGCAGGCCTGGCGTCCGAGGCCCCCATGTGCCTTGGCAGCTGCTGGGCGCCGCCGCCCGGGAAGGAGGTTCAGCAGGCGGGTGGTCACGGCTGACCTCCCGGCCCTGCGGCCCCACACCCACACCCCTCTGGGACTAAGAGCCAGACACGCTGGCCTCGCAGGCTCTCCTGGCCTCTTACCTGGTCGCCTTGTGCTCCCACGCCTGCTGGTTCAGGTAAGCTCCCCAGGATGAGGCTTCCCTGCTGCGCCCGCTGCGGCAGTGCCTGCCCATTGGGGGCACACGAGAGCGTCTACCGCGTGGAGCGGCCGCAGGGCCCATTCACTGTATTGCTCTGCGAACATACCGGCCCCCTGCGCCCCAGACGTGTCTCCCCATCCGCTTCCTGGACGTCTTCGTTGGACGTTGCGAATTTAACAGGCCTGGGATTGGCTCATCTCCCATCTCCCGCCTCGGCCAATGGCAGCCTGCTCTTCCCGCTGCGCAGAGCATCACCCACGCTGCCTTCCTGGACGCCCTCTCTTCCATGCACGTGCTCAGCCTGCAAGCACATCGTCTCAGTGCCACCTTCACGAGAGGGGTCCAGCGGCTTCTCCCCATCCTCCCCCTCTCTCTGGTTCTCCCAGCCTCCACCCCTCCACCCACCACGGAACATTCTAGTGCTGCAGCACAGCCGTTGGAGAACACAGAGCGTGGCAGTCGGTACCACCATCCACCGCCCAGGGAAGGCCCCTCGCCGCGTCCCAGGCTCACGGGGTCCCCGCAGCACGCACCCGGCACGTGCCCGACTCGGCTTTGTCTCACTTCCCTAGATGTGCTCCCGGTTAGCTTCCTCACTTCCTCCAGGCCTCCGCTTAGAAATCACTTCTGAGGTCGTGAGGATGAATGAGTTAACATGTGAGAAGCATTTAGAAGGAGCCTGGCCCCGAAGCTGTTAGCTGCTCCTGTGTTCTCGCAGTGGCTGATTCCCAGCAGACGCTAAGGTTAGCTGAGCGGGTCATGTGTCCAGGGCCTGGCCTGATGCCAGCCACCGAGCAGGGTCTCGAACGTTTGTCGAACTGACGATGTAGGGGAGAGGGAGAGGGTGACGTGGGGCGGGGCGGCTCCCCCGCCCCCGTTGGCGTTCAGGCTCCGCACAGGCGTCCCGTTAGCGGCTGCTGGTCAGGGAAGGGGGTTGGGACCTTCTACCTCTGCCCTTTCCTGCCCCGGCCTCTCAGCCGGAAGCTCTGCCCCACAAGAGTCTGAAGATGAAGGCTGTGGCCTGCGTCCCTTGGTCCCCTTCCAGGGCTGAAAAGTGTGTTAATGTGCACTGTGTCTGGAGCAGTTCATAATTTGAAGCAGCTGATGTCCCCAAGCAAAACCACTCTGTTGGTGTTCCCAGAGCCCCAGCCTTCAGAGGCCTCCCCTGGTGACCTCGGCCTCGGCCGCCTGTCCCCGAGGTACAGAGGGAATGGAAGGTTGTTGGTCGCGCCTTGCTGGGCCACCTTGGCCCCTAGGAAGACCCCTCTGGGGCTCTGAGGACCACACCCAGCTTCAACCTCAGGACAGTCAGAGGAGGGTGTTCAGTGGCATGAGTTTCTGCCGATTTATGTTCCATGTGCCTCAGTGTGTTTGAAAAACAAAGAGCCTGGAAATTTCTTAGTAAGAGCAACACACCATGAAACTTTCCCTCCACTCGGAGGGGTTGACCCAGCCGTTTAGCAGAGAGACACCTCTCCTGATTAACCACACACCCTCTGCCTTTCTTTAGGCAAAACAAAGAGAGCACTCTGTGCCTACCGAGCTTGCTTCTGGAAGGATCTTGGTTTGGGTCATCTGGTTTATACAGAAGTATTGTTATGTGAGTGGATACTTTGTGGCTGGTGGGTTTGGAGTCAGGGAGACCCAAGTTCTCACCCACATCTGTCGCTTCCTCAGTGCCTTCACTTCACCTCTCTGAGCCTTTGTGTTATCATCTGTAAAATTGGAATGATAACCACCACCTCGCAGGATTTCTTTGAGGCCTTGAGACCGTGGATGTAAAGAGCCCGGCACATAGTAGGTGCTCCCTAAATGGAAGCTGTTACCTACTGAGCCGTGCAATAGCTATTTACTAGGCATCAGCTGTGTACAAGATGGGGCCCAACACAGGCAAATCCCCGCCTTTGTGGAGCTGACATTCTAGACCAGGAACCAGGCAATAATGAGATAACCAGGCAGGAGGGGGGCCGTAGTCTAAATAGTGGGGGAGGGGGTCGGGGGGGAGGCTCCAAGGCAGGATGGTGTTTGAGCGAGAACATGAAGGTGGCGAGGTTGCTGGCCACGCAGACACCTCTGCAGGAGCCGTGGGACAGCCTGGAGGGCGAGGCTGGCCCATCGCCATCTTGGCCCCTTTCTCGTGGGCTGTCCCACGCGTGGCTGTCTGCGCCCCATTGCCTGTCCTCTGCCTCCTCAGTTCTGAGCTTTGCTGCCCAGCGAATCACCCTGCACAAAATCAGCCGTGTCTTCAGGGACTTTGCCTTAATGACAGCATTAATCGGACCAAACATCATTTTGTATGTTCCGGGGAAAAAATGAGTATGTGCCCATGCGGAGCTGCTGAATTCTAATGTGGGGTGTTGGGATAAAACGTAGCTGACACGGGAGAGGACAGGAGGTGCTGGGGACGGAGGGACACAGTCCCAGCCAATCCCAATCCAGGCCTGTGTCTAACCTTTGATGGTAGAGGTGGGACACCAAATACAGAATAGCCTTTCTCCCCCACTTCTTGCCTTGGCCAACTCCTTATCACAGGGGGTCTCAGTAGAAACGTCACCTCCTCAGAGAAGTCCTCCCTGACCAGCCCACCGAATTGCCTTCATAATCCTTGTTGGCCACCTGAAATGATCTTCTGTAAATGTTTCCAGGTTCGTGGTTCATTTTCTCTGTTAGAACAAAAGTGCGAGGAGGGCAGGAAACTGGTTTCCAAAGAACCTAGAAAAGTAACTGTCACGCAGCAACTGCCTCGTGTTTATTTGTTAAATGGATGAATGAAATCTCATTCTGCAGAGCCAGGGAAGGGTCACCCTAGACCTGTGTTCAGATTGTAGGCTCTGCTCCATGAGTGTGACATCAGTGTAGCAGCTCACAGCTAGCATTTTTTAAAAAAGAAATAGAGGGGTGCCTGGATGGCTCAGTCGGTTAAGCGTCCAACTTCAGCTCAGGTCATGATCTCACAGTTTGTGGGTTCGAGCCCCGTGTCGGGTTCTGTGCTGACAGCTCAGGGCCTGGAGCCTGTTTCAGATTCTGTGTCTCCCTTTCTCGCTGCCCTTCCCCCACTCATGCTCTGTCTCTCTCTGTCCCAAAAATAAATAAACTACAAAAAAATTTCAAAAATAAAAAAATATAGAAAAGAATTTAAAATATCAAAGCATATTACACATGGTAAGGGCAAGTATTGTTTTAAGAAATATATATACATGTACACACATATATTCAACGTATGTGGAATGAAATGCCATATTTCTCACCATGGAGGAGTCAGGAAGGTTTGAAATGCAGCAATTTTCTCAAGCTTGATCTTCAAAGAACATTCTTCTCTTAGAGACTGTAAACCTAGTTGCATAAAGTTTACATTCTGGGGCCCCGAAGCAGACCTTTAAGAAAAGATTCCTTTGTTTCCTATTAACTGAAAAAAATGAGTAACTTTCCACTGTAGAGGGGGGCCTGTCTCCTGAGTCTCCCCCAACAGGTATGGGGTTATTTACACGCTCATATACAAACACACACACACAGAGACACAGATGTACTCAGATACCTACTAACACACAAGCACACACAGACACGTACTCACATCCACACAGACACATCCGCATTGTATAGACACACACGCACACAGGAATACACACAAATATGCATCTGTACATACAAACGCACATGGACACATACACACCTAGATACAGACACAGTTCACATGGACACAGTACACGTATGTATACACAGACACGCAAACAACACCAATGCGGTTATAGACCCACACACACATGCGCGCGCACACACACGTCCACACAGGAGCACCCTCACTTCTTCCCACTTGTGTCTGTGGCCCTCTGTCACAGCGACCCCAGGCCATTTTCAGATCAGCCAGCAGGCGCAGCAGCAGTGGGGAGGCTGGGCTCCTGAAGTCCGCCCTTGGAGTTAGCCAGTCTTGGGTTCAAGTTTCCGCTGACTGGCTGAGTGACCTTGGTCAGGCTACTCTGTCTCGTGGAGCCTGGTTCCTCATTTGGAACTGGAGTTGGTGAAGGTCATGCCCGCTTCACGGGCGTGGGGGGTGGGGACGAGCTGGGTACAGGCGGGGGTCAGACTTGCCAGAGTCCCCAGTGGGAACACCAGGACCCTCCGTGCCTTCCCCTCGCAGTGTGGTGGTGGCCCAGCTCCCTGGGCCCCTTTTGTGAGATGGGGATGTCGCATCTCCAGCGGCCAGGATCACTGGGTGGAAGCGCCAGGCCTGCAGGAGGGGATGGTTGGCGGCTGGGGAAGCGTGGCAGGCGCTCAGTGCCTGTCACGTGCTCCACCCCGGAGGTGACATCTTCCCCCGTGAGTCCCCTCCCAGCCCACAGCATCCTCACCATGTCTGGGGCTGCAGGAAGCCAGGCTGGGCTCTCCCTGGAAAAGCACTCTTGGCCATTGAAAACGACATCTGGGATTTCTTGGGCGGATCCGCTCTTGCTCCTGCGTTCTAAGGACGGGCTTCCCCATCTCCAGAGGCTCTGGCAAAAGGACCCCGTGTTACCTGAATGGGGGCAGAGCCCCCTGGGGAGCGCTAATGCACATCAGTGTGACCTTCACCTTCCTAGTTGCCTGGTGTCTGGCTTTGAGGGAGGAGATGAGGAGAGATGGATGCCAGAAAGGGAAAGGTCACCAAGGTGGGGCGTGGGGGCCGTCCTGGGTCCAGGGGCAAGGCACGTGCAAACAGGGCGCCCAGGATGGGGACGAGCAAAGTATCGCAGACCGTTTTCAACTCTCCAGTTTGCCTCCAGAGCCATTCCGAGCAGCAGACGTCAGTGACCAAGAACCTGAAAGGCCAGGAAACACATAAAACCTAACCAGGAAGTGATAGAGTTGGTCGGCTGCCTGCCGCGGCCTCCTGGCCTCCCCAGCAGCGTGTGCCTCTGGGCACCCCACACCCGGGGACTCAGCCCACACCCCGGCAGCCCCAGGGCATCCGCTCTCTTCAGCCGCCCTGCATCCCCAGCCAGCAAATAAGTGTTTCCGGAGGCCCTGACGTGTGCGCCTTTGGGAATGGGAACATGGAGGAGACAGGAGTTTGTCTCTGGAAGGACCGACCTCACCCACGGAATGACGGCCCCCGCCATCATGCGTGCCGTGAGGTGGGTGTGCAGGCAGACTCGTTTCCCTGTGCGCTCAGGCCGAGCCGGAGAGGTGGGGGACTTCACTTAAAGGAAGCCATGAACAGAGGGGGGGACATCTTGGTCACCGCCTCGGCCTCCTGCTGCGCCGGCTGAGCCCACACCCAGGAGGCGGCAGGGCCGGGGTGTCTGGTCAACTCTTAGGGTTTGTTCACTTAGGAGCCGGGCACAGAGAACCGCGTGGTGTGTGATTCCACTTCCATCAAGCATCTGGAGTAGACAAAGGCACAGAGGCAGAGGGCTGGGTAACGATTCCATAGGGCTGGGGGCGATAGCTAAGTGGGGGGTGCCAGGGACAGGGCTTCTTCCTGAGATAACGGAAATGTTCCACAATTTGTTGTGAGGAGGGGCGCCT
Source organism: Proteles cristata cristata (assembly GCA_017311185.1). NCBI lineage: Eukaryota > Metazoa > Chordata > Mammalia > Carnivora > Hyaenidae > Proteles > Proteles cristata. The sequence goes on along the minus strand of JAESUZ010003530.1, from coordinate 791,340 downwards.
GGGTGGCTCCGTCGTGAAGCTTCTGACTTTGTCTTGGGTCATGATCTCACGGTTCATGGGTTCCAATCCCGTTTCGGGTGAGCTTGAGCCCCACTCTGGGTGAACACAAGCTCCGCTTCTCTCTCTCTCCCCCCCCTCTCAAAAATAGATGATAGATAGATAGATAGATAGATAGATAGATAGATAGATAGATAGATAGAATTGTGATGAAGGATGTCCAGTTCTGTGAGTATACTGGGAACCATGAACTAGTACACTTTAAATGGGTGAATTGCCGGGATGCCTGGGTGGCTCAGTCGGTTAAGCGTCTGACTGTTGTTTCTAATTCAGGTCATGATCTCTCGGTTCATGAGTTCGAGCCCCCCATGGGGCTCTGTGCTGACAGCTCAGAGCCTGGAGCCTGCTTTGGATCCTGTGTCTCCCTCCTTCTTTCTGCCGCTCCCCTTCTCACTCTCTGTCTCTCTCTCAGGAATAAATAAACATTAAAAAAAACTGTTTTTAAATGGGTGAATTGCATGGCATGCAAGTTAAGAAAGCTTCCCTACAGTTTTTCTTTTTTTTTTTTTTTTAAAGTTTTTTTTTTTTTTGAAGTTTTATTTATTTCTAGGGAGAGAGAGAGAGACAGCATGAGCAGGGGAGGGTCAGAGAGAGAGGGAGTCACAGACTGAAACAGGCCCAGGCTCTGAGCTGGCAGTCAGCACAGAGCCCGACCCGGGCTCAAACCCACGAACCGCGAGATCATGACCCAAGCGAAAGTCGGACGCTCAACCGACTAAGCCACCCAGGCGCCCCAGTTTTTCATTTAAAGTCACTCCCTCTTGCCCCTCCGTCAGCTGGCCTATCCCTGCAGCTGGGGAGCAGCTGGATCAGTGTGTATGCGTGCGCGATCTCCCTCCCCCCACCCCCCACCCCACCTCACCCCCCCCCCCCGCATGGAGCGCTGCTGTGGGACAATTCTGGTGTGGCTGTCGCAGTCTTACATTGATGTCGGCTCCCCCTCCACCAAGCAGTTGCTTCCAGAAGGCTCTTTCTTCCATAGCCCTTCCGTGAGTTCTTTGAAGACTTCACAGTCCCTGGGGATCCTCGCCTTCACTTTCCTTCAGGAGGTTCTGTATCAGCTTGTGGCTTGTACCTGCCCCTCAGCTCCTTCTGCAGTCCGGAGGCTGGAATGCCACTTACCCCTGCAGGCGGCCCCTCGTGGACAGGTCCAGGGGCGACCTGTGGCTGCCTGTCCCCAAGTGAGGCCCTGGCTGGTCATGGAGAAGCCACATCCAAGGCTTCTCTGATAAGGTCTGAGAGGGCGGGCTGTTCTCCAGCTCAGCTAGAGTCCTCTGTGTTATCAGAATGGCTGTTAAGTCGCAGGTTCGAACCTCATTGGGTAAATGTGTTGCCTTGGACCACAGGGGTCCCGTATATTAAACTTGTCGGTGATTTCAAAGCCCCTCTCTCAGTTTAAAATGAAAGGGGAAACCTCCTAGCCCTCCCCTTTGCATGTGTGGGCAGATACAGGTGGGATTTTGTGGTCTTTCAACAACTCTCTCCAGGAAATCTCTCTCCCCTCTTTTCCATCTCCTCAAACCCCACCCTTTGGTGTTGCCGTGGCCAACATTGACTGGGACTCTGGGTCAGGGTTCAGAGTTGGGTGACTCCGTTCTTAGTACCTCCTTTGCTAAGTCTGCCTAGAGGCTGGCACCCGCTTCCAGTGGAGACCTCTAACGTATGACCTAGCTGGGTGCCTCTGCAGAAACTGCCATTGTAACATCCTGATGAAATTATCCAGTACTGCAGGGGGTTCACCGTCTCCCATCTTCCCTGGAACGGCCTTATCATGTTCAGTAAAACTGCATTTGTGCCAAGATGGGCTTGTCCACCGAATATATTTCCTGACATCCCGAGAATGCTTTTTAAAGACGTCCCTTTGAAAACGGTGCCTGAAATACCCAGATGGATTTGATTTTTCCACTCGTTTATAGATTAGTTTCCTTTTGCAGGGGGTCCGTGTTTTCCTGCCACACCAAGGCATCATTTGAGTAGGTTATAAATCCAAATAAATAACAAGTGCTTAAAAAAAAAAAAGAGGGAAAAGGTTGCCTGGGTTGCTCAGTCAGTTAAGCAAACAACTTTGGCTATGGTCATGATCTCACAGCTCGTGAGTTGGAGCTCTGTGTCGGACTCTGTGCTGAAGACTCAGAGCCTGGAGCCTGCCTCAGATTCTGTGTCTTCCTCTCTCTCTGCCCCTCCCCCCTCTCTTGCTCTGTCTCTCTTTCTTTCAAAAATAAATAAGTGTTAAAAAATAAATAAGGGGCGCCTGGGTGGCTCAGTCGGTTAAGCATCTGACTTCAACTCAGGTCATGATCTCACAGTCCGTGAGTTCAATCCCCATGTCAGGCTCTGTGCTGACAGCTCAGAGCCTGGAGCCTATTTCTCATTATCTCTCTCTCTCTCTCTCTGCCCCTCCTCCGCTCACATTCTGTCTCTGTCTCTCAAAAATAAAAACATTTTTTAAAAAATTAAATAGATACAAAATAAAAATTTAAAAAGAAGGGGGAAAAATAAAGTCAAGGCTGCAGCCTTGACTGGAGTTTTGATCTGTTTGTGGGGCCATGTACCCCGGGGCGTCTGATAGAGCTGTGACAAGCAGATGGAAGAAAACGTCACTAGAAATTATCCCCCCTTCCTTCCTCTGTGAATAAATAGCGTGGCTTACTTTTTACAAATGCCCTTCATATTGGTTTTCCCGTTAATCTTGGGAAGGACCCAAGGACAGCGTCAGCCAGTTTATAATGGAGTCCAAGCTGGGGGGTGGGGGGTGGAAGGAGGGGGAGGCGAGGGGCACATTCTCGTCTCCGCCGTGTGCAGTGGTGTTTCTGGAGCAGTGCCTGCGAGGGTGAATGAAAAAGAACTTCAGAGGGCAAAGTCGATTGGCAGCCAGACCCTTTGAAGATGAAGGATGTTTTGGGAAACTTAAAGAAAAAATGACTTTGAAAGGAAATGACTAAAACACAGGATTTCGATGAGTCTTGACGTGGCTTGGTTCTGAGTTTGCTTTAGGCTCAGTACCTTCAAGGCTTGCGCTGTGTCGCTCCCACGAGGAAAGCTGAGAAGGTACTACGCACAGAAGCCTCCTTGGAGACCTAGGGCTTCCTGACCCCAAAGAGTTCACTTTATGGGAGGGGCGGGGTGGTGGGCGGCCCCAGATATAGGGAGGAAAGGAACATTCTCTCGGGAGAAGCTGAGACTGGGTGTTGATTGGGTCCAGGTGAACCAAGGTTGGGCCAGGCGGGGTCAGGATGGAGTTGTTGGGGGGGGGGGGGAGTCACTGGGAGCTACCGCTATCGAGAATTCACTATGGTTAAGGCATTCTGTGAGCACTGTATGCCAAGGTCACACAGCTAGAAGGTAGCAGAGCAGAGATAAAAATTCAGGTCCGTGTGGTCCCATTGCCCAAACAGCCACCTCTCTCTTGGAGCCGCTGAATTCCGGAGGCTCCGCTGTGGAAAAGCTATTGTGACGATAGCTGGGCAGGTCTACACTGACCCACTGGTGACCCTCAGAACTACGGGTCAGGAGGAATCCTGGTTAGCCAGAGCCTCTCTCCCTCCTCGGTCTCTCTGGTGCTTCCAGGGCAGGGATGTATATATTCTCAAAGGACGGAGCACGGGGAGATCAGCTGAGGGGAGGCCCACTCTGTGAGCAAACTGACCCAAGTCCCCTATTTGGGGGGCTTCCTGCAGCCTCCTCCACAAATGCCGGACGAAGAGCAGTTAGAGGCTTGGGGAGGGGGGTGAAGGCCCCACCTGGGACCATGCGAGCTGGGTGCACAGCCTCATGGGCCCCCGGGTTACCGTGGGGCTCTGGGCGGTTCCCCCTGTTGGGCACTGAGCTTGTTTTCCCTGCCTGTACCTGTGGGGTCTGGATGAGGTCAAGGGGCCCAGCGGGTGGGTGGTAAAGGGCTCTAGGATACCTGTCAGGAATCGGGCTTTGCTTTGGTGACAGTGGTGACACACGGTGATGAGCTCTGCCAGCCACCGGTGCTATTTCACTTCGACCCAGGCACAGTGTCCAGAGGGTCCTTTCCAAAGTGGGCTCTGGCGGTGGAGGGGAGCACTGCCCCTCTGTGTCACAGCCTGGCACAGCTTCTGTTTTCCATATGGCAGGGTATAAGGCATGCCTGCTACCACCCAGCTCTGCCCTCGGGCACATCGCTCCGACTCTCTTGTGCCTCAGTCTCCTCATCTGCAAAATGGGGGTGATAATAGTATCTCCCTTAGAGTGTTTTTGGTTTCAAAGACCAGGGACTGGAACTTGAGACGCAGTGTTCAAAAGCTGAGCCGGTACAAACCCCAGAGGGTATGACATACCCAGAGGAACAGCCTGGTCTCGAGTCCTGCGTGTGAATCCTGCCCAGGCTCTTGACTTGCCGGGCACCCGTGGGCAAGTGCCAGCCCCTCATCTGTAAAATGGAGACAGGAACAGTCACATTGTCCATCACTGGCAGGGATGATGTCAGACTGTGTGACATAAGCCCAGCTCACACTAAGCTCGCTGTCACTAGGTGCCGGGCACCAAGGGGAACACTCAGTCCTCCCTGTCCCCCTCAGGCAGGTATTATTATTGCTCCTTACTTTGTGGGTGTGGACACCCAGGCCCCTCGGCCGCCTGCATACATGCCAGCCCCTCCCCCCCCAACAGGAAGCCTTGCCAGCTCACTGCCCCCGGCCCTGGGGGACATTGCTCGGGGATGAATTAGTCCGGGATTGCGGCCGCTGCTGGAATAAATGAGCTCATGTGTGGCGTGCCTGTCTCTTGCTGAGTGAGCATCACCCTGTGAATTCTCGATGAGCTTATCCAACATGCAGCAATATTGGATCAGCGTTTAAATGGACAGCCTTGTGCTCACAGAGAATGAACAGTCAATAACGGCCTGTTGACTGTCGGCCGGCTCAGCTCGGGCTCGGGCCCAGGGTCCCTGCCAAGCCCGGAGAAAGGTGCAGCCCCAAGCGCCCCGGCTCCAGTGGATCTGATGGTGCCTGGGGTTCTCTGCACCCCCAGAAAGCCAGGGGACTTGCCTTCGCTTACCTCCTGGGGCTCGTTCTGCAAGCCTTCAGTAATATGTGCCTTTTTTCTAAAAAGCCTCCCTTGTCTTGTTTAATTTCGACGTGGATAGTAAGGAGGCTGTGTCTCGTCCACAGGACTGACAGTTTTCATTAAGGAGATCCCGGGAGGCCAGCTTCATGTACTATTCCGGCATCTCGTCCGCCTGTTTGTTGCAATCGTCAGGCAGCCGGCTCAACGGAAGCCTGGGTGGCAGATAGGAGGCCCCTTCCATGCCTCCTCCTAAACAGCCGTGATCACTCACCTTTGCGGGGTGGGGAAGCTTTAAAAACAGCCAACACTTGGGGCGCCTGGGTGGCTTAGTCAGTTAAGCATCTGACTTTTGCTTAGGTCATGATCTCGTGGTTCGCGGGTTTGAGCCCCACGTCGGATTCTGTGCTGACTGCCAGCTCAGAGCCTGGAGTCTGTTTCAGAGTCTGTGACTCCCTCTCTCTCTGACCCTCCCCTGCTCGCTCGCTCGCTCTCGCTCTCCCCCCCCAGAAATAAATAAAACATTTAAAAATTTAAAAAAAAAAAAAAAAAGAAAACAGCCAACACTCCTGAAAGGGACTAGGGGGCAGGGTCTATTGTGAAACTATTCATTTTCTAAAATTAATGCTTCATCACTAATGCCTAGTGAGGCAGCCCGATGCAGAGAAAGAGCCTGAGCAGGGCGGTGAGCGGTGGGTCATGCAGAGCCAGCCGAGTGACCATTCTTGGCCTCACTTTCCTAATCTAAGCAACGAGGGCTAACGAGAAACCCTGCCCTCATCAGGCAATTGTGCAACTGAAATGAGAGAATGTGTGTGAACGGTAGAGAGCCAGGAGGGCAAACCAGAAACGAGCAGGATTCTAGAGGCCGAACGCCCAGGTTCAAATCCCAGTTCTGCCGCCGATGGGCTCTGTGACACTGGGCAGGTCATGAAGCCTCTCTGTGCCACAGTTTTCTCATCTGTCAAATGAGGGTAACAACTGAACCTACTGCAGGGGGTCGTCGTGAGGATTCAGTGAGGGAGTGGGCATCTTGTGCCAGGTAGAGTGCCTTTCAGGAAGTGAGCGCTCAAGGAGACTGGCTGTGAATGGTAGGAATACTGTGAATGCCCTGCCCCAGCGGAGGGGAGGGGCTCCATGAACATGTCCTGACTCTGATTCTGGGCTCTTACACTTTAAGTCTCATTTTACTGGTACCTGTTGCCCACTCTAGAGAATCTGGCTGCCTCAGTCAGTAGAGCATGGGACTCGACCCCGGGGTTGTGAGTTCTAGCCCCACATTGGGTATAGAGATTCCCTAGAAGGAAGGAAGGAAGGGAGGGAGGAAGGAAGGAAGGAAGGAAGGAAGGAAGGAAGGAAAATTTTTTTTAATTTTTTTTAATGTTTTATTTATTTCTAGGGGAGAGAGAGAGAGAGAGAGAGACAGCGTGAACAGGGGAGGGTCAGAGAGAGAGGGAGTCATAGACTTTGAAACAGGCTCCAGGCTCTGAGCTGGCAGTCAGCACAGAGCCCGACGCAGGGCTCGAACCCACAAACTGCGAGATCATGACCTGAGCGAAAGTCAGACGCTTAACTGACTAAGCCACCTGGGCGCCCCGGAAGAAAAAATTTTTTAAGAAGTTTGCCCTCCAAAAACAGTTTGGAGCAGTTAAATAGGGAGTGTCTGCATTAGGTTTCCCAACAGCCTGCAAGCCCATGTGACAGGCAGAACAATGGTCCCAGGGATGTCCACGTCCTAATCCCTGTGACCTGGGAATGTGCTCTGTTAACTGGCAAAGGAGGAAGGAGTTAAGGCGGCAGATAGAATTAAAGTTGCTAATCATCTAATTAAGAATGATTTTCCTGGATTATCTGGGTGGGCCCAGTGTAACCACAAATCCCCTTGATTTCAGCCAAGTGGGACCCCTGTCACCCTTCTGCCCCCCAGAATTGTAAAATGTAAGTTCATGCTGCTTTAAGCCACTCAACATGTCGTGATCTGTTACAGCAGCCATAGGAAAGTAGAGCAGCCCCAGATGTTTCCTTATGGATTGACTTCTGGGCCTTGACCCCCTAAAGGGCTCAGTGGCATCTGGAGACCCCTGTCCTTGGGTGGGGGGGCAGTAATGTTTACCTCTGTCTACCCTTCCAGCAAACGCTTTCTGAGACCCTGTCATGTGTCAGAGCCGGCACTCGGTACCAGGGACGCAGCTGTGTACAGGACAGGCGGGCCCCCTGCCTCCATGGGGCTCAGGGACCAGCACGGACCCTGAGCTTTACCCGATCCTTATGGGGGATGGTAAGACAAAGGTTTCCTGGAGCTAACCGTGTGCAGGGCACAGTGCCAGCCCTTCACATCTATCCACTCGTTGACCTTCACAAGGACTCATGAGGGAGGTGGTAAGGCACCGGTTATCATTCCCATTTTACAGACGAGGGCACTGAGGCACAGTGTTGGGGTGATGTGCCCAAAGTCACAGAGCTGTGAGGCGATGGACCGGATTCAGGATGCAGGCAGTCTTTTTGACATGTTCTATGCTGCATCCAAAATGACAGGGAATGGGGAAGGTCTCAGAGAAGATGTCCCTCTGGCCTTGAGGATGGCAAGTCCCCATTTTAAGCAGGTGTCTGACGCTGGCTCTGGCTGATTTGCAGAGGCCAAGTGTGAAAGCAAATGCTAAACACCGTCACAGTCCTCATCCACCGAGGTCGAGGGTACACAGTGGGAGCGGCTCCGACTCTGGCCTCCTCGGCCGTCCTGCCTCACTCGGGGCCGACTTGGACTTGGCTGCAGTGGCTCCCAAACAAGGGAACCCTGGTGCCAGACACCCCCCCGCACCAATGCACTGCCTTCTAGGCCATCCGCGGCATCTCTAAGTGACAGCTTGAGATTCAAAGTAGCCCATTGCATTTGTTCTGGAAGACAACAGGCTGGCCATTATTCTTAGTGTACCTTCAAGTACATCCATCCACTGTCCCCTTATTCACCATTCATTCATTTGCTCCCTCTCCTCTCTGTATCTCTCTTTCTCTCTCTTTCACACACACACACACACACACACACACACACACACACACACACACACACCCCTGTACGCACGCGCACGTGATGCTGGCTCCCATCCGACAGGAACGCAGGCTTCCTGCCATTAATTGGAGGCCCCTGACTGCAGACCTAGCATAAGAGTCTATTCATAGTCCTTTTTTAATTCCAAGAAATGCTGCTCTAGCTAATGCCTACTTCAGGGCAAATGACTAGTTGGCATATCAGCACTTTTCAAGTTATAAACACCCCCTTTTTAGCTAGGACTTCTCATTTAGAGTGTTCTCCAGAAAGAAGGCGGGCCGAGTGGCCAGCAGGCCCGGGGAGGTGGCCGGTACCTGGAGGTGCTCGGGGAGGGAGTGGCTGGAGGGGACTCACAGGCTCCCCTTCCTCTGGGAGCCCCACAAGCCCTGGGGCCTGAGCCACTTCCTGCACGGCTGTCTGGCTGTCCAGCTGTCCGGCTCACAGCTTTGCCTTTGCCTTGCGTCCACTTCCTGGAACCAAAGTGAAAATGGTTTAGGAATTGCTCCCTGCTCCCTAACCTCTGGAATAAACCCTTCTCTCCAGATCTTTGCTGCCTTCCAGGCTTTTCTACACGCCTTGTAAACATGTTGCTTTTTGTAATTCGGATGAGTAGACTTTTCTGGTTCGGTAAACGTTGCTGGAGGCATCAAGGGCCCCAAGACACCCGCTTCCTCCTGAAACATGCCCAGGGGGGCAGGCAGGACCGGCTGGATACTGAGCACGGCTCCCACTTCTCGAGGGCCCACTGTGTGCCGAGCATTTTACCCACACGATCTGGTTTTCTTCCACAGCCCCACGTGGTGGGTGCCGTGCACTCCCCGTGCCGCAGACGAGGAAGCTTCAGTAAGCTTTCCCGTGTTCCCCCAACAGCGGGGGGACAGCCGGGATTCGTGACACCAAAGTGGGACGGACGCTTCACCCCGGTTTCCGGGGACTTGGGCAACCGTCACTGCCCTTTATTTGGGAGGTGTGTGCGCCTCTGGTTGTGTGTCCCTTGTCCCCTCTGGGCGGCCGTGCAGCCCCCCTTCCAGACCCTCGTCCTGCAAGGCCCCTTGCCAGGCAGGCCCGCAGCCACATTCACCCCGGGGTCTCCCCAGGGCCGCGGCAGCCTCACACCCACTTCCCGCGAAGGCGAGGTGTCGCAGGTATTCATCTCCAACGGCCCGGAATGCCGTGGTCGGCAGCCAAGACCGCACAAAGCCAGCAGATGCTTGGCCTTTGAGGGAGGAGAACACCGCGAGCTTTCCTTTGCCCTCCTTTTGATTTGCTATTCAATTAAAAAAGAAAAAAAAACTTGGAGAGCATCAGGGAGCAGCTCTCTAATTGGAAAAAAAAAACAGAACAAGTTCACACAAACAGGAAGTGTGGGGCACAGTTACAGATGCCGCTTCGCTTTGGGGCTTTTTTAAAGGGCCATCCATGTTCTAGACCGGGCGTCTGTCTCCCCCTGCCCCCCCTGAATGAGCCTGGGTTCGTGGGTGCAGCGTTTCGGGGGGTCGAGGAGCACAGTGGACGGGGAACAGTGCCATCTGGCGCACCGTCCGCCGCCTGCCCCCCGAGGCTCCCCGCCACTCTTGTTTCCCAGGATCTGCCACCCATCCGTTCTTGCTCGTAGAGGGCAGGGACCTGTCCCGTCCTGCGAAAACAAAGGGAAGGTGCTGAAGGATGAACCTGGGGCAGAAAGGGTTTTGGGTTTGTGCCGGCCCCCGCCCCCATCCCTTCAGGACTGGGCTGTGACTCCACAGCGCCCTCTCTGGTCGCTTGAATCTCTGCTGCTTACTTCTGTGTCTCTGTCGGCCTGCCCCGCCACCCCCCCGCCACCCCCCACAAACACACTCCATACAGCCACCTCAAAACAGTGCCTTCAGTCCAGAGCCTTCATTTCCGCATGGGTCCAGCGCCGCATTCGTGGGGAAGAGAATATGACCGGTCCATGTCACGGTGCCTCCATTTCTAGAAAATTAGGAATACGAATAGTGCCCGTATCTGGGATGTCTGTGAAGGCAAAATGAAGTTAAGTGGTTTTGCTTATTAACTCATTCAAACTCAAACGGGTGTAAGTACATGTCTGGTACCTAACTGATGCTCAAACATGGTGCTCATTACAGCTGTCCGTTCCATTATCCAGTGGCCCTTGTAGAAGGAGTCATGTGACGGAATGTTTTACAAACTATACCGTAAAAACAACTGGCACTGAAAAAAAGCTTATTTCTTCTGAAGAAATAATATAACTACTTCACAATCAGTAGTAAGATTGGCGTGAGATATTTTATTATTTGCAGAGCACCCCCACATACCTGTCTTATTTGACATAAATGACAAAGGTGTGATTAAGAGGAAACTGTTACAGGGGCGCCTGGGTGGCTTAGTCGGTTGGTCGTCCTACTTTCGCTTAGGTCATGATCTCGCGGTTCATGGGTTCGAGCCCCGTGTCGGGCTCTGTGCAGAGCCTGGAGCCTGTTTCAGTCTGTGACTCCCTCTCTCTCTCTGACTCTCCCCTGCTCACACTGTCTCTCTCTCTCTCTCTCTCTCTCTCTCTCTCTCTCCTAGAAATAAATAAAAATATTTAAAAAAAAAAAAAAAAAGAAAACTGTTACAGTAAGGAAACTGAGGAATTGGGAGATTTGAGTATTGCCTGAGGTCACAAGGTCTGCAAGCTGCAGAGCCTACACCCAGTCCCGTATCAACTCTCATTCCTGAGCGTTTTCAATTTCATCAGAGGTGGAAGATTTCATGCCCCATCACATTTGCCTTTACACCCTGGCTGCTAGGAAGCTCAAGATGCCTAGCACTCTCCCAGCCATGGCTGTTCGTGTATTTCTCATACCAGAGTCTGCTGCAGTATTGCGTGGGCTAAATTTGCTTTATGACACAGCATACGTGCGTCTGTTTCAAGTGGATGAATCATGACTTCCCAATGCCCCTAAAAGTGGTGGAGACGAATTTTACCTGTGAAGTGCCACAGTCTCTACTTGTGGGAGATGATGGGCTCCAATGGCTGCTTGCTGGTACCTCTGTCTTCCTGCCTCCGGGCCTCTTCTTCAGCCTCTCTGTCAGGGCTCTTTGCCCACATCTTTTGGAAGGAAAGACAGTCCCTCCCTCCTCTACACACCCTCCCCCTCCGCTTTCCCCTGATACGCAGGGCTTTTCTCGAAAACCCTGGCAGGGAAACGTTGTGAAAAGCTAGCCCAGACCTTTCGGAGGCTGAGATGGAGAGAGCGTCTTTCCAGAACTCTAACCACATCAGCCGCCTCAGAGTTCTACACCTGCCACTGACAAACCGAAGTGTATTACAGGAAGGGGGCATGTGCCCCTGGGTGAAGGCTAATGCCTTTCTTGACCTTCGGCCCTCAGTTCTCAGGGCTGTGGTGCTGGGGAGCCTGGTCAGACCTTGCTGGGGCAGACATTTCCCCATGAGATTCTTCCAAAGGAGTCAGACACACCCAGTCCGAGTCCCCCCTCCAGCCCTGTGCAACCTCGCTGAGGCTCAGTTTCCTTATCTGTGACTTGAGGGTTGGATCACCCCCCACAGGAGTTGTGCTGGCAGCCAGCAGTATTAATCAGAACGATAACAAGGCAGTGGACACATATCAGGACTTTATTTGCAGCGAGATAATAAGAGCTAATGCTTCTTGAATGTTTACAGTATCCCAAATGTTGTGGTAAGCACTTTGTGCGTTTACTCATGAAGGTCTCCCAACGGCCAGTGAGAAAACAGAGAAGTTCACAACTTGTCCAGGGTCACACAGCAAGAGGTAGCAGCAGAGGCAGGACCCAGAGACGAATGGCAGGCACAAGACCAGGGCATACAGTGGGTGCTCAAGCAGTGTCCTTTCTCTTCCCTTCCTCTGGGACCAGGAGGCCAGCCGCCCGTCTTCAAGGTGGGGTGATGCTCACAGGCAGTGCCTGCACAAGCATTGAGTGGGGAGGTGAGCAGAAAATCTCTCCACTCCGCTGAGTACCGGGGTCTTCTTTCTGAGGCAGCCCGTGGACAGCTGTTGGAGATAAATGTGCTTTTGTCAAAAAACCCCAGAGTCGTTGGTAAATGAAATGCCCAGCCAAACATTGGGGGTTCAGATCCTCTGAACCCAGGGAGCAGTCTCCTCCTTAGTGCACCTGCGTGTTTCCAGGGAGGAACGCGGACACCCCACTGGCCCAGAGAGCAGACTGTGGGCATCTCACTGGATTCAAACCCCTGAGGCAGGGGGCTTGTCAGATTCCCCTGTTTTGTTTAATTGATTTTTGCAGAACAAGTCTTCTTTTTAATCTAGGTGAATCCTGTCCCCTGAAGCCTATTAACAGACTTCCCAACGCTCCCGTCCGATTTGGGGCTTTGCCTTCTGCTCACCACCACCTCACCCCACCTTCCAGAAAACAGGCACCTGACATGAGTGCCTACTGTCTGCTGGGAACTGGGGCGTGTGGTTGACAAAGCGTCGGCCCCTCCCTCTGGGTGCTCCCTGTTGGCACCGTTACTGATGGTACAACTGAGGCACGGACAGGCTGTCCGGAGGGCTGGCACTGCCCTTGCCTGTGGCCGCCTGCTGCCAAGCGCGAATTTGCTCTGTCCCCTCCCCAGCGCTCGCCCTCCATAAATCACTCCCTGTTTCAGTTGTATCGTTAGAGCAGAAATAAAACCTCCTTGGAGTGCCTCATATATCTGCCTCTGGCTTATTGCCAAGGCCTTTGGCGTGGAGAGAAGTGCCTCCTGGGAAGCGGGGAGTCCTATAAACCCACGGGGGCCCAGGCTAGATGCGGGGGAGGGGGCTAGCTCAGTCCTGCCCCCAGGAGCCCCTGATGGCTGTGACCTCAGCAGCCCTCCCTGGAAAGGGGCTCCATCCTTAGAGCCAGGAAGACTGAGTGGGTGTATCGGGCTGTTTTCTGTATCTCCTCCCCGGAGAGAGAAAAGGACATAAAGTAACCTCTATTCAGCCTTAAAACAGAAGGAGATTCTGTGACACACGCTGAACCTTGGTGACATTCTGCAAAGTGCAACAGGGCAGATGCAGACGGACAAGTACTGTCTGGCTCCACCATCTGAAGGACCTGCAGCCCTCGGGTTCAGAAAGGGAGTAGAAGACGGGGTGCCAGGGGTTGCCAGGGCCTGGGTGTGTTCACAGGAGACAGACTTCTGGTTTGGGGAGATGACACATTCCCAGAGATGGTGGTGGTGTGTGCCCAACAACGTGACTACATTTTATGGTGCTCAACTGTATACTTAAAAACAGATAAGGTGGCAGATTTTGTGTCAAGTATACTGTGCTGCAATTTAAACGCACACGTGTGCATACGAACTCTGGGTGGTTTTCTTCTCGCATCACTGCCCAGGGAGCTTGTGTCTTATGGAAGCCTTAGTCCCCAAGGGTCAGAGAGAAGCTGCCAGGAGCAGGGACCTGTCCTCAGGCCTTGTCCTGCACCCTTGCAGTCTCAGTAGATTTCCTGGGCTGGTCTTTGCTTAGAGTGGTCACCAGAGAAACCCCTCTGCCCTTCCCTCCTGTGGCCTCCGTTACGGAGCTCAGCCGGGGTCAGTCCTGTCCTTTTACAGGAGAGAAACAGAGACCAGAAGAGGCAACGTGGCTTGCCTCGAGGAACGCATCCTATTACCGTAAGGCTGACAGATAAATACGGGACACCCAAGGTTGACTTTCAGATAAACTATGAACAATGTTTAGTATAAGTATGTCCCATGCAATATTTGCGACACACCCATGCTGAAGTTATCTGAAATTCCAATCCCGGTAGTGTTTTGAATTTGCTAAATCTGGCAAGCGTCCGTGCGAGGCCATCATGGTCTCGTACCCCAGTGTTTTTGCACTTAAGAACTACAGGTAGTGCATGGTGTCGGCATTAGGGATGCAGGTTCTGATGTCAGACTCATCAGATACCTGTGTGACCTGGGGCAAGCTACTCAGCTCTCTGGTCCTCAGTTCTGCATCTTTTTTTTTTTTTTTTTTTTTTATTTCCAGGAGAGATAGAGAGAGAGAGACAGCGTGAGTAGGGGAGGGTCAGAGAGAAAGGGAGACACAGACTCTGAAACAGTCTCCAGGCTCTGAGCTGGCAGTCAGCACAGAGCCCGACGCAGGGCTCGAACCCACGAACCGCGAGATCATGACCTAAGTGAAAGTCAGACGCTTAACCGACTAAGCCACCCAGGCGCCCCTGCATCTTTTTTTTTTTTTTTAATGTTTATTTATCTTTGAGAGAGCGCAAGTGTGGGAGGGGCGGAGAGAGAGGGAGACACAGAATCCAAAGCAGGCTCTGGGCTCCGAGAGGTCAGCACAGAGTTCAACATGGGGCTCAAACTTACAAACCGCGAGATCATGGCCCAAGCTGAAGTCAGGCGCTCAACTGGCTGAGCCACCCAGGCGCCCCTCAATTCTGCATCTTAAAATATGGATGATAATAGCACCTTCCTCATGAAATGGTAAAACGTTCAACAGTAGTACCTGTAAAGTCCAAGCACAGTGCGGGTTCAATCAGAGGTAACTCTTCTTCAGTTATTCTCGTGGATTTGGTTCCTTTATGAATTAAAGATGACCATGTACGTAGCGAGTGTTAGGCAGTAATGCCAGAACAGGAAGACAACAGTGTAAAGCCCTGGCCTCTCTCCCAGCCTTGCTACAATATGCTGTGTGACCTTGGGCAAATCACTGCACCCCTCTCGGTCTCTGTTTCCTCAGCTCTACCTTGGATCAGACAGTTATAAGGTGGCTTTCAAAATCAGAAGTGTAAATTATACCTCAACAAAGCTGTTAATATATTTTTTTAATTCTAAAGTGTGCCTCCCTCATGTCTCCCGGCGCAGGACACCCACATAGGTCTTCTCAGCTAATGCTCACAGTGTGAGAAACAGGGGTTCTTTTCCCCGCTGGGCTAATGACTGTCAGGACTCAGAAAAGCTAAGTAACATATGCAGGGTCACACAGCCATTCTGTGGCAGAGCCTGACTTCCTGCCCTGGTCTCCCCGTACCCCTGTTCTTACCATCCTCTACAAACCAGGATTCCTTTGGAGGTGGCTGGGGGCGAGCAAGGTCAAGTCTCCGCGGATGGGTTATCCCTGGGCAGGTGAATCCGGGTGGGGCCGTCTGCGTGGGGCCATCCCAGAGGCCGATGGAAGCAGTCCATGAAATATCTTCCTCCCCACGCTGCGACTGCCATCTTGAATGAAACAAATATGCCCCCTCCCTTCGCGGCAGAGAGAGATAATTACAGATTTCATGCGGGGTCCTTGGTGTCTCATCTAAAACCCTGAGCAAACTACGTGCCCAGAGACTGTTTCATCCTTTGTTTCAAGTCCGGCTTCAAAGTTCAAAGGAGATTTTGTCCTTTTCATTATCTGACAGACCGTTTAGCAGTTGGGTTCTGGGTGGTCTCCGTGACCAGCAAAGACCATACCGCGTGTCCCGCGGGTGTTGAGTCCAGGCTCGAGGCCGATGCAGGACCTGCCCCTCAGTGTGTTCCGAGAGGAAAGGGAGGCAGCTGGGTTAAAATGGAAACCTAAGGGGCTTGTAATTAGAAGGCTGTGATGTAAACCAGAGGGCTGGGATTAGTACCTGCTGGGGCGAACTAAAAATGGGCCATTTCCGCAAAGCAAACCGGAGAATCCCAGTGATGTTGGGCCAGTGGGAGTGGAAGATGAGAGGGGTGGCATGTATTTGCCTTCCCATCTCTACGCGCCCCGTGCCATCCCCAGACGGACGGAGCTCAGCAGCCCTGCTCCAGAATGGCGCTGTCTAGGAAGGGCAAGCCCAGTGTATTGGTGTCATGGGCTAGGACTTGTGGGGAGGAAGGCGGGGGGGGGAGGGTTCAAGGCTGCTGTAAATCTGCCGGGACATTACAGTACAATTTCTCAAGAATGTTCTAGTCATGGACTTAGGTATGAGCAGAATACACTGCCGAACGGAGTGTGTGCCGTTAGCGAGGTTTGCCATGTCTCAACCATCTCACAATCTGTCTAGCCGAACTCAGGGCCCTGAAGGAGAAGGATGTGGGGCAGGCAAACCTGGTGGGTAGAACAGAGAAGATATTAGCAGCACATCTAGGATGCGTCAGATGGTTAGTGTAATGAAGGAGGACAATTTTGCCCACTTGGAGTTTTGTCTGATCCACCAAGTTACCTCAGACGACCAGTGTAATTATGAGCAGGTAGGTCTCTAGGATTTAGAAGGAAACAGATAAGCATTTATCTGGCCACACCTCCCCTCCTCACCCACCAAGTTGATGGTGTAGACATGGCAATGACAAATTACATTTTTAGAATTTTCTAGAACGAATGGTGACTATCCCCCACTCCCTGCCAATTGTTGGGGTTCCTAAGATCTTGATTGTTCAAGTCTTATGTTACACCCCTCAGGGTCTTATGTTGAAGACCCTTGAAGGTCACACCCTGCTCCTAGCTCATTCCATTCAACACTTCGAAGAGCAATAGATGTGGCGCAGCTGCTCAGCTGACTGGAGTTACACCAGTGCAAACAGAAATTCCCTCCTCCAAGCCTGACGTTGCGGGGCTATGGACCCAACAGAATGGCCAGTGGGAGTAGGTGGCTCTGGGGAGCAGGTGCACCACACACCCTGGGGCGGTATCTTGGATGGTGATGGGTTGGAGGTGATGAGATTGAACCAGCCAGACTGCCACCTGACATGCTACAGATGCCTAAATGTTTGTTGAATGAATGAATGAGTTAGTGTGCTTTTATAATCAAGTTTCGATTGAAATCTAGACTCAGAACCCAAGAAGGAAATGTTACATTCCCCAGTCCCTTTTTTTAAACTTTTTTCTTCTTTTTTGAGAGAGAGCACAAGCAGGGGAGAATGGCAGAGAGAGAGAGAGAGAGAGAGAGAATGAATGAATCCTAAGCAGGCTCCATACTCAGTGCGGAGCCAACACGGGGCTTGATCCCACCACCCTGGGATCATGCCCTGAGCCGAAATCAAGAGTCTGATGCTTAATCGACTGCCTCTTCAGTCCCTTTTATTTGGTCTTATTGAATAGGTGTTTGTTGAACACCTCCTATGTGCCAGGCAATTTTCTAGGTGCTGAAGACAGAATGGTGAACACAACATACATAGAGGACAAACAAGTGGTCACAGAATCACAGAAATGCAGTGAAGGAGGAGCATAGAGGCTCAGGAAAGTCCCCCCAGGAAGCATTACATTGTAAGGTCCTGACGTTATAGGAGTCAGCAAGTTAAAGAGGGGAAGAAGTGGATCCAGGCATAGGGAGCCCATGCCTTCTGGAATGTGTTGGGGTAAAATTTTGTATTGAACGAGTTGATGGCCTCTAGACATCACATGATTCTAGAGAACAATAATAATAATAAAAATAATAATAGCTATGATTTCTCACTGCTCTCCATCAAAAGGATTTTCATGTCCCATTCATGGGCTGTCGCTCTAATTGAGTAAGTAGTTCCTTTAAAAATAATTAGAGATTGTAATCAGTCGCTATTCAGAAGTCTGGCAGGAACTAATTTGCAAGTCTCTTCAGAGTTGGCCTTAAAATTTCCCCAAAGCTGTGACTACAAGTAAATCAGGGCCCTGGGGATCCACGCTGGATTTCAGAGTAAAAGTAAAGAGGAAGTCAGACATACCTACAGTTAGGAGATGCCCCAGCCCACACAGTGTCTGGTCAACTCAGAAGCATCTGTGGAACAATTAAACTGTCTTCAACTCTGAGCTCCTTTTTTAAAAAGAAGGAAAGAAAAGTGGTGAGGTCGGTTTGCATCACCAGCAAGTCCTCTTTCCTTTCGGAAGCAAGAAGTTGGGAGGTAGAGCTGGAGCAGGAAGCCCAGACCCCAGCCACCCCTCTGTCTGACGTTATGATAGAGTTTGAGTCCCCACTTCCCACTTCTTCAGAGCGCTCTGCGTTTTGCTGTGCCCTGGGGAAAGTACTAGCATCAGTGTGCTGTTACCCCCTGGGTTGTTCAAGAAACCAGTGGAGACCCCTCTAGTTTCCTAAGTCCTGTCCTCAGCAGCTTGGACATCTGTACCAGAGGGGCGCCTCGGTGGCTCAGTCAGTTAAGCGTCCGACTTCAGCTCAGGTCATGATCTTGCAGCTCGTGGGTTCAAGCCCCTGAGTTGGGCTCTGTGCTGACAGCTCGGAGCCTGGAGCCTGCTTCAGATTCTGTGTCTCCCTCTCTCTCTGCCCCTCCCCCCTTCATGCTTTGTGTCTCTCTCTCTCTCTCTCAAAAATAAACATTGAAAACAGTTTTTTAATCTTTAAAAAATAATTGCTAGAGGAGGGGAGAGAGCACGAAGGGCAGTGTCCACCGAGGGTGGCAGTGGACAGGAAGGGACAAGGTAGACAGCCCGTGTCTTTCTCTCCTTTCAAGTACCAACTAAAGCAGTACTGTCCTTGTATCTGGTTCATTGTTGGAAAATGTGGGTTACGAAACAGTATAATAGCAATTAAGACATAAGAACAAAGCTGGAAAAATACACCAAAACATTAATAATTATCTCTGGTAAATGGGACTTTGGACAATTTTTATGTTCCTCTTACTGTATATCCCTAGTTATTACTTTTAGTATCTAGAATTATTTTGAGAAATAATAGCAAGAAAAAGAAAAGGGAAGGAGAGACAGAGAGGCTTAGATATGCTGACAAACAGACCCGTGGCTGGACTGACAGAGCCGGGCAGTCTGATCTTGCCTCCTGTCTGACTTGCTCTATCACCCTGACCAGCGGCTCTTTGAACTTCACCTTTTCTCATCTGGGCAGTGGTACCCAAGCCTCCTGTCCAGACCGTTTTATCACTTGCTGTGATAGTCCAGTGAGAAAGAGTAAGGAGCCCAGCAAATTATGAGAAACTATATACATGTAAAGGGTTATTTTCATCCACTAATTCACCAGTGAGGTTTTAAACTGTTTCTTCCCAGGCGAGTCCCCTGGGTGAGTGGTTAAGAATGCAGATTTCCTTGCCGTGGCACAGATTGGATTTCTCTGCATTTTAACAAGCAGGTACACACCCTTTACCTGCCCTGTGGATTCCTGTGATAATTAAAGTTTGAGATCCGGGGATTTAGAGCAAACAGCATTGTGGCAGGAACGTGAGAAATGGATGTGCCGAACCATACGAGTGAGTGGTTCTGTTGGCCAGTGACCCGTGTGCTCGCAAGTTCAAAGTGAGCTGGATGCCCCCAGGGAGGCAGATCTATGAAGGGCAGGCTGGACTTAGAATGAGGAAGGGCAGGGGAGCCCTGGGGTGTCTGGCTGGGGTGGTGCCTGGGGGACAGGGGCTTAGACCGGGAGGGAAAGCAGCCCTTCTGGCCTCCATCCGGCGCTGTGTGTCAGGCAGCCTGGGTCAGTGATTTCGCACTCTTGGTTCCCTGATCACCACCTGTCCCCACAACCAGCCCCGGGCTCTAAGTAGCGCTAGACGGTTGAACAAGCTGGAGGCCTGGTCCCCTAACCTGTTGAGCCTGGTGGTGTCAGATTTTTGGGGCAAAGCCACCCCAAAAACATTGGCGGCAGCAGGGCCTGCCTCTTGGGCTTTTTACTTCGCTTCCACCCAGTTCCGAGTAGGCCGATCCCCACAGCACCCCCCACCCCCCCACCTCCATTCCCCCTGCACTTGATTTGCTCATTGCTAGAGAGGCAGCATCGCACAGTGGCTGGCACGCTCAGGAGCCACTTGCGCCTGCTCGGGTTAGAGTCCTGTCTCTGCCACTCGGTCACTGTGTGACTGAGACCAGTTACATAACCTCTCTGGCCACACGGCCTCGCGTCTCCCTCGAATGGGAGGAAGAATGGTACCCGCCATGGAGGGCTGACCTCGGCGTTTCTCTGAGGTCATCCGCACAGAAGCCTTGCTACAGGGCTTGCCCACAGCAGGGCAAATAATTGTTATCAGCAGGTAACAGCTTTTCACCCAGCAACCATTTAGCGAATGCCTCCCATGCTAAGTACAGAGAAGTCTAGAAGCACAAGGAGCTCGGGGTCTGGGGCCCGAACGGGTGTGAAGCAGCTTCCTGTGACCCAGTGTGATTCTAGCGGTGTGTCCAGGACACAGGTGGCATGGAATGGGCGCCTCATTGACTGGCTCAGAGGAGGACACACTTGGTTAGGGCTTGAAATAAGAGGGGCAGTAGGGGTGGAGCTGGGGGGGTGGCTTCCAGGTGGAGGGCAGAGTGGTGAGAAGAGCATCGCATGTGCTGCTTTGTAAGGGAACGGGGACAGGTCAGCCTGTCTCTAGCGGGAGGCCAGCACTTGACTTCGAGGCTGCCCTGGAGGGGATGGAAGGTGCACTTGTTCCCCACAAGGGCCCTCCCGGCTCCTGGGGTTGCAGGTGACACTCGGGGGTGCCTCTGCAACTCCCCAGTGTCCGTGCCAGTGCAGGGGTGAGTGTCTTATCTGCACTGCCTTCCAGCACCTCTGCCGTGTCCTTCCCCACGCGGCCCCTGATCTCCACTTGCGAGCTGCCCTCCTGCGCCCAGTCTTTGCCGCCTGACCCTTTTCATCCCGTTGCTGCATGTGCCTTGACATTGGCCAAACAACACAGATGACCCGGAACCTTCCTCGGAGGGCTGGTTCACTGTTCACACGGGCTTTCGAGGAGCAGAGGGTGGGTGTCTCCGTCACCTAGACCCGGCTGACCCCCACTCAGGAAAACAAGTGCAGTCCAGCAAACAAAACAGGAAGGTCAGTCCCCTAGCAAACCGGAGCCCAAATGAGCACTCCAGAGATTGAATTATTTTCTGGCCTCTGCGGGTACGTAGCTCTCAACTACACTCAGACCTCGGAGAGGAAGTCCTGCTCAGGTTAGAAGTATACAGAAAACAGATCTGAAAGGAGGCTTCTCCTGGTTTTATTGGGGCAGCATATGGAAGAGGAGAATCTAGTACCTTCTGTCCTGTAAATGAGCTTTTAGGCTATGACTCTGAGACCTTTTGTTTTGAGAGAGAGAGAGAGAGAGAGCATGAATAGGGGAGGTGCAGATAAGGAAAGCGAGAATCCTAAGCAGGCTCTGCACTGTCAGCACAGAGTCCAATGCGGGGCTCAGTCGTGACCTGATCTGAAGTCAAGAGTCAGACACTTCCCCACTTAACTGACTGGTCCCGGGGCACCTGGAGGCTCATTTTAAAACAGAAGCACAAGCAAGCTGCGTGTAAGCCACTGCCCACCTCTCTGAGTCTCCGTGTTCCCATCTATAATCAGAGATGAGCCTATCCACCAATCAGGGTTAAGGGGATTCCGGAAATAACACATCAGGTTTCCCCCACTCCAAGTCAAGGTTTCCAAAATGTTCGTTCTCTTCCCCAGGACGATGAGTCCGTGTGTAATGATTCCAAAACATGGTTTTGAATGAAACCGTAGCCTTCCCCGGGGGGTGTTCATTCACCAGGTAGTTTTGAGTGCCTGGCGCTGGGCTGAGACATGACAGAAACAGCTGTGGAGACAGGTGCGGAGCCTCTCCCGTGGTCTTATGGCCCGACAATGACTCCGGCTTCTGTTGGCATTTTGGGGACAGCGGGTCTGCCTCAGCATGCCCCCCAGGCCCCAGCCTAGGGCAGAAACTGGTCCTGCCTCTCTGCTCTGCTCCTCCAGAGGAGAGAAGGGCACTGCTGGTGGCCAGAAGTCATGGGTTAGGTCCATGCCCTGGGTGGCCTCCTGGGGGTCTGTGAGTCCCAGTGAGGTGCACCAGGCTGTGCCAGTAGCTTGCCCTGCGTTGGCCCATGTGCTAGAAGCCAGCAAGGCTTTCCACACGCATGCCCACTATGGAAAGACAGAAAGCGGTGGTAACCCTGAGAACTTCCCCAGCACGTGATTAGATCTTGGCAGGAAATCCAGACTATGGCACATTTTAATGGCTATTTTAACCCCCAGGGGCACGCGTAGGTGGCCTGAAAACCAGATCATTGGTCTTTCACTTAACTTTCCAAAAATCCATCTTTCACACAAGAAATCAAACTTCTTGCCCAATCTCTGAGCCTTCCCCGTTCTCTTACCCCTTCTCCATCCCCGCCTCCGAGGGGTCGGCGACTGGCGAGACTCCAGGGAGGGGGATGGGCTGGCCTACCGTCACCCACATGACTTAGATGAGAAAACAGCTTTGCATAGTTAGCGGCTGACATCACGCGGTCCCCATGTCCCTCCTGTCACGGTGGCCGGATCAAAGCCTGAGCTCGGCCAGGTAAATCCCCCTCCCACTGGCATCACTGGGGCATGTGCTGAATCCGGGCCATTGACATCATCCATCGATGCCCCCAGCCTCCAGGTCTTTCTGGGACCCTCCTTCCCAGCTTGCCAATCACTAAGGAGACCAGATGGCAAAACACATGGTGATTCCTTTTGCAGTGACGAAAGGAATTAGAATCTTTCTTTCGCTCTAGAACCGAACATCTATTAAGTCATTTGTTAAGCACTTGTTTCTGGACACATAACCCACAAAGAGGGCATCAGCCTTGTGCTTTGAACTTGACATGGGCCATCTGGTTTCATCCTCACTGTGCACACGTGTGTGGTAGGTGTTACCAGTCCTGTTAGGGGTGAGTGAACCGAGGCCCAGACCAGGTAAGAACTTATCCAAAGTCACACAGCGGGGACCCCCAGCCAACCTGTGCCCCTCTGCTCCAGAAAGTGTGCCCTTCGCCAATGCTGTGCTGCCACTGGGCTCTTTAACTAGAAGACGGTGTTGGTGAGAAGCATCCTGCACCCCGTGTAGAGGCTGTGAGGTCAGACATTGGTTTTTGCTCGATGTAAGATTTCCAAACCCAAGATTTCCCCATGGGATAGAAGGAGGAAGGGGAAAGTTTATGAGAACTTTGTGGGAGGAAGTAACACTGGGGCTGTGGATGTCAAGAAGGGGCCTTCCCTGGTCGTGGGGACACTTTCAAGCCCAGTGAGCTTCCTCATGCCCATACCTGCACCCTGAGCCCGCCCACCGAGCAGGACTGACCCCCTGAGCCAGGGTTGCATAATGGTAACAATGGCTGACACTCTAACATGAGATATTCAGGCATTCTCCCGAGTGCTTTACATATTCTGAGTCCTGCACTGCTGCTGTTGCTGCCTTACAGATGAGGACACTGAGGCACAGAGAGGGAGAGTAACTTGCCCAAGGTCACACAGCCAAGTGGCAGAGCAGGGATTCAAACCCAGCAAGACTTCTACACTGGTTCTGAGGAGGGGGGAGCTCGGCATTTGAGACTTGGAGTCAGGAGGAGGTGGTTTGTGGGGAAGGAGTCAGGAGGAGGTGGTTTGTGGGGAAGGGTTTCTTCGAAAAGCCAGCTTGGAGGTGACGTGAGCTTTCCGATGAGATGCTCCTGGTGAAGGCGCGGGTGCCAAGTATGTAGCAGTGGGGCTGCCCAGGAAGGTGGGTGCGTGCCCTTCTCCGCACCACCAGCTCCGGGGCTGGGCCAGCTCCTCTGAAGAAAGCGAAAGGCCTCTCCCTGTGCCAGCAGCTCCCTGGAGCAACATCGGGGGTTGGGGGTGTGGGGGAGCTGGGAGGGTCCGGCTTCTGCCAGCGGCGGTTTGCCGAGAAGCACCTGGCACGGACTATGGCCAAGAACATGGGGGCTGGTCGAGTTTGCGCTCCTTTACAGAAGCGGGCCTGCCTTCTCAGTACTTCTGGTATTTTCACAAGTGTATTTCAAGGTGGTTGGAGACGCATAACTGAGGGAAATCCAGCCCCAGCATCCATGGGAGGAGGATGGTGGTCTCAGGATGGGGGGGGTTGGCTCCGCCCGACCAGGAGCAAGGTCCGTGTGCAAGACCAGCAATTCCAGGCGTGCATTTCCTTCTCATCACAGACCATTTTATAGATGCAGAAACTGAGGCTGAGGACAGCCTGTCCAAGGTCATGCAGCAAACAAGGATTCCACAAGGAGTGGAATCCAAGCACGGATGAGGGTGGAAAATGGGATCGAAGTACTAACTCCTTATTTCTCACTCTGCCGGGGTCAGGGGCGAGGGCCCGGTTCCTTCCGTCCTCCGCCCCACAGCACTGTGTTCTTACACAGCAAGAACTTAGAACAGTACTTGGCACACAGCACCCAAAAACCACCCGTCGTCCTGGTGGTGGTGGTGGCTGTGCCGTTAACAGTCATGCCAAGTGTAATCCCGCATGCCCCGAGAGGGAGGCCCAGGACTGGGGGCAGCAGAAGGGGGGACTTGACTGATTCGAGCCTGAGGACAGTCGTCAGAGATACCACCCTGGAAGAAGGGAGGTATAAAGGCGGGTCTGAAAGGCCCACAGAAGGGACGCCTGGCTGGCTCAGTCGGAAGAGCATCGCGCAACTCTTGACCTCGGGGTCGTGAGTTCGAGCCCCACGTTGGGTACAGGGATTACTGAAAGCCCGCAGGAGTCCACAGGAAGGGCAGCTGTGAGGAGTGGGGCTTCGGGGCAGAAGACTCAGCCTTCACAGGTCCCTTAGGTGCAGGCAAACACAGCACTCCTGATCAAGTGCTGCAGACCTGGCGCTGGGCACACGGGGCCTGAGCTCAGGAGTCCCGGAACCCCCTCGGAAGGCGGTGGAGACTCACTGGGGGCTTACAGCACAGAAACAACGGAGTCAAAGCTGTGCCCTGGAGGGGACCTGAGTATTTTGAGTAAGAGATTCCTATGGGACAATTACAGGTGATGACCAAGGAAGGGACAGAAGGTTCAGCCACCTCAAGAATGAAATGAGTGTGATGAGTGTGCAGTGGAAGGAAGGGGGGGTGGGGGAGTGGCCGGGAGGAGGCAGCGCCAGTTCGCAGAGGAGGCTGCTGGGAAAGAGGCCAGTGACTCCAGCTCGTACAGCGAACGAATGCCCAGCCTGGCTGAGCTGGAGCTTTGCCCTGAGGCATCCAGCTTAGTCCTCTGGATTTCCAGATGTTTCTGGTTAGAAGTTCCTATAAAACTCTGAGCAAATGCCCCGCCCTTTTGGGTTCTGGCCTGATGAAGAGCACTCGCACTGACGGAGCCTAGAGAAGCAGGGTGGGCAGGGGCTGGGCCAGGGGCCGGGCCCCACATCCCGGGCAGCTTGGGAGGCCCGTGCGGATGGCCACGAGCCTGTGTGAGGTGTTCGTGCTGCTGAAGGCCTCGCTTTACTTTGCTGAGCTGGCCCAGTGGGGGCTTCACAGAGCAGCCCTTTGAAATGCTGGTTAAATTCTGAACTCCCCTCAGGGGCCCAGGGAAGACAAGGATCCTTTGGGCCCCTTAAGGCCCCTAAACAGAGCTGTCAAATGTGCTAGAAGGCAGTATAACCCACCGTGAAAATCCAATTTATGAAAGCCCAGGAGAAATGCGTCCCTCTGCTGTGAGGTGCCCTCCTCACAGATCTTGATGGAAACAAAACCTGGCTTCAGAGACCAGAAGGCGAAACCATACCCTGTGGCTGAGAGAATTGAAACTCATGGAAATTGTTGAGAAGAAAATTTCATTTCCCCTCAACACCATTTACAGACGATCTGCTGCCTGACCAAATAGTTACAGGATTTTTTTTTAAACTCCTTAACAACTTCAGGAAGGGAATTTATTATTCTTTTAATTGAGGCGTAATTGACGTGACACTAGTTTTAAGTATATGACTGATTCAACACTTGAATATGTTGGGAATTGATCCCCATAATTGGTCTAGTATAACACCCGTCGGCACAGTTATATGTGTTTGGTTTAGTTCCCCTTGTGGAGAGAACTTGTAAGATCTACTTTTTTAGCAACCCGGGGAAGAGAATTTAATCAGCACTTCCTTCCTAAGGGTTCAGTTCAGTGCTCCTCGCTGGGGGCAGGGATCCGTGCACCCAGCAGCCGTGCCTGCCCCTTGGAGGTAGAGCGGGGCTGCAGGGTCAGCCTGTGCGCTCCAGGCTATTCCCCATGGGAATGGCTGAGGCCACGAAGGCAGTCAGCCTGGGGGTCACTGGCATAAACTGAAGGTCCATTCTCCAGAACTGGACCTCCAGGGTCAAATCTGTGCCCCACAAGGTGTGGGCCTGGAGATAATGTGTTTAAGTCATCTGAACCTCAGTTTCCTCATCTGTAAAGTGGGTAGCACTTCTCAGGTCATCATGAGGTTTAACCAAGATAGTGGCTGCCAGGTGCTTAGCAGGATGCCTGGCACACGGCAGTCACCCCCGTCCCATTGCTGAGGCCCAGCCAGCGCTTCCCGTGTGGCACCTGGGTGACATCCATATTCCCAGCCAGACCGCCATGCTCCAGACGCAAAACGTCTAGCTCGCGGTGGCGAGTCCTTTGAGGAAGCCCGCATGGAGTATACTATGAGGAATTCCCAGGCCGGAGAGCTGGGCTTCCGCTCCCGTGTCCCCATGGCTCCGGATGAGTGAATGAAGGATCCACCCTGCTGGCTCAAAGGTGGACTGATGACCACTAGGAAGTTGCTTGACTTTCCAGGCCTCAGTTTCCTTATCTGTAAAACAAAGGCATGAGGGTGCACCTCTCCATTATGGGATGAGGGAGGATTAGGTAAAGTCGGCCTGGGTCCGGGGTTAGCGGCCATTATCATCACTGTGACCCCATATTTGACCTGCTGGCTCCGATTTTCCGTGACTTCATTTAAGGATGAGAATTCGTCGTGGCAGTAAAGAGGCAGGAGTCCACCGCCACACGGAGCCCTCTTCTCCCAGCCAGGGCCTCTCTGGTTCTGTCCCTGTCCCCCCGCCACGTCTGATCCCCCCGCCTGGACCCAGCATCTCCCCTGCAGCCTGATGGGCACTCAGTGCTGTCCTCCATGAATGCATCGTCTCGTTTCCGTTCTTCTCCCCCGGAGCCTGCGGTTGAGTCTGTAGCTTTCTGGATCATTGTGTTTCACTCCAGACCTCACATTGACCCTTTGCCCAGTGCTTTCCTCAGAGCAGTCCAGAAAACACGACAGTGGAGGTATCCATGCCTCTCTTGAGTGACTGTAGTTTTTAGGTTTTTCACAAGAAATCAGAAATAGAGGAAGCCCCACCCCCACCCAGGTACTTGTTTAACCAGACTGCAAAATGGGCTGAGCAGGGGAAGTGAAAAAGGAGCCATGGGACGGGAGGGCCGAGGCTTCCTCCTGTGACAGAGCTGTGTTCCCAGCTGTCACCAGGCACCTTTGTGCCCTGGAGCTGGAGGGTCCCCGCTGGGGACTTCAGTCGCCACAGGAAGTAGATTCATTCCTGAAAGTCAGTCCCCCTCAGACCCTGACCCCACTTGCTCTTCCGAATCTGGTCATTGCTTTGGCTCCTAGAATGCCACTTAGTGTGTAAAAAAAGACTCCCCGTGGCCCCCCTACCCCGCTGTGCAATTATGTCTGTGGAGCTTCCTCTCTGGAAGGCCAGGGACGGGGGCGTGCTGCAGCCTCTCGAGGGCGCCCAAGGCCTGTCCGGCTTCCGCGGGCCGACCTGTCCCTGTCACTCTGGGCCCGCAGCCAGGCTGGACTGAGCACCCGGCTTGCAGGGCCCAGAGGTGGCGCAGCCCCTCTCGCCCTGAGTGTCTGTGCTTCCTGTTCGCCCACGGCACCTGCTGCCTACGAGACCTTCTTCTCACTCAGCTCACAACTTCTCTCTCCAGCTTCCCAGGAACATTCCTTTCTCAGGGGAATCCTTCGCTAACAGGGAAGGGGCACTGCCCGTGCTATTCATCCCACTTCACCCTCAGCCCCGCCTCATGCAACGTTACTGAGCATTTATGTGCCAGGGTGACCTAGCTCCTCATCTGATCTTTTCTCCCACCTCTGAGGCAGGGGCCGTTGTTCTGCCCATTTGACAGCTGGGGAAATGGAGGCCTCGGAAGGTTAAGCAAGCCCCAGGCCTCCAGGCTCAGAGGTGCTAGATCTGGGAGTCTGACGCCAGCATACTGCTGATCCCCGGGGTAGCATTTGTCACCTGCCATGCGGCATTATATTTTTTTATCCTTTCCTCATCTGCGTCCCCTGTTAGGATGTGAGGTTTGTCCCTGAAGGCAAACCGGATCTTGCTCCACAGTGGGCGCCCTGCAGCGCCTTCGCCCGGGGCCCGAGCGCCAGCCGATGGATTGAGGCCAGCGTGGAGTGGCTGCCAGACTGAGTCGTCCCTCCTGGGGGACCCCCCACATGCCTGCCAGAGGCCAGGGCGTCAGGGCCTCTTCCCACACTGCTCAGAAGCCCAGGCCAGCAGCTGTGAGCCCATGCAGGCCGGGGCTCCCTCGCCTGCTCTGCCCTGAGCTCACCACTACTGGGTCTTCACCCAAGGGAGACAGGGAAAGTGAGGGGCAAGTGACATCAGCCACCCTCCCTCTTTGTCGGCACCTCAGTGCTGAGCTCTAGTTCGGGGAAGGTGAATGCGGGGGAATTTCCTCATCTCTTCATTTATTACGTCAGAAGACAAGGTCTCTGGACAGTCACCTGTGCGTCCCCAGTGCCTTGTGCATTCAGGAAGCTAGTATCACCATCACCTCTAACCTTAGAAGGCGGGTGCTATCATAAGCCCCACTTTACAGATGAGAATACTGAGGCTCATGTTACATAACTTGCCCAGGTTCCACGGCCAATAAGTGGTAGAGCCACATTTCAACCCAAGGCTGCCTGGGTGTAAACTTTGCTCTGGACATGCTGCCACTCCACAGAAGCAGCTACAGAATCCGAAAGACCTCTGCTTTTTTCACGGGAAAGATCTTCTGGCTTTGAGTTATGAACTGCATGCACAGTTAGAGCGTCTGAGGGCCAGTTGATAGCTCTTTGCAGACGTTTTCTCTTTGAACTTAACAACAACCTGTTGGGTTTGTGCTACTATTAATCCCCACTTTACAGATGCAGAAACTGAGGCTGGGAGGGGGCAATGACAGCCCCTAGGTCACGTGGCTAGATAGGGACATTGCCAGCATTCATATCCAGATGTATCTGCCTGACCCCAGAGTCTGACCACCAAACTCTGTGTCGGGTCGGCTCAGCAGAATCCCAGACTTTCTACGCAGGGTACGAAACCAGATGCTCTCAGTCTTTGTAACGTATTCATGCAATGGGATCAGGGAGGCACTGCTTTTTCTATAGGAACCTGTCCTGAAATCGATTCGTTCGTTTCCTTCCACTGACCCAGAGTCACTGGGTTTTTTTGTGTCATGAGGGTCAAGATTTCACCCGTTTCTTGCGTTCACGTTTCCTTAATAATTTCTCAAGCCCAGCCAGCCCAGTGGGCAGCCTCTGGCAGGTTTCCCGTTTTGGATAAGAGGTCACTGGCTCCAATCTGGTTTCAGAACTTCCACCGATCATGACTCCACATGGAGTAATGTACCCCTTAGGTTGGTGGAAGGTAGCAAGGACGTTTTCTGTGCCTCACAGAGCGGTGTTAGCACCTTGTAGGTGGCCCTGGGGCTGGCCCACCCCTTGCTCCGTCCCCGAGTCCGCCCCCACGCCACCACCACCACCACCACCACCGAGGGCTACTCGGCAGACGGAGTGAGGAGATGCCTCCTTTCGCAAAAACAGAGGACTCACTCCAGTCTTAGCTCTGCTACCAACTGGGAGAGGGTGAGGAGTTCCCATCTCTGGGCCTCGGTGTCGCCGTCGGAAAATCACAACCTGGTATCAGTTGTTCACGAAGGTATTTTCCAACTCTGAAGCTCTGGGTTGCAAGGACTCTCAGGGTGTGAAATCACTCCAAAGCCCTCCAGACAGAAGTGCATTTATACCGCTGACGTCTTTCACTTGGTGTCTTATTCACCTGTGGGCCGGGTCGTGGCTCATGCTGTCGTGTAAAAGCAGCACAGCCCAGGTGCTTAGGCTGGCGAATTTAGATAGGCCTGTAGCGCTCTCCCTGTTTCTGTTACATGCCCATCATCCCAAATGGGCCATCCCTAAATGAAGGAAAGGCAGTGAAGGGACAGACACACATACACACACACACACACGAAGCTTGATACTGGAAAGGCCTTAAGGTGCTGGCACAAAAGTAACCTGCCTGGCACTTGGGATACAGAGTTAGCCGAGGCCTGCCTGAGCCACCGCAGAAGAGGGAAATTAGTTGAACCGGCATCATTCAGGGCTCTAGACCTATGATCAGGGTGACACAGCTTGAGACATAGGGTGCTAGGTGTGTCCAGGTGTGTCTGGCCCTCTCCAGGAAATACACCACGTGCACAAATGAAGGCCCAACAGAGTGGCTTACGTGTACCTTTTGAACAGTGAGGAAATGGGATATTGTTGAAACATCCTACTTGATTATGACATAAATTGACTTTTTGGGTGTCTCTCAATCCATAGCTCACGTATACACTATATAGTCTGTTAATACATATTATAGGTCATCTCTCTACAGCTAGGAAATGACTCTTTAGACCTCTGGTTTGCTGAACGGCTGCGGGCCCAAGTTGCATCCCTTGGCTTCTGTAAGTCCCCTACGGCAGTGAGATTGAACGGTGGTGAGCCGGGCATTTGGCATGGGTGACAAATGTGTGATGTCAACTGTAGAACCTACTCGTGTAAAAGCAGTGCTCGGTCAGGAGTTCTCAGAATGGAGCACGGGACCACCACCCCTAGAACTGGCTTGTAGAGTTACCGCAGGACAGCCGTTGAGAGCAGGTACCCAGGACAGCCATACCTTCTGAGTCAGAATCTCCTGGGAATCCACACTTTGCCGAACCTCCACTGTGCCCCTTCCAGACCCTAAAGATTGAGAGCTGCTCTTAGACTGAGTGGCAGACTTGCTGTCCTGCTGGCTACACTGTTCTCATCTGTAATATTTATCATGGGAAAGCAAATTACTATTCACCAAATGCCTACTACGTGCGTGGCTCCATGCCAAGTGCCTCCCTGTGGGCTCTCAGTGAATCCTTAGAACATCTCTGAGAAGTAGACATTATGGTCTCCATTTTACAGAGGGAGACACTAAGACCTGAAGGTGTCAAGTGATTTGGGCAAAATATGAGTAGCTGAACAGTCTGGTGAGTCTAGGAAGAGCACCAGGAAGCAAACCAATGAAGCCAGTTGGTCCAGGGAGGGAGAGACCAGAAAGGGAAACTGACGGGCACAGGCCCCTGCCTCGGAAGATCATCTCCCTCTGGGGAGGTGCCGTCAGCACCCTGGCTGGGAGACAGTTGGCGCCATTTGAATCTGTGCCGTGGAAACTTCCTCCCTGCGCCCTCCTGCCAGCTGTGGCTTCTACCCCACCCCCACCCCTCCCCCGAGCATCAGTCAGCAGGTGCGCGTGACGTCTGCCCTCTGACTTCTGATTTCCCAGGAAATCCAACCCCCGAGCAGCATGGGGGCCACATCCCTTCACCATTGTCCCTGTTCCTGGCTACCATTCACGGGAAGCTGGTCCAGCTTGGCACCAGCCCCGTCCGTATTCCTGCGCCCCTCCCCAGGCCTCCGGAAGCCCAAACAGCTGATCTGAAATGGACATGCAGCCCCTCCAGCCGCACCTGGCCGGGCTGAAAGGGAGCCCTGGCAGCGGCACCCCATGCCAGGCCTTCCCAGGGCAGCCCCTGGCTCCAGCACCCTCTCGCATGATCCCCCCACCTCCTGTTTCCTGGCCTCCCCAGTCGGGTGGAAAGTGCCAGTCTCCCTCTCTCCCCATCAGAGGCGGCTGCAGCCACCCCGCGACCGTTTCCACCCTGGGCTGCAGCTGCAGGGTCTGTGCCAGAAACTTCGGTGGGAGGCCCGGGCGGGGCTGCAGGCTCAGGCACCAGGAGGCCCATGCAGCCGCATAGCCGTTCCGTGGCCTTTAAAATCTCTTCCGTCCCCAAGTTACTCATTCACGCCTGCACTCACTGTTCACTCGTTTGCTTATTCGACAAAGCTTTGAGGGTCTGCTGTGTGCGGGTGCTTGGCATACAGGAGGAAGCAAAAAAGTGAGAGCTCCCTGCCCTCCCACGAGCTTACATTCTGGGAGGGAGAGCCCCGCAGAAGTTGCAACAAGAGCATCAGAAGGAGGTGAGCACTAACCAGGAAACGGGGTGTGAGAGCTGATGTTCCGGCAGTTTCTCTCTTTTTTTTTTTAAACGTTTTATTTATTTCTGAGAGACAGTGTGAGCAGGGGAGGGTCAGAGAGAGAGAGAGGAAGGTACAGAATCCAAAACAGTCTCCAGGCTCCGAGCTAGCTGTCAGCACAGAGCCTGATGTGGGGCTCGAACCCAAGAACCGTGAGATCATGACCTGAGCCGAAGTTGGACACTTAACCGACTGAGCCACCCAGGTGCCCCTCCTGCAGTTTCTCTTAATAACTAACTGTTGCTGATGGAGAACTTTCCTAATTGCTCCCTGGGACTCCTGCGGTCCAGCCGGCTCCACCTGAGGTTCCCCACCCCAGTTGCGTTCCGTTAACCGAGCAGGGGCAGCGTGGGGCAGCGGGGTGCTGCTTAGAACAGCCTGCTCTAAGGAAGGCACCTCCTTACTAGCCTTAGTAACCCCAGACGCCTGGTGAGGGTGCCAGCTGGTGGCCCTGAGGCAAACCCAGCCCAAACAAGTATGGTTTGGCCCATGTATTAAAAAAATTTTTTTTTAATTGTAGATAACATTTAAGAATGCCAAGATTTCACATGAAATCTGGTTTTCTGGCTTCTCTTGGAAATTGAAACATCTTGAAAGACCAGGTTCCCGTTCCCTCGTG
The DNA here is from genome assembly GCA_017311185.1 of Proteles cristata cristata. NCBI lineage: Eukaryota > Metazoa > Chordata > Mammalia > Carnivora > Hyaenidae > Proteles > Proteles cristata. Next base: position 758,714 of record JAESUZ010003530.1, on the reverse strand, counting down.
GCAACATGAGCAGGATTCAAGTGGCATTCAGCTTCTGCCTGGCTCCGGAGGGCATTCTGAACTTGCACCCCGAATCCAGGTCGCACATTTAGACCCCGCATATGAAAGGAGTCGTCTGTCCGTTAGTCCGAAACCTCTGCTGGCTTGTTTCTGTCCACAAAGCTCCTGAGGTTAAGATAAGCCCATCAGAACCCGTAGCTCCTGCGGCCGTGTCAGCTGCGCCTGGCTGGGGTTTTGCATCCGGAGCCCAGCACCGGGGGCCCTCAGGCACCCAGCGTCTCATGCACCCCTGCCTCATCTGCCAGAGCCCAAAATGCTCCCCATCTGTGCACCTTCTTCCTTTTGCTTTGGAAAGGTAGGAAAAGCTCCTGCAGACGTTCAGTCCTTTTCATCAGGCCTTGCTTCCGTAGCGACAGGTTCAAATCCTCAGCAACCCGTTTCCTGGCAATGTTAAACCCTTTACGTTGCGCAACAGATTCAGACCAGATTGTTTCTTCCGAGGTTCAGTGTTTTTCTCCTTTCTTTTCTAAACATAAAAGCGTTTAAGCATTATATAATTCCTGGTAGTTCCCTAAGGAGCATCCAAACATCTCTGTGAACTGTGGCCTTCCAGACCTTTGACCTGACCCTGCCGAATGATCGGAAAGCCCCTTCATCTTAAATCTGAGGACCAGGAAAGTGCATTTTGCCCAGGATCATACTCAGGCATTGCTCGGGTTCTGTATGTGCTTGAATTTATAGCTGGTGGCATTGGAGCCTTGGGGGCAATGATTCCCCACCGGGGTGGCTTTAGACTAGAATCCCCTGGAGCTGGGCCACACTCAGAGCAATCACATCAGATCTCTGGGGTGGGCCCCAGGACTCAGTGGTGTTTAGAGGCCCCCTGTGATCCCAGTGATCTGCCAGGGTTAAAATCCTTGGCTCCAGCAGCTACCTGGGCTGGAGATGGTAACTCCCAGGCGGGTGTGCAGACCCTGGGAGCCCACACAGTGCAGGGTCTCAGAGCATCTGAACCCTGCCCCTTAGCTCCCCGATCACAAGCAAGCTCCTTATTCTCCCTATGCCTCAGTTTCCTCATCCATAAATTGGGAGTACGAGCATACCTGTCTCCTAGAGCATGAGGACTCACAGTGGCTGGTACATAGTAAGTGCCCAGCAGTTGGTAGTGAGGGTAATAAATGTGCGCCTCTTGTTTGCTGTGGCCGTGGTTCCTTCAGTGGCACCTCAAGACTAGCTCTTTTCGTGAGCGTTTGGAAATTTCTATGCCAGAAAGAAATGTGACAGAATCACAGGGAATCAGATCTTTAGCTTTCTCTCTCCTCCTCAATTCTCAGATCAGCGGGATGATGGCAGGGGCAGCCGAGGTGCCAGAAGGGGTGTTGTATTAGAATTTCCAGGTGGAGAAACCGAGCCCGGGCTCACGCCAACAGTTGTTAATGGCAGGTTGCGCCAAGCCCCACTCACTTGATGCCTCCAAGTTTACCTTTTTCTCCGCGTGTCCATTTCTCTGCATCTTCCCCACTGGACAACAAAACCGGACAGCTGCTCCTTCTGGTTGGGTTCTTATGTCTGTAAGAAGTTGTAAACCACCACCAAAGATGTTTTAACTTACAGGAAACCAGCTTTTCTTCCTTTTAAGATGAAACGTGGCAAAGTTTTGAAAGACTTTTTCAAACAGTCCCTAAATTTGGTACTTAAACTAATTATAGATGCCTTTTTTAAACGTCCAACTTAAAAATAGACATCTAAATAAGGATGCAGGACACAGCTCAGAGCCTGTAGCCATGTTCACGGTTTCCTAGAATCAGCCCTCCTCTGACCTAATTTATACTTTTTGGAGATCAAAGGGAGATGAAGGGTGTCCAGGCTGAGGGCAGAGGTGGGTCTAGGAGCCTGTTGGCAGCAGACGATGAACCTGGGATCTATGTCCTGTGATTGAGAATAGCTGCGATTCAGTGAGTTCCTCATCATACAACCCTGTGGTTCTCAAAGTATGGCCCCTGGACCAGCAGTGTCTGCATCACCAGCGTGATGGGCTGAATTGCATCCCCATCCCCACCCCAAATTCATATGCTGAAGTCCTAATCCCCAGTAATCCAGAATGTAACTGTGTTTGGGGTTAGGGCCTTTAAAGAGGTGGTTAAGTTAAAATGAGTCCATTAGGGTGGGTCCTAATGCAATAGAACTGCTGTCCTTACATGAAAAGGAAGAGACAAGCATGCGCAGAGGGGACACGAAACAGGAAGGCCGACATCTGCAAGCCAAAGAGAGAAGCTTCAGAGGAAGCTAACCCTGCTTGCACCTCCAGAACTGTGCGAACATTAAATTCTACTGCATCAGGCACCCAGTCTCGGGGATTTTGTTACAGCAGCCGCTAACAAACTGGCACGCCTGGGATCTTGCTAGAAACAAACTCTCAGGTCCTATCTTCGATCCGCTGAATCAGTAACTCGGGGTGCAATCCAGCAGACTGTTTTTTAACAGGCTCCCCAGGTGATTGCCATGCGTGCTGAAGGTCGAGAACCACAAACGTGAAGTATTCTTAATACCAGTGGGAGCCAGCCCAGAGACAGAGGACATGTATTTGGAAGTATAGCTGGTCTGCTAAAATATAAACCTCTTTTACTGGGTTCTACACAAGTCCCTGTGTGTCCTTTAAGTGGGACGGTGGGTGTGAAAGTGCTCTGTAAATTCCGAAGCGACATGAAGTGGTAGCGATTGGTAATGGTAGTATTTTGTCAATGGAAGAAGGTAGCCATGTGACTACTCCAGCAGGAGCAAACAGAATCCAAGAATTTCCCTCCTCCACCGAAATTTGAGTCCTTTAAAATCTTGTACATTTTCCACCCCAACCAATTGGAATGCGTCTGAGAACAAAGGCAAGGAGATTGAATCCCCATTTCCCTTTTTGTCCTTGCTACTAGGAAGCCTACAACTAAGTGAGACTCTTAATTAATCATGGCTTTCATGGTTAGTATATTTGTTTTTTCCTACCTTAGTGTTGTCCTTTGTTATGTTCTCTTCAGATACCCTTGAGAAAGACTAAAAAAGAAATAGGGAGAGAGAAAGTGTGAGAGAGGAAAGATATAGTTGGAAAAGACAGATGCCCTCTCACAAAGGACCAAACCATTCTTCATCAGTGAGTCCTCTCAGTCCCCTGTCTTCCTGATGTCCCATAACTGTAGCCCCCGGGAGAGTTCACTGATACCCAAGGAACCTGTTAGTTGCTGAAGAGTTATGACCATTATAATAGCTCCTTTGAGTCCTGCTTGGGAACAGGTGTGGAAGGGACATGACCAGATTTGCATTTTTTGAGGTTAGAAGTCGCCACTTACCTGATTGCAATCTCTACGTACTCTTGGTCCTTATAACCAACATGGAGGGGGTGCCTGCGTGGCTCAGTCGGTTAAGTGTCCAACTTCAACTCAGGTCATGATCTCACGGTTCGTGGGTTCGAGCCCCGTGTTGGGCTCTGTGCTGGCAGCTAGCTCAGAGCCTGCTTCGGATTCTGTGTCTCCCTCTCTCTCTCTCTCTGACCCTCCCCTGCTCATGCTGTCTCTCTCTCTCAGAAATAAATAAAACATTTAAAAAAAATGGAGCTATCTGGAACTGGCCAGGCTGCTGTCAGAAATCTCTCCTGCCTCCTCTTGGCCACGATGGTGAAGAATTCTTCTCTTTCCTGTGACCCGTCCAGGGCTCCCCTCCTTAATACAGGTTTCTTAGGGGGCGCCTGGGTGGCTTAGTCGGTTAAGCGTCCGACTTTCGCTTAGGTCATGATCTCACGGTTCGTGGGTTCGAGCCCCGCATCGGGCTCTGTGCTGACTGCCAGCTCAGAGCCTGGAGCCTGTTTCAGTCTGTGACTCCCTCTCTCTCTGACCCTCCCCTGCTCACGCTGTCTCTCTCTCTCTCTCCTAGAAATAAATAAAAACATTAAGAAACCTGTATTTTTTTTTTTTTTTTAAACCAAGCTTCAAGGGATCCACAGTACAACCCCCAGGGATCGGGAGTTCTGCCTCACAACTGCAGCTTTTGTGTGTTGTTATTTTGGTGATAATCTTTTGAAAAAGTTCAAGCATTTCTGGATTATTAGGGCCACCCCTGATAACCTAGCCCTGCCCCGTGGACTCAGGTGTTTGTGTTCACTGATGGCTCTATGGCATCATGCAGCTCTATTTTTGTCATCTTAGGCTAATTAGGAATGAGCGAAGACAGAAAATATGTAAATGATGGGCTTGTACCAAGTGAAGGTCAAGTGATGTTACAGCATGGTGGGTTTTACAGTAACTGGAAATGAGAAAATGATGGGAAAACTTCAACCTCCTGCAGGACACAGAGGAGGAATGCCATATGGCAAAGAACCTGCCCAGAGCAGTGAGTGAGCACAGGCTCCGGGTTCGAGCAGGGCTTTAGTTCTGGCAAAAGGACATTGTCCGTCACAGCAGTGTCCACTCGCATGTCTACATGTGTTTTGGTCTCAGTTGTATACCTAGCTTAACATTTGTGCACATTTTCATAACATTGTATTTTTAATAAGTTAAAACAACACTGGTCTAAAATTATTTTAAAATTTAAAAAAACAAAATATTTTGTAAAAAAAAAAAAAAAACAGCAGAGGCCCAGGTGAATTTCTCCCTCTGTGACGGGGACTAGATATGTGTCACATCTAAGAATCTGCCTCTTCTCTTGACCTTCACCCTCCTGAGGGGAACTGGGCATATCTCATTCCAGCAGGTGCACCATTTGCCCCCTAAACTGCCGTGGAGAAGAAGGAAATGGAAAAAGAAACCTCAGGTACCACATTTCAAAGCCCCGTTGAGTTAATTTTGTCTCTGCAACTGGACATAAAAGGAAACCATGGTATCACTCCTGTTTCATGGCTTTGTGGTCCTGAGTGCAATACTGACTGACATGTTACTTCCCTAGAGATTCAGGTGGCCAGAAAATTGTCTCCAACTGAAAAGAGCTAGAAAGGAAAACTGGGGGAGATCCCCTTGTTTCTCTGCTCACTTAGTAACGTATTGCCTTCAAAACAGTCTATAGCAATCTGAATGAGCTAGATTGATGGGTCTTTTCTCCTTCTGAATCCTTCTGTTTTCTTCTGGACAGTTTGCTGTTCCTGTTGATATGTGAATGGCATAGGCTTCTCTTAAGAATACGTCTGCTAAGAAGTCAGGAAGTGTGAGTCAGAACCTTTCATATTAATAAAATATTAATTGACTTCCACAACTTCGAGCTGCCTGCAACAAAATTATAGAGCTGGTGAAATTTGTCTTTGGGATTCCTGGCCCTCTCTTTTGGGTTTCTTTTTTCTTCTTTTATGAAAGAATGCCTGCATATGAACTGCCTGCTGTGTACCATACCTTGTCCAAATTCTGAACTAGACTTGATCTTATTCTCTACATGCCGAGCCCATGCCTCATTTGATTTAATGCAGAGGAGGTGGTACTATCCCCATTTTGCAGCTAAGAGAACTGAGGTTCAGAAGGTTAATGGTCTTGCCCAACCAAGATCAAGGCCAGATCTTCTGATTTCAGATCTCCTCCTCTTTACTTACTACTGCCCTCATACCCTTTATTTTTCTATGTAAAAATATCCTCTTATATGTTATCTTCTCTCATACATTTATGCTTTATATCAGTTTGCTCAAGGTTATTGACTGAAGGCTTGGCTCCTGTATTTGTTCCCTAGGGCTCCCGGGTAGCCCCTTCCTTGCATTTTGTCAGCTTCTGGATGTCACTGGCAGTTTTTGGCATCTCTTAAGCTTGTAGATGCATCACTCCAGCCTCTGCTTCTGTTATCACATGGCCTTCTCTCTGTGTGTCTGAGTCTCTGTTTTCTCTCCTCATTAAGACACCCATCATTGGATTAAGAGCCCACACTAATTCATTATGACCTCAACTAATTGCATCTGCAAAACCCTATTTCCAAATAAGATCACATTCTGAGGTTTCAGGTGGACATGAGTTTTAGGGAGATGCTATTCATCCTAGTACAGCCTTTATTAAAGAATGTTCTGGCTTCTATGAACATTTGGGAAATTTCGTTTGCTACAGAGGGGCCTTCCTGCTTTCATATCAGGTTTCCCTAAAGAGATTATTAACTGACTCATTCACTCACAACAAATATTTATTGAACATGTTCTATGTGACTGGTAGTTTGTTTTGTTTTGTTTTCAGTTTATTTGAGAGAGAGAACGCACATGAGTGAGTGGAAGGGGGCAGAGAGAGAGGGAGAGAGAATCCCAAGCAGGCTCTACGGTGTCACAGCACAGAGCCCAATGCAGGACTCAATCTCATGAGCCATAAGATCATGACTTAAGCCAAAATCAAGAGTCAGACACTTAATCGACTGAGCTATCTAGACACCCAAGTTTGCGAATCTTAAAAAGAAAATCTTACATTTTCCTTCTGAGTTTTAGTTCACAAATTCCTATTGACCAGACTAACACTAAGAACGCAGGGACCAAACCCTGACCACAGCAGACAAAGAGAGACATTGCAGATGAATGGACTGGAGGCAGAGTGGCTCGGCCACAACGGTGAGGCACATGCAACATACACAGGAGACACCCCTGAAGTGCCAGGTTCTGATGAACAGGGGGTGCTGTCCTGCAAAACATTATGGGACCTCTTCTTCATGAGGCCATGACTTTAAAGACCAGGAGACCAACTGACTCTCCTAACACACAGAAACAGCCACAGAGAGAGAAAATGAGGAGACAGAGGAATACGTCCCAAATGAAAGAACAGGACCAAAGTCACAGCAAAAGGGCTAAACAAAATGGAGGTAAGCCATATGGCTGATAGAGAATTTAAAGTAACGGTCATAAAGATACTTACTGGACTTGAGAATATAGTGGAGGGTCTCAGTGAGACCCTCAATGAAGAGAAAACATAAAAAAGAACCAATCTGAGATGAAGAACATAACAACTGAAATTAAAAATTCACTAGAGGGGGTAAGTAGACTAGAGGAGGCAGGAGAATGGGTCAGCAAACTGGACGTCAGAGTTATGGAAAGCAGAACAGGAAAAAGAAAAAAGAATAATAAAAGATGAGAATAGGTTAAGGGAACTCAGTGACACAATCCAGCACAATAACATTTGCATTGTAGAGAAAGGGGTCAGAAAATTTATCTGAAGAAATAATAGCTGAAAAATTCCCTAATCTGGGGAAGAAAACAGACATCCAAATCCAAGAGGCACAGAGAACCCCCAACAAAATTAACCCAAGGAGGTCCATACCAAGACACATAGTAATTAAAATAGCAAAAAATAGTGCTACAGAGAGAAGGTTAGAAGCAATATGAGAAAAGAAACCCGGTACATAGAAGAAAAACTCCATAAGGTGGATTTTCTTCAGCAGAAAATTTGCATGCCAGAAGGGAGTGGCCTAATATATTCAACAGGCTGGAAGAAAAAAACTATAGCCAAGAATACTCTATCTCTCCCTCTATTCTGAATGATAGCCTTGCTGGATAAAGAGTTTCCCAAAAGTTGAAGGAATTCATCACCACTAAACCAGACTTACAAGAAATGTTAAAGGGGATTCTTTGAACCAAAGCCAGATAAAGACACCACAATAAAAGGAGAACTGCAGGCCACTATCTCTGATGAAAAACTCTTTGACAAAATACTAGCAAAACCAATCCAACAATACATCTTTAAAAATCATTCACCACAATCAAGTGTGATTATTCCCAGGATGGTAGCATGGTTCCATATTCACAAATCAATCAACATGATACATTACATCAAAAAGAGAAAGGATAAGAACCATATGATCATTTCAGTAGATACAGAAAAAGCATTTGACAAAGTACATGAATATCCATTCATGATAAAAACCCTCAACAAAGTAGGCATTGTTGTAAGGTAGGCTACTATTATGTTGAACATATCTCAACATAATAAAGGCCAAATGAGACAAACCCACAGCTAACATCATAGTCAATGGTGAAAAACTAAGAGCTTCTCCCCTAAGAGCAGGATTAAGAGAGGATGCCCACTCTTACCACTTTTATTCAACATAGTACTAAAGTACTAGCCACAGCAATCAGAAGAGAAGAAAGAAAAGGCATCCACATTGGTAAGGAAGAAGTAAACCTTTCACTATTTGCAGATGACATGATAGTATATATAGAAAGCCCTTAAGACTCCACCAGAAAACTACTGGAAGTGATAAACAAATTCAGTAAAATTGTAGAATACAAAATCAATATATACAGAAGTCTGTTGCATTTCTATGCACTAATAATGAAAGGTAAGAAAGAGAAATTGAAGAAAATGATCTCATTCACAACTGCACCAAAAAGAGGAAAATGCCTAGGAATAAACCTAACCAAAGGAGTGAAAGACCTGTACTCTGAAAACTATAAAACATTGATGAAAGAAATCGAAGATGACAAACAATTGGAAAGATATTCCATGCTCATGGATTAGGAGAACAAATATTGTTTGTTCAAATGTCCATACTACCACAGATTTGATACAATCTTATCAAAATACCAACATCATTCTTCACATAACTAGAACAAATAATCCTAAAGTTTGTATGGAACCACAAAAGACCCTGAGTAGCCAAAGCAATCTTGAAAAAGAACAAAACTGGAGGTATAAGAATCCCAAACTTCAAAATATACTACAGAACTGTAGTAGTCAAAGCTGACACAAAAATAGACCCATGGGGAGAGCCCAGATATAAACCCATGATTATATGCGCAATTAATCTATGACAAAGGAGGCAAAAATATGCAATGGGAGAAAGACTCTTCACAAAGGTGTTAGGAAGATTGGACAGCTACGTGCAAAAGAATGACACTGGACCACTTTCTCACATGCACACAAACATAAACTCAAAAGGTATGAAAGACCTAAATATGAGACCTGAAACCATAAAAAAATTCTAGAAGAGAATACAGGCAGTAATTTCTTTAACATAAGCCAGAGCAACCTTTTCTAGCTATGTCTCTTGAGGCAAGAGAAACAAAACCAAAAATGAACTTTTGGGACCATAGCAAAAAAAAAAAAAAGTTCCCATAGCACAGCAAAGGAAACAATCAATAGAACTAAAAGACAACCCACTAAAAGGGAGAGGGTAATTGCAAATGACATATTCAAGAAGGGGTTAATACCCAAATCATATGAAGAATTTTAGGGCACCTACGTGGCTCAGGAGGTTAACCATCTGACTCTTGATCTCAGGGTTGTGAGTTCAAGACCCATGTTGGGATTCACATGGGGCATGAAGCCTACTTTAAATGTGCTAATTTAAATATACTTTACGTGTGTGTGTGTGTGTGTACACACACATACACAATGTGACACCAAAATATAATCCACCTAAAAGTGGACAGGATACACAACACATCTCCAGAGACAAGGGAAACAAAAGAAAAAAAGAACTGTTGACCTCATCAAAATAAAAAGCTTCTGCACAGCAAAGGGATCAACAAAACTGAAAGGCAACTGATGGAATAGGAGAAGATACTTGCAAACAACTTATCAGATAAAGGGTTAGTATCCAAGATCTATAGAGAACTTATCAAACTCAATACCCAAAAAACAATCCAATAAAGAAATGGACAAAAGGCATGAATAGGCACTTCTCCAAAGACATCCAGATGGCCAACTGACACATGAAAAAATGCTCAACATCACTCATCATCTGGGAAATACAAATCAAAACCACAATGAGATACCACCTCACACCCATCAGAATGGCTAACATTAACAACTCAGGCAACAACAGTTGTTGGCGAGGACGCAGAGAAAGAGGAGCTCTTTTGCACGGCTCGTGGGAATGCAAACTGGTGCGGCCACTCTGGAACACAGTATGGCGGTTCTGTAAAAAATTAAAAATAGAACTACCCTACGACCCAGCAGTTGCACTGCTAGGTATTTATCCAAGGGATACAGGTGTGCTGTTTCAAAGGGGCATATGCACCCCAATGTGTATAGCAGCGCTATTGGCAATAGCCAAAGTATGGAAAGAGCCTAAATGTCCATCAATGGATGAATGGATAAAGAAGATGTGGTATATAAATACAGTGTAGTATTACTCGGCAATCAAAACGAATGACATCTGGCCATTTGCAACTATGTGGATGCAACTAGAGGGTATCATGCTAAGCAAAATTAGAGAAAGGCAAATATCATATGACTTCATTCATATGAGGAATTTAAGATACAAAACAGATGAACATAGGGGAAGGGAAGCAAAAATAATATAAAAACAGGGAGGGGGATAAAACATAAGAGACCCTTAAATATGGAGAACACACAGAGGGTTACTGGAGGGGTTGTGGGAGGGGGAATGGGCTACATGGGTGAGGAGCATTAAGGAATCTACTCGTGAAATCACTGTTGCACTAATGCTAACTAACTCGGATGTAAATTAAAAAATACATTTTTCAAAAATGGACAGAAGACATGAACAGACATTTCTCCAAAGAAGACAGATGGCCAACAGACACTTGAAAAGCTGCTCAACATCACCCATCTTCAGGAAAATGCAAATCAAAACCACCGTGAGATGCCACTTCACACCCGTTAACAACTAAAATCACAAGGAACAACAAGTGTTGGTGAGGATGTGGAGCAAGGAACCCTTGTGCACTGTGGATGAGAATACAAACCGGTGCGGCCACTGTGGAAAACAGTATAGACGTTACTCAGAAAGTTCAAACAGATTTACCATGTGAGCCAGTAATTGCACTACTGGGTATTTATCCAAAGAATGTGAAAACACTGATTCAGAAAGGTGCACCCCTCTGTTTATTGCATTATTTACAACAGCCATACTATGGCAGCAGCCCAAGTGTCCACAGATAGATGAATGGATAAAGAAGTTATGGTATAAATGTACAATGGAATATTTCAAGGATGAAATCTTGCCACCTGCAACAACATGGATGGATCTAGAGGGTAGTATGCTAAGTGAAAACAGAGAAAGACAAAGGATTTCACTCATATGTGGAATTTAAGAAACAAGACAAGCAAAAAGCAAACATACTCTTAAATATAGAGAATGGGTGGTTGTCAGAGGGGTGGCAGGTGGGGGGATGGGTAAAATAGATGAAGAGGATTAAGAGCACACTTATCGGGCTCCTGGGTGGCTCAGTCGTTAAGCATCTGACTCTTGATTTCAGCTCAGGTCATGATTCAGTTTGTGAGATCGAGCCCCACATCCAGCTCCAAGCTGACAGGAGCCTGATTGGGATCCTCTCTCCCCCTCTCTCTGCCCCTCTCCCACTCACGCAAGCGCACATGAGCTTAAAATAAGTAATAAAATAATACAATAACATAATAAAGAGTACATTTAGCATGCTGAGCACTGAGTAATGTACAGAATTATTGACTTACTATAACACTGTGTGTTAATTATACTGGGATTTAAAAAAATTTTTAATTAAAAAATAAAGAGAAAAGAGTGAATCATTGATTTCTTTGGAGTTCCCTTTAGTTCTGAAGTAGGGAGGAGTAAGAACAAGGTTGGAAACATAGGTTGATGCTTATCAATGTCTTGTATATTTAAAAGAAGAGCCCCATTGCACACTCAGGATGGTAGATGGAGGCACGGCATTCAGCCAACAACACTGTTGGGTCTGCATAAAAGTCCCCCAGTCTCTGGGCGTTGGAGACCAAGATGGCAGCACAGCAGGCCAGTGAGGCCTTCTGTTTCCTATTCTTGGTGGATTGTGAAGATTGGTTCACACTGGGAATGATGGCCTTGAGTGGGAAACTTATGTTCCTAGAATTTAGAGGAACGCACACACCTTCCCTTCAGGCCCTATTGAGGCCACTAGTTCTTGGCCTGATGCCTCCTTGGCTGTAAACCCTTTAGGAAAGGGTTCTGTCTCCCAGTGGTGCTGAGTAGAGTGCCCTGTCCACTGTGAGGTCTGGACAGATGTTCAAATGGATACATCAGTGGATAAATATGGCCGAGAGGAAAAGCTCTAAGTAGTATATTTGGGTTCCTCGTGATATAATCCAGAATCACACAGCTTTATGCACAAAAGCAAATGTACTGACTAATGTAACAAAAGCCCAGGATTCAGCAATGTGTGGACCTAAGTATTCAGGTGACATCACTGGGAATACATCCCTCTGTCTTTCCGCTCATCTTTCCTTTGTGTCCTTCATTCGCAATCTAATTGTCGCTGCACAGTGGCCCTCTTCTCTGCTCCCAAGCCCCAGGCTGCCATTGTCACAGCTCAGCTCCTTGAGAGAAAAACTAACAGGGAATGGAGGAAAGTGGGTTCCCAGAGGAAAATCAAGACCCTACTACCAGAAGAAGCACAGAGCAACAGACATTCACAACAGTAGGCTCGCAGAGGAATTGGATCCCCTCTAAAGTAGATCAGACAAGCGGCACTTGTGCATCAGTTAAGCATCCAAATCTTGACTTCAGCTTAGGTCATGATCTCACAGTTCATGAGATCAAGCCCTGTGACAGGCTGTGTGCTAACAATGTGGAGCCTGCTTGGGATTGTCTCTCCCTCTCTCTCTGCCCCTGCCCTGTATACACCTGTGCACGCTCTCTCTCCCCCTGTCTCCCAAATAAACTTCAAAGAAACTAAAGTACATCAGTCAAATGCCAGACCCTTCATGCTTCAATCAAGAAGATGGGAGTACTGGACCTCGGGGTAATGGGAAGTGGGCGGCCTTGGTTGCCAGGAAGACCTGAGTCTGAATACGGGGTCTGTCACTTGCTCACTGTGTGATCTTCCCTCCCCCTTTCCAGCCAGAGTATCAGCTCCAAAGGGCGTTGCCCCACTCTAATTTCTATGAGTGCATCCCCAGTGCTGGTAGCATGCTACCTGGCACAGTGGCAGGTACTTGACACTGTTAAGTCAATGTCATTTCAAGGTGGTTGTACGGAGCTGGGGGGGGAGGGGGGGATGGCAAATGTGAAGCTCTAGGAAAATGCCAGGCACGTAGAAGTTGATGGGTAAGTCACAGAGTTGACCACTGCTGTTGATCTAGACAGGAAATATTGTGGGACAAAGAACAAAAGGAGTTGAGACAGCTGGTGGAGGATTAGGAATGAAGGCAGGACGTTTAGGTGGCCAGCGCCTACCATCGGGGCGGCGGCTATGGCCAAGTGCCAATATCCCGCGCCAGCACTGAATTCTTACCCCCTTTGTGTCCCCTCTGCAGCTGGAGCTCTCGAACACCGCCGTCCTGCACCAGATGAGGCGGGACCAGGTCACAGACACCTGCCGGGCCAACAGCGCAGTGAGCCGCAAGCGGCGCGTGCTGACCCCCAGCGACCTGAGGCACCTCGTGGTGGATGAGGACCACGAGCTCATCTACTGCTATGTGCCCAAGGTGGCCTGCACCAACTGGAAACGGCTCATGATGGTGCTCACCGGCCGGGGCAAGTACAGCGACCCCATGGAGATCCCGGCGAACGAGGCGCACGTGGCTGCCAACCTCAAGACCCTGAACCAGTACAGCATCCCCGAGATCAACCACCGCTTGAAAAGCTACATGAAGTTCTTGTTCGTGCGGGAGCCCTTCGAGCGGCTGGTGTCGGCCTACCGGAACAAGTTCACGCAGAAGTACAACACGTCCTTCCACAAGCGCTACGGCACCAAGATCATCCGGCGCCAGCGCAAGAACGCCACCCAGGAGGCGCTGCGCAGGGGCGACGATGTCAGGTTCGAGGAGTTCGTGGCCTATCTCATCGACCCGCACACGCAGCGCGAGGAGCCCTTCAACGAGCACTGGCAGACCGTGCACTCGCTGTGCCACCCATGTCACATCCACTACGACCTCGTGGGCAAGTACGAGACGCTGGAGGAGGACTCCAACTATGTCCTGCGGCTGGCAGGGGTGGGCAGCTACCTCAAGTTCCCCACCTACGCCAAGTCGACGAGAACTACTGACGAAATGACCACAGAGTTCTTCCAAAACATCAGCTCCGAGCACCAAACGCAGCTGTACGAAGTCTACAAACTCGACTTTTTAATGTTCAATTACTCAGTGCCAAGCTACCTGAAATTGGAATAGGGGGACGGGGGGGTGGGAGAGGGAGAGAGTCGTGCTTTTTAATTTAAGATTTTTATTTGTCAAAAGAATTCTATGGATAGTGGGTTATTTTGTAAATTAATATTTCTTTGGGGATGATGCTGCGAGCAGCATGGTGAGAATTATTTAAAATCCTTAGTAGGGAAGGACGGCTAGGCAGCCTTTGCAGGGGAATGGGATGGGTGTTCTTGGTCTTGGACGTGAATACTGCAACACTGTCTCAGAGGTGTAACTTGTGCTCTGGTGAATTCCATGAATCGTGCATCCCATAAATTCTAATTAATATTATTTATAGTTATTTAAACATGGTCTCTGTATAGATTTATTTTTGTGGCAGCAAGATTCTGAGGTCTTTTCAGAAGAAATGTTTTGCTCTGTGCTTGCTAGAGCTCATTTGGGGACACGGATGCCCACCTTGCTAACTGCGCTCGGAGCAAGCTGTGTGATGACACCCATGGCGAGGTCTGTCCCTGCCGCCATTCTTGAAATTCTGTGACAAATAAATAGAAATAGGCACCTTTGCAAGGGACTAATTCCGGACAGATTCCCAATCACCCAGGAGTCCCCTTACACTAAGAAAAGAAAAAATGTGTTTTTTTTTTAACCCAAGGAGAAGAGTTGATCATAGTTTTTTTTTTTCCTTTTTCACCAGAAATAGCGGTCTGTTAGAATAGGCTTTCCTACAGAAATTTTTAACTGGCAGTGCCAGTTGTGATGGTCAAGTGGCTGTTGCTTTATATTCGACAAGTATTTATTTAGCAACTACTATGTGCTTGGCCTAATTTTAGGCCCAGCGGATAGAGCATTGAGCACAACCAATAGTCTCGGCCCTCAAGAAGCTTTATGTGAACACAGTACCCAGCTCAGCAATTAGCAAACCCCTGATATTCGTGGACTTACCATGAGGTTTGCACTGTTTTGAACAACCCCAGAATGTCTATGACGCCTACAAATTTGCCTTTTTCTCTGGCCCAAATTTGAAAACAACACACTTAGAACAGGGCACTTGTGAGTAATCCAAGTTCATTGCCCAACCCAAGAGATGACAAAAAGCATGTGCCCACTTCAGTGTATCCGTAGTGTCTGCCTTTAAGCCCCCCATTTGCCAGGCATCGCATGGAAGGGTGCTGTGGCTGATTGGTCCTGCCTGCCTTGGGCGAGGGAAGGGGAACATTCGCCCAGTGCCTCTCCCTGGGCACTCAGTCCAGCATCCACGTCTCCGCGTAGAAATGTTCTCTCTTCTTGGCCACGTGCAAGAGGGAGATGCCGTGACAGGCCTCATACGTTTGCGACTTGCAGTGCTCTGGCATTTCTCCCCTCATGAAGATCAGGGGTGCGCCGTTCGTACTCACGGCACATGCAGCCCCTCCCAAGGCCTCCAAAGGCTGAGACCCTGAGCACCTTTGCGACCACCGTGCGTGCGTGAGCAGCAAGGACAGCTTTCCGCGACTGCAGTCCACGCCCCCTTTCCTGCGGAAGGCCAGAAATGGTCTACTTGCTGTTTGTTACAGATTCACGTCTGCACACGCTTCTCATTTCCAGCCATTTCGATGCCTTGGTTGAAGTTTGAGACACATCCCTCTTACAACTAGCGTATGAGTTGGTAGCAGCTCTTGTACATAATAATAATAATTATAGTTCTAATAGGGGGTGGGGCGGGATGGGGTGTGGGTTTTGCTTTTTGTTTTTGATGCAGTATATAGCGAAGGGGTGAGAATATTCTAAACAAAAAATGAACAATTTATTCACAGAAACGATTGAAATTGTAAAGCTCACAGCCGACCCAGCCACAGCTGCTACATCTCACCAAGAAAATTATTATATTGAATGTGAGTGAGGTGTGCACTGGAGAGGGTGGCCAAGGCTTTTTATAAAATGTGTACCATCTTCCAAGCTCTCTCCCTTTTGGGAAGGGTACAGCAACTATTCCCTCCATGAGTAGAGATATTACGTAGTATTTTACTGAACAGAGACCTCAACTGTCCCTGGAGTTGGGAGTCTGGGTCCTGTTTCCAATCAGGGGACACTGTCCTCTGAAATAGGGCTTCTGCTAATGACACACTGTCCGACATTTCCTGACAGGTGCCCCCACAGAACAAAGGTTCTAGGGGGTGTAAAGTTAGTGTGATGAAAAAAGGGGGGAAAAGCATTTTTGAGGTCGTATACCCTTGGGAAACAAAATTAAGTCAATTTCCTTTCTACAGGACTTTTCAGAGCCTTGGATGTGTGCCATGCATTGTGAATCCCCAAAAGCATCCTTGAGTTGGTAGCACGTGTGGTCAGGTGACTGTGTTTTGCAGATCTCAGAGATGCTGCACAGATTATACTCTGGTTGGGCTGATTTAGCATATCTGAGGTCTTCCAAGGATAAAACTACGTCCTTGACCCTTCTCCAAAACAAAACACTAAGACACCAGTCTCTAGCTGGTTTATAACAACAGAGGTACTTTATCAAACGAATGAAAGTTTTACATCACTGCAATGGTTTTCATCCTGGATTCTACCCTGGGCAATGATTCCATCCCTTCTGAAGGGAGCAGGGGATTGTTATGGGTGGTGTGGACCGAGAAGGGGAGGAAGGGGTGGCATCAGGCCACAGAGCGGTCCCTACTCCTCAAGCCTTAGGTTGCTCAATGCGAGCAGAGTGAGCTCAACCCTTGACCAGTACTTCTTCAATTCCAGAGTTTGGAATTGTTCACCCTGTGCTTTTTTGGTTTTTCCAATGGAAATTCTCATCGATTTCCCAAGTTTTGCATTCCCGCCTCCATCTCTGTTGGGTCACGTGAGCTTGCTCGTGCGTGTGCAGAGCGCCAGTTTTCACCTCTTCTCTCAAGTGAGCAAGACTGTCCTTCAAGGGACAAGACTTCAGTGTCATTCTGCAATGAGGGACTTTTCTCCTTGTGCTTTATGTTCATGCTTTATTTCCTAATGGCATAATGACTTTTTTAAAATATCGAATCAACTGTTCTGCAGAATATAGAAAGTATTCTGTGTCCTTGGTATAAAAGAATCCATGGGTAAAAATGTGCCTGGGAAGCAAAGGCTTGTTTGGGGGGGGCGGGGGGGGGTTGAGTTTTTTTGTTTTTTTTAAGGAAAACTATTTAAAAACGCTTTTCATTGCATGCTTAGCTGGAGAAAAGTACAGGTAGGCGTCCCAACTCCAAGCCACTTTTCAAAGGTGATGCAGTGTTTTCAAAACCAGGTACAGTGAGGGTAGTGTTTACAAGGACATTCCTGCTTAACCTATCCCTTTGGTTGGAAAACGCTAGAACATTAGCCACAGAGTTTGAATTCCTGCAGCTTCTCCAGACAACCCCTCCACCACCCCCATTCCCAGCTGGTCTGGGAAGAAAGGCTTCTGCTGACCTGTGTCGTCTCCGAGGGGACCTTCCTACCTGTCCCCCAGGTGAGCTTCACCCTCCTGGTAACAAGGGTGCAGAAGCATAAGGGGCTACTTCCTGCTGGTAGAAAGTTCCCAGAGAAAAAGCAAGTCGCTAGCACACTTAGATGGTGGGGTCTGGGCCACCGCTGAGTTAGTGATTACAGAAGTTCCTCACGCAGTCTTAGCTGCCCTGTTCTGTGCTGTCCTTACGACCAGAATCCCTTCCTCGCCCACTCCTGTGTCAGCCGGACTGACCATACGGCCACCCCCAAGTTCTCACAACCAGTACTTCTTCCAGACTTTTCTCATCACGACTGACTGGACGCTATGGTCCTGGCAACAGGACCCACCATAACCAGCTTGACCCTTGGCTGTTCACAGGCGAATCTCAGTTTGCTACTCTTTATCAGGTACAGAAGGAGCCGCCCATACTATTTTCTTATGAGCATGCTCAGTATGGTATATGCACATATAATTTAACATCTTTGTGGAGTGTGATTTTTTTTTTTACATATTTGTATGCAGTAGAGGGCTTGTTTTAGAAAACTCTCCCTGTATCTTACTGTACTGTTCAGGAAAGCTGAATTCCACATTGCCAACAAAAGCGTGAAATGTTCATGAACCTTCCTCCAGGAAAAGCCATTCAAGCCTGATTATTTTTCTAAGTAACTTCAATTAAATTGAAGAAAAAAAAAGCTTCTCTCTGTGTATAGTTTGTTCATGGCTCACTGACAAAAGACTGTAGGGGTTGGGTGGGCTGTGTTCCTTGGCATGTGGGGGGCCCTGTTCGTGTGCAGCAAAGGATGGAGAGGGAGAGACAAGATGTGGACCCCATTGGCAGCCCTGGCCATGGTAAAGGACGCCACCGATCTGAACCCTTCCTGTGTAGGGGATGAATGGGAGCTTTCTTCCTTCCTGTTTTGTCTACAAACTCTGCAGAGTGATGCATACCTCATGATCACGTAGTCCCACCATCCATGTGAAAAATAAGGAAACAGAGTCTCTGAAAGGTTAAATGACTTAGGTGACAAAGCCAGTATTCCTGTGTGGGTGGATGTGCCTTCAGAGCCCCCATTCGTTGGCCACCAGATGACATGCCACCAAGCGGCTATCTACTGTCCAGAAGCTGCAGACCTGCCCTGTGAACCCCAATTTTCCTGTTCCAAACCCATTCTTTTTCAGATGCCCCAGAGAGCCCCAAGCTGTTTCTCTATTCTAATGTTTTAAAGGTACATCTAAACATTTA
Source organism: Proteles cristata cristata (assembly GCA_017311185.1). Lineage (NCBI taxonomy): Eukaryota > Metazoa > Chordata > Mammalia > Carnivora > Hyaenidae > Proteles > Proteles cristata. The sequence goes on along the minus strand of JAESUZ010003530.1, from coordinate 740,056 downwards.
ACATGAGAGAATTGGATTTAAAAATGTATCCCATTTCCACCCGTGCCAGATAGGGTTTGTAACATGCCCGCCCACCATGGCCAGCTCCCACCCATTCCTGGTGTCACAGCCGTCCTTGCTCTGGTCCCATCTGGTCAGGAGATGTCCAGACCTTGGAGCTTAGTTGTCTTAAATTAATGGAGAATGCACTTCTTTTTAATGTACTAAGTGGACATGGTCCTGTCCTGTCCCTGTCTCATCTGGGACAGTGGGAAATGGCAGTGGGAAGCAAGGCTGAATGAGAACATCTCCAGCCTTTGATAATTCTCGGAATAAGACCGAAATGCCCTCTTGTCAGTGGCTAGCTAACCGGTCAGTATTTCTGATGAGGCCAGCGGTGCCCCTGACATCTGTGGAGCCTGTGGCCTAGACTGTTGTCGGGGCCGGGCCAGGGTGAGGTCATTATTGACCCACCTCCAAGTGAACAACAAAAGCACCAGGTAGAATCGTTAGCATCTACTGGCAAAGTGTCCTTTCTTGGGAAAAGCTCTTCTTTCTCAAGTTATGTCTTTCCTACATGTCTGGTGTTCAGATAACCTTTATGATAATAGACATTGACTGATGTAAGAAAATAAGATATCAGCAGTTCCAGGTCAGCCCCCAAAGTGTTTTCAAACATTTTCTCAAGAAAATCACAATATCCAAAAAGATTAGGAACCATTGGCCAAGAAGACATTGGAGGGGGCAGACTCCTGAGAGCTTGGTGGAGAACAGATCTCTGCGGAGGGAAAAATCCCTCTCGGAGTACAGGTCTGGGCTTTGCGCAGCTGGTCCCCACATTCCTGCCGGCACATTGTGGCCAATGCCTCTGGCTCCTTGGGGTCCTAGATGACTTACAGGAAGTGGGTGGGAAGACTAGTCCAGTCTACATTCACCACAGGCAGCCTATCAGACATCTTAGGTCTGCTGTTTCCAATATGAACAGTAAGGGAGATTCTAGCAAGACTGACATGAAAAATAAGCAACCTTTCCCCCATTTTACAATCATCCCTCGGCACCAACGTCTTCCCCACATCACAACATCCCCTGGATAGAACAGAGTGGAAGCAACCTGCTGATTTCAAAACACATAGCTGGCTAAGAACTATTCACGAACGTTCCCTCTTGGAAATATAGGAAACAGTAATAGCTGAATTATTTATCTCAGTTGAGATAAATAAGAGCCCTTGAGGTTGCTAGCCCTAGGTCATCCACCAAGGAGCTGTGTGTCCCCTAGAGGTAATCACTTCCTGTTTGGGCCTCACGTCCCTTACCTGTGAAATGTAAGAATTGAGCTAGATCTGTGATTTTTCAATTAAAAAGAAAAATGAGCCTCTTACTTTTTTTTTTTGCATGTTAAACGCTCATTTGTAAAATAGATGAAGCAGAGATGCTGTGATTGAACAGTTTGAGGACCACCTGAGCTCTTTTCCCCATAAAATTCCTGTGGACCTCCATGGACCCCTTGGGTTGTAGGGAACACAGTTTGGGAACTGTAAGTTAGGTGACCTCTGAGCCCTTCCAGCTTTGACATTCTCTAATGATCGGCCCAAACCCTCCTCTGTGGCTCTTTATGCCAAAAAGGGTGATTAGCAATTAGAGGACACCATAGAAGTGTCAACTCCTCAAGAAGATATGTAAAGGGAACAGTGTGAGAACAAGATTAAGATGGAAGAAATAAGGAAAAAGGAAAATAAAAAGGTAAAGGCAGATGCAGGAAAGAAAGAGCTCCCACCCAGATTCAAGGTGGGAACCAAGGTTTAGACCCCTTTTTCCAAATGGTCTACCCAGGAAATGCAAGCTCCAAATTCCTACAAATTCCTATTTGAAATACAAGAGACTGGAATAAAAACGATTCTCTGTATTCATCTTTTTAAGTTTCAGTGTTTGTTTTTTAAAATAATAGAGTATGTCCAAAAAAATAAATAAATACAAATCATAGAGTGTGCCACTATGAAAGAACAGCAAAGCCTTGGATTTCACATTGGTTTGGACAAATCATCAGCTGGAGAAGAGATTTATTTATGGCTGAGACTTTACCTGACAGAACGACTGAGAAACAACATTGTGCCTGGAGCCAAACTAGCAACAAGCTGAAGGGGAAATGAAGGAAGAAAGGACCTCTGTCTAACGGAATGATACCTGGGGCGCCTGGGTAGCTCAATCGGTCAAGCCTCCCACTCTTGATCTTGACTCAGATCATGATCTCAGGGTGCGGAAGATAGAGCCTCGCTCTCCTCTCTGCCCCTCACCTGCTTGTGCTCACTCACTCCTCTCTCAAAATCAATAAACTTAAAAATAAATAAATAAAGGAATGATACCGGGACACTGAGCTTCTTTGCTCAAAAAGCCCAGATTCAACTGTAGGTGGCTTGGGAATGTTTCCTTTTAACATCATTTCTTCCAAAAATACATAGTTTCGTAAAGAAAGCTGACCATGAAAGTGGCTAACTTATTAACTCATAATGTTTACTGCCATGTGTTAAATGCTCTCTGTCTCATCCTCACACCAACAAGGTAGATGCCTGTACCCTTTCTGCAGATAAGGAAGCAGAAGATTAGAATAAATAACTTTCGCTAAATCGCTCATCTGAAAAGTGGCGGAGCCAGAATTAAGCCTGGGTCTGGTCGGCTCCTGGCCAACTGAAATTGGCATCACCAGTGGGCCCAGAGGGGAGGTGGACAAAAGTCCAGACTTGAAGGCCCTGCCGACAGATATGGAAAGAGATGAAAACTTTAGCCAAATTTCCAGAAACCGATTAAACACAACTGAAAGGCACTAAAGAGAAAATGAAAGGGCTGCAGAGACTAAAAAGGGGAAAGTTCAGACTGAAATAGTCACAGACGATCAGACGGTCTATTAAGTTTCTGCCTGTTGTTGAGATAGGAAACACTGGCTCCCCACCTGTGTGTCCCCTTAACCCCTCACGGCGCAGTCACGCCCCACTCTCTCCACACCAGCTATGGGGTGTTTTGCTCACAACAAGCACTTCTCTGCAACGCCAGCTTCAATTCAACTCAATTCCGACACTATCTACCTGCAAACAGTGTCAGATCTCACAGGTTAAGGGCTCAGTCTTGCAAGATGACACTAGCACCCGCACGCCCCCCGCCCCCCCACCGCCTGCTTCAAATACCAGTCACAAGTCCTGATTGACACCTTGTTTTTGACCCATTGGCTGTAAATCAGAGGTCCCTATGACTGCTTCCTCAGGTTTGATGAATTTGCTAAAGAATCTCACAGAACCCAGAAAAGCAATCTAACTGCTTATCAGTTTACTACAAAAGACTGTGATGGGGCGCCTGGGTGGCTCAGTCAGTCAAGCGTCTGACTTTGGCTCGGGTCACGATCTCATGGTCCATGAATTCAAGACCTGTGCCAGGCTCGGTGCTGACAGCTCAGAGCCTGGAGCCTGCTTCAGATTCTGTGTCTCCCTCTCTCTCTGCCCCTCCCCCGCTTACATTCTGTCTCTCTCAAAAATAAGTAAACCTTAAAAAAAATCTTTTAAAAAAAGAATATGATAATGGATAGAGGTGAACATCCAGATAGAAGAGATGCACAGGGCAAGTTTCAGGGAAGGGCACGGAGCCCCCACGCCGTCTTTGGGCATGCTGCTTTCCCAGTGCTTCTGAGGGCCCACCAACCCGGAAGCTCTCCAAACCCCATACTCCATACTTTTGGGATTTTTACAGAGGCCTCATCATGCAGGCATGATCGGTCACAAACTCCCTTTCTAGTCCTTCTCCCCTCTCCAGACGATGGGAAGTGGGGCTGAAAATTCCAAGCTTCCAATCATGGTGTGGTCCTTCTGGTGACCAGCTCCCATCCAGGAGCCCACCAGGCATCATCTTGGTAAAGCAAAAAACACTGCTGTTACCTAGAAAATTCCAAGGGATTTAGGAGCTCTGTGTCAAGAACCGGGTCAAAGACCTAATATTGCAACCACAGAAGCTCTGTGTGCTCTGGTCACTCAGGAAATTACAAGATTTTTAGGAGTTTTGTGCCAGGAACCAGGGCAGAAACAAATACACATTTTTTCTATTATCTCACAGTTGTCTGTGACAAGCATCTTGCCAAACAGCTGGACTGATTATCAGCCAATTCAGACAAATTATTCGTAAAGCCAATGGCAACTAAAAGCCAATGCCAAAAATGAAACTCTAACTGCAGATCTCGGAGGAGGCCGTGAGTCTACCGAATGGAACGCATATACCATATGCATCCTCGTGGTCCCAAAGCAACAAGACAGCCTGCATTCCATACACAAGCCCTAAGCCAGATTTCAAGTGCAGCCATTTAGGATGAAGAGATGGTGTTCAAGCAGCTGCTAACCTACCCGGCACGGTGCACCCTGGATCGAGCGGCAGTGCAGTGAGTGAGCTTTCTAAGCAGCGTCAAGAGGCCAGGCAAAAAGAGCTTAAGAGAGAGGCTGAAGGGCAGGTGGGAGTCTCTTGGGACAGGAAGCACTTTCAATGTCCCTCTGGTCTTCACAGCCTGCTCTGCACGGCCAAGCTCTCTCCAGACAAGCACGGAGTTACTCCAGCTCGGGGGCAGATCTCCCACATGCTGAATTCCTAAGCTTCCCCACTCGTTCTAGAAACCTGCAGTTGTGAGGGGACTGAATCATTCATTCATTCGCTCATCCATTCATTCAAACACGTGTTAGGCATTGTCTTTGTCAGACTCCGTGCGGGATGCCAAGAGTGTGGGAATTCTCAGGACTCTACTCAAGTGTAGAACACAGAAATGTTAACAGATTGTTATAGGATAATTAAAATATACACAAAGATGAAACACCAGACTATCCCTGGGAAAGGAGTGATCCAAGTCAGAAGCTGGATAAACGGAGAGAAGGCGAGGGACTAGAGCAGCGGCTCTCAATCAGGGGTGATTTCATTCCCAGTGGACAGATCTCCACAAAAAAGAATTGTCCAGCTCAAAAATGCCTGAATGGGAGAAATGCCAAGGAGGTAGAACCTATGCCTTTTGGTAACTGATTGATGGATGAGGAAGAGGAAATGAGGAGGCGAGGAAGACTGGCACGTTCCCAGCTTGGGGGAATGGCAGCTGGAGACGGTCCATTACCAGAGGTTCAGGGAATCCAGAACAGAAACAGGTTTCTGGAGGGGCCCTGACTTCAGTAGGGGACATGCCTAATTAAGTTCACATGGGACATCAGAGGAAGATGGAGAAGTGGGTCTAGAACCCTACTACTCAAAATGTTATGTGTGGACCAGCAGCACAATACTACATGACTACGTGGGAGCCTGCTAGAAACTCAGTGTTTCACTCAGCCATTCTGCATTTCGAGAAGCCAGTGATTCACGTGCACATTCACACTGGAGAAGCACTCATCTAGAGCACAAGGGACAGTGTGAAGTACAACTGTAGCTTTGGGGAAGGAGGGTTTCTTACATTATTGCTTATTCCTCCAGCAACCCTGAGATGTGGATATGATCAGGGCTGCTGGTTGGACAGTGTCTGGATATACAGGTTGTGCACTGCACAAAGGTGCTCAGTTCAGGATGGAACTGACATCTGGCATTTACCCTGAATGAAGGGGTGAATTTCCCTTACTCTGCTTGCCAAGGTGCAGGCATAGGGGCTGTGATCACCCGGAAGTTTTCTGTTCTACTTTGCAAAAAAAGGAGCAGTTTCCATGATACAACGGTCATCATAGTCTCCTCACAGAAAAGCCCTGTGGCCTAGTAGTCACCATGGATATAATTGAGTTCTACACCCCCTTATCTGCCGTTTTGAAACCTATAAACCTTAAAAACCAGAAGTCTTTTTATAGATTTACAGCAGGCTCACTTGGCAGCGAAACCTGACCTAAACTAACATGAGACTAATTACAGTCTTTATTTATCCTGCTTACTGTAAACAGTCATACGTTTCCCTGCAGAAATATTAATGTGTTTTATGATGGTATACAGCCTTGCACCCTCCTGGAGTATTAGGTAACACATGCTGTTTGCGTGGCATTATTTTTCTGAAATCTGACAATTTCTGAATTCTAAAACACACCTGGTGCAAGCGTTGCCGATAAGAACTGGCAATCTGTACTACCCTAATTTTACAGATGGGGAAAGTAGGGCTCACAGAGACCACCTACGTGAGGGAGCCAAGGTCCAAACCTTCTGCTCTCTCTGCACCATGCTAATTTCCAGAAGCTTATGTAGTACGACTCTGGTCGGTGCACCGTCCAGCCCCACCCCGTACAGATAGATGTGTATTTTCAGACAGAAACCTGGGCAAGAGATGCCAGGGTCTGTATTCTGTTCCAGTCTGTCGTGACAGAATGCTAGTCCCTGAACTTGAACCACTCATTTCCAAATAAGCCTCCGGTGTTCTGACAGCACTTAGCCCAAAGCCAGGCACCCCATGCAGGAAGCGTCCATCAACTTCCACCTCCCCAGCAGACACAGAGAATCCTGGCGATTTTGCAAAAAAAAAGAAAGAAAGAAAAAGAGAAAAAAAGAAAAATGAAAGCAAGCGAATTCTCGTCGGACCCGTGACTGATACAATACAAATGAGAGCAGAACAGCAGGGACCACATTCTGCCGCACTGTTCTTATTCTGCAGATGGAGGTCTCCGGCAGCAGCGGCGGGATTCAAATGCCAATTCCTTCTTGAAAAGATATTTGTGCGCTTTGGAGAACACAGCGCCTGTCAGCTCTTCCCAACCAGGGGCTGCTTCTGATTCCTCGGCTCCTTCAACAAAGAACAGGCTTTATTCTCGCACCACAAAATGAAGCTGGAGCTAGAAATGATTAGCCCTATAAGAATCGGCGAATCATCCTCTCTGAAATTTTGCAAACTCTACAATGACACTTCTGAGATATTCTTGTATCTGTGTTCTTCACTCCTGAGCTCACAACGTTGGGATGTGTTGCCACGAGGTAGATGCTGGAAATCTGGCATCTTGTCACTCAAATCCATGATTATCGATTCTCTAGTTAAATGAACTTAGGCTCTTTAATAAAAAGAAAGTTTTTTCAAGAACACCTTATTTGAAAATATTTCAGCAAATACTACATCAAAATAATTTTCAGATTCATTTCTGATTCTTACCATTGTGTACACATGAATTAGACACTTTGTGTATTTAGTGACAACTTATTTTATATACACTTTTACATACCTTGTCTGGAGAAGTTCTCATTCAAATTTTTTGCCCATTTTGAGAATTGGCATGTTCTTCTTGGTATCAGTTTGTAGGATTTCTTTATAAATGTTGCATGGAAGCCCTTTATCAGAAACGTGTTTTCCAAATCTTTTCTTCCAGTCTGTTGGTTGCCTCTTCATCTTCCTAATAGTATCTTTCAAAGATGAAAACATTTTAATTTTGATGAAGTCCAGCGTATGGATGTTTATTTTGTGGCAGATTGTGTCCCATGTGACCTTTGCCGCTCCCTAAAGACTTTAAGATTTTCTCCAGAGGTTTCTTACAGAGGTGTTAAGGCTTCAGTTCTCACGTTCCGGTCTACATCCATTAAGCTAATTTTGTGTATGGTATGAAGGGTCCTAGTTAAGACCATTTGGATACTCTGCTTCTTGAGTGCCATTTGTGGAAAAAATTTTCTCCTGTTCATGCTTTGTCAAAAACCAAGTGACCATGTATATGTGGGTATCTCTCTGGATTCCATTCTATTCCGTTGACGTCACACTGTTGTAATTAGTACAGTTTCATAGTTAGCCTTGATATCATGTAGGATCGTTTCCTCCAACAGGTTTGTTTGTTTATTGCAATGGCTCTAAACTCTAACACAAGGTTTAATAGAGGTGGTTAGAAGGAAAGAACTCCATTTTTTGACTATAGCGTATGATGCCAGCTAGAGATCTTCTGGAGATGCCCTGTAGCAGCAAACTGGGATAGCCAATTAGCTATTTTGTTAAGGATTTTGCATCTATGTTCATGGGAAATACTGTCCTGTAGTTTCCTTTTCTTATAATGTCTTCATCTGGTTTTGATGTCAGGAGAATGCTGACCTCATAACATGACTCAGGAAGGGCTCCTTCTTGTATTTTCTGGAAGAACCTGTGTAGACATTGCAAGATTTCTTCCTCAGATATTAAATAGAATTCACCTGTGAACCCATCTGAACTGGGAATTTTCATTGCAGGAAGACCTTTAATTACAAATTCATTTTGCTACATAGATATGTGGCTAATTAAGCTAACTTTTCTTGGCTGAGTTTTCGTGGTAAAAAGTCATTTAAGATGGTTGTAGCCTGGTTTTTATCCTAGGACTAATTAAACCCCATTTGGAGGATATGGCCGTTCCAAGGACCCTACTTAGTGCCCTGAATATTCAGTGGGAACTTTCGCTCCACTGGAGGAGATGCGAATAATCCCCAGCACTGTGTGACTTCTGGGATTATTATGTTATCCTTGGGAGTTGTTCTTGTCTGGCCTTATGGGGTTTTACTCTACACAGGCACTCATGGGCATTTAGTCAAAGACCCAGAAAGACCCCTATCTACACTCTGGAAGCTCCTTCTCAGCATGGCTCTCCTCACTCGGGTGCCCTACTTTGCCAATCCTGGCCACACTGGCATCCCAGGGCATCAGTCCATATCCTCAACTCACAGGGACTGGTGGGCTGAGTCTGGGATTCTCCGCAGTGAGCCACACCCTGGGAATTACCTCCTGACAGATGGCCTTGGCAATGGCAGACCTCACTTCAACTGTTCTCTTCCCTCAAGGATTGCAATCAGTTTCGGCCTGGTGTCTGAAAACAGTTGATTCTTAGACTTTGTCCATTTTTCTAGGTTGTGTGTGTGGGAAGGTAATTCTGGACCATGAGGGATAAACAATGCACATATGTGCTTGTCACTTCAATAGCTGTAGCTTTATATTTAATTAATCCCTTCACACTGCGAATTTGGAGTATTTCTCTAATTTTTTAAAAAAAAAAAATTATAAAGAGTGCCAATATGAACATTGTTAAGGAAAAAAAAAAAAACCAAAGTTTTTTTTAAAGGATAGTTCCTTGAGACTCAGCAGGGCTACCAGAACAAAGGATTTGAACGGTTTCATGGTTCTGGTTGGGATATTTCTTTACTGGCCCCAGACAGAAGAATCCCATTTACGGGGTCACTAGGCAATTGTAATATGAATACATATTTCTTCCTGATTGCCAGCACTGGACTTTATCACTTTATTTTTGTTAGTTGAAACCATGATTAACGGTGCCTAGAAGGTACTTCAATTTAGTATTTTTTTTCTTAATCCGTTAGGAAAATTGTGCATTTTCCCATCAGATAATCCAATATCTGAATTTTCTCCTGTTGACACTTTGTGTTCATCAGCCTCAATGGCGCATCGAGAGACCTATGTATGTTTTGCATCGTAGGAGCTCATTCCATCGTGTAGGATAGCAGATTCTCATCAGCTGTGCTCCTCAGAGCGTTTAGTTTACAGGGCACTTTGTCTTGTAAGTGTGTCTCCTTTAGCAGCAGATAATTAGGTTTTGTTCATAATTTTGTCAGTGGCTCTTTACCAGATTTCAATATAACCAATTTAAACATAAGTGATGCATCTAGATTTTTGTCACCACTTTATAAATATATTTTTAATCACTACAGTGGCTTGCTCTCTCTTTTTATTTGCAGGGTGAACTGTAATGTCTCAGTTTCACTTCATTCTGCTCTCAGGCTGTAAGACTTAAATTCCACAAGTGGTGCATTGTTACCCCACATTCCTAGTGTCTGCCACGGTGTCTGGCACACTGATTTATTCATTTACAATATAATTGCAGGTGTTTTTAAGTTTATTTATTTTTGAAAGAGAGTGAGAGTAGGCGCAGAGGAGGGGCAGAGGGGGTCAGGGACAGAGGATCCGCAGGGGATCTGTGCTGATAAGAGAGCCCGATACAGGGCTCGAACTCATGAACTATGAGATCATGACCCGTGCTAAAGTCAGAAGCTTAACTGATTGAGTCACCCAGGTGCCCCGTTTAAAATATAATCATTGGAATCCTACTGTGAATGCAATGGAGACCAGGTATGTGGATTAACCCAGAAATCTGAAATGTCTTTAAGAGGCAGGTTTGTACCTTGTGCTTGTCCGACTTCCGGGCTCCGCTGAGTGGACGTTGGTATGCAGCCACGAACCACTCGATGGAAGTGTCCAGGGCAACCTCTCTTTCGGAAAAGCCCTCATGTCATTCAAACGGGCAGTGCTCCTCATGGAATCCTTGCAGCTGTGGGATGTAGGGCTGACAGTATGTTGCCCTACCTCTTACAACCCCCCTTTTGACTTCTAAAAGAACGATCAACGTGGCCTATGGTAAAGGTCAGGTGAAAGGTCAACTGACATTGAAAGGTCAACTGGCCAACCTGCAGGAATATGGACAACCCCCAGCTCTCAGCCTCAGGCATGTTTTCTCCAAAGCCTTCCTTTGCTCTTCTCTGTAGTTAAAGGGGTGAACTCCAAATTTGTTTTCTTCTTCCACCCCTCAATGTTTTCTTTCTTCTTAAATCTTTGGGAAACCCTCTCTGTGATTCTGATGTTTGAACTCTTCACCCAGCAGCTCTCTGTAAGCAGTGTTCCCACGTGGACGTCCAGGTCGTTCCTTCCCAATCACTCAAGATTGCTGTTCGGGTCACGATATCGATCTTGAATGGTTTCTGATCGCCCCTCCTTTCCCTCTGGAGCTCTCTGGACTGTTGGGAGCTTCTTGTTCTACTCATTTTATCAATCACTTGCCAGGACTCCTGAGGTCTGTCTTGCTTACTTTTGTGATTTGGGCTTGATTTAGGCCCCCATACAGGTGCACCTTCCACCCTGTGACGTGGCTCTATGTGCTGGTCCAACGGCCCTTTTACACTTTTGCAGAACTGCCAAGCACCCTGTTCACACAAAATCCCATGCAGATGTGCAGTCTACAGAGGAGACACATGGGGGCGCCTGTGTGGCTCAGCGTCCAACTTTGGCTCAGGTCATGATCTTGCAGTTCATGGGTTCGAGCCCTGCTTTGGGCTCTGTGCTGACAGCTCAGAGCCTAGAGTCTGCTTCGGATTCTGTGTCTCCCTCTCTCTCTGCTCCTCCCCCGTTTGCACTGTCTCTCTCATTCTCAAAAATAAATAAACATTAAAAAAATGTTTTTAAAGGAGACACACAAGAGCCTCTTTGGTGACGGTGGTGGAAGGGAGCTGAGGCAGTCTGGAGCCTTCCCAACCACGACACCCGGCAGTGGAGCTCAGAGGATCCAAAGGCTCCACTAAGGATTTTAATCAAGCTGCTCTCGGGTCTGTCCCGCCCCCACCCCTTTCACTGCCCAGCACATTCGTGAGCCTCATCTCTGGGTTTCACGTCTGCTCCACTTTCCTTTTCAACCACCATTTCTGACTTAATCTTTTACATTGACTCATAGCTTATCCTTTATGCTTGAGGGTCCTTGGAAATCTGGGCAGATTTGGTTAATTAAAAAAAAAAAAGAGCTATTTATACTTAGGGATTGTGAAGAAGCCAGGAAAGAAGTGTTTGGGATTTTAAAAATACACATATGGGCTTCTTTTTATTTATTAACAGCTTTTATACATTTTCAATATTATTCCTTAAAGCAGCTGTTTCTTGGAGTTCCCTTTCACACCTGCCTGTCACTTCGAATTTCCATTTGTTAATTTACAAATCTGCAGTAGAAGTGATAAAAGCAAACCACAAGGTAATTTTATGGATTTTAAATTTCGCTTCTACATTTCAGAGTCATTCAGAAGCTCTGTGAATACCCAGCTGGGGTCACAGAGAGACCACGAGCTTATTCTCCATTCCCTAAATACTGTTTCTGTGCCATTAATAACAATATAACATCCGCCAAACTCAGATTAGTTATGTTTGTATGTTTTTCCTCCACTAGATTGTGAAACTCTGAAGGGAACATTTTTCTCTTTATCCATTATCATACTTAGTATGAAGCAAGGGGATAAGATGTGCTTAAATAGGAAAGGCATCATCTATTTACACTTTTTAAAAGTCTTAAGAAATCCTATTTAAAATCAATTATCTTGGCATCAAGGCAAATCTGAGACAGACTGGCTTAAGGAGGGAAAAGGGAGGGGGGCCTGGGTGGCTCAGCTGATTGAGCCTGCAACCTCAGCTCAGGTCATGATCTCATGGTTTGTGAGTTCGAGCCCCGTGTTGGGCTCTGCACTGACAGCTCAGAGCCTGGAGCCTGTTTTGGTGTCTGTGTCTCCCTCTCTCTCTATCTCTTTCCTGCTTGTACTCTGTCTCTCTCTAAAACAAAACAAAAACAAGAAAACACATTTATTAAAAAAAAATAAAAGAGGGAAAAGGGAATAAGGATTGTGCTCCTTTTTCTAGATGGAAAGAACATCATGTTCACCACCAATATCAAAGAGGGTACATTTTCAGATGAAAAGTGCCTTGTCAAGTTAGGCAAATGGCAAAACGGCAGGGCTGAGACAACACTGATAACTCTTCAGTGTGGAAACGACAAAGGGGAAAAATATCCAGATGGAACAGCCACGAGGGTAGCTGGGCATCACTGCGTAGTTGGAAGCCATTAGCTCTGCGTTCAGTCTTGGCAAAAAGGATCCAACAATAAACTCAGGCTCGCTGTTAAGAATGTGCAGCAATACAGGGGCGCCTGGGTGGCTCAGTTTATCAGGCATCTGACTTTGGCTCAGGTCATGATCTCACAGCTCATGAGTTCAAGCCCCATCTGGGCTCTGTGCTGACAGCTCAGAGCCTGGACCCTGCTTCGGATTCTATGTCTCCCTCTCTCTCTCTGCCCCTCCCTGCTTGTGGTCTGTCTCTCTCCCTCAAAAATAAATAAACATTAAAAAATTAAAAAAAAAAAAAAAAAAAGAATGTGCAGCAACACAGCACAACAGAGATGACTGTCCTCTTTCTGGGTCCTGGACACACACTCACCCTTGTCTTGGTCTCATGAGGCCTGAGCTGCCTCGCCTGGAATGAAGCACTCGGGGCCTGGGCAGGAACCTGTGGCACAATGAGCAGCTAGTTGGCCTGTATTATTAGGCTGGTGTTATTCAAGGTGCTGGGCAAGGTCATGAGTCAATTCCTACCAGGCTGAGTGTATCCATTCATTCCTTCTACACACATTTACTAAGACATCAAGAAATATCAAGATAGGGGCGCCTGGGTGGCTTAGTCGGTTAAGCATCCGACTTTCGCTTAGGTCATGATCTCGCGGTTCGTGGGTTCGAGCCCCGCGTCAGGCTCTGTGCTGACTGCCAGCTCAGAGCCTGGAGCCTGTTCCAGTCTGTGACTCCCTCTCTCTCTGACCCTCCCCTGCTCACGCTGTCTCTCTCTCTCTCTCCCAGAAATAAATTAAAAAAAAAACTAAAAAAAAAAAAAGAAATATCAAGATAAATACATAACAGTATTGATCCTCAAGTTGGTCACAGATTTTAGGATAATAACAGTAAAATATGATAATGACATAGCTTAGTATCTTGGGGGGATACCACGTTTAGACAATGACATTTTACTACTGATGTTTGCCAGGCTATGACTATTATTCCTGACACCCAACGTGGGAATGAGCATCCCGCAATATAATGCACACACTACCCAGGATCCCAGAGAAATGACCCCCATACAAATGCCCAATGGTCCATTATCCTAACATGAAACCTACCGGTCAACAAATGAAATGCATGCCTGATCTTAATCATGAATGTAGCTGTTTAATTAAACCAGAAGGCCATTAGACTGGGGTGTCACTAATGCCATGGCAGCCTATGTAAGCAAACCACAATCTAAGCCTATAAACACCTCAGGTTATAAAATCAAAATGCGAAGCACAACCAGTCACTAACAAGCAAATAAGCTACAGCCGACTGAATAATTTCCTTTCTTTGTTTCCACACTGGACTCTGTGCGTCTTTTCCTATTTCCCATCAGCCAAGCAAATCCTAACCATTTTCAGTTTGGCCCAACCCAATTCAAATCAATTTTTGCTCAAATGCTTAACATTTTTTCAATGCCTCAGTTTATCTTTTTAACAAAGCATACAATTAGGAATCTCCAAATATTTGGGAAAGTCGTCCAAAGCAAGGAGAAAAAAATAGAGAGGAAAGAGAGATTAAAACAAGCAAAACACCAAGTAGAGCCGTTATCTTCCAGGAGGTAATAGAGGATATTTTATTCATAAAACAAGAAATGCTGAAAAGCAAGGAAAAAAATAGAGAATAAAAAGAACTGTTGGAAATTCAAAGCAGGATGGCCCAAATAAATTCAATTAAAGGATAAGGAGATGAGGAAATCTCACAGGAAGAAGATAAAAAGAAAGATGAGACAGGTAGCTAATCTACGCAAGAGGTAACATTTCCAACTCAAAGGAATTCCAGGAAGATAAAACAGTGAGTAGAAAACTGTCAAAAATAGTGGACATTTTTCTAGAGGCAAGGGAAGGACTCTGTTCAGCACAATGAATAAAAAAGGCCTCCACCAAGCGGCACAGACCACTATAAAATTTCATAACGCCAGGAACAAAAGCTCCAGGTAATAGAAAATGAAGGCAAGTAGAAAAACGAAAGTACCATATAATGAGGATGGCAAGGAGGAAAAATGACAATATAACAGTGTTTTCTGATTGAAGATGAGAGTTTACCACTGTGTTTTGCAAGAAATGCACTCAGAAAAGGGAGAGCAAAAAAAGAATTAAAGAGAATAGAGTCATGAAATTGCTGAGAATTGAAAAGGGCATGGACATCTACATTCCTAAATTGTGGGGGTGCCTGGGTGGCTTAGTCAGTTAAGCGTCCAACTGTCACTTAGGTCATGATCTCGCGGTTCGTGAGTTCAAGCCCCATGTCGGGCTCTGTGCTGACTGCCAGCTCAGAGCCTGGAGCCTGTTTCAGAGCCTGTGTCTCCCTCTCTCTCTGACCCTCCCCTGCTCACGCTGTCTCTCTCTCCTAGAAATAAATAAAACATTAAAAAAAATTTTTTTTTTAAATTGTGACTACCAGGTGGGTGGAAAGGGAAGGAGCCCTTCCCAAGGGGCACAGCAGAGCTCTTGCTTTGAGTGCCCTTAGAGTCAGATGGTGCAGAGGACAGACACGGGATGAAGAGCAGTCATTGATGGAAACTATAGAAGAACATCAAGTTTTTCTTGTTTTCAACACCCTCACCCCTCCGAGTGATGGTGGGCTTTGCCCCCAGACTGAAATCTGAGGAAAGTGCTCCCCACATTGGACCAGGACAACATAGCGCTCCTACAGTGGTGGTTGAGTTCTCGAAGTAGAGAAAGCCATCCTCATTTGGACACTTTGGGGGAAAAAGTTCAGTGTATCTGCCTGCTTTTAACATGAGGATGCTTTAGTGAAAGCTTTTAGTGAAGCCTACCATTGGCTGTGCCCAGCAGCCCCCACCAAAAGCTGTGTGCTCACAAACACACGCGTGCATGCGCGCACACACACACACGGTATAAGTCGGCCCACTCGTTCAGGAAAGAGGCCACTGAAGTCAGAGAAAATCACGCCAACTACCTAAATGAATGAACCAGTGTTTCACTATTAAACATAAGCAGGAAGCTAACAGTCATAGGGCCTGCAGGGAAAGGCTCCCACACGAAGCAGAAACAGATTAAAATCATGGATGCTGTGTACCGATCAGGGCTAAAAGCTGCAAAGCACGGCATCCACTCTACCTGCATGTATACATGTATTCAGTGGGTGTTTAAAGACTGTGACCCGGGCACTATCTAGGTTTGGGGGTATGGCAATGGACAAAGCAGAGAGAAATCCTTCCCAAAGTCAGGTGTGTCCAGCCCTTCTAGCTGAAGGACAGCACGTACAAAGTCCCCTGAGATGCGCAGACTTTGTCTCTGCCCAGGATGGCTTGGGAAGAGAGCAAAGGGAAGTGTGCTAGGAGAGAAAGTCACCACGCATGCCTTCCAAGTCATTATAAGACTGCCTCGGGACACCTGGGCACCTCAGTAGGTTGAGCGTCTGACTCTTGATTTTATCTCGGGGCATGAGCCCAGGGTGGTAGGATCAAGCCCCGCATCAGCGCAGAGCCCATTTAAGATTCCCTCTCTCTGGGCGCCTGGGTGGCTCAGTCTCGGAAGCATCATCTGACGTCGGCTTAGGTCATGATCTCACGGTCTGTAGGTTGGAGCCCTGCAGATGGGTCTGTGCTGACAGCTCAGAGCCTGGAGCCTGCTTTGGATGGTGTCTCCCTCTCTTTCTGCCCCTGCCTTGTGCTCGCGTGCGCTCATTCTCTCTCTCTCTCTCTCAAAAATAAACAAACATTAAAAAAAATTCTCTTCTTCTCCCCTCCCCCCTTTCTAAAATTAAAAAAAAAAAAAGACGGTCTTTACTAGGGACATGAGGAAACATTAGAGAGTTTTAAGCAAAGGAGAAAAATGATCTCTTTAAATCGGTCACTCTGGCTTTGGACTATAGAGGGATAAAAACGGAGAAAGGGAGACACATGGGGGACGCTACACCAATCATCCACATCAGAGAGGACAGTGGTTTCGTCCAGGGTGATGGTAGCAGAGAGGGTGAGAAATGGGCCGATCTTAGAAATCCTGCGAAGGTAGCGCTGACAGGGAGTGCCGATGGTTTGGTTATCAGTCGTGAGAGAGGAGGGGATGCCAAGGATGAAGCCCCAAGCTTCTGGCCTCAGGGGCTGGAAGGAGGAGGTAGTCATTTCCTGAGATGAGGGAGACTGAGACGAGAGCACGTTGAGGGCACGACTGAGGGTCAGGAGTCTAGTTTTAGACAAGTTAAATTTGTGATACCTGCACCGTTTAGCTGTTGCTGCACAACAAATTACTCCAAACTTAGTGGCCGAAAGACATCCAACATTTCAAAAAATTTCTTTGCAAAAATTAACATACTGTGTCATGTACATTTCAGGTGTGCAATATAGTGTTTCGACAATTCCATTCATTACCCAGCTCATCACAACACGTGTACGCTTAAACCCCATCTCCCATTTCCCCCGTCCCCCCAACTACCGCCCCTCTGGTAACCATCAGTTTGTTTTCTGTCATTAACAGTCTGTTCCTTGAGGCACCTGGGTGGCCCACTCAGTTGAGTGTCCGACTTCAGCTCAGGTTATGATCTCACTGTTCCCAAGTTCGAGCCCCGCCTCAGGCTCTATGCGAACAGCTCAGAGCCTGGAGCCTGGAGCCTGCTCCAGATTCTGTGTCTCCTTTCCTTTCTGCCCCTCCCCTGCTCACCATGTCTCTCTGTCTCTCTGTCTCTCTCTCTGTCTCTCTGTCTCTCTCTCTCTCTCTCTCTGCCCCTTCCCTGCTCTTGCTGTCCCTCTTTCTCCCTCAAAAATAAACTTTTAAAAAAATGTCTGTTTCTTGGTTTGTCTCTTTTTCATCTCTTTGTTCGCTTGTTTTTTTTCTTAAATTCCACATGAGTAAAATCATATGGGATTTGTCTTTCTCTGACTTATTTCACTTAGCATAATATATTCTAGCTCCATCCATATTGTTGCAGATGCCAAGATTTCATCCTTGAAATATTCCATTGTGTGTGTGTGTATATATATATACACACATACACACACACACACACACATATATATATATATACACACATACCATAAATTCTTTATCCATTCATCTAACTGTGGATACTTGGGCTGCTTTCATATCTTGGCTGTTGTAAATAATGCTGCAATAAACAGAGGGGTACACCTATCTTTTTGAATCAGTGTTTTCACATTCCTTGGGTAAATACTCAGTAGTACAATTACTGGATCATAGATAATTCTGTTTTTAACTATTTCAGTAACTTCCATACTGTTTTCCACAGTGACTATACCAGTTTGCAATCCCAACTTATTGTCTACATCCTTGCCAGCATCTGTTATTTCTTGTGTGACTGGCTTTAGCCATTGACTAATGTCTGTTCATGTCTTCTGACCATTTTTTAATTGGATTATTTGGGTTTTTTGGTATTGTGTTGCATAAGTTCTTCATAGATTTTGGATACTAACCCCTTATCAGATATATCATTTGCAAATATCTTCTCCCATCCAGTAGGTTGTCTTTTTGTTTCGTTGACTGTTTCTTTTGCTGTGCAGAAGCTTTTTATTTTGTTGTAGTCCTAAAAGTTTAATTTTGCTTTTGTTTCCCTTGCCTTTGAAGACATATTTAGAAAAATGTTGCTGTGGCTGATATCAGAGAAATTACTGCCTCTGTTCTCTTCTAGGGTTTTTATGATTTCAGTCTCCCATTTGGGGCTTTAATCCATTTTGAGTTTATTTTTGTGTATGGTAGGAGAAAGTGGTCCAGTTTACCCAGTACCATTTGTTGAAGAGACGGTCTTTTCCCCATTGCATATACTGCCTCCTTTGTTATAGGTTAATTGAGCATATAATTGTGGGTCTATTTCTCAGCTCTCTATTCCATTCTATTGATCTCTGTGTCTATATTTGTGCCAATGCCATACTGTTTTGATTACCATAGTTTTGTACTATGTTTTGAAACGTGGGATTGTGATGCCACCAGTTTTGTTCTTTTTCAAGATTACTTTGCCTACTTAGGATCTTTTGTGGTTCCATACAAATTTTAGGATTCTTTGTTCTGGATCTGTGAGAAATGCTATTGAACACCAAACATTTATTATGTCACAGTTTCAGCGAGTCAGATATCAGGCACTGTTTAGCTGGGTGC
The DNA here is from genome assembly GCA_017311185.1 of Proteles cristata cristata. Lineage (NCBI taxonomy): Eukaryota > Metazoa > Chordata > Mammalia > Carnivora > Hyaenidae > Proteles > Proteles cristata. The sequence goes on along the minus strand of JAESUZ010003530.1, from coordinate 721,403 downwards.
TTCTGGCTCAAGGTTTCTCCTGAGATTGCCATCAGGCTCCTGGCCAGCGCTGTGGTCTCATCTGAAATCTCAAATGAAACTGAGGGGAACTACTTCCTAGCTTACTCACATGGATTTTTGTAGGCCGTGAAACCTTGCAACATAGGCCTCTTCACATGGCTGCTTCATGACATGGTAGTTGGTTTTTTCCCCAGGGTGAATGATCTAAGAGTGAACCAGAGACAGCAAGCACCCAAAACAGAAGCCATGCTCTTATTACAGGATCTGAAAGGTGACATCCCCTTATGTCTGCCATATTCTAATCATCAGAAGTGAGCCTATATGCCTAGCCTGCCCACACTCAGTGAACGAGGATTATACAAGAACATGGATACCAAGAGGTGGGCCTTGCCATATGAACAGTTTGAGAAAACAATCTGAAATAGGGGGAATAAATCCAGCTGGAAAGTCATTATCAGGAAAAGTACTCAAAATCGGGTGTTAAGCATCTTAGACAATCTTTTTTTTTTAAATAGTTTATTGTAATGCTGGTTTCCATACAACACCCAGTGCTCATTCCCACAAGTGCCCTCCTCCATGCACATCGCCCCCTTCCCCCCCCAACAGTCCTCAGTTTGTTCTCAACATTCAAGAGTCTCTCATGGTTTGCCTCCCTCCCTCTCCCCCTTCTATTTCTCCCCTTTTCTCTCCCTGCTCTATTTCCCCCCTTCTTCTCCCCCATGGTCCTCTGTTAAGTTCCTCCTAATCCTCCTATACGTGCAAACATATGGTATCTGCCCTTCTCTGCCTGACTTATTTCACTCAGCATAACACCCTCAAGGTCCATCCATGTTGCTACACATGGCCAGATTTCATTCTTTCTCATTGCTATGTAGTATTCCATTGTATAGATAAACCACATCTTTTTGATCCATTCATCAGCTGATGGATCCAAAATCTATAAGGAACTCACCAAACTCCACACCCGAAAAACAAACAATCCAGTGAAGAAATGGGCAGAAGACATGAACAGACACTTCTCCAAAGAGGACATCCAGATGGCCAACAGACACATGAAACGATGCTCAGCATCCCCCCTCATCAGGCAAATACAAATCAAAACCACACTGAGATACCACCTCATGCCTGTCAGAGTAGCTAAAATGAGCAAATCAGAGAACACAAGATGCTGGCGAGGATGTGGAGAAACGGGCACCCTCCTACACCGTTGGTGGGAATGTAAACTGGTGTAGCCCCTCTGGAAAACAGTGTGGAGGTTCCTCAAAAAATTAACACTAGAACTCCCCTAGTACCCAGCAATAGCACTGCTAGGAATTTACCCAAGGGATACAGGAGTGCTGATGCATAGGAGCACATGTACACCAATGTTCACAGCAGCACTCTCAACAATAGCCAAAACATGGAAAGAGCATCTCAGACAATCTCTTAAAGAACTAGAGGAATCAACTCTGAGCTGGGTCTCCAGGAACGTCTCCCACAGACCTAGGCTGGTAAGGGATCTGCTGTGGCCCCTGCTGCAGATTCCAGAGAAATTGTGCTGCTGTGTCCCCCACTCCCTGCAGTGCAAAATAGATGTCAGGTGTCCTGACCATTTCCTCCTGCAACTAACTTTCGAATCAAACTTCTCACAGGAGCATATTCTGAATGGCTGAACCAAAGTCTATGTCCTAATTACAGGGAGTTACAAAATGTGTTGTTTTTAAATGTCAATGATGGGAGGGTGTAATTAATATCATGGAAAAGGACTAAAATACAAGGAGATTGTTCAAAAGAAGTGAGGCATCTATACAGGACTATAGTCCTTCTACATTCTAGAAGGAACTGAGATAATTCAGCAGAAATTGTAGATCATAAAACAAATCTAAGCACTACAAAGAGATATGGATAGTTATTACATCCATTAAAAACTCCAAATTGCTAACCGAAAGAAGCACAGAACCAGAAATTATGTGTGATAATTAACGACATGAATGCAGAAATTTAGAATGTAATAAATCATGTGGAAGAAATAGATGAGAAAATCTCTCTGAATATAGAACAAAAAGCACAAAGAAACAAAATCTGAAGAAAAAAGAAACACGTCTTAATTCAAAAGGACCTACATTTAACCAAGACCACTGAGAAAAAGAAAGTAGATAGCATAAAATTATTTTGAAAACATTTAAAAATTCCCAGAACTAAAAGAAGATACTTGAAGGTCTTCCAATTATCAAGTTCATGGAGTACAAAATGACTCACCCAGTTATAATATCATGACACATCAGAACAGCCAGGATGAATGTAAGATGATGATGATGATGATAAAAACTGGTTTTTTAAGGGAGCTGACACTTCCATAGGGCTTACTACCTGCAGGCACCTGCTTCACTTTATATATATTAGCTAAGTGATTGAATCCTCACAACACTCCTTTGATTTATCATCATTACCACCATTTATTGGGTGAAAGTACTGAGAAACTTACCCACGGCTGCAGCTAGCAGGTGGCAGGAGCTGGGGCTCAAGCCAGCAGCTGGGCTAAGGACTGCTGCTTCCTTTTCAGTGGGCCTTAAATTCTAGATGGCGGTAGAGAAAGGTCTTCAAAGTTCTGGAGGAAAAGGATTATAAATGTAGAATTAATCAAAACATTGATTAGATATGAGGGGAGCATAATACATTTTCAGACAATGCAAGAACTCGGATGCACAAAAACTCATTTTCAGACATGCAAACACCATGGTGCTTTTGTTGTTATTGATGTTTTTAAAGTAATTTAGGGATCTACTGCAGCAAAAGGAAAAATACATGGAGGCAACCGGGTGGCTCAGTCAGTTAAGCCTCCAACTATTGATTTCTGTTCAGGTCACGATCTCACGGTTTGTGGATTCCAGCCCTGTAATGGGCTCCACATGACAGTGTGGTGCCCACTTGGGATTCTCTCTCTCTCTCTCTCTCTCTCTCTCTTTCTGTCTCTCTCTCTCTCCCCCTGACCTCTCCCTGCTCTCTCTCTCTCCCTCCCTCTCTCTCAATAAACAAACAAACTTAAAAAAAAAAAAAAAAGGAATGGGGTGCCTGCTTGACTCAGTTGGTTAAGCATCCAACTTCAGCTCAGGTCATAATCTCTCAGTTCATGAGTTTGAGCCCCACTTTGGACTCCATGCTGTCAGTGTGGAGCCTGATTCGGATCCTCTGTCCCAACCCCCACCCTCCTTCCCCACTGGTTCTCGTTCTCTCTCAAAATTAATAAACTTAAAAAATTTAAAAAAGGAAAAATACATTGAAGAAAGACAATGCATCAGCCCCAAGAACAGTGAAACAAACTAAAGAGGGCAAGGAAATGTAATCCCAGGATAACTTCTATGCAAATGGTCCTAGAAAGAAACCCATGTACATGCATGTATTCAAAATGTATTAAACAGCTGGAAGATATTAACGATAGGGTAATTTTTTCTCTCAAGAAAGAAGATAATTTTTAAACACCAGGGAGGAAAAACTATACAAGAGTGTTCATTCCAAAAGTAAAACAAACTACGACACCCAGCGTGTCTTCTCAGTGACATTAATGTCTTAGTGACATAAACAGTTCAGTATTTGATGGCCTTTAAGGGAAGAGAATGGATTTGCCCTTGACTCTCACAATCTCCCCTTGAGAGGTGTGTCTGCCATAGGACAGATTTCCTATTCTGTGCATCCAGTCAGCCTGCCCCAGTCCTGCATTAAACACGGTTTATTTAAACATAACTTTCTAAACTCTGTTTCCCTTGTTAAAATCAAAAACAAACAGAGACAGGCCTTGCAAATTCCCTGAGCAGACAAAACCAGTTAGTCATACAAGCAGAGCTTAATTTAGCTTATTTTGCAAGGCTAACTTGACCTGGGTTATTTCTTGCTTATGCCTCTGGAAATCATGAGCAAAACTTAAACTGCTTTCCTAGCTTGACATGCCCTAACCACTGGCCAGTTCCCTATCATTTGGGAGAATTCTAATATTGTAAACAGTCACCGTGAAGGATGGGCAGGCACTGCTTTCTCATTACAGAGGCTGCTTTGTGACAGTCTCACCCCGGAGCCTCACACTGTGTTTTGGTTTGCGAGCTCCCGGTTTGCAAACCGTCCTTTGTGCTGTGTGCACAATAAATTTTTACTAATCGCATTTCTGAACCTTTGATGTTGTTTAGATAAACTTGATAAAATAATACAGTTAACAGGACTTGGAGAAAGAGGGAGGTGTCAAGGAGCACGCAAGGGTGCTGATGTCTTTATCTTATGTCTTGGTAGGAAACCAACACCTAGAGATTAGGGACTGAGAAACAAAAGTTTAAGCATAGAAGAATAAGAACCAAAATAAGAACCAGTCATTAAAAAAACACAACCAGAGGCATGTGGGTGGCTCAGTCGGTTAAGCACCCGACTTCTGCTCATGATTTCGTGGTTCATGAGTTCCAGCCCCACATGGGGCTCTCTGCTGTCGGCATGGAGCCAACTTCGGATCTTCTGTCTCCCTCTCTGCCCCTCCCCTGCTCACACTCTCCCTCTCAAAAATGAATATTTAAATAAATAAAAAACACAACCAACAAAATCAGAAGGAGGGGGCCGGAAAAGGAGATCATGTAAGTGAATCAAGCTATCGATGTTTCACATTGGCGATTAGTAGATAATTGTTGAAAACCAAGAAATCGTGAAGCAGAGGTACAAGCACGTAGTTCAGAGCTGCAGGACAGCATGGAAAAGCTGGCCCTGAGCGTCGAGGTGGCTTACCTGTGAGCAAGGGCGTGGGGGATGCGGAGCAAGACTGAATCTCCGTGTTGTTTGAATTGTAATGGTTTAATCCAACACTGTTTAAATGTCTCACTGCTTAATTGTTTGAATTTCCTTGTGCATCTTGAACAATCCAAAAAGGGTGATGCTCCCACCAAAAAAACCAGGGAGATGTGCAACCAGGGCCCACCACACTCATAAGCACCGGCCACCTTAATCCCACTTTAAAACTTCTTCGGGCAAGGAACTCGATTCCAAGAGGCAGATTTTTCTGTTTGGAGCCAATTTACATTCTTCCCCTTGTGCCAAGGCAGGGATGAGGTCTGCGTCTGTGCCAGCCCGTGGATCGGGCCAGGAGAGGGGCTGCAGGGAGAGTCTGATGCTATTTCCGAAGAGATACAGGCTGACGCTGCAGGAAGCGAGCCTCAGCACCAGGCAATCTCCCGCTGCTGTGTGGACGCTGCCTGGCGCTGCCCTGGACAGAGCTTTGTTCTGGCCTCGCAAGTTCTGCGAGGGATCCCCTGGGAACAGCGCCTTCAGAGCGGCCCCGGTGGGGTCCGAGGAGAGCCTGGCAGCAGCAGGAACAGCCTTCCTCGAGAGGAGTCCTGAGCTTTGAGCAGGAGCAAGGCGATCCCCAGCTGAAGAGCCTTGAGAGGCTGGGCTGTGGCTGAAGTGGAGTGAGACCCCCCAGGGACACCTAGAATTCGCTGGGTGAGACTTAAGAAGGGAGTTGCTTCGGGTATGTAAATTGAGTAATAAGCAGGAATCATCTGCGTATGTGCTGTAGACACAACGTAAACGTGAGACCTACTTTTCCTCACAGGCTGGGGAGGTCTGTATCAGATTTCCCCTGCCTTCAAAGGTCATTATCGTTATCATTATCATCCTGTTGTGCACAGACTCCGTATCACAGCACTTGGGATAATCACGGCCACATTAGCAGCATCCGGGAGCTTGTTAGGACTGCACAATGTTGGGCCTCACCCCAAACCTAGGGAGCCAGAATGTCCATTGTAACAAAATCCTCCTGACCCGCACCCCTGGGATGTATCTGTACATCAAAGTACGAGAAGCCACGCTCTTGAGGAGTTCTTAACCAGGCTGTTTTAAAAATCCCCCAGATGCTGTGAAAACATGTAGCTACGTGGGCCCCACCTGAGTGCAAGTAAATCAGAATCTCTAGGCGTGGCTCCAGGTGGCAGCGGTTTATAGAAGCTTCCCGGTGGTTCTAATGGTCAGCTAGCATCGAAAACCTTTCCTCAAAGGTTTGGCCTGATTAGATTTCAGGTAAGCTTTTAGCACAACTGCCCTCCTCCCAGATTCAAATACTCATCCCTCCTCCTTCTCTCCTCCATGGGCTTACCTCCTTCTGGTTCCCTTTTTCTCAGTAAATGATTTTTTGTCCAGTGATAGATGGGAGTCAGCCGTGGAGGAAGACAGGAAGTGAGCTCAGCTGATAAACTGGAAAATGAAGAAACCAGACCTAATGCCAGCAAACACTTGTGTCTACGCAATGAGTGATGTGGAGAATTATGAAGGAACTTGATGGTTGGGCAGAAATGTTCATTTGAGGGTCGGGAAAAGGGAAGCCATTAAAGACTGGAGAGAGGTGGAGGGAATGGAGAGAGGATATGATGAGATAAAGTTTAGTTTGATGGACTGAATCTGCATCTGAAAATACGTATTTACCCACTTCCCACCAAACACTGAGATGATGGCAACTCAGGCATTCTCAGAAAACTACCTACCAAGGTGTTTCCTGTACAGATCTGCTCTGGAGCCAGTAATGAAATCCAATAAAGCCTTGCTAATTACACTCTCTAATGAATCCTGAGACTACCTGCTCTAGTCCAGAGATACATATAGTCAATAGCTGTGTTAAATAGTCTCAATTACTTACATATGGTATCTAATTTTGGTGTTAATTGTAGCCATTAACCCACACAGAATAGTTTTAAATTTCTGCAGGATGGTTAATGTGCCGATTACTCTGAGGCCACTAACCACATTTTCCTTTGCCCTGAAACTACTCAACCTTCTGGATAAATGGCCAAGAAGTCTAAATTTCTTCTTCATGTAAATGCTTCATAATATCTTTGAATTAAAACTCAATCACCCCCACCTGTGTTTCTCCATCACAAAGGTGACTGAAAGAGAAGGACATTTGTTATTCGAGCTAGCAGCTTCAGAAGCCTCCAGCTAATCAAGTCAACTCCACTTTCCAGACAAAATGGGCCCAAAACATCCATGTTTTTAATCCTTTACTTCTGTGGGCATCTATTGTGAATAGACTGGAGGCACCATCTTCTAATGGCGCATTCCTGTGGATGTGATTGATATGGTTGGATCAAAGACAGCTTATGCCAATAATCTGATCAGAAGTAGCAACTGAAGTTGTATTTACCTATGTTTTGCTGCACACCAGGGCTTAAGGAGAGAGCATGGTATTTAACAACCATAAAACAAGTTAGAATAGATATTGCCCAATCTATGTCTGATAGAGGATTTGGAAGCCTAGAAAGTACAGTGAAGAGCTCTTGTCCTTCGTGTTCCTGAGCATTTCACCCAGAAGGTATCACTTGCTCACCTTATAAGGATGCAGGAAATCTTTTAAGTCACTATCCTGTGACAGTGTCAATCAATTTAATGTTAGCACTAATGACAATGACAGCTGGTAGCCTACGTGATGAGAACACCACAGGCATAGAGATCCCCTCTGTCATAACCACTAAAGGCAAGCAAATTTCCCTTGAAAACTACATTTAGAACATGCTTTTGGAAGGTCAAGGTTGCTTTTTCGGCAGGACATACAACCTTAAAAAAACCCAACAACAACAATAATAATACATGTTTGCTTCAGAAAATTGTATTAATATAGAGAATAGAAAAGAACATCATCTAAAATACCACCGTGAGATAACCAATGTTATTATCCCGATTACAATCGGTTTTGATGTTTCCTTTCAGTCTCTTAAAAATGCACAGCTGCACATCACACATTTATTTATTACCTTTCTTCCCCACCCCCGCCCACTAGTCCTCCAGCTCAAAGGCACTGTGAGTCCTGTGGTAGCCCTTTTGCATTTCTGTCCCCAAAGCATGCCCATGACCGTTAGGGAAGGGGAAAGTTGGGGCCTTCATTTGAGGCTTCCTGATGTTCAAGGGATCCACAGTGAGGGGGTGGTCATGGTTCACTCAAGGTAGGACAGGAGGCTAGCCTCTCCAGTGACTTCCCCTAGAGCAGATATACCCTCCCCCAGAGCAGAGATATACCCTCCCCCAGAGAAGATTGGAAGGCCTTTAATGAATGATTCAACAGTTGCTTTAGTCAGTTGGGGAGAGAGGCAGAAGCTGATTAGCAGCATGCCCGGCTTCCTATGCTTGTACTGTACTAAGCCTGCTGTCTGCACGGGTGCCATGAGGTGCCCAGGCCCCACGGCGGATTCCATTAATGGGGTCGAGGTATCAGTGTTAGTTTTAGGCGCTCGGCTGACTGTAATGTGTACCAGTGAGAAATATTGGCAAGGTCTTCCGGGCTGTGCCACGTGAACTCCACTCATACCCAAATTCTTCCCACCTCTCCCTTCTCCCACTACACTGCCACTCATCCCATAGAAATAACAAGATCACTAAGCCCTGCCCCTTTTGCAAATTTCACAGCTTGTGCGTGATCTTCAGGTTGCTGTTCTCCTTGTAGTTTCTGTTGGCTCCATCAGGGGCAGCAGCGAGCACAGGGCTCCGTGATGGCGGACACCAGCTTGTGGGGGTTGAGATGGAGACCTTCGCAGCATGAATACAGTGGAGTTCTGATTGGTTTTCCTAAAATACGATCTGAAATTATAGACCTGACCTTTGTGAGGATTCGTTACCTTCCTGAGGTATTGACGTCTCACTGCCCGGGGTTGTATTTATTTCTTTGCATTAAGTTAGCAGGAAAATTGATAAACCCCAGTGGCTTGTTTCTCCCTAGTCCCTGGGTGAGGGGGGTGATAGAAGGTAATCCACCATAAGTAAGATCGACCTGCATATATCTTGATGTTTTCCCACTTAACCTTGCAAGAATTTCCCTCATGTCATGAAATGTTTTTGGAAGCAAAAGATTGTACACAATGATAAATATTTTACATATATTTTGCAAATTGTGGGCCATAATTTTTTTAAACTATCCCTCTACTGTTGGACATTTAGCTTATTTGCAGCTTTTATTCTTAATCAAGAACTGCTATGAGTTTTCTCATATGGAAATTCTTGGCCCTTTCACAGATCATTTGCCATGAACCACAAGTGCCTCATTTCATCCTTTGGATGCTCCTCAATGCTAAGGGCAGGAGTGGCTGCACGTATGGTACTTGATACAAGCTTGTTAACTTCACTTATGGTTTAGATCAGCTTTCACTGGGGCCTAGAAAACCTGTCTCTTAAATATTATGCTATAAGAAATCACAAGATTGTGCCAAACCCAATTAGCATCTGCTGTGACCTCCTCACTCTATGAACAGGCATCTCACATTTTGTTATATTCAACTTCTGACATGCTATTAGCAGAAACCATTCAGGCACTAGAGAATCAAAAGCCAAGTAATAGTTTTTTAAAAACACTTTGCAATGAATGTGTCACACTTATTCATGGCGACAGCAACAAAGTCCCCTATTCAAATGATGTCCTTTCAAGAGGAACCACCCAACAAACCCTAGCCAATATAAGGTCCCTTCCTGCTGCTCCTGGTGATGAGGCATACTCCACTGTATGCAATCATAGCGTCAAGTTCCAATCTGACGATCGGGGGTACAAACTGCACACACATGCACATGCACACAGGACACACACATGTGTGTGCACACACTCACACTATGTATATGATGATGGTAATGCCCTAACAGCTACTATGAGAATCAACTGTTGATTCACCAAGGAAGTCAAACCAAGACAGAGGAGACCTACCTACTGAAGCTACCTGACTTCTGCCTTTGGGAGGAAAAAACTTCTGGAAATCACCATTAAAGCCTTTAGTTTCGCCATCACAATGAAGCAGGTTCAATCCATGTGGGACTGGCCCAGAGCTGTTCATGGAACGCAAGTTAACTTGACCAAAATGTAGACTGAATCATTTTACCGGCATACCTTTATTGCACTTTGCTTTCTTGTGCTTCACAGATACTGCGTTTTGTTTTTGTGTTCGTGTTCTCTTTTGTTTCACAAATTGAAGCTTTGGAGGCTTGGATGGCACCATTTTCCCAACAGCATTCACTTACTTCCTGTGCCTTGTGTCACATTTTGGTAATTCCTGCAGTATTTCAAACTTTTCAATTACTACTATTCAATTGCTACCATCTCATGATATTATTTTAGCAGATGAGAGGTTGCTTCTTATGGGTGATCAAAGAAAGTGGTTGCTTGAGCTGGAATCTATTCCTGGTGAAGATGCTGTGAAGATTGTTGACATTACAACAAAGGGCTTAGCTGTGAAGCAGTGGCGGGGTTTCAGAGGATTGACTCTAGTTTTGAAAGAAGTTCTACTGCGAGTAAAATGCTATCGAACAGCATCGCATGTGACAGGGAATTCATTTGTGAATGGAGGAATCAATCGATGTGACAAACTTCACTGTTGTCTTATTTTAAGAAACTGCCACAGCCGCCCCAACCCTCTGCAGCCAGCACCCCAATCAGTCAGCAGCCATCAACATCGAGGGGAGACCCTCCACCAGCAAAAGACAAAGACTTGCTGAAAGCTCAGATGTTGGGTAGCAGTTTTGGGCAATAAAGTATTTTAAAGTTTATTTATTTATTTTCAGAGAGAGAAAGCACGAGCAGGGCAAGGGGCAGGGAGAGAGGAAGAGAGAGAATCCAAAGCAGGCTCCGCACCATCAGCGAGGAGCCCAATGTAGGGCTCGAACTCACGAACCATGAGATCATGACCTGAGCTGAAACCAAGAGTCAGAGGCTTAAGCAATTGAGCCACCCAGGTGCTCCAATAAAGTATTTTTTAATTAAAATGTTTTTTAAAGACATTTTAATTGCAGACTTACTAGACTACAGTATAGTGTAAATGTAACTTCTATGCATACTGAGAAACAAAAAACTCACTAGACTCGCTTTATTGCACTATTTGCTTTATTGCGGCAGTCTGGGACAGAGCCTGCCGTGTGTCCGAGGTGTGCCTGTACATCGTTCAGTCCCCTCCTACCATTTGTTTAACGCTGTTTCCAACACTTGCCATTTGCTACAGCATGCATCTCTCCTGGCCCACTCACCACTCCCCGGTGAATACTGGCTTCTAGGGATTTTCTCAAAGGTTGTTACTGTCCTTAACCACAAACACTAGTCTTACCTCAAGTGTGCAGGAAAACGTGAATGATAATGTTTTCTCCCCTTTGGAATCTTATAGCATAAATGTAGAACAGCACATCTTTCAGCCATGTCTTCTCTTGAACTCTCAGGCTGTAGATGTAGATTGCATTCCAGATGTGAGTTCCTTCAGTGTCAACTACACCCTGACAGATTCAAACTCTAGTCAGTCTCCTGAAACTTCTAGGTCTGTCTATACACTTTCTTGTAAAATCCATTTTTAGCAAGAACCCTGCTAAGTCAGTTTAATCAGAATCCTCTGCCTTTGATATCTGATCAGACCTCAATATCTGATGGGGACCCTCATCCTCCACCCCACCCAGAGGATGTCCAATAGCCTCAGGCTGCCTGCAGCAAGAATCCTGTTAGATCCATTGAGGCAGAATCCCCTTTACCCCTAACGTTTCGTCTCAATTTTTCATCCACTGACCCCCACCCCGCTCCTTGGTTACAAATTCCCACTTGCCCAGGCTGTATTCGGAATTGAGCCCCATCTCTGTCCCCCACTGTGACATCCCATTGCAGTGGTCTTATACCCATCATGATGGCCCTGAATGAGGTTTCCCTTACCATCGTTAACAACATCATTGAATATTTCTTTAACAGCTCCTGCCTTCCACGCATTGTCACCAGTAGGGAGGCGAGGCAAGGGGCAATAGATTGAGGAGAATGGTCCCATCCACACAATGAATGGCTGTTTCTTGTCCAGTACAATTTAAGGCTGACCAAGGAGAGCACGACATCATCTCATCAACTAGAGGCAAGACAGGACGTCAATCAGAAGGGTCAATTGTGGGACAGTGGTCTTGAAAGCTGTCCGAGGAGAAAGGTCAGTCACCCCCAGTGGACTGCCTGACATGTGGCATAGAGCTTGCAAGAGGTTGGGGAGACAATCCTGGGTACAGGTGGTGAGGGCCCACAGGTAAAGGTTGCTTGCCACCACCGTGTCACACTGCAATGCTGTAGACCAGAGGCAATGCCATAGTCCAAATGCTAACAAAAGAGATCTAAGGCTCAAGTCCAAGCGTTAGCTGTGAGCCAGCTGCCAGAGCTCTGGACTTAGGTCCTGTGTCTGATGTGAGAGTCGCTCCAAATCAATGTCAGCATCATTCCAGCAACTCATTGTCATTCTGGCCAGTGAGAGTGACTGGTCTACCATGTTGCCTTTTTGGAACCAGGGCCAGCCCTCAGCCCTTGGACTACCCCATCGGCGGAGTCTCTGACTTCCTGGGGGCATCTAGTCAACCCCTCACAAGTGGCTTTCCCTGAACAGAAGCAGCAGGAAGTGGGCCCGCTGTCAGCCCTGGCTGGTCCCAGGCATTGGGCGGTGACTTACAAAACTGTGAGTTCCTTCTGGCAACTGGAGCCCAAACAGGACTAGTTTCAGGTTGGGGTGCCCTGTCCAGGTCACACTGCTGCTCCCAGCTAGTCCCAGGTATCTGAGGGAGACTTAGAAATAAAATTTGAGGAGCACCTGGGTGGCTCAGTTGGTTAAGCATCTGACTTTGGTTCAGGTCACGATCTCATGGTTTGGGGGTTTGAGCCCCATGTTGGGCTTTGTGCTGAGAGCTCAGAGCCTGGAGCCTCCTTCAGATTCTGTGTCTCCTTCTCTCTCTGCCCCTCCCCCACTCACACTCTGTCTCCCTCTCTCAAAAATAAACATTAAATAATTAAGAAAAAAAGAAAATTTGAGGAATTCACTCTAAAACAGGGTAGGTCACCTTTTTTGTGTGTATAAAGGGTCAGAGAGTAAATGCTTTAGGCTTTGCAGGCTATGTGATCTCTTTCATAGCTACTCAGTTCTGCTGCTGCAAAGGGAAAGCAGCCAAACCCAGTACGTAAACAAATGGGTGTGGCTGCATTCTAATAAAATTTCATTTATATAAAAACAGGCAGTGACTAGGATGTGGCCTGCTGGCTAGTTTTCCAACCACTGCATGTGACAGAGGGCCCAGAACAAGGACTTCACTTGCCTGGGTCTAATGGTGGTCATAGTGAAACTACAGGATCAATGATAAGTTTGTAATTTTGGTAGCTATGGGCCAGATTCCCCTCTAGAGAGATGTTATCAATTTATCATGGTAAATGTATCCCTACAGCAATTTTGGCTGTTTCTCTACAGCCTTGCCAAGGGAACACTTTATTAGGTTTTGGATTTTTGTCAGTTTGATAGGTGAGAAACGATCTCTCAGTGGGAGTTTAATTAGCATTTCTTTTAGTTGGAGTGACAGTGAGCATCTATTTGGGTCTTTTTTTTAATTAAGTACCTATCTTTGGCTATTTTACTATTGGGTATTTAGTCTCTGTCTTCCTGGTTTATAGGTTTCTTTATATATTAAGGAGATGAGCCCTTAACGTGTATTCTGTAGTTGTTAGATATAGTGGTCTCTCTGCATCAGTCAGGTTAAGTGTTTGATAGTGTTGTTCAAATGTCTGAGACACCATGTAGTCATTCGAGTGGCGTTGCTCAGCAGACATGTAAAAATATAGGTCTGGAAAAAACAATAGTCTGGAACTCAGGTGAGAGGCCTGGGCTGGGGGAATACATTTGAGATAATGAGTACAGATGGCATCTGAAACAATGAGATAGGTGCAGTCCCCTAGAAAGGGTAGATAGAAGACATCATCCAAACTGAGCTGTGGGGCGTTCCAAAATGTAGAGATTGAGGAGGACCAACCAGCAAGACATAGAAGAGGCTGGAGATTTTTCTGGAAGCTAAGTGAAGAAAGCATTTCAAGGAGGGAGAAGACTGTCACATACTTGTAGGGACTGAATAAGGTGAGAATTCTTGCTGACAACTGAGAGCTGGATTTGGCAGCATGGAGACTGTTGGTGACCTTGACAGGTCCACTTCCAGTGTTGGAAACAAAAGCCTGATCTCCAGAGAGGGAAGTAATTTAGAGAAATACAGTAGGCTGCTGGGCAGTGGGAGTTAACTTGATGTCTGAGGTTATAAATGTAAAGAGCTGTCCGAGCGGTCGTGTGTTTTTCATGAGTCTTACTGAACTCTTTAAGTGCAGGCAAAGCAGAAGCAGGGAGTTGTATTGAACCAGAGGTGCCCTAGGCATATGAAGGAGGTAGTTGAAGATGTATGGATTGATGGATGCAGGAAACTAAGCTGAAAAATGAGAAGAGTACTCTATAGTGAAAAAGGTGGTAAAGCAATGGTTTGGAGGTCTAGGTATGGTCAGAACCCAATTATACTCACAAACACAACAAATATACATACATCACCCTAGCCTCTCCTGTGTGAGTTCTACATGGACTTGATGTTCATCTAGGTATTCAAGAAGTACAGCAAGGCTGGTAATAGTTCTGAAATTTTATTCTTATTTGAGTTTACAACAATTCAAAGATGGCAGACGCCCATTATAAATGGGTACATTAGACCATACATACTTTATAAGGCAAAGAAGGAAGCCCAACGACTGAAAGACTTTTAAAAATGTACTTATTTTGGCTATGTCACTGACAGTCTGTGAGGCGAAACTCTTGATGTCTCCCAGAGGACACATTACCACAAGTTTCCATTTTATCAGGTTCTAAACTTTATTTTTTTAAAGAAAAAAAAAAAGGTTAATGAGCAAGAATAAAAATATGTTTAAAAAAAGATGGTTTCTGTATAAATAAAGCGTGTGATAAATTAGTGAAAGGAAGAGGTTTAGAGAGCAGGAGTTTTTATATTGTATAAAAATAAATACTGTCAATTTACATTAATATAAGACTGAAAATAAATTATTTTGTGGGTAAATAAGTCATCTTATTGGTTGCATACTTATGTAAAGGCTTACAGAAAACCAGTAAAAAAATTTTTTTAAAGGAATCTACATCCCTCTTAGAAATTAAGTGAGCTAATTGTTAACTGATTTTTCCAGGTCTTTATTTTTTTTCCCCAATGACATGCCTTTTTAGACATTTTGTTGCTATAACCAAGACTGGATAGCAAAACAGAAAGGAGACAGAACTCCAATCAGTCATGTTAGTTACTTATTAGGATCTACAGAAAATGGTTAAATCTGGGAAGGGGGTGGCAACTAAATATTCAATGAAATAAGGTATTGTTCTTTTTTCTGAAGTCATCGTTTATTGGTGTTTTCCTTGGTCTTAGGAGCATGCATAATTTGGAGTTGGCTACACTTATCATTATGATCTACTGAATGGAAGTTTCCCTGTCTGCACCCTGAAAGATGTAGCAACACTCTATCCTATTTTAGAATATCTGGATGCACCAGTCTTACTTCCAGTCAGTTAATTAGTTTGGTACTCTTGGTACACCCGGGGGTCATAGAAAGAATACTGACTCAGGAGACCAGAGACCTAGATTTTAGTCATGATTTGAGCACTCTGCACCCAGGCAACTTTAGAAGTGTAACTTCTCTGCACTTCAGTTTCTTCTGCTGCAAAATACAGATAAGAATATCTACCTGACCTATTTCATAGGTACTGTTGTGAGTACTATCTAATATAGTGTATTGGAATGTGCTTCAGAATATGTAATGCACTAAAGATGATGGTAAATGATTTAAAAATGTGGTTTGCTGGGCACCTTTTCATGTTACAAATCAAAATAGAAATCTATCAGGAAATACAAATGCTTATGAATCATACAGTCCAAACGTAAATAAGTAATTTACAAAAGCTTTACAATAAAATCAAAGAAATTATTTATGGATTTTATTAAATAAAAAAATTTTTGCAGCTAAATATTCATTGACTTAATCATTCTTTCTTTTAAAAGAATGTTCACTATTTGACATTATAACTCTCCAAAGGAGAAATTCTATAATTAGTTCAGTTCTCTGCCTTGGAAGATTCATTATAAGGCAGAAGAGTGGAATAATTAAAGTTTTAAAATAAGCAAAAATATAGAACTCTACACCACAGTCCCCTTATTTTAAAGAGTTTAATAGGAATACTTACCCCAAGGTTTATAAACAATGCACTATTTCTATAACATTAACACTAACTCACAATTTAAACCACAATGATCAAAATGGTCAGAACCTAATTGGTCAGAACCCTCTATCAGTTAAGTTATTAGATATCTGATGAGCTTGAGAGATTCTGCTGAATTTTTTTAATGAACTACATGTGATATAAAAATGCTTACCTATTGAATAACTAAAGAGTTGGTCAAATTTGGAATATAGATCAGGTTTTAGAAAAATATATAGGAAACATAGCAGTGTATATGATAGCTTTCCCATGTAGAAATAAGTTTCTGCAAAGAGATGATATATATAGGCATGACCAATAAGTGAAGTAACCCACCAACTTCTCTTTTAAAATGGTAAGCCTAAAAGTTCCAATAGACTTCTTTGGAACAGCAAACGAATCACTTGCTCCTTCTAAGTCTTATAATACCCAGGTTATACTAAATTGTAGGTTGTTTGTTTTTTTTAATAAGAAGAAAGCCTATTCATTATAATATAAGTAATAAATAGTAAATTCTGGGCAGTAGCAAAGTTTTTAGACCAAATGATCTTTAAAAGCATGTGTTTAAGAACTACATAATGCTAATATCCCAATATTACAATGATCTTTGCTATCAACAATCCAAGATTCAGTTTTCCATCAAACATATCTTTCTCTGTCTTCTGTCTCTCTCCCCCCATCCATATGATTTCTCACACCATCTCATCCCTATAAATGCAGCTCATTTTCTCTTCTGTTTTTGACTATTAAGTTTTCTTAAAAAGATCAAAATTCTTTCAACAAATCGATGATCAAAAATGACCCATTGCTTTCTTTAAAGATCTGTTAAGGTCATTCTGTGTTTAAATGGTAGCCCGTTAAGACTTTAAGGAGCTGAAATTAAATTAGTTTTGGCACAGGGAAAAGTGAGTTTATCTTATGCTCAGCAGAACATATTTAGGTCAGGTTGGGAGCTAGTAATTGATCATTTATTCTCAGCTAGCAGCAAGGTGGGCATAGTTAAAACTATTAGAATCTTGGTTGGGTCTCTTTCATTTCATAGTAAGATTTGGAGTCCAGCACATCTATGAGACAAGAAAGGCTAAAGTAGAGCTCTCTTTCCTCGAACCTGGCATTGTAAGTTAAACAATAATAATGTATATTTCTGCTACATCAGTGGTTTTTAACTTACATTGTAAACATCCTATATTCTTTCCTATATAATTAATTTCAGAGGTTGAGCTTATGACTACATCTATGTCAAATTATCATTTATTCTATGAAAAGCAGCACAAATACTGTTCATTCTGGTTTTAACACAAATTCCTTAAAAAAATGTTAAGGCCATTTAATTGAATCAGGGCCAACTGAAGATTACCCTGGTAGAAGTCAAACTACTGATTTAAGATTTTTGAAAAAGAGTCATAAGTGGTTGTCTTGTGTTTTCCTCTGCAGAACTTGAGGACAGTTTGTAGGATTTATTAGTCTCCAACGTCTCCATCTCGATCGCCAATAAGCCAAAGAAAATGAAAACTTAAGGCTAACAGAGCCGTCCCTAGCAGATCACCCAATGCCGTCAGATAGGGGATGGAAAAACTATCTGGGTCCTTTCCTTTCCTCCAGAAGTGATGGACCATCCAGTCAGCAATCCACAGCAAGGTAAATACCTAGAAAACACCAGAGATTACTTCTATTGCCTGGGTATTCCTACCCCAGTAAACATAACCCCCACTCGGTCATAATCCTATGCCACTGCTTTCTGAAAGGAACAGCATGCATCTAAGTTAAGAACCACCCTTGAAAAGAAGAAATATTTAACTGACAGGAACATCTTCTTTTCACAAGAAAAAATATCGTGTGTATCTGTAATTAATAACATTTTTCTTCAGCTTTTCTCATATACCTTCTCATTTTCTTCCAGCTTCCCCCAAATCCCAATAATCCTTATATTTAAGAGTGTTATACAGTTGCCAAATCACTGTTATGTTTCAACTTCTTTCCTTATGATAAACTGGAGAAGGAAGACATATAAAGGAGGAAATAAAAATTAAAATAAGGAATAACATTTCTCCTATTGCAGGTATATCACGTGAAATAAAGATGCAGAACTGACCACTCACTCACGAATTATAAGGCCGTGGGTGGCTTCTCAAGGGAAATTTCAGTTAATGGTTAAGAACAGTAACTAGAAGGGAGGTGGAGGGAGGAATGACTCATCTACATGGGTGTATCATAGATCTAGCCATAGAGTCAGAATATTTTAAAGGGTTATTCAGATGTGAAGGTGGTATATAGAAGCACTTTCTAGGATATCAGAAATAGAAAGACCTTCTTTGAGTTTTGGGACCAGAGTTTTTTTCTTTGAATATTTAGAGTAGGAGGGTTGTGTAATTTTCAAACTCCTACAGTATTAAAAGATTTGGGACTAGAGAGGTCAGTGTTCCCAGACTGTGGACAACTCAGCAAGTATAATTTAGTGGCTATGAGCACTTCTTTGTCACCTACTAGCCGAATGAAGGCAAGTCACTTAACCTCTCTGATTCTACTTCTCGCAAGTGAACGTTAGAGATAATAACAGCACCTACCTTAGTGAGAATGCTGTGAGGATTAATTAGACTGAATGGTTTGGTCCCTGGCACACAAGAAGCTTTCGCCAGATGTCTGCTACTACATTTTAACGGTGTCATTGCGAGGACAATTTGTGGCCATCTCATTCCTCTTTCTATGTGCGAGGAAGTGCATCCTAGGCCCAAAGTCTACACCAAGGATCTGTTACCTTTTGCTGTTCTGACGTGTAGATACGGAGGCTTACCTTGGGTGAGCTGCCCTGAGTGCTAAACTTCTGTGTGCTGTGCTTTAGCTCTGACACCTTCAGAGGAGACTGGCTCATCTACACAGACAGACAGATGTGTACCCATTCCAAAGCAGTGAACTTTAAATATCTCTGGATATCTGTCAGAGAGGGAGGCTGTGTTTTAACCCATTTTATTTTGTATGAGGTTAAGTGTTCTTTAGTGTTTCCCTGGCAAAGACTGTTTTGAAAATACAGAAAGTTCCATCAGGACAATCTGTTTTGTGTGTGGAGGAAGCATGGAATATTAGAAATAATTCTGGACTTGGAAATGATAAGATATGGATTTGATTTCCATTTATCAGCTGTATGACTCTGGGCAAGCTTCTTACCACACTGAGTTTAAATGTTCTCATTAAAATTTTTAAAAAAATATTTATTCATTTTTTTTGAAAGAGAGAGACAGAGAGCAAGCAAGGGAGAGGCAGAGAGAGAGGAGACACAGAATCCGAAGCAGGCTCTAGGGTCCAAGCTGTCAGCACAGAGCCCGACATGGGGCTTGAACTCACAAACCAGAAGATCATGACCTGAGGCGAAGTTGGACACTTAACCAACTGAACCATCCAGGTGCCCCAAAATTTCTCATTTGAAGACAACCCAAAAGGGCCTAATATTTGCCATACTGACTTTAAAGTAAGTAATAAGAGCCTTGGTCTGGGGCATGAAAAAAAAGGTAAGAAAGCACAATCTCAGGTTACATTAATAAAAGCGTAATGTGCAGGGCAAGAATGAGTCATCCACTGGATCCTGAATGGGCCAGGCCATATCTGGGCAGTGCATTCTGTTCCGGATGCCCTATTTCCACAGAAACTCGGTCATCCTGAGTTTGCTAGGCTCAGTGTCTACCAACTGAATGCTGGGGAGTCAGTGTGAGACAATGTCATAGAACAGTCTGTCCTGGGTAGGGAGGGTGGCAGATGTAAACTTAAGAAAGTTATGATGGAAGGGGAAAAATAGTGAGGGAGAGGGAGGGAGGCAAACCATGAGACTCTTGAATGCCAAGAACAAACTGAGGGCAGATGAGGCGGGCGGGAGGGGTAGGGGGGTGATGGGCATGGAGAAGGGCACTTGTGGGGATGAGCACTGGATGTTATATGGAAACCAACTTGACAATAAACTATTAACAAATATAAATAAATAAACAAACATTTTTGAAAATAAATAAATAAATAAAAAGACAGTCATGATGTCAGGAGATGCAGGTTTATAATGCACAGCTTCAGAGGGTAGTTTTAGGCTAAAGGATAAAAGGTACCAAAAGACAGAACTTGTTTCAAGAAAACAATTGGGGTTGTCCATAAATAGAACAAAACTACATGGAAGTTCAATAAAGGAATGTGCTGATGAACAAGTAATGTGTACAAGAGGAAACAATAGTTTTAAAGAGAATAAGGTAGCTGGTTTCCATGAGATTGGCAAAAATATAAATAAATAAATCTGCATTTCATATGCATTACAATATTATATATTCATGTAGGATATATTTAATATATGGTTATATACATAAGTTTACATAATATATAACATCATACACATATGATATACATACAAGTTACTAACTCCTTCTTTTTTTTTTTTTTAAATTTTTTTTTTAATGTTTTTTTATTTATTTTTAGGAGAGAGACAGCGTGAGCAGGGGAGGGTCAGAGAGAGAGGGAGTCACAGACTGAAACAGGCTCCAGGCTCTGAGCTGCCAGTCAGCACAGAGCCTGACGCGGGGCTCGAACCCACGAACCGCGAGATCATGACCTAAGCGAAAGTCGGACGCTTAACCGATTAAGCCACCCAGGCGCCCCACTAACTCCTTCTTGACTGTCTGCATTGAACAGATTAGATTTGTCTAGAACAGGAGCTGGCCAACTATAGCCCGTGGGCCAAATTCAACCTGCTGCCTGTTTTTATAAATAAAATCTTATTGGAACACAACTCTACCCATTTATTTACTTACTGTCTATTTAGTCTATTCTTTATGAGGATTAAATAATAGACTATTTAGTAACCTCACAAAATTCTCATGAAATAGGCACTATTAGTATCCCTGATGTTCACTTGGAGCAATCAGGCGGGAGAAAGTGACTAATCTGTCCTGACGCTACAATGACAGAACTCTGCAGTTGTGACAGAGACTGTACGGTCCACAGAACCCAACATATTTACTCTCTGGCCTTTTACAGAAAAAAGTGTGCTGACGTCTATTCAGGAAACAAATGCTTTTTCATACAGAAAGACATAAATTAGCATCCTTTCTTCATACACCAAAATAAATTCTAGCTAAGACTCAAGTACAAAAAGCAATACCTGAGAAGTTTTGTAAGAGAATGTCTTATGACTTTGATGTAGGGAATGATCTCATCAGTAAAATACATAAAATACTACAGTTTATAAACAATTTTAAGTTAAATAGTTCTAAAAATTAAGCAATTAATTAAAGATTTCTGTGGTTTAATAAACACCGTAAGTCAGGTTAAAAATCATGCCCCAGGCTTGGGAAGAAAAATCTCTGCCTTGTTTATAACTGACCAAGAATTAGTATTCAGAATATTTAAAGAGAATATACAGAGAACCCCTACAGTTCATAAGAAAAAGAAACAACCCAATAGAATAGAAAAGGACATCTAAAGTGTTAATAAACATATGAAAAGATGCTCAACCTCACTAATAATACGGGAATGCAAATTAAACCATATTACACTCCATTTCATACCCAGCTGACTGGCAAAAATCAATTTTTAAGCAATAGTGATAGTGAATATTGTTTTGTGAAATAGCTGTTACGGGAACTGCGCTGTGCAGAGGTTCACGTGAACTGATTTAATTTTCAAAACACCTCTATTATATGCTATGGACTATTACTATCCCTTTTTGACACAAGAGGACACTAAGGCACATGCGAAGCACAGGAAGCCTGCCCGAGGTCACCTGGCTCACGGGTGGAGACAGGCTCACGCCCATATGATGGTCTGACATTAAGGCCCAAACTATCCTCCGTCAGCGCAGCACATTGTTTCAGTAAGAAGGACCCTGTGCTGCCAACAGGAGTATAAACTAGTGTAAGTCCTGTGGAGACCAACTCAGCCGTATCTGTAAACTCTGAAGATGTGCATTTCCTCAAGTCAGTAATTCCGCATAGAAACATGATCCTTTTCCCCCATTTCTTCTGCAGCACGGGTAACAGGATAAACTTGGTCGCGGCTGAAGGCGACTGCCTGGGGGCTTTACTGACTGACCCCGGTCCCATGTGGCTACCCCAAAGACTGAGAAGACAATCAGCCTGATGTGTCTGCAGAATGCATGTGTCCCTGGTGTGTTTCTCCACCAGGACACTCCTACATGCACACTCGCTACACCATCGTTATAAACGTCCCAAGTCAGAAATAACCTAAAGAGTCTCCAGGCAGAGGAATGACTAAACTAACTCTTGGGTCACACAGCTGAACACTGCAGAGAAGCTAAAATGAATGAAAAAGAGCTGCGTGAATCAACAGGAGCATGTCTCAAAAGCATAAGGGTTGAAAGGCAATAGGAGACTATATAAAGTAGGATTCCAATGAGGCTTATAAATATGAAAAACAATACAATATGTTATTTATAGATTCACTCTGTAGCAGTAGTACAGACACATGGGTGGCAGTGACACATACCAACTTCAGTAACTGCTCGGGTGGGAATCAAATGAGACCAGGAAGTGACACACAGGAAGCACCAGCCATATATATGATGCATTTAATTGATTATTTTGAAGTAGTTGTTTAAATAATTTGGTAAGGGTTGATAAAGCTGGGTGGTAAATACAAGATCATCTTACTTCCTATTTCCTATAATTTCCTGTACATTCGTATTTTATAATTTTTTTTTAAAATGTGAGCCGCTGGGGCAGTGGTAACTCACTGACCAGGGCTGCCCAGGCTACATCTTAGAATGCCTACCCAGGAGGATACCTGAGAAAGGAAGTCAAATGTGCCCTGAAGAGTCCACACAAGTCTTACTTGCTAGTACCAAATGGTTCTAAGGCTAACACCAAAGGGGTATTTAAGTGTCTGTGTGTAGAGTGAGAGACTGGCTGATTCTTTTATCATTCTTTTTTTTTTTAACGTTTTATTTCTAGGAGAGAGAGAGAGAGAGAGACAGCGTGAGCAGGGGAAGGTCAGAGAGAGAGGGAGTCACAGACTGAAACAGGCTCTTTCTTGGATACAGAAAAAGAAAATAGTTTTATTTTATCTTTTTAAAATTTTAATTCTATTATTACATAATTTTTTAATTTTTAATTTTTTCCCCCTTTCCTTTCCCTTTTTTCTATATTCTACAATTTCTTTCAACTAGCAGACAAAAACACTCCTAGGATCTAGCTTCCTTTATTTTATTTTTTTGTTTCGTTTTGAATTTTTTAATTTTAATTTTTTATTTTATTAACGTTTCTCTTCCTCCAAAATGACAGAATTCACACCGAAAGAAAAAAACAGGAAGAAACGACAGTCAGGGACTTAATCAACACAGATATAAGTAAAATGTCTGAACTAGAATTTAGAACCACAATAATAAGAATACTGGGGTTCTTATTAGCTGGGGTTGCAAAAAAGCACAGCAGACACAGAGAATCTCTTTCTGTAGAGATAAAAGAAAGAAAATCTTGTTATGCTGAAATTAAAAATGCAATGAACAAGATGCAATCTCAAATGGATGCCACGATAGCAAGGATGGATGAATCAGAGCAGTAAATCAGTAATACAGAAGATAAAATTATGGAGA
Source organism: Proteles cristata cristata (assembly GCA_017311185.1). NCBI lineage: Eukaryota > Metazoa > Chordata > Mammalia > Carnivora > Hyaenidae > Proteles > Proteles cristata. Next base: position 697,808 of record JAESUZ010003530.1, on the reverse strand, counting down.
ATAACAAAGCAGAAAAGAGATAAGGAAAGAATTATGAAAACAGCAAGGCAGGAGGGCAGTCCTTAACCTATAAGGGAAGACAGATCAGCTTCACAGCAGATCTATCCACAGAAACTTGGCAGGCCAGAAAGGAGTGGCAAAATATATTAAACATGCTGAATTGGAAAAATATGCAGCCAGAATATGCATAATTCTTTATCCAGCAAGGCTGTCATTCATAAAAGAAGGAGAGATAGAGTTTCCCAGACAAACGAAAACTAAAGGAGTTCTTGACCACTAAACCAGCCCTGCAAGAACTATTAAGGGGGACACTTTAGTGGAGAAAAGACAAAACAAAAAAGATCAAAGCAACAAAGACTAGAAAGGACCAGAGAACATCAACAGAAACACCAACTACAGGCAACACAATAGCACTAAATTCAAATCTTTCAGTATTACTCTAAAAGTCAATGGACTAAACGTTCCAATCAAATGACATAGGGTATCAGAATGGATAAGAAAAGAAGACCTATCTATATGCTGCTTACAAGACACTCATTTTAAATCTGAAAACACCTTCAGATCGAAAGTAAGAGGATGGGGAACCATCTATCATGCAAATGGTTGTCAAAAGAAAGCTGGAGTAGCCATACTTATATCAGACACACTATATTTTAAAATAAAGATCGTAACAAGTAATGAAGAAGGACATTATATCATAATTAAGGGGTCTATCCACCAAGAAGATCTAACAATTGTAAACATTGATGCCCCTCAATATGAAAGAACCCAAATATATAAATCAATTAATCACAAACATAAAGAAACTCATTGACAATAATACCATAACGGTAGGGAACTTTAATACCCCACTTACAGCAATGGACAGATTGTCTAAGTAGAAAATCAACAAGGAAACAATGACTTTGAATGACACATTGGACCAGATGGGCTTAACGGATATATTCAGAATATTTCATCCTAAAGCAGCAGAATACGCATTCTTCTCAAGTGCACATGGAAAATTCTCCAGAATAGATCTATTACCTACTGGGTCACAAATCAGCCCTCCACAAGTAGGAAAAGATCCAAATAAATAAAATCACAAATGAAAGAGGAGAGATCACAATGAATACTTCAGGAATACAAACAATAATAAGAGAATATGAGCAATTATATGCCAACAATTTGGGCAATCTGGAAGAAATAGACAAGTTCTGAGAAACATATAAACTACCAAAAGTGAAACGGGAAAAAACAGAAAATTTGAACAGACAATAACCACAATAGAAACTGAATCAGTAATCAAAAATTTCCCAACAAATAAGAGTCCAGAGCCGATGGCTTTCCAAGAGAATTCTACCAAACATTTAAAGATGAGTTGGGGTGCCCAGGTGGCTCAGTTGGTTAAGCATCCGACTTCAGCTCAGGTCAAGATCTCACAGTTTGAGTTCAAGCCCCATGAAGGGCTCTGTGATAGCTCACAGCCTGGAGCCTGCTTCTAATTCTGTGTGTGTGTGTCTCTCTCTGTCCCTCTCCAGCTCATGCTCTGTCTTGTCTGTCTCTCTCTCTCAAAAATAAAATCATTAAAAATATTTTAAAGAAGAGGTAACACCTAATCTTTTGAAACTTTTCCAAAAAAAACAGAAATGGAAGGAAAACTCCCAAACTCATTCTATGAAACAAACATTATCTTGATTCTAAAACCAGAAAAGACCTCACTAAAAGGGAGACCTACAGACCAATTTCCCTAATGAACATGGATGCAAAATTTCGCAGCAAGATACTAGCCAACCAGATCTAAAAGTATATTAAAATAATTATTCACCACAATCAGATGGGATTTATTCCTGGGATGCAGGCTTGGTTCAGTATCTGTGAATCAATCAATGTGATCACATTAATATAAGAAAGGATAAGAACCATATGGTGATCAAAAAGAATGAACTCTTGCCATTTGCAACAACATGGATGCAACTAGAGTGTATTATCCTAAGTGAAGTAAGTCAGAGAAAGACAAATATAGGATTTCATTCATAGATGGGCTTTAAGAAACAAAACAGATGAACATAGGGGAAGGGAAGCAAAAATAATATAAAAACAGGGAGACAAACCATGAGAGACTTAATACAGAGAACAAACTGAGGGTTGCTGTGGTATGTTGGGTGGGGGGTGGGCTAAATCAGTGATCGACATTAAGAAGGGCACTTGTTGGGATGAGCACTGGGTGTTATATGTAAGTGATAAATCACTAAATTCTATTCTTGAAATAATTATTATACTATATGTATAATCCAACTAACTTGAATTTAAATTTAAAAAATAATAAAAATAAAAGGTTATTAGAAGTGTGAACACTGTTTTCTAACACTTACTAACATGACCTTTCTGCTGGAGGCTTAGTCTAGGCTTCTTGAAAACAGATGAATTTATGTCTTCACCATCTGTTCTAGCTCTGGAGTACAAAGGTAAGAAATCTGTTGTCCTAAATTACACAGTGATTTCTTGCCTTACCTTTGCATTTCTTCTCCCACCCCACCTCACATTCTTACTCTTTTAACTGGATTTAAATTCCCTTCCCCTGCAATTTCTTTTTAAAGGTATTGTGATGACTTAAAGTTCATGCAGGTTTCAATATAGTATTATTTTTTTGCAAGTTAACAAAGAATATAAGTGTTTCCTTGGAACACAGTGTATGATGCATTATTAAAGTCAGAATAAGTATTAGATATTTCTTAATGCAACATGTTTTATTTTAAAACTAAATGATTACTTAAGGATTGTGTGCTTTTCACAGTGAAAACACATCGAAATCAAACCAAAGGTAGACTGTTTTAACATCGTCTGTTTGTTTTTTATGAAATATACATAAATTCTTTAGGTAAATATATCTTCTGAAAAGGCAACTTTGTAGCCTGTTCTGCATGTTCTAGATGTATTGCTTGGAATTTAAATAAATATCCAAAGTACAAAAATATATATTTGCTTTGGACGATATTGATTCTCTTGGCCAGCTCCTGTGAGCTAGAATCAACATCCCTGTGTACTAGCGTTCCCTCAATGCCCCAAATGCCAGTAACAGCCTTGTATATTGTGTAAAGAAAGATGATTCTACAGGTTAGGAAGGCTTAGAAATAAGGTACAAATAAATACCAGGAGTAGCAAATTAGTACAGTTCTTCCAAACCCCTAACTTATAAAGGCTGAATTTATTTCCCCCATAAAAATATGGTTCCCTAATCCAGCTTCCAGACTAGAAACCCTACTCATTAGAATCTAATATATAAATGTTTGCTCAGAAGAATTTAGGATTATCAGTAAACAGGAATTCAATCTACTTTCTGATATTTAAATAAAAGCATCTTTTCTTTGGGCTGAATTATTGATGTGAGGTGGCAGGTGGACTAAGGTAGGAAAAGAATAAACCTTATTTTCAGAAGGAGCCCATAATATTCCCAAGGAGCTCATGGCACAAAAATGCTTAACCTCAACAATAGCCAAAACATGGAAAGAGCCTGTCATGAGTAATACATGTATTGATGGAAAGATCCATCAACTAACAAATGGATCAAGAAGATGTGGTTTATCTATACGATGGAATACTACATGGCAATGAGAAAGAATGAAATCTGGCCATGTGTAGCAATATGGATGGACCTTGAGGGTGTTATGCTGAGCGAAATAAGTCAGGCAGAGAAGGACAGCTACCATATGTTTGCATATAGAGGAGGATTAGGAGGAATGTTAACGGAGGACCATGGGGGAGAAGAAGGGGAAAAATAGTTGGGGAGAGGGAGGGAGGCAAACCATGAGAGACTCTTGAATACTGAGAACAAACTAAGGGGAAGGGGGGTGATGGGCATGGAGGAGGGCACTTGTGGGGATGAGCACTGGGTGTTATATGGAAACCAACTTGACAATAAACTATGTAAGAAAAAAAATAGTTAAGACAGTACAAAAGAAACTTTATAGAATGTGCAGCTTTACAAGGTACAGAGATACTAAGGCTCTGGTAGTGTTCTATTTCTTAAACTGACTGGTGAGGGTCTTGGTGTTCACTGTATTATTCTTCTTCATACTTTGTGAATGTCATTGTTCAGTCAGTATTTAATATATAATTAAAACTTTAAAAAAACATAATAATTTTTGGCTGGGTGTTCATTAATGCTGGCCCACTTAATCCTGCCATGCTCACTCCCTCATCGGACTGTGTCATTCTGTTCCAATCATGCAAAGAGCCAGTGATAACTAATGTCACTTAACATTAGGGAATGACAGCCTGGAAAATGAAAAGAAAAAAAAAAAGTCAAGCAAGATAAGATGTTTCTTAGTTTCTAAGAAGAAGAGGGGGAAAGATAGAAATAAAACATGTAAATAGCTATAGAAAATGAACCTTTCTTGATTTTCTACCACCAAGTTAAATTACTTTAATGCTGTTAGTACCCACAGAGTATTAGGGAAAGATGCAACCGGCAGAGAGTTGCTCAGGCGCTGAGCAACTTAGAGGCCCCACCTTCACCCTCTGCCCTGAGCTCTGCTTCTCTATCATTTCCCTTTCAAGTAGGAGGCCTTGCTGCGGGTTGTCTGGCAAAACATTTCACTGGAAAAAAAAACATTCATTCAAAACCACATATTGTATTGCTTTTCCAATACATGTATTACTCAGATTTGAGAAATAATCTTAAAAAATTTTTTTTAATAGCACACCAAAATATTTGTGGTGGTGGTCTTTGGATTAGGGGCAATGTTGCCATGATGGATATACATTGTTTGACAATGCAAAACAAAACTAAAACTAAAACAAACAAAAATCCCCCATGAAATGATGACCAAAAACTCCTTCCTTGCCTAAGCTCAGAACATAATGTTTCATTTATTTCTGAGAGAGCAAGAGAGAGCGAGCGAGCATGAGCAGGGGAGGATCAGAGAGAGAGGGAGACACAAAATCTGAAGCAGGCTCCAGGTTCTGAGCTAGCTGTCAGCACAGAGCCTGACATGGGGCTTGAACCCACAAACCGTGTGATCATGACCTGAGCCGAAGTTGGATGTTTAACCAACTGAACCACCCAGGCACCCCCAGAAATCTCTTTTCACTTTACTAGGTGACATATAGTCTCAGAAAACCGATTTAAAAGGATAACTTTGAAATCTATAGGAACTGAGAAATAAATAGTGCTAGAACACAGAATTATCTGGAAAATACTTTTTTTAAAATGTTGTATTTATTTCTAGGAGAGAGAGACAGCGTGAGCAGGGGAGGGTCAAAGAGAGAGGGAGTCACAGACTGAAACAGGCTCCAGGCTCCGAGCTGGCAGTCAGCACAGAGCCCGACGCGGGGCTCGAACCCACGAACCGCGAGATCATGACCTAAGCGAAAGTCGGACGCTTAACCGACTAAGCCACCCAGGCGCCCCTGGAAAATACTTTAATTGCAGGTAAAATGAAAAGTGTCAGGAGTATAGTTCTGAACTCCTTTGACCTAAGAAAGATGAACCCTGAAAGGAAGACAGATCATTTTAATGGGAGGAAGGGGCAAAGATACAATTGTGAGATTTGAAAATAGATCTTTTCTTGATATAGAAGGGTCTAAAGTTACTGCTTAGAGACAGAATATGTTGAGAAGCAGGGAATAGAATAGAGTTGGATGTACAAAAAGAAGTAACATGAGTAATTAATCTAATTCACATCTTAGAAAAAAGCAGCCATGAGAAGTGACAAGTGTGAAAGCCCAGACATAATCCACTTGGACTTCCATGAGGTTTGAGATACAGCATCACATAAGAATTCATAAATATAATTACTGCTGCTGTTGAAATGCTAGCACACTGAGAACTCTTTGTTAAGAGCAGAGAATAAAAGGATGTTGATTTGGCAGGAATCACAGAAAAACCATCTACATGAGTTTTGGTTATTTGGCACATCTATAGCTGTAAAAATACAAATACTCCCATAAATGAACTGAGAACCACATAAGAAGAGAGCTTGCAATTAAAAAGAACGGCAAGTGTAATCTTTTGAGTCTAAACTTAAAAAAAAACATGTGAAGGCTCAAAAGAAAACAGTTGCATAAGAATAGATATATATATCAGTGGAACAGAATAAAATTTAGAAAGAGACCCACATATACATAGTAAATTGATTTCTGGCAAAGACACTAAAGTCATTCAAGGAGGGTAAGGATAGTTTTCCCAATAAATGAGGGCTAAAACAATCAAGTATTCACAAGGAAAAATATGAACCCTAATCTGTAGTTGATAAAAATTAAGTCAAAATGGACCAGAGCCCCAAATAAAAGCTAAAAATCCAGAAAATTTCTTTTTTTTATTTTAAATTTTTTAAATGTTTTTTTATTTATTTCTGAGAGAGAGAGAGAGAGAGAGAGAGAGCAGCGGAGGGTCAGAGAGAGAGGGAGACACAGAATCTGAAGCAGGCTCTGAGCTAGCTGTCAGCACAGAGCCTGACGCAGGGCTCGAGCCCACGAACCGTGAGATCTCGACCAGAGCTGAAGTCAGATGCTTAAACAACTGAGCCACCCAGGCGCCCCCAGAAAATTTCTAAAAAACAAACAAACAAAACAACACAGGAAAACACCCTCACAAGCCAGGGATAGGCAATGGTTTTTTAGGACAAGAAGAAAAAGCTCCTCATCAGGGATATACAAATCAAAACCACAATGAGATACCACCTCACACTGGTCAGAGTGGCTGAAATGAACAAATCAGGAGACTATAGATGCTGGCGAGGATGTGGAGAAACGGGCACCCTCCTACACTGTTGGTGGGAATGTAAACTGGTGCAGCCCCTCTGGAAAAACAGTGTGGAGGTTCCTCAAAAAATTAACACTAGAACTCCCCAATGATCCAGCAATAGCACTGCTAGGAATTTACCCAAGGGATACAGAAGTGCTGATGCACAGGGGCACATGTTCCCCAATGTTCATAGCAGCACTCTCCACAATAGCTACATGGAAAGAGCCTAAGTGTCCATCAACGGACAAATGGATCAAGAAGATGTGGTTTATCTATACGATGGAATACTACATGGCAATGAGAAAGAATGAAATCTGGCCATTTGTAGAAACATGGATGAAACGTATAGCAACATGGATGGGTGTTATGCTGAGTAAAATAAGTCAGGCAGAGGACAGATACCATATGTTTTCACTTATAAATGGAACAGGAAAAACTTAACAGAGGACCATGGGGGAGGGGAAGCAGAAACAATAGTTGGGGAGAGGGAGGGAGACAAACCATGAGAAACTCTTGAATACTGAGAACAAACTGAGGGGAAGGGGGGTGATGGGCATGGAGGAGGGCACTTGTGGGGATGAGCACTGGGTGTTATATGGAAACCAGCTTGACAATAAACTATAAAAAAAAGAAAAAGCACTAATCATAATGAAAAAATTGATAAACTGAACTTTATTAAAATTAAAGCACCCACTGTTAAAATATCTGATTAAAAAATAAAGAAGCAAATGTACAGACTGGGAGAAAATATTTTCAATACACGTATATGACAAAGGACTTGTACCCAGAATATATAAACAACTCTTTTTTTTTAAATTTTTTTTTATGTTTTTTATTTATTTCTAGGAGAGAGAGAGAGACAGCGTGAGCAGGGGAGGGTCAGAGAGAGAGGGAGTCACAGACCGAAAGAGGCTCCAGGCTCCGAGCTGGCAGTCAGCACAGAGCCCGACGCGGGGCTCGAACCCACAACCGCGAGATCATGACCTAAGCGAAAGTCGGACCCTTAACCGACTAAGCCACCCAGGCGCCCCTATAAACAACTCTTACAGCTTCATAAGTTAACCCATTTTAAAAAATGGACATAAGATTTGGACTTCACAAAAGAAAACATGAATGGCCAGTAAACCCATGAAAAAATACTCAATCCTGTTAATCAGGAGGTACATGGAAATTAGGATGACTATGAGCTACCACTTTTACACTCACTGGAATGGCTCAAGGCATAAAGACTGACAATACTAAGTGATGGTGAAGATGTGGAGCAATGAGAACTCTCACACTAATGGGAATGTCGAACAGGATAATTACTTTGGAAAAAGATTGGCAATTTCTTATAAAGTTAAATATGCCTTTTCTGTAAGATCCAGCAACTCTACTTCTGGGTGTTTACCCAAGGGAAACAGAAACATATGTCTACACAAAACTTATACGTAAATGTTAATAGCAGCTTCATTCATAATAGCCCCAAACTGGATACAAACCAAATGTTCATCAGCAGGTGAATGGATAAACCAACTGGCTATAGTCATAGGACAAAATACTAAGTGGCAAAAATGGAACAAATTACTAACATATGTAACAATATGGATAAAGTTCAAAACACATGTGGAGTAAAAGAAGGAGTCAAAGAATATAAATTTAGAGTCATTTATATGAAATCCTAGAAAAGGAAAATATGATTTATAGTGATAGAGAATAGAGCAGTGGCTTTCTGGAGCCAGGGATGGAGGGGCACTGACCGCAAAGGGGCACGAGGGAACCATTTGGGGGTGAAGGTAATGCTCTACACATGGACTGTGGTGGTTGTTATATGGATGTACGCATACGTCAAAACCATCAAACTGCACTTTACATGGGTATAGTTTCTGCAAGTAAATTAGACCTCAATGTCATTATCTGTCACATTGTTTTGTTGGAGAACCTTCTCTTTAAAACAAGTAGCAGTGTGCAGCACATAGGGAGAGGTTGGATGAATATCTGGGCTTTTTAAATCTGTCTCGAAAGGAAATTCCTAAAAACAGGACTCTAATAGGGTTTTATTCCCAGCAACGGCCTGCAGCAGGGGTCAGCAAGCTAGAGCCTGCAGGACAAAACTGGCCCACTGGCTGTATGGTCCGTAAGCTAAGAATTTGATATTTCTAAATGGTTGAAAATAACTAAAGGGAGAATAGTGCTTGGTGACATGTAAATGTTACAGGAAACTTCATTTCTAGTATCCATAAGCAAAGTTTGGCTGGGACCAGCCATGCTCATTTGTTTACATATTGTCTGTGGCTGCCACTGTGCTGTTCTGGCAGAGATGAGTGCTTGTGGCCGAGACCACGTGGCCTGCAAGTTCTAAAATGTTGACTATCTAGTCGTTTCCAGGAAAAGTTTGCTGATCCTTGTCCTAGAGTGTAGGACCTCTTTCTGCCATCCTCCACTAATAAATAATGAAATTACCAGGTTAAATTCTTCATCGTTTTACTTTCTTGTGATGGAGTAGACAGAACAAAGACTTTGAAGTAATACAGATCTAAATTCAAATTTCATCTACTACTTAACTACTTCTGTTACTGTGCATAATATTTTTAATGTTTATTTATTTTTGAGAGAGAGGGAGACAGTGTAAGCAGGAGAGGAACGGAGAGAGAGAGAGAAGAAGACACAGAATCTGAAGCAGGCTCCAGGCTCTGAGCTGTCAGCACAGAGCCTGATGTGGGGCTGGAACCCATGGACTATGAGATCATGACCTGAGCCAAAGTCAGATGCTTAACTGACTGAGCCACTCAAGTGCCCTGACTCTGCATACGTTTTTTAAGCATTCAGTCTCTCAGATTTATCACTTGGAAAGTAGAGGAGATTGCATATCTTAGAGGACTGTTAAAAGTATTATGTGAAATAATGTCAGTAAAAAGTGTTGTCAGGGGGCACCTGGGTGGCTCAGTTGGTTGAGCAGTCAACTCTTTGTTTTGGCTCAGGTCTTGATTTCACTGTTCGTGGAATTGAGCCCCACATTGGGCTCTGTGCCGACAGTGTGGAGCCTACTTGGGATTCTGCCTCTTTGCCCCTCCCCTGCTCATGCGCTCACAGCCTCTCTCCCTCTTAAAATAAATAAATACACATTTAAAAAAAATGTTGTCTGGCTGGGGCACCTGGGTAGTTCAGTTGGTTAAGCATCTGACTCTTGATCTTACCTCAGATCTTGATCTCAGGGTCATGAGTTCAAGCCCTGTGTTGGGGTCCGAATGGGGCATGAAGCCTACTTAAAAAAAAGTCATCTGGCACTTAATAGACACTTAGTAAATATTAGTTCATATTCTTCTCATAAATAGGGTATTAAGAACAGTGGTTTGTCAGAGGTGAGGAGAAAATTAATGATCCTGATCACTCACCAAACAGTTTCTGAATCAGAAGCCACAAGCTATTGTTCCTTACTTTGCCTCAGTTCTTATTCTGGCACAAGTTAGTTATGAAATAAACATTCAGCTTTATATTATTCTTGAATTATTTTAGGCATTTCAGTTATGTTTCTTTTTGATTCTGATCTCACTGAAAGCAATAACTATGTCATATTCTTTTCTGAATGACCCAGAAAGCTTATCACAGTGTTTTCTATGTTAGGTATCAATAAATATTTGTTAAATTGGATTCAAGATGCAATGAGTATACTTTGTTTCGGTATTTGGGAAAATACTTGACATGGTCACTCACTGCTTGAGCAGAAGAAGCCAGACACAAAAAGAATACATAATATATTATTACATTTATATTAAGTATATATAAAGGCATAAACAAGTTAAAAAAAGTTAAGTGAAGTTTGATAATTACTGTATTAGGCAGGGGCTAGTGCTGAGTCTATGATAATGAATAGAATAATCCCTGATTTTTTTGCCTACATACAGGTACAACCCTGTTTGAAAGGAATGTCCATTATTCAGTTAAAAACAAAACAAAATCCCTGGAAAAGACTGAACTAGCAACATCCTCTGGGGGAAAAACTGGAAGGGACCTTAGAGGATCCAGGAGGTAATACCAGCTGAGAACCTATAATAGTTTCTTCAGGGGCACCTGGGTGGCTCAGTCGGTTAAGCATCCAGCTCTTGATCTCAGCTCAGGTCATGATCTCAGTCGTGAAACAAAGCCCCGTGTTGGGCTCTGTGCTGGCAGTGCAGAGTCTGCTTGGCATTCTCTGTCTCTCTCTCTCTCTCCCTCTCTCTCTGTCCCTCCCTCACTCATACATGCTCTCTCTCTTTCACAAAATAAATGAACACAATGTTAAAAAAAAAAAAAAAACAGGTTCTCCAGAGCTCCCCCAGGAACAGATAATTCATAGAAATTGACTATTAACCCAAGACTCTTAGAACAGAGATGATCATACAAAGTAGATAGCTTCTATGCAAAACTATCAAAATAATAGTTCCAGTTATAGATAATAGAATGGTTTTGGACTTTCTTTTGGCCAACCAAAACCATATACTAACACTCATGTTATATATACCTGACCAATATTACAGGCAAAATATAGTAATCTATAGCTAAGTTGAAAGAAAAGGCAATCTGGCTACCTACAGAATGCCTAAGACTTCTTTTCTTGGTCACGCCTGAAAAATCTTAGGTTATGCTAGTGACATATATTCTAGTCCCTTCCAGTACTTCTAATTATTCTTGTTTGCCTCAGAGTCATTTGATGTTTATCATCTAGCATCTCAAATTTTTCAACAGTTACTGTCCTGGCAGATGTTTCAATAAATGCTTCAAAGAAAAAAATGAAACTATGCTGATTGATACAAACAGAAAATCAGATCTTCACAAATGACACCCGGTCTTCAAGAAGAATCAACAACAGAGGGAAGGTCTGGACAATCCTTAATGACCTCCTGCAGCTTTGACTGAGTTAAGGACAGAAATGGGGACTGAGAATTTTGAAAATTCCCACACACCCAGGAAAACACTGATGAGTCTTTCACCATGTAACAAAAAGCCATCAGAACTGGTTTTGAATTCTTTTGATCAATAAACAACTTACCTTCTTGAACACACTTTAAAAGCCAGCCAAGCAATGACAGTCCTAGCTTCTGAAGTAGCCAATTAGGAACAAATTCAGTCCAATAACTATACAGCCAACACTACTCAACACCCAGTAGTGATATTCTACAGATGGCATCAACCCACTCATGCTTTTGAACATCCACCAACCCCTCAACTCCACACTTTCCTAAAACCCTATGTAACAATGGCAGTTCGCTGGGCTAGAGAGATTTTGCCTGATCCCAGTGTAACTCCCTCACAACAGGGAGCAATAAATCTAACTGTGTCTATTTTAGATACTGAATGATGCTCTCACCCTCCTCTGACACCATTTAAACAGTCCTTTCAATAAGTACAACTAGAGCTAACATAGACTTTTAGCTTTAAATTTTTTAAAAAAGTGGTGTGGTGCTAAATGTTTATTTTTTAAATAAGCTAAAAATGTTTAATTATAAAATCAGTCAGGTCAGTATCTTTACGGTGAATATTCTGGAATCACAATCAACCAAGACCTTACTCTGGCAAATCTGAGTAAAGTTTTTTATGTTTTTCAATTAAGTGCTTTCGCATAGCTGTGTTATAAGATTTTTCTGGTGTGTGGGTGACGGAAAAGTGCTCTAAGCCATGCCTGCAGCCTCAGCAGGATTCAGAGCATGGGCGGTTCCATCCTTACCAGAACACTAGAAGAAGATAGCTCAGTATCTCTGGCCCTACCTTCATCTTCATCAGCATCAACAAGCCTGAAAAGAGCGCCCCTTCCCAACACCCTGCTACCCAAGGCATCCAGCATGCTATGCCTCCAGTGAGGCAGGCAATCATTTCCTCTTCTGTGCCTGGCCAGCCTGGAGCCCAAGCACAGGTGTCTAGAGAGTTAATGATAAATATGGATTTGGGAACGTATCTCTGTCTTAAGACCCTACAACCTAAGCTAGAGTAGCGTCATCACACCATCATATCACAAAAATGCAATCACAGGCTAAAAATCTCAAAAATTCACCTGTTTCAACCGCCTACCTTAAGGTAACATATTCCTCAACTCCCGAAGCTAAAGTATATATTTTTAGAATGAGAAAAAAAATTCTTGCAGCTGTTGATTCTCTCCTCACATTTCCTTTATTATTCTCTTCATACTTTTCCTTCAACCTAAACAGACAGAAACCAATGAAGAAACAGAGGCAGAACAGTCACGTAGAAAAAATAAAGAGATCCTTACTTTCCATTTGAAAACTGGTGGATTTAAATCTTGAGGAGTGAGATTTGCTCATTTTAGCCACTCTGACTGGCGTGAGGTGGTATCTCCGTGTGGTTTTGATTTGTATTTCCCTGATGAGGAGGGATGCTGAGCATCATTTCATGTGTCTGTTGGCCATCTGGATGTTCTCTTTGGAGAAGTGTCTGTTCATATCTTCTGCCCATTTCTTCACTGGGTTGTTTGTTTTTCGGGCGTGTAGTTTGGTGAGTTCCTTATAGATTTTGGATATTAACCCTTTATCTGATATGTCATTTGCAACTATCTTTTCCTGTTCCGTTGGTTGCCTATTAGTTTTGTGGACTGTTTCCTTTGCCGTGGAGAAGCTTTTAATCTTGATGAGGTCCCAATAGTTTATTTTTGCTCCTGATTCCCTTGCTTTTGGGGATGTGTCAAGTAAGAAGTTGCTGCGGTGGAGGTCAAGGAGGTTGTTTCCTGCTTTCTCCTCTAGGGTTTTGATGGTTTCGTGTCTCACATTCAGGTCCTTTATCCATTTTGAGTTTATTTTTGTGTATGGTATGAGAAGTTGATCTAGTTTTATTCTTCTGCATGTTGTTCTCCAGTTCTCCCAACACCATCTGTTAAAGAGGATGTCTTTTTTCCATTGGATATTCTTTTCTGCTTTGTCAAAGATTAATTGGCTGTATACCTTTGGGTCCAGCTCTGAGTTCTCAATTCTATTCCATTGGTCTATGTGTCTATTTTTGTGCCAATACCATACTGTCTTGATGATGACAGCATTGTAGTAGAGGCTAAAGTCTGGGATGGTGATACCTCAGCACCCTCCTACACTGTTGGTGGGAATGTAAACTGGTACAGCCCCTCTGGAAAACAGTGTGGAGGTTCCTCAAAAAATTAACACTAGAACTCCCCTAGGACCCAGCAATAGCACTGCTAGGAATTTACGCAAGAGATATAGAAATGCTGATGCATAGGAGCACATGTACCCCAATGTTCATAGCAGCACTCTCAACAATAGCCAAAACATGGAAAGAGCCTCAGTGTCCATCAACAGACAAATGGATCAAGAAGATGTGGTTTATCTATACGATGGAATACCACATGGCAATGAGAAAGAATGAAATCTGGCCATGTGTAGCAACATGGGTGGAACTTGAGGGTGTTATGCTGAGTGAAATAAGTCAGGCAGAGAAGGACAAATATCATATGTTTGCACGTACAGAAGGATTAGGAGGAACTTAATGGAGGACCATGGGGGAGAAGAAAGGGGGAAATGGTGGGGGAAAGGGAGAGAGGCAAACCATGAGACTCTTGAATAATGAGAACAAACTGAAGACTGATGGTGGGGGGGAGATGGGCATGGATGAGGGCACTTGTGGGGATGAGCACTGGGTGTTATATGGAAACCAACTTGACAATAAACTATTTGTAAAAAAAAAAAAAAAAATCTTGAGGAGTGAGGAAAGAATGGGAATGAGGTCGGGCAACCTGTTACAATCCCCTAATTGCTTAGCTCTTTCCTTTGAGATCCCATCTGGGAATAGGATTTGAGTTGATGTTGCAATAAAAATAACACATAACGATACCATTTAATAAGGCCTACTATGTGCCACTCATTTAAACATTATTACTACTATACAATGAAGAATCATTATCCTCATTTTGCAGGCCAGAACAGTAAGACCCCTAAGGAACTGAGTAACCTGCCTAGGGCTAAGCCAGTTAACTCTCTCAATTATTGTGTGGTTATCCTGGGATTCCAGTTTTGGGTGTGTGGCCACCACATGGCTATATTCTTTCTTACGGAGAAGAATGGCTGCAAGCAATGACCAAGGTATCAGAATCATGGCGGGGACTCTTGATGCTAGATTCCATAGGTCTTGACCCCTCACTGATCCCCTAAGAGACCCATTACTCCAGCAATCCACAGCTACTGATGATGAGGATATTAAAATAGTAAGACAATAATAGTCCCTTACACGGATTATCTCATTTCATCCTTATAACAGTCCACAAGGTGGGTATAGTCTTGGCCACTTTTTACAGAAGAGAAAATACAGTCCCTGAGAGGTTACGGTGCCTAAGCTGCCACAGGTGTAAGTGGTGAATACCAGAGCCCAGGTCCTCGCCCACTATGCTCCCGAGCACCAGGTGAATGAAATGTATCAGATCTCTCAAGTCTGTTGTGAGGGGAACACATTTTGAAAATTATCATTTTATAAAACAAAACGAACTCGTCAGTCCAGTCTTCAAGATCATTCATGATCTTGCCACAGTCTGTAATTTTCAACCTTATTTTCCATTACTTCTTTACATAAGCCCCTATGCTCCATAAATTTTCTTACTATTTTCTGTAAATGTCCCAACTTTTCTCATTTACCTAACACTACTTCCTTTTGCTGAAATGGCATTTCTATGGATTCCACAAAACAAAATTATATCCATTATAAATCTTCCTTCCCACGGAAGGAAAAACTCTCGCTACTGAACTTCCATAGCACTATGTGTTTCTCTCAGGACATACTTGTTTTCTTGACTGGATGCCTACCTGACTTCAATAGACAAAGGTTCTGTGTAAACTCTGTCCAATGAATGCCCTTTTGAAGCAAAATTCCAGGCTGGAAGAAATATGAAGATGGAACAAAACAGAGACAAGAGACAGCTTTAAGTTCAGAAATTGCCCTTCTAAGAACCACAAACCTCTAAGGCACAACGAAGTGTCAAAATTATTCCTGTAAAACATAGTGGTTAGGAGTGTAGACTATAGACTCCATGTTGCTGTGTGGACTCGGACCAGTCAGTCAACTTCTCTCTCCGTCATTTGTCGCATCCGTGAACAGGAACAGCATAGCTTAGCTCACGGAGTTGCAGTGAGTACTCAGCAAGTTCATATATGTAAAGTGCCTAACTGCGGATGGCCCATAATAAATGCAATACACCATTTGCTAGCATCATTTCTGAAACTTTTATATATATTGAAAAAGTGGCTGAGATTACCAGATCCCAAGAAGGGAACTGTCAGAGATGGGAAACTTTCAGAATATACAATTTAGGTGATAATGTGATAAACTGGCTTATATATATAAAAAGACCATTAGTCTCTTCCTCTTACAAAATCAAGAAGAAATATAACTGAACACTATAATATAAGTCAAATTATAGTAGAAAGAGGCGAACACAGACTTTTGGGCAAAAAAAAACATTAAAAATTAGCTATTTTTAAAGAAAAAATTAGCTACTCAGACTTGGAATACAATTTTTCAGGAAAACACATTTTTTTTGTATTGTGTCGGTTCTCTGGCTAACCCATAAAAGCCAATTTAACTTAATATTATTTTAGCAGTAATTACTGATTTTCATATTAATAGACTGTTGTAGTTAGCAGATTATTTTAATATTAGCATCTACATTACTAAGTATGTACAACAATGCTTTGTAACAAAGCATCTTTACTGTAGAAGTGGGAATTCACAAAATCAAACAGCATGAATGCAGGAAGGGATCTGACAGATAGCTAACGTCACTGTGCTTCTTCATCTGCCCAGGAGAGATGGTCATTCTAATTATCAATTGCTCCCTTTCACTCTCCAAAGTGTGTTGGTTTGGACGAAAATTAAACGGTTACTTTAGTGTTAGTATCTTTGCTGTTATGTTACATAACATAGTTTTTTTAGAAAAAAAACTAAGCCACAAAGCAGTGCTGTGACTTAGCCAAAGTTACAGTACTGGAAGGGACCAGACACACTTACTCCAGGGTGTCTGGGTGGCTCAGTCAGTTAACTGGCCCATCCAACTCTCAGTTTTGGCTCAGGTCATGGTCTCACAGTTTATGAGTTTGAGGCTTGCATCGGGCTTCGTGCTGACAGTGCGGAGCCTGCTTGGGATTCTTTCCCTCTCTTGCCCCTCCCTCTCTCTCTCTCAAAATATAATAAACTTAAAAAAAAAAAAGAAATACATATTCCTAGTCCAGAAGTCTTCCTGTCACACTGTACACACTTAGCAGCAACAGGATAATGGTGACGAATACGACGGGCAGGATTCGGGCACGTGAATAAAGCTCTCCCCATCCCAGAGGGACTTTACAGCATCACGAGCTGAGGGTGGAGAGGTTTCGGGATCTTTGCTTGTACGCCCTAGCCTGGCTTACCGCCCTTTTCGCTGTACCCCTTGTGGCTTCTTATCTCCCCATCCCTGCTACTGATACGGGAAAGATCGTGGGGGAACAAGAATTTAGTTTTGCTAAACATTTCACTGGAGATACAGAAAAGGAGTCCAGACTGGAAATATCAATATGAGGGCAAGCAATGCAAGGGTGCTATCTGAAGCTTGGGGCACGCGTCAGAGGAGCGAGACGAGAATTCTGTCGTAAAGAACAAGTGTCAAAAGGAAGGTGAATGGTGAAGAGGTTATTAAAAGCCTCCGGGCATTGAAGAACCAGCTCCAATAATGAGAGGAAGGAAAAAAAAACGCCTCTGACAATAATGATGATATACTGCAGCCACTACCATTATTGGAAACTTACTATGTCCCAGGAATTCCACCAAGTAATTTATATACATTAGCTTAGTTTTCATTATTGTTCTCTGAGTTAGGGGAAAAAAAACAAGGCCAGGGAGGTTACAAAACTTTATTAAAGTTACAAAATAAGGAACAGAGCAGAAATTCTGACTCATCACTGACTCTAAACAGCTCCAGCCTCTCTACAGTATTCCTCACATTGGGAATTTATCTTCCCTCTTTTTTCCTTTATCCTTTGTATGTGATGTATGTGATGACAGACAGCCTGGCTTATAAATATTTTCTTCTGTGAAAACATGAATTTTATGTCTTGATATTTAAAATGACGCTAAATCCCATGAGCATGACTTCAGAACTAAGATGCTTCTTTTAGTAAGTATATAGTTCATATTTCTGTCCCAAGCATATTCTACTAGATAAGAAATGGAAGATGCTTGTTCTTAATTTATACTACTTGTGTTGTGGCCATACTCATATTACAAAACATATGTTTCAAAATGACCATGAGCTAAAAACAAAAACAAACAAAAACAAAAACAAAAAACCCAAATGACTGCAAACTATTATTTATGATAGAACACTTATTAGGAAATTAATCAATATCCTAATTATAAAGTTTATTATGAGGGGCCTACATTTGTTCATTTAAGGTGGGCTTGGGATTTGCTGAGAACAATTTTCTTGAGAATATGAATCCATGTAATTTGTACATAAGTGTAAAATTCAAAATCAAATACTGTCTACCGAAAGGTAGTAATAAAAACTAAGAAGGGGTGCCTGGATGGCTCGGTAAAAGGAGCATAGGGCTCTTGATCTCAGGATTGTGAGTTCAAGCTCCACACTGGATGTAGAGATTGCTTAAAAAAAAAAAAGCAAAAACAAAAAACAACTAAGGAGACTCTGGTTTTTAAAATCATACTAATAAGTATAAGAATTACTATTTTGCTCAGAATAATTTCTTATTTATTGATACTAATTGAAGTTTCTCATCAGCTGCAATATGTACTCTGATTCTCCTCTTCAAAAAGCAAATCTAAGGGGCACCTGGCTTGTTCAGTCAGTGGAGCATGTGACTTTTGATCTTAGGATTGTGGGTTCAAGCCCCACATCAGATGTAAAGATTACTCAAAAATAAAATCTTAGAAAGAAAAATCTACTGAAGCACTTTTAAAGAATGAAAACCAGGCATTGGCAAAAAGTTTGATTCTGAAATTAAAGAGGAAAGACTATTATCATATGGAAGGAAGTCAGGCTTTTCTCTGTTTCATGCATTTCAGTCCACTCTCCCACAGCTGAGAAAAGATGGTAAAGGCCAGGGTCAATGTCTTCTTTCTTTTGTAGTGCTTGGAAGACTACATGTATTATGGATTTGGTATAATCCTAGTATGTATAACTCTAAATTTTACATATTGGGAAATTGCTGTCATCACACTGTTTAATGGAAATATTTTGCCTTTCCCATATGCAAAGACAGATACAGCCAGGAGCAAAGGTTTTCTACAACCAACTTTCACAATGAATTTCTCATAGAATGAGGTGCTGCTGAAATTTTAGTAGAGTTCTTAATAACCTAATTTTCTGCATGAAACAATCAGTGCCTAAAATAGGGAATTAAAAATTTCAGTTAGAAATGGCTTGGATTTAGAGCACCTGGGGGCTCAGTCAGTTAAGCATCCAAATTGGATTTCAGCTCAGGTCATGATCTCATGGTTTGTGAGACTGAGCCTCGCATCAGGCTCTGTGCTGATGGCGTAAAGCCTGCTTGCAATTCTCTCCCTCCCCTTCTCTCTGCCTCTCCCCTGCTCACATTCTCTTTCTTTCTCTCTCAAATATTTTTTTAAATTATAAAAAATGGTTTTGATTCATAATTTATCAATTATATTAGCAAGCACTTTGTTGGAATTCAATAGGTATCTAGAAAATAAAAGTGTTTTTTCCCATTAAAATATTTTATAGCAAAAAAAATGTTAATATATTCTTTATGTGCTTATCTTTTTGCCTCTTGTAGAGCATGCCATCCAAGCTTTATGCTTTTGTCTTTTCACAAAGGAAGCACAGTTAGGATTTCAAACACAAAGGGAAACTAGTAAAGACTTTAAATAGGGAAACGAGCCACAATGTATTCTGTCCTTTCTTTGCTCAAGAAATTGCCAGTCTGCTTGTTTGATTGACAGTTACTTTTGTGCCTTCTTAGGTTTATTATGTTGTCAAAATACCACATCTTTGAAAGAGACTGCAGAGAATAAGGCAAACAAATGAATTAGAGACAGAAAATCCTGAGGAAGGCATCAGGGTTCCCTTTGACGTGTCTTAGAAGGAACGCTGGAAAGGTTCATCACAGCCCAGAATTCCATATTATGCTTTTGATTTCACAAATTCACAAGCTTTGAGCAGTTAATGGAGCATCTGAATAAGACGTGAAGCTGAGGAAATCACTGCTTAGGGAGAAAGATCCCAATCATCTCCGAGTTTATAGAAGAAAGCGTATTCTTGTTCTACAAAATCAGAGCTGTGGGTTCAATGGGCTAATGTGACACAGATGACAAATTAGGCTCTAAAGCCCAAAACTACCTCCTTAGCCACAGCTGGCAGTCTTGTAAATGTTGGCTGATGGAGAGAAGTTGTAACAAGTAGTACACAACGGTCAGCTTGGTGCCAACCCATCCTACTGATGAAGAAATGCAGTATGGCCACTGGTGTACCAAATACAAATGCCTTTCACACATTACTCTGGCCTTGACATAGTCCAACTACTCCTTGGGCCCTGGGCAAGAACACAAGTAAGCATATGATCATCACAGCTACTGACTGGTTGGGTGGCCTTACTGCACCAGGTTCCTTCTAATTGTTAGGTTCCTTCTAATTGCAAGACACATAATAAATACCTAAATAAAGTAATTTGTGTAAGTAGATTTTTAAATTTAAAGAATAGTTTTGTGGCACCTGGGTGGCCCAGTCAGTTAAGCATCTGACCCTTGGTTTCAGTTCAGGTTATGATCTCATAGTTTGTGAGTTCAAGCCCTGAATCAGGGTCCATGCTGACAGAGTGGAGCCAGGTGGGGATTCTCTCTCTCTCCCTTCTCTCTCTCCCTTCTCTCTTCTCCTCCCCTGTTTGTGCATTCTCTCTCTCTCTCAAAAAATAAATAAACCTTAAAAATTTTAAAAGATAAAGAATAATTTCAAAATGTGTAGTTAGTGTGTGCCAAAGGCAAAATAAGATACAAGATACTTAACCATTCCAAGTCCCAAACAATTTCAAATTCAAGTTGACCTTTTTACTTTTCACTTGATATGGGAAATGGTTACAGGACCAAAATTAGAAAGCTAATATGCTATGAAAAAACTCTTGTGTTAACATCTAAAACTAAACCCTAACTTTTTTAGAACTCTTTATTATGAAAAAGTTCAAATACACAGAAGAGAACAGTATAATTTAATCTACACCACTCTCACGGACCATCACTTGGCTTTATCAATGATCAACTCATAACCAATTCTGCTGTATCTATCTACCCCTACCTTTTGCTTTCTCTAGATACCAAGTCATTGCATCTCTAAACATGTCGGTAAAACCTAATAATTCTATCTGAACACTGATGGAAATTTAGGGCGTTTTGTGTTTTATTTTTCATTACCTCTTATTTTCAATACTCATGTCATTGAAAGAGAGAAAGCTGGTATTTA
This sequence comes from Proteles cristata cristata, assembly GCA_017311185.1. Taxonomy (NCBI): domain Eukaryota; kingdom Metazoa; phylum Chordata; class Mammalia; order Carnivora; family Hyaenidae; genus Proteles; species Proteles cristata. Next base: position 676,659 of record JAESUZ010003530.1, on the reverse strand, counting down.
CTGAAACCAAGGAGAAGCAAATTTAGATGTTTCAGTTTTTCTGGCATTCCTGGGACTTAAATACAGTTGTAAACTTTTCTCCTCCCTCCAGTGGAGAAAGAGACAGAGTTATGAAGATATAGTCATCCTGTTTAACAAAATGAACTGAACACCAGGGATGGGGATGGGTAAAAGGAGTAAAAATGAATAAGCCAAAGACCCGTTCTCTAGAAGGTGCGAGGCAAGCATAAATAGATGATGTCAATATAATGTGTTAGAGCTAGGATAATGATATCCACAGGGTATTATGGGAACAGAATAAGGGCACCGGACCAGATTGGGGATTCAAGCAAGGCTTCCAGGAGGAGATGATACCTGTAAATACAACTGCAAAAATACTTGTATCTAAACCTCAGTTTCCAAGGAGGTGTGGACATATATGTATTTACATGCGTGTCACGTATGTTGGCATCAAAACATGAAGATTTGATTTGAGCATTTACATGACTCTAAGCTATTCCACTCAAGTAATATGCAAGGGGGCACCTGGGTGGCTCAGTGGGTTAAGTGTCCGACTTAGGCTCAGGTCATGATCTCATGGTTCGTGAGTTCAAGCTGCGCACTGGGCTCTCTGCTATCAGCATGGAGTCCACTTGGGATCCTCTGTCTCCCTCTCTCTGCCCCTCCCCTGTTCTCTCTCTCTCTCTTTTTCTCTCTTTCTCTGTCTGTCCCTCCTCTGCTTTTTCTGTCTCTCTGTGTCTCTCAAAATAAATAAGCTTAAAAAAATCTACTCTGGCAGATATCTGATTCTTGGGGAAGAAAAAAAACTAAAACCCATAAAAATGAAAGTTGTGAAAGATATATAAGAAAAGCCAATCAATATTCTAAGATTATAAAAAAACATTTTGATTGTCATCTGAGATGAATGCCTCACCACTTATAATTCCATTTTTAATAACGAGCACCAGCAAACACTTAAATAGTATCTGTTATGTTATAAGCTTCATATAATTAACTCATTTAATCTTCAAAATGAGTCTGGGGTAGATACTCCTATTTTTCCCATGTTACAGAGGAGGTAACAGAGATTCAGAGAAATGAATATTACTCTTTCCTCCAGTTTTCCACACTTTACTTGTCAGAATGTAAGTGGAGGTTAAAAAAAGACATGTAGGATTTCTCTGAGTACAGGCTGAAATCTAATATTTTTATAAGTTGAGAAACATTACTTTTTTCCTTCATTGACTCAGGTGAAATGATGCATGATAGTATGTTGGCACAGAGCCATAAACGTAAATGTAAAATCAATTCATGAGGCTAAGAGGTAGAGTTGCAGATATAAACGTGCTCTAAAAATGGCATGTTTATCAATAGACCAAAGAACAATCTCTGAATATTTTCCCACTGGATTGAAGAATGCATCTTTTTCATAAGACTTACACAGAGATAAATGACCATATCATTCACAGCGATAAATGTAGCTAGCAGTAAAAAAGCATTTGAAATAGCTTCTGTCCCTACTGAGCAGTAGAAAAATATTACTCCCCAGGTAGAGTTAGTTGTTTTTCTTCCAAACTCTGCAAGCACTTTCTATGTAGCTTTCCTTAGCATTTGTATATTAGATCACAACATAATTATTTGTGCCTGCAATGCAGACCATGAGTTCTGGAGGATAGGGGGTGAATTTATTCATCCTGGGATTTAAAACTCATCTCTGCATCTAGTAGAATAAAGGTTTATTGGATGAATAAATGAATGAATGATTCGAGAAGTGATTTTTAATAAACCCTCAGGCACTACACAGCATTACAGAAAAGGTTTAAATATCAATGAAGTCATACGGGTGTTTGTGATTTTAACAACAGATTCACATCTCCCTTGCCTGGTATTTAAGGCCTTTCCAAACCAGCCCTAATCTACTTTCTCAACCTTATCTACTCCCTCTTCCTAGTTGTATACTAGGCATAAATTACTTTCTGTCTCTCTCTTTTTAATGTTTATTTATGTATTTTTGAGAGACTGAGATAGAGTGAGTGGGGGAGGTACACAGAGAGGGAGACAAAATTCCAAGCAGGCTGCACGCTGCCAGCGCAGAACCGGATGTGGGGCTCAAACTCATGAATTACAAGATTATGACCTGAGCTGGAACCAAAAGTCAGACGCTTGACCAGCTGAGCCACCCAGGCGCCCCAAGAATTATTTTCTCGTTCTGACACAAGCTCTGTGCTTTCTCATCTCTACACTCTAACTCGGTAATCTCCAAAAGCTTTAAATTATTTAGCTATAGTATAAAATACCTGAGCATGCTTATTTAACACTGTGCTAATACATTGTGTTTATAATAAAACAATCATAAAAACAGATGAAAACAGACATTTTAAGCAAATGAGGAAAGATATATAAATACAAGTTTTAATTTTTTCATCCTGGACACGATGGATTGATCTGGATGTACTTCACTTTGAAAATCACTGATTTACATGAGAAGAACAAATCTTGTAGAGCTTTTATTGAGAATTAAGTGAATCAATACATGTAATACACTTAGAACATTACTGGTCACAAAGGCTCAGTGTATATGTTATCTCTTCCAAGAATTATTTGAATGCACTTCTTATGAGGTTAGGATTTCTCACTGTAGGAGGCACTAACCCTACAGAGTTTGGCAAAAAGCTGAGCCTTAGAAGCCAAAATAAAGTAGAAACAGTTGGAAAGGTTGTGTTTATGGAAAATGATGCAAAGGAAAAAAGAGGTAATTATTAACCTCAAGAAAAATAAAGTACACAAAAAGCAAATATAATCATACTATATTATCTGGCTCTATAGTACATGATGTTTACATAGGCCTAATCAGACAAACACTGACTGCAAATTTAGCAAAAACTTGTGATATAACTAAATGGAAAAGATGGGGTTTTAACATAGCCCCTCAAATCCTCAGTTTTTATCAGCAAGTCTAAAGTTTAGGAATGTTACTTTAAAACTTGCAGATACCTATCAGAAGAAACAGCTAAAATATTTCAGTGATTATCTCTGAAGAATGTGATTGGAAAGCTAGAACACTTTGGTACTATTTAATTTTTAAATTTTGTGCATGTATATCAATCATAGATTTTGAAAACGAAGTCAATTTTCTTAGATTTTAAAATTAATAACCTCCCACATAAAGATGGCAAGCTGAATGTATACTTTCAACTCTACCCTCTACAGAAACCTCAGTGACATAACAGAGACAAAATGTAGAAAGGTACAGAGAGATCCCAGAAAGAAGAGGGGGGTAAAAAGATAAAGAAATAGAGAATAAGAAAAGATCAGGGGTACTGGGTGGTTCAGTTGGTTGAATGTCCAACTTGGGCTCAGGTCATGATCTTCCAGTCTGGGAGTTCGAGCCCCAATTCAGGCTCTGTGCTGACAGCTTAGAGCCCTGGAGCCTCCTTCAGATTCTGTGTCTCCCTCTCTGTGCCCCTTCTCCAGCTCATACTCTGTCTCTGTCTCTCTCAAAAATAAACGTTAAAAAAAAAGAAAAAAAAAAGAAATGATTGGAAATTTAATGCAAGTGTTTTAGGAATCAAATCATAAGACTCCAGGAAGAGGGGTGCCTGGGTGGCTCAGTCGGTTAAGCATCTGGCTTTGGTTCAGGTCATGATCTCACGGTTCGTGCGTTCAAGCCCTGTGTCAGGCTCTGTGCTGACAGCTCAGAGCCTGGAGCCTGTTTCAGAGTCTGTGTCTCCCTGTCTCTCTGACCCTTCCCTGTTCATGCTCTCTCTCTCTCTCTCTCAGAAATAAATAAAACATTAAAAAAAATTTTTTTAATGACTCCAGGAAGAGAGAATGGAGAAAATGATGAAAAAAAAAATCAAATAATTAATTCATAAATTTTTCCTAGAACTAATGCACATAAACTTTTAGACTGAAAGGGTCAAACAATGTCCAACAAAATGGACAAAGTACATCCAAACCAGGGCATATCAATGTGAAATTTAAAAGCAAAAGGAAAAAAAGAGAAGATCTTGCAAGCTTCTAGGGAGATAAAAAGAAGTTATGTACAATGAGATCAGCAGTGAGAAGAGCACCTGTTGTTCTTCTCATGGTAACAGAAGTTAAAAGGCACCAAAGTAAAGCCTTTAAAATTCTAATAGAAACAATTGTATAGCCAGTCAACCTATTTATGGAAAAGTATTTTACAAACTGCAAAGGTTCTTATGCACTCTCGGGCATCTATCAGAAGATATGCTCATACAACATACAACAAAATAAGGGAAATTCACGGAATTCAGGAAACAGGAAATCCGAAGGTTCTATTTATCAGGTCATATTAAAAGCCATCATGAGCTTACTGGTTTTAGGAAGATGAAATCCATATGAAGGCTTTCAGTTGCTTTTTGAAATGTTAACATATTTCATATGCTTTCAGATTTGCATAGCTATGCTTTTACAGCAGTCTGAGCATAAAAGAGATTACAAGAGCTTTCGACTCTTACCTGTAGCACAGCAGCAAATAAGTACACTACTATGAAGATGACAGTTAAGGAAGTGTGACCACTTTTCATCAAATGAATAGTGTAGAGGAAAATTAAATGTCCGGGAATGACTAGAAGCAGTAGAACTTGAGCAGACTTATTATTCACTCCTATAACAGAAAATGTACAAGTTCAAACAAAATCATATTTTGGTTAATAATAGGTCAGTTATTAAAATTTAAGGATTAATTTCTACTTACTATACTGAAAAGCACGGCATAAAATTCCATTGCTGGGGCACCTGGCTGGCTCAGTCGGTTAAGTGTCAGCTCTTGATTTTGGCTCAGGTCATGATCTCACAGTGGGACATGATATCGAGCCCCATGTCACCATTCACCTACCCTCCCTCCCTCCCTTCCCCACTGGGCATGGAGTCTCTTTGAGAGTCTCTCTCTCCCTGTCCCACTGCCCCTTCCCTGACTTCAAGCACCCATATGCACATGCAGGCACCCTGGCTCTCAAAATATAAAAAATAAAAAATTCTGTTGCTAACAATACATTTCAACTTTTCACAATTCACTTAATTCTTTGAAATTCTTACTGTCTGTTATAGGCTAATTAAATGACAGGAAATTGATAAAAACTTGCTATGAAGAACACGGGTCAGATTTTAATGTCTATCATAGTAATGAAGGGAAGGCAAAAGAAAACACATCAAGTTCCTAAAGCTAAGGAATATTTTATTTTTTTAACATTTATTTATTTTGAGAGAGAGTGAGTGAGCAAGCAGAGGAGATACGGAGAGAGGGGGGGAGAGAGAGAGATTCCCAAACAGACTCTGAACTTAAACCACAGAGCCTGATACAGGGCTCAAACCCACAAACCATGAGATCATGACCTGGGCTGAAACCAAGTCAGATGCTTAACTGACAACAGTCACTCAGGCGCCCCAGGAATGTTTTAATTTTATTTTCCCTTTAGAGTTCTTCCACTGTTATCATTGAGCATTTCTCATCCTCATTCAAAAGTCAATCATAACCTTTATTTTCATCAAAAAAGAAGTGACAAGAATTGTGAAGTTTAATATCGTGGTCTTAATTTTTTGTTACTCACTGTCCGAGTGACATAAACAGGGCACTGCTCTTTGTAAGAGAAGTTATCCCTCGCCTTCTCTTTGGGATCAAATGTTTACATTTAGAAAAGCCAAAAGGATTAATACAGTAAAGACAGTGTATCTGTCACTCTAGATCAGCTAGCTGTGCTTTTTTCTTGTGTGTTTAAGGTTCCTCTTTCTTGACTCATGAACAAGGTATCCCAGAGAAAAGAATGAAAGAGAAAAAGTATACAAAGCTCCTCAGCAGCTGCAGACTTGATACAAATAACTTTCTGTTCACTGAGACTTCATGAACATAGTCTATTCTATTTAAAATCTATTCAAGTCTTAGGAAAATCACTGTAAAAAAAAAAAAAAAAGGCCATGCAAAACGCTGACAAAATATGTATTCAGCAACTGTTGCCTGCCTATATGCTCAGAGCAGAATTATTCCTGATATAAGATACGCAAAAATCCACAAGCACATACCTGGACCAAAAAAAGTTCTAAATGGGTAGTAACAACCTTTGGGTTCATCAGGCAGTTCTCCTGGAATGCTATGTAAATGGAGGTAGGTAGAAATCCTGCTAGCCTGAATGGCCACCAAATTACCACCGATGCCTGAAACAGAAGGAAAAACAAAGCAGTTATCCTCATATGTTAAACAACTTGCATAAATTCAACCAAAGGCAGGCTTTCTTTGTGTTCTATCCTAGGCCAATAAAAGAAACAAAAAAGAATTCTTCTGAAATGTTGATTTATTTAATATTGAGGTAGATATTCCAAAGGCATAAAGTCATTATTAGGAACGACTCTTGCAATATTTTTTCAAATCTGACTCATTGACTGAAAGCAGACCAGATGAAATAATTTTTTTTTTTAAATTACTATCACGGCCAAGGTATAAATCTAGGTAGCGAGATATTTAATACTTATCTCCTTAATGAGAGGAAAAATAAGCTTGATTTAAAAAAAAAAACAGACAAGATACTTTTTTGCTCATGTGACTAAAGAAATTGGTATAAGAAACTGAAAAAATACTCCAGAAAGTTATCTTTTAACCTAGATTATTCACTCAAATACTTTACAGACCTGCCCTATAGGAAACTTTAAGCAATTTGTCTTGGAAAAGGGAACATAAATCCAGATGGAAATATGAAACTACACAAAGAAAAGAAGACTGCTAGAAATGTAAAATATATCAGAAAATAGAAAAGGTATTTTTCTCATTTTTAATCTCTTCAAAGAACATCTGACCATTTAAAGCAAAAGTAATAACAATGTACATAAGGTTTATAACAAAGTAGAATATATGGCGAAAAGAATAGATAAGAAAGAATGAAAATCCAAGTATACTAATGTAAAGTTCTTTTTTATGTAAATGGCTAAATTATTATTTGAAAGCACACTGTGTTAAAGATACATATTATAAACCCTAGAGCAGTAGTTTGCAAAATATGGTCTAGGGTCTGAAGGAAGGTTAATTCTAGAAATTCTAACTCCTTGCTAGCATAAGTCCCAGAGGGAGAGATTCACATTACATATCAGCATGATAAAGATCTGTAAGAAATCCTGTAGTAAAGAAATCTATTTGACCTCATGCTTCCAAAACTGAATGGATAACAAAAACTCACTTTTCAAGTTATACTTATTAATACCTCCTAGAACTAGTATTATTGTGATATGTACGCACGCACACACACACACACACTTTAAAGTTTATTCATTTATTTTGAAAGAGAGAAAGCATGAGTCAGGGAGGGTTAGAGAGGGAGAGAGAGAGAGAGAGAGATAATCCCAAGCAGGCTCAACATGGTCAGCATGGAGCCCAATATAGCACTCGAACCCACAAACTATGAGATCATGACCTGAGCTGGTCGGACGCTTAACCAACTGAGCCACCCAGGTACCCTTGAAATATATTTTATAAAATGCTACTCAATGCTGAGAGATGTTAGTGTTAAAAGATGTCCTAGGCAGAATATCAACAGTGATAGGCCTTACTTTAAGGAAAGTGTGTATTCTTGTATCTAATAAAACAGATAAATGAGCAATTATTTTGAGGGGGAAAAAATCACAGGCTTTGGAATCAAGCAGATCTGATTTAAAAACTGAGTTACCACTAGATATGAGCTATTGGACAAATTACTTTCTTATTGGGAGGATTAAATGATATGAACGTGCACAAAAGACCTGCAAGTTGTCGGTACACAGTAGGTACTCACTAGTTACCAAATGATGATGGTGATGATGATGATCATGATAAATAGGGGTCCTTTAAATAGTACATCCTCTAGCACATTTAAAATGAAATCAATACTCAAAAGTTCCGCCTTTTTTGAGGACCATGGAATGAATCTTCTCTATCAATGTTTTTGACGAGTGGAATTTACCATAAAGTGAGCTCCCTGGGATACACAACTAAGAGATTTACTTACTAGGATACAAAAATAGATTCTACTGCCATGTAATACAATGGCTTCCAAGAAGAGCACTTCAGTGAAACTCTAAAATTATTTCTTTTGTAAATAATTTTTGTAAAGTGAAATAACAGAAATACCGATTAAAACCTTACTAATAATGGTATTGTTGTAATTTACATTTTTCCTTGAAATGCTGGACAATACAGCTCTAATGGTATTAGTGGGTAATATTTATGCTAGTGATCTCATCAACTAATATTCATTGAAGAGGATGTGAACAGGTAGAAGAAAAGCAGTAATTGTTCCAGGCAGTGGAAATTCAATCTTTGCAGGACCACAAAATAGGAATCTGGTTAGGAAGATAAAGGAAAAAGTTGTATGCATCCAAGAGCATATAGAGAGCCTTGAAAAGTGAAGCAGATTAATTCAAACTTGATTTGACAGGTAGGAGGAAACCACTGGTAAATTCATCATCTTCAGACTGATGTAATAAAAAGTGTTTACGGAAGATTCGTCTGTTAGTGACAGTTAATTGGCATTGAATAGGGAGTGGGTCAGGAAAGCTACTCTATTACTTCAATGATGGCTGAAGTGAGATGTCAGCAGACAACAATGCCAGGATTGTTCTTGTTGTATAAATAAGTGAAGAAGTGAATTATGTTAATGGGCGAATAGACAAGGTTAGGTCATTGTCTATTCAAAGAGGATGAAGGGCCAAGTTGATGGTGCCATGATTTTAAGGGTGGATGACAGAGAGGAGAGTGGCACCAGGAAAATCGGGAAGGGCATCCAGAGGGGAAATGTCTTTATAGACAATTTATAGCTACACAAAAATATAAATTTTCAGTTGAAATTTGAGATACGAAGTTAGATTTAGGAGCATTTGCCTTCATAGAACGTATTTTCTTACACACACATATAAAAGCAATTTATATTAAATGTGTAGCATAGCCTATGACAGGTTTTCTCTCAGGTAAAATTACTTTTTAAATTATATTGGTGTAGGTTATACTAAAATCCAATTTAATGATTCAGCCCAAAAGTCAGTAGGACTGCATTAAATTCTCTTATTAAATGGAATTCATACCAAAAACTCTGTGAACCTAAATATTATAATTCCCTTTTTATAGATAAGAAAAAATATATATATAAGGCAGATCCGCAGAGGAGTGATAGATGTTAATGGACTGCATTGACCTAACTAACTCTAATTGAGCCACAAAAATTGACAGAAACAGCAACAAAACAGGAGAGCAGAAAAACCCAAAGCCAATGATAATCCAGAACTGAAATATCATATTTTGCAACACTAACCTCAAAAATCAGGTATGAGTGATTCTCAAGCTAATATCCAGTGGTAAGAGGGAAAATACAGCTGTTTTCAAAGACATGTTGCGCATACTGAGAGCAGAGACTGTCATTTCTACCATGAACACCACCCTGGGCTTGGAGGGAGAATGGAAGGGAAGGGAAGATACACCTCTTAAAATCTGAACCCTAAGAGTCCCGTTAGCACCTGAGTATGTAATGATTTGATGCCATCGTGAAACAGTGCATCTAATTCTTACCATTAATAACTGGTGTGTAAACAACAATCCCCACCAGGTTTGGATCAGATACAGTTGTGTCCAGAATAAGGCCCCCAATGCTGAAAGAAAATTGTACAATTTAGGGAAGAGAAAAGAAATGCACTAATTTAAATGCTCTTTATGTACAAACACCTCTACTTTTAAAAACAAAATTTTTCGACATTTAAAAAACAGAATAAGGGGCGTCTGGGTGGCTTAGTCGGGTAAGCATCCGACTTTCGCTTAGGTCATGATCTCACAGTTCGTGGGTTCGAGCCCCGCGTCGGGCTCTGTGCTGACTGCCATTTCAGAGCCTGAAGCCTGTTTCAGTCTGTGACTCCCTCTCTCTCTGACCCTCCCCTGCTCACGCTGTCTCTCTCTCTCTCTCCTAGAAATAAATAAAACATTTTTTAAAAATTTAAAAAACCCCACCAGAATGAAAAGGAAAAATATTCAAAGTAAAAATCAATGTCAACAGTGAAATGTTGAAAATAAAACACGGCATAAGCTATAGCCCTCCATTTCAGGGCTCTCTGAACTCCAAGATGTGTTCCTTGTAAAAAGGAAAAGAATATGCTTTAAGTGGCTTAAAATGTCTGGAAGGATGTATAAGAAATTTTTAACGTCTATCTCTGGATGGAGTGGCAGACAAAAGACTGATGGTTTGTTAATATCCTTCTGTATTTGCTAATTTTTAAAAACTATATCATTTATTGCTCTTATAATTTAAAAAGTTTTTTTTTTTTTAAGTAAGCTCTAAACCAGATATGGGGCTTGAACTCATGCCTCTGACCCCATGATCAAGAGTTGCTCGCTCTACCAACTAAGCCAGTCAGGCAGCCCTAAAAAATAGTTTTTAAAAGAATATTTCTTCATTTATGAATTCAACAAAGCATTAAATGGGTCATTTTTATTGTATTAAAACTAGATACAGACATAGCATCTTATCACTGATAAACTGAAATAATGGGATGTAGCCACAGAGAGAGCTGATTTTGAGAATGGAGGTCTAGAAAAATAACAGACAGCCACATAGAAGTAGGGCTTATATGTCCTAACGGAACGTGGAGGTTTTTAAGTTTCCAAGACTATCACTAATCAGTTAACATCAGTTTCTTGGCCTAAAGTCCTATAAAACACTGCCAGTCCCAAAACTCCCTGGGATCCTACTACCTAAATCATCCAGGAAAATTCAACCTACATTACAGAAAAATAAACTACATGTTATCAGAGAATGGAGTTGATTGTCAAAATATCAGATCAAAATATTCTTACCACTACTTGACAATTAACATTACAAATTTGTTAAATCTTTATCAATTTTTTTGGAAAATAAATGAATTGTGGCTTAATATGCCTAAATTACTAGGATTTCCCGTTAAAAGTTACACTGTAGGGGCACCTGGATGGCTTAGTCGGTTTTGGTTCTGGTCACGATCTCACGGTTTTGTGGGTTTGAGCCCCGCATCAACACATCAGGCTCTGTCAGCACAGAGCCTGCTTGGGTTTCTCTCTCCCTCTCTCTCTGCCTCTACCTCACTTGTACTATCCATGTCTTTCTCAAAATAAATAAACTAAAAAATTTTTTTAAAAATTAAAGTTACACTGTAAAGTCCAAGAATAGTCATCCTTAGCAGTATTTTAATATTTTAAGCTCTAGGGGCATCTGGGTGGCTCAGACCTAAGCATCTGACTTCAGCTCAGGTCATGATCTCATGGTTCGTGAGTTCAACCTCGCGTCAGGCTCTGTGCTGACAGCTCAGAGTCTGGAACTTGCTTCGGGTTCTGTGTCTCCCTCTCTTTCTGCCCCTCCCCTGTTCACACTTTGTCTCTCTGTCTCTCAAAAATAAATTAACGTTAAGAAAAAAATTTTTAATAAAAAATATTTTAAGTTCTAATTTAACTATATATATTTCATAGAACTAGTTATGTATCAAAGAAAAATCTATGTGCCAAAACAGGTAAGTTCATGGTGTGACTGTAACATGAATATTTGCTAAAATGCACATTAAAATATTTTCATGACCCAGATAACAAAATATAGAAAAGTTAGAAAATACAAACAAAAAGGGGCGCCTGGGTGGCTTAGTCGGTTAAGCGTCCGACTTTCGCTTAGGTCATGATCTCGCGACGTGGGTTCGAGCCCCGCATCGGGCTCTGTGCTGACTGCCAGCTCAGAGCCTGGAGCCTGTTTCAGTCTGTGACTCCCTCTCTCTCTGACCCTCCCCTGTTCACACTGTCTCTCTCTCTCTCCTAGAAATAAATAAAATATTAAAAAAAAAGAAAAAGAAAAAGAAAATACAAACAAAAAGAAGAAGATAAAAATCAACTATCATGACATCATTCAGTTACACTGTTAGCATGTTGGTAGCTAGCCTCCCAGACATTTTTAAACACTTAGATTTTTAAATTTTTTTAATGCTTTTATTTATTTCTGAGAGAGAGAGACAGCATGCACAGGGAGGGTCAGAGAGAAAAGGGGATACAGAATCTGAAGCAAGCTCCAGGCTCTGAGCTGTCAGCACAGGGCCCGATGCGGGGCTTGAACCCACGAACCATGAGATCATGACCTGAGCCAAAGTCGGACGCTTAACCGACTGAGCCATCCATGCACCCCAAAACACTTAGATTTTTAAAAATGAAAACTCACATTGCAAAAGTAGTTCTCTCTTCACTTTTATCAAATTCTGTTTTTATCAAATAAACACATGTACATTATTTAAAAAGTTAAAGTGCCACAAAGCCTATTAAATAGCCCCTGGCCCCCATCCCCAGAACCTGTTCTACACCAGCTAAGTTTTTTCAACTTCTTTAGCTGTTTCCTCTGGCAGTTAATTTTATACTTCCAAATAACACATTTATACTGTGATTTCTTAATTTTAATTTTAGACATTTACCTAACAACCTCCACTATGACGGATGAGGATTTGGTCTCACTTGCCCTTCCCTCCCCACCTCAGCCCATTAATAAATCGCTTCCTCCCATACCCTGCCAACTGGGTTCTATAGTTCTGGGTGGAGCACTTAGGGTTTACCTTATTGTAACAATGGAATCATTATTCACAATGGAGCCACCAAGTGTTATTAGATTTCCTCACTTTTCCATGTTGCTCTGTCCTATATTTTTCCTAATTTTTTAGGTACTTATTACTAATCCAGCCTCAAATTTCTAACAAAGTTAGTGAAATGCCTTTGAATAAGTCAAAGTCTTCTGGTAACCAATCAATTCTGCTTTTTTTTTTTCTTTAGAGACATTTCTCCTCAAGCCCACTGTTCCCCTGCCACCCTGGACAGTTGCTTGTAGGCCTGATACACAGCTGCCAACATGCACCTTCTCTTCAATCTCCCACACTGGGTCTTTCGATCTCTGAACAAGTCCCAACGTTTCATAGAAGCCTATTGCCCGAATCTTCCAGGAAAAAAAGCAATCTACATCATAGAAAACTGAACCACATGCTCTCATGGAACGGGTTTCCTCATTCTCATGTCAGTTTCTTTCTTGATATATTTCCTCATTTTGATAGACCATATCTTCTACCAGCTTTCCTGTGAAAGGGCATACAGGAAGCAAAGTTTTTGAGATCCTGCATGACTTAAAACCTCCTGATGCCACCCTTGTATTTGGTTGACACTGCAACCCTATTTTATGTTCAAAATAATTTCCCTTCAGAATTTTCTTGAAGGAATAACTTCAGGTGTTGCTACTGGACATCATTCAGATTCCCAGTGCTTTATATGTAACTCATCTTTTCTCCCCAGGAGATTTTGGGATTTACAGTAGATTTATGATTCCGGTCCCTCCTTGTATTCACTGTGCTTGGTACTAAGTGGGCCATTTCAACCTAGAAGCCCATGGTCTTCAGTCCTGGGGAATTTTCTTGCATTATTTCTTTGATAATTTCTTCTTATTGTTTTCCTCCCATTTCCCACCTCTTTGTTTTCTGTTCTATTTTCCAGAATAGTTCCTCAACTCTATCTTCTAACTTTTCTCCTGAGTTGTTCTGTTGTTGTTTCTCCTATTTATTTATATTCTTAATTCCCAAGAGCTCTTCCTGCTTTTCCATATCCTCCTTATTAGAGCATTCTGTTCTTACATTATGGATGCCACAGATTCTCTTATTGCTTTAAGGGCAATGATGAGAGTTTTTTGAGGTCTTTCAACTATCCCTGTACTTTCTTTGAGTACCATTTCTCTGGTCTCTGTCTTTCTTGTTAGAAGCCTTAATCAAATGTCTGGTGATCCTTTTGCTGTCTGCTCCTCTGTAAAGGGCACTGCAGAGCTCACTCCTCAGCAGGTGAGTCTCTCAAAGAATGGTCAGGGGGGCATATAGCTCTTTCACTCAAGGACCCACAAGAGTCAGCAACCACAAGTTTTTCTCCAGTGCTGATCAGTCACCCCAGAAAGGAATTATTCTAATTTTTTTCCTGGGGGTATAGGCCTGACTGCCAGCATTCCATGAGCAAAGAAAAAGAAGTAGGATAGGGTTTTCACTGTTCAGCATCTAGATTTTCACTTAATCCTACTTGTCATACAGTGCTTAATCCACACCCTCACTTGTGCAGGTGTTTCTTAATCCACAGCTTCTCTGACTTAGTCTCTCCAGATTTAATTCTTGTCTTCTGCCAAGGTGGGAAGGGGGCAGTCACTTGGGTGGTCAAGCTGGAGAAGGGCTTTTAGGATTTAATTGCCTCTCACATAAACTTTCAACCAATCTTCTCCATTTCAGCTTGAGGAGTACTTAGTGCTTAATTTCTTCATGTTTCTGGGTTTCTGGGTTTCTGAGAGTTAGATCAGCTTACTTCCAACGGGTGTCCCCTCACCCTGCAGGAGGTTAGGTGTTAGCTTTTTCCATTCTGGTGGTTCAGTTCAAAGTCATCCATCTGATTCCTATTTTACTAATTTTGTTGAATCTCTCACCTGCTCTCCTCTCTGTGCCCTTTCTGCCTTTGTGGTTTTATAGCTTTCTGTTCTATTACTGTCATTTTAGTAGTTTCAGGAAGGAAGAAGATAAATGTGTGTCAATATACCATGTTTAACAGGAACCTGTTTAACGGGAAATTCATACTCTTTTCTAGCTGGCTCTTTTCACCAAAGGCATAATGAACATCTTTCCATGTCAATAAAAACACTGCCGTGTTATTTTTAGTGGCTAATATTCCATTTTGTGACTATACTATAATTTTTTTGATCACTACCTGGTTAGTTGCTAAGACCTCTAAGGCGGTCTCTCTCTTTTTCTATTATTAAATTTTCCACTGTGATGAGGATCCTTGCAACTTAATCATTTGCATATATCCTTAATTATATCCTTATGTTCTGTCAAAGTTCTAGAAGTGGAAGTAGTCAAATGGTACATCCATTTCTAAGGCTGTCTGATACATGAGCAACTTACCATTAAAAACAAATAATGTCAGGTTAACACACACACACACACACACACACACACACACACACATACATGAACACTAAACCTTACTCATCAGTCTGGTAAAGATTTGGAGAAAAATTTGAAACTGGTAGACAAATGAGGTATGTCTAACTCATTCCAAGAAGTTCTGTGACTAATAACTCTACTACATGTGATAATAAAGACTTGGCTATATAAAATGATTGATCCAAGAAATAAAAATAGGCTGCTGATGTTTTAATGTATACACAGATGCAGGCATATAGAACACACACACACACACACACACACACACACACACACACACACACACATTAATACTAACCTACTTATAACCATAGCTGTTATAACAGGCTCCCAGCCTGAGTGGAGAACAGTCCTTGTGGCTGGATGTTTGGCAGCTATTATAATCCAGATAGGTGTTAAAGCCAAGAAGAAGACACCAACTAATGGAGAAATGTAGTAATACCTCTCTAAAATTAAAAAGGAGACAACATTTCAATTTCTTTTCTAACCACAGAGCAAACATAGATATTAAAAGTAAAAGTTTCCCAGAAGATAGGATGTTATCCAACATATTCACATGCTATATCTTCTATAAACATCAAACAAATTTAAAACCATAGATAAGGTAAAAATATTGGACAATTTAACCATAAACTAATACATTAGTTCAACAAACATTTATTGAATTAGTTACCTGAGCTAGATGAGAACTGCAATAATAATAATAATAATAATAATAATAATAATAAATAGTAGGAATGACAAGAGTAGAAAAGCTAACATTTATTTGGCTTCTATTATTTACCAAGTACTGTGCTAAATGCTTTCCAGTCATCATCTCATGTGACTGTCCTCACAAATGTGAGACAGATACTGTCATTGGTATTTTATGAAGAAAACTGAAGCTTAAGAACATGGCTAAGAGAAAGCAAGAGTGGGGAGAAAAAGGCATCTGACACCAAAGTTAGTACTCTTAACTCTCAAGTCAAATGGGGTATTGTTTTTACCCACAAAGCTCTTACAGTGCAAGCATTCCAAGGAATATTGGCCAATCAATTGATAACAGATATTCTCCCAATACTTCTGACTAGTGTTCCAATCTCCAAAATAAAATAGAAATACTAAGTTTAACAAAGTTAAACACATTTCTTCACTGTTGAACTTCTCAGAACCCTTAATATGCTAACACAGAATATAGTACACTGTGTTAACCAAAGGTTGGCCAGACCCCATAGTTTCACATCTAAATGTTACAACTTACTGTGGACAAGAAATTTAACTTCTATAAACTTCAATTTCCTTACCCATAAAATGGCAATAATAACAGTATCTATTTCATGGCGTTATTGTGAGTCTTAAGAGAATTAGTACACACAAGTAGAATAGTGCCCAGGCACCTAGCTTATATTTATTGGACACTTACTATTGTCATAATTATCATTGCCATTATCAATAACATCTTGCTATTTGGAACACACTGAGATAGAAGATTGCCAGGACTTTGTTAAAACCCCTTTGTGGTAAACTGTTTTACTTGATGACAATTATTCACTCTCTCCACATTCTTGTTATGTTTTCCAATATAGCAAAAATCCTTCTCTGCCTCATTGACTTTGGGCTTAGCTATTTGTCTTGCTTTGTGGACATGCTGTATATCACCTCTGAACAAAATTTTAAGTGCTTTCAGAAATGACATGGATGGATGATGGATGGATGGATGGATACATAGATAGATAGATAGATAGATAGATAGATGATAGATAGATAGATATGGGTAAATATTTACTATTTTCAGACAGTAGACACTAGACAATAGGCAATGGAAAACTGTGATCCCTGAGAGAAGGGATAGAAATGAGATAAGCCCTCCAACAGCCTCAGCTCTTTGACTTAAGGCACATTCCAGACCACAGCTCAGGAAGGGAAAACTTGAGCAGAGTGATGCTAGGGCAACAGGAATTCATAGAACAAAATACTAGAGAAGAGGAAGCTCTCAGAGAAAGAGCTCATGAACTGAATACTAAGCCATGCATGCATAGAGGGAACTCCACAAGGCTAGTCCAAGAATACCTGGGGAGTCATAAACTGAAAACTTCCCAGAGTTTACAAAGGGCTGGAAGTCATTCAAGAGCTAATCTTGTAGAGAAGAGAGTCCTCTTTGAACACTTAGAAGATTTAGTAAAGACCTGAGAATGGTCCCATCTTAGTAGTAGGGCCAGCCCCAGCGTAAAGTCTACTCAAGATGGGCTCCAATAAAGCTTGATACCATGCCTTGTAAGGCTAGAGCTAATCCACGATTAACTGCCTACCAGAATAAAATCAAACACTTTGCAAAGAAAAACAGAATTGAGCACTCAATGATATTATGTCACAATATCTAGCACACAACCAAAAATTATGTTAAAGTGTTGGGAATAATATTTAGTCATATTTACAAGCTTAAATACTCTGAGATACTCTATTGGCCTTAGACATTTCTCCTGTCTCTCAAAAGTCTCCACGAACTTATGACAATCTTTATAAATCTAGCAAATTAAATGTACAAATACAGCAAGTCTTTACGTTTTCATAAATTTTCATATAATGCATACAAATTTGGGAATATTTATATTTAAAATCACAAGAATAAGTCAATTACTTAATTACAAATTTAAGACAGAATTAGAAGACTGACATGTTTTTCTAATGGGTGAAGTTACAAGTATATTAAAAAAAAAATCCATGTTTTGCCTCTTCAGCATAAAACCATTAATACCATGAGTCTGATTCCCAAATATTTTTATAGTCAATTCTAAACATCCTCAGGGATACAAGTTGCCTACCCCTTCTTAAATCAGTGACACCATCTCAAAACAGTTTTGTAATATCATTTTAGCTGACCAAAGTTTTATTCTTATAAGAGATTTCAGCCAGGACATTCCTGGATTCTTCTCAATGATTCTAATAATTACTATGTACAGTAGAGGCCTCACCTTATAACTTAAAGACAGACTTGAGCTCACAGTCCTTGTAGTGAATAGTCTTAGATTTTAGTTAAACGTTACTAAATCTTTCGGCATCACATAAAATTCTTCAATCCTTATCCAGACTCTTATCTTTGAATTCTATATTTCATCTTAAAATATTTAAAGATCTTATTGCCTATGATTAAAGATGTTTGAACTAGATCAATTTTTTTTTCCTAATAGGTAGGAACAATTACTATAAATATTAAAATAATATCCAACCAAAATTTCTCATGGTTTTAGCTAGATCACATCTTCAAAATAATTATGCTAACAAAACCCATTATTTTCTTCCATTTGAAGGGACGTGACTAATGCTACACAGAGTGTCATTTTCTCCATGAATTTTTATAAAAGATTGAAAAAAAAACTTTACTGAATGGATTCCCAGTTTTCCTTTGTAAAACATTAGATAAGGATAAACAACATCCCAGTTAGAAGGCATTCTTACTTCTTAAAACAACTAAGGTTGCCAAAATCTCTTTATAGGATCGAAGAGAAAACTAAAGGCAAAATCCACTAACCACAAATGAAAAGAACTATTCTGCTAAGTCAGATCCTCTTAGTACTTCATTTTTAGGCCAAAAAAGGAGCACGATGCTCAGCATTTGAGTTCTTCTCAACATTAAATCTCCGGAAGGACGTCTGCTGTTGCAAGAGGCACCTACCGACTCAACCCCAGGGTCACTGCTAGAACTTTCAAAGCGGGGGGAAAATTTCTCAGTAAATCAACTAAAAATAATGAGTGGGGAATTCCTCAAAAAGCTAAACAAAGTTATCATATGACCCAGAAATTCCACTGCTAGGTAACTACCAAGAGAACTGAAGACATATGTTCATACAAAACTTTGTACAAGAATGTTCATAGCAGCATTTCTCATAATAACCGAAAGTGGAAGGAACCCAAATACCCATGGAGCGGTAAGTGGATAAGCAAAATGTGATATAGTCACACAATGTAATATTATTCAGTCCTGATTCATGCTACAATACAGGTGAAACTTGAAAGCAGACTCATTAAAACAAGCTGGACATAAAAGGTCATCCCTTTTGAGGAAAAGTCCAGAATTCGCAAACCCATAGATAATAGATTACTGGTCACAGGGGCTGGGCAAAGAGTGGAATGGGGAGTGACAGCTAACAGTTTCTTTATTAGGTGATGAAAATCTTCTGGAATAGAAAATAGGTTCTATTAACAGTAGGTTGTACAATCTTATGAACATACTAGAAACCACTGAACTGTATACTTTTAAAAGGTGAATTGTGTGGAATGTGAATTGTATCTCAATTTTTAAAAATTCTAATAATGAAAGAAAGGAGGGGGAACTACAGTCTTCAAAAATGTCAGTGCCCTGGGGTGCCTGGGTAGCTCAGTCGGTTGAACATTTGATTCAGCTTAGGTCATGATCTCAGGGTCATGGGATCAAGCCCTGTGTCAGGCTCCATGGCCGGTGTGGGAACCTGCTTGGAATTCTCTCTCCCTTTCCCTCTGCTCCTCCTCGGCTTGTGCATACATGTGCTCTTTCTCTCAAAAAAAAAAAAAAAAAGAGGGGCACCTGGGTGGCTCAGTTGGTTAAGTGTCTGACTTCAGCTCAGGTCATGATCTCACTGTTTGTGGGATCGAGCCCCACATCAGGCTCTGTGCTGAACGCTTGCTTGGAGCCTGGAGCCTGTTTCAGATTCTGTGTCTCCTTCTCTCTGCCCCTCCCTGCTCATACTCTGTCTCATACTCTGTCTCTTTCTCTCTCTCTCTCTCAAAAATAAATAAATGTAAAAAAAGAAAGAAAGGAAGAAAGGAAGAAAGGAAGAAAGAAAGAAAGAAAGAAAGGAAGGAAGGAAGAAAGGAAGAAAGAAAAAAAAGTCCATGTCCTAAAGACAAAGAAAAAGTATATACATACATACATACATATAGAGAGAGACAGAGACAGAGAATAAAAAACAAAGCAAATGGGGTAAAATGTTAACATTAAGTGAATCTGGGTCCAGGGTATGCAAGATTTTTAATACTATTTTAATTTTTGCAGCTATTTTATAAGCTTAAAATTATCTCCAAATACAAAGAAAATTTAAACATTAAAAAGGTAGGAAAACCATGATAAAATAAAAATTACTAAAATTGATTTACTGTAAACCATTACTATCTCAATGTCCTGAGAAATCTAACATGCCCATTCCCCCCAAATTATGATTATATAGGACCTTCCTATCTTTTTCCTGGCTAACATCTAACTCAATTCTGATGGCTAAGGAAAAATTACAAATATAAGAAAAGGGAAGACTCTAAAACATTTCTCTTTGTAGGATATATTGGTGTTTTATAGATGTCATAAAATTAAGGAATTACTTTCAGAAAAACACGAAGGACACAATCGGCCAGAGAAAATGGTCGATTAAAAGCCAACCACGAACTTCTGCATTAATATCAAAATCTAAAATAATGTCTTCCTTCTAAAAGAAATACATTTAAATAATCCTAGTCAAAATGATATTTTGTATTAATTTCTAGGTAGATCACAATGGGTGTTTTCATAGGGTGAAATCCACACCCTAATCCTAGAACCTCTGGATATTACCTTATAGGGCAAAAGAGGCTTTGCAGGTGTGATTGAGTCAAGTGTTTTGAAACGCAATTATTCTGGATTATTAGGGTGAGCCCAAAATGTGATCATGGGTGTCCTCCCAGGCAGCAGTGAGAGGGAGATGTGACTTAAGAAGAGCAGGCAGTGTGACCACAGAGGCAGAGACTAAGTCATGCAGCTACAAGCCAAGGAATCCCAGAAGCTGCCGGACGATCAGAGACAAGCAAAGGAATTTTCCCCCGAAATCTTCAGAAGAAACCAGCCCTGTGGACACCTTGATTCGGGGCCCATTTGAGTCATGTTAGACTGCTGGCCTCCATAACTGTGAGAAAATTGATTTCTGTTCTTTCACAGACTTTGCGGTAATTTGTTCTAGCGCAATAGGAAATGAATACAGGTGTACAGAGAAAGCTTCACAGAATTTTAAGCCTAATAAATGTCTGCGTGCATTAGTATCGATTCTGTGATATAAGTTGACCAGGGCAAAGCAGGGATGAACACAGCTCAAGTGGTTTAAATTGCTATGATTCTACTTAACTACTAAACCTAAGAGCCATCTTTTAGATTCATGGCTTTGATTGTTAGTGGCATCTTGCAACTATTGTGACATAATTTCAATAATATTCATTATTCTCATCTTAAATTATTTTGAAATATATAGGTGCTATGAGTGACATTTTTATGACAGCTCTTTCTGTGTGAGCAACAAAGCAATGGGCATTGTAAGTTGTCGATTGTTTAAATGCCCTCTGTTATAACTATGAGAATTTTCTCACTAACTTCCAGGAATCGTAAATTAAGATGGTGCTGAAGACACCTGAAGAAGAGTGACATGCAAGACAGATTTAGATTCTACTCATATCGCCACTCATACCAAGGCCATGATATTCTAGAACATTCTGTAAATAACTAGCTGGCATCCCTGCTAGCTTCCACAGCCTGAAGCAACCTGAGGCTGATCGTTATTGTCCTTATGGCTTCAACTAAGTCATCTTCTTAAAGGTAACCTCAAAGAATGAGAAATCAGTCAATATTGTGCTTCTCAAATCTTGCCTAAAGAAGAAAAGTTGACAGTTTCTCAAATCAATAAAATCAGGTATACATAAGAATTATATAGCCATGCAGTTACATTATTTTTTAAATACATTATTTTTTAAATAGCTTTCAAAAATTACTATTGTTTAAACATTACTGTATGAATGAATAAATACCTTTATATTTTCTCAGCAATTCATACCAAAGCGTATCATAGTCCAGAGCTTAGATTACTTTCTAAACTAACTTCGTATTTTCTTTTCTATTTCGAGATCTCTCCTAGCCATATGCTGCCATTTAAATTTTTCCTTAGGGATATTAATCCCCCTGATTCTTTCTGCTAAGGCAAGATATTCTTCCAATATTTCCCTAATACTATGTGGACAAAGAGCTATAATGATCCATAAAATACAAAGAATGTTATAAGAGAAGTATCAATGTAATGCTACAGGAATCCAGAGGAGGAAAAGATCAATTAACATTAGGGAAACATATGAATGTAGCATTGAAAAATGACAATTCTGACTGGCCTTAATGGAAGGAAAGGGAATGACGTAAGAAAGAGAACACTCGTGGCCAGCGTATGAAAATTGGTACTGGCTGAGTCTGACAGGAGTAACGATCACTGGAAAGGTTCTGCTGACTCCCAGAGGCCTAAACACCAGGCTAAAACTTCAACTTTGTTAAATGAGCAACAAAACCTTAGGTGACAACACAAAATACAGTCAATAGGAATAAACAAAGCTCTGCACTTGTTTTGTCCTTTTTGAGATGAAAAGAGGGAAAAATCCCATATTTACTATGAACATTAGAAAACAGCAAATTTTATCAGAAACAAAGGAAAAGTAACAGACTGAATTAACGTAGCATGAGCTTCAGTAACCTGCATCAAAACTAACAAGAGGGGAGCTGTTCAAAGTCATTTCTAAGTATCCAAAATTCAAGGCAGGGAACTCAGTGAGACTTTTCTTAATGCCCAGTTCTTTGGGACCTGGGAAGTACACGGCCCCTATTCGTAGTGGAAGCCTGTGGCTGCCATGAAATCCTCTTATCTCTAAAGACTGCTAAGTATTCCCAATGCAGTTCAGGAATTAAACTTCGTTTCTTAAGAATTAGGCATCTCAGCAGGATGAATGGGGCTTTGGAATTTAAACCAGAACACCACAAATACTATAATGATCTTACGAGGCCCTCTAGTGCTCACAATGTAGGCAAGTTATAATCAGACACTGACCCCAGAAAAACCCTTCTCTGTTAAATGAACTATGGACTCAATCAGCAGCCCATCAAAAAAATAGAGAGAGCACTTTAGGGAAATAGGTGATACAGATAACATGTAACGAGCCTATTTTGATTAATTCATCTTGAATTACATTGAGCCAACTTTCATAAGACAAGTAAAGGCCCAGAAAAGCCTAAGCAGTATTTAATAATAAAATTACTTTTCAAAACAGAAATCATTCTGTTTTGCTTTTTCATTTATTCATCCAGCTAAACTACTAATGTACCACATACAACCCTCAAAATAGTGAAAGCTTTAGATAGCAACACATGATGAAGTCTTTTGTAAGAAGCTCATAACTAGAGAGATTAAAAAAAACACACACACATTTTTTTTTAAGTCAGTACACATTATTTTCCTCAAAAGTTGATTTATCTTCTGGAATATCATAATATTGAGTCTGTATCATTGTAACAATTATATTTATTATGGCATTCTTCAATAGCATTATCTTTCTTACTTTCTTATTCCTGGGACCTCAACTGAGGAGATATCAGCACCTGAGAAATGTGTTACAACTGACTTCATGTTAATTTAGGTTCCCAGGTCTGAAAATAATGTACCTTTCTTTCTGTGTATGTAAGGGAACCCATCCTAGAACCACCTTCCAGCCCCAGCCCCACCCTACCCTCAATGGTCTTGGCAAGACCCATAGAATAATACTAGAAAGAAACCCTTTACCCACTTCTGCTTCCCCTTTCATTTCTCTTACCTCCTCCTCACAGTGGGAGAGACTGACCTAACGGTAAGACTAGGGAAAGGGACATAGCCATGCCTAACTCATCCCTTTTCTCTTTTGGGATCCAGCCTACTGATGACAGCTTCCCTTCCCCAATGCAGTTAACCTGTTCCTCTGGGGAGGTGAGGTCTCCAAGTTGTCCAGCTACCTGCCTGTGAACAGGTGAAGGAGTCTAATACCTTATGCTCTGGGACAGTGTACAATGCACATATCAAAACACTGTGGGTTGACTCCTCCCTGGTTACACACTCAGTGAAGGGGCAGAATTCACAGACCACTAGGCCTGTGTTCAGCCTTCCTACCAGTAGTGGGTAACATGTATAACCTCTATGATCCACAGTTTTCTCATCTGAAATTAGGCATGATAATTCTTACCTTATAGTATAAGAAGAGGGAAAAAAAAGGGGGGGGATATGAGAACTGCAACACATAGTAGGTATACAACAAATGGCAGTTATTGTTCTAATCAGTCCCAACCACAGTTCTACTGCAGACGAAGGCCACGGGTTCAAGACATTGTTGCAACAATTATTTAAAGAGACTCTGAAGAGCATATGTATTTAACATCAAGTCAACTTACCCAGACAGGCGTACAAACCCTGACTTATCCAAGCTAATATGGCAAGAGTTATGAGGTCACCGAAACTAGCAGCAATGGGAGTAGCAACGTTATCAGGGTTTATGCCAGTCTTCTTTGAACCAACGATAACCCCAACCATTATTATTCCTGGAAGAAAGAAAACTCATTACTTTTTATGCTATGATTTAGAGAAAATCAATCCCCTAAATACTGAAATATAAAAGCTAGACAAAGAGTGAGTACATCACTTCCAGTTAGACTGCTTAGATAAGCTGACTAAAGCAAACAAAACATTTTACTCTAATGCTCTGGCAAAATGCTTTTCAGCAAATTCCAGGTAGGGATCATAGAAGATTTGAGAAGTTCAGTGTTGCATTTAGAGACCTGAAAAGCTACTGTAAAATAACATTCAAGCTAAAGTTTCAAATTTAGTAAGATGTGGGTCTTAGATGTAATGTATTTGTGTATATGTATCAAACCCAAAGATTTTATTTTAACCCTCAAGTAAAGAATGAAAATATCAAAGAAAGGCGATTCATATTTATATGCACAGCAATTGGGAAGAAGGCCAAAGAAAACAGCTTTGTCTACACGGTGGTAGCCAGAATGCTTGCTTCGTTTTGTTATTTGAAAGGATTGAAGTATTAAGAGGGAAGTAATTAAAACTTGAACACTGGAGAACAGAACACAAAAGGCAGTCGTTGTAAAGGATATTCTTTAAACCAAGGATTCTATGAACCTTCAACTAGAGAACAGAAGATGAAAATATGACTGTGTACTTGTTCTCCTAAATATTTTCTTGAATCATAGAAATGGGGAAGGGGAGTGATATCATTTATATCCATACCCAATTGTATAGATTTTCTCATGCCAACATTTACAGGATGCAGTGCAGGAAATACGTAAGATTAGTTTACTTATATGCTACCCATGGACCAGTATGGAAGTCTAAATATGGCTATGGGGTCGGGGGGATCTGAATCTCACTACATTTTTAGACTGAAAATGACTCAAAGTGATTGTATTCTAGTATTACTCATTTTATAGATTTAAAAAAAACTGAGGTCCTGGGAGCAGATCTTAATTTCTTGTGGAAGGTCAAAGAGCTTGTAAGTAACTTTAGTTCAATGTTTTCTACTACTCCATAAAGCCAAAATTATTAAAAGTAGAATTTTTATCTTGCTTCAAATAATGTCTCACCTCTTATATTCTGGAGATGTTCTCAATCTATAGACTACCTTTCCCATAATATTGTAAAAAGGAAAAGAAAAAGCAATAGAAAAAAATTTTAAATGTATTATGTAATAATCAAGATGTGATCACAAAGAATTTGTTTTCTATTTTTTTAATGTTTTTTTTTTTTTTTGAGAGAGAGAGAGACAGAGGGATAGAGAGTGAGAGAGCACAAATGGGGGAGGGGCAGAGAGAGGGAGACACAGAATCCGAAGCAGGCTCCAGGCTCTGAGCTATCAGCACAGAGCCTGACACAGGGCTCAAACACACAGTGAGATCATGACCTGAGCTGAAGTCGGACACTTAACCAACTGGGACACCCAGGCACCCCAAATTCTTTTTTTCAAAGTCAGCACATTTAAAGATCAACATGGAAATTTTTCCTAGGACAGAATGCCATCCATCTTTTCCACTGAAAACAAATATTTTGCCATCATGGGCCAGCGGAAAGAGCTGGGAGTCAGAAAACAGGTTTTAATTCTGATTTTCTGCAAACAAGCTGATGAAACTGGACAAATCACATTAACTGAGTCAGTTTTCTTACAAAAAGTGGTTAATAGTATCTGCTCTCTCTATATACATAAAGGTCCAACTATCATAAAATTAGAACACACATTATTCAAAGTAACATGCTTTAAGTAAATGTATTTTAAAGGTCTGAATTCTTATGGTTTTGAAAATCCTAGGCAATACCAATAGTTTTTACTTAAAACTTTTAAACAATTATTTGTAAATGAAACAAGAGTAGAAAAGAGAAGCAAGTGAACTTAAAGAAAAAGAAGCTAATGTTTTAACTTTTTGGGTGTGTTTATGTTTGAGGGGATGGGGAGAGATGGGGACAGAGGATCAGAAGCAGGAACTGTGCTGACAGCAGAGAGCTCATCGTGGGACTCGAACTTATGAACCATGAGATCATGACCTGAGCCAGAGTCTGATGCTTAACCAACTGAGCCACCCAGGTACCCCAACTTTTCTTTCAACCAGAAATTAATTTCCCAAAAGTTTAATTTCATCCTGCTTTGGCCAGTGTTAACACCACTTAATTCTCTAGTAATTCTATGTATAGATAAGAAACTACCCTTAATATAATTGAAGTACCAAAACAAAATGCTTGAACATATTTTGAAAGTCAAGTCTTAATCTTAATAAGATTCTCTAAAGTCCCAGAACCTAACCAAATAAGTTAGCTTAACAGTTGTATATTCACCTGACATAAGAATTTTCTATTTTTCGCCTTGCTGGTGATTTAAGGGTAAGACGATATTTATAAAATAAGAATGACTGATTTCATAATAGGCTAGTTCTCTAATGTTAAGTTCTTAATAAACAGAAAGAATGATATCCCAACTGAAAAATTTTAATGTAGTTAACTTATTTATTTATTTATTTGTTTTGAGAGAGAGAGAGGGAGAGAGGGAGGGAGGGAGGGAGGGGAAGGGGCAGAGAGAGAGAGAGAGGGAGAGAAGAAAGAGAAGCCCAAGCACGCTCCATGCAGTCAGTTCAGAGCCTGATGCAGGGCTTGATCTCACGAACCATGAGACCATGACCTGAGCCGAAATCAAGAGTTGGATACTCAACCAACTGAGCTACCCAGGTACTCCAAATGTAGTTAATTTTTAAAACTCTGACTCTTTCAAAGTCTAAAGCCAGCAATATACTGTGTTGAGCGTATGGTTATATTTGTATTGCCACAGGAATAGTGGGAAAAAATTTTTTGAAATCTGAAAATTTTTTAAAGTTTAAAGCTTTTGAAATTCAGAGTTCCTGGAATCCTTGCTACTCAAATGACAAGCCAGTAAGTCCTCTCCATGATTTCCAGAAAGGAGTTTCTCAATTAATTTAATTTACAAAAACTAATGAATATCTAGGCTATTTTCTTGATCTCATTTGGGAATTCTACCAGAGTACCTAATGCCAGGAGACAAGCTCAGAAAACCTGTTTTGTTCTAAGGTTTACATACAACAAATATAGGTATATGTGAAATAAGGTATTTTAAAACTTTGTAGATAAATCTTCTCTCCCCCTGTACTCTTAGTCGGAATGCAGGCTGGTATGGACACTATGGAAAACAGCATGAGGTTTCCTCAAAAAGTTAAAAATAGAACTACCCTATGATGTACCAATTGCACTACTAGGTATTTACCCAAAGAATACAAAAATATTCATTCAAAGGGATATATGCACCCTGATATTTTAGAAGCATTATCTACAATAGTCAAACTATAGAAACAACCAAAATGTCCATTAACTGAAGGAATAAACAAAGAAGACTGTGGTACATATATACAATGGAATATTATTTAGTCGTAAAAAAGAATGACATCTTGCCATTTGCAACAATGTGGATGGAGCTGGAGGGTATTATGCTAAGCTAAATAAGTCAGAGAAAGACAAAGACAGTATGATTTCACTCACATGTGGAATTTAAGAGATAAAACAAAAGAGCACAGGGAAAAGGGAGAGAGGCAAACCAAGAAACAGACTTAACTACAGGGGACAAACTGATAGTTACCAGAATGGATTTGGGTGGAAGGATGGGTGAAACAAATGAAGGGCCTTAACAGTAAACTTATCGTGATGAGCACTGAGTAACGTACAGAAGTGCTGAATTGCTATATTGTACACCTGAAACCACTATTACCCTGTATGTTAACTAACTGGGACTTACATAAAAACTTAAAAGTTTTTTCTCTGTGGTTCTATAAATGAAGGGGCATAATTTCAAGAAAAATAGTCAACATGGAAAAGAAATTATTTGAAAGTGAAAGGCAGTAGAGTAGCCATTTCTAAATCTACTTACCCTGCAGAAGAGATGCGATGAAGGCCGTGGCCACACTGCTAGAGCACAGGAGTATGGAATGGTCAAGATAGTATTTCCCCTCTGGAATCCAGCCCAGGATAATTGCTGCCACAGCCGCTAGAAAGCCAACCACTGTTGCTTGAACCTAACAATGTTTTTAGAAAGTCCAACTGAATTATTCATTTCAAAAACAGTATTTACTTCTTGATTATGTAAATATGCATACCAAAAATCAGAAGAAAGGATTGCATCTGGTCATTGAGCCACATTACCTTTTGAAGAAGCCACTCTGTTTTAGTTTTAATATTCCCCCAAGGCAGTGAGTTCTTGAACTGCCACCATGTGGTGCCAGTGGGTATGGGATGGGGTCCAGGTATCTGTTTTTATCAAGCAACCAAAGTGACTTTGACGGTGAAATCCACAGATCATCTGAGAAGATACCGACCAACCTTAAGACTGAAACTGAACCGTGTACCCAATCCACACAACTGAAGTCTGACTTCAGAGGCAGTGCTGGGAAGAGACTGGATTTTATGATCAAATGATAAGAATCTGACTCTTGGCTATCTCACCTAATCTTGTGGCAAGTTATTTAAATTAATTTGTCTAGCAAGTAACTTATTTAGAATCTACCACGTACAAGGCGCTATGCTGGGTCTTGGGCCACATAGTAGGCAAAATAGATTTATTCCTTGTTCTCCCCCAGCTCTTATCTATTTTTTTTTAATTTTACTTATTTATTTATTTTTTAATGTTTTATTTATTTCTAGGAGAGAGAGAGAGAGACAGCATGAGCAGGGGAGGGTCAGAGAGAGAGGGAGTCACAGACTGAAACAGGCTCCAGGCTCTGAGCTGGCAGTCAGCACAGAGCCCGACGCGGAGCTCGAACCCATGAACCGCGAGATCATGACCTAAGCGAAAGTCGGACGCTTAACCGACTAAGCCACCCAGGCGCCCCTAAATTGACATTAAAAAATAACCTCACAGGGGCACCTGGGTGGCTCAGTCGGTAAAGCATCTGACTTTGACTCAGGTCATGACCTCACAGTTCATGCGTTTGAGCCCCCCGTCGGGCTCTGTGCTGACTGCCAGCTCAGAGCCTGGAGCCTGTTTCAGAGTCTGTGCCTCCCTCTCTCTCTGACCCTCCCCTGCTCACGCTGTCTCTCTCTCTCTCAGAAATAAACAAAAACATTTTAAAAAATTAAAAAAAAATAACCTCACAGATAACCACAATCATGATCTGTAAAGTGACAACAATATCAAATTTGAAAACTGAGATTTAAATGAGTTACATAAACATAAAAAGTGCTTCCCACAGCACTGGCACAAAGCAATCCAGCAACTAAAGAAAGTAACACTGGGGCGCCTGGGTGGCTCAGTTGGTTAAGCGTCTAACTTCGGCTCAGGTCATGATCTCACAGCTCATGAGTCTGAGCCCCGCATCGGGTTCTGTGCAGACAGCTCAGAGCCTGGAGCCTGTTTTAGCTTCTTTGCCTCCCTCTCTCTCTGCCCCTCCCCTACTTGGTTGTCTCTCTCTCTCTCTCTCTCTCTCTCTCTCTCAAAGGTAAATAAAGATTAAAAATAGTAACACTGACCGTGAACTCTGAGAATCCTATTAAGAAGAATGTGAGAATTAAGGAAGCCCTAATGGAACCTAATTCACAGATTCCTAATCGTGCTTGTGTTGTGGACTCCTCTGACGATCTGACACAATCTTTGTAAAGATTCTTTTCTCTATGAAAACACAGTTGTGCTCAATATCTGAGAAGAATTTCTAGGTGCTCAGTGTGTCTGAAGCCAGTCCATGTACTGGAATCCAGAGCCATCTGTGGCTCCCATTCTGACCAACAGCTTACGGGGAGGGAGGATGACAAGGGAAGGATGCAGACAAAGAACAGAAGGAAAAGTTACGCTGAGATAGAAATTACTAGAATGATGTGATGAATAATTTACACTACCACTCAAACTGCTTGGTAAGAGGTTAGAATATTAAAAGACTAAAATGGGATATATTTTCAAATTTTAATTTGCATATTAATTTATAGAAGCCTATTTGTTGTTAAATATTTTGATTATTACCCCTGCATAGGTTTCTACAAGTTCAAGCTGGAAAGGATTGTAGACACGTCTAATACAACACTGTGATTTAAAAAAAGGGGGAAGGAAGCCCAGAAAAGTTAAGTAAATTAACAAAGTTTATGCAGCTGCTTAACATTAGAGCTCAGTTTAAATCACAGATTTTCTTATGTCTAACCGTGTGATCTTAGAAGCAGCTAGATAGATATTTTTTTAGGCCAATATTGCAAAAAATTATTTTATTTCGATGTCTTTGGAATATATTACATGAAATTACTCTTCTGCAACCATGCTTGTCAACATGATGTCCTAACTGAGCTACCATTAAAATAGCACTCCGTGAGCCCACTTGCTGGAAGGGATGCAGTCCTGTGACTTGGGCCTAGTAGGAAGTAGTGGAAGAGGAAGAGATCAGCAGTATTTGCAGATAATCCATATATAATCTACAATTTAGTGTATATGTAACTGACAATTTAATGTGTTCATTTACATGAGCTCTAACAACATTAACAAATTAGGAAAAACTCAAGTTTAAATAAATATATGACCATAATACATAAAAGAGTTAAGTTTAAAGAAGATTTACTTTTAAAAAGGTAGGGAAAAAAAGCATTTAGCAATGAAGTGCTAAACATTTATTTGTACAGATATTAACTCAAGTACTCAAATTCTGGCTCTATTACATATTTATGATTAAAATTTTATACATATTTTTATATTTTAATTATTTATTTTTTGTATTTGGAAGAACCTGATCAATTCCTAGGGAAAGAAAACTTTTCGAGATCATAGGTATCCATTTATTCTATCACTTTTTCATCATACTATATTATTGTTTTCAGCCCCTGAAACAATTAAATGGCAGTTCTTTACAGCCCTAGGATTTATTCCATTCTTACAGGTAGCACCCAAGATGTATAAACCCAAGATCTGTAAGCATATATGCGCATCACTTACCTGCTTTAAAGCCAAGTTGCCAATTATTAGGTTCCACTTTTCAATGGGTGAATCCATCTTCCCAATATTTACCTGTTAAGATAGATACTTTCATCACTGACTAATCATATGCTTTCAACTCTGTTTCAACAGCATATGAAAGCCAAAGACAATTCTTCAGTAAATCTGATGAACTCACAGTTTTACTTAATATAAATCTAATTTCACTATCAGCCTTGCATCTCACATTTAGCTTGCACAAGATGTTTAGGAAAAAAAAATTTTTTTAATTTAACTACTAGCTCGCAAGAACTAGTGGACCAGTTAATACTATCCATTTGCCCACTGTTTACAACTAACATCATCAAATGTCATCCTTACATGTCAAATTTTACATATTGAAGCCCAATACGAATAATTACATAATTTTGAGCTGCTAGCATTTTATTCCACATCACGAAACTAGTCTAATTTGAAGAATGAGTGACCAGAAAACCCAGGATTAAACAAATCACTTATATGTACATAATTTATAGTTGAGCCATGACTCAAACTGTTAGCAATAAAAAATTCTTCCAGTTCACATATAAATTTTCATTGTGTACTGCACTATTAAAATTTATACATCTTTCTGTTAAATGGAAGAATACCCTCTAAAAAATTGTTATTCAATTGCTCTATAAGCTAAATTATTACTTCTTAACCATTTAGGATTCAAAACACATATATCCAAATCTGTCGAGTTTTTCTAATGCAATCATTTGGAAAGCAGTGAACAATGTTTATCAATAAAAATCATACCAAGTTGGGTTTCAATTATTCATCAACTGCTCGGTCATGGAAAATAAGTGAATGGGGTAAAGTAGGAGATACATAAGGATTGTTATTTATGAGTAGTTTATGGACAGAGTAGAGTTTAGCTCACTGGCTTCAGACCAGCAGATTAAGTGCTACATCAACATTTCCACTATCAATTTGGAAAACAGATTGTATTCTCAAACCTCCCTCTGGGATCTAGTCCCAAAGTATCCAGCAATGCAAATATTAAGATTTCTCTATTTTTCAGTATAATTATTGAGGCTGCCTTAATTTAGATTTCTTTCCTAAGCCTGGAAATCTAAATAATTCATGAAATTTGTGTTTGTAGCTCTAACAACCTGAGTCTTTGCTCCAGTGAGTAATCAGGTGGACATAATGTTTAAAGAGTGAATCTACTTCAGGTTTAATGTTCAAGAAATAGGCATGACAGAAATTAGTGTTAGTTTTAGTAACTTTTAGAAAGAAGTCTATAGGTATAAGAAGCAATCGAAAATGATTCCATGAAGAAGTAGAAGGTGTCAAAACTCTAGGATTGCTTGATGATCAGGAGAGGTAGAGACACACACACACTCAGGTCTAGGAAAAGGTGAAGAAAGGTGAGTCACAGAATGGATGAGTGCTGTGAATCAGGTATGCTACTGTGCCAGGGTCACTTGTACCATCACTATAGTTCCTGCTAAAGCCTGGAGCTACCTTCCTCACAATCGTCTTCCGTAGAGCTACAGGTTACAGTCTGCCAGTGACAGGAGTCTGCCTAAGATCTGGAAGGCAGAACTGAAGGAGAGGCCATTATTTCTGTAACATCTCAGTAGCCAGACATGGTAGGCATCCAGATGTCTACACTGCAATGCACCCATGGTTTTCTTCCCCTTCTCCAGTGTTTCAGGTTATTTCTCTGACCCTTCCATCAGAGATCTTTCCTTCCCCCACATTTGTGTAAGCCCAAATTGCTCTATTAAATTCCTTATCGGCACAATATGTACGATGGCAGTTCTACTGACCAAACCCATACTGATAGAACATTGTGACACTATTCAATTGCTCTGTTTTGTAAATGATGAAGATCACAATTTCTAAGTCCCATCCAGATCTATAAGTCTCTGAATCTATAGTTCTTTTACTCTAACATAAATAATAAATAACAAATTAATGTATGATGTGAAATAAAATATATTTTATGAAATATAATCTATAATGTGAAATCACTATGTATTATGTGAAATAAAGTAGAATATATTCACAAACAAAAATCACCTTTTTTTAAAAATTACACAGCAAAGATTTTTAGAAGGATAAAAACAGAGAGAGAGAGAGAGAGAAATGTTGATCCAAATTTAACATGTAAGGAAAATACTTATGGTATGGGCATGCACTAGGGGTGGAAGTGTGAGTTTGGCAGGATACTGAAAATAAACCTATGCTGTCCAAGAATTGGGCTGACCTAACATACGTCTAGTGGCCTAGGATCAGTATGAACCATCTCAATTTTTCCAGAGTAGAGAGGAAGAAGCACAAAGTGTTCTGTTAAAAGGTTTTTGCTAGATCTACTTTTATTCAATTAGCTGACCTGAAAATCTGGCTAGAAAATCTGAAAACAATATGATATAGTAGAATGTGATCTGATAAAGACTTCAATATAACCTGGATTAATTTATATGTCTTAAAGTACAAGAAAAATAGGCCAATATTTTTGCAAAGACACTAACGAGTTTTTAAGGAAAGAGTAGAGCTGAGGTGGCTAGAGCCTGAAGATGTTTTGGCCAGTACCGTGGTTTTAATTTTTTTAATCTAAATGCCTTAGGTTGAGCCTGCAATCTCTACTTTTTATAATCCCTACACCCTTCTTCATAGATGTATATGTTATTTTTCTGATCCGGAAGCACATGAGTTATAGATAGGTTTTAAAATTTACTGGGACTAAAGAAAAAAGTGGGTTGGAATGACCTTGAAAGTATAGATTTACAAATATAGTTACTATACTTGATATTGGAAAAAATATATTTAATATGTAAATAGATGAAACAAGGGTACTTGAAGTCTCCATTGAAGTGTTAGTCTTAAAAATACAGGGGCACCTGGGTGGCTTAGTCGGTTAAGCCTCTGACTTTCGCTTAGGTCATGATCTCGCGGTTCGTGGGTTCGAGCCCCGCGTCGGGCTCTGTGCTGACTGCCAGCTCAGAGCCTGGAGCCTGTTTCAGAGTCTGTGATTCCCTCTCTCTCTAACCCTCCCCTGCTCACGCTGTCTCTCTCTCTCTCTCTCTCTCCTAGAAATAAATAAAAACATTAAAATATATATATATATATGTATATATATATATACATATATATATATATATATATATATATATTTATATATACACATTAAATATGTGCTCCAGGGGCACCTGGCTGGCTCAGTCAGTTAAGCGACCAACTCCTTGATTTCGGCTTAGGTTATGATCTCACAGTTCATGAGTTCGAGCCCCACATCAGACTCTTTGCTGACAGTACAAAGCCTGCTCGAGATTCTCTGACCCCTCTCTCTCTGCCCCTCCCCTGCTCTTGCTTGCTCACATGCACACACACACACTCTCTCTCTCCCCCTGTACCTGTATAGTTTAATGGTCAGCCAAAGATTTGAGCAGAATTTATACCCAGATTTTGGGGCTCATTCTTTCTACAGGTTCTATTGCTGCTGGGATTTCCCCATAAATTTCTACCTGCTCTGTCAGCTCCAAGCTCTGTTATCTAATAATTCATGACAATAAAAAAAAAAAAACTTCAGCTTTCTGCCACTATACCTATGCATAAGTCACAAAAGGCATTTGATCAACAAAAGCAAAAAACTCACAAATCTTAGCCAGTGTATTTGTCTTTCAAGAACAGGTCCCTCTCACGTTTCTGTCTAGTTGTGTGTTTTTTGTTTTTTGTTAGACTCCCTGACCTCTGTCACCTCAAACTGGTTAAGACTATGGGGTCTATGCCACATGAGATCCAGGGATTAGGGAAACTCACTCAGGCAAAAAAGTTACAAACTTTGCAATGCTTACTCATTGCAGATGTGGTCCTTTAAGGGGGACCTCTAGTTTCTACCTACTTTTGATCACTTTCTCTTGCCTTCAGTTTGTTAACTGCTGGGAAGTGTCACTCATGACTTCGTTCTGCCAGTAACAGGAACTAGAAACCCTATTATATATTTTTATACGCTTGAAATATTTCATAAAACATAATATGGTAAAACACACCCACACATACATGCACACACACCCCCTAATATCTTTCTGAATGTGCAGGGGTGATGCCTAGGCTCATAATCTTGGTTGCAGTAATGGTTTCACATGTACACACTATGGACTGAAACTCTTCAAATTGTGGGCTTTGAATCTGTGTAGTTTATTTGTGTCCATTATACCTCAATAAAGCTTCAAAGGAAGGGGGGAGTTAAAAATCCAGATGACTGAAATGGTTTAGGTTATACATAAGTAGTTCCACTCTACAAAGCTATGGCTATGAATTGGTATTTATAACTTAAGAAACATACTGTAGGGGCACCTGGGTGGTTCAGTCAGTTAAGTGTCTAGCTCTTGATTTCAGCTCACGTCATGATCTCACGGTTCACGAGGTTGAGACCCATGTCGACAGGGCTCTGGGCTGTCAGCTTGGGATTCTCTCTTTCCCTCTCTCTCTGCCCCTCCTCTGCTCATTCTCTCTTGCTCTCTCAAAATAAATAAATAAACATTTAAAAAAATAATTTAAAGAAGCATGCTCTAAAATTGAGAACCGATAAGAGTATGCAAGTTTTGTTTGTATCTAACAATCAGGCTTTCTGACAAGAACCTGTAAAATTGAGAATTATGCCAAATTTAGGAAAGAATACTGAGACTGTAACTATACCAAAGTTATGCCAGAGTCATTAATATCATTACTGGGATTTATTTTTTCTTTATTTTAAAAGTTTTACAATTTGAACTGGAAATCTAACTTACAATTATTAGGGAAAGGTTTTGCCAGCTTCTTCACTGGGATGTAAGCTCGGTGGAGGCAGGAACATTTTCTGTTTGATTTATTGATGATTCCCTAGTACACAATAGCACTTGGCCTACCATAAGGGTTCAGAAGTATTTTTTGAATTAATGAATTAAAAAGCTAAATGTTACAAAGTAACTTCAGAGAATCAAAAGAGCTCTCTGAGAAACGGTTTAAAGCAAGAGAAATCAGGGTTTTTTTAAAATTTTTTAATGTTTTTAATTTATTTCTGAGAGAGAGAGAGCGCGCACGAGCAGGGGACAGAGAGAGAGGGAGACACAGAATCTGAAACAGGCTCCCGGCTCTGAGCTAGCTGTCAGAACAGAGCCTGATGCAGGGCTCGAACCCACAAATCGTGAGATCATGACCTGAGCCAAAGTCGGACGCTTAACCGACTGAGGCACCCAGGTGCCCCAAGAAATCAGTTTTGCCTAGAGTGGGAAACCACTAATCAAACTGTGCCTGGCAATTTGCTCTTGGAAAATAGACTGATAAGCTTTAAAAATATATGTGTTGTCTCTAAGATAGAGAGCGCCATTTCTGACTCTTTTATACCTAGCACCCAGAAGCAGAAAATGTTAGAGCTCAGATAACAGAATTTAAACAATTTATAGAATCACTGTGTGTTGATTGTTTTCTAATTATATACTACTGTTATATATCCACAACAATTATCTACTATAATATATATCTATTGTTGAAAAGATAAAAATCCAGGAAAAATTATTCGAGTTAATCATTATAATTTAGGTAAATTTTGACTCAGGTAAGAGGGCAAGATAAAGTTGATTTGATCCATCATTATTAAATCTCTCTTGTTAAAATAGGAAACCTTTTTATTGAAGTATCTTTTTATCTTTGAACATTTAACCTTTACCTTTATAGAATAGCAAGTTTTAAAAACAACTGCCCTTTGGGTGGCTTAGTCGGTTAAGCATCCGACTTTCGCTTAGGTCATGATCTCCCGGTTCGTGGGTTCGAGCCCCGCGTCGGGCTCTGTGCTGACTGCCAGCTCAGAGCCTGGAGCCTGTTTCAGTCTGTGACTCCCTCTCTCTCTGACCCTCCCCTGCTCACGCTGTCTCTCTCTCTCTCTCTCCTAGAAATAAATAAAAAACATTAAAAAAAAAAAACAAAAACAATAAAAAAAATTAAAAAAAAATAAAAACAACTGCCCTTCAACGATTGAGTAGGCTCTATCTGGTATCTTATGTTTTAGGTTCTCTATCTTTATATTTATCCAAAGCCTTCCTTACAATCCTATAAGCTCATTTATCCTGATTCTTCTGCAGACAATCATAAAAATGAGAAAAGACTCTTTAGTGGAGCCAAAAGATTAAAGTAATCATAGACTGGCCTTCCACAGCTATAATGATTTTTACTCCTACTTTTATAAGTGAAAATAAATACTACACAGGAAAATTGTAAAAGTTTTAAAAGAATTATTTTTTGACCATAGATGAAAAGGCTGACTTTCAAACAGTACTTGCTTTAAGTTAAACAAAGGCACAAACAAAGAAACCACATTGATCCTTTACCCTGGAACCAGCGAAGGCAGTAGGAATCTGCCAGAGCACTCCCAGGTAGAGACAGCTGACAACTGAATTAAGGGAGCGGCAGGTGGGGCATAAAAGGAAGGGGAGAAGATTTCATAGGTTGAGCTGACAGCCTAGACATTCACTGGAGAGAAGGGGGTGGTGTTGGTAATATTAATAAACTGATAAGAAATACAGAAAGCACAGTTGGAGCAAGAGAAGGTAATGAGTTTACTTTCTAATGTAGTGAGGATACAGACAACTGAAAATTCAGCTGTAGTGATCAGGAAAGGGACTGGAGATACACATCTGGGAGTCGGCAATGTATGGGCGGGGTGGACTGCGTGAAACTATTGGCAGGGAACACAAAAACAAGGTACAATACTGCAGGAAAACCTCAAATCAAGAAGATGATCAAAGAAAAAGAAATCAGGGGAGAGGGTAAGACGGCGGAGAAGTAGGGAGCTCCGTACATCTCACTCACCCCCATGTATCACACGGAGAAGGCCTGAAGCCATAGGATCCGTTACAGAATCCAGGAGTTTGGGAGGAAAAGGAGACAGAGTCTGCTGAGAAAACCTTCTAGCGTGAGTGCAAACTGGGGAAGATAAAATTGGGGCGGGACTGGAGACACGGTGGGGAGGGGGGATCCCCCTCTGCGGGGAGCTAAAGTGAGTCTAGGGGGGAAAGAGAGTGGCCGAAACTGCTCAAGACACTGTCCCTGTCACTGGAGAAGAGAAAAACCTCCTCTCGGGACACAGAGGGATCCAGTTTCCTGCTCTCCAGCTGACTCTAGGCTGGACGTACTTGTCCCAGGAGACCCCCGGGAAAACTGCTCCCTGCTCACCAGCTCAACCTGGAGGGGACGGTGGTGGCTGCACCTTTTTGCTTCTGGCTCAGCTGGATCCCCACGGGA
Source organism: Proteles cristata cristata (assembly GCA_017311185.1). Classification (NCBI taxonomy): domain Eukaryota; kingdom Metazoa; phylum Chordata; class Mammalia; order Carnivora; family Hyaenidae; genus Proteles; species Proteles cristata. The sequence continues at coordinate 638,184 of JAESUZ010003530.1, read as the reverse complement.
AAGGCCAGAGGCTTGAAACTGCTCTGAGGATTTGCCCACGAGTTTATATTTCGGGCAATGGGACACAGAGGGACCCGGTTTCCTGCTGTCCAGCTGACCATAGGCGGGACGCACTGGTCCCAGGCGACCCCGGGTGAAACTGCTCCTCGCTCGCCAGCCCGACCTGGAGGAGACGGGAGCAGTGGCTTCTGGCTCGATCCCCAGGGGGAAGGCGAGAGGCTTGAAACTGCTCTGAGGGGCTCGCCTGCAAGTTTATATTTCGGGCAATTTCAATGGGGCGCACGGACTGAGATCTGGAAAGGAGGCCTGGCCTGGGATAGAGCACGGCCCACCTTGGCTACGCCCCTGGCACAGGGAAATCACACTCAAAAGAGTGAGTTGCAACGCTTGGTTCAAGAAGGGACTGGGGCACTGACACTCTTCTCCCCACAACCGCCAAGGCAGGACTCCTGTGGGAGGCACTGGGCCAAACCACACCCATCCCCGCTAGAGAGCTGCCCTCTCCTTTTTTTCTCTTTCTTCTTCTTTTTTTTTTTTTTTAACCAGAGCCACGGCAAGACCAACATGGATGCACTGCCCTGATTAACTCTGGTCACTGGCTTGCTTAAACAGTCACATTTAATCCATTCTCTAGATGTAAATTCTACACCTACCTACCTTTTCATCTCTTTCTCTCTGGAGTAATCAGACAATATAGTTTTCCTGGATAAGACCATCGTCATTTCTTTCACCGCTTAAACCATATTTCACTCTTTCGCTCTTTGAAAAAAGCCTCTTATTCCTTCTGCCTGCTCATTTCATTTCCAATTTCGCTTCATCCCCGCCCTGTCATTTCTCTCTTTCTCTATGCTCTTCCACCAGCACTGCATACACCCGGCTGTTTATTTGTAGCTGTGAAATCTGGTTACGTGCTTTAGACTGTTCTTTGTCTATTGGGTTTTTTTTTCATTTCCTTTTCTTCTTTTTTTCTTTTTTATGTATTTTTATTTCTTAGTATTCGCCTTCCCTCCTTCCTCTTTTCTCTTTTTCGTTTTCCCTTTCAGCTTGCGTGTTTGTTGGATTTTTCTTTGTTCCCTGAGTGTTTGTCTGTTTTCTTTGCCAGGGCTACCTCAAGAAACAAGCCAAAGTACACATGGTGGAGAGTCCCAAATACCATTACGAGTAGGAAAATAAAATAACCAAGGTCTCAGCAAGAGAGACCAAGAGATACCATTCAAAGAACACCTTCTCAATGCACAGACCCTGCACAGACCCTGGACAGTCAAAGAGCCTTCTTTGGTACAGCAGTGCCCACAGGTGCAGAGAGCATAACAAGCTTTTAAAACTAACAAGAAATAGAAAGCTCACCAAAATGACGAAACGAAAGAGCTCTCTTCTCCAAAGAAATCCAGGAAGAATTGACAGCTAAAGAACTGCTCAAAACAGATATAAGCAAAATAACTGAACAAGAATTTAGAACAATAGTCATAAAATTAATCGCTGGGCTTGAAAAAGGCATGAAAGACACCAGAGAAACTATTGCTACAAAGACTATGGAGCTTAAAAATAGTTGTGATGAATTAAAAAATGCTATAAATAAGATGCAAAATAAAATGAAGGCGTCCAATGCACGGATTGAAGAGGCAGAAAAGTGAATAAGTGATTTAGAAGACACAATTATAGAAACAGAGGAAGCTGAGAAAAAGCGAGATAAACTGATGCAAGAACACGAAAGGAGAGTTCGAGAGTGCAGCAATACAATCAAATAATATCGGTATCATAGGAATTCCAGAAGAGGAAGAGAGGGAAAGGCGCTGAAGGAGTCCTTGAACAAATTATAGCAGAGAACTTCCCCGACCTGGGGAAGGAAACAGATATTGAAATCCAAGAGGTACAGAGAACTCCCCTCAGACGTAACTTGAATCGATCTTCTGCAAAACATATCATAGTGAAACTGGCAAAATATAAGGACAAAGAGAGAATTCTGAAAGCAGCTAAGGAGAAAAGTGCCCTAACATACAAAGGGAAACCTATCAGAGTGGTGACAGGCCTATCTACTGAAACTTGGCAGGCCAGAAAGGAATGGCAGGGATCTTCAATGTGATGAACAGAAAAAATATGCAGCCAAGAATCCTCTATCCAGCAAGCTTGTCATTCAGAATAGAAAGAGAGATAAAAGACTTTCCAAATAAACAAAAATTGAAAGAATTCGTCACCACTAAACCACCCCTATAAGAAATCCTGAGGGGGACCCTCTGAGGGAAATGTTTAAGAAACTCAAGATACCAGAGACACCACCACAAGCATAAATCCCACAATGGACTCTAAACCCATATTTTTCAATAATAACACTGAATGTAAAAGGACTAAATGCCCCAATCAAAAGACATAGGGTAGCAGAATTGATAAAAATAAAAACAAAAGCCATCTATATGCTGTCTAAAAGAAACTCATTTTAGACTGGAGGACACCTTGAGATTGAAAGTAAGGGGATGGAGAAATATCTATCATGGTACCGAAGTCAAAAAAAAGCTGGAGTAGCTATACTTATATCAGACAAACTGGACTTTAAAGTAAAGACAGTAACAAGGGATGAAGAAGTGCATTATAATATAATTACAGGGTATATCCAACAGGAAGAGCTAACAATTATAAATGTCTATGCACCAAATATGGAAGCACCTAAATACATAAAACAATTAATCACAAACAGAAACACTCTTATCGATAAGAACGTGCTAATAGCAGGGGACTTTAATACTCCACTTACAGCAATGGATAGATCAACTAAACAGAAAATCAATAAAGACACAAAGGACTTAAATGACACATTGGACCAGATGGATTTGACAGATACATTTAGAACTCTACACTCTGAGGCTATGGAATTCACTTTCTTCTCAAGTGCGCATGGCACATTCTCCAAGATAGATCACATACTGAGACATAAAGCAGCCCTCAATAAATATAAAAGAATTGAGATCATAACATGAACACTTTCAGATCACAATGCTATAAAACTCGAAATCAATCACAGGAAGAAGTCTGGAAAACCCCCCAAAACATGGAGGCTTTTAAAGAACACCCTACTAAAGAACGAATGGGCCAATCAGGCAATTAGAGAAGAAATTTAAAAATACATGGAAACAAATGAAAATGAAACTACAACAATCCAAACTCTATGGGATACAGCGAAGGCAGTCCTAAGAGGAAAGTACATTGCACTCCAGGCCTATTTCAAGAAATTAGAAAAAGCGCAAGTGCAAAATCTAACAGCGCACCTAAAGCAACTAGAGGGAGAGCAACAAGAGGACCCCAAACCCAGTAGAAGAAGAGAAAGAATAAAAACCAGGGCAGAAATAAACAATATAGAAACCAAAGAAACAGTTGAACAAATCAATGTAACCAAGAGTTGGTTTTTTGAAAAAATAAACAAAATTGACAAAACAAAAAATAAACAAAAAAACCTCTAGCCAGGCTTCTCAAAAAGAAAAGAGAGAGCACTCATACAGACAAAATCATGAATGAAAATGGACTGATTAAACCAATCCTTCAGAAATACAAGCAATTATCAGGGAATACTATTAAAAACTATATGCCAACAAATTGGACAACTTAGAAGAAATGGACAAATTGCTAAACACACAGTCACTACCAAAATTCACACGGGAAGAGAAAGAAAACCTGAATAGACCCATAACTAGTGAGAAAATCGAATCAGTTATCAAAAATCTCCCAACAAATAAGAGCCCTGAGCCAGATGGCTTCCCTGGGGAATTCTACCAGACATTTAAAACAGAATTAACACCCATTCTTCTCAAACTATTCCAAAAAATAGAAATCGAAGGAAAACTTCCATATTCATTTCATGAAGCCAGCATCACTTTGATTCCCAAGCCAGACAGAGACCCAGCAAAAAAAAGAGAACTACAGGCCAATATCCTTGATGAATACGGATGCAAAAATCCTCAACAAATCAAATTCAACAGCACATAAAAAGAATTATCCACCAGGATCCAGTGGGATTAATTCCTGGGTTACAGGACTGGTTCAATATTTGCAAATCAATCAATGTGATAAATCACATCAACAAAAGAAAAGATAGAAATCATATAATCCTGTCAACAGATGAAGGAAAAGCATTTGACAAAACACAGCATCCCTTCTTAATAAAGATCCTGGAGAAAGTCGAGATAGAAGGAACTTACTTAAACATCATAAAAGCCATCTATGAGAAGCCCTCAGCTAACATCATCCTCAACGAGGAAAAACTGAGAGCTTTCCCCCTGAGATCAGGAACACGACAGGGATGTCCACTCTCACCACTGTTGTTTAACATAGTGCTGGAGGTCCTAGCCTCAGCAATCAGACAACAAAAGGAAATAAAAGGCATCAGAACTGGCAAAGAAGAAGTCAAACTTTCACTTTTTGCAGACGACATGATAGTCTACATAAAAAACCCGACAGACTCCACCAGAAGCCTACTAGAACTGATCCAAGAATTCAGCCAAGTTGCAGGGTACAAAATCAACATACAGAAATTGGTTTCATTTTTATACACCAACAATGAAGCAACAGAAAGAGAAATGAAGAAACTGATCCCATTCACAATTGCACAAAAAACATAAAATATCTAGGAATAAACTTAACCAAAGAAATAAGAGATCTGTATGATGAATACTATAGAAAACTTATGAAGGAAATTGAAGAAGACACAAAGAAATGGAAAAATATTCCATGCTCATGGATTGGAAGAATAAATATAATTAAAATGTCGTTACTACCCAAAGCAATCTACACATTCAATGCAATCCCAATCAAAATTGCACCAGCATATTTCTCAAAATAGAACAAACTAACCTAAAATTTGTATGGAACCATAAAAGACCCCGAATAGCCAAAGTAATACTGAAGAGGAAAACCAAAACAGGAGGCATCACCCTCCCAGACTTTAGTCTCTACTACAAAGCTGTCATCATCAAGACAGTATGGTATTGGCACAAAAACAGACACATTGACCAATGGAATAGAATTGAGAACTCAGAATTGGACCCAAAAGTGTACAGCCAACTAATCTTTGACAAAGCAGGAAAGAGTATACAATGGAAAAAAGACAGCCTCTTAACAGACAATGCTGGGAGAACTGGACAGTAACATGCAGAAAAATGAAACTAGATCATTTTCTCATGCCATACACAAAAATAAACTCAAAATGGATAAAGAACCTGAACGTGAGACAGGAAACCATCAAAGCCCTAGAGGAGACAGCAGGAAACAACTTCCTTGACCTCAACCACAACAATTTCTTACTTGACACATCCCCAAAAGCAAGGGAATCAAGAGCAAAAATGAACTATTGGGACCTCATCAAGATTAAAAGCTTCTGTACAGCAAAGGAAACAACCCACAAAACTAATAGCAACCAACAGAATGGGAAAAGATAGTTGCAAATGACATATCAGATAAAGGGCTAGTATCCAAAATCTATAAGGAACTCTCCAAACTCCACACCCGAAAAACAAACAATCCAGTGAAGAAATGGGCAGAAGATATGAACAGACACTTCTCCAAAGAGGACATCCAGATGGCCAACAGACATATGAAACGATGCTCAGCATCCCTCCTCATCAGGGAAATACAAATCAAAAACCACACTGAGATATCACCTCACACCAGTCAGAGTGGCTAAAATGAGCAAATCAGAGAACTCTAGATGCTGGCGAGGATGTGGAGAAACGGGCACCCTCCTACACTGTTGGTGGGAATGTAAACTGGTGCAGCCCCTCTGGAAAACAGTGTGGAGGTTCCTCAAAAAATTAACACTAGAACTCCCCTAGGACCCAGCAATAGCACTGCTAGGAATTTACCCAAGGGATATTGGAGTGCTGATGCATAGGGGACACATGTACCCCAATGTTCATAGCAGCACTCTCAACAACAGCCAAAACATGGAAAGAGCCTAAGTGTCCATCAACGGACGAATGGATCAAGAAGATGTGGTTTATCTATACCATGTAATACTACATGGCAATGAGAAAGAATGAAATCTGGCCATGTGTAGCAACATGGATGGACCTTGAGAGTGTTATGCTGAGCGAAATAAGTCAGGCAGAGAAAGACAGCTACCATATGTTTGCACATATAGGAGAATTAGGAGGAACTTAGCAGAGGACCGTGGGGGAGAAGAAGGGGGAAAATAGTGGGGGAGAGGGAGGGAGGCAAACCATGCGAGACTCTTGAATGCTGAGAACAAACTGAGGGGAAGTGGGGTGATGGACATGGAGGAGGGCACTTGTGGGGATGAGCACTGGGTGTTATATGGAAACCAACTTGACAATAAACTATAAAAAAAAAAAAAGAAAGAAAAAGAAACCAAAAAAATAGACTAAGAGGACGCCATGAAAGAGGTAGAAAGGGTCAACACAACGGTGCGGGGTCTCAAAGTCAAGAGTAATAAAACTTTACGTAAAGAATGGTCAGTGAAGAGTCTATCAAAGGTGAGGCTTTGGGAACTTTGCTTTTAATAAGTCCTTAACCTAGAGTTGCTTTAACAGTTGATAGAGTGATAGAGTATCGGAAGTAGAATATAGCTGGCGATGACTCTCTAGCATTCTGTAAGAATGGTAATGCACTCCACCTAGCACTCTTGAGATCAAATTCTCTGGGCAATGAAAACACCATAAACTAGGTGAAAATACCATGTTATCATAGTTTGATCCCATGAATTGCTACTTTTCCATATCCTAATTTTCCATCTCTCAAATCCTGAGAAATTTTCAAGTGACCACTCCTAGTACTTAGTTTCAACTAATCCATCAGCCAATTCTGTCATCTCTCTCTGAAAATTAGTTCTGGACTCCAACTATGTTTCTCTATATCCACTGCTACCACCCTGATCCAAGCCAGCATCACCTCTAGCCTGCTTTATTGCAACAGACTTTTAAGTTGTCTCTGCTTTAGTCTTTGGCCCTTTATAGCTCTGTCTCAATACAACAGTCAAAATAATCTGTTGAAAGTATCTATCATATCACAGCACTCCTGTTTAAAGCCTTCCAATGGCTTCCTGTTTCCCACAATTGGTAAAGTCCTTACAAAGGCCCACAAGGTGATCTCATGCCCCATTACTTTCCCTTTTCCCACTTGATCCCAGCCCTGTTGGCCTCTCTCTTCAACACAGGGTTTTTCTCAGACTTTGCATATATCAGAATTGCTGGTTATAATACAGATTGCTGAGCCACACCCCAGAGTTTCTGATTCAGTAGCTTCTAGGTGGGGCCGAGATTTTGCATTTCTGACAAGATGTTAACCATACTTTGAGAACCATTGATCTAACATATGGACAGTCCTGCCTCTGGCCTTTCACACTGAGTAGGCCATGCCTATCTCAAATAACCTCAAAAAATAAAAATACATCTGTGTTGCTTCCAGTTTAGAGCCATTATTAATAAAGTTGCTATTAACATTTTTTGAGCAAAAAAATCAAAACAAAAAATAAAAGTAAACACATTAGTAGATAGAAAAGTAGTAACTCATGGCTTCAAGCTAGTATAACATGGTATATTCATCTAGTTTATGGTATTTTTATTACTTAGAAAACTAGGTAATTTCTTCAATTTGTGACTTAAATATCTTATAATCAGTGACAAAATTCTTGATCTATGGAAGACATCAACTGCACCCCTACCTCCCCAAAGAAAGGCACAGCTAGCTCACTGGTGAAACATTGGTTGATAACCCCTCCCATGGGCTTTGCTTCTAATTAGCTCTGGAGTTCCACTCTCTTAGATATGAACAAATAAATGTAACCAGACTTTAGATTTCAGTATCTAGCATAAAATATAAATACCACAACAAAAAGACACTAAAGTTCAAATTAAAAGATTAAGATTAAATTAAATTAATTAAAAAATTGAGATTAAAAAGGCAGTGTTAATGGTAATATGTGAACAAATTACACAGAAATTAATTCACAGCACATTCCTTTTTAACCAGATTCCCTACAGCATGGCCTATTTCAAAATGGAGTGACATGTTTAATCTATTATTTGAATCTAAACAAATACTGGAGAATGCTCAAGAATGTTGCTTTTAGAAATATTTTCTTTGAGATAAGCTAGCCAAAATTTCAGTTTTCCAGGCTAAGCTATCAAGTTGCTTAAAAGCTTGTGTTCCTAACTATATTTATCAGAACAAAGTTCATTTTCCAACAAAATGAAACTAGAGCTACCTTTTAATTCTCATTCTAATGATTTTGTTTTCCTTTAACTGTTGCCAGTTCTGTTTTTCAAGACCTTTTTTATTCCCCTGTCCTGCCAAGAAGCCTCTTGGATTGAATTCTACCTTGCTGACCCACCAGTTCTTAAAATATAATGCAAATGTAAATCACTGGGAAAAGATGGCAGACGAACACATGTATATAATTTCACTAACTCTTAAAACATTGGTAAGACTACATAAAAGTTGTTTTTAAGACTCATATACTAAGTGTGAAAATTAATATTCAGCTAACACCAAGGCACCCCCCACCCATTTTTTTGGTTAGCATTTTGCCTTCTGCTACAGGATGTTCCAAGGTCACCTTACACTTTTATGTTACAATCCAAAGAGGTTTCATTTCTATTATTCTCCAGTTCCTTTAATATTCAATACTTACAATGATGACATGCAAAATTATAGACTAAAGTGAAAATACCCAAATAATTCTACCAAGGTCTGGCTACACTTTAGTGACTAGCTGATACCCCTAGATGTTTCTAGCTCATCAACTGATTACAAAAATAAGTAACAGGACTGTATCTTTAATATTCTTAAAAAATAACATGGGCGCCTGGGTGGTTCAGTCAGTTAACAATCCAACTCTTAAATTCAGCTCAGGTCATGATGTCAGAGTCATGGGAAGGAGCCCCACATCAGACTCCATGCCCAGCGTGGCTTAAGATTCTCTCTCACTCTCTCTGCCTCTCCCCAACTTGCACACGCATGTTTTCTCTCTCTCTCTCTCTTTCTCTCTCAAATTAAAAAATTAAAAGAAATAATAAATACCAAAGTTTTAAAATATTAAGTACCAAAAAATATCGTATATTGGTGCTAAGACCAAGACCTCAGGAAAGCATCCTTACAATGCAGAGGAGACGATTATGTGTTTGTTACTGAGGTTATTTATTTGTTTTATAAACTCTTGACTCAGTTATCCTGTGCAAGTAGAAGGGAATGTTCTAGAATGTAAGTTATTCCATTATATAATAGCTCTGTGTCTTCAGGAAGGTCACTTAGCTATTCTAAGCCTCAGTTCTTCCTCTAAAAACAGGAATAATAGTGCTTATCTCATAGGGTTGCTATAAGATACTCATGTAGGCAGTCCTGGCACATTATGAGAGCACACTAATACCCAATATTTCACTACGGTCCTGGGCAGAGTTTAGCTACATTACCTTTCATATATAACGGGGAGCTTAGAAGGTTCATAGGGCATACAAAGCATTTTCTCTTAACTGAGCAAGTCAATAATGTTAATAAAACATTATTTAATGCCATGCATTTAGCTCCTTTCCAAGCGTCTGCTTTACTCAGGAAGCCTTAGGGAACTTAAAGTTGCGGGCGGGGGAGGGGCAGCATCGGGATGAGGGAAGGAGAGGAGAGAGCACTCCCATCACCAACGCAGCTGTTCAGCTTTAGACATGCAAAATTTTCCCCTAGTTCATAGATGGATTCATTTGCTATAGCATCTTTAAAAAAAAAACAAAAAAAACCCCAACTTCATAAACTAAAGGTTCTGCAATTAGTAATACCCTCTGAAGGTTTAGTTAATTTTGGACTAACATTAAATGGGTAGATGGTTCATTGAAGTGAACCACACTATGTGATTTTAATCAACATAATTTGGTAGCACAATGGTGAACCCCAACAAATGTCACAGTGAGAAAACAATGGCCTTTTAGGCTTCTAAAAATAACTCAGAACCCTGTTAGTGGCAATATTTTTTTAAAATATTTAACTTTTCTGGATGAGGATTTAGCATATGAAGATAAGGCTTTGAAAGAATGAGTTTTTTTTTTCTGAACAGTTTAATTACAATCCTAAAATCTGTCCCAAAGAAATAAAAGAATGCAAAACTGTCTGTACAAAATTATTCATTATAACATTGTTTATAATAACAAAACATCAGAAGGAGCCTATATATCCAATAATAGATGACAGACTAAACTACAAGAGAGCTATGTAACAGAAAAGTACACAGCCAATAAAAATAATATAGGTCTATATTTGTCGATGTAGAAAGATGATCAGGGTATATCTTCAAATGGATATCACAGATTTTAAGAGACAATATATATATTATTACCATTCTTTTTTTTTTTTTTTTTTTCTAGGAGAGAGAGAGAGACAGCGTGAGCAGGGGAGGGTCAGAGAGAGAGGGAGTCACAGACTGAAACAGGCTCCAGGCTCTGAGCTGGCAGTCAGCACAGAGCCCGACGGGGCTCGAACCCACGAACCGCGAGATCATGACCTAAGCGAAAGTCAGACGCTTAACCGACTAAGCCACCCAGGCACCCCTATTACCGTTCTTTTTTAGAATATACAGTATGTATCTACTCTGATATACCTAACTATGTATAAGTATAGATTCAAGTACAGAAGGATCTATACCAAAATATTAAGATATTACTATCTCTAGGTAGTTTTAAATTTTCTTCTTTATAATCTTTCCCTTTTCTTCAGTTTTTACAAGCCTGTATTACTTTTATAATCTCAAAAGGTATAAATACCAATCAACCAACCTTTGAAATATAACGAATCTCAATACCTGATTTGTCCCATGTCTTAAGCGCTGACGATAAATGCCAGAATGCCCTGGAGTAAAATGAGGCAAGTATACTACTTCTCAGGATAAATGAGAGCCTATTATTTGCAAATTAGCCAACCCAGAGAACATTCAGGGTATGCTATAAGGCATTACCACTTATCATATCCCTGAGATCCAGAACTTTATCAGATAGAGGGAAAAAAAAATTCCTGGTACAAATTCTCCTTCACAGAAAGAAACAGCATAGGTAATATATATACTTAGTAGTAGGAAAAAACTTACTGCAGTGGATAATCTGGATGCCAATGTCATTTCCAAGTTCCCTTTGAGACCAAGAAGTGCAGGAACTAAAATGAAAACTTCTGTCACCTTTTTGAACACCTCCCAGTGCTGTAAGAAAAAAAACATAACAATTTTCTGACACTCGTTCAAAAACACTTTTAAAAAGGACATTTCTAAAAATCTCAGCCATCTTTTCCAATGTTGCACCCACATTTTGAACAACACAAGTCATTTAGTCAGTAAACATTTAGCCTAACCCAATTCTCCAGAGCTCTGGAGCCTTGAGTTGCTTTAGAAGATTCATTTACATTGGGAGCGATAGCTGATGCGATCGTTACATCCCCAAATACCTCTAGCTTGTTACACAAGTGTGATGCCCTTAAATTTTACTTTATCCATTAATGAAGATAAGAGTCAGTGTAGCTAGCAAAGAGCATAGACTCAAGAACCAGAACATCTGGATTTGAATCTTGGTTCCACACTAATTACAACTCCACAGGAAGATTACAGTAATATATTATCCAGTTTCACAGATGAAGAAATAAAGATTCAGAAAAGTTCAATTATTTTCCCAAGGCCAGAAGACAAGACCAACAATGGACATCAAGAATTCTGAGTCATTCCATGTTGTGGTACCCATTATAGGGTATGAGGCAAGAGGCTGCAGAGCACAGGATCATTTAAAAAGCACTAAGTTGGAAATTAGAAAATTTGTGGTTCTAGGGATGGATCTGCCATAATCTAGCCACACAATCTTGGATGAGTCATGTGTCTTCTGGATTTCAATGTCTACTCTGCCCTGTCTAGCCCTTGCGGAAATAGCATGATAGTGAAAGTAACATATTGAAGTGGTTTATAAAGTGAAAAAAAACCCCACACAAATCCCTTAAGAGCTCAATCTGCTATTTTACTAACATTATTAAGAGGTGATTGTTGCATCAAGGGACTTTATGGACTAACATATTGATGTATGCACCCCCAAAAATCAAGAACACAATCCTGTCATTAATACCAAGACAGGACAGGTGAGAGAAGTAAAACTTAAATCCACCAGATAAATGAAAGAAAAATCCAGTTTGTCCCCAAAGTTACCCTAGAGTTTGTTCCAAATAGGTGTAGAACTAGGGCCTTAATTAAGAGTTGAGGAAATGTTTACCAGATCAGTCTTTGGTAAAATCCTGGTTCAAAGGAAATGCAAGGGAATCCCTCCAGGGTTCAAGCCAGTTAAGGATGAGCCTAAAAAAAGCTCTGAGGGCCCAGCTGCATCCCAGATTTCTTAACCTGCCAAAAACTTCACAATCTTGTCCATGTTTTACAGTGGATTAAGAATTATGCTGTGCTACATCCCCAAAAGCAAGGGAATCAAGAGCAAAAATAAACTGTTGGGACCTCCTCAAGATTAAAAGCTTCTGCACAGCCAAGGAAACAACCCAGAAAATTAATAGGCAACCAACCGAATGGGAAAAGATAGTTGCAAATGACATATCAGATAAAGGGTTGATATCCAGAATCTACAAGGAACTCACCAAACTCCATGCCCGAAAAACAAACAACCCAGTGAAGAAATGGGCAGAAGATATGAACAGACACTTCTCCAGAGAGGACATCCAGATGGCCAACAGACACATGAAACGATGCTCAGCATCCCTCCTCATCAGGGAAATACAAATCAAAACCACACTGAGATACCACCTCACGCCAGTCAGAGTGGCTAAAATGAGCAAATCAGAGAACTCTAGATGCTGGCGAGATGTGGAGAAATGGGCACCCTCCTACACTGTTGGTGGGAATGTAAACTGGTACAGCCCCTCTGGAAAACAGTGTGGAGGTTCCTCAGGAAACTAACAATAGAACTCCCCTAGGACCCAGCAATAGCACTGCTAGGAATTTACCCAAGGGATACAGAAATGCTGATGCATAGGAGCACATGTACCCCAATGTTCATAGCAGCACTCTCCACAATAGCTAAAACCTGGAAAGAGCCTAAGTGTCCATCAACAGATGAATGGATCAAGAAGATGTGGTTTATCTATACCATGGAATACTACATGGCAATGAGAAACAATGAAATCTGGCCATGTGTAGCAACATGGATGGACCTTGAGGGTGTTATGCTGAGCCAAATAAGTCAGGCAGAGAAAGACAAATATCATATGTGTGCACGTATAGGAGGATTAGGAGGAACTTAACAGAGGACCAAGGTGGAGAAGAAGGGCGGAAATGGTGGGGGAAAGGGGGAGAGGCAAACCATGAGAGACTCTTGAATGCTGACAAAAACTGAGGACTGATGGATGTGGGGGGGAGGAGGGGTGGGCATGGAGGAGGACACTTGTGGGGATGAGCACTGGGTGTTATGTGGAAACTAATTTGACAATAAACTATTTGAAAAAAAAAAAAGAATTATGCTGGGGTGCCTGTGGCTTAGTCGGTTAGCGTCCGACTTTCGCTTGGGTCATGATCTCGCGGTTCGTGGGTTCGAGCCCCGCGTCGGGCTCTGTGCTGACTGCCAGCTCGGAGCCTGGAGCCTGTTTCAGTCTGTGACTCCCTCTCTCTCTGACCCTCCCCTGCTCACGCTGTCTCTCTCTCTCTGTCTCCTAGAAATAAATATTTAAAAAAAAAAAAAAAGAAGAATTATGCTGTGCTAGTGGGATATGCCTCCTTCCAAGGTGATAGTGATAATGACAATGATGATGAATAACAACAGGTAATAACACTAGCAAAATATTAACAGTATTCAACATTCATAGATGGCTTATGTGCCAGGTACTGTTCCTTAGCCTTACTCATTTAAGACATAACAAACCTGTGCGATAGGTACATTCTTAACAAATCAGACAATTCAGGAATACATTTTACCTAGGTCATAATTTTAAGACACCTACCTATATGACTTAATTTTAGAAACACCAGAATACTATCCGAATATCTCTATCAGTCTAGCTCCTACATGTCATCACAATGAATCTATTGGGATGTACTTCTTTTGGTTATTCTCACCCTTTCCAAGTTCAATTCAAATCAAATACTCCCATGAGAAATACTATAAAGGCACTAACACCTTAGCATTGATATAATAAAAATGGTCAATGATTGATTTCCTATCTCATGCCAAATAAGTTCTACATTCTTTTCCCTACACATGCAGAGGCATGCTTCTGGAAGTTTCCAAATATTCTCAGTTTTCATGATACCCCAGGCCAAAAGAAATACCCAACAGCCTATTTATTAAGAAATTGGTCCAAACAACTTAGCAAATATTTATTTCCTAACAATTTAGTAGCCATTTGTAGTAATAACAGAAAAACATTGAAAAAAATATTATTTTATATCATATCACCATAATTACTTATTAATAGGGTGTGTGTACTTGTGGGTCACTGCACAACTTCTCAAGCCTTTGAATTGGAAACTGCCACCTTCATTTCTTGTTCAGTATTGGTTTTTGTGTGACACTTGCTTTTTTTCACAGCACCCCTGAAAATCTAGTCATCAAGAGAAATGTTGTGTGATGTAATGTTGAAATAATGAACCACCTTGAGTCTGTAGAGTGTCCAAGAGATGCCACCGTGTTTCCTCCAGAATTTTCTAAAACTCCCACAGCAACACTGGAGTGTCCAGAGAAAGCATTTGGGATATATGAGGTTAGTGAGAAGTAGTGCAGTACTTAATCAAAGGGAAGGGCTTCAGGGTCAGATACCTGAGGGGAAATTCTGAGTCTACTACTTGTACTATGTGACTTGGACAAAATTATGCTTTACTTTCTTCATCTAAAACAGGACATAATTGAACCTACCTCATCTGGTTGTGCTTAGGACTGTACCTGTACATAGTAATGGATAGAAATATTGAAGGTTTATTAGCTATATAACACCAAGATATATTATTACCAGTTAATTTCCTGGCAGGCGGTAATGAGGAAAAAAAAAAAAAAAAAGTCCAGAAAGGGGATGCTGAGGCGACTAGTGCAAAAAAAATAAATTTCACCTACTTAAAAAATTTTGCCATGATAAAAACATGTCCTCTGAGGCTATGTTTATTATTATGAATCCCTAAACTTCTCCACAAGAACTTGCCCTAAAGGAAATCAACTTCTGAGCTCACCTAATTTTGGACTTCTGTCAATATCCAGAACCTTGGTGAAGTACTCACACATTGAATGCAATGTCAGAGTGCTTGTACATATTCATTAGATTCAAAACCTAAAAATCTTTTAATAGCGAAGAGGAAAAACAAAAATGAAACTTTAAAAAAATAATAATAATTAAATAAGTTCAGGAACAGATCCATAGACTCCTAACTTTAAAATAAACAGCAAGGGGCGCCTGGATGGCTCAGTCAGCTGGGCATCCGACTTTGACTCGTCATGATCTTGAAGCTCGTGAGTTTGAGCCCCGTGTTGGGCTCTGTGCTGACAGCTCAGAGCCTGGATCCTTCTTTGGATTTTGTGTCTCCCCCTCTCTCTGCCTTCCCTACTCAAACTCTCTCTCTCTCTCCTTCAAATATAAACAAACATCATTTAAAAATTTTTTCTTTAAATACAATAAACAGCAAAAGTTTAGGGGTTCCTGGGTGGTTCAGTCGGTTAAGCATCCAACTTCAGCTCAGGTTACAATCTTACCATTCCTGAGTTTGAGCCCTACATCAGGCTCTCTGTTGTCAGTGCAGAGCCTGCTTTGGATTCTCTCTCTCTCTCTGCCTTCCCTCTCTCTCTGCCCCTCCCACCCAAAAATAAATAAACATTAAAATAAAGAAATAAATAAAATATACAGCAAAAGTTTTAAAAAGTCTAATTGGGGGGTGCCTGGGTGGCTCAGTCGGTTAAGCGTCCGACTTTCGCTTAGATCATGATCTCGTGGTTCGTGGGTTCGAGCCCCGCGTCGGGCTCTGTGCTGACTGCCAGCTCAGAGCCTGGAGCCTGCCCTGTTTCAGAGTCTGTATCTCCTCTCTCTCTGACCCTCCCCTGCTCACGCTGTCTCTCTCTCTCTCTCTCTCCTAGAAATAAATAAAAATTTTCTTTAAAAAGTCTAATTGGTAAAAGAAGTTTATGCAATTTTATGAAACATATATACTCCAAATCTGGAGAAGTTTGTTTCTTATTTTGATTTAGTTTAAAAAAGTAAACCAATTCAAGGGCAACTGGGTGGCTCAGTTGGTTGAGTGTCCAACTTCAGCTCAGGTCATGAATCACGGTTAGTGAGTTCAAGCCCCATATCAGGCTCACTGCTATCAGTGCAGAGCCTGCTTCAAATCCTCTGTCCCCCTCCTCTCTGCTCCTCTCCCTCTCAAAAATTAAATAAAAACATAAAAAAATTTAAACCCATTCACTTTCAGACATACAACAAAATTGTCAATCTCATACATAATCAGATAAATGCAAATTAAAATGTGATAAATTTTCATCTGTGAGATTGGTAAAGATCAAAAACCTGGATAGTACTATAGTGGAAAGAGTAAAGGGAAGTAGGCACCCTATGACACATTTGGTGAGAATGTTAAGGTTTAACTTCTTTGGGGGAATTTGGCAACTTAAATATACATATATAAAATGCACATAATTTTCAACTGAAAACCTCTATGTCAAGGAATTTACCCTACAAATAAACATGAACATGAGTTTAAGTACATATAAATAATGACTTTACTTAGTTCATCACTGTTCATAATAGCAAAAAATTTGAGGCAATTTAAATCCCCTTCATTAGGTAACAGAAAAATAATAAAAAATGATACATCCTTGCAACAGAGCATCACACAGCTGGAGAAGAATTTGGTAAATATGTGTAAACCTATATAAGAGTTCCAAGATAAATTAAGAAAAGCAAGGTGAATAGAAGTATTGTTTGTGTCTCTAGCAAATACACACATGCACACGTGTGCGCACATGTGATGTCTACTGAAGGAGACACAGAACAAAAAGTAATGGTACTAAGGAAGGGAATAGGAGAGAGGCACATACAGGCAGGGACACGCTACTTTCTCCATTATATATTCTTTCATGCAGTTTAAGTATGCTTTCTCAGATACATATAATTTCATTAAACTTTTCATTTTGAAATAATTATACATTAACATGCAGTTATAAAAAAAAAATACAGAGAGATCTCACCCATGTATCCATTACCCGGTTTCCCCCAATGGTAACATTTTGCAAAACAGTAGTGAGCAATATCATAACCAGGATATTAACACTGATAACAGTCAAGATACCACAAGAATCCCTCCTACTGCCAGTTTATAGTCCCATCCACTGCTCACCACTCCCAGCACCTTCTTAATCCCTGGCAACCACTAATCTTTCTTCATTCTATAATTTTGTCATTTCAAGAATGTTATACAAATGAAGTAAGTATAACCTTTTGAGATTGGCTTTTTTCACTCAGCATAATGTTTCCAAGATTCATCTAGATCGCTGCATGCCACATGCAATAGTTTGTTCCTTATTGTTGAGGAGTGATATTCCATCACATGGATTTACCCAAGTTTATTTAACCATTCAGCTATTGGGATTGTATCCACTTCTTGGCTGTTATGAATAAAGCAGCTATAAATATTCAGGTACAGGATTTGTGTGAATACAAGTCTTCATTCTCTGAGATAAACGCCCAGGAATGCAATTGCTAGGTTATATGATGGTTAACATTATGTTTTAGTTAGTGTGTGTAGGGGTGTGTGTGTGTGCGTGTGTGTGTGCGCGCGCGCGCGTGTGTTTTAACTGTCAAGGTGTTTTCCAGAGTAGCTGTTCTATTTTAAATTACCATCAGCAATGCATGAGTGATACCACTTCTCTACATGCTCAACAGCACTTCGTATTTTTACTATTTTTATTATAGCCACTCTGATAGGTCTGATCTCTCATAGAGTTTTTCACTTGCATTTCCCTAATGGCTAAAGATGTCAGAACATTTCATGTTTGTTTGCCCTCTGTACACAGTCTTTGGTAAAATGTCTTTTGCCAGTTTTCTAATTTTTTTTTAACTGTTCATCTTTGAGAGTTCTTTACATACTGTTGTCTTTCGTCAGATATGTAGTTTGCAAGTATTTTCTTCCACTCTGCAAAGCTGCTTTTTATTCTTTTAACAAGGTCATTCAGGGGCACCTGGGTGGCTCAGTCAGTTAAGCATCTGACTCTTTATTTTGGCTAAGGTCATGATCTCATGGTTCATGAGTTGGAGCCCTGCATCAGGCTCTGTACTAATCTTGGGATTCTCTCTCTCTCTCTCTCTCTCTCTCTCTCTCTGCCTGTCCTGCATACATGCTCTCTCTCTCTCTCTCTCTCCAAAATAAATAAATTTAAAAAAATGTCACAGAGCAAAAATTTTATTTGATTTAGTTCAATTTATCCATTTCTTCTTTTATGGATCCTGCTTTGGGTGCTGAATCTAAGAAATCTTTGCCATTCAGGATGAAGAATTAGTGTTAATTCTGCTTAAGACATTTGATAGAATTTTCAGACAAAACTGTCTGGGTCTAAAGGTTTCTTTTTCAGCAGTTTTCTAAATTATACATTCAATTTCCTCGGTAGCTACAGAGCTGTTCAAATTAACTATTTCATTCTGGGTTCATTGTGGAAGTTCTCTTCTCCAAGGAAGCAGTCTACTTTGCGGAAGTTGTAAAACGTATGTGTGCAGAGTTGTTTGTAGTATTCCTTCATTATCGTTCTGATGTCTACAGGATCTATAGTGATATCTCCCATTTCATCTGATAGTGGTAATTTGTCTTTTTTTGGTCAGTTTTGCCACAGATTGTCAGTTTTAGTGATCTTTTCAAAGAACCATTTGTTTCATTGATTTTCTCTGTTGCTTTCCTGCTTTCAATTTCATTGATTTTTGCCGTTATCTTCATTATCCTTTCTTCTGCTTGATTTAGGTTTATTTTGCTCATCTTTTTCTAAGTTTGAGATGAGAGCTTCGATTATTAAGATGTTTTCCTTATTCTAATGTATGCATTTACTTCTATAAATGTCCATCTCTGTATTGCTTTACCTGTGACTCACAAATTTTGATGTTACATTTTCATTTTCATTCAGTGCAATGTTTTGTTTTTGATTTTTTTTGAGACTTCCCCTTTGACCATGGATTATCTAAACATACGCTGTTTGCGTCCAAGTACTTGGAAATTTTTGTTTTCTTTCTGTTACTGATTTCTAGTTTGATTACATTGTAATTAAAGAACACAGTCTGAACGATTTCAATATTTTAAACTAGTTGAGGCTTGGTGTATGGCCGTGGACATGGTCTCTCTTGGTATATGATCTATAACAGTTCGAACAGAATGTGTGTGTTGCTGCTTTCAGGTGGAGTGGTCTGTAAATGTCAATCAGATCTTTCTGGCCGGTGGTGTTGCCGAATCCTTCTATATCCTTGCTGATTTTCTATGAAGTTGTTCTATCAATTATTGAGAGAAGGGCTTTGAAGACTCTAATTCTAATTGTGGATTTTTCTATTTCTCCTTTTAGTTCTCTCAGGGGCTGTCATTATTAGCCAACTAAGGGAAAGTGCTGGCACACTACCTGCCCTTCTCTGATAACACCCTGGCTGAAGTGCTGGGGTATCTCAATACCACCGCTTTCCCACCCAGGTTTATTGACATATAATTGAAAAACCTGTAATACATTTAAAATGTATCACATGATATTTTAATATACACTCTGTGAAAAGTCCCTCCATCAAGTTAATTCACACATCCATCAATTCGTACTGTTACCTTTTCTTTCTTTGATGAAAATGCTTAAAACCTACTCTCTTATGTAGAAAGTATTATACAGTACAGGATGATCAACTCTAGTCACCATACTATACACAAAACCCTCAGAACTTATTCATCTTATGACTGAAAAGTTGGTACCTTTTAACCAACCTCTCTCCATCTCCTCCATTCCCCAGCAAGGACTGTTTTACTGTTTCTATGAGTTTGACTTTTTTTTTTTTTTTTAATTCCACATATAAGTGATACCATGCAATATCTATCTTTCTTTCTGGCATATTTCACTTAAAATAACACCCTCCATGTGTATCCATGTTGTTCACGACAGCCTCTTGAGGTTGAAGTCTAAGCCCTGAACTGAGCCTTTGCTGCTCTGGCCGTGTGAGTGAGAGCACAGTTCTTTCCGTCAAGGCTGGCTAGGCTAGGACACTTCTTGTCTACCGGAGTTCTGTCTTGCCAGACTGCCCCTTCCCTAGGCCTTTAGAGAGAGCAGGCTTTTCTTGTTGTTTCCATCTGTTGGCATTCCCAGGTTGCTGGCCTCTTTAGCTACAAATCTGGGGTCTATGAAGCAAAAGGGGCTTACCCAGCCTGCTTTCTTCTTCCCACCTTTTATACAGGCTTTTCAGGTTTGTTTTACATCAGATTTCCAGGACTTTTTTTTTTTTTTTTTGCATGTTTTGTCTTACTGTACTTACTGGGCAGGATAGGTAACAGTACATTCACTATAGCTTCCTGGAAGCAAAAGTCCATGTATTGTTTTTTAAATAACAACCAGAACCATTACAGCAGAGGGAGTGCTAGTGCCTTCCTGGGCTCACAGCTATATTAAAGGAGGTATTTTATCTTAAAACAAACTCTGAAACTACAGCTATGCTTTCTAAGGAGACAAACATGGTGATGCCTTCTTAGCTTTGTGATACTGCCCTCTTACTCTCTCTTTGCACTTTTAAAACACTAGTATTGTGTCCACAAAACTTCAACAAAGCATCCCTTTTCTCTCTGACCACTCTACTTTCCATATCAGAAAAATAGCCCTAACTCAAAGTCCCAAGTTAGAAACACAACTTAGGTATTGCATCATTCTCTCTGAATTCCAAAACACACACACTGTACTGGCAGTGTGGTAATAAACTAAGGACTACTTGAGAGCTATATTATCCTCTACTTCAAAAGAATATTTTCAGCATTGCAATAATACTGTCTTCATAAAACATAATAGGATCTCAGGGTTTGGTAGATATTAGCTTTCAATAATATTCTAATGTTAAGTATAAATTCACCTAGGAAGTTAGAAAGGTATTAGCTCAGTTTGCTTAAATTTCTTTTAGAGGGATGGGTAGCTAACAATAACCTCATTTTATAGAATCTTTATATAACCATAGATTAAGTCTACAGATGACCCAAGATGCACATATAGCATGTTATACAGAGAACAGGACTTATCCACAAGACAGGGCTCTGCTATCTATAAGCTGTACATTCCTAGGCAAATCACTTAAAACCATTTGCTTATTTTTAGCAAGGGAAGAAAAGACAAAGAGCTTAGACTAGGTGCTTTCTAAGAATATTTCCAATTCTGAATCCTATGATTTAAAAGTCTAAGTTTGATTTTCAAAATTTAGGAATCTTTTTAACAAAGTAGAGTTTGTTTTATTTCATTCATGCACTCATTCATTCAACAAGGAATTATGGAACGTCTGCTCTAGTAAGGCATCAGTCTGGTCTTTTGGACTGGGTACTACTTAAGTGGGACCAAAGACTACATGGCCTAACTATCCCACCCAACTCCATTTACTAGTAAGAAGGGAACTTACATTACTTTAGACTTGCAGTTCTCAAACTTGAGCCCACATCAAAATCATCAGAAATGCTTGCAAAAGCTGTTTGCTAGGTCCCATCCTAGGTTTCTGATTCAGGGCTGGGATAGAACCTAAGAATTTGTGTATCTAAATTCCCAGATGATGCTGATGCTGCTGATTCAGGGAGCACACTTTGCAAACCACTGACTCAGATAAACAGATAAATAGAAAGACCATGGAGGGGACAAATCCTATACATGACGAGTCACTACACTCAAGGTGTTGTTCTTGCCTCTTCTGCACACTTTTCCATCTCCATTTTCCTTGGAACAGCATCCATTCCCTACTATTTAAGAAGCAGTTAAGTTTCAATTCTTTGTGATTCTAGTGAAGTTGCTGATCTGAATGGCCATCTGTCCCCTGAGATTGAAGTGTAACTCAAACAGGGCTGATCATATTATTTTATCTCCCTCGTCACATTGACTAGTTCCACGTAATTCTTCCTTAGAATTTTCCAAACTGAAGACAGACAACAGCTCATTCTTTCCTTTTGTAACACAAACTAAAAGGATATGACCCCATGACTATCAGGAGGTATATACAATAGGAGAGAATGTGGGCAACAAACAAAATGGAAATTGAAATGAGAGATAGAAAGAAGGTAATCATAAAATTAAGTCCTGTTCTAGTTATAACTCAGGTAGGCTGTATACCTATTGTTCCCAGTTACAAAAGACAATGCATTCTTTTTTTTTTTTTTTAGTCACTTAAATTAACTGGTTAGATAGGTTTCAATTTCTTACAACAGAAAAGTTCTGGCTCACTGAAGTGATCCAAAGATAAGATACATCCCCTATCAACGAGGAGATAGTATAATAATTAAAAACATGAGTTATGCAGTCAGCCAACTTGGGTTTAATACAGCCACTTACCAGTTGTGTGACCTCAGGCAAACAATTTAATATCTAAGCCTGGTACATAAAATGGAAATAACATCACCTACCTCAGCATCCTCCTGAACATCAGATAGGTAATGTGATGTACTAACGAAGAACATTCAATGAATGATACTTGTTAATATTACACCATTTATTGAACATTGATCTCCCAGGTACCATAATTGTGCTTCCCATGCTCTTTTACAAGTTCTTTAATTTGGGGCCCAGGATTAATAAAGTGATACTGTAAATCATAAGCACACAAAGGTAGTTTAGACTAAAGTTTACTCCTTGGGGTAAACCTGAATATGTAAAAAGAGCATTCTATATCCCTACACGTCTTTTTGGTACTTCAGTAGAATTCCTATAGCACTCTCTTTACCTCCAAAGATACTCAGGTATTCAGTCAGACACTATAGTCATAATCTATGTATTTGTATTTCCCACTACGACAGAAAGTCATAAACTTTGGGGCACAAATTCCAAATTGGAATTGCTAGCTGAGTGAGCTCTCTGAGCCTCATTCAAAATCTTCATTTGTAAAGTGAGGAAATATGTATACAACTCAATCTTTGAATTATTACTTCAACTCAAAAGAGGTGATCTTGGCAAATTTTCTCAGCAAACATCAATTGACAACTCCAAGTTGACTAATAATTAAAGAATAAAAGTAAAAAGCAGAGAGGCAGGACTAGAGCAGGTCTTAAATAAACCAGGGAGTAGATGTCCCACTAAACAGAAGGTAGATAATGGCCAAGCAGTCAATCCTAATTGGCCACCTGTCACATATTAGAATTTTAGAATACTGCTTTAAGACACTAATGGCCCTTTAACTCCTTGTCTTGAATTTGATAATCCAGCTGCCGCAGCACATGCATCAGCTCTGGTCATGGACTCAATTGTGTCACCTTCATAAAATATATATTGAAATCCCAACTCCCAGTGTGGCTGTATTGGGAGATAGGGCTTATGAGGAGGTGATAAAGGTTACAAGAAGTCGTAAGAGGAGAGCCCTCATCTGGAAGGGCTGGTGCTTTTATAATAAGAGGAAGAGGCACCAGAGCTTGCCTCTGTCCAGCATGTGAGAGCACAGAGAAGGCAGCCCTCTGCAAACCAGAAATAGAGCTCTTACGAGAAAGTGAATAGCCTGGGACCTTGACCCTGGACTTCCCAGCATCCAGAACTGGAGAAATAAATGTCTAATGTTTAAGCCAGCCAGTCTGTAGTATTTCATTATACCAGTCCAAATAGACGAAGACAGCACCAAAGACAAACTTTACTATTTTAGTTGCATAAAACTGTCTCTAAACTCTATTACTGGAGAGGTATTTCATCCTTAAAGGATTACAAAAGGTTTCACATGCATAAATTTACAAAATGTATAGGGGTTAGGAGGACAGATACTGAATCTGGACCAAGAGCCCACCCTCAGCTCTATCACTTAATAACAAAGTATTTTCTTTTATAAAACAGAGACAATAACACTTTCCCTACAGTTGTCTTGTAAGGATTAAAAGAAGATGCTGTATGTAAGGGCTTATGGCAGTGCCTAGCCTACAGCAAACCTTCAATAAATGGTGACTGTTAAACTTTCATTCAACAAATATTTATTATCTACTCAACCTGCTAGGGATGTAGTGGTGAAAAACAAAGAAACATAAACTTACCAAACACAAAATCAAAAAGGAAATTTTGATTAACCCTGTGACTTCTAAAGAAACTCAAGCTGTAAATAAAAACATTGCCACACAGAAAATGGCAGGCCCAGATGTCTTCATCAGAGAATTGTACCCAATACTTAGGAAAGATAATGACAAAGTGACATAAACCTTAACAGAGAATAGGAGGAAAAAAGAGAACATTTCCAAATTCATTCATGAGACTAGTACTCCCTTAATGAAAACTGCCAATGACATTATGAGAAGGACATTTATGGGCTAATCTTACATATGATTATAGATGCAAAAATCCCATGCAAAATATTAGCAAAACCAATCAGAATTCTAATCAGAATTAATCAGAAGAATAAATCATGACCAGGTTATACTTATTCCAGAAATGTAAGGTTGGTTTAATTAATATAATTCAAGGGGTGTCTGGATGGCTCAGTCAGTTAAGCATCCAACTCTTGATTTTGGCTCAGATCATGATCTTATGATTGTGAGATCAGGCTCCATGATGACAGTATGAGCCTGCTTGGGATTCTCTCTATATATAAATAAATAAACTTAAAATAATAATAATAACCAATATAATTCAAAACAGCAACAAATAAAGGGAAAAATCATATAATGTTATCAATAAATACAAAGTAGTTGACAAAATTCAACATCCATTCATAATTTTTAAGACAAGCCTTAGCAGACTAGAAAAAGAAACTTTCTTAATATGATAAAGAATATTACAAAAATCAACAGCAAACACCATACTTCATGATGAACTGTTGAAAGTTTTCTCTTTGAGATCTGGGACAAGATAAGCCTGCTCTCAACACTTCTATTTTATAGTGCTTTGGAGGTCCTAGCCAGTACAAAATGGCACAAAAATAAACAAAATATAAGGTTTAGAAAGAAATGAATATGGTCGTTATTCACAGATAACATGGCGGTACAATGAAGTAATTCCAAAAGAACTACAGATAGATTATTTTTTAATATTTTTAATGTTAATTTATTTTTGAGACAGAGAAAGACAGAGCATGAGTGGAGGAGGGGCAGAGAGAGAGGGAGACACAGAATTTAAAGCAGGTTCCAGGCTATGAGTTATCAGCACAGAGCCCAACGCGGGGCTCAAATTCATAAACAGTAAGATCATGACCTGAGCTGAAGTCAGACACTTAACTGACTGAGCCACCCAGGTGCCCCAGATAAATTAATATTAGTGATTTTAGCAAAGTTGCTAGATATAAGGTCAACAGATAAACACACAAAAACATAAAATGAATTTTTAAAAGAACTACACCATTTACAATAGCATAAAAAGTATCAAATAATTAGGAATGAGTCCAGCAAAAAGTATAAAAGATCTGTGCTCTGAAACTCTAAAACATCAGAGAGGGAAATTAACAATGACCTAAATAAATGGAGAGAGCTGTTCTATGTACGTGTATCAGAACAGTCAGCATTATAATCAATTCTCCTCCTAATTACCGGTAGATTCAATGCAATCTGAATCACAACTGCAACACCTTTTGTGTGTGTGTGTGTGTGGAAACTGACAAGCCTTTACACTAAAATGTACGTATAATGCAAAGGGAAAAGAATAACCAAAGCACTTTGAGGAAAAACACGGAGAAAACATTCTCTACTAGATATCTAGATAGTGTGATATTAATGCCAAGCAACATAAATACACCAAAGGAGCAGAATAGCAAGCCCAGAAACACATCTGCACATAAATGGGAACTTGATGTATAGCAAATATTTTGCTTATGTAATAGTGCAGACACGATTGGAAGTCTATGTAGAAAGGAAAAATAAAAAAAAAAGACCCCCTACCTCACACTCTCCATAAAAATTATTCCAGGGAGCGAATGATCTAAATGTAAAAGGCAAAACAGCAAAGCTTTAAGAAGGTAATTTAAGAGAATATCTTAATTACCACAGAATATGGAAAGATTTCTTAAGCAAGAAATGAAAATTACAAACCATGGAAAAGTACAGGAAAAGGCACTATATCAAAATTAAGAATTTCTGCTCATCAAAACACACCATTGAGAAAGTAAAAAGGTAAGCTGTAGAGGAAGGAAAGAGGAAAGATATTTTTAATACATATAACTAAAGGGCTTGTATCTAGAATATACAAATAATTCTTATAAATCAGTAAGAGAAAGACAATCAAATAATAAAATGGGCAAAAAACCTTTATCACTAATGTCTAAATAAATGATCCATAAACAACATTAGTCATGAGGGAAATCCTCATGATTTCCAATACTAAAATTTCT
Organism: Proteles cristata cristata; assembly: GCA_017311185.1. Taxonomy (NCBI): domain Eukaryota; kingdom Metazoa; phylum Chordata; class Mammalia; order Carnivora; family Hyaenidae; genus Proteles; species Proteles cristata. The sequence continues at coordinate 611,733 of JAESUZ010003530.1, read as the reverse complement.
AAAAACAATTTATACCTTGTATAAATAAGAATACAGAGCAATGAAACCTCTCATACACAGCTAATTAATCTATAAATTGGTACAATCATTTGACATATCTAAATTTAAATATCTGGATATCCTAAGACACAGAAATTCCATTTCTACATATATATACAATAGAAATGCATGCACATATGTACCCAGAATCTGGAAACACCAAAAGCCCAACATCCATCAATAGAAGAATAAATAAATTGTGACATAGTCCTAATTGGATTACATATAATAATAAAATTAAATGAACTAAAATTTCATAAAACTTACATAATGTTGAACAAAAAGCCAGACACAGAGGACTATATATTCTACACTTCATTGTATAAAGTTTTAGAAGAATTAAGTAAAACCAAAAAATGGTATTTAATGATGCACATTTATAAAGACAAGGAAGTACTGATTGATTATCTTTGATAATGAGGAATAAAGGGTAGCAATCAGAAGGGAATGCATAGAAGACAAATGAAGTACTGATAGTTATATGGTTGTTTGTGTCATAAAAATTCACTGAGTTGTACATGTTTGGTTTTTATACTCTGTATGTTAAATTTCACAAATAAAAAGTTTTAAAAAACATTCAAATTAAATCTTTCAAAACATTTGTTTTTATAATTTTTAACACTAAAGTTTAATATTATAAACCAATTATATATGTGCTACTATCTTGAATAGTATAGATAAACATTATACCAGAGGAATGTACATAATAAGCTGTATAAATATTCCAAAATCTATACTCTAATATATTATTCTTATAGATGTTATCATTCTAGAGCTAAATACTAAGTGTTTCTTCAGAATAACTGATATACCAGGAAAAAAAATATCAGAGTGCCTGGGTGGTTAAGTTGGTGAGTGGCCAGCTCTTGATTTCGGCTCGGGTCGTGATCACATGGTTTGTGAGTTTGAGCCCCCTTATTGGGCTCTGTACTGACAGTATAGAGATTGCTTGGGATCCTCCTTCTCTCTCCCGCTCAGCCCCTTTCTCTCTTTTTCAAAGTAAATAAACTTTAAAAAATAATAATAAAATGTTAACCAAAAACAGTTTATTCATTTTAGCAGTTGTGATACTATTGTAATTACTTGAAACAATTGTATTTCAAGTGGGTAGTAGGTAAATTTGGTCCTGTAGTATTATAGTCCATTCAAAAATTTAATATATTTTCCCCCTTACTCTAACCTGTCTCTCTCTTCTTAAGACCCACCTAGAAAATCAAAAAAAATTCCCCATTTCAGTATCTTTAAGTTAATTATATCTGCAAAGTTTCTTTCCCCCCTCCCAACATGTTTAGTTATGTATAATTAACATACAATGTTATATTAGTTTCAGGTGTACAATAATATGATTCCACAATTCTATACATTACTTAGTGCTCATCATGATAAGTGCACTCTGAAATCCCTATCACCCATTTCACCAATTCCCTCACCCCCCTTCCCCCTGGCAATCATCAGTTTGTTCTTTATATTTAAGAGTGGGATTTTTTGGTCTTTTTTTCTTTGTACATTTTGTTTCTTAAATTCGGTGTATAAATGAAATAATATTGTTTTTGTCTTTCTCTCACTTATTTCACTTAGCATTACACCCTCTAAGTTCATCCATGTTGTTCCAAATGACAAGATCTCATTCTTTTTTCATGGCTGAATAAGATTCCATTGTATTTGGGGTGCCTGGGTGGCTTAGTCAGTTAAGCATCCGACTTTCGCTTAGGTCATAATCTCACAGTTTGTGGGTTCGAGCCCCGCGTCGGGCTCTGTGGTGACTGCCAGCTCAGAGCCTGGAGCCTATTTCAGAGTCTGTGTCTCCCTCTCTCTCTGACCCTCCCCTGCTCACGCTGTCTCTCTCTCTCTCCTAGAAATAAATAAAAATATTTAAAAAAAAAGATTCCCTTGTATTTATACACCACTTTTTCTTTATCAATTTATCTATTGATGGACCCTTGGGTTGCTTCTGTATCTTGGCTATTGTAAATAATGCTGCAATAAACACAAGGGTGCATATAGCTTTCTGAATTAGTGTCTTCATTTTCTTTTGGTAAATATTATCAGAAATGAAATGACTGGATCATATGGTATTCCTATTTTTTTAAGAAACCTCTATACTGTTTTCCACAATGGCTGCACCAATTTGCATTCTTACCAATAGTACATGAAAGTTCCTTTTTCTCCACATGCTCATCAATTCTTGTTATTTCTTTGTATTTGATTTTAGCCATTCTGACAGGTCTGAGACAATATCTCACTGTCATTTTGATTTGCATTTCCTTGATGGCTGATGTTGACATCTTTTCATGTGTCTGTTAGCCATCTGTACACCTTCTTCAGAAAAATGTCTATTCAGGTCCTCTGACCATTTTTTGGTGTTGGGTTGTAGAATTTCATTATATACTGGGGCGACTGGGTGGCTCAGTTGGTTAAGGGTCTGGCTTCGACTCAGGTCATGATCTTGCAGTTCGTGGGTTCAAGCCCCATGTCGGACTCTGCTGGCAGCCAGCTCAGAGCCTGGAGCCTGTTTTGGATTCTCACACTGTGTCTGTCTCTCTCTCTCTCTCTCTCTCTCTCTATCTCAGAAATAAATAAAAGATTTAAAAATTTTTTAAATAAAAAAAAGAAGTTCATTATATATTTTGGATATTAACCCCTTATTGGATATATCATTTACAAGTATCTTCTCCCATTCAGTTGCCTTTTTGTTTTGTTGATGGTTTCCTTCACTGTGCAAAAGCTCTTTATTTTGGTGTAGCCCCAATAGTTAAGCTTTGCTTTTATTTCCCTTGTTTGAGGAGACATATCTAGAAAAATGTTTCTATGGTTGATGTCAAAGAGATTGTCTGTGCTTTCTTCTAGGAGTTCTATGGTTTCAGGGCTCATATTTAGGTCTTTATTCCATTTGGGTTCATTTTTGTGTATAGTGTAAGAAAGTGGCCCAGTTTCATTCTTTTTTTCTTAAGTTTATTTATTTTTGAGAGAGAGAGAGAGACTGGGTGTGAGCAGGGGAGGGGCAGAGAGTGAGGAAGAAACATAATTTGAGGCAGGCTCCAAGCTCTGAGCTGTCACCACAGAGCCTAATGTGGGGCCTGAACTCACAAGCTGTGAGATCATGACATGAGCCAAAGTTCGACGCTCAACTAACTAAGCCACCCAAGCGCCCCAGTCCAGTTTCATTTTTTTGCACGTAGCCATTCAGTTTTCCCAATGCCATTTGTTGAAGAGACTAACTTTTTCCCATTGTATATTCTTGTGTCCTTTATCATAGATTAATTGACCATATAAGCATGGGTTTGTTTCTGGGCTTTCTATTCTGTTCCATTGATGTACATGTCTATTTTTGTGCCAGTACCATTCTGGTTTTCTTTCTTTCTTTCTTTTTTGTTTTTAAGTAAACTCTATGACCAGTGTGGGGCTTGACGTCACAATCCCAAGATCAAGAGTCACATGCTCTACCAACTGAGCCAGCCAATTGCCCCATTTTGATTACTACAGCTTTGTAGTATGTCTTAAAATTTGAGATTGTGATGCCTACCAGCTTTGCTCTTCTTTTTCAAGATTTTTGGCTATTTAGAGTCTTTGTGTTTCCACAAAAATTTAAGTATTATTTGTTCTAGTTCTCTGAAAAATGCTGTTGTTATTTTGATAGGGATTGCATAAGATTTATAGGTTGTTTCGGGTAGTATGGACACTTTAACAATACTGATTCTCCCAATTCATGAGCATGATCTATCTTTCCATTTGTTTGTGTCATCTTCAATTTCTTTCATCAGTGTTTTATAAAAGTTTTCAGAGTACAGGTCTTTCACCTCCTTGGTTATCTAATAATAGGTATTTTCTTACTTTTGGTACAATTGTAATGGGATTATTTTTCTTAATTTCTCTTTCTGCTATTTCATTATTAATATATAGAAATGCAATAGGTTTCTGTATATGAACTTTGTATCCTGTGACTTTACTGAATTTCTTTATCAGTACTAGAAGTTTTGGTGGAGTCTTAAGGGTTTTCTATATATGGTATCATGTCGTCTTCAAATAGTGAAAGTTTTACATTTCTTCTTCTTGTCTGATTCCTTAAAAATTTAATATACTTCTTAACATAGTTTTTATATCCTTTATCCAACCGATGGTGGAAATTATGTTCTTATTCATGTATGTGTTTACTATTTAGATGAAAATATTATCTGTTGAGGGGCGCCTGAGTGGCTCAGTCGGTTGATCGTCCGACTTCGGCTCAGGTCATGATCACACGTTCGTGGGTTCGAGCCCCACATGAGGCTCTGTGGTGACAGCTAGCTCAGAGCCTGAAGCTTGCTTCTGTCTGATTCTGTATCTCTCCTCTCTCTCTCTCTGACCCTCCCCCGCTCGCGCTGTCTCTGTCTCTCTCTCAGAAATAAATAAAACATTAAAAAAATATATATATTATCTGTTGAAAAGCTTTTTAGTTTCACAAATGACCTGAAATTTCTTTTAGGGAGGAAACAATGAAAGACAAAGGCATGTTACTCTTTCTCTGACTGATGAATGAAAACTGATAATAAGAGAATGCCACATTTTAACAACTTATTACTTTAGAAATATAATGATAATAATAGGTAATTCTGTAACCACACTACATTACTTATTGTTTTAGGAGTCACTAAAAACAATAAGTAGCATATACATTTTTAAAATGACTAACATACATAAAAGTAATTCATATAAGAAATATTCACAGAAGAACTAAGAATGGTCAACAGACATATGAAAACATGCTAAACATTAATAATAATTAAAGACTTAATTTTTTAAAAGGCTGTTAATTAAAATATGAAAACATTTTCCGAGATATCAGTTGCCAAAAATGAAAAGGATCAAAATATTTAACATGGATTGATACGGACGTAGAAAAATAAAAGTACTTATATATTGACAGGATTATATACTGGTACAAGTGTTTTGAAAGTCAATCAGACAGTTTCTAATAAATTTTAAACATTATACACCTACCCTAATCCCCAGCAATCCCATTTTAAAAACCTAACCTACGAAAATAGTGTAAATATATTTCTAAGCATAGTCATTATAACACCAGCATGGGAGAGTGAATAAGTAAACTTTGGTATGTACATACAATGGAATATCAAGCTCTCGTTTTAAAATGCAGAGTATCTTTGTTACTAGTTTGGAAAAATATCTAAGATGTATTATGAAGCAACGAAAATAACTTGCAGCTATATATGGCACTTCATTTTTATTTCTGAAAATGAAACTGTGCGTATGTATTATGAAAGCATAAAAAAACTCGGCAGGTAAACACAACCAACTGTTAACAATGGCAGCCGCTGGAGGGGAAGGGAGGGAACCTCCAAGGAGGAAGAACAGGGAAGACTTTTTACCTTGTATTTAATACCCTGCATGGTTTTAATGCATTTTAACAAGTATATGTTTTTATCTAAAAAACAAAAAGAAGTATTTAAATATAACATTTATTGGGTTTTGCCTTTAATTGATTTGTCCATTTTGGGGTTGCTTTATTACTGTAATACTTTACGAAGAGTTTCTTTAAAGTCAAAATGAGACCATTCTCTTAGAACTTCTCAAGGAAAACAAACACACCTAGAAATAGCAGACTCCCTGTGCGAGCCAGCATGGGCTCCTTTCACTAAGGGATAAATTAAATCTAAAGTAAATGTTTGTGATGAGTAACCCACCTAAGGCACTTAAAACGACAAAGACAGTGAAGGTAGACAAAGAGATAAACCCACCTGGACTATGTCCAAAACCATGCCGGCTGAAACTGTCCCAAAACCAGCTAGCAAAAATGGGACAAGTATCTGCAGTGCCATGACGCCACTGGACTCCTTGGGTGACTTCTGGTTTACTTCCACAACGGCATCTTCATCCCCATCGCTAGACGCGTCTTCATTCTGTAACATGGCAGCTGTTTCTGCAGTGTCCCTTCCGTCACAGTAGCTGTAGCTGGCATAGTCATCATACTTGGGGCTGCAGCCTGATGCTGTGTGCCCACTGTTGCCATGAAAAGACTGCTCTGAGAAACTGTGATACTCCATGTGCTGCTCAGATCGATTAGTAAAAGTCTGTGCTGCAGTGGATAATCCATCTTGCCAAATGCCATTTGCTTTTTTGTGCCTCTCTTCCTGGTTTTTCTGGTAAATTACTGGAACCATACTCAACAGTAAGTTTAAAAACTTATCAGACTGAATCGTATTTAAGCTTAAAGTCCAGTCTACGAAACCTCCTCCACTACTTGGACCACTACTTGTGTTACTGGTAATAGATCTTCCTTTACTATTAGTCATATTGTCATCGCAAAAGACCCTGTACACCTTAGATCTCAAGCTTCATGAACCATAGCAGGTGAGTCAGAACCACACAAATGCTGGTTTCAATTAAGGTGCTGACTTCATTTTGTAGAAAATAATGTTTTTACAAATAAAACATGTTTAGAAGTTCCACAGAGGGTTGGATCTGAAAAGAAGAAAACAAAATCGTTTTTAAAAATCAGATTAACTATCTTGATACTTAAGATTCTCATAGAAAACACTTATGTTCTTAAACCAACCCTAAGGCATAGGGGCACTACACTCTGTGAGCCTAACAAATACCTGTTTTGAGCCATATAGTTACTTTGCACACAGAAATAAGGTATGGGGCTATTGTGCCCAACCTTTCTCAAAAGTGTTTTTCTTTGCATACTTAATGTAACTGATACCTATGTAAAGTCATCACATGGCCCTGAAGTCCAACAGTGGACAAATTTATTAAATAAAGTGATGGCTTCTGTCACTATCGGGAGGTCTCAGAATCAAATGGCTACAACTCTTTATGTATGTCAGTACATAATAAAAAGCAAAGTATATGGCATTATATTTTTTTTAAGTATATGGCATTATATTTTTTATTTATTTATTTTTTTATTTCTAGGAGAGAGAGAGAGAGAGAGCGTGAGCAGGGGAGGGTCAGAGAGAGAGGGAGTCACAGACTGAAACAGGCTCCAGGCTCTGAGCTGGCAGTCAGCACAGAGCCCGACGCGGGGCTCGAACCCACGAACCGCGAGATCATGACCTAAGCGAAAGTCGGACGCTTAACCGACTAAGCCACCCAGGCGCCCCTATGGCATTATATTTTAAATGTATTAAAAACTAAGCCATATTACTTTACTTACAACTTGAATAATATATACTTTATTAAAATTTTATTTTTATTACATGTGAGGAGACAATGATAATTCTGCCATAAAAACATTTGGTAAATATCCTAAATAAGGTCCAGGGCATTTATTTATCACATAAAAAATTAGGTTGGAATCATATTTGTAGCTATGACATATAAAAAATTCATTATAATTCGCTTAGAAATATAATTCCTGTTATCAATAAAGTAACCAAAATGAAAAGGGATACTAAAAGCTTTACTTTGCAAGCCTACCAAAAGAAAGTAATGCACTTAAAACCGAATGTTCTTCTCAAAGTCTGCTCTCTGTAGACTGCCCAGAGTACGCCCCTGAGAGGCCGGCCGGTGAACAAATTCTCTCTAAAGACTGAACTAGGAGACACAGACACACACTGTAGCTAGTTTGCGAGTGACGGGCACTAAGCTGCACGTTCCTACGCTGCCTGCCAACATAGAGAGCGTATTTGAACAGCTGCTACCATCGCCACAGAGGCTTTCAGAGAGATGCACTGCAGCGGGTCTGAGGGCCTCGGGGCAGGAACACTCAGGCCTGCCTGACACTTCCAAGAGCATCCGCGATCAAGAAACTGGCACTTATTTGTTAAGAGATAGATGACCCCACTGCCCACACACCGAGTGAGGCTAAGAATGATTGTTGCCAGAACTGCTGCTTTTAATGAAAACTGTTATATCCTTCAATATTTGTTTTCAATTCCTTAGACTATCTATCTCCTCTCCTTGGATAGGAAGATCAACAGCAAAGAATGGCAAACAGAAAAAGAGAAGGAGCTATGTAGGGGACAAGCAAGAGCCTGTCTCATCTGTTCTTCATTCACTTTTCTTCCTTCCCCGTTGTGAGTGTGAAGGGCTCTTGGAATTCCTATTGAGGAAAATTTTCAAATAGAGTCTAGGACTCCAGACCTACTCAGAAAATCTATGTTTTGAGGCCTGTATATCTTTCTTTTTAAGCTCCCAAAGGGATTACAGTGTGGACTCCATGTGGACTTGTCCTGAGAATCCAATGAGTAGATTAAGTACTAGCTGCCATCTTCTTTTTCCACTCGCAGGTTCATCAGCATAGACAAAGGCAATGTTTTAAAAAAAATCAGATGAATGGAATCAATGTCCAGAGTAAAGCAGAGAAGAAACCAAGTAGTCCCAGAAAGAGAAAGACAGCCAGAACAGCTGCCTGAGAACCCTCCCTGTCAAGATGCTGAGCTATATACTTCTGGAACTTATGAGATCCCAGCAGCCTTATATATGAGTAGACTGAGTGAGTTTCTGTTCCTTCAACCTAATTGCCCCCTTCTATTTTTTAAATATTTATTTATTTATTTTGAGAGAGAGAGAGAGAGAGAGAGAGAATCCCAAGCAGGCTCCATGCTGTCAGCACAGAGTCCAATGCAGGGCCCATCTCACAAACCATGAGACCAGGACCTGAGCCGAAATCAAGAGTTGGATGCTTAAGTGACTGAGCTACCCAGGTGTCCTTGCCACGTTTTAAAGAGTGAGCATTTCACTGCTTCAAAGAGATCTTCAAGTAAATAAAATACAAAACAAACCTCAAAGGGACTGAGCCTTAAGAAAAATCTATTCTACTGAAGGGCCTATGATGTATATAGGCAGTTTCTTCTTTCTTTTGAAGCAAAATTATGAAGAAATGCAGAGAAATGTAAATAAACCAGAAAGAAGGATGACAGCATGCACCATCCAGCCACCCTAAAGTTCAGAAAACTCAAAATGTTTCCTCAGGAAACTTGACCAATTATCACTAGATAGAAAAATAAAGGGGAGGGAAGGGGGTGGAAAAAGAGAAATTTCTCAAGACATCTCTAGTAGAATATTTACAGGCCATGGCTAAGCACATAGTCTACACAGCATTGGCCAAGAGTGATCCAGATGCAAGGACTTGGCCAGCTCAGACTTTTGTTCCTAGTAGTCTTACTTCTGCATAAGGTATTCAGAAACTGAGATGGAGAGATGGATACTCATCAGGGCCTCTGTTGACAGAGATCATAGAACAGGGCTGAAATCCAGCCCAAGGATCCGTTCACAAGGCTAATTTTTCCAGGAGGCTCTACAAACTTCAGGGGCACCTTGTTGGCTCAGTCAGTAGAGCATGAGACTCTTGATCTTGGGTCATGAGTTCAAGCCCCACATTGGGTATAGAGATCACTTTAGAAAATAAAAATGTATAGGGCACCTGGGTGGCTCAATCGGTTAAGCATCCGACTTTAGCTCAGGTCATGATCTTGTGGTTCACAAGTTCGAGCTTCGTGTGATGACAGCTCAGAGTCTGAAGCCTGCTTTGGATTCTGTGTCTCCCTCTCTCTCTGCCCCACCCCCATTCTCACTCTCAAAAATAAACATTAAAAGAAATAATATAATAAAATAAAATGAAATAAAAATTTATACAAATATCCATTTCCTACATGAAACCATTCTTCCTCTATTCCATGCAGTCCTGGTAGGTTTATCAGTCAACAGTATCCTTTCCTCCAGATCATATGACAATTGGTTTTAGCAGAACCTAATTCCTCTCCTGGAATTTCATGTACAAGTAAAACCTTGGGTTGAAAGTAACTTGTTCTGCAAGTGTTCCACAAGACGAATAAACATGCCTAACAAATTTTAACTTAATAAACGAATGATGTCTTGCAATACAAGTAATATGAGGCGCCAAACACCACATGATCACAACTGAGCGAATGGTTCTGAAATTCACTTTGATATACCAGTGCTTTGAATTACAAGCATGTTCCTGGAACAAAGTATGCTTGTAAACCAAGGTTTGACATTATTTGTTTCCTTGCTATTTCCTAAGTGCCTACTGGATGCTGAGGTTAACAAAATAGGCACCATTCTTGCTTTTAATAGATTTTATCTTGTGGTGGAGAGGAAAAACAAGCTGGTAAGCAAACAAATGAGATAACTTATGAAAAAGGGTATAAAAGAAAGAATTGATTTAATGAAGAGTGAATAAGTTACAGGACTACCTTAACGTGGAAGACCTGTGGGAGTGTTTCCTCACTTCCTTTCAGAACGACATAATTCTGAAGCTGTCACTTTACCTTCCACCATTACTACCACTTGAAGGAAAGCCCACCTACATTAGAAGAGGATCCACAGAAAGAGAGAATCAAAGTCAGGAGAGATGAAAGCGTCCTGGCAACATAATTAGAACCTCTATTTCATTTATTTAAAGCTCGTTCCAGCATTGTTCCCAATAACTCTTCATTGCATAAGCTAGTCTGAGTGGTGTTTCTATCCTAAAAGCTTTTTTTTTTTTTTTAAGAATGCAATTTGGGGGGCGCCTGTCGGTTAAGCGTCCAACTTTCGCTTAGGTCATGATCTCGCGGTTTGTGGGTTCAAGCCCCACGTCGGGCTCTGTGCTGACTGCCAGCTCAGAGCCTGGAGCCTGTTTCAGTCTGTGACCTCTCTCTGACCCTCCCCTGCTCACACTGTCTCTCTCTCTCCTAGAAATAAATAAAAACATTAAAAAATTTTTTTTAAAAAAATGCAATTTGGAAATAGTAGGGGCACCTGGGTGGCTTAGTCGGTTGAGCGTCCGACTTTCGCTTAGGTCGTGATCTCACAGTGTGTGGGTTCGAGCCCCACATAGGGCTCTGTGCTGACTGCCAGCTCAAAGCCTGGAGCCTGTTTCAGTCTGTGACTCCCTCTCTCTCTGACCGTCCCCTGCTCACGCTGTCTCTCTCTCTCTCTCTCCTAGAAATTAAAAAACAAAACAAACAAAAAAAAAGAATGCAATTTGGAAATAGTAGGGATTACCTTGTTACAGGTGCATGCCATGAGCCACATATCACTATTTTGCCCTGAGGAATACGTGTTTATTTTATTTTATCTTTCATTTTATCATGTTAGTGACTGATCATCAGTAAGTCTAATGCTTGCTTACTGAAAAGTTCCATTACCTCCCTTAAAGAGTCCTTAAAATTTTTTCCTTTAAAGAAAGCACCTAGGGGCACCTGAGTGGCTTGGGTGGCTGAGCAATGGACTCTTAATTTCAGCTCAGGTCATAATCTCAAGGTTCATGGGTGGAGCCTCGCATCAGGCTCCGTTCTGACCACACAGAGCTTGCTTGGGATTCTCTCTCTCTCTCTCTCTCAAAATAAATAAATAAACATAAAAGAAAATAAAGAACTCATGGAATAATGGATTACAATGAAAATACTTTGTGGTGGATTTAAAATGAGTGATGTATATATATGCCACCAAATAAAAATTGATTATTCCATACTGTTTGCCCATGAATGAGTAAAAATGAGTAAAAATTTTAAAAATAAATAAATGGAATTGGGCAAAGTTTCCCATAGCTTTGAAGTGCTTAAGTTAAAGAATGCCAGTAGAGATATTTAGAGGTCACTCTTCAACTATTTAGTAGATTATATTAATCTTGTACCAACCTAGATGAGAAGAAACAGTGTCTTTAGAACTTCAGTAGAGTGGCCTAGGTTTAAATTCTGAATTCTTGCTGTCAGTTATGAAGCAACAAACTCTAAGAAAAAATAATCCACTACTTTATTCACTACTGGCCAATATTTCCACAAAACAGAAATTTCAAATTTAAGAAATATCAGCAGTAGAGTATAAGTAGAATGATTAAAATTGAGGCTTGGGACTCTTTTTTTCTCCAAAATTATTAGATGAAAAAAAATTATTTATCTACACTACTCATCTAATACCAGTGAAAATATCAGGCATGCTTCAAAAACCCTAGATTGAGTGGCTGTATCAAATACTGTTATTCAGCAGTTTTGTTCCAAAGACTCCAGGTGCTAAGCACAATCAACACAGGGGCAATTCTACTTTAGTGCCTTAGACCCTTGTTACTCCAAGTTTGGTTTAGGGTCTAGCAGCACTGACATCACTTGGGAGCTTGTTAGAAATACAGGATCTCTACTCCCATCCCTACCCCAACCTGTGAATGAAAACCTGCACTTCTAATAGCATTCCCAAGTGAGCTGTCTACACATGAAAGTTTGAGAAAGAGTCTCCCTGTACGTTCAAGAAAGAATCTGATTTACACTCATTATACTAAAAATTAGATGTTGTCTAACTTTCAAATGTGAATGAAGATGTGAGCACTGGTAATACATAAAACACTACTAGCACAACTGTATGCAGTAGACTGCCTTGGAAAATAATTGTTATCTACTAAAATTAAAGATTCTATGCCCCACATTCCAGCAAATTCCACCCTTTGTTCATATCCTGAAGAAACTCATGCACTGTACACTAGAAGACACATAATATCCCTAGAAGCATTTTCATACTAGCAAAGAATTGGAATTAACTCAAAACATAAATTGAGGGATATTGATACAATGGAATATATGAAGAAGGGTACAATAAACACAAATTTCAAGAGAAGGGTTATATCTGAGGAAATAGTATAAAAGCACACAGAGGGCTTCAAAGGTATTGGTTATATTTTTTCGGCTTGATAGTGGATATCGAAGTGTTTATTATTATTCTTTATTCATACATACTACATGAGTGCTTCAGTATGAATGATATTGTAGATTTTATTTTACTCCCATTATTGCTGCCCTGCTATAAAACAATTATCTCCACCTGTTGCCATGTTATTTGAAGGGACTATGAGAAAATTCTACTTCCTCATCTCCACTGATAGCAGATTTGGTCATGTGACTTGAACTGGCCAATGGAATAAGAGCAGCAGCAACACCTACAAGCAGCAGCAGTTCAGCCACGTCTCCTTTTCCATCTGTCATGAGAATGGCATGTCCTAGGTTACTACTGCTTCTTCAGACTGGGTCCTGGGGCAAAGACACATTCAGAGCCCCGACGACTGCAGCCAATCCACAGTAACCCACAGGCAACATGTAAAACGAGACACAAATAAAGCATTGTGGTTGAAAGCCACAGTTTGAAATCATTACCACAGCATGCTCTAACAAAAGCTACCTAAAAGTATACATTTAGAAAAGAACCCTGACCCACAGATTCCTATTTTAGTTGTGTCTCTGATATACTGAGCACTTAAGGGTTCCGTGTACGGTTACAGAGTTTTATAACAGTGGTTTGTAAATATTTAGATCTCATTAACCAGTCAAACTTCTCCCCAAATTTTGCCACGTCAAAAACAATCTTTCCCACTTCATGGCTATTAGAATTGCCATCATCAAAAAGACAAAAGATAACAAATGCTGACTAGGATGTGAAGAAAAGGGAACTTTTGTGCACTCCTGGTGGGACTGTAAATTGCTAAAGCCATTTTATAAAAAAAAAGGAGGCTACTCAAAGCATTAAAAATAGAACTACCAGATGGTCTAGCAATTCCACTTCTGGGAACATATCCAAAGGAATGATCTTTGGATCATTGAAAAGATATGTGTACCCCCATGTTCAGAGCAGCATTATTTACAATAGGCAAAACATGAAACCATCTAAGAGTCCACCGACAGGTTAATGGATAAAGAAGTGGTGGTTTGTGTGTGTGTGTGTGTGTGTGTGTGTGTGTACACACAGTGGAATATTATTCAGCCATAAAAAAAAAATAAGGAACTCCTGCCATTTGTAACAACATGGATAAACCGTGAAGGCACTATGAAAGTGAAATAAGGCAAAAAGAGAAACACAAATACTATATGATCTCATTTATATGTCAAATGGTAACAAAGAGGAAGAAAGGAGAGAGAGAGAGAGAGAAAGAAAGAAAGAAGAATTAAGAAAAGAAAAGGACTCAAATTTATAAAAAAAAGATCAGATTTGGGATAACCAGAGATGGGGTCAGAGGAAGAGAAGGGCGAATTGGAACAAAAGGGTTAAAGAGTACAAACGTCCTGTTATAAGATACACAAGTCCTAGGGATATAATATGCAACATGATGACGATAGTTACCACTGCTGTATGACATATAAAAGTTGTTAAGAAAATAAATCTTAACAATTCTCTCCACAGGAGGAAACAGTACATTTCTTGTATTCTATCTATATGACATGATGGATGTTAACTTATTGTAATAATTACTTCACAATATACATAAGTCAAGCCTTTATGCTATAAACCTGAAACTCACAGTGATGTATGGCAATCATACCTCAATAAAACTGGAATATATATATATATATATAATTTTTTTCCTAAAAAATAAGTGTACATATAATCCCTATCAAAATAACACCAGCATTCTTCACAGAGCTAGAACAATCCTAAAATTTGTACGGAACCAGGTAGGACCCTGAATAGCTGAAACAATCTTGAAAGAAAACCAAAGCTGGAGGCATCACAATCCCAGACTTCAAAGATGTATTACAAAGCTGTAGTCATCAAGAAAATACGGTACTGGCGCAAAAACAGACACTCAGATCAATGGAATAGAATAGAGAACCCAGAAATGGACCCACAAATGTATGGCCAACTAATCTTTGACAAAGCAGGAAAGAATATCCAATGGAATAAAGACAGTCTCTTCAGCAAATGGTGCTGGGAAAACTGGACAGCCACATGCGGAAAAATGAACCTGGACCACTTTCTTTTTTTTTTTTTTATGTTTTTATTTATTTCTGAGAGAGACAGCATGAGCAGGGGAGGGTCAGAGAGAGAGAGAGAGAGAGAGAGAGAGAATCTAAAGCAGGCTTCATGCTCTGAGCTGTCAGCACAGAGCCCGACGCGGGGCTTGAACCCACGAACCATGAGATCATGACCTGAGCTGAAGTCAGACGCTTAACCGACTGAGCCACCCAGGCGCCCCTGGACCACTTTCTTACACCAAAAATAAACTCAAGATGGATGAAAGATCTAAACGTAAGACAGGAAGACATCAAAATCTTAGAGGAGACAGCCGGCAAAAACCTCTTTGACCTCGGCCAATGGAACTTCTTACTCAACACATCTCCGGAGACAAGGGAAACAAAAGCAAAAATGAGCTATTGGGACTTCATCAAAATAAAAAAGCTTCTGCACAGTGAAGGAGAAAATCAGCAAAACTAAAAGATAACCAACAGAATGGGAGAAGATATTTGCAAAAGACTATAAAGGGTTAGTATCCAAAATCTATAAAGGACTTAACAAACTCAACACTCAAAACACAAATAACCTAGTGGAAATAAATGGGCAAAAGACATGAATAGACATTTCTCCAAAGAAGACATCCAGATGGCTGACAAACAACATGAAAAAATGTTCAACATCACTCATCATCAGGGAAATACAAATCAAAACCACAATGAGATACCACCTCACACCTGTCAGAACGGCTAACATTAACAACTCAGGCAACAACAGATGTTGGCGAGGACACAGAGAAAGAGGATCTCTTTTGCACGGCTCGTGGGAATGCAAACTGGTGCGGCCACTCTGGAACACAGTATGGCGGTTCCTAAAAAATTAAAAATAGAACTACTCTATGACCCAATTGTACTACTAGGTATTTATTTATCCAAGGGATACAGGTGTGCTGTTTCAAAGGGGCACATGCACCCCAATGTTTATAGCAGCACTATCGACAATAGCCAAAGTATGGAAACAGCCCAAATGTCCATCGACAGATAAATGGATAAAGAAGACGTGGTATATAGATATACAATGGAGTATTACTCGGCAATCAAAAACGAAATCGTGCCATTTGAAACTATGTGGATGAAATTGGAAGGTATTACGCTAAGCAAAATTAGTCAGAGAAAGACAAATATCACTTCACTCATATGAGGAATTTGAGATACAAAACAAAAGAGCATAAGGGAAGGGAAGGAAAAATAATATAAAAACAGGGAGGGGGACAAAACATAAAAGACTCTTAAATATGGAGAACAGAGGGTTGCTGGAGGGGTTGTGAAGAGGAGATGGATTAAATGGATAATGGGCATTAAGGAATCTACTCCTGAAATCATTGTTGCACTATATGCTAATGAACGTGGATGTAAATTTAAAAATTAATTAATTAATTAAAAAAAAATAAGTGTACATTTTAACACCAAGAATGTAGAAGGGAGGGGTGACTGACTGGGCTCAGTTGGAAGAACTTGATCTTGGGGTTGTGAGTTCGAGCCCCAGACTGGGTGTAGAGATTACTTAAAATGAATGAATAAATAAATAATTTAATAAAATCATACAGGGCACCTGGGTGGCTCAGTTGGTTGAACATCCCACATCAGTTCTGGTCATAATTTCACAGTTCATGAGTTTGAGCCCCACATCAGGCTTCCTGCTGTCAGCACAAAGTCCGATTCATATCCTCTGTCCCTCTCTCTCAGCCCCTCCCCTGCTCGCACTCTCTCTCTCAAAAATAAATAAATTTTGGGGCGCCTGGGTGGATTAGTCGGTTAAGCGTCAGACTTTCGCTTAGGTCATGTACTCGCGGTTCATGGGTTCGAGCCCCGCGTTGGGCTCTGTGCTGACTGCCAGCTCAGAGCCTGGAGCTTGTTTCAGTCTGTGACTCCCTCTCTCTCTGACCCTCCCCTGCTCCCGCTGTCTCTCTCTCTCTCCTAGAAATAAATAAAACATAAAAAAAATTTTAAAAAGTCTAAAATAAATAAATATCTTTAAAAAATAAATAAAGTAATTTTTTAAAAAAGAATGTAGAAGAGACAAAATCTTAGACTAAAAGACAGCCTTTCTATTAAACACATTTAGATTAGTGAAGAACTTACTCCATGTTCCCTATAAAAGTTTTGCCATGGGACATGGTCTACAGAGTCATGTCAGGGAACCACTGACTTAAAGAAACATAAACTAATACCAGATACTCTTTATGAATTCAACTTTGGTTACAAAAATGAGAAATACTAATATTCAAATTGCTTGTTTTTAAATTTTTTTAATGTTTTTATTTATTTCTGAGAGAGAGAGAGAGAGAGACAGCATGAGCAGGGGAGTGCCAGAGAGAGAGGGAGACACAGAATCTGAGGACAGCCTCCAGGCTCTGAGCTGTCAGCACAGAGCCCGACGCAGCACTCGAACCCACAAACTGTGAGACCATGACTTGAGCCGAAGTCAGACACCCAACCGACTGAGCCAACCAGGTGCCCCTCAAATTGCTTGTTTTTAGAAGTTATGAAAAGCAGCATGTTGTATGCATGTTGATTTACTATACCATTATCTTGGAGAGAATCTGCTTCTTGTGCTGGAGGAGGCATTCTGTTTGATTGTAAAGGTTAAATAATACACTTGAAAAATCAAACAGAGCTGAGTTAACAGGCCTGTCCAGCCTAGTTACTAAAAAAGGTATTAAATGAGAGCTTAATACTTTGTTATTTCCCACAACAAAAATGTTTTGAGTTAATCTGTTACCAGCATTCTCACATTTAGTCAAAAATCTCAAAACTTGTCCATCAGGTGGGTATATTTCTATAAACACATTTGTATAAATTGTGTGCATTGTGCCCCTTTGTTTTCTCTTTGAGTACGTTTCCTGTGTTAGTTAGTTATTCAAACATAGGTAGTTACCAAAGAGGATGTATTATGTTGTCAGTTTTCAGAGACGGTAGGGCAGACCTCAGCTGACTTACAAAATTGTTTCCTAGTTTCATAAAAATTTTTGGTTCATTCTTTTGAACAATAGTAAGTATTTAATTGTTTAATCATATAATCAGTTCATAAAGAAAGATCATGTCTAGTTAATCTGCTCTTTTGCAGCACCTAGGCAACAGGTTGACTTAAAGTATTTTCATTTTAAGATCTAACCCTGTGTAAACTTAAATTCTCACCTATTTCTCTCAGTGATCAACTCCTTCTGCTTAAGCAAAAATTATGTTTCAAAGCCTTTTAGATATCAGTTTCATTACCTGAACACCTCGGCATCCCCATTTCTTATCCCTTTTCCTGAAGAATTTCCCATCAAATCACCTTTGTCAGCACACACGCCAAATAGTTCTTCAACAATCATCCCTTTGTTTTCCTCCTGTTCACCCTGACACCACTCTGCCATTTTGCTGTGACCTCATGCCAACTCCTCCTTCCTTGAATGCTTATCAGCACCTAGAAGGACACCTTAGTCCCATCTGTGGGGATCATAGACCTTGACTACTGATTCGTAATGAAGAAGTCTCTTCTCATTTGAGCTAGCCCTACCGCTATTACTGAAATCATTTCTCATTTTTGGCTCTTGATTTCATTATCCTCATACACTGGGCTCCCTACATTGCGTATTCTGGTTTCCTAATGTTTCACAATGGCTCATTGCCTTCTACTAGATTACCTAAACCAGGTAAATTATTATCTCTCCTCTAAGCTTCTTTATTCAATCCAATTTCCTTATTTAGCTGTCCCACTTCTAAACTTCCTGACAAATTGTTCCTAACACCCAGGAACTTTCATCTCATTCAAAAGGTGATAATAAAAGTATACCACCTCAAAGAAATTTCGCCGGGGCACCTGGGTGGCTCAGCTGGTTAAGTGACCAACTCTTGATTTTGGCTGAGGTTATTGCTTCTCAGAGAATTGCTTCACTGAGATCAAGTGTTGATTTGGGCTCAGGTCATGATCTCATAGTTTGAGAGTTCAAGCCCCCATGCAGGGCTCTGTACTGACAGCATGAAGCCTGCTTGAGATTCTGTCTCTCCCTCTCTCTCTGCCCCTTCCCCACACTGTGCTGTCTCTCAAAATAAATAAACAATTTTTTAAAATCTACCCAAAGTAATGTAAGATTAAGGGTACAAAGAGGAAAGAACAGTCCAAATTAATTACCAGCAATACAGTTAGCAATTTTTTACCACAATTTTAAAGAGAGAATTTTTTTTTAATTTTCTTTAAGTTTTTATTTTATTCTTTGAGAGAGTATGCACGTAAGCAGGGAGGGGAGTGGCGAACAGCAAAAGAGAGGGAGAGAGAGAATTCCAAGCAGGACTCAATCCCACAAACCTTGAGATCATGACCTGAACCGAAATCAAGAGTGGGACGCTTAACTGACTGAGCCACCTAGGCACCCTGAGAATTTTTTTTAAATGAAAGGTATCCATTTGGTTTCCCAATGCCAGCTCCCACATGGCAGAGATGATGTACTGTGTTTCCTATGATATTTTAATATGTCACTTGGCCCTCAAAAGTAAAAATCATTTTGTAATATAAAAGAAATCTCCAGAATTCCAAATGCACCATCATTGCTTGGCAAAGGTATATAATTCATGGTCTCCAGTTAAGAATGCAGAACTGGAGAAAAAAAAAAAGCATATAAATGTCTTCTGCTCATGTCCTGTGGCCAAAAAACAAGGAAAAGGAATCATCCAACAGTAACAATTCTAAAGAATGAAGGTGAGTCCACTCATTAACTGTCCCATAGACTTTATAAGGGGTAAGTCTCAAATTGGTCCAAACAGCAGATGAGTTGTAGTAATTTACATATCTCATAATTTTTTATCATTGTTCAGCTCATTTAAAAATAGTTGGAGGGGCACTTGGGTGGCTTAGTTGGTTAGGCATTGTACTTTTGATTTTAGTTCAGGTCATGATCTCATGATTTTGAGATCAAGCCCCACATCAGGCTCTGCCAGGTGGCATGGAGCCTGCTTACGATTCTCTCTCTCCCTCTGTCTGTGCCTCACTCTTTTTCTCTCTCTCTCAAAAAAACTTAAGAATGGTTTATTTAGAAGAAGGATATGTCAAAAACAAGCTAATGAATTGGCTAAAACATATCCCAGAGTTAAGCCATCTCTACTTATCAAGAAAATGTTGACTGAATAAATATGTGTGTCCAAAGAACTATGTGGTATTGCATAAACAAAGTACAGTTTATTCTACCAAGTGCCATCAGTTAGATTATATCTAGTCCCCAGCAAACCAACCAACTGAAAAATGAGGGGAAAATTCAGTCATTTAACTAGATATTCGGATTAAATTCAGAGCAATACACAAATAGTTTTTATAATACAGGAAGCCAACTATTACCAGAAATATCTGTTAGTGCTACTGTTTGAAAAAAAACTTGAGAAATAGTTTGATAGCAAACAAGTTCAATCAGAAAGCTCTGTTTTGAAGCTGAGAAAGTACTTTTCAGCAACAAAACAGAGTCTATTTCTCCTATCTTCAACATTTCTTACATGGATCCTATTTAAAAACTACCACTTAACGATTCTCTCCTTCAATCAACAAGCTACTGATGTTAATTAATTTCCTGCAAACTACTGCTGAGAACATCACCTTCTCATCAATCATTCATGTATAAAGTCATATGAAACTTCAGAAATAATCGCTACAGACACCATTGCTACTGAAAACTGGTATTTTTGTTTTCTTTAATAAACATTGAGCCCCCCCTTTTTTTTTTTACTTCACCACCAAGGAAACTTATAGCTATATCTAAAATTCAAATCTATGATCAATGTATTTTTCTTAATGTTATACTCCTAATTTTACTTTCTCTAGTACTAGTCTTGTAATTAATTCTTTTTTTTTTTTTTTTAGGTCTTGTCATTATTTTATTTTATTTTTATTTTGTTTTATTTTATTTATTTATTTTTTACAAATAGTTTCTTGCCAAGTTGGTTTCCATATAATTAATTCTTTTTTAAAAAAAACAACGTTTCTTGTAGGTACTGTTTTTTATAAACTGACTCAACAGTTTATAAAACATAGTGTACATAAGAATAAAACCTATAGAATACATTTCCTTACCAGTGTTCTCTGGCACTTGTAAATCTAAAATACCTATATTTAGAAAGTAAGTAATGACTTCATCAGCATTTCAAATGAATAAACATTATTCAGAACTCATACAAAAGTATACTTTCATACTTCCCCCCATAACGCATCCTTATATTCTTAGAGAGAATTCAACTTTTAAAAAGTTGAACTTTTAAACCCACTTCTAGACCACCACAAAACTCTCTGTATAATTAAACTAAAATTAAAAATGAATGCTTCCAGGGGCGCCTGGGTGGCTCAGTCGGTTAAGCGTCCAACTTTGGCTCAGGTCATGATCTCATAGTTCGTGGGTTCGAGCCCCATGTCGGGCTCTGTGCTGACAGCTAGCTCAGAGCCTGGAGCCTGCTTCAGATTCTGTGTCTCCCTCTGTCTCTGACCCTCCCCTGCTCATGCTGTCTCTCTCTCTCTCTCAGAAATAAATTTTAGGGGGGCGCCTGGGTGGCTTAGTCGGTTAAGCGTCCGACTTTCGCTTAGGTCATGATCTCGCGGTTAGTGGGTTCGAGCCCTGCGTCGGGCTCTGTGCTGACTGCCAGCTCAGAGCCTGGAGCCTGTTCAGTCTGTGACTCCCTCTCTCTCTCTGACCCTCCCCTGCTCGCGCTGTCTCTCTCTCTCTCCTAGAAATAAATAAAACATTAAAAAAAAAAAAAAAAAAAAAGAAATAGAGAAATAAATTTTAGGGGAAAAAAAATGAATGCTTCCAGAATTTTAAGGTACAGAAAAGATGCCAATGTTCAGAAGTTTAAAAGAAAAAAAATCCTATTTTTAAGAACAGAGAAAGGAAGAAAGGAAGCTAATGTGTCAAAATTGAAAAGAAAAACAAAACTTTCTTTCTAAGAAAAAGGAAAGAAAAAAATGATTTGCCACACGTAAAGCAGCATTTTTCTTCTACATTTCAAGACCAGGAATGTCCCATAATTTTCACAGTATCTTACTGCAACAATTTACTTAAAGCACTTCTATTCGTCCACAGCTCCTCCATCCCCAACCCCCACCCTGGGATCTCAGAGATGAAGCAGCGCACTGAGGGGCAGACGACATTAAATTACAGTACCTTCCAAAGTGATGACATAGCACAGCTCCCACACAGGGGGCTTCCTCGGGTGGCAGCCTAACACCACCTTCCCTCGCTGGGACACCCGCACAAGGGCGCCGCCCGGGAGATGAAGCTCATCTTCTACCTTCCCAGGCTGTGCTTTCCAGTAAGAGTGCTCCCTGGTACATAGTGCTATAAAGTCAGTTCAAGTGCACAGACTCAGTACAAGGGACGATACGCAGATGACGTAAACTACAGGTACACAGTGTTGTTACTCAATTATCTTGGCAGCAAAGTGAAACAATGGCCTAACTCAGTATCTTTACTCCCTGCAATCAAATCTCTTCTCTACCCATTGGTCAGGGCTGTGCACTTTTTATTCAAATACCAGTTGGGGGGGAGGGGGGGGAAGGTGGGAGAGGCTTTCAGTCCAACTTGAAGTTCAAGCGAACTATACTCAAAGCCACCTAAACACCAGCCTAGTTCATGATGGTCGTTGCTCATAAAAATGCCTTGACTCTCCTTCCTTCTTTGTCGCTCATTTGAAACTGTACCACCTCTAATTCCCACTAGCATAGAAGGATTT
Source organism: Proteles cristata cristata (assembly GCA_017311185.1). Classification (NCBI taxonomy): domain Eukaryota; kingdom Metazoa; phylum Chordata; class Mammalia; order Carnivora; family Hyaenidae; genus Proteles; species Proteles cristata. The sequence continues at coordinate 589,288 of JAESUZ010003530.1, read as the reverse complement.
TTTAAATTATTTTTCTTTTTTGGTCTTCGGTGCAAAAAACAAAAAGCAAGTACACAAAAATTGTTTATTCTGGAAACCCATCATTCCAAGATAATCACTGATAACATATTGGTATATATAACTTTACTATATTTTTTCTATATATGTGTTCAAAATAAAAATAGGCTCATATTGTACATATTATTTTACATCCTTTTTGCACTTCATAAAATATCCCCTCAAATTTCCTTATCAATATTATTCTACAAAGTTACTATTAATGCTTACTTAGAATTTCCTCTTTCTAAAATTCCTAGGAGCTCTAAAATTGCTTTTCTTCCTACTTCTCTCCCTACTTATTGCCCAATAAGAACAGCACAACCAGAAAGCAACAGCCTTCATGTAATGAATATATCCTACTAAGCACTGCCAGATAGCTGACATGCGGCTGCATTCATTTCCCATGGCCATGATTTCATTTATACTTGTTAGGTAATTGTGGATGAAGAGCTGCGTGTACCCCTAGGCTCCAAACCAGGGCCAGACTACCACCAAGTCTATGGCGGGTCTCCCTCACAATCCATCACATATGATTCAAAATGATAGTAACTCTAGGGATGCCTAGGTGGCTTAGTCAGTTGAGCGTCTGACTCTTGATCTCAGTTCAGGTCTTTTTCTCAGGGTTGGGAGTTCAAGCCCTGTGTTGGGCTCTATACTAGGCATGAAGACTACAAAAAAAAAAAAAAAGACCCCAAACAAAGTAAGAGTCACAAAGAGGTATGATTTTTCCCAAGACTACCTCACTGTTTCTTTAAAAATTAAAAAAAATTAATTTTTTTTCTCGCTCTTGGTACTTTCTTGCTAATGCTCAAACACAATCTCAGGCAGCCCAGGAAGCACTGCTCCCAGGGTTGAGAAAGGGATAAGTTTTATTCTAAAGAGTAATCGTATTTAAAATTCAGATTATAAAATCTATTCACAAAATCCCGTACCTGAGTATACAGATTTCAGTCAAGTACATTTTGAAAAGGAGAGAATATTAGCTGCCCATTCAGAGTTGTAGACCTGATGTAGAATGAGTGGCAAATGCTTTGTGCTGTGTTTGAAACTGTACAAAGCCTACCAAGGTATTTACTATGCTTTCATTAAACAGATTAATCAATAACAGGACTTGCACGGAGTGATTTTATGAGGAAATTTCAAGTGACTCATTTAGCAAATCTCCACACTTCAATTAAGAGAGAGGAGTTTCCTTCAAAAACTTAAAGGTCAAGAAGTGTCCACAAGCAAATGATATTGACAGTACTTAAGTTAAACCGCTTTGTCTTAAATCCTCACTTTGACTAGCTGTGGGATCTATGCCTCTATATCTCCATTTCCACATGAAAAAAACCTCCCTAATTTGGTGTTCATAAAGGTTAAATGACTTAGTACATGTAAAATGCTTACATCAGTGTACTGAGCCTTCAAACTATGTTTAGCTAATTATCATCATTATGCATCATTATTTTTATACATTTTTATAAAAGATTCAAAACCTAATAGTTCACCTCTTTCTTCCCTTACTAGGAAATATACTATACCATACAATCACAAAAACATTATATATATAATAATAATATATATAATAATATATTATAAGCCAGGGGTTCAACATGTTATACATAATACACATTATAATATATAATATTAAATATTACACATAATATGATATATATGTAATATGTTGAACCCAGGGCTTATAATTTTCAGGTTAAACTGTCTCGTTCCAATTTTCTCTAAAAAAAAAAATCAACTGAGGTTTAATATTTATCTTTTATACAACTTATCCAATCTCGCTTTTAATTAAACTGCCAGCATGCTATAAAGAGTTGCTTTATGCTGACCAGTTTGTACATACACTAAACAGTATGTGTACTGAACAATACGGGTCTTCAGGAAACCACTAATTTAAAAGAAAAAAAGAAAATGAAAGCTCAACTAGGAAGTGGCCCTAATACTGTTGTTAAGTTTACATATCATATCTGATGTATTTTTCATTTTTAAAAAGACATCTAAATAACATTGCTACAATTTACAAGTAAAACAGACTACCTTAAACCACACCATGAGGTTTATTCTGAACTGAAGAACTAAGTCTACTCAATCAGAACATGGAGCACTAGTAAGACAGAATCCATCACGAGTTTGCCTGGGGTTATTTTGAAACCTTCTAACCTGCAAATGCTAGAGTATAAGAGTTTTCTGCTTTAAAAAAAAAAAAAAAAGGAAAATTCTAATGTTATTAAAAATTCTTTGTTAATTATTTATCTAAAAACAGAGAGGAAAGTGGCAGAAATTATGAAGAAAATAGCACATGGCACTCTGGACTCTCACCTAGTCTTTCCTAAAAATCTGGGAGACAGACATGTTCATACACTGCAATTTGGGAAACTGAGTCTTGAAGAGGTGAAGTAACATGCCCAAGCTGTACAGTTCGTAAGATAAAGATACAGGACTTGAATTCATGACTTTCTGACCAACCAGCTAACGACAAGGAAGATGCTGCAGGCATTCTGTGTGTCATGACCCTTCTCCGCCAGAGTAAGGGGTCTCCAGGGACAAGGATTACAGAACCAAGACCCTTCCAACACTCATTCTCACCTCTGCTCACGCTCAACACTGGAATCCAGTATATTGGATTCAAGTTTTTTGGGTTTGTTTTTTTTTTAACACAGTTGGTTGCTCAAGAATGAACACAGCTCCTTCTGAAGTCTCGTCCTGAATTCACAGGTGAATTCTCTGCATTTTCTTCTATTACTCAATTAATAAATTAACAAGTATTTACTGAGGACGCAGAGATGTAGCTGTACCATAAATTGCCCCTTTCTAAGCCCCATATAAAACTATAGAAAAGGAAAAGACCACTTCTATCTTTAGTAGTACCTGCCTCCCCCAAATGCTCTTACTTTGCAAAACATTATTGCCCTTATTTACACAAAGGTCATCCTTTACTAGTTTATGAGCTTTTGATACAAAATTCTGCATATTTACTCTTCAATATTAGTCAAAATGTAGGTGTTCACCAAATACATGTTGAAGGAAGGAGTAAACAAAACAATGGTGAGCAGAACCTTAAAGACCCGGTAAGATTTAGGGGTGCCTGCATGGCTCAGTCAATTGAGGGTCTGACTTTGGCTCATGTCATGAACTCACAGACTGTGAGTTTGAGCCCCACTTCGGGCTCTGCGCTGATAGATCAGAGTGTAGAGCCTGCTTTGGATTATATCTCCTTCTCTCTCTGCCCCTTCCCTGCTCATACTGTCTCTCTCTCTCTCCCTCTCAAAATAAATAAACACAATAAGAAAAACAATTTAAAGAACAGTAAAGATTTAGAGAGATGGGGGAAAAGTGGGAGTTGGGGGAGAGTACATTCTAACAAGGCGACTGGTTACCATCCAGAAAACTGCTGGGGAAAATAGGTCTTTGTAGAACATTCATGTCACCAGGTAACAAAATGGTGAGCTGGGTAAGATCTGGAATTCCTGAGTAAGGGTCCTTAGGACTTCATTTTCTTATCTATCTATCTATTTATAGCAAGCAGGAGAGAGGGCAGAGAGAGAGAAAATCCCAAGCGGGCTCCACCTCCATGCCCAGTGCAGAGCCCAACGTGGGGCTTGTTGATTCCCTGACCTGGGATCATGACTAGAGCTGAAACCAAGAGTCAGATACTCAACTGACTGAGCCACCTAGGTGCCCCTAAACATTTGTTTTTAATGCAGAGCAATTATTTGTTTAAGTTAAACCCTGCGTGAAATCCCTATATGTAAAACCGGAACAAGCAAAACAGTACAGAGTGAAGTACTCTGGTTCCCATCCACTAGGTCTCCACCTACCTAACTTAGGAAGATCCAGAAGCCCCTCATGAGAGCACAGTTTGAAAACCACTGGGTTAAAAAAAGGTCTGGCAGGGCAGATACCAAAGTGCTCAGAGTATTTACTTCTAAAGAACCAAGTGGGTCTAGGTTGTGGGGTAGGGTAAGGAAGGACTTGAAATACCATTTTCACCTTTTAAATCCTGTATATTTTTATATTATTTGTACCTTTGCTTATATTGAGCACTTTAAGTTTGTTTCTTTATTTTGAGAGAAAGAGCAGGAATGAGTGTGAGCAGAGAAGGGGCAGACAGAAGGAGAGACAGAATCCGAAGCAGGCTCTGCACTGTCAGCACAGAGCTTGACTAGGGGCTTGATCTCACAACCATGAGATCATGACCCAAGCCAAAATCAAGAGTTGGACCCTTAACTGACTGAGCTACCCAGGCACCCTTATTGAGCACTTTTTTTTTTTTTAATTTAAAGAGTAATAAATAAGGAACCATTCCTCTAAATAAGCACTTTTAATGATTACATTTCAAATGCAGTGCCACATTGCAAGGAATCATTCCCCTATAGCAGGGCATTTTCGTGACTAAACTACATGGCACCGAAAATGAACACCTTGGTGAATAATTTCCCATATTTAGAATGATTTCCTGAGGACAATTTTATACAAGTTAGCAGTTTCAATTTAGGTTCTACAATGCACTGCTTAAAATAGGACTCTGTAGAACATAAAAATATAAAATTCAGTAAGTATTTTTAAAAAAAGCCATCCCATATTAGCAAAATTAGATTCCAGCACTCATGTTTAAGCTACATAAAATCTAATTTACAAAACTAATTAGCCAAGTTTCCACATCTCAAAAGTATATTAAAGAGAAATTTGAATCAGAACTTGAAATCTCTCTACCTTTCATGAATTTTTCATAACTTCTCTTGCCACTTACCAAAACCATACACTTAAAGAATTTTGCCTTCACAGTTGGGTTTCACAATCTAATTCTGTGAAGTCACAGTACTGTGACAGTACAATCATTCTCTGGCAACAAACTGATATCATTAAATTCTTATTTGTAAGTTCTTTGGGTATATGGATATTCTATTTTTACTTCTTCTAAGACCAAAATTTATTCTCTGTTGCCTCTCCACTAAGCTCATATGATTGATACATTTTAATCTCATTTATTCTCTTTGTTCCTAACCATCTTTATAAAAATGCCTTTTGGTGAGTGCTCTGAAAATGCCCATCCAAACAAAATATAAATGACTCCTAGATTGCCTCCTCTTATGAGTAATCTGTCATTGCTCTGTATTCCTTGGGAAGAAAAACTCACAAATCAGAAAGTCTGTTGTTCTTTTTCTTCTCTCTACTACTGCTTGAGAATAACAGAGTACTTTTTGTTAAATATTATCTTTTAAATAAATCAATATGATTCTATCACTAACCTGATTCCAAATGAGAAAACAATAATTGGGGTTTTCTTTTGGGGTGGGGGAGGGGGGAGGAGAGAGAGAGAGAGGCAGAAGGGGAGAGAATCATACGCATAGGGCTCAATCCCACAACCCTGGGATCATGACCTGAGCTGAAACCAAGAGTTGGGACACCTACCAACTGAGCCACCCCAGGCACCCCCCCCCAAAAAAAAGAATTTCTAATAAAACCTTTATCTTTTTCCAAAAGCAAGTATTATTAGAAACATCAAGGTCATTTCTACTACCATCTAACAGTTCTTATAGACAGGATACTTAGACTCTATCAACAAAGATTTGCTTAATCCCTACTGGGTACCAAGCACTAAGCTAAATGTCAGAGGTTCAATATGAGACAAATCTTTTCATCGGTACAAAGGCACTTAGGCAGACAATAAATCTTTATGAAATGGGAGGTTCCAGTGGAAGAAAGATTCTTTAGAAAAATTAGATTAGAACCAACTTTGGAATACCTATAACACTGAGCCAAGGAATTTGTGGTTTGTATTTGAGTAGGGAAAGACCAGGCACTCAAAGGTACCTTTGGAAAATATTAATCTAATCAAGCCCTTATTGAAACTTTTCAGTGGCTTCTCATTTCTCTAAAATGAATCCAAATTCTTTAATAAGGTTAACTTAATCCTGTATAATCATTCCCACCCACCTAAGACCTTTGTCTGTGGTCACACAAGGCTTTTTGTCTGTTTCCTCTAATGCAGAGATTTTCAAACTTTATAAATTGCAATCTAGTAACTATGTGTAACACATTTTCTTTTTTCAAAGACGCAGATCACAATCTACTAAGTCACAATCGTAAAACAAGTTAGGACATAGACTTAATAATCTATACATTCAACCACACAATGATCACCCACTTAAAGACTCTTCCAAGGAAAACATGTCCTCAGCTCCAATTTTATAAGTGATTAAGTTCCTAGGCTACTTTACAAAACGCAAGAGGACTGCTGCTTATTTTCCCAATGACAGCAGAACCTTCTCTCTTCTGAGTAGGAGATAATAGGATTGAAGGGGGCATTGAACAGACACTTTTTTTCTTACCCCGGCAGCAATTCCTCTGAGAAAGTGATTTACCTAAGGGTTAAAATAAGACTAAAGTTCAATATTCCAGACAGGCTCCACCCCCAAGCTCTCACTGCCTCTCTTGAACTTGGATGCCTTCAAGGAAAGTTTCCTTTTCAATTTCAACTCCTAGAAGGTAAACTTCCTGATTCAGGACTTTCCCTCCCTGCAGGTGAGACCTGTATCTTATTAGGTGCTACAGTTTCCTCCAGGTAGGTAAATTAAGAAGGAACAGAGAAAGCAGGGATCTAAACTAAGTTCTCCAGAAATAACAAATTATTTTCACAGTATTTTAATCTTCATCTGGTTTCTTGACTCTGATCTCAAGAAATCAGAATCTGGAGAGAGAAAGGGTGTAACCGGCACACTGAAAACCTTACACATGAACAATAGTCATTGCAGTCTGACTTCTGGGTCCTAGGAAGAGAGTAGCATGGAGAAGGAAGGTGGGGAAAAGGAGAAGAGGAATGGAATGAATGAGAAGAAAGTTCTTCCACGTATCCTATTTAGAATTTCTCTTGGGCAAAAGGGTCTAGATATATTGAATCTATCTTCATGCCCTACAACCTTCCCTTCCAAATTCTCATTCTTGACTTTCTTTACTCTTCTTCCAGACCCCTAATGCTGTCCAAAGATCTCCATTTTGAACATCCACACTTTTAGAAATACAGCAAGTTTGGCCAAACCTGCAAAATGTTCCCTGATCTCATACGACTTTCCTATCCTTATTCAAGTCAAAATTCCCATATCCTCAGTGTAGCTGATCAAGGAGAAAGCAATCTGAATAAATGCACTCACATTAAAATAGAATAACTGACTGGCAGTCCTAGCCATTGAACCCTACTGGAGATACATATGTTTTATTATTTTTTATATATTTTTTAAAACACATACATTATTTTTCAGCTATAGAAATATAACTACAATAATCTCAGAAAAGATGAGAGGTGCCTAAAAGTCCACCATAAAGGAAGCAGGTCTGCCCTGACCACCATTTCCCAGGGATCATGGCCTCAGATTGTTCCCACTTCTCATTGTCCTTGACTCTCAGTTCTTGATAAGTGACACTAAAACTCCAGAGCACAGAGAAGGCCAACTTGGAAAACATTTGGAGCCTTGGGACATTTATGTACCTTGGGTGAGTCAGGAACAATTAGTTTGGATGGGTGATATTTTCTTTCTTGTTTTTATCTGTTTTTTTTTTTTTTTTAATTAACACTCCTTCATTTTTGAGAGATGGAGAAAGACAGAGCATGAGTAGGAGAGAGTCAGCGAGAGAGGGAGACACAGAATCCAAAGCAGGATCTGGGCTCTGAGCTAGCTGTCAGCATAGAACCCGACGCGGGGCTCGAACCCACAGACAGCAAGATCATGATCTGAGCCGAAGTCAAACGCTTAACTGACTGAGCCACCCAGGTGCCCCAAGGATGGGTGATACTTTCAATATGTTTGATAATCATTTCATTAGCTAAAACAAAAACATACACTGGGTTATACATTGAAATTATTCATTCTAAGGAAGTCAATGAGACAGAAAAAGGTTAAATAATGTTTCCATTGTTTTCTAATTTAGTAGGTGAAAAGCAGGATTGGGTTCCTCTTCATACTTTTAATCAGCTGCTTATCCATTAATTCCACTAGGGAATCTTTAATTTTATGTTCTATAACATTTCTGAAATTTGGACGTATATTTTTGAACAGTCACATTAGGGTAATAGGAAAATGAGCCTCAACTCTTGAGAGACAGGTGCCATTTCTTTTCCTGTGGTTTTTGCTACAAAAGAACTGAAGCTAATGCTAAATTTGTGTGTTCTCAGAAATTAACCACAAAACAAGCATAACTGTGTTCATTCAGCTGTAAGTGGCTCTTAACTTCAGCACCATCAGAAATATTTATTTGCCCCCCACAGATGAACATAACTGTAATAAAACGACAGTAAAATAAATAAAGGTCTTACTAAGGTCTTAGTAAAATAAGACCTTCCACTTTGCCTGAGCAGGTAAGTATATGAAATTTTAACTGAATATTTGGTGTTTGCCATTTTTTTAATTAGTTTGTTTAGCTAGCCACCAAGCCAAGTTATCTGCAATTACGGTGACAACTGGGACTTTTTTCAAGCCAAGCAAAGACTATATGAAAACACCAACTGTGTGCAGTCTCTCTTGCAGCTTTTCTCAAGATACCAGAAAGGGAAACAGGCAGCAAGGCACTCAAGAATCGAAAGGTAGGGCATTCTGAAAAAACATAAATGACACTTCTCAGCTTCCCCCACGTAGAAACACTATGTTGCTTGCTACCAGGTTAGTTGGCTTTTTTAGACAGTACTGGCCTCCAAACCTAACATTTTGACCACAAATGAACCATACAAGAGTAAAAAGACAAATACCCAACATGTAAGAAAAAAGACAACCCAATTAAAACATAGCAAAGAATACAAAGAGACATTTCTCCAAAGAAGCCAGACGAACAGCAAATAAGCACGTGGAAACATGCTCAACATGACTGGTCATTAGGTCAATGCAAATCAATATCACTTCCCACCCACTAGAATGGCTATAATAAAAACTACCCAATAGGCAATAACAGGTGTTGGAGAATATGTGGGGGAAACTGAGACCCTCATACACTGTTGGGCAGGACTGTAAAAGGATGAAGCTACTATGGAAACCTCTGGCAGTTCCTCAAAAAGCTAATCATATATACACCCAAGAAAAATGAGAGCATATGCACACAAATGTTCATAGCAGCATTATTCACAATGGTCAAAAAGTGGAAACATCCTTAATGTCCATGAAGTGATGAATGGATAAACAGTATTTGAAACTATGATACGCCAATACAACGGAATAGTATCCAGCCATGAAAAAGAATACTGACACTCACTACAAAATGGATGAACCTTGACAACATTCTGCTATGAGAAAGAAGCCAGACACAAAAAGCCACCTATTGTATGATTCCAGTCATACGAAATTTCCAGAATAGGCAAATCCATAGAGAAAGGAAGTAGATTAGTGGTTGCCAGAGGGTGAGCTAAGGGAGAAATAAGAAATAGCTGTTAATGGGTCAAAGGGTTTCATTTTGAGATGATGCTAATGTTCAGGATAGTGGTGACAGTTGTAAAACTTTGTGTAAAGGCCTCACTTTTCAAAGGATGAATTTTACGGTGTGTGCAGTATATCTCAATTTAAAAAAAAGAAAACCCAAGTCCTCATTTACAGAGAGATGACATGTAATAGTCATGTAAATGGTAAATACATAACCACAAACGAACATATAATCTCTCAATGTAGACGCACGCCTGGGGGTTTTTAACTGAGATCTATGTATTTCACTTACATAAAGAAAAGAATCAAAGAGGGCGGTGACACAGAGCAACTGCCGAGCCCTGAAGCAGCGGAGCCGGGGGTGCCCCGAGCCCGCCTGGCGGCGTCCGCATCCCGGCGCGCCTCCCGCCCCATCGCTCAGCCACCACCCGCTGCCGGGCCCAGCGGCCGGGGCTCGGGGCCGCCCGCCCACCCGCCGCTGCCGGCAGCCGGCGCCCAGGACCAGCCTGCGGTCCCGCCCGAGGTGGGGCAGGCGCGGGGGCCCGAGGGGGCGGGGGGGTGGGGGACACGGCCGCTCGCCCCCGCCCCCGCCGCAGGGTCCCGAGCCCGGTCCCGCCCCACCTCCCTCCAGTACCTGGGATGCGCCCGAACCCGGCGCGGCAGCCAAAGCCCAGACTTCCCCTCCATTATCACCTGCCCCGGAGCGCGGCCGAGCCGGCCAGTGTCCTTAAGGAGAGGGCACCCAGCCTCTGAGACGCGACCGAGGCGCCCGGGGCGGGGGACGGAAGGAGCATTCACCTAGTCCCCCGGCCGCCGCTCCTTCCTGCCCGCGCGCCTCCTCGCGCCCTCAGCGGCCCGGCGCTGACAGCCCGGGAGCCGGCGCTCGCGGCCCGCTCGCTCCCCGCCCCCGCGCGGCCGCCCCGCGCACGCGCAGCCGCGCCGCCGCCCCAGGGGAAGCGAGCGCCTGGTGATGTGGCCGCGGGGGTGGCGGCCCGGAGCGCGAGCGCCGCCCCTCCCGGAGCCCCCCCCCAGCCCCCGCACCCCCCCAACCCCTGGAAGCCGCGGGTCCCGGGCGGGAGAGGGGAAGAGCACGGGGTGGGGCGTTTCGGGGAACCCTACCCGGGAGAGAAGGGCTGTGGCCTTTCGGGAACCCCCTCCATCCCCGCAGACCCACGCCCATGTGCATCGCCAGCGGCTCCTGGGTCCGAACCCCCGAACCTGTGACTCACGATTTCTGTTTTCAGACCAGGGGCCTCCCGGTGGCTGGGTTCGTGTTTCCTTCTCGCGGACTGGAATGGAAACCAAAGCGAATGTAACTCTGGGCTCGCCTTTCCGCAGAGCGGCGCCGCAGGGGCCGAGCCGAAGCCGAGGTCCGAGAGGGAAGGGGGTGGACCCGTAAGGGGACTGGATTCAGGGCGGCTCCCAGCACCCTCCCCGTGGGAGAGAGGTCTAGAAGCAAAGGGCACGGGCGCGGTGGAGGTGGCCGGGATACCGAGACTCTGCAAGTTGGCCACCATCTAGGTAAAAGTGACCCAAGTTTGCCGTGTAAACCGAGAACTCTTATCTAACAACTAATGAGCACCTTTTGTATAGGACTCAGGTATTGGCCTGTGCCCGGGGGACGTTCCAGTGAGCAGAACAAAGGTCTCAGGCTCTTGTTCTGAAAGGCTGTCATTTTAAAAATGACACAGCTCGTGGCATTTTCTCAAAGTTTCCACCAACTCTAAGTCACACCCGTGATTTAGTAGCAGCTTTTCAGGTGCTAAGGGACAGCAGAGCATACGTTTAGCCAGTTTTTTGATTTCTCTTTTTCTGCTTTACCATCAAATGGGGTTTTGACCTTCACATCCTGGGTGAAGTATGCCTCTGTATGGTCTAGACCCTCTGCAGTAATGCTTTTACTTCACGCCCTGAGCACCATTAGGAGTAAGAAAAGATGACGGCAAAACCTATGGAAAAACACAGTGTCTTGTCTGTATTTCCAAGTGGCTTTTGTTCTTTTTTTTAAATATTTTTATTTATTTCTAGGAGAGAGAGAGAGAGAGAGAGACAGCGTGAGCAGGGGAGGGTCAGAGAGAGAGAGGGAGTGACAGACTGAAACAGGCTCCAGGCTCTGAGCTGGCAGTAAGCACAGAGTCCGACGGGGGGCTCGAACCCACGAACCGCGAGATCATGACCCAAGTCCGGACGCTTAACCGACTAAGCCACCCAGGCGCCCCAAGTGGCTTTTGTTCTTAACTGTTCTGAATTACATATCACTAGGAGATAAATAGATGCTCCTAAAAGTTTGCCAGAAGTCAAATTCCAACCAGATAAGTGTTCCTCCCCTGGGTCAAGTAGTCCTTCAGGACTTCTGCACAAAATTTTGTATGGGAGAAGCCACCCTCTCCCAGTTCTGAAAATTTTACCACCATTTTTTTTTCTGATTGATTCTGAGCTAGCTGATGGTTTCAACTGCCCTGAAGTTCATCAGTTGGCAGGTGTGGTGGTCAATCTTCTACTTGGGCAGTGCTCTGCATTCTGTATGCCACAATGTAGTGTGTGGGGTTTTTTTAGTGTTTTAAATATTTAATAAAGAGAGAGAGAATGAGTAGGGGAGAGGCAGAGAGAGAGAGGGAAAGAGAGAATCCCAAGCAGGCTCCACGCTGTCAGCACAGACCCTGACTGGGGGCATGAACTGGAAAACCTGAAATCATGACCTGAGTCTAAATCAAGAGTGGGATGCTTAAACAACTGAGCCACCCAAGCATCCCTGTAGCATGTATATATTTTTTTAGATATTTTAAGTTTTAAGTTGGAATCCAAATTATTACATCTTTAAGTTTATTGTTTATTTTGAGACAGAGTGGGGGAAGGACAGAGAGAGAGGGAGAGAGAGAGAATCACAAGCAGGCTCTGCACCCACACGGGACCCCATCTTACGAACCATGAGATCATGACCTGAGCCGAAATCAAGAGTCAGATGTTTAACTGACTGAGCCATCCAGGTGCCCCTGAAATCCAAATTTAAATTAAATTTCAACTCTGAAAATAGCTCAAGGTGAATTGGGTTCAGAGACACCCTGTTCTAAAAAATTAGGTCCTAAAAAAATAAATTAAAAAAAATTTTTTAATAAAAACTTAGGTCCTAATGTGTGTTGATTATTCCTCTTCTGCCTGACAAAGGGCAACTTAAAAGGTGAAGCAAGTGGCTTAGAATTCCGGATCAGTATTAATCCCGGCTGTGATGATTGCTAGAAGGAGGCCTGGGAGTTATGAAAGTGTATAACCAAGGGACCTATCTGCTCTAGGGGTAAAAAAGATCTCTTTGAGGAAGTGACATTTCAGCTGAGCCTTGAAGAATAAGGAAGAGTAAGTTGGGCAACAAAGGGGGTGGGGGTGTAGAGTGCACATGTTTCTGTGGAAACTACAGGTTTGAAGGCTCTTGGGTAGGAACAGGCTTCACCTGTGGCTACAGTGAGGTGCCGAGAGCTGAAGGAGGGGTGGGTAGGAGGCTCAGGGGCTACGCTGAAAACTTTGGACTTAATCCTAAAGACAAAAGGAGTCCACTGAAGAGTTGAAGAGAATCTATCTGGACACGATCCAATTCGTATTTGTAAACGATTTTCTGGCTGCACTGTGGAGAATGAGTAAGAAGGGAGACGCGGAGAGTATGTGAAGACCAGTGTGCGGGTAGTGGAGAGTAGAAGATGGTGGACTGAGAAAATTGATCAGAGTTGGAGCTGTAAGCACCTGATCGTTAATTCCATGTAAAAGGTGAGAGAGAGAAAATGACGCCTAGGTTTCTAGCGTGGGCTTATCCCGTTCCTGGAGACGGGGGCCTTGGAGGAAGACATCTCAAGTGGACAAGTTTGAGTTGCTTTAGGTATGTTCAGTTTGGCACCTCAGTGAGACACCCACGTGATGAGGCTGTGTATATATTTGCAAAATAAATCTGGAACTCAAAGTAGAGATCTAGACTGAAGATGAAATCAAACCTAAATGTTGGAGAGCAAGGAATATGACTTGTTTGTAAGAATTTTACCTTTAAACTTTAAAGAAAATGAAGACAAGCATTAGTACCTAATACTATGTGTGAGACACCCCCCACAGAGAATATTTTTTGTAGCCCTTACCACCCTAGTGGATGGTATTATAATCCTATTTTTCATATAAGGAAACTAAGGGTTAAATTCCTGCTCAAACTTACTTAAATTCCCGATTAGATAAGACTGATTGAATAAGAATCTCTGTGGGTAATTCTAATGATAACAGAGGTTTAGAAACTTAAAAGTGCAGACTACTTAAAAGTGGTCACGCAAACCGTATAGAACCCTCATTTCATTTATTTTTGAAATGCTTTTATTTACTTTTGAGAGAGAGAGAGAGAGAATGGGAGTGGGGTGCAGAGAGAGGGAGACCCAGAATCCAAAGCAGTCTTCAGGCTCTGAGCTGTCAGCAAAGAGCCCAATGCGGGGCTTGAACTCACGAACGGTGAGATTATGACCTGAGCCAAAGTCAGACGCTTCACTGACTGAGCCATCCAGGCACCCCTGAAACCCTCATCTTTAAAAAAGATTGGAAGAAACCATGATTCTAAGAACATGCAGCCCATGCAGCAACTGTGTGTGCATACATGTCCCCATTTCTTTCACCTGAGCCCCCCATTATCAATGCTCTCCTGGGAAACTATGGATACAGGTATCTATATACCTGTATATAGATACATAGATAGGTATCCTACATGCTAATAACTACTATGGATGTAAATAAAATAGGTTAAAGAGTTGGAGAGTCTGGGGTAGAGGAATGTAGAGAGGAGGGAGATGGTTTTATATAGGGTGAGCCACAGAGGTCTTACTGGTGTGAGCAGAAAGGAGTGAGGGAGCAGCTAAGCTATCTGGAGGAAGTACAATAAGCACAAAGGTCCTGAAGCAGAAGGGTGTATGGTATGTTCAAGAAACAACAAGGAGTCGTGTGTGGCTGGAATGAGAAGTAGCTGGAGGCCGGTCTTGAGATTTGTAGGCCATTGTCAGGTCTTGGGCTTTCACTCTGAGAGAGACAGGAGCCATTGAAAGGGTCTGGGCAGAGAATGGGCCATTCTGACTTGGGTTTCAGTGGGATGACTGTGGACAGCTGAGTGAGGGAGCAATGGTCGACTCAGGAGGAGGACCAGTAAGGACGCTGTTTCAATAATCCAGGTGAGAGGGATGGTGGCTCGGACCAGGGTGGTCATAGAGGAAGTGGTAAGAAGGTGCTGCATCATTTGAGCGTAGATCATTTGAGAGTAGAGCTGATAGGGAGGATTTGCCAATGGAGTCAATGAGGGGTAAAAGAGAAAGAGAAAGGTGGTTAAGGATGTGTCCAAAGCTTTGGGCTCAAGTAGTCAGAACAGTGGAGTTGCCATTTGCCAAAATGGCGGACGACGAGAAGAATCAGGAGCGGGTATAAGATCATCTGTGAGGGTCTACTGTTCTAAGCGCCTGGTCTGTATGAACTCATTCAGTGCTCACCACAATGCTCTAAGGTAGATCCTGTTGTTATGCCTGTTTTATAGACGAGGAATTGAAGCATCACTCTACAATGTACTTTGGATTTCACAACCTAAATGGTGATAATAAATACTACCGAGGGTACCACTTCATTGTCTTTCAGGGAAGACAGACGTCTAAATAAACAGTGACAACAAAAGCTAGAGCTAATTGTAAGGCAAATCTGAGGAGGCTGTAGCTGTACAAAACAGAAACATCTTCCAAAGTTTGGGGATCAGGGAGACACGAAGGAGTGGGAAGACTTGTGAGAGGAAGTGATATTAAGCTGAAATGTAAAGGATCAATAGCATGCTAATAGAAATTTTAGGAGGGGGATAGGGAAAAAAAAAAAGAGTATTCCAGGTAGAGGTTATTCTTAGGAACGTTTGTTAAAAAAAAAAGGCTGGAGGACAGGACTTTGAGGAATTAAAAGAATTTCAGTATGATGTTTATATCTCTTTTAGAAATATTGCTATTGGCTGGTCCCTATTTGAGACTCCCTCCATAAACATGGGAATGTTTCAAGGGTTCCCTATTCCTGGTGTCTTTAGAATGGACCTCTGAAGGAGCAGAGGTCTGCTGTCCTTGAATACTCATCAGGTTCCTATGGTTCCTTAACTGTGCCCATGACTTCCTGGCTCTGGGCTTTGGACTTCCTGTTCTCATTAACAAGGACACTCCAGCCTCCTGTGCCCCTTCCTGGGTCCACACCCACCCACGTGGACTCTAAGGTCTCTCTGCTTCCATGACACCCAGTGAAGAGCATATCAGAGAACTTAGAAGATAAGTTATGGACTGATACGATTTTACTTATCTGTCCGTGTCCTACTAGGTTGTGAGCAGAGTCTTTACAACTCAGGTTAACACAGTGTTGTCAGCCCTGCATGGATACTCAATTCTTTTCCTCCTGAAAGGAATGAATACATACATTTTAATTTACCGCCCTTTACTTTTAGTGGTGCTGCTACTGGCTTTTTGATTTTCTGTTCTGGTTCCACTCCCAGCAGAATTACTAATTTACTTAAAAACTTTAATTACATACTGCAGTGTTCTAGCTTCTTTAAGCTGACTGTGTTGGATTTTTGCTGGCAGACAAGATTTGTGCAACACTGGGCTGCTGATGGCTGAGCTGTTTTTCAGATCATCTGCTCATTGGCTACTCTTCTGGGGATGATGATGTGCCCTTGCTGATAATGTGTAGTTTAAGAGCCAAGCAAAAGCCAAAATGTGTAACCATTCTCTTGAATGAGTGCTCGTATATCCAAAGAAAGAGCATAGAAAACTGTTCATGGCCTAATTTCTAAGGATCCTATCTGTGAGTCAGGATTCCCATTTCAGAGGCAAGGACTGATGGGTTGGAGCCCAAAGGTATCATCAAGAATGACTAGAATGAAATTGTTGGCAGCTTTGATGACTTGAACCTCTCTGAGTCACATCTCTGTGACATCTACACCTCTGTTTTTGAGAGGCCTTATGCCATCCAACAGTGAGCCATTCATTCTTCCTTGTATCAAGGGTTATTATGTGATCCCTCCAGCCCAATCTGGGACTGGGAAAACGGTCACTTTTGCCATATGGATTCTGCAACAGATTGAATTGGATCTAAAGGCTACACAGGACTTGGTCCTGACATGCACTAGGGAATTGACTCAGCAGATACAGAAAGTAATCATGGCATTAGGAGATTATATGGATGCCTCCTGCCACACTTGCATTGGTGGGACCACCATGCACGCTGAGGTGCAAAAGCTACAGATGGAAGCTCCCCATATCACTAGTGGGTACCCCTAGTCATGTGTTTGATATGCTTAACTGGAGATGCCCATCTCCCAAATACATCAAGATGTGTGCACTGGACAAAGCTGATGAAATGTTAAGCTGTGGATTCAAGGACCAGATCCATGATGTATTTCAAAAGCTCAATAACAATACCCAGAGGGGTTTGCTGTCGGCTGCATTGCCTTCCAATGTGCTTGAGGTGACCAGGAAGTTCATGAGGGACCCCATTCAGATTCTGGTCAAGAAGATGAGTTGACCCTGGAGGGTATCCACCAGTTCTGCATCAATGTGGAATGAGGGAGCGGATGCTAGACATTCTGTGTGACTTGTATGAAACCCTGACAATCATATAGGCAGTTATATTCAACACCGGAAGGCTGGTTACCTCACTGAGAAGATGCATGCCCGACACTTCACGGTGTTGCCATGCATGGAGACATGGACCCAAGGGAATGAGATGTAATCATTATGGGGGCCTGCTCTGGCTGTAGCAGAGTATTGATTACCACTACCTACTGGCCAGAGGCACTGAGGTGCAGCAGATTTCCTTAGTCATCAACTATGACCCTCCCATCAACGGGAAAATTATATCCACAGAATCAGCCCTGGTAGATGATTTGGCCGTAATGATGTGGCTTTTAACATGGTGACAGAAGAAGATAAGAGGACTCTCTGAGACATTGAGACCTTCTTCAACACCTCCATTGAGAAGATACCACTCAGTGTTGCTGACCTCATCTGATAGAGGCTGTCCTGCTACCTAGTCCTAGCCAGGGCCCAGTCCCTGGGGGACTTTAGAGGAGCAGGATGGGGGAGGGAAGGGAGTCAAGGGATGGATACCTTGTCTTTTTCTTTTCTATTCTTTTCTTTTCTTTTTTCTTTTCTATTCTCTTCTTTTCCTTTGAATAAATGTCATATTTTGAGGCAAAAAAGAAAAGAAAGGAAAAGAAAAGAAAAGAGAAGAGAAGAGAAGAAAATAAACTGTTTATAGAAGCTGTATCATAGTAGTCTAATAACTGGAAATAATCAGAAGTTCATCACTATAAGAATGGCAAAACTAGCTTTGGTGTTTCATATAATAGAATACTGCTGTGCAATAAAATGAAACAAACCATGGACTCAACAAAAGGGATGAATCTCACTGAATGAGAGAAAGTGCCCTGACAGAGGAAACATACACACTATGCCTATTCATTCTCCATGGCTGTTATAACAAATTACCGTCTACTTAGTGGGTCAAACAGAGCATTTGTTATCTTACAGTCTATAGGTTAGAAGTCCAACATGAGTGGAACTAAGTCTAAAGTGTCAACATTCCTTCCAGGTGCTATAGAGGAGAATGCTTTTTCAGCTTCTAGAAGCCAACCACACTCCTTGGCTTGTGGTCCCCTTCCTCTATCTCCAAAGACAGCCAAGTACCAACTTTGACACTGCTTCCATCCCCAGTCTCTTTGACTTCCATCCCCAGAGTCTCTTTGACTCTCCTCTTCCGCCCCCCTTTTCCACTCTTAAGGACCCTTGTGAGTACCTTGAGCCCACTCAGATAATCCAAGGTAATCTCCCTATTTTAAAGTCAGGAGATTAGTAACCTTAATTCCCTTTTGCCATGTAACCTATGTATTCTGAAAAATTCTGAATATATTGAAGATAAAGGAAGTCGGACTTCCAGTGGTGCACTGCGAAACTGACTTGGGGTGAGGCTGGGTGAACAGACGTGATGTGTAGCATTTGCCAATTGTTATAGTATAAATGCTTGGATGGCTGATTTCAAGCTCCAACCAGCTCACAAAGTTGCAATTATTTGGTAAGCTGGTTCAAGCTGGTTCCAGCACGTGCTGCAAGTTTCTCGTTCTTACTTTTTTTTTAAGTTTATTTATTTTTGAGAGAGTGAGAGCGAGAGAATGACAGACACTGAGAGTGCAGGGAAGAGGAAGAGAGAGAGAGAGAGAAAAGCCCAAGCCAGCTTCCTGCTGTCAGTGCAAAGCCAGACTCAGAGCTCCATCTACCTCCTGAACCATGAGACCATGACCTGAGCTGAATTCAGGAGTTGGATGCTTAACCGACTGAGCCATCCAGGCACCCCAAGTTTCTCATTCTTGAAGTTTTAAAATACAGATAGATTAGGAAACAAACATTAATATATGAGGATATGAGTGTGTATGTGTGTTTCCTTGCCCTCTGCAATGAGAGAGCCTAAAGGTTAGGGCACATCAATGGCAATTAGTACACCTGCCATCCAGATCTCACTCTCTAAATACCATTCTCAACATTCAAAGGAACCAGTGTTCCTTGCAGGAAAAGCTAATACCTGGGCTGGGCCAGGAAAAATACAAAAGGAGCCTGAAACAGCTGTACCAAAATTAAGGAAGTGCTCAAAGAATGATGGCGACATTTAAAAAGGGGAGGTTTGCAGATTGAAAGGGCTCCCACTGGGACAATTTTAATATCCAAATAAATTATAAAGTAATGAATTAAAAACCCATTAAACAATAAAAAATCCATGAGTCAAAACTGACATAAGTAAGTGAATGGGAGAAGAGAAAGCTTTCTCGCAGTACAATACCAACTAAAACATAGGATATGGACAAAAATTAGAAAATCATCAATAGATATAAAAATTAAGACGTGAAAGTTTAATGAGACAATTATGTTTTCATATCTCCCCACAAATACTAGTTAACTGAAAAGACATAACTAGAGGGGCGCCTGGGTGACTCAGTCGGTTGAACATCTAACTTCGCCTCAGGTCATGACCTCACGGTTTGTGGGTTTGAGTCCCGCGTTGGGTTCTGTGCTGACAGCTCAGAGTCTGGAGCCTGCTTCAGACTCTGTGTATCCCTCTCTCTCTGACCCTCCCCAGCTCACTCTGTCTCTCTCTCTCTCTCAGAAATAAATAAAAACATTTAAAAAAAAGACATAACTAGAAATTTTATAGACCAGAACTCTGACAGATGTCGCCTTAACCAAGTAATCAAAGCTAATATTACCAGTAATAAGACAAATCTACAATCACATGCCTCCAGATAAGATTCACTGAGAAAGAACTAACATCACTTCTGTGGTGTATTTGCCTAAAACATACAATCTGAATGTAATCATGAGGAGACAGAAGATACTGTCACAGGTTGGGTTGAGAAGACTGAATGCAACACATGATCCTGTGTTAGGTCCAGTACCAGAAGGAAAAATTACAAAGGACATTATGGAGACAACTAAAATTTCAATACAAACAGTGGATTATGTAACAGTACTATATTCATGTCAAATTTTCTTATTTGGTCATTATACTCTGGTTCCATAAAAAAAATATTCTTGTATTTAGGATTCATACACTGAAGTATTTAGGGCTAAACAGACAAAGTCTACAATTTGCTTTCGAATTATTAAGAAAAAGATTGTGTAGGTATGTGGTATGTGGAGAGAGAGAAAAAAATACAATGAAACAAAATACAAAGAGAGCAAAATTGTATCCAGTTTTGAACCTGAGTTAAAGATATATAGGCATTATCCTACTGATGCAATTTGTCCATAAATCCCAAATTATATCAAAATAAAAAATGACCAAGGTTCCTGGCTGGCTCAATCAGTAGACCATGGGACTTTTGATCTCAGGGTTGTGAGTTCGAGCCACATGTTGAGTGTAGAGATCACTTAAAACTAAAATCATTTTTTAAAAATGTGACAGGGGCACCTGGGTGGCTTGATCCGTTAAGTGTTCAACTTCAGCTCAGGTCATGATCTTGCGGCTCGGCTCATGGGTTTGAGCCCTGTCACCAGCTCTGTGCTGACAGTTTGGAGCCTGGAGCCTGCTTCCGATTCTATGTCTCCCTCTCTATCTGCCCCTCACCCCTCACACTCTTGTCTTTCTCTCTCTCAAAAATAAACATTAAAGAAAAAGAAGAGTATCCATTCAGCACGATTAGTCTTTTTTTAATGTTTATTTTTTTTCTTTTATAGTTTATTGTCAAGTTGGTTTCCATATAACACCCAGTGCTCATCCCCACAAGTGCCCTCCTCCATGCCCATCACCCCTTTTCTCCTCTCCTCCACCCCCCTCAACCCTCAGTTTGTTCTCAGTATTTAAGAGTGTCTTATGGTTTGCCTCCCTCCCTCTCCTTCACTATTTTTTTCCCCTTCCCTCCCCCCATGGTCCTCTGTTAAGTTTCTCCCGTTCCACATATGAGTGAAAACATATGGTATCTGTCCTTCTCGGCCTGACTTATTTCACTTAGCATAACACCCTCGAGTTCCATCTACATTGCTACACATGGCCACATTTCATTCTTTCTCATTCAACATGATTAGTCTTTAGGGAAATCCAAATTAAAGCCTCTAAGAGACAGTCCTTCACATCCACTTAGGTGACCAACTATCACTGACCAGGGATTGAGGGGTTTCGTGAGGAATGGGACTTGCAGTGCTAACACCTAAAAGTCCCAGACATCCTGGCGTGAGCTGTGTCTCCCTCTCTCTCTCTGCCCCTCCCCTGCTCACGCTCTCTCTCTCAAAAATAAATAAACATTTAAAACAATAAGTAAAATAAGTAAATAAATAAATAAGTCTATAGTGACAAAAAATGGAGCTAGGTGAGTAGGGACATAGGAAGCTATGTGGCAGCATGCCCTCCCCTCTACCCTCCTCCCCCCTGCCCCATGCAGAGGGAAAAGCCGTACACAAATCTGCTGGCTGTGCTTCCATTCTCTGTAGCCACCTCTCTTCTGATCCCTTCCGTATTCCTTGCTAAATGAATCAGGAACTTAATAGCTGTCCATTTGGCAGCTTCAATGTATTATGAACTTGAAAGCATTTAAAAATAATGGAGACTTCTCTGTTCTGAATAGCAGTGTGGGCCCCGGAACAGTTTGTAATCAGAATGTGTAAACATGTAAAATGTTCTTAACATGAGATAGATAAAGGGATAGCGTAGGATGAGAAAAGGAGAACAGTACAAACTGTACACGATTTGCCAATGTGAAAAAAAAGTTTACCTTCAAGTCCTCTGCCGTGATTTAACTCGTTTGTATGTGCTCCTTCTGATTGTATCTATCCCACTGCATGTCTAGCATTGTATGAAATAGTATTATTAGAATGCTTAATTATTGACCTCATCATGTAAAAATCTTCTAAATACTTTCTGTAAATGTTTATTTACTTTTGAGAGAGAGACAGAGCACAAGTGGGGGAGGGGAGGAGAGAGAAAGACAGGGAGACAGAGGATCCGAAGCAGGCTCCGCGCTGACAGCACAGAGCCCGACAGGGGGCTCAAGCCCATGAACCATGAAATCGTGACCTGAGCCCAAGTCAGACGCTTAACTGACTGAGCCACCCAGGCGCCCCTTAAATACTTTTGAGGAGATGCCGGCAACCTACGCCTAGATGCTCTGTTTTGCTACAGCGAGATCTGGCTCTTGTTAGAGTAAGATCCATGTTTCCAAGATCCTAGAAATATGACCCAGGAGAAGAATTAAAAGAATCAAAGACCTAAAACCATTTAGTTATGGAAATAATTAAAATTGACTAAAATGGAAAAAAAAATACTTTTCATCAAAAACCAATGAATTCTGTAAGATTAAATGGATCCCCATTCCACCTGTATGCACATTTTCATCCTTTACTAAACTATTATGATGTTACTTCTGATTCATCGATATTTTAGCAGAATTTAGCACAAGTCTTATTTATGCCAGGCTGAGGATGGAACTTTGAGGGAGAAATGATGCCTTGCACTATATACAAAAGTTCAACCCTTAAAAAATTTAATTTAAAAATTCCAGGGGTGCCTGGGTGGCTCAGTTGGTTGAACATTTGACTCTTGATTTGGGCTCAGGTCATGATCCCAGGGTCCTGGGACGGACCCCTGCATCGAGCTCCGTGCCAAGAGCGGAACCTACTTAAGATTCTCTCTCCCTCTGCCTCTCCCCACCACTTGCGTGCTCTCTCTCTCTAAAATAAAAGTAAAAATAAAAATTCCAGCAGATGAGGCAGAGAATCAAGTTAACTCCGGTTTAAGGTGGACACTCTTCAGAATACTCTTCAGTCTACAAGAAATAAATTTCTGCTCCTCCTCTTACCCCCAAACCCCGAGGAAAAATTTTACCCTGTTAGAAAATAAAGTATTTCTTTTACACATTTAATTGTATCCGTAGGATTAAAATAGATTAACAGGCTAACCGAAATAAATTATTTGCAATATAATTACACCATAATTTTCAGCATTAAGTGTTTATGTCTCTAGAGATAAAATAGTTTTGATTCACCAAGTCGGGTAATTAAGTTAACCAGGTAATTGTTCTTAAGGGCCTGGGAGCCAGATAATAGCAATTTGAAAAGTTACCAGCATACAAGATCAGTTTGATTGGTTTGCTAAAGATAAAAAGTAAGCTTGAAAGGATAAAAATTACCTTTTAGAAAAAACCTCAAGGGGCACCTGGGGGGCTCAGTTGGTTGCACTTCCAACTTTTGATTTTTGCTCAGGTCATGATCTCATGGTTCGTGAGGTCGAGACCCAAGCTGCGCTCTGGTACTGAGCACAGAACCCACTTAGAATTCTCTGTCTCCCTTTCCCTCTGCTCCCTCCCCTGCTCTCTCCCTCTCTCTCTCTCTTTCCTTCCCTCCCTCCTCTCGCTCTCTCAAAATAAAAATTAAATAAAATTTAAATATTTTATTTTAATTTAATTTAAATACTTTATTAAAAAATTTAAAAAAAAGGAGAGAAAAGGGAAAAACCTCAAGATAACATACCCCAAGTATTACTGACTGTAGTCGATGTTGTGGGTGTGCCCCTAATTCCCTTGGCCCCCTTTCCCTACCACAGAAGCTCTGCTGTCCTGGATGATATTCATAGACTCACCCCCAGCTAGTGGAGTGACCCTGACTGGTCCAAGCCCATCAAGATAGTCCCAATTTCCTTTTTCAGCCAGTCCAAAAGTGGGCCCATGACCCAAGTTGGTTAGTTTTATTTACATTTTAACTTTTGGATGACAATCTTATTTCCAAATGTCTCGGGTAAGTTATATTGTAACACCCAATCAGCAATAAGGTGTTATCATCATTAGATGATCTATCATCATTAGAGCTTGCTCATTATAACAACTATAACATATATGGAGGTCAACCACAGTTTCTTATATTTATGTGCCTTCTAAGTATCTTAAAATTTAGAAGAGTTTGGGGAACTTGAGTGGCTCAGTTGGCTGAGCATCTGACCCTTGATTTTGGCTCAGACCATGATCTCACAATTGGTGTATTGAGTCCCACGCCAGACTCTGTGCTGATAGTGCAGAGACTGCTAGGGATTCTCTCTCTTTCTCTCTCTCTGTCCCTCCCCTGCTCATGCTCATTCTTTTTCTTTTTCTCGATAGATAGATAGATAGATAAACAAAATAGTTTACCGTCTTTTCATATCACTTTCCTGTTGAATAAAACAGATATTTATGCTGTTGGATTTCCCACATTCTAGATTTGGCCGATTGCTTCCTTGAGTGGTTTCACTTATCCTGATATTCCTTGTATTTCTTGGAAAGAGGTGGTTAGAAGCAGGGGCTTGATACAGGAAAAGGTTTGTTCTCTTTTTTTCTTTCTTCCCACCCACCCTTGTTTTGTTTACAGGAAAACTTATTAGGTGGCACTGTGCACTTCCTAATGCATTGAATCAAGGGAACATAAAATCCAGTTGGCCATGCTTTAAGAGATGTCACAATGACTGACAGAGCCACGTTTTGTCAGCTTTCCTTAGTGGGCATCTCAGAGTCAGTTCCAGATTCAGTTCCAGAGTCAGTTCCTTGTGATATGGTCCCAGTGGCCTTTGAGAGCTTTCTTGCGTTCTGGCACCACCAATGACCCAGACTTGACATCAGCCGTTTGTATAAGAAGGCTCTGTTCCTTTCAGTGAGGAAAGGAATTCAGCAGGCACGCCTGGATAAAGGATGCTTGCTAGGGCACCTCGTTACTGTTTCCAGGCCTTCCAGTGAACCAAGCTCAGGAATGAGTGGTTTTTCAGAAAGAGAAAAAGAAATCATGTATTTATACAGATATTATCAATTCAAATTTGAAATTACAGGAGGATTTTTAAAGGTTTTTTTTTTTAAGAAACTTTCTGTTTGTTTTTGAGGAAAGAGACAGAGAGAGACCACAAGTAAGAGAGAGGCAGAGAGAAAGGGAGACAGAGAATCTCAAGCAGGCTCCTTGCTGACTGCGCTGGGCTCCAACCCACAAGTCATGAGATCATGACCTGAGCTGAAATCAAGAGTCAGACACTTAACCAACCGAGCCACCCAGATGCCTAGGGAGGATTTTACTTTTATTTCTTTTCTCTTGAACAAAAAGTCTGAGCTAAAAATGATATTAATATAATTACTTACTTGCTTTATCCCAGAATATTCACAGAACAGTTTCATAATAACCATACTAATAGTGCTACTAGAAATTAAGATGATTGGATACACTTTAAAATTTCTAAGTGGGTGTGTAGTTACTGTCATCGCCCTTAAGCTATATCTTACTAATGATGCACCATCCAAATATTGTGCTTTAAGGTCTCCTAAAATAGTTCTTTTCTGTGTTGTTCTGCCATAAACTTGACATACAGTTAAATTCAGTCATTTCAGTTTGTTTTTAGTTAGGGGGGTGGTTTCTTTCCCTTTGTATTTATTTTTATTTTTAAGTAAGCAAGGTATTTATATGATTCCAAAGTCAAAACCATAGAACCAAATATATTCTGCAAAGTCTAATATCCTTTTCTGTTCCTTCCTTTCCCTTCTTGATAACTATTTTGTTCATTTCAGGTTTATCCTCCATTGTTTCTTTTTGAAAATATAAACATGTGTACATGAATATGTGTGTGGCTGTGTACACATACATAGGTATTTTTCTGTCTTGGACAGCATCCCATAAATACTCTTTTGCAAATTGCTTTATTCACTTATCAATCTATCCAGAAGAGAGGCACTTGTGTGGCTCAGTCAGTTAAGCATCCAACTCTTGATTTCGGCTCAGGTCATGATCTCAGGGTTGTGGGATGGAGTCCTGCTTAAGATTCTCTCTCTCCCTCTCCCCCTCCTCACCTCAAAAAAAAAAAAAAATATATATATATATCCAGGAGATCAGTCCATATAAGATACACAGATTTTCTCATTCCTTTCCACATTGCAAGGTACCCTATAGAGTATTTATTCAACCAGATCCCTAGTGATGGACGTATGGGTTATTTTAGTTTTTTTTAATTATAAATATTGTATTCACCACCCCCACCCCACCCCACCCCCGCCAGCCCCTTAGCATTGTTAGAAGTTTCTGGGTAAAAAGGAAAACATATAGATAATTTTACTCGATAATGCCAATTCCTTTCCATTTTGCATTCTCAACATTAATGTATGACAGTGCCTGGTTCCCCAACTTTGCCAATGGGTATGTTGTAATTTTTTAATTATTACCAATTTTGTAGATGAGAGATGGTTCCTCAGTGTCATTTCTTTTGCAGTATTTTTAATATGCATGAATTAGAGCATATCTTCTTTATATGTTTAAACACCATTTTTATTTATACTTCTATGAATTTCCTGTTCATTCCCCTAACCTGTTTCTCCATGGAGTTATTTGGTCTTTTTCTTCTCCATTGTTAGAAGCTCTTTATGTTATGGGTATTGAAACTTTATACAGTAGTATAAGTTGGAAACCTTGTTTTTAAGTTTATTTGCCTTTTTATATTACTTATGCTGATTTTTCTTATGTAAAAGTTATTTTTGAATTTTTATATAGTCAAATTCATGGATCTTTTACTGGTATATGTCTTTACATATTTCCAAAACATTATCCATTTCAAATGGTTTCATTTAGGTTTTCAAATTTATTTCCATAGAGTTTTACAATAGAGTACATAGAGTTGTCTGTAAGTTTTTCTGTATTTCCTCTGATTTTATTGTTATTATTTCATTATCATTTATTTCATGTGTTTATACCTCCCAACCTTTCTCCCCTCCCCAATTTTGTTTTAGTTAACTAGTGGTTTGTCTATTTTCTTGACTTTTTAAATACTTAGATTTGAGGGGAGTAGTTTTATTTTACTATTTCCTATTGATGCAAAGATTGCCTAGTAGTGTGTTTTTACAGTCTTAGATGGAAAAGACTTAAAAATCTGTCATTATTTTCTAGTTATGTTGAATTATATATGACCACAGAAGGCCATCTATCTCATTTGCATGTTGGGAATGCATTGAAACTTTCTCTGCAGACCGTAATAAGTCAATGTTGTAAAATTTCCATGTGACTTAGAAAAAGTTGAGGGGTGCCTCGGTGGCTCAGTCAGTTAAGCATTTTACTTCGGCTCAGGTCATGATCTCACAGTTCATGGGTTTGAACCTGGTTGAGTTTTGTGCTGACAGCTAGCTCAGAGCCTGGAGCCTGCTTCAGATTCCCTGTCTCCTCTCTCTGCCCCTCCCCTGCTCATGCTTTGTCTCTCTCTGTCTCTCAAAAATAAATAAATGTGAAAAAAATTTTTAAAAAAAGAAAAACTTTGAATATTATGAAGATTCAGTCCCCTCTCATTTTGATATTATCTTTCCACTACAAACGATATAGTAATTAGCTAGTCATCTCTTTCTCTTTCTTCCTTTATCCCAAATATCTAGTTTAAAGTATTATCATTTTTAATTTTATTTATTTTAAGAGAGACAGAGAGCACACATGCACGTGCGCTTGTGCACGAGTTGGGGAGGGGCAGAGAGAGAGAGAGGGAGAGAGAGAATCCCAAGCAGGCTCCATGCTGTCAGCACAGAGGCCAACACAGGGCTTGATCCCACAAACTGTGAGATCATGACCTGAGCCAAAATAAAAAGTTGGACACTTAACCGACTGAGCCATCCAGGCACCCTTAAAGTATTATCTTATCTTTTTTTTTTTAACTTTTTTTAATGTTTTATTTATTTCTGAAAGAGGGAGAGAGACAGCGTGAGCAGGGGAGGGTCAGAGAGAGAGGGAGATACAGAATGCAAAACAGCCTCCAGGCTCTGAGCTGGCTGTCAGTACAGAGCCCAATGCGGGGCTCGAATCCACAAACCGGGAGATCATGACCTGAGCCGAAGTTGGACGTTTAACTGACTGAACTACCCAGATGCTCCAAGTATTACCTTTTCATTCCCAAGATTTTCTTTTCATTTATTATCTCTGTTTTCTCCCCATTCTTGATATTTGTATTATATCCATATTAGCAAGCCTATAAAAAGTACATAATATTCTGTTAACCTTATTCTCACTAATTGATCTTGGATTATCCCTAATTCTATTGTAAAACTCTGACCACCAAAACTCAAGTTGAATTTCTCCTCTCGGCTTCTGAAGCTTATTCTCTAGGAGATTCCTCAAGAAGGGTGTGGGAGCAATATTTCCCATCTTAACATGTTCATAACTGTGTCTTTAAAACTTTTATACATGAAAGGCAGTTAAGCTACATCCTTAGCTTAAAATGTCTTTCTTCGAGTATCTTAAATACATTATTCAATTGCATCTGCAAAAATCTTTCTGTCAAAATATCAAGTGCCAGTCTTACTTTCTTTCCTCATGACTTACTGGGTCTTTTTGCCAAAATACTCTGACAGTGTTTTTCTTATATTTAAAGTCCAAGACGGGTGTCTAGGTGGCTCAGTTGGTTAAGCATCTGACTTTGGCTCAGGGCAAGATCTCACACTCCGTGAGTCCCACATTAGGCTCTGTGCTGACAGCTCAGAGCCTGGGGCCTGCTTCAGGTTCTGCGTCTCCCTCTCGCTCTCTGCCCCTCCCCCACTCACATTCTGTCTCTCTCTCAAAAATAAATAATAAACAGTAATAAAACATTTTTTAAAATAACTGAATTGCTTAATTTGCAAATATTTGGAGATTTTCCAGATATCTTTCTGTTATTGATTTCTAGTTTGCTTTTGATAACCTAGATAAGATTTTTAGTTTTGTTGACATCAGAAAACAAATTTTGTATGACTTGAATCTTTAAAAAAAATTTTTTTAAGCACTGTATTTATTTTTGCTAGACAGGGAGAGAGACACAGCATGGCAGGGGAGGGACAGAGAGAGAAGGAGACAAAGAATCCGCAGCAGGCTCCAGGCTCTGAGCAGTCAGACAGGGCCCAATGCAGGGCTTGAACCCACGAACCAGGAGATCATGACCTGAGCCAGAGTGGGACTGACTGAGCTCCTGTACAACTTCAATCTTTTAAATGTTTTGTGACTTGTTTTATGGCCTTGCATATGATCAGTCTTATTGATTATTCTGTTGCCATTGAAACAATGTGTATTCTGCTGTTGCAAGGTCAAGTGTTCTGCATGTCAGTTAGGTTAAGTTGGTTGATAATTTTGCTCAAGACTTCTTTATACTTACTGGTTTTATGTATAGTTTATTCTACCAACTACCGAGAGAAGAGGGTCAAAAATCTCCAACAATGATAATAATATTGTCTACTTCTGCTTTTAGTTCTATTACATTTTCCTTCTTATACTTCAAAGGTCAGTTATGAGATGCACTCACAATTATTGTGAATTATGATGAATTTACCCCCTTATCATTATGAAATGTCCCTCTTTATCTTTGGTGCATTGGTCTGCTCAGGTCACTATGACAAAGTACCACAATTAAACAAGAGAAATTAATTTTCTCACAGTTCTGGAGGCTGGAAAATCCAAGATCAAGTTTCTACCAGGGTTGGTATTTGGTGAGAGCTCTTCTGTTTGGTTGCATAAGGCTGCCTTCTTACCATGTGTTCACATGGCCTTTCCTTGGTGTGTGTGCATGTGGGGAGAGAAACAGAAGGACTCTGGTGGTTCTTATAAGGGCACTAATCCTATTGGATTAGGGCCCCACACTTACAACTTCATCTAATCATGATCACTTCCTCACAGTCCCTATTTCCCAATATAGCCACACTGGGGAGGCGGGGGTTAGGGCTTCAACATATAGATTTTGGGAGGACACAAACATTTAGTCTATAGCACTTTGTTTTGAAATCTACTTGGTCTGGTAGTAATGTGGCTACTCTGACTTGATTTTTGTTTCATATTTGCATAGTTTATCTTTTCCATCACTTGACCTTTAACCTATGTGTCTTTACAGTTAAAGGGAACTTCTTGCTGACAGTATGCAGTAAGGTCTTGTTTTATCCAGTCTAACAATTTTTGCCTTTTAAATCTTAGACTAATTTACAGCTAATCTAATTACTGAAATGGGTATAATTTAAATCTACCATATTCTTATTGGTTTTCTATTTGTCCCATCTGTTCTCTACTCCTTTTTTCCTTTATCCTGTTTTCTTTTGGACTCATTGATTATATCTTACAGCTCCGTTTTTATCTCTGCTATTGGCTGATTAGCTATTCCACTTTTTAATTTTTTGTTAGGAGTTGCTCTAGTGTTTACAATATAAATCTTTACCTTATCGCTATCTATCTTTAAATCCTATTAAAATACTTCACATAAAATATATTTTATTTTTTTCTGTGCTATTCTCGTCATGTGTATTTTACTTCTACATTTGTTATAAACCCTATAATATTTTTTAAAAATCTAAACAATTATCTTTTAGAGATATTAAAGGCGAGAAAAACTATGCTTTACATTTATTGTCATATTTTATAAAACTGCTTTTCTGATTAACATTATTTCTAAGAGGGAAACTAAATTCTGCCAGTGCATCTTCCACTCTATCTTGGCTAGATATGAATGTCTTCATTTCTAAGTTATTGTTACAAATAGCTCCATTAGTTTTGTACAGCATTCTACCTAGGGCTGCTTCTGATCTCTGTCAACAGTTCACAAACAAAGATCTGAAGACATTTCTAAGGCCCCGAATCCAGTTTTACAGGGGTGATCTGTCAATCAATGAAACAATTCACAATTATTCATTTGTTCAGCTTCTCTCCATTCATTCGCTAAACATGGATTAATCATTTACTATGTGCCTGGCTCCAAGTGAAGCACTGGCAATATAAAGAAAAAAACGTTTTGTCCTTCCCTGAAGGATCTCCAGACAGAGTAGATTTTAAATAGAAAGAGAGTGAACTCAGTTTTTAAAATACATCAATCAGTGTTTTCAGTGCCTGCTGTCATTTCTCCCATAATTTTTTGTGCCCTACGTTTTAGAACTTGGTTGTAATATAAAGTTTTTATTATGATAACAATAAGGAAGAGTTGCTCAATGGACACAGTTTCAGCTTTGCAAGATGAAAAATTCGAGAGATCTTGCACATAACCATGTAAATACAGGTAACACTTCTGAACTGTACACTTCAAAATGGTTAAGATGCTAAATTTTATGTTGCGTACGTTTTTTTAAAACACAATCTAAAAGAAAAAAAATAAAAGAACGAAGAGAAGGACAGCCCCATGGTGCGCTGTTGTCCGGATCGTTTGACTAAAATCAAGTTTTGCTAACTCTTTTATTCAGTGTCGGGGCCTCAGGAGGCCGAACCTTTTTTTTTTTTTCCCACCACAGGAATGGCCTCGAGGATCCGCCAGGTGTCGCCCTGGCCGCGGGCTGCCCTATCCCCGCCCACTTCCGAGGTTCGTCCAATCGCGGCCTTGGAGCCGCCCCCTGCCCGGCTTCTTTCCTGCATCCGGGCCTGGGTGGGCTGGCCCTCAAAGCTAGCGAGGGGCATGGAGGTCGGCGGCGAGCGCCGGTCGGGCGGCTCTCCCTCTTCCCCTCGGGACTACTCGGGGATCTCGGTGTCTAAGGAGCTGCTGACGGCGGGAAGCGGCGGCTGCGGAGGTGACGGGCGGGCGGGTCGCGTCGGCATGCAGTGTTCACGTGCGGCGGGGGGCGTGTGAGCCGGGGGGCCGGCTGGCGGCTCCCTGCCGGTTTCCGGCACTTCCGAGGAGACGCCCAGGGGTGGCCGCAGGGCTTCAGCGTGACCGCCACGGCGTGGCTGGGGTTCGGAGGCCCCAGGGCGGCCACGCGGCCGCGGGCCCGGGGAGGTTCTTAGATTCTGCAGGGTAGTGGTCACCGACTCTGCGGGGCCGCGCAGCAGGACACCTCCCCTAAGCGCGGGTGGGGGGGAGGGGGGTTGAGGAGGGCCTGAGGTCGGCTGTCCGGGTCCCAGCAGCTGGCTGGTGGAGGGAGCAGGTGACTCTTGTGGATTAACCCCCACACCCACCCCTCTGTGTTTACAGAACCACCCCTTAGTGCCTTTCCTCTCTCTTGTGGAGAGACACTTGGGTCCGGGAAAGCCACATAGGATTTCAGACACCGTAGTAGAGTTAAAAAGCACGGATTCAAATCCCAACTTCACGAGTGATTAACTATGAAACTATAGGAGAGTTGTTTACATTCTGGCGCCCCAGTTTTCACATTTGGAAAATGGAGGTAGTAGTACCTATTGAATTTATTTATTTATTTTTATAAGGAGAGTGGGTCTAAGGGCTTGAGCTAATTCTCAGCTTGAAGACATTCAGTGAGAACCCAGAACATCCCAAAGAGTTATGATAAGAGCCAAAGCTTATGTAGTGCTTACTGTGGCCCGGGAATTAACTCATTAAATCCTCACAAAAACCCTGTTCAGAGGATCCTTATCTCTTTTATAAGTGAGAAACTGAGTCACAGTGTATCCCACAGATAAGTAACTTGCTGGAGATCATGAGGCTGGAAAGTGGCAAAATTGGGATTTGAATACAATCAGTGTAGCTCCAGACTGATGGGATTCTTTATGCTAATCCAATCGTTAGACCCAAAGTAGTAATAAAAGAATATTTGTTGAACTCTGCTTTGGGGGTGGACAGGATTTTTGTACTTGAGTGAAGAGGTTTTCCGGTTGTTGGAAACAGGGTGATCAAAGCCTTGAGTTTTGAAAAACTCAGACCCTGACTTCTGAGCTATGATGGGCTGAAGAGTTGGTTGGTTTGGGGAGGAGTAGTGAGGGGGCCGAAAAGGTGTATGGGGGTGGGAGGGACAACAGAAAGTTTTCGAAGGGCTCATTTCTCTAGGTTGGACATCTTTTCTTTTCTTTTTTTTTTTAATATTTATTTATTTTTGAGAGAGCATGAGTGGGGGAGGTCCAAAGAGAGAGGGAGACATGGAATCTGAAGCAGGCGTCTGCCTCTGAGCTGTCAGCACAGAGTCCAACACAGGGCTCAAACTCACGTGAGGTCATGACCTGAGCTTAGACGCTTAACCGATTGAACCACCCAGGAGCCCCTAGGTTGGACATCTTTAATGAAGGTCCACTGACAAGGCAGGTATGCTTTATAAATAAAGGATTGCTCCAAGAGGTTAAATAATTTGTCTGATGAAACCACTTCTGGCTCCGCTTAACTATTAGTGTATCTGTACTGCTTCCTCTGTCCCTTTGTGGCAGAAACTCATTTGTCACTGATGGATTTCTGATCCACACAGATGCAGGTTAGTTTGCACTTAATAGTGCAAACTATTAAGCATCGGTGCCACGTGCGGATGTATGAGACAGGCCTAAGGAAGGGGAGCTGGGTGTCTGTAAAGAAGTAAAATGTTGCAGTGGAACTTGGAGGGCCTCTTTCTAAGAAGGTCTTGGGGACTGTGGAATGTTCAAGACTTGGGCGTGGTGGTGGCAAGTTTGCTCACCGGCTGCTGTCTCCTTATGCTCTAGTAAATTACGTGTCGGTGTGCTTTCAGGTATATGGGACAGGCTACTCATCAACCCCAAGCCTAATCACAGAAAAACTTCCACTCTTCAAACGGTTCGGATAGAGAGGAGTCCCTGTAAGTATCTTTCCCTGCCTTCATCTTACCCCTTTCTCTCTCTCAAACCCTCTATGATGTTAAATTTTGCCCATTTAAGTAGTAGAGTGAACCCCATCTGGCCCGAGCTATTTGTCGTTGCCCTGGGACTGCTCAGGGACTTAGCGTCTAAAGGAGTTGCTCACCATGTGTTCCGACCATAGAGTTTCATTTGAGCCTTTTTAAAAATGTTTTTCATGTCTTGTGATTGCAGTTCTGTGGGGATTTGTATGTAAATAACGTCATTTCATCTTTTGGCAGCCCTGTTTTACAATTAAAGGCCATTTCTTGACCTTTACCACCTTCTTTCTTTTCATCTTCTGTCCTCCGGACATTTCAATCGTGTGTTGCATAGCTGTGTCAGTGACTTTACAAGTTTTGAGAACTCACGTGCACAGTTATGTGCTGGGCTTCTTTTGAGAGCTAATGCCGTTAGGCATACCTTGTTTATTGACTCCCCTATATTTAGCACAGTATAGTTATTACCCCTGTTTTACAGATGAGTAAATTAAAGTTTTGATTATTTATTTATTTTGAGAGAGAGAGAGAGAGAATGTGCATGCATGGGGGAGGAGCAAAGAGAGAGAGGGACAGAGAATCCTAAGCAGGCTCTGTACTCTCGGAACAGAGGCTGACTTGGGGCTCCGTCCCATGAACTGTGAGATGATCTGAACTGAAATCACGAGTTGAACACTTAACCAATTGAGCCAGACCCCCCTAAATTGAGGTATTGAATGGTTAAATTAACTTTATTTAGGACACCTGTGGTTGCATATGACTAAACTCCAACTCCCATTGCCTTAAGCCAAAAAATAATTTATGTTGGCCAGTTTGGTTGTGGGGACAGGGAGCAGCGATCTCAGGTACCCCTCCCCTCAGGTACTCACTCCCATCCGGGGTCTGCTGCCCTGACTCTTAGCTCTGCTTTCCCAGGTGTTGGCTAAATCTAGAACAGGCCCTTCCTCCCCATGTGACAAGCTGCCCAGTTTATCAGCAGCTCAACCAGTCATTTACTCACTCAGAAAGAAGGGATCTCTTTCTCCCCAGTTCAAGCCAAAGTCCCAGGGCGATCTCTCATTGGCCTGGCTAGGTCACAGTTTCGCTGTATGTGGTATTGAACCAAAGCCTGGTAACCAATGCTGTGGAACAGCTCTGCATAGGGTAAGGCACAAGAGTGACCAGGAATGACAGAGCTTAAAAGGAAGGTGAGGGTTCTGGGAAAAAAGGCGAACGTGTTGGGTAGGTAGGAACAACCACTCCTTAGTTAACACGCCCAACGTAATTCAGGCAGGAGGTAGAACTGGGGTTCTGCGAATAACCTCGTCAGCCTGACGGCAAAGCCTCAGAGCGTGGTGCATGTAACTATTACGTCATACTTTCTCCTTATTCAGTTACTGTTGGTTGAATGCCAACATTCTAGAAATGTGCAATTCTGGGGATATACGAAAACACAAACAGTGAGAAATATTTGCTAACTTGTGTAGTCCTACTGCTCTAAGGATTCAGGAAAAAGGATGGAAGTTTTTTAAATGGAAGAAATTTGAGATTTTTAAAATTATAGCTATTGTCATTAGGATTACTTTTTAAAAAATTTTTTTTAACATTTTATTTATTTTTGAGAGAGCATGAGTGGGGGAGGGGCATTGAGAGGGAGACACAGAATCCGAAGCAGGCTCCAGGCT
Organism: Proteles cristata cristata; assembly: GCA_017311185.1. Taxonomy (NCBI): domain Eukaryota; kingdom Metazoa; phylum Chordata; class Mammalia; order Carnivora; family Hyaenidae; genus Proteles; species Proteles cristata. The sequence continues at coordinate 554,156 of JAESUZ010003530.1, read as the reverse complement.
CCAAGCTGTCAGCACAGCTCACAGCTGTGAGCCCGACGCGGGGCTCAAACTCACAGACCATGAGGTCATGACCTGAGCTGAAGTCGGACACTTCAGCGACTGAGCCACCCAGGCGTCCCTGATTACTTTTGAAATCAGAAGTGTTTTATAGGAAATTCTGGATTTTAAAATTTGAAGGTTGGCCAAAGACTAACAAATATTGATACACTCTTTTTTCTCCTTAGTATTGGACCAAGTGCAGACCTTTCTCCCACAGATGGCTCAGGCAAATGAAAAGCTAAGAAAAGAAATGGCCACTGCACCGCCTGGGCATTTCAATATTGAAGACATTGATGAGAGTCTTGGAAAAGTGATACAAATGGTAGCTATGCTTTGTTTTCGCTTCATCAAGCAAAATCTACTTGTATGCCTCGTCATCTACGAGAAAGGACTTTCCCATTTTAATTCCAAGTGTTAGTTTCCTTCTTGCAAATTCAGCTCACGTTTCCAGCACTGCGTGGGAATTCGGTCATTTTATTATTACGGATCTTACTGACCAGTAAGCTTCCTTGGGTGGAGCTTAGAACTTTAGTAATAGAGAATCATAGAAGGGCTTTTAAGGTCATATAATACATTTGTTATCTTGAAGCATTAATTTACTAAGTATCCTAAGAATTTTTTTTTCCATCCAAGCCTAAAAGAAGTAATCATAGCCTGATTGATTGAAAATGCGAAAATAAATGATGTGTTTAATGCAATACCTGGTTACATAAGCCACGTGGAAAATCCTCTCAATTTAGACTCACATCTTACTTCTGCCCCGGGGTTGCCTTTATAACCCTAGTGTCTGGACAGAGCCAACGCCGTTGTTGAGAATAATAGTCCATTCAGCAGCAGCTCTGGTCAGCGCTACCTCCAGAATATTCCCAGAGCCAGCCATTCTGTGTGATGTCCGCGGCTGCCACCCTTGGTCCACGGAATCGTGGTCTCCCCGCTGGACTATTGCAGTGACCTCTCCACAGGCTCCCCTGCTTCTGCCCTTTCTTCTTAGAATCTGTTCTTCACACTGGGTGTGGCCCAGGCCCACGATCCCATCACATCTCTGATGAATTCAGCCCTTCCGGGGCCCGTGGGGTCTGCCTCCAGCTCCCCACCCCACTTCCCTCCCGCCGGGCCCCCTCTTTCCTGTGCTCCCGCTCAGCCCCCTTGCTCCTTGGCCTGTTCCCTCTGTGGAGAAGGCTCTTCCCCACATTTCTGCAGCTTCCCTCCCTCTCTCTCTCCTCAGTTGTCACCTCAACAAGAGGCTTCTCCCCGATGGCCCGTTAGTAGCTTATCCCGTCCTGCTTTACTTTTGTTCATTTCCACTGCCCCACACTGTGCTTTATACATCGGTGTTCGTTGTTTTTCTTTCCCAGCTAGAACAGCGGTCAGCAAAGATTCTGTGGAAGGGGCCCGCTAGTAAATACTTCTGCTTTGTGGACCGTGCTGTCTCTTGGGACTGCTCATTTCTGCCGTTTTCACATGAAAGCACCTGTAGATGAAATGTCATGAATAGGCACATTTTATCAACGTTATTTATGGACACTGAAATCTGAATATATATATTTTTACGGTTTATGAAATATTCTTTTGATTTTTTTTTTCCTACCACTGAAAACTTAAAAAAAGAAAAAACATTCTTAGCCCACAAGTTAAACAAAAGCAAGTTGTGGGCTGGGTTTGGCCTCCAGGCTGTAATTTGCCAATCCTTGCTCAAAAACCTAAGTTGCACAAACGTAAGTTGCAAGGATTTTGTTGCTGCTCTTGTGGAGTCTCTAGGCCCTAGTGTGGGGCCTGGCTCATGGTAGGACTTGTTAATATTTGGGAGTTTTTGCTGTTTTTTAGAGAGCGTGCACACGCGTGTGCATGAGCTGGAGAGGGTCAGAAGGAGAGAGAGAATCTTAAGTAGGCTTTGTGCCCAGTGCAGATCCCGAGATAGGGCTCGATCCTATGACTTTGAGATCATGACCTGAGCCAAAATCAAGAGTCAGGCACTTAACCCACCCAGGTGCCTTTATTAATATCTGTTGAGCACATACTGTTGAATGTGTTCAGGATATATAGAATCGGGTTGTGGGGGGACTTTTTAGACTTGTACTAAATGTACGTCCTTATGGTGGACTGTGGCAGCTGAAAGAAAAAAGTGCCATATTGTATTAAAAACACTTCTTGTCCCCTGTGCTTCAGTATTTGTGCTAAATGCTGGTTCTTCCCAGGGCTGTTATCCCAACTCTTTAGACAACTGGCATGGAGTAAATTTCTCACATGGTGCTTTTGGCAGGATGTGGCCTTGTTTGAGATGAATCAATCCGATGCAAAAGAAGAGGACGGTTCCGGAGAGAGTTCGGAGGACAGCTCAGAGGACAGCTCCGAATCTGAGGAGGAAGATGACGGCACCTCTTCCGAAGTCACCGTAGATAACATTAAGCTTCCTCATTCAGAAGAGGGAAAAGGCAAGATTGAGGTTTTGGACAGTCCAGCCAGTAAAAAAAAAGAGTAAAATAAATGATCTCAGAAACGGGTGATCTCTGCCTGCTAATTCTGTGGAAAAAGAACGTGGTCTGCTGGTTACTTTGCATTTCAGGTATCTGTGGTACTTTCGTGTAATATTAGATGGTTTTTGTTTCTCAGAGAAACAGAAGCTACCTTTTAAAGAACTGAAATAGGAGCATCTGGGAAATCTTCTAAGAGCAGACCGTAGTTGATCTCCTGCTAAAGAGATTCCCTTTAGAAAGCTTAGCTTTGTTATGGTGACAAATGAATGTGCTGGCATCTTCTTTCTTCAGCATAGACTTCAGAAATATCAAACTTATTCTAATGTAAAAGTACAAATCATTTGTTTGTTTTTGTTTTAAATTTATTCTCTTGAATAACACAGTGTAGGCTTTTATGGGATATTGTAAAGTCAGATTTGTTTGTTACCATCAGAGTGGGTTCAATGGGGGAGGGCTTTTTTGAAGAGAAAATTTTTTATAAGGAAAAGAATTATTTATATTCAGCTGCCCTCAAGCATATAGTTTCGTTTAAACACACACACACACACACACACACACACACACACACACACACACACACACACACACGTCCTTTCCAGTTTGAGCTGGAAATCGGGTGCTCTGTGGTTTCATCATTATTGCTGACTCTCCAGCCACGTGGTGCATGTAGAATTTACTGCTTGGAAAAAGTCACAGTTTTTTGTTTGTTTGTTTTTTCCTTTTTTTCCATAAGGCAGATTTTTTTTTGATTGAGCGATTAAAGCTATTCTGCACAGTTGCCTACAGTTTAAAACCTGTCAAATGGAGAAAAGAGGGACATCACGGAAAAAATAGGGTAGGGGACACAAAGAGCTGTATACACAACTGGTTTTCCCTTTCAGAGTCAAAATGACCCCATGCTGGCGTCGCCTTTCTGCCTCATCCTTGACCTTCCTAAATTTGCTTCAGATCTCATGGGACTGGCTTTGCTCAGGATATAGGCCTGAGGATTTAAAGGACTATCTCCAAGTGGGTTGAGCTGATGGAATTTGTGCCCTAAAGTTCTAGGTCTCTCTATGAACTGTTGCTACTCCTCATATCATCATCTTGTAAATGCTCTGAAGGTAATTCTCAAGGTTCTTTTTGGTATTTCCCATTGGAAATTGGAACCTGCTCTTCTGGGCTGTGCCTCGCAAAATGTATGAAGAAACAACCAGATCTGGAAATTAGATTCCTCAGCTAGAAAGGTTATTGTGCTATGTTTTGTAGCACCAAACAACAGCGATAAATTTTCGGTGTAAATATTCGAAGATTGTCTCCTGCCAGCTATTATATTATGCCACATCATGGAAAGAGTTGCATTTGTCTGGTTTCCTACTTAGCGTGGCACATGGTGCAGAATAGGCACTGAATAATGTTATCAAACAAATTAATGGATGTATGAGGGCATATTAGAAATTTTAAGCCATGGTAGGCTGCTCCTGGCAGGGGAATCTGAAGGTGTAACTTCACAAGAAATACAGCTTCACGGTAGAAATATGCTGAGTGATCAGTGAGAGACTAAGTCAATCTAGAAATACACGCCAGTGTGTAGAATATGAGTATTTCCCTCCTGCCATGGCTGTCACATGCGTTACAGTGAGCCTCCCTATGCAGTGAGGGAAGTTGACTAAACTCAAGTCCTCTGGACATTCTCATGACCTAGTAGAAAAAAGAAAAACATGAAAATTTAATTTATGATAAAGATGTCATTTTAAGTGAATGTCAAATGGATGAATTATTTAGAGTACAATATTAGAACCGACTGTTTCAGAAAAGGTTAGATCTTGGTCTCATGCCATGTGCTAAGATAAATTATATGTGGATTAAAGATTTAAATAGAAATTAAATTATAAGGGTTCCATACTAAAATATGGGTGAATATTTAATAGTGAAATAATTTGTATTTTCAGGAAGCAGGAGTCAAAAGCTTTTTGTTTTTGTTTTAAGCAGAATGTCAAAATCTGAAATCCAAAGGAAAAGAGCAAAAAACTCATTCACATAAATATTAAAAGCCAGAGGGAAGTAAAGAAATTTGAAAGGCAAGGGACAAATTGGGGAAAATATTTGCATTATAAGAAAGAATGAGCGTCAAGCTATAAAGCGCTCTTAACAAATTAGAAAAAAGTCTAATATTTTAAGAACGAAAAGGTCAAAGTACGTATTCACAGAAAAAAAAAAGTTTCAATCCACATATGAAAAAACAAAAATCAGAGAAACCAAGATTGTATTCTTCACTTACCAAATTGGCAGATGGGACACTAAGAGGTAATACTCCTGAGCCCTTTCTGTGCCACCCACTAGTGCGTTTCGTTCTCAAGTCACCACCACTCAAGTATAAAAACCTAATCCGAGCTGCACATTTGACATTTGTGCGCTTTGCTGAGTGCGTGTTATACCGTAATTTAAAAAGTCGTTGTTTGTCAGCAGTTGGCCCTTCAGTCTATGGGAAAGTAACATCACTGCTGTGCTTTGGTTGGTCCAACCTGTGCTTTCTCTGCCGGACGCTTGGGCGTGAGATGCGGCAGCTGTTTGGACATTGGGTCTGTTCCTGCTAAGGCTCTTGAGGCGGCTCCCCGAGCTTGCTGGGACGCCGTCCCTCCATGGCTCTCCAACAGTTACAAACCTGAAAATCAGGTGTGTGGCCTTTGAAGCAAAAATTTCATTCTGAATGAATCTCCCATCTAGTCATAATACTTTAATTGTGCATGAAATATGGTGCTTATAAAATACCTGCCTTGCAAAGTAGCTCATTATTTTTCCTGTATCCTCTACCCCAGTAGGGAAAGACCAGAGAAGTTGACTTGTATTTCCCTCAGTGCCTAGCATAGGGGCTTTCACTTGGTTGAAATGTACAGTAAATGTTCATTAAACTATTTCTCTCTTTATGTCAGTAAAGTAATTTATCTTAAGCTTTTGTGGTACTTGATCCAGAAGAAACAAGACAAGGTAAGCATGACTGGTAGACTTTTCCAAAAAATTTAATGCTGGAATTTTTGTGGTTGGCTCCCCACCGCTGGGTCATTAGAAACCCTTGCCCGTGATTGCAAAGTGAAACTAAGGACGTCACTGAGTCATTGCATTAAATAACTGTAGATGGAACTATCACTAGACTTTGTTTTGTGACAGAATTTCCTAAGTGTTCAAAAAACAAAAAACTACCACCTTAGGAGCTCATTCTGCTTGCGACCACTTCACAGGTGAGGCTAGGCCACTGCTGGAGCGAGGTTTAGTTCAGCCTGTCACACCTGGCCACCATGGGGCCTGTAGTCACTCTGCCACAAGCACAGACTCCAAAGCTATCTAGACCAGATTTCAGCCCAGCCACTTACCTCACTTTCCCCATCTGCAAAATGGGGGTAACCATCCCCTCATGGGGTTTGGTAAGAAATGAGTGCGTTGATACACAGCATGTGTTTACAACAGTGCCCAGAAAATATGAGGTGTTATGAAGCTGGGGGAATGATGCACAGTGGTGGTAAGAATTTGGGGGAAAGTGTTTGGAACTTAACAGATTTGTTTGTAAATTTCTGTATAAGATTTATTGCAAAGTTTAAAGTAATAAAACCAATGATGTCTGACATATGTCTGAATGTCCACCAATGGAGAACAAGTAAAGCCACTAAACATGTGAAGAAGCATTGTTTATTGACCCAGAAAGATGCTTGTATATTGTTAATTGAAAAAAAAAAGGCAGCTAACAATGTACAGTAAAATATATTTTCATAGAAAAAGTCTGGCACAGTCTCCAGTATCTGTGGTTATTTCTGTGTAGGAAGTTTATGGTTGAATCTTCCCTTCCCCTGTGACGTATTGTTACATAATTAGGTATTATGCAATCACTTAAAAAATCCACTTGGGTATTATTTGCATTAACAGTGATGATAATCACCCCCATCCACCATGTCTCATATCTGATGATCTCCTTTGATCCAGGTTGCCCTTGACAGCTCGCACTTTTGGACCCAGTTTGGTCTCGCAGCCTGTCTCTAGCCACTTGCACGACAGCTCCTGCAGACAGTGACTGATATTTGGTGTGTGCTGCTGTTCACCACAGGCCCTGATGTAGACGTTGGCATTAAGAGCCATCCAGCTTGGTTGAGACCGGCAGCTTCACTGCTTAGAGTACCTGTTCTACAGTGAATAGCTGTGTGATTTGGGCAGGTTACTTCACCTCTTTCACTTGAAAGCAAATACTGATTGAGCTCCTTCTACGTATTAGGCGTTGTAGATGCAGCATTGAATAAAAGAAGCACCTGTTTGTGAAGCTTACATTCTAAGGGGACGACACTGATGATAAGTAAATACATGCTAGGCTGTGATGAGTGCTATGAAAATAAGGCAGGGTAAGAAGAATAAATAATGATAGGCAGGTGAGGTATGAATGTGGGGCATACGTGCTAGAAGATTCGTCTCTAGTGAGACGGGACTGGAGGTGGGACAGGAAGGAGGCAATCAGCCAGGAGCTTGTACGTAGGCAAAGAGCTGCAGGGAAAGGCAGTGGTGTGCTGGCGCTGGCTTCCACTTGGTCTGAGTGCACGCGTCTCTGCAGCTTGAAATCCGCTTTGATGAGAGCATTTATACACAGAAGTTAGCAAATGCTCCAATAATTTATTTCCCCCCTAGAACCATTTGGTAAATATGTACCAGCACACCCCTGGATGAGGAATGGCAAGTGCAAGTGTCCTGAGGTTAAGAGTTTGGTCTGTCTGAGGAACACCAAGGCAGCTGGGACAACTAGACGGAACAGGAGGAAAATTCTTAGGAGATGAAGTCAGAGGTAGCAAGGAGCAAGATCGGTAGGACTTTGTAGGCCCCAGTGAGTACACTGGACTTGATTCTAATCGAATTGGAAGGTTGGAGCAGAGGAGTAACAGCATCTGACTTAGACTTTGAGCAGAATTACACAAGGAGGAATCGGGAAGACCAGCTGAGAGACCTGGGCGGTAGCCCGCGTCCGCAATGGGGATGGCTCGGTGGTGGTGGGGCTAGTAAGAAGAGCGCCTCCACTTACTCATTTTTCTCAGACGTGAAGATTAACTAAGACAGCATTTACAAAGTGCTTAGCATAGTGTGTGGCACACAGGAAACCCTCAATAAATGATAGCTGCAGCTACTACTGACCCGAAAAAAAAAAAAGGCCAATCCTAGGGGTGGGAAAGTATACCTAGTTAGGTACCTAGTTAGGAAGACAGATAATTTCAGCACCAAGAGTAAGCACTATGTTCCTCATAAGGGAGAGTGTAGAGGAGACCCTTAAATGGAGCTGGGGGTAGGAAGCCACAAGGGTGTGTGAGCAAAAGGGGACTGCATTAGCAAAGGCATGTGGAAGACGATTAGAAGGGCCTAGAGGACAACCCGCCTAGAGTGGCCACACCTCCCGATACAGGTGACAGTCAGCTCACAGCTTTATCCTTTAGCAAAATAATCCATGATCTGAAAGAACAGTGGTAATTGTCTCAAAAAAAATTTTTTTTAAGTAATCTTTATGCCCAACACGGGGCTCGAACTCACGAGACCCTGAGATCAAGAACCACACGCTGCACCTATTGAGCCAGCCTGGGGTCCGGAAGAGTGATAATCGAATTATTCCCTATGTTAATGAAATCACCTGGTAGTCTGTGGGTCATGACGCTCCAGTTCAAATTCACTGGGAATCCATGAAGGCTTTGATTCTGATCAGCAGTCAGATATAAAAACTCAAGCCGGTAGGAACTTTAGAATACACTGTGGCAGAGGGTGTGAATCTCCAAGCCCGGGCTGTAGGAGATCTGCGAATCCCTTGAAGATACTTGCAGAGGGAGGGGTGCAAGGGAATTTGGGCCGTAGAAGTAGGACAGAGGGGCTCCACAGCTTTTACCAGATTCTCAGAGGTGTGGCCCAAAGAAGATTAAAAACACTGCTACCGAGATTAATAGGGGGAAAAGTCAGTCCTGAAGAATGGACAGGGTTTTGTTGTGTGCCATTTTATCTGTTATTAAAATATTTGATAAAGTGATATTTTAGTTCACATGAAAACAGTTAAAACACTACATTTAAAAGTGGTTCCCTTCTGGGGCACCTGGATGGCTCAGTGGGATAAGCGTCTGACATCAGCTCAGGTCATGATCTCACAGTCTGTGGGTTCGAGCCCCACATTGGGCTCTGTGCTGACAGCTCAGAGCCTGGAGCCTATTTCGGATTCTATATCTGTATTTCCCTCTCTCTCTCTCTGCTTCTCCTCCACTCCCACTCTGTCCCTCTCTCTCTTAAAAATGAACAAACATTAAAAAAATTTTTAAGTGGTTCTTTTCTAAAAAGGTATTATTTTAAGTGAAATAGAGGGGCGCCTGGGTGGCTTAGTCGATTCAGCATCCGACTTTCGCTTAGGTCATGATCTCGCGGTTCGTGGGTTCGAGCCCCGCGTCGGGCTCTGTGCTGACTGCCAGCTCAGAGCCTGGAGCCTGTTTCAGTCTGTGACTCCCTCTCACTCTGACCCTCCCCTGCTCACACTGTCTCTCTCTCTTAGAAATAAATAAAACATTTAAAAAAAAAAAATAGAGAAAGACAAATATCATATGATTTCACTCCAGTGTGGAATTTAAGAAACACAACAGATGGACATATGGGAAGGGATGGAAAAATAAGATAAAAACAGAGAGGTAGGCAAATCATGAGAGCCTCTTAAATACAGAGAACAAACGGAGGGTTGCTGGAGCAGGTGATGGGTGGGGGGATGGGCTAAATGGGTGATGGGCATTAAGGAGGGCACTTCTAGGGATGAGTGCTGGGTGTCATATGTAAGAGACAAATCACTGAGTTCTCCTGAAACCAAGACTACACTGTATGTTAATTAACTTGAATTTAAATAATAATTTTTTCAAAAGTGGTTCCTTTCTAATAAGGCTTTTGTCATTTTATTCAAATATGAACTGTCAATTTAGACTGAGAATATTCATTCCAATTTAGAATTCCAGCCATGCCAAGCTCTGATGGTAAACGAGCCACTGTATAATGAAAAATGCTTAGAGGCCAAATATGCTCTATTGATGCCAGGATCACGCCTGATATTCTTCCCTTTGGATGTTTTCTGCCTCTGATGTGGTTTGTTGGTTGATTCCCTACATTCCCTTTAGGTTAAGCTGCTGACTCTCCAAAGTACCAAGTATTACCTAAGGGCTCCTTCAAAGCCAGAGATAGGAACATTTGCTGAAATTTTATAAAAGGAGGAATAATAGAAGTTAATTTCTCCAACCATCTTCCATTGACACTGTGATCCAGGAATTCACCTTCCACTCACACGTGGATGGTGATAATTTGCTCACCTAATATTTTTGTCTGACAACAGTCAACCTAGTGAGTCCTGCATGGATTATAATAATTCCCATCTCTCAGGCCCGACTATGGTCCAAATACAGTGTCAGGTGTGTTCTGCGTATCATTCAATTGACTCCTTCCAGCCCCTAATGAGATAGAGACTTTATCCCCATTTTATAGATGACACGGCTCTGAGATATCAGGTTACTAACTTGCCTGAGATCACACAGTCAGTAATCACACAGCAGATCCGGTAGGTAGAAAAATGGAAAACGGGATGTCCTAGGAAGAATGAATGAGTTGCAGAAAGAAAGGCAGTCATCTTCCTTGGACCACTGCCAGTTTTCATTATATTGCATTTTCCGGTGCTGCTGCATCAAGCACTGGGTCAGAACAATGGAGGATAGGAATCAATGACTCCTGAAAGGGGTTGTAGGAAAATTAATTCATCTGGTTAGCTTATCTCAATATATTTTTAAAATAGTGATGGGGGAAACAAAGTGAACTTCTCTTGAGTACCACGAACAAAGCACAGGGCAAGGTACTTCTATTATTGCGTTGACTCCTCCAAAATAAGGCTCCTGAGGAAGGCATTGCTAGTATTACTGTCTATCCCCATTTGACAGATAAGGAAACTGAGGCTCAGAAAAGTTGTGTAAGTTTCCTAAAGTCACATGACAGGATGGTATGATATGGACCAAGCTCAGCCTCCAAAGGCTACTGATATTCTATATCATGCTGTAAAATTCACTTTTTAAAAGCTGTTTATTAGAATTTAAGCTATTTGGGGCCAGAGATAACGTCATTAAATTTTGTCTACTCCTCAGAACATTACATAGTACCCCAGACCTAGAAGTACTCAGGAACTGTTTGTGGGTTGGGTACCCTTCATGGTGGGTTGAAAAATAGAACATCGAAAGGCACAAAGATGTATCTTATTTCCAAATATGAAAAAAAAATTCAGTTCACATTCCTTCCAGGATATACTGTTCCTTGAGAACAAAATTATAGAAAATCTTTTTAATAGCTCCATAGGTATCGTTCGGAGGTTAAAATCTGCACACATTATGCAAAATTTCCCCCAAAATGCACCTCGTGTATTACAACTGGCTGATACTGACATTTTTCAAGATGAGCAACGGCTAGATTCGTCTTGGGGAGGAAAAGCAGCTTGGCGGTTTAGAAATACGTGTGATACACAACCTACTCAAATCTCAACAACTACAAATCGTTTGAAAGTATAAAAGGTATAGTAGAAAACACTCAGGCACAGGTGTAAATGCTTAGACATGGAGCCTGACCCTCTTGATGGTCCATGTGTGTGTTCTTCAACTCGCGGCTGATGCGTCTTCCCTCAGCGCATCCAGGCTTCCTAAGTGTGTCAGGAGGTGAGGAGGGGGCTGTCTGCAGAGGGCTCCCGACGATAGTGCTCACTAGTATTCCAGCGTCACTGTCTTGGTTTTGAGGTATTCGTTTAGGGCCTCCTCACCTAGGGAAGAGAAAAGCACTTCCTGGGGCATTGTTCATAAGTGGATGTGATGTCACCGACTTTTGGACCCCAGTCTAGGTGTTATCGATCACTGAGCAGCTAGGATGTGGCCAAAGCCAAGTCTTATCAAACTGTAAAAGTTCATGTGAGTCACCTGGAGACCTTGTGAAATGGGAGATTCTGATTAAGTCCAGTGGAGGCCCTGAGGTTATGCATTCCTAGCCATCACCTGATGGTGCAGATGCTCGTGGTCCATGGACCACACCTTGAGGAGTAAGGGCTTAGCCCACCCATCAGGTCCACTGAGGAACCGTGTTGGCTTGGTCAGTCCCCACCACAGACCTTTCTTCCTTATTTTCCTGCCTGATGACAAGCTCTTCTCTCTATCCTTTGCCCATTTTAGGCTGAAGAGAAGTGGCCAAGACACTGTCCTTTGGATTATATTACATGTAGCAGAATTGAGCAGAAGAAAGGAAGGTTGAGACCCTTTGGTGTAATCTTATTTTAAAGATAAGGATAATGCAGTTTTCCCTTACATTTTATACAGAAGAGTATATCCAGGCAAAAAACAAACAAACAGATAAATAAATAGGTTTGCTCTCTTTTTCTGTTCTATTTTGAGCTGGTACAATTGTCAGTTTCTACGGCAGTGAAAGGGCATGAATACCCAAAGTGCAACTAATGAGTATATGGTCTCGGAAGCTGAGCTAATTAGGGAGAGAAAGAAACTATTTAAGCAAATTCTATTGTTTTATAATAAACACTCTTTACCTTTAACTCAGTGGAATTTAAAATGAGGGCCACTTTTATTGCTGTAAATACATTACCAAAAGTGACCTGGAAAGAGAAGATGTAAAAATACCCCCAAATTAACCAAATTTATATTAGTGGACTGTAGTTTCAGTAAACCACGAACATTTCAGTTTTTGAAACAACATCCCAGACTGAGGTGGGGAGTAAGAATATGGGCTCTACAGCTAGGCTGCCTGCTTGGAATTCTCCTTCCAGTGGTGGCTGGCTGTGCGACATTGGGCAAGTTACCCAACCTCTCTGAGCCCCAGTTTCCCCATTTATAGAATAAAGATAATAATGGCACTTACCTCCCAGGACTATTGTCAGGATGGCTTGTGCTATTACAGGTAAAGTAGTTAGCATAAGATCCGGTCTATACGTAGGTAGTATTCAAAGTAAGCCATTACTTGAAATGTGATAGTGTCATTGCCCACAAAAAATTACCTTTTGGACTTTTTTGCAACTCTAAATATGAGTTCCCAGGCTCCCAGAAAACTCTGCCAGTTGCAGTATTGATTCTGAGAGACCGCCAAGCCACTTACAGACAAGATCTATTCTTGGAGCTAGCTGAGGAGTGCCCTCCACCCATTTCTCTTTCTTGACTCCACTTCGTCCCATGAAAGCTAAACCAAGTTCATGCTGAATGTCAGGTAAAAGGCCAAACATAGTTTAGCTGAAAGATATTTTCTTTTCAACACTAATCTTTTTTTTTTTAATGTTTTTTATTTATTTTTAGGAGAGAGAGAGAGACAGCGTGAGCAGGGAGGTCAGAGAGAAGGAGACACAGAATCGAAACAGGCTCCAGGCTCTGAGCTGGCAGTCAGCACAGAGCCCACGGGCTCGAACCCACGAACCGCGAGATCATGACCTAAGCGAAAGTCGGACTTAACCGACTAAGCCACCCAGGCGCTCCAACACTAATCTTTTTTTTTTTTTTTTTAATGTTTTATTTATTTCTAGGATAGAGAGACAGCGTGAACAGGGAGGGTCAGAGAGAGAGGGAGTCACAGACTCTGAAACAGGCTCCAGGCTCCGAGCTGGCAGTCAGCACAGAGCCCGACGCGGGGCTCGAACCCACGAACCGCGAGATCATGACCTAAGCGAAAGTCGGACCCTTAACCGACTAAGCCACCCAGGCGCCCCAACTCCAACACTAATCTTTAAAAACACGTTTCTTTTAAAGTGCTGTTTGTGTACTTGTCTGAATGTATGTTAAATAAAAATGTTTAGCATTAAAAAACAAGTAGTGCCCATACAAACCCAGAGACAGCTGCCATATAGGAAACGTCCTTCAAAGCAATACCCCAGTGTTGCATGAAACATAAAGCAGACTTCCATGCAACAGTGCAAACCAAGGGAACGTGCGGTAGAAAAGCAGAGCTTACCTAAGTCTTTTCCGAAGCCAGATTGTTTCACCCCACCGAAAGGGGCGGCCACATCCGTCTTGTTGTAGGTATTAACAAAAACCGTTCCCGCTTCTAGTTTCTCGCTCACGTACATGGCCTTATTGATGTCTCTTGTAAAAACCCCCGAGGCCAAACCGTATTCCGTGTTATTTGCTCGCTTCAGCACTCCATCGATGTCCCTGCGAGATGTTTTGAGGAAGACAACATATCGCTGAACGCAAAGCAAAACACTCTCATGTCATGTTCTCCTCTTTTCCCTCTGCATGCTAGGGACGGAAAAGCGTCACTGCCAACTTGCTTGAATTTTTATAAGAGAAATATGCCCGGCTTACACCAGAAGATACTCTCAACAAGATACTAGATCTCTAGCATTAGACATTTCATATACATATCATGTGACACCTTTTAAAATCTAATCTGAAGTCATCTTTTCCATTTTCTTCTTGGTTCTCCTTCACAGCCTCCCACTTCCTCCCCTCTCCCTCGAGTCCTACCTGGATATATTCTCAGTGCACTCCCCATCTCCTCCCCTCCTCGCCAGATTTTTGCATACAGCTCAAGGCTCATTCGGTGCCTCACCCTGAAGCCTTCCCAGTTGCCACCAGTGCCAGCAGGGTGTAGTGGCTCTGTGAGTGGGCTCTTGACCTTGGGCAATTGACTTCATCTCCGCATGCCTTTGTTAATTGCAAAACACGGCAATAATAATAAAAGACCCATTCTTGTTTTCGCAAGGATTAAATGAGCTAATAGTGCCTGGAACACAGTACATGCTCAATAAAAGTCAGCCATAATCAGGGAGCACATATTCCAAATTCAGTATTTTGATTCACCTCTTTCTACCTCCCAGCTACACTAGAGGCTCCCTGAAGGCAGGAACGACATTGTATTCTTCTTTATACCATGGTGTCAGATCATCAAATGAGAGTGAATTCAATTAATAAAATTCCATAAAAGGAGAGCAACGTTACTCCTTAAATCATGATTCCCCTGCCTTTTGACTCCACGTGTGTGCCCTCTCAGGAGATTGGAGCCGTGACCCTGCTCATCTCTCGGCTGGGACCAGCTCCATCGTGTCTGTCATGGTATGAGTATCTCATCTTTAAGAGTGTCATCCTAATGTTTAAAACTGCATGACTTTTCTGCAGCACGGCCAGTAAGTACAACCCGAGTATTTCATCAGGGGCTCGGGCCAAGAAAGAGGCTCTGTCCCCAGACGGGAGGAAAAACTAATCGTGCAGGGCTTTTAGGACACAGCACAGGTTTCACGTGGTGGCTTCTGAAGAGAATTTCCAAGGTCATCTTGGATACACATGACTTTAAACTCGCACAAGAAATTTGGAACTGAACTTAGAGTGAACTGAGGCTCTGCTAAAACGCTCACGCTTCTTGATGCACCGCACGTGGTAGGGACTCAAATATTTACTGACAAGCCTAAGGCAGAAAGATGGCTTTATGCCATTATTTGTTGGGGACTATGGAGATGACACAGCTTCATAAGACACCCGGGCCTACTTCTAGGATAACAAGCATGCCAGGGGCAACAGCACAATAGCAAACATGTCTTAGTTAATCTTTACAAAGACACAACGGGACAGATGCCATTAATAACGTCACCAAGAAACCAAGGCTCAGGGGCGCCCGGGTGGCTCAGTCGGGTAAGCGTCCGACTTTCGCTTGGGTCATGATCTCGCGGTTCGTGGGTTCGGGCCCCGCGTCGGGCTCTGTGCTGACTGCCAGCTCAGAGCCTGGAGCCTGTTTCAGTCTGTGACTCCCTCTCTCTCTGACCCTCCTGCTCACGCTGTCTCTCTCTCTCTCCTAGAAATAAATAAAAAACATTAAAAAAAAAAAAAAAGACACAACAGGATAGATGCTATTAATAACATCACAAAGAAACCAAGGCTCAGGGCGCCTGGGTGGCTTAGTCGGTCAAGCGTCCGACTTTCGCTTGGGTCATGATCTCGCGGTTCGTGGGTTCGAGCCCCACGTCGGGCTCTGTGCTGACTGCCAGCTCAGAGCCTGGAGCCTGTTTCAGTCTGTGACTCCCTCTCTCTCTGACCCTCCCCTGCTCACGCTGTCTCTCTCTCTCCTAGAAATAAATAAAACATTTAAAAAAATCAAAAAGAAAAAAAGGAAAAGAAACCAAGGCTCACAGTGACTAAGTTAACTGGCCTTAGCCCATAGAGGCAGCCAGGTACAGAGGCAGGCTGTAGATTCTACCCGCTGTGGCTGCCTTTGACCCTCTGTGGTTAATTGCCCGTGTCCTTGTCTGTCTCCCTCATTCAGCTGGTAAGCATCTCAAGGACAGGAACTGTGACCTTTCTGGTTTATATCCTATAAACCTGGCTTCTAAAATCTGCATGGTTAACACAAAGACTATCCTACGGGAGGAATTTATGAGGAAAAGAAGGTTAATAGGGCATCCTTGGCTCAGTGTGTCACGTCAGAAGTTTGCTTACTATAGCTTAGTGTCCCCAAATATATCTTACAATATGTCTATCAAAGATCAAGAGGGCCGGCTGGGTGGCTCAGTTGGTTAAGCATCTGACTCTTGATTTCGGCTCAGGTCATGATCCCAGGGTGGTGGGGTTGAGCCCTGCATCGGGCTCTCTGCTAAGTGAGGACCCTGTTTAAGATTCTCTCTCTTTCCTCCTCTTTCTGCCCTTCCCCTTCTCTCTTTCTCTCTATCTCTCTCTCAATAAATAAATAAATAAATAAATAAATAAATAAATAAATAAATAAATAAATAAATAAAAGAACACGGAGTCCTTGGAACTTGGTGTTCTATTTTTTCCACTCATTGTTTGAAGGAAAATTCAAGCCAGAATTCTGAAGAATTTTGCACAGTATACCATGAGAGTCTATTGTATTAAATATTCTTGTATGAGCTCAGTTACCACATGACTCTCTTTGGTATGCTAAACACTTTGGAAAGCTTCCTGTACTGCCACAAACCAGTATATAATTTATGGTTGATTATATGGTGATTGTGGACATTTCTATAAAAAGCTGAGTGTTAGGCTCTTAGGTGCATAATCCCCTCTGAAGGCAGAACTCTTTCCTTGAGAAAATCATGTGTTGCCTTCCCTGGGATCGTGAATGTGAAAACTAGTTTCGTTATTCTCCATTATTTATCTTGTTCCAGAGACATTGTAAGCATTGATGTACAAAAACTAAAATTTAGTCAGCTAAAATTCCATACTGTCAGCCATTGACTTAAGCTCAGAAGCAAGAATATATAACCACCTATGTTGGTCAGCCTTCTCTCCTAGTTATTTAAGTCAATTATTGTCATATAGTTGAGAATTACATGTTCACTGATTTTATGGTCTGTAAAATCAGCACAATGGCTGAGGCAAAAATACTTATCTAGTTAAAACCTGTTAAATTGTGCCTGAAAAACATACCCATTTTGGAACTTAGAAATGACCATAATAGGCCCAAATGACTCCTCTTTGGCAAGGTACATGTGATCTTCCACATCTGTGAACACAGTCGGTTCCATAAAAAAGCCTATTTGAAAAACAGGAAAGATGATCAATTATAGGGTAATTAATTTTTAATTAATAGTTTGCTCATTTAATTACTTTATAATTTTTTCTTCCTTTCTGGATCAATAAAACCAAGACAACTTTCATTTTCCTATTTAGTGTTAGCATTCCTACATTCTTATTTTTTAATCTATTAACAAAATTTCAAGCATATGTTAAAGTAAAGAAAGTAATATAGTCAATCGTAAAATAAATATTTACTCCTATTTTGCTATCTTGGATTCATTTTTTTCCTTGCTGAAATAATTGAAAGCAAAGTCCAGAGATTACAATGTTCACCTTCAAGTATTTCAGTACAAACCTGTAAAAAACAGTGACTTTTTTACTTCCCCACAATACATGATCACATCTAACAAAATGAGTGCTAATTCCTTCTTCATGATTTCTATTTCACATTTTTTTTCTCAAAAGTATGTTTCTTACAGTTGATTTGCTTGATTCGGGCTTCAAATAAGTTCCACACATTGCATTTACTTGTTGGATCTCTTAAGTATCCTTGAATCTAGAACCTTTCACCCCTATTTTTCATGCCATTGACTTGTTAAACACATGGAGTCAGTTGTCCTGCAGAATACGTTGCATTTAGATTTGTCTTTGTGACTCTGGGATGATATTTAATTTGTCCCTCCATCCAGGTGCCTGGGCGGCTCAGTCCGTTAAGCGGCTGACTTCGGCTCAGGTCATGATCTCACAGTTTGTAGGTTGGAATCCTGCGTTGGGCTCTGTGCTGACAGCTCAGAGCCCAGAACTTGCTATGGATTCTGTCTCTCTGTCTCTCTCGCTCTCTTTCTGCCCCTCCCCCACTTGTGCTCTGTCTGTCCCTCAAAAACAAATAAATGTTAAAAAAATTGTTTTAATTGTTCCTTGATCCCCTTTATTTCTCATACATGGAAAGTTTGACCTAAATTCACAATTAGATTCAGGCTAAACATTTTTGGCAAGAACACCACAGAGGTGACGCTGTGTGGTACCTGTTGCGTCCCACAGGAGACACGTCATCCCTGGATGTCCTGCTTTTATTGTTGCTAAGAAGGACCAGAGGCTCCCAGCTGGTGACAACTTGACCTCTCCATCTTAAGACTGTATTTTTCTCCTTGAGCCTGGCAATAATCCTGGGCAAGAAACTCCGGTACCTTGTACATATTCAGCTAACCCCCCTACCCTCCGATCCCCATCAATCTCTCTGCTGATAACTTTAGCCTCCCTTGATAACTGCCTGAATCGACCATTTCATTCAATTAGGGGTGCAAAGTGATGATTTTTCTATTCTACCATTTTTTTCTACATTAATTAGCAGGCACTCTTCTGTTAAAAAAAAAAAAAGTCTCCTTTATCAGCCACTCAGTGTACCCAGACTTTGGGTTCATACGGGAAACACGGACAAATGTTACCTTTCCCCTGCTAATGATCAATTTGCAGAGGAAGGTGTTGGAACACAATCCCGGTATGCCTCCTGTGGAGGTGGTCTTACCTGGCCTTTGGACTTGTCTTCCCCCGTACACCAAGGTGGCCCCCTCTTTCACTCCAGCTTCACAGTACTGCAGAAGCTTTTCCAGATGGGCCTTATGATTTTGGGGCCCGTGATCAGTAGATCTGTCAAGTGGGTCACCAATTTTCATCTTTTTAATTTCTTCCACCTGTTTGTCACCCAGTTCACAAAACACAATTCACTGTTAATAATAATAATGGATACCCTCGGTTTAGCTTCCACCATGTGGTGGCTGTTGTGCTAGCTGTCAAAAGATGTGCTATCTTCTAGTCTTCACGGAAGCACTAGAATTGGGTATTTATTAACTCCATCTTACAGATGAAGAAACTGAGGCTTAGAGAGGGTAAGTGATTATCACACACAGCCACTGAATATAGTAGAGCTTCTCTGACTTGAAAGCCCAAGCTGTTAACCACTGAGTTCTAATAGACCATAAGCTACGTATGTTATATTCAAATTATCCTGAGTTTTTATCCATTAAAATAATAAACCCAATGTTCTGGAAATGTTGTTAATAGAGCACAAATTTACTCTTCTGGGCAGAAGAATTTCTAAAATGGCCACGTTGTTATCTTTTTTCTCCCCTCAAATGTGGGCAACTGCCCTTATGGCATTTTCACGGTATAGCCATGCCAGAGGAATTGCTAGAATGTTCCGATAAAAAGCCGTATTTATTGTGCAATGTTCCTCAGAGGCATGTCTTTGTAATCATTCCCTATGCACCTCACCATCCTTAACCTACTTTTGCATTTTTTTAATGTATTTTTAATGTGTATTTATTTTTAAGAGGGGGGAGGGGAAGAAAGAGAGGGGAACAGAGGATCCGAAGCAGGCTCCGTACTGACAGCAGACAGCCCCATGTGGGGCTTGAACTCATGAACTGTGAGATCATGACCTGAGCCAAAGTCAGATGCTTAACCAACTGAGCCACCCAGGCACCCCTGCACTATCCAATGTTAAGTCCATTTCCAGTAAGAAGAAAGAGTGAGAGTTACCATGACCCAATAGGGCCATGAATTTGCATTTAGGCCTGGCAAAAATCCCTCAGTAAGTACTCAAGAAATAGCTGCTGAGTGAGTGAATGAATACAGATTACATGCATATAAAACATGTTTATTGATGGACTGATAATAAG
Organism: Proteles cristata cristata; assembly: GCA_017311185.1. Lineage (NCBI taxonomy): Eukaryota > Metazoa > Chordata > Mammalia > Carnivora > Hyaenidae > Proteles > Proteles cristata. The sequence continues at coordinate 534,470 of JAESUZ010003530.1, read as the reverse complement.
GTACACTCTTGACATTTCTGGTCTCAGCATTTGAAATGTCAACAAACTGTAATTGTGAAAGCTCTGTAACTTGTATTTTACCAAGGTACAAAACTGAATTACAGGGGTGCTCAGGAAGTAGCCACTGCCCACCGCCTGCCTGTCTGCAGGCCTTATTTCCTTTCTTTCTTTTTTAACTTTTTTTAAAAAATGTTTGTTTATTTATTTATTTTGAGAGAGAGCACAAACAGGGGAGGGACAGAGAGAGGAAGAGAGCAAGAGAGGATCCCATGCAGGCACCATGATGTCAGCGCAGAGTCTAACACGGGGCTCGATCCTGTGACCCTGGGATCATGACCTGAGCTTCAATCAAAAGTCAGATGCTTAACTGACTGAGCCACCCAGGCACCTTTGGTCTTCCTGTTTTCCATTCTCATGAAGAAAGAATGCCTTTTCTTCTTGGGAATGGGGAGAAGGAATTGACTCTGAAAAAAAGAAGCCAGTGCTTCTTTTTCAAATACAAACAAATTCATGATAACTGTTACCATAATAATGGCATACTGTGTTATAGTTTAGATTAGTTTAGCCACACAGTTCATGTTAATAGTTCTACAAATGGCTTCTTTTGGTCTTATGTGTATAAAATCATGACCAATCTATAGGAGGTATGTATGTATGTATTTATCTATATATTATAGTGGAGGAAATGAGCCGCTGTCCTATTAACTGTATATTGATGATTTGCAAGGATCCAGTAGTAGATCTCTCCTAGTCAATTCAGAAATTTAAAATAATCTAGGAGTATTTTTCCCATAAGTCTCAAGGATATAATTTACTATAAATGCAGAGCAAGGTATAGGCAATGAAAACACTTAAGGTTTTTTTTTTTTATAGAGACCGATACCTTTCCACTACAAAAAATTGCAAACACATATAAAAGTAGACAATATAATGACACTCCATGTGCTTATCACCCAGCTTCAACAATTACCGACTCTTGGCCAATTTATTCCCCCACTCACTTCCTCCCCTCCTGTGTTACTTTTTTTTTATTAAATGTCTATTTGTTTTTGAGAGAGAGACAGACAGACAGATAGAAAGACACAGTGTAAGTGAGGGAGGGGCAGAGAGAGAGGGAAACAGAATCCAAAGCAGCCTCCAGGCTCTGAGCTGTCAGCACAGAGCCCACGAACCATGAGATCATGATCTGATCCAAAGTCAGATGCTTAAAGGACTGAGCCACTCAGATGCCCCTAGCCTCCTGGGTTATTTTGAAGCAAAATCTACACATCATATAATATCCCCTGTAAATATGTCAGAAAGTAGCTCTCCAAGGTAAGGGCTGTGTCATTTAAAATATATATGTAAACCAACTTGACAATAAACTATACAAATAAATAAAAGTAAAAATAAAAAATATGTTATTTATATATGTGGCACAGTACTAGTATCACACCTAAAAATTCATCACTGATGCCAGAAGTACTTTTCAGGTAAAAGTAGTTTCTGCACAAGTCAGAAAGAAATTGGAAGACGCCTTACCACTCTCGTCACAAATTCGTCGTGGATGGCTTCTTCCACAAACAACCGCCCAGCTGCAATACAGTTCTCTCCTTTGTTGAAAAATACTGCCCCCATGCCCTTCAGAAACAGAAGAGACAATATTAACAGTACTTCCGATTGTCCGAAGATGCCCACACTGAGAATTAGATGTTAATGGAAGACAGCAGGAAAACAAAGAAGTCAGAGAAAAATACAATGCCTTGGCCTCGCTAATGAAGAGAATTTTTTAGGGATACTCAGTTTTGATCTAGCACGATCTTAGAGATTTTGTTTCCCCCTTTTGGGTCCAGGAGCACTAAAAAAAAAAAATTGTGCGTAACAGAAAGGATACACCACAAAGAACCCATTTTGCAAGAAAATCTACATTATTCGATACACTTAAATGTAACACTGGTATCCCAGATTTTGCTTTTAAAATCTTGACATCGGTTTGTATAAATCATGAATGTTTAGAAAGACTCTCTTGTCCCCCAAGTTTTAAATACAGCTTAATGATACAAGTGTCAAGATACTGGTTTTTAAATGAAGTGCTTTAAGCAGTCCTAAATCTAAGCATCAAGAGAATGGCTTCTACTTATGACCAGACAAAACCAAATCTCATTTTGAAATTTCTGATAAAAAAAGGAGATGAGACAAGTTTTGAAGCAGGCGCCTCTTTGGGGAGATTTGTCCCCTTCTTACCATTCGCACGGCCTTGTCAAGTTCACAGTCATTGAATATTATAAGTGGGGATTTGCCACCAAGTTCAAGGGAAACTTTCTTCAAGTTGCTCACAGCACAGCTAGAGGAAAATAAATGAGAAATGAGCATTCTCTCACGCGGGCCTTTTTAACAATAAATTACCACTTAGCGTGGAAAATATAATTGAGCCTCAGAAATATTAAGAAACTTGTTCAAAGACAAGACACGAACGGTAGAATGACGGTAACTGTTGAAGCCTGGTGCTGAGCACATGGGAGTTCATTCCACTATTTTGTGTGCTTTGTACATATTAGAAATTTTCCATAATAAAAAGTCTTTATAATTCTGTGATGTAGTAATTAGAGATCCTCATGGATAAATTTAGATCCTTTAAGAAATATGATTACATAAAGGCCTGACAAGGAATTTAATCTCTACCCAGATTCCTGAAGCATTAGGGAAACAAAGGATCAATTTTTAGAAGTATATTATTTATTTCCCCTTACTGGCAAAAGTATTGCTACGTAAAACATTAAAAAATACCCCCAAAAACTCACAAAGAAGGAAACAAATAAGAAAATTCCATTCCATGTCTCAGCATCCATATTTTTACCATTTTGATATATTTATTTCCAGTTTGTGTCCAACCATAGACTTTGCCCTATTTAACAGGGCTACAATCATGCCATATATACAGTTTCATGCTTTATTTTGCTTTCTATTTACCTTTTAACAACATTTTTCAATATTATTAAAAATTCTCCATGAACATGATTGCACAGCACTCCATTACACTGACTCAATTTTTGTTTTTTTTTTTTTTTTTTTTTTTGTGAGAGAGAGAGAGAGCACAAGCAGAGGAGAGGGCCGGGGGAAAGAGAGAATCCCAAGCAGGCTCCATGTTCAGCTCAGAGCCCAGCATGGGGCTCAATCCCACAACTCAGGGATCATACCTGAGCTAAAATCAAGAATACATGCTTAACCGACTGAGCCAGCCAGGTGTCCCTATACTGACATACCTTAACCATGCCTTGTTTTGGACATTTAGATTGTCTGCAATTTTTAAAAAAACAAACGTTACTACTTTTTAGGAATTCATTTTATAAATAATCCATATTTGCCATTTACATCACTTTGGTTTCTTACTTATGCTCCAAAACCAATTAGGTCCACAGCTTTTGTATGCAGAATTTTTTGTTCCGTATTGTCATAGCTACGAGTAGGGTGTAGAATTCCAATATGGCTCTAGTTTTGACTATGGGCTTTTATGCTTTGGGAAGTATTTTATTATATGAAAATATCTCAATATCCTGCAGTGATAAGTAGATTTCTCTTCTAAATCTGATGTGGGTTTTCTCCCTCCAAATGTATTCTCTTTTTATTAAGTTTATTTATTTACTTTTGAGACAGAGAGAGAGAGCGCGCGCACACACACAAGTGAGAGAGGGGCAGAGAGAAGAAGAAACAGAATCCCAGGCAGGCTCTGCACCATCAGCACAAGAGTCCGATGCATGGTTTGAACTCACGAACTGTGAGATCATGACCTGAGCTGAGATCAAGAGTCAGATGCTTAACCGATTGTGCCATCCAGGTGGCCCCCTCCAAATGCATTCTATATAAAAAAAAAAAAAAAAAAGCCAAACGAAAACCTGGTTTACTAGGATCTGCAGCAAATCAACACACTAAAACCAATACCTCTTCATGATCTGTTTGCCAATGGCAGTGGACCCAGTGAAACCAAGTTTCCGGATATCAGGATGTTCAGAAAGGCGCTGCCCGGCTATGCCACCTGTAGAATTAGGGAAGAAAACATGAATTAAAACATCATTCAAGTTCTTATGGTGAGAGGGACTTCGAATTCATTGAAGTAGACTTCTAAGCTTTCTTAGCTTTACATTTTCTATATTAATTATAAACTGAAAAAATCTACATCATGTCCTTCATGCAATTATCAGCCCCCCAAAAGGTGGGTAAGTCTTGTTTTTCTCCTCTTCCAAGGTAATTTTTAAAAATTGAAACAGGCCACCTTATGGTAGTTTTACCGTGTTGTTCAATTTCTGCCCCTCCCACCCTACTCACCCACCATTATATTTCTATTTTAAGATTGTTAGCACATGGTAAATATATTTACCTTTATGTTAATTATTTGGTAAACTATATGTAGCTTTAATATACTGTAGTTATAAGTCAAGACAAGACTCCAGGGGGAAAATAGCTGCTTAGCTACTCTTGTACTATTCATTAGTTACAGCCAAGTGGGTCCTCTGACGGCTTACCTGAGCCTGGGATAATGTTGATTACCCCCTTTGGAAAGCCTGCTTTCACGGAGAGCTCAGCAAACTTCAAAGCAGTCAAGGGCGTGACCTGAGCAGAGGCAGACCACAGTTACCTTCTCCAGACCCTGTCTTGTCCTTTAGAATAGTATCCTGCTTCTTCTTTCTGATCGTTTTATTTTTTCTTTTATTTTGACATAATTTCAGACTTACGGTGAAGTTGCAAAAACAGTAAAAAGAGTTCCTATATATCCATCACCCAGATGTCTCAAATGTTAACATTTTACTACATTTGTCTTATCTTCTTTTTCTCTTTATTTTTCTCTGAACTGTGTAAGAGCGAGACATAGATATGCCCTTTTACCTGTAAATACTTTAGTGTGCATTTCCAGAAACAAAGAGCTCTTTTACATAACCACAGCACAAAATCAGGAAATGAACATCTCCTTAGAAACCCTTATTCACCCACCTTATTCAGTTTTCGCCAACTGTCCCAGTAATGCGCGTTATAGAAAAAGGAAATCGTAGATCATTCATGGGCTTTCCATGTCTGTAGTCTCCTTTAATCTGGGAGAGTTTCTGAGTTTTCTTTTATATTTCATTTCACTGACATTTTTGATAAGCGCAGGCTAGTTATTTTGGACAATGCCCCTTCATCTGGCTCTGTCTGCTGTTTCCTCATGATTCGATTCAGGTTGTGCACTTGTTCAAGTGCAAGAACTTTGGCAAGAACATCACAGGAGTGATGCTGAGTTCTCAGGGCACCATCTCTGGGGACACGCGCTATCAAATAGCCCCAATATTAGAAATGTTAATTTTAATCGTTTGGTAAAGGGGGTCTGCCCGGTTTCATCACTGTGAGTTAGTCATTTATACTTTATAGTTAATAAACATTTTGTAGGAAGAGATTTCAAGACTCTTTAAGTATCCATTTACTCCTCCAGCTCCCATCCACTAGTTTTAGAACACACTGATGATTCCTTCCTGGATCAGTTATTAAAAGGATGGCTGCCAGATGGTGGTTTTCTATCATTCCTTCCACATGCATTGGTTGGCTTTCCACTTTAAGAGCTTTCCCTTCTCTGCAGTTAGTTAATTAATCCATGTATATTCATAGATTATAACTTTATTCAATAAGCTACAGTGTTTTACTATTGTTATTTCTTTTGGTGTTCAAATCGTTCCAGATTTGGCTGATAGAAACCCCTTTAGGATAGCTGTTGTATTTCTTTTTTTTTTTTTTTAATTAATTGATTTATTTTAAGAGAGAGAGAGAGAGTGGGAGAGGGAGAGGGGCAGAGAGAGAAGGAGAGAAAGAATCCCAGCAGGCTCTGTGCTGTCACTGCAGAGCCCAATGGGGGCTCGATCTCATGAACCATGAGATCATGACCTGGTTGGAAATCAAGAGTCAGATGCTTAACCCACTGAGCTGGCCAGGCTCCCCTGTTGTGTCTTTCTAACATGTCCCTATCATTCTTTGAACGTTTTCATGCTTTGACTCAATAAGATGTTCCAAGCACATTGTATTTTCCCTGTTTCAGCCATTTCTTCAAGAAGCCCAGATTTCTTTCAGTGAATAATAGTATTTAAAAATTATGATATAATGGGAAATATTTATTGGGTCTCTGTCTCTGGTTCCTGGCACACAGTTTCTAAAACCCTTGGAATCTCTGGTATGAACAGTGTCTTTTGTATATTTATGACATGACTGGTAGCTGGGGACCCTTTGGTAGTTTTAGGATGGAGTCTGGTCACCAGAAGGACCAAGCCATGATTAAACCATTGGAAGTTTCATCCTGACCTTGGGGAGGTAGGTGGGGCTTGCTATTTAGTTCAGTCACCAAGAGAGCTTCTAGGTTGGCAAACGCATCTATGTGATGGGAGGGTGGTACACCTGAACTCCACAGCCTGAGCTCCTGTGCTCATGATCCTTCCAGACCTCAACCTTTTCACCTGACTGTTGATTTTTATCCTTTATATTAGAGTCACAGTAAATAATGTGTCTTCCTGAATTCCGTAAGCCATTGAAGCAAGTCACACCTGAGGAGGGTGTCATGGAAACCAGCTGGTCAGAAGTACAGGAGGCCCAGGGTTCACACCTGCCGTCTGAAGTGGAGGCAGTCTAGTGAGACTGACTGAGCCCTTCACCTGTGGGGACTGTGCTAAAGCGCCAGGTAGCTAGTGTCAGAACTGACTTGAATTGTGGAACACCCAGCTGGTGTCCAGAGAGTTAAAGAATAGGTTGGTACGGGGGGAAGAAAAACCCCACACATTTGGTGTCAAAAGGGCTGTGAGTAAAAATACTTCAGAATTTTAGAAGCCAAGATCTGGACACTATAGAGGTGTTGTTGTTTCTAGGTCTTCTCGGGAGACAGAGCTGGGGAACAGCTATATGTTCACTCATACATACATACGTCTGTATCTATCTGTCTGTATGCCTGTACCTATCTTCCTACCCATCATCTATCCCCACATATACCTATATCCATTTCTTCATCTCTCTATCTAAATATATATTAAAACCCATGAGTTTGTGAATACCTCCATCCAATATCTCAGGGTTCATTCAATCTTTTCGCCTTTTCATGTGTGTAACTCTCTTCTCCAACACTGAGACACATGGCTTCCAACAGTCACAAAACATTTACAGATTTGCTCAATCCTTAAATGTACAGAAAACAATTTGAGAATTATTAAGCTATGTCCCTATGAAAAAGAAGCCTGCTAACTAGAGTTCTATACTTATTTACAGTGATTTTGCCCTTCGACTGAGGGCACATAGTCCAAATGTCTCTCAAAAGGTACTTGGATTAATGTTTCCTCACTCCCCTCAATGGGATCATGAGGGGATTGAAATATGCCATTGAAATATGGCTTAATGTGTTTGTTTTTATTTGTATTCAATTTTAGTGGTTTTGCCCCATCTGGGTTGATTATATTTCTTTTCTTTCTTGGCTTGTTTGTTGTCACAGTGGACTATGGGAAATATGCTTCCAAAAGTGAGGAATATATAAAAGGGACAGTCAGAGAAGTGTCATTCCCTGCTCCCCTTCCCTCTATCTCTTCCAGCCAGTCTCCTGATAGCCTGTAGAGAATCAACTTCTTTAGTCTACGGTGTCTCCTTCCTATGTTTCTCTTGTTCAAATGAATGGATACGTATCTTCTTACTTTCCCTCATTTTTTACACAAAGATGGCATAATAGATTCTCACTTTTAACATCGATTACAGCAATGCATAACTCAGGAGCAAAATGAAAGTCATTATTTCCACTCTCTTAAAAACCAATGCTGACTAGGCCTCGTTAGTGTAGTCCCCGTGAATGGAGTGTGCAGGAAGATTCGTGGAGGTGTGAAAAGAGAACGGTAGAGCTTCTATGTACATATTCTAACAGACAAAGATATGCAGCAAGTCAAACATAACTAACATTTATTATATGGCTGGATAATGATACTCTCACTCTGTCTGAATGAAGGCCAGAAGGTCATGCGTCATAAAGGTGTGTCCAAGAAAGAATGGGAATTCACAAGGCCAAGGGAATGACAGTGATTTCCCCACTTGCTCATTTGCTTTCAGAATATTGCCACGTGTTGAAGTTTATAGGCCTGGTTACATGGATTCACAGACTATATACTGTTATATATTATTACTGTAGCTAACCCAACGTTCATAAAACAAGTGGCTAAAAAAGAAACTGCATAACAAATAATAAATAATACTACCAAGGCAACAGGCAAACAACAAGCAAAAGGCAGGGCTAACACTTTCCTTCTAGCAACACATCCACTGCAATAATCTGGTGAGGTTTAAAGACTGGCGATCTCATTAAACTCAATGAGAAATTGGCCTCAAATATTTGAAATCATCAAGAAGATCTCCAAAACGGTAGATTTACATATACTCCAGTTTAAGATGATCCTAGCCCAAAGGGTATATTATTATGACTTTGCATGAAATCACGATTAGAAAGACATTTAAAAACTAAGGACCCTGGATTAATGGTAGTTCTTTTTAAGGAAGAACAAAAAGATTTTTATACCATTAATAAATAAAACAAATGGTTTTGTCTTTATCTCTTCCCTTTTCATTTCTATTGGCTTGCTTCCATTTGGCTGCTCAGTTCTCCCAGCAGGACTATTGATTTAAATGATATATAGGAAAGCATCTAGCAGTGTTCTGGGCAAGAGTAGGTCGTTGCTAATGCTCTTATTACATTAATAAAGTGGTTGTAATCTGTTAGACCTGGACCAGTCCAGGCCACAGGAATCTGTACCTTCCTTTCAGGTTCAAGGGAAAGGGCCACCTGATTCACTCCTCTTGACATTCATACAAGGCCTTAATACTGGAAATGGTTTCATACTGTCATTATGTGATAGTATACAATAAAATAAAAAGATATCAGGGTGCCTCGGTGGCTCAGTCAGTTAAGTATCTGACTCTTGGTTTCAGCTTGGGTCATGATCTTATGGTTCATGAATTCAAGCTCTGCACTAGGCTCTGAGCTGCCAGTGTGGAACCTGCTTGGGATTCTCTCTCTCTCTCTCTCTCTCCCTCTCTCTACCCCTCCCTCTCTCTCTCAGAATAAATAAGCAAACTTAAAAAATAGAAATAAAAAGACATCTACAACAGAACAATAATAGCTTGGGTGTTTTATTTACAAGATTAAAATTATCATTGGGGTGCCTGGGTGGCTCAGTTGGTTGAGCGTCTGACTTTGGCTCAGGCCATGATCTCACAGTTTGTGGGTTTGCGCCCCATGCCGGGCTCTGTGATGACAGCTCAGAGCCTGAAGCCTGCTACAGATTCTCTGTCTCCCTTTCTCTCTGCTCCTCCTCCACTCACACTCTGTCTCTCTCTCAAAAATAATAAACATTAAAAAAGATTAAAATTATCATCAATCATTAAACTGTCAGGTTTTTTTAAAGTTTTTTTTTTTAATGTATTTATTTTTGAGAGAGAGAGGGAAAGAGAATCCCAAGCAGGCTCTGTGCCGAGAGCGCAGAACCCAATGTGGGGTTCAATCCCACAAACGGTGAGATCACGACCTGAGCTGAAATCGAGTTGGACACTTAACCAACTGAGCCACCCAGGCACCCATAAACTGTCAGTTTTAAGTTGTAGATGGAGTCAGACTGTAATTTCCATGGGAACAGAAACTTTGTGCATCTTTGTCTTACAGATGCCTGACAATTAGCATGCCCTCAATGAATGCTCATAAGTTTTGAACATTATATACAATATTGAAATTCTTCACTACTTAGCACTCTCATAGGATACCATTTAGTGATTTTCAATGCTGATCGTATCTTAGAAATAAATGTGAAGCTTTCAAGCAATACTAGTTCCTCGGCTCCAAACTAGACCAAGTATATCAGCAACTCTGTCAAGGGGGCCCAGGCAGCAATATTTGAAAATGAGAACTTCAGGTGGTTCTAACGTGTGGCCAGGGTTGAGCCCCTCAGGCTAGGTTATCTGCCTCTCTCCACTCTGCGAGCTTCCTGCCGTTCAATGAGTCGTGCTACCTGGGGACATGGCACTCCTGTAGCATGATGGAGAATTGGTCCCATTTCTGTGGAAGCATTTGTCATGTCTATCGCACAAATACATGTGTCTGTGAGTGACTCGGCTCTCAGAAACATAACCTTTACGTACACTTGCACATGTGCATGATGCCATATTTACAACGGTGATAACTGTAGCACAGTTTATAATACCCAAAGGGCAGGGGTGCCTGGGTGGCTCAGTCAGTTAAGCATCTGACTCTTGATTTTGGCTCAGGTCATGATCTCACAAGATCGTGAGTTGGAGCCTTGCCACAGACTCTGCACTGAAAGCCAGCTTGGGATTCTCTCTGCCTCTCTCTCTCTCTGTCTCACTCTCTCTCTCTTTCTCTCTCTAAAACAAATAAGTAAGGGTACCTGATTGGCTCAGTAGGTTAAGCATCTAACTTTAGCTTGGGTCATGATCTCACAGCTTGTAAGTTCAAGCCCTGTATTGGGCTCTGTGCTGTTGGCGCAGAGCCTGCTTTGGATCCTCTGTCTCCCTCTCTCTCTGCCCCTCCCACACACACTCTCCCTCTCTCTCAAAAATAAATAAACATTAAAAAAATAAATAAACATGTTAAAATATGTTTAATTAAAAAAATTTTTAGTGTTTTATTATCCATTTTTGAGAGTGAGAAAAAGACAGAGTGTGAGTGGGGAAAGGGCAGAGAGAGAGAGAAGGAGGGAGACACAGAATCCAAAGCAGGCTCCAGGCTCCGAGCTGTCAGCACAGAGCCCAACGTGGGGCTCGAACCCACAAACCATGAGATCATGATGTGAATCAGATGCTTAATGGACTGAACCACCCAGGTGCCCCAATAAATAAACATTTTTTAAGAATGAAATGAAATTGTTTCTAACAAGCAAATCAAGACGGCTGTGGTCACTATGACTAAGTACTAATGCCAAATGAAACTAATTTCTTAAGTTCTAGAAGAAGAAATAAAAGGAGAGCTGATATATAATGAGCTGTAAATCCTTCTAGAATAATGATCAAGTTTTCTCTGTGACTTATGCACCTCAGAATGTCAACTCCTGGTCACTTTTACATACTCAGTGCTCAGCCAGGTATTAAATTGGCTACCATATTCTTTCCCCTGAAAAGCTACTGTAGCATTAAAAGATTTTTTAAAGAACTCTATCATTTGAATTATTATTTTTTATCATTTTTTGTTATCCAATATACATATCCTTACAGGTGCTACAATTAGGTATATCCTTTTGCATCCCTTTCCTTCGTCTTCCAAATCTTTACAATATTTTTAGTAATTAAAATTTGAATCCCTATATAATACTTTTTCTTTTGATGTCTTATAGTTACTCTAAATAATTCTCTAATCATTGGGCATTTGGAATTTGGCAAGAATTAGATTCGCTCATAGAAATTCAATGGATTTCACCAAGTAACCCTATGCTTGCTTCCCTTGTCATGGAAATTTTAAATCATGGGATATCCATGGGGTACATTAGGCAGCCATTAAAAATGAAAATTTAGGGCATCTGAGAGGCTCAGTTAGTTGTGTGCGGCTCTTGGTTTCAGCTCAGGTCATGATCTTGCAGTTTTGTGGGTTCAAGCCCTGCATCAGGCTCTGCACTGACACCGCAGAGCCTGCTTGGGATTCTCTCATTCTCTCTCTCTCTCTCTCTCTCTCTCACACACACACACACACACACACACACACACACACACACACCCTCCCTGCCCCTCCCCCACTCACACTGTCTCTGTCTCTCTCAAAATAAATAAACTTTAAGAAAAATGAAGATTTACCTAATATGAAAAGATGCCCATCCATGATGCCTTTGAAGATGTTACAATATACAATCTCATTTTTGTTGAAAGACATAATGTTTATAAACATGTATCTCTGTTTTCAAGTAAATAGGAGAGAATGAGCTTCAGCTCTGGCTCTTTGCATCTCACCTGCGCTGGCTTGAGCACTAAGGTGTTGCCTGCTGCCAGACACGCGGCGCTCTTCCACGCCAGCATCATCAGTGGGTAATTCCAGGGGATGATAATGGCACAGACCCTGCCGAGGCAGAAAGATGACATCTTTAGTTGTCTCCAACCGACACAACTCACCCCAGTCACCCACGCGCTCTCCTTGTCTCACCCAAGAGGTTCCTTCCTGGTGAAGGTCAGATTGCGATTTGGACGGGCCTGGTTGATTGGAATGGTAGAACCCTAAAGAGTAAAAACGAAGGTTGATACTTATTTCACTAATTGAAATGGGTAAATCCAATCTCAAGGAATCCACTTTCTGCCCACCATTATTACTTTTTCTTAGCTGGTATAAAAAGGCAGTGTTCAATTTATAAGAATATATAATATATAAGAAATATATTCATACCAGAAAAAGGAACTGGTATTTCTTTCTGAAGAGAATGTAAGACACAGGAGAATAAACGTAATTTTATCTATCTATCTATCTATCTACCTACCTACCTACCTACCTACCTATCTATTAAACATAGTTCTAATTTAGTTACCTCCATTCCCAACTTCTTGCCATGGCAGAGAATATTAATTGTGTACCCAATAGCCATTCTTACCTCTGTCCTTATATTAATAATGGTGATATGGTTTGTGAGTTCGAGCCTTGCATTGGGCTCTGCACTGACAGTGCAGAGTCTGCTTGGAATTCCCTTCCTCCATCTCTCCCTCTGCTTCTACCCCACTTGCGTGCTCTGTCTCTCAGAAATAAATAAGCTTTATTTTAAAAAATTGTTTTAATGCTTTTATTTTATTTCTGAGAGATAGAGACAGTGGGATCAGGGGAGAGTCAGAGAGAGAGGGAGATACAGAATCTGAAACAAGCTCCAGGCCCTGAGCTAGCTGTTAGCACAGAGCCTAACGCAGGGCTCGAACCCACGAACTGTGAGATCATGACCTGAGCCAAAGTTGGACACTTAACCAACTGAGCCACCAAGGCGCCCCAACTTTATTTAAAGAAAATAATGGTGAGGGGCACCTGGGTGGCTCAGTCAGTTAAGCATCTGACTTTGGCTCAGGTCATGATTTCGCAGTTCATTAGTTCGAGCCCCGCGTCAGGCTCTGTGCTGACAGCCAGAGCCTGGAGCCTGCCTTGGATTCTGTGTCTCCCTTTACCTCTCTCTGCTCCTCCCCTACTCACACTCTGTCTCTCTTTCTCAAAAATAAACATTAAATTTCTTAATGTTACTTATTTCCAATTTTTTGTAATGTTTATTTTTGAGAGAGAGAGAGAGAGTGTGTGAACTGGGAGTGGGGGAGGTAGAGAATGAGGGAGTCACAGAGCCTGTGAGGGAGTCAGTTAGAGCCTGACGCAGGGCTCCAACTCAGGAGCAGTGAGATCACGACCTGAGCTGAAGTCGGACGCTTAACCAACTGAGCCACGTAGGTGCCCCTAAACATTAAATTAAAAAAAAAAAAAATACCCTAAAGTAATGGTGATAGCCATGTGCCCAGATAAAATACTATTTTCCAGTTTCTAGGGCAGACAGAGATGGTCAATGGAAGATGTAAGCACCAGGCATTGGAAGGGGAATGCTCTTTACAGTAGGCTGGCTCAGCTCTGACACAGGCTCTTTTACCTACCCGCCCTCCTTCTTCCTGCTCAGATTGTCACTGAAATGGCCGATACTGCAGTGGTTACTGTGAGACCATGAGACTACCTTAAGGGTGCAGGTCATATGGTACCTTAGTAGGTCTGGTAGAGAGAGAGAGAAGGAGCCTACATGTCATATACTAGCCCTGACTACTTGCCTGTGTGCCCCTTGAAAATGAGGTAAAAGTGAGGTTCATACTTGAGTATCTGTGACATGCATCCCAACTTAATCCCAACTAACTCACAACAGTTTTCAACTGAAGTGATTCATTTGTTTGCCACACATGATAGTATTGCTGTTACTAATTACAGGTGGCCATCTTTCATCCAAAATCCTTGGGGCCAAGTGTGTTTTGGGATTCAGAATTATTTGAACTGTAGAGCTATTCAGAAATATTTGAACTATAGTTCAATTATTTGAACTACAGAACTATACAGTTCAACCTTTTATATTATGCATGTACCTTAGTCATATTATTTATGACTCCCAGTAGGGGCTGGAGTAGCTAGCTCCCCATAATCAAACACATGAAAATTGGAATATTTATTTAGTGAAGCATATGAATATTTCCTCTAAGTGAGATAAATATAAATTACAAATAGAGTCATGTTGGTTCAGGTCAGCTTTTGGCAACAAATGAGTTTGAGCCACTCAAGCCAATTAATGGTTAGGTTTCAAGTATTTTTTTTTTTTTAAGTTTATCTATTTATTTTGAGAGTGTGTGTGGTGGGGGAGGGGGCAGAGAGAGAGGGAGACAGAGAATCCCAAGCAGGCGCCACATTGTCAGCACAGAGCCCAATGCAGGGCTCCAACCCACAACTGTGAGATCATGACCTGAGCCAAAATCAAGAGTCAGATGCTTAATTGACTGAGCCACCCAGGCATGTCAGGTTTTAGAGCTCTTCGGATTTGATAATAAAGGATAAAGTATGGACCTGCATCTCCACTATGAAATACTTAACATCTGTATGACTTAGTCATTGAAAAATAATAAAGTCTACATTTATGCTCAAGTCCTAGTCTGTTGCAAACTTGTTTCCAAGCCTCACTACCTGACCTGCAGGGTATGTATTATTGTGACCATATTGCAGATGAGGAAGGGAAGGCTTAGAGAGAGCAAATAACTTGAACATTAGCTGGTACGTGCAAATCTGACACTTGGACCCAGGTCTCTCTTACTCTATGTTAATAATGGTCACAGCAACTCACCCAAATAAAATACTGTTTCCCAGTCTTCTTAGCAGATAGAGAAGGCCAATAGGAGACATAAGTGCAAGGGAGGTTGGGAATGCTTTGTAAGCTCTTTTATCTTCCTATCCCTTCCCCACTTCCTCCTTCTTGTGCCCAGCTAGTGCTGCAGTGGTTGTCATGAGCCTATAAGCATCACACACACTGCTCTGTGGTATGAGCCTTACCTTTACCCTTCATACCCCCGGTGCTGGGGTCAAGTGCAGCTGCCCACTTCTCATCATACATGTGCTATTTACTTTCTTATGATAAATAGAGAAAGGAAATATTTATTGTACCCATGTCTCAGAAAACGATTTTTCTTACACCCAGCCTACTTAGACAATGTATGTTAGCTCTCTGGCTTTTGTAGGCATTTGAGTTCTCAATCTCTCCATGACACCCTAGATGTCCAGACTACCAGGTGCCTGTAAGAGATATTATAGTAAAGTACAAAACACGTCATGAGACTTAAGTTCAGAAAATCTTGAGTTCAAATTCTAGCTCTATGGTTTACTCATAATGTGACCTTATGTCAGTCATTTGCTGTCCTCAAGCCTCTGTTTCCTTACCTGTAACAAGGGACAATAGCTATCTACCTACCACAGGTGATTGTTACAAGGATGAGACAAGAAAACCCAAGAGAAGCCCGTAAGGCAGTGTCTTTACAAACTATTGAATGTTCAGCCCTTTTCCTTTTGAAATGATCTCTGTGGAGTCAAAGAACATTTGTGCTCACCTGAATTTTGTCACACCAGCCAGCAAAATATCTGAATGTTTGCACAGACATTCCAATGTGAGTCTTCAGAGCCAGGGTATAGACAGCCCCTGAATCAAGGGCTTCGATGGTGGCCAGCTCCTCCTGGTTCTCTTCCAGTAGGTCTGCAAGTCTGTATGGTCAGTGAAAGGAGCTCATTCAATGAATATGGACTGAGCACCTATTATCTATAAGGTACCATCCTGAGGGCTGAGAATTCAGAGGTGAACACACAGGACCAGGTCGTTGTCCTCACAGAGAATACGGTCCAGCAGGGAAGACATTAAACAAATCATTTCATAAATAATTTGTTTCAGGAATTACAAGAAAAGAAGCAGAGGGTGTGGGAAGCCTGTACCATTGGCCTCATCAATGTATAAGAAACAGAACAGTGGTTGAGCCCCGGTAATAGGAGGAGATCAATGACAGAAAACAGTGGGAATGTGACTAGTTCACGAATATGCAAGGAGATGTTAGAGAGTACAACCCATGAGAATCCATGAACACGAGGCTTTCTTGTTGGTATAGCAATGCTTCCAACGCTAACTGAAGAGACAAGATAGAGATACCCGGGATGAATTACAGACACTACAACAGATTTCTGGTAGGTGCCTAGTTTCTATAGGAAGATAAGTATAGGATTGTCTCGTGACTCTGATATAGTCGAAACTCATCCTGTGTTCCCTTCACCATTTGTTTTCTTTCCATCCCTCAGTGGTTTTTGTGTTGTTCCTTTTGGACCGTTCTAAAGTTGGGTTCGAAATCGCCCTCCCCTCAATGTTTCTTCCTGATCCTGCTATAAGGGATATTTTGACCAAGGTCAGCTATTTGGCCGTAGGTAAGTAGAAAAGGGAATTTATGTTTGCATCTAATTCGTCTTGGCATACTTGGTTGCCAATTTATAATACTTTCTAGTATTTTTAAATAGTATTTATAATAGTATTATATTTATAATCGTATTTATAATACTTTCTTATTATTTTTCTTCCTCATTCTTCCTCCCTACAGGTCAGGCTGATTTAAAATTGGTCATTGAAAACAACAAAGTGCTGCGTATTTCCCATTTGCTCTTCTATATCTATTCTCCCTACTGCTCTGTGACCTTTATAGACTACATCACCTGGCTCCCGTGCTCTATCCCCGGGCTTGACTACTGAGAGGCCAGTGGACAGCACCCCCAGAGGAGAAGGTGATTGGGCATCGCATTCCCCAGCTCCCCCACAGATGGCTCAGCAGCTGCCCCCAAATCACTGCAGTGTGGTCTTTGACAGCCATGGATCTTGCCACCTTGCACCAGTAGCTCCTTCCACTGTCCTATCTTGGAGTAGGAACAGCTTTCCCCTGCTGCTGCCCCTGCCTAGGTACTTCATTATCTCTTGACCTTGCCTACATCTTTGCAAATCATTTTTAATTGAATTTGTTTTCCTACTGGAACCATGACTCCTCCAAGCAATAATATAAAAATCTGGAACTCACATATATGTAACTTTATAGAATATAAATAACAGAAGATATATAATGGGTGCATACTAGACTATTTTGGGGAAATTTTTAAAATCTTAGCAATGTTAGCCAATATCAAAAGGCAGCAGATCTGTGTTTTTTAAAAAAAAAAACACACCTGTACATCAATCTTCCTCTTTCTCTTGCATTCATTCTTCCCCATTCGCCATTTTCAAAGGCATCTTTTGCAGCTGCTACTGCTTTATCAACATCCACCAAAGAAGCATAGGATACTTTGCATATTATCTGTTTCAAGATAAGCATAACTAGGTTATAGGTTATTTATATAAAGACATATAAATATGCTTCTTGAAATTAATAATATATTAATAGGGAAAACAGGGAAATTTTTTTGTAAAACCCAAAGAATTTATGATGGAAAATCAATACGTTCAGTAATATAGCAAAGAAAAATTTTAACATGGAGATTGTAAGCCTGAAATTTGGGACTTCTCATGTCACATGACACTATGGAAAGATACATTTAGGAAGAATATATCTGTTTCTTTTAGTGCCTTGGGGAAGTTGAATTTCTTGCCATGAGCTTGCCAAGTCTGAAAATTCTTTTCTGCACAGAGCTTTATGTGAAGCTGTGCCTCTGATACATATAGGTATAGCTATCTGTCCAAAATAATCATAAACTTTCATTCTATAAAATAGGTGATTATGGTTACCAACCAGTATTAGAACTGAATAGTTGAAAGAAATACACGGAGTACATTTATTTATAGTAAGTGCTCAGAGGCAAAGTGATAGAATAAAGTAACTTCTTAAGAGTACCAGGTTTTAATCTATAAATTAAAAATTCATGGCGGCGCCTGCATGGCTCAGTCGGTTGGGCGGCCAACTTCGGCTCAGGTCATGATCTCACAGTTCATGGGTTCGAGCCTCGCCTCGGACTCTGTGCTGACAGCTAGCTCAGAGCCTGGAGCCTGTTTCAGATTCTGTGTCTCCCTCTTTTTCTGACCCTCCCCTGCTCACGCTGTCTCTCTCTCAGAAATTAAAAGCAAAAAAGCTTAAAAAATAAAAAATAAATAAAATAAAGTCCTTGTATAAAAAAAATTCATGACCAGTGGTCACTGCACATGCTAAGTAATTACTCACAGATCCATCTGTTGGGTTGATAGTATCATAGGTCTTTCCATCGTCAGCATCTGTGAACTGCCCATTTATGAAACACTGATGTGGCATTTTCACTGTCATTTCATTGACCTCCTTTGAAACCTAAGATAGAGAATTATAGTAATAGGTTCCGTGGATTTCTCTTCTTATCCACTTGATACCAAATAGCAATAAAGGAATTTATTTACACATGCAGCAGGGAGAAGTCATGTCAATAGAATTCCAGTTCCTAGTCTCTAGAAGAGGCAAGCATATGTAAGATTTGGGCCTCACCATGTCAGGTTGCCACTGAGCCAGGAGGTTAGCGTCTCTGATAACCAAAGTACTCCTGGCTGGGCCTTATAAATATCTCAGATTTTCTTCCTCATACAAGTGAAAGAGAAGCAGACGACCTGCAGAGCATGGAAACAGCACCATCTAGTGGCAACATTTATGGTGCGCAGACATTGCTTTCCTTTGAATTTCTGAAATTGCCTTTTACATGGGTGCCATTTTAAGTTTTCTTTCCTTAAGTTCCTCCTCATTTTCACTTTCTCTCTTTCTTACAAATGTATTGCCTAAATTCTATTCTCTATCATTACCTAGCCAGTGAATTTAGGTTAGTCCATTAACTACTATGAATGTGTTTTTTCAACAACAAAAAAGAGTGAATTTAGGTTAGTCTATTAACTACTACGAATGTGTTTTTTCAATAATAAAAAGGGAATAATGCTACCTGCTTCATACAATTATTATGAGGAATAACAGAAAACAAATTGGAAAGAACATCATTAGAATAAAATTTTAAATCGATGCAAGGTATGAAAAGTAAATATAATGATTATAAAATAATTTCATATAGAGAAATTGATAATGCTTAAAAAAAAGAAACAAAAAAGTATCAAAAGGGTACCTTGTCGGCACCTGGGTGGCTCAGTCAGTTAAGCGTCTGACTTCAGTTCAGGTCATGTCTCACGGTTTGTGAGTTCAAGCCCCGCATCAGGCTCTGTGCTGAGAAAGCTTGGAGCCTGGAGCTTCAAATTCTGTATCTCCCTCTCTGTCTGCCTCTCCCCTGCTCATTTCTGTCTCTCTCTCTTTCTCTAAAAAATAAACATTAAAAATTTTTTTTTAAAAAGTGTATCTTGTCTTATCCCACAGGTAAGAAATATTTCTATAAAATATTTCTATTGTGTTTATGTAGGATATAATGAAGGAATCTTCATCCGAATTGATGTGTCTCATCTCTGCATGTAGTTCACTTTCCTAAACTCATCATTCTGAATACATGCTAATTATGTATAAATATGCATATGTATAAATACACTAATTATATATAAATATGTATTATCTAACTTGATTCCCCCAACTACCCTGTAATGTAGATATTATTAATGCCCATTTAACATGAGGAAACCGAGGCTTAGAGAAGTTAAGTAACTTGCCAAAGCTCACCCTGCTGGTAAGCACTGCTATGTGGATTCAACTTGAGGTGGTTCTAACACCAAGATTCATGTTCTTAACTAGATGATAACTAAATTGCTTTCCAAATTTCCCTGAATTTTATTAAAAACAAATGGAATGAGAACCATGTCTGGGATAGTAGACTAGGGACCTCTAAAAATCCACTGCTTCATAAAAGCCACAAGAACAGTAGAAAATACTGTCAAAATCATTTTTCTCATAACTCTGGAAATTAAACCACCCATCCATGAAGCTCAAAAAACTCCAGGTAAGAGAAACTCGAAGAGATTCATTTTAGATACATCATAATACAATGGTCAAAAGCCAAAGTTATTGAGGGATTCTTGAAAGCAGTAAGAGAGACGCAACCCATCATGTCAAATGGATCCTCAATAAAACTAACAGATGTCTCATCCTCAGAAACCATGGAGGCCAGAAGACAATAGAATGACAAGTCAAAGTGCTGAAAGAAAAAGACTATCAACAAAAAATTCCATATACAGCAAAACAACATTTGAAAACAAAGGAGAAATGAAGTCATTCCCAAATGAATAAACACTGAGAATTCATTGGTAGCACACTGACCTTCAAAAAGTACTAAAAGATGTCCTTCAGGCTGTAATGAAGGACATTAGACAGTAACTTGAATCTACATGAAGAAATAAAGAACCCTGATAAAAGTAAATATAAAAGTCAATATAAATGTATTTTTGTTTTTAACTCTTCTCCTATCTGATTGAAAAGACAATTGTATAAAGCAATAATTATAAAACTATGTTGGTGGGCTTATAATGTATAAACATGTAATCTGTACGACAATATCACAAATGAGGGAAGAAGGAGCAGAGCTATATTAGAGCAAAGTTTTTCTATACTATTGGTATTAGGTTGACATTAATCTGAACTGGATTATTTTAAATAAAAATGTTCATTGTAATCCTCAAGGCAACCACTAAGAAACTAACTAAAAATATAAAGTAAAAGAAACAGCAAGGGATTAAAATGGCCTAAGACTATATTTAATACCAAAAAATGCAGTAAAGGAAAAGTAGAGGAACAAAAAAGGCATGACAAGACACATACAGGCATACCTCAGAGATTGCAGGTCTAGTACCAGATGACTACAATAAAGAGAATATTGCAATAAAGTAAGTCAAATGAACTTATTGGTTTCCCAATACATATTAAAGCTATCTTTATACTATACTGTAGTTTATTAAGTGTTCAATTCCATTATTTCTAAAAAATCAATAAAAATCAATGTGTATATTTAATTAAAGATGCTTTATCAATATCCTTCAATTAAAAAATAAATACTTTATGTTCCAATGCTCGGTCTTAAACCTGAGTTGATCTTTGGTGGGAACAACTGGATATTTAACATATATTTGTGACTCTTTGTTTTAAACTTCCCCCTTTTTGTATATGTAATATGAAGCAAATGAGGAAACATTGTTCAATGGTTTAACAAGGAAGGAGAAAGAAAGACCTTAACTTCTGAGTGGAGCTGTCTCCTTCTATGTGAATAAGTCGATCAAGACTGCTATCAAAAGTTTGTCTGTTTTATTTCACCTGACTTTAGGATCCAAAGGGTTCCCCCCCACCCCCCACATTGTGCTTTCCTCCTGCAATTATAAGTTGAACACAATACTAGTACCTCTTTACACTGTTAAGTGGGTATTATTACTGAGAACACACTGGAGGCTTTCTCACTGTTAAGCAAATAATGCCTTGTGAATGTATGATCTATGGAGAAACCCCTGTAGTTTAGCCTGCTGATGCTGTCTGTCTTTTTGGTGAATAAATTTTGGATGTTTTTTCTCTTTCCCCCAAACAAACAAACAAACAAATAAATAAATACTTTATTGCAAAACACTGGTAACCACTGCTTGAGCTCTCAGTGGGTCATAATCATTGATCACACATTAACAATGATCACAGACCAAATGAAAAAATTTGAAATATTGTGAGAATTACCAGAATGTGACACAGAGACATGAAATGAGCAAATGCTGTTGGAAAGATGGTACTAATACACTTGCTTGATGTAGAGTTGCCACAAAACTTTAATTTGTGAAAAACCTATCTGTGAAGCACACAGTAAAACAAAGAAGGCAATAAAATGAGGTATGCCTGCAGAAGCACAATGGCAAAAGAACAGATACATTAAACTTAATCGAATTGAAAGCATTTGTGTGTCAAAAGATACTGTCAAAAAAGTGAAAAGAAAGCGCGCAGAATAGGAGAAAATATTTACAAATCATGTATCTAATTAGGATCTAGGACCCAAAATATACAAAAGCTCCTTACAACTCAACATTAAAAAGACATATATCCCAATTTAAAAATGGTTAGAAAATTTGAATGGACATTTTCCCAAAGAAGAGATACAAATGGCTAATAAAGATATGAAAAGGTACTCATCATTAGTTATCAAGGAAATGTAAATCAAAGCCACAATGAGATAGCATTTCTTACCCACAGCTAAAATAGAAAAGACAGACAATAGCAAATGTTGGTGAGGATATGGAGAAATCAGAACCTTTCTACATTGCTAGTGGGACTGTGAAATGGTATAGCCACTTTGGAAAACAGCTTGGAAGTTCCTCAAAAAATTAAACAGTTACTGTATGACTCATCAGTTGCACTTCTAGATATATACCCCAGAGAACTGAAAACATGTATCCACACAAAAACTTACATATGAATTTTCATAGCAGCATTATTTATACTACTCAAAAAGTGAAAACAAACCAATTGTACGTTAACTGAGGAATAGTACACAATATGTGGTATATCTATACAACAGAATATTATCCAGCTGGGAAAAGGAATGAAGTGGATAATAGCCACTATAATATAGATGGACCTTGATCACATAGTGTTCGGTGAAAGAAGCCAGATACTTAAAAGGCTACAAATTGTGTGATTCCATTTATATGAAATATCTAAGGTAGGCAAATCCACAGAGACATAAAGGAGATTAATGTTATCTGGGAGCCAGCTGTCAGTGGATACAGTGTTCCTTTTAGGGGTGATAAAAATGTTCCACAATCAGAGGTGGGGGTTCAAGATGGTGGAACATCATGGTATCTCTCAGCTTGTCTCTTCCCTGAAACAGCCAGATCAGCACCAAACCATTTTGCATACCCAGGAAACTAATCTGAGGATTAACACAATAGTCTGCATAACTTGAGCCACAGAACTCAGTAGAAAGAGGAAAATTGATTTTAATTTTCTTTTTTCCTAAAATTGTTATTTAATTTTTAAAATTATTTTTGGTATTTTTTTATTTCATCGTAATTTTTCATTCTATTGCACGTTATTTAATTTTATTCTATTTTATTATATACATTAAAATTTTTTTCTTAGCTTTTCTTTTTTTTTCTTTCCTTTCCCTTTTTCCTCTAGTCTATCAAGTTTCTTTCAATAGCAGACCAAAATACACCTAGGATCTAGCTCCCTTTATTTGAGTTTTTGTTTTGTTTTAAGTTTTTAATCTTTAATTTTTATTTTATTAAATTTTTTCTTCCTCCAACATAACAAAATGAAGGAATTCAGCCCAAAAGAAAGAATAGGAAGAAATGACATTCATGGGTTTAATCAACACAGATAGAGGAAAGATGTCTGAACTAGAATTTAGAACCACTATAATAAGAAAACTAGCTGGGGTTGAAAAAAGAATTCCTTTCTGTGGAGATAAAAGAGGTAAAATCTAGTCAGGATAAAATTAAAAATACTATGACCAAGATGCAATCTAGAATGGAAACCACAGCAGCAAAGATGGATGAAGCAGAGCAGTGAATCCGCAACAGAGAAGACAAAATTATGGAGAATAATAAAGCAGAAAAAAAAAAAAGAGGGAAACAAAGTTAAGAGAGCGCAATACAAGACTTAGAGAACTCAGTGGCCTTTTAAAAAGAAATAACATCCAAATCATACAAGTGGCAAAAGATGAAGAGAAAGAAAAGGGGACAAAAGGTTATGTGAGCAAATTATAGTGGAAAACATTCTTTTTTAAAAAAATTCTAGTTATTTCTTTTTTTAAAATGTTTTATTTATTTCTGAGAGAGAGAGAGAGACAGAGTGAGCAGGGGAGGGTCAGAGAGAGAGGGAGACACAGAATCTGAAACAGGATCCAGGCTCTGAGCTAGCTGTCAGCACAGAGCCTGATGTGGGTCTTGAACCCACAAACCACGAGATCATGACCTGAGCCGAAGTTGGACGCTTAACCAACTGAGCCACCCAGGTGCCCCAGTGGAAAATGTTCCTAATCTGGGAAAGAACACAGACCTCAAAATTCAGGAAGCACAGAGAACTCCCATTAGATTCAACAAAAACCGACCATCAATAAGGCATATCATAGTTAAATTCACAAGACACACAGACAAGGAAAGAATTGCGAAAGCAGTGAGGGGGAAAAAGTGTCCTTAACCTATAAGGAAAGATAGATCAGGTTCGCAGCAGATCTATCCACAAAACTTGGCAGGCCAGAAAGGAGTGGCAGGATATATTCAATGTGCTGAATTGGAAAAATATGCATCCAAGAATTCTTTATCCAGCAAGGATGTCTGTCAAAATAAAAGGAGAGATAAAGAGTTTCCTGGACAAACAAAAACGAAAGGAGTTCGTGACCACTAAACCAGCCCTGCAAGAAATTTTAAGGGGGACTCTGAGAGGAGAAAAGATAAAACAAAACAAAAAAACCCCAAAAGCAACAAAGACTAGAAAGGACCAGAGAACATCACCAGAAACTCCAACTCTACAGGCAATACAATAGCACTAAATTCATATCTTTCAGTACTCTTTCTAAATGTCAATGGACTAAAAGTGTCAATAAAAAGACACAGGGTATCAGAATGGATAAGAAAACAAGACCCATCTATATGCCACTTACAAGAGGCCCAGTTTAGACTTAAAGACACCTACAGATTGAAACAGGATGGTGAACCATCTATCATGGTAATGGTCACCAAAAGAAAGCTGGAGTAGCCATACTTATATCAGACAAAGTAGATTTTAAAATAAAGACCATAACAAAAGATGAAGAAGAGCATTATATCATAATTAAGGAGTCTATCCACCAAGAAGATCTAACAACTGTAAATGTAAATGCCCTTCAATATGAAACACCCAAATATATAAATCAATCACAAACATAAAGTAACTCATTGATAATACTATCATAATAGTAAGGGACTTAAACATCCCACATACAGCAATGGACAGATCAGGTAGGCAGAAAATCAAGAAGAAAACAATGGCTTCAAATGACACACTGGACTGGATGGCCTTAAAAGATATATTCAGAACATTTCATCCTAAAGCAACAGAATATACATTCTTCTCAAGGGCACATGAAACATTTTCCAGAACAGATCACATACTGGGAGACAAATCAGCCTTCAACAAGTACAAAAAAAAAAAAAAAATAGGGATCATGCCTTCCATATTATCAGACCACAACACTATGAAACTTGAAATCAACTACAGGAAAAATTTTGGAAAGACCATGAATACTTAGAGATTAAAAAAGATCCTCCTAAAGAATGAATGGGCTAACCAAGAAATTAAAGAGGAAATTAGAAAGTCATGGAGGCCAATGAAAATGAAAACACAACAGTCCAAAACCTCTGGGACGCAGCAAAGGCAGCCATAAGAGGGAAGTAGATAGCAATCCAGGACTTCCTAAAGAAGGAAGAAAGGTCTCAAATGTACAACCTAACCTTACACCTGAAAGAGCTGGAAAAAGAACAGCAAATAGAGCCCCAAACCAGCAGAAGATGGGAAATAGGCAGGATTAGAGCAGAAATCAATGATATCAAAATAAAAAAACAAAACAAAACAATAGATCAATGAAACAAGGAGCTGGTAGTTTGAAAGAATTAACAAAATTGATAAACTCCTAGCCAAACTGACCAAAAAGAAAAAAGGAAAGGGCCCAAATAAATAAAATCATGAATGAAAGTGGGGAGATCTCAACCAATACTGCAGGAATACAAACAGTAATTAGAGAATATGAGTAATTATATGTCAACAAATTGGGCAATCTGGAAGAAATAGACACATTTTTAGAAACATACAAACTACTAAACTGAAACATGAAGAAATAGAAAATTTGAACAGACCCATAACCATTAAAGAAATTGAACCAGTAATTAAAAATCTCGCAACAAGCAAGAGTCCAGGCTGATGGCTTTCCAGGGGAATTTTACCAAACATTTAAAAAAGAGTTAACACCTATTCTTTTGAAGCTCTTCCAAAAAATAGAAATGGAAGGAAAACTGCCCAACTCATTCTACAAAGCCAGCATTACCTTGATCTCAAAACCGAACAAAGACCCCAGTAAAAAGGAGAACTACAGACTAACTTCCCAGATGAACATGGATGCAAAAATTCTCAGCAAGATACTAACAAACCAAATCCAACAATACATTAAAAGAATTATTCACCATGATTAAGTGGGATTTTTTCCTGGGATGCAGGGCTGGTTCAATATCCACAAATCAATCAATGTGATACATCACATTAATAAAAGAAAGAATAAGAACCACATGATCCTCTCAATAGATGCAGAGAAAGCATTTGACAAAATACAGCATCCTTTCTTGATAGAAACCCTCAAGAAAGTAAGAATAGGATTAAGATCATAAAAGCCATATATGAAAGACCCACTGCTAATATCATCTTCAATAGGGTAAAACTGAGAGCTTTCCCCTAAGGTCAGAAATACGACAAGGATGTCCACTCTCACCACTGTTATTCAACATAGTGTTGGAAGTCCTAACCATAGTAATCAGACAACACAAAGAAATAAAAGGCATCCAAATCTACAAGGAGGCAGTCAAACTTTTACTCTTCACAGACAAGATGGTATTCTATGTGGAAAACCCAAAAGACGTTACTAAAAAAATGGCTAGAATTGATACATGAATTCAACAAAGTCACAAGATATAAAATCAATGTACAGAAATCAGTTGCGTTTGTATACACCAAGAATGAAGCAGCAGGAAGAGAAATCAAGGAAATCGATCCCATTTACAATTGCACCAAAAGCTATAAAATACCTAGGAATAAATGTAACCAAAGAGGTGGAAAATCTATACACTGAAAACTATAGAAAATTTATGAAAGAAACTGAAGACACACACACACACACAAGAAAAACATTCCATGCTCATGGATTGGAAGAACAAATACTGTAAAAATGTTGATACTACCCAAAGCATTCTACATATTCAATGCAATCCCTATCAAAATAACACCAGTATTCTTCACAGAGCTAGAACAAATAATCCTAATATGGAACCAGAAGAGATCCCAAATACTCAAAGCTATCCTGAAAAAAAAAAAAAAAAAAGCTGGAGGCATCACAATTCCAGACTTCAAGCTGTATTACAAAGCTGTAATCATCAAGACAGCATAAAAAGAGACATGTAGATCAATGGAACAGAATAGAGAACCCAGAAATGAACCCACAAACATATGGCCAACTAATATTTGACAAAGCAGGAAATCATATCCAATGGAAAAAAAAGACAATCTCTTTAGCAAATGGTGTTGGGAAAATTGGACAGTGATATGCAGAAGAATGAACTTAGACCAATTCTTTATGCCATACACAAAAATAAACTCAAAGTAGATGAAAGACCTAAACATAAGACAGAAAGACATCAAAAGCCTCTTCAACTTTGACTGTAGCAACTTCTTGACATGTCTTTGGAGGCACGGGAAACAAAAGCAAAATTGAACTATTTGGACCTCATTAAGATAAAAATCCTTCTGCACAGCGAAGGAAACAATCAGCAAAACTAAGACAACTGATGGAATGGGAGAAGATATTTGCAAATGTCAGATCAGATAAAGGGTTAGTATCCAAAATCTATAAAGAACTTATTAAACTCAACAATCCAGTGAAGAAATGGGCAAAAGGCATGAATAGACATTTTCTCAAAGAAGACATCCAGATGGCTAACAGACACATGAAAAAATGCTCAACATCATTAATCATCAGGGAAATACAAATCAGCACGGGAGTTTTGACCTGCTCCGTTTCCGACCTGGGCCGGTTCACCCCTCCTTAGGCAACCTGGTGGCCCCCTGCTCCCGGGAGGTCACCATATTGATGCCGAACTTAGTGCGGACACCGGATCGGCATAGCGCACGACAGCCCAGAACTCCTGGGCTCAAGCGATCCTCCTGCCTCAGCCTCCCGAGTAGCTGGGACTACAGGTGCGCGCCACCGCGCCCGGCAGGGAAATACAAATCAAAACCACAATAAGATACCACCTCACACCTGTCAGAATGGCTAAAATTAAATTAACAACTCAGGCAACAGCAGATGTTGGCGAGGAAGCAGAGAAAGAGGAACCCTTTTGCATTGCTGGTGAGAATGCAAACTGGTGCAGCCATTCTGGAAGACTGCATGGAGGTTCCTCAAAAAATTAAAAATAGAGCTACCTATGACCCAGCAATCACACTACTATGTATTTATCCAAAGGATACAGGTGTGCTGTTTCAAAGGGGCACATGCACCCCAATGTTTATAGCAGCAGTAGCAACAATAGCCAAAGTATGGAAAGAGCCCAACTGTCCATTGACTGATGAATGGGTAAAAAAGACGTCGTGTATATATATACAATAGAATATAACTTGGCAGTCAAAACGAATGAACTCTTGCCATTTGCAACAACATGGATAGAACTAGAGTGTATTACGCCAAGCAAAATCAGTCAGAGAAAGACAAATATCATATGACTTCATTCACATGTGGACTTTAAGAAACAAAACAGATGAACATAGAGGAAAGGAAGCAAAAATAAGATGAAACATAAAAGACAAACCATACAAGACTGAAATACAGAGAACAAACTGAGGGTTGCTTGAGGGGTGTTAGATGGGGGAATGGGCTAAATGGGTGAGGGGCATTAAGGAGGACACTTGTTGAGATGAGCACTAGGTGTTAAATGTAAGTGATGAATCACTAATTTCTATTCCTAAAATCATTGTCACACTATATGCTAACTAACTTGGATGTAAATTAAAAAAAAAAAGACTCAGAGATGAGAGCTGCCAGAGATTAGGGGCACTGAAACTATTTCAGTTAACACATGGTTTTCTCTAAAGGCCTAGCCTTCCATAGGTGAAAACTCTTTGGAACTAAGATGTAATGTGTTTTCATTCAGTGCATATTGATACTTTGTAGCTTGCTAAAATAAAAAAAATAAATGGGTATAATTTTTATAAAAGTTCCATAATTAGATAGAGGTGATGGTCGCACAACTTTGTGAAAATACTTAAAACCACTGAACTGGGGGCGCCTGGGTGGCTCAGTGGGTTGAGCAGCTGACTCTTGATTTTGGCTCAAGTCACGACCCCAGCATCATGGGACTGAGCCTCACATTGGGGAGAAAAGATTCTTTATCTCTCCCTCTGCCCCTCTCCCCTGCACCTGCACCCTCTCTCTCTTTCTCAGTAACAAGCAAAACAACTACTGAACTGTACATTTTAATTTTTTTAATGTTTATTTTGAGAGAGAAAGTGAGTGTGCAAGTGGGGGAGGAGCAGAGGGAGAGAGAAAGAGAGAGAGGGAGAGAGAGAGAATCTTAAGCAGCCTCCATGGGCAGTTTGGAGCCTGACTCAGGGCTTGACGTGGGGCTCCATCCCATGACCACGAGATCATGATGAGAGGTCATGGCCAAGAGTCCAACACTTAACTGACTGAGCCGCCTTCGCGCCCCTTAACCGTGCATTTTAAAAGGGTGAATGTAATGGTGTCTAAGTTATAACTCATTTAAATACCTGTTTTAAAAGGTCATAAATGTAAAAACAAATGGACAAAAGGCACTGCATTCCTTTATAGTGTATAGGTCTTAATGATTTAGATTTCTAGCAGCATGGAAAAGCTTACGTAGTCCACCACTAGCTCGGCTTCCAGTTCTTCTCCTCTCAGTTTCCTCACAACTTTCTGAATGAAGTCTTCAAACTTGGTGGCCATATAGACATCTTCATTCTGTAGCTGAAGCCCATCGCACTTCTGTCTGATCTCTTCAATCAGCCTGCAAGTAAGAACCAGCTCACATTACTTACATTTTTAAAAGAGTTTAGGGGGACTGTTTCGTTACATTTGTCAAGTTGCTTTGATATAAGACATGTCACGTGCCTATTTACAGCCTGAGATCTTCTATGATAATTGGAGAAATTGAGAAGATTAGGAGAACAAAATTAAAAAGCTGCGTTCTAAAAAAATTTTTAATGTTTGTTTATTTTTTTTTTGAGAGAGAGAGAAAATGCACATGCATGTGTGTGTGAATGAGTAGGGGAGAGGCGGAGAGGGAGAGAGAGAGAGAGGATCCCAAGCAGACTCCATGTTTTCAAGTACAGAGTCCAGTGCAGGGCTCAGTCTCACAAACTACAAGATCATGACCTGAGCTAAAACCAAGAGTCAGAGGCTTAACCAACAGAGTCACTGGAGCACCCCTATAAAGCTGTCTTGAAGGACAGTGGATATTCTTTTGTCTTTGACTTTGTGCATGGCTAACGATAAAAGAAACCAAGGTAAAACCATTTTATCTACTTGCAAGCAAGATTATTAAGGACACATAAAATCAGTTTCCTTTCCTTTCAAAGGTACTCAATGAATAAGAAATAAGGAAAAGTCCCTAACTGTAAAGATTATGAAACAAAGTCATTGTGTATTTTCTCTAGATCATGGGTAGAATGAAACAAACATGTGTTTTATTACGTGGATTTAGTATTAGTAATAACAGAATCAAGATAATTTTTGAGGCCCGCCGGCGTGGCTCAGTTGGTTAAGCATCCGACTTTAGCTCAGGTCATGATCTCGCGGTTCATGGGTTCAAGCCCTGCATTGGGCTCTGGGCTGACAGCTCAGCACCTGGAGCCTACTTCAAATTTTGTGTCTCCCTCTCCTTCTGCTCCTCCCCTGCTCACACTGTCTCTCCTGCCTCAAAAATAAACAAACATTAAAAAAAAATTCTCATCCAGAGCTTCCCAACTCCAATGTCATATTGGAGGGAGGAAAATTAGCTAAGGACAGTAAGGACAAATTTTGAAAAGAAACAATTAGAAGCACTGGTTTTCTAGATCTGTAGGAGATATGAAAACAACTCCTGGCTAGCAACAAAGAGAAAGGAATGAAGAAATGTGTTTGGCCATGGAAACAATCCAAAAAAGATGAAGAAAAGAGAAATAGAATAGTAGAGTGGCGATACCCAGAACAAAGGACTGGATTTGATTTTCAAAGTCAAAGTCAAAATCCCCAGTGGAGAGGTGTGAGTCAACAGGGTGATAGTTTTACCTGACAACATCCATTGAGCTTGCTCCAGATTTAAAGAAGTCTGTCGAGTCTTTAATAACAGGGACGTTGCTTAAAATTCCAGCCCAGATGACCTATACAGCAAGGGTAATTTTTATGAAGGGTGTGCCATGAAGAACACCATGGCAGAGACTGGCCAGTTCATCACCAAACCTACTTTTTTTTTTTTTTTTTATCTTGGATACATAGCCTGACTACATTTTTTTTTTTTTAGCATCTCGTCAAGTTAGATGTAGCCATATGACTGACTTCTAGCCAATGAGTATGAGCAGAAGTGAATTTGACACCCAGTCTTGACCCAGGAAAAACCTCCTTCACACAATTCTCTGAGCTCTTTTGCCCTTCTTGGCTGCCTGGAATGTAGACAACCCCCAGGGTGACCTTGAAGATAGTAGCCTGGGTTCCCGAATGACTCCACCTCTAAACCTCAGGTTCCAGCTTCACCACTAATCCCCCTGTCAACCTAGAACTGCCTGGGATTATTTTGTGAGTGAGAAATAACTTTGCATATACATTTTGGAGTTGATTCCTACTATGGTTAATACAAAAAAGAGGAAATAAAGTTCCATCCTCACTGCTCTGAAGACTGATGGTACAGTTACAAAATTGCTTGTTTTCCAAGGTAAGAGTAACATTAAGGACATCACATGTTTGGGGCGCCTGGCTGGCTCAGTCGGTTAAGCCTCCTACTTCGGCTCCAGTCATGATCTCACGGTTTGTGGGTTCGAGCCCCGCGTTGGGCTCTGTGCTGACAGATAGCTCAGAGCCTGGAGCCTGCTTCAGATTCTGTGTCTCCCTCTCTCTCTGACCCTCCCCTGCTCACGCTGTCTCTCTCTCTTCTCTCTCTCAGAAATAAATTTTGGAAAAAAAAAAAAAAGGACATCACATGTTCACCTTGATGGTCTCTGCCACCTTCACCTCTTCGGCCGTAAGTTCTACCACTGATGTCTCACTGGCTGAGAAGTACTGAGAGGCAGGAATCATTCTTCCATCTTCAAACTGCAAATTCCTCACCACCAGCTACAACATAGCAACAAAACACACAGAAGGATTCAAGATTAGGATAATTCAAAAGCGAGGCTGGTGGGGGAAGAAGTGTTATATATCATACAAATACAGGGGGCAGTGTATTTGGCAAATACAAAAGTATGGATAGAAAGCACTCACCGTTTTTGTAAAAGGACTGAAATGGTATTTTAATAAAGGCAGCAGAAAGGAGAAAGTTAGGTCTAGGGGTAGATGCATCTCAAAATGGATAACAAGCTGCTGAAAAAGTGGCATTTGGATGTATGTAGACTAAACCTACTGTAACTCTTCTTCCTCCTCCTCCCTACCCTCCCCCTCCCCCTCCTCCTCCAATCCCTCCCCCTCCCCTTCATCCTTTCCCTTCCTACCCCCTCCTCCTCCTCCTCTCCCCCCTCCTCCCATCATCTGAACACTTATGCTGCAGCAGGCACAGTGCTATGTATTCATGTATGTATCTTATTTTCATCTCATAAATCCTGATCGAGGAGCCATTATTATCCCCATTTTACTGATGAGGAAATGGAGACTCAGGGGGGTAAGTAATTTGCCCAATGCCACACAGCTGGGGTTACAACCGAGAAGCAGGTGGACCCTGAAGCCTACAATCTTAATAAGTGATCTACACTGCAAGCTACCAGAATATATCTGTAAGCTGCAAATTCCCCGTTGCTTTCTTCAAAGAGCCCACCAAGGCCAAGAGCCCATGCTTCCAAGCACAGCAGTGAGGATGGGTGCCTGCGTGGGAGGCCAAGGCAAGGAGCATGTGAAGAGGACCACATCCATCGCATTCAGCCTCCCGGACTCTGGCAGTGAAGCCAGCCAGATGGAACTACTCTCTGTTTTACAGATGAGGAAACAAAGACCCAGAAGGGAGAGGCATCCTCCCCAAGACCAGGAAGTGGCAGAGCAGGGATTCACATCCCGTTTCCTGACTACATTCCAAGCTCTTTCTACCGTACCACCAAGCTGACTGCACAGGTCCCTGAGGCTCATCCTGGGGAGACTTGTTCTCATCCAGGCACACAGAGCCAGCTTGTCCCTGGACAGAAAGAAATAGGGCACAGGTATCTCAAGCCTCCCATGTCCTGCCACAAAGCTGGATTACCTTGTAAAAGATAGTCCCTTAGTAGCTTGGGTTATAGAAGGAAACCAGAACCGATACCTTATAGGTGACCATATTGAACACTCACTGCTTTTCCATCATTACCAAAAAGAACAAGTCCATTTTTGGTAACAAGACCAGGCTTCGTGGCACCTTTAATTTCCAGTGGTTCTCCAGGAGGCACGGAGCTTTTCAGCAACGACGAGCCATACAACGTGACCATCTAATAAAGAGACCAAACCCATGTGAAATGAGAGAGTCACACCTACAAACAGGGGTGTGTGCAGACTGCACTCCCTGCAAAAAAGCTCCAGGTGGAATCACCATCTATGATAAAATCGGAACACCCCAACGTGGAAGACCACGTTAGGTACCCGTGGAAATGACAGCAAGCAAGAGAGAGTCTATGAATGTATGACTGAAGAGTTTCAAGGCTGCCTCTCATCCAGATGACATTTATCATTTCTTCACATGGATACAAACGTAAATGAGATAAAAAGGTCTTGCAGACTTCACAGCTTGAAGGTAGGGTTTTCAAAGGGGAGGTGGGGTGGTGGTGGTAGTGAGTCAGTGAGGGCAGAAGCAGGTAGCAACCAGACTATTCCAGTCCAATGCGATTACTGATGGGAAGTACAGGGTGCTTTGTGGGTCAGCCGATGGAAATGGGACTGGATCCAGACCGTAACCAAGAAAATGTGATGCTAACTGATTTGTGATTGTAATTCTATGATTATTAGCTATCATTTATTGAACATTGTAATAGTTAACATTTATTGAATACCTATGCCAAGGACTAAATATTTAAATTAATATGCATTAACTCACTTAATTATCACAATGATGTATAGCTAATAAAAGAGGCACTAGTATTATTTTTTAAGTTTATTTATTTACTTTGAGAGAGTATGTGTGCATGCACAGGGGAGGGGCAGAGAGACAGAGAGGAAGAGAGAATCCCAAGCAGATTCTATGTTAGTGTGGAGCCCAATGCAGGGCTCGATCCCCTGAACCATGAGATCATGACCTGAGCCAAAATCAAGAGTCGGATGCTTAACCGACTGAGCCACCCAGGTGCCCCAAAGAGTCACGATTATTAGTCCTATTTGCAATAAGGAGCCCAAAGCCCCACTGGTTAAGTAACCTGCCTGAAATTACTCAGCAAACAGTGGCAGACAGGATTTTAACAGAAACATTATGGCTTCGGTTCCCACTCACTTAACCACTGCACTAAACTCCCTCCCTTGGTCCTTCTTCATCTCACATATTTTTGTTGGCACCTAATATGTACTAAGAATCCTGCTTAAGTGCAGAGATTATCAAGACAATAACATGAAGTCTTTGCCCCATGGAGTACGTAGTCTAGTAGGGGAAGTGGTGGGGGTGTTGATATATAAAGATGCCCTAACAATATATAACACGCTGTGTCAGAGGCAGGCAAGGGGTTGTTGGACCAGGAGAAGGGACCCCCAACCTTGCCAGTATGGGCCTGTGAAGTCAGGGAACTTCGAGGCGAGCTGAAACCTGAGAACCAAGCTAGGTTGAGATTCCCCAGGGATTACAAGGCCCTTCCTGCTCCTCCCCTGCCCACCCCCTCCCCATGGCCACCTCTCCCCACACCTCCCACACCTGCTCATCACACCTGAGGCTCTTCGGGACCCCTAGACTGGGTAACACACCCTCCTATCTCTGGATCTTCACCTTTGTCTCCTTTCTACTTGCTGACCTCCTCTTGAAGGGAAAATAAATGGGTCAGTTTGGAAGCCTTTCCTACTGCACTTGAGTCTGGGCATCAAAGATAGCATTTGTCTTACTGCCTTGTGGGTGCTTATTCACTTCTCTGCTTTCTCCATAAAACTGCAGGCCTCGTGAGAGCAGAGACTATGCCTAGCATCTGCTTCACAGCAAATGCTCAATACATGAGTAAAGATGGGGGTGTCTTCATCTAGCTGGTCACATATACCTAGAATCCCAGACCTTCTTCATGACCAAGGAAATAACCAGGGGACTTATGTGTAATACCTTTTACAAAGGTAACACACACACACACACACACACACACACACACACACACACACACACACATTGGTCCCTAAAACATACCTGTCCATTTATCTCTGTCCAAGCTCCAGGGACTTTATCATGACCTCGGATCCAGTTATGCAAAACTTCAGCAGACTGATCCCAAGAAATCTAGGAAAGCACAAAGCTGAATCTCCTAATGCTATGAGTGGCAAAGGCAATAAAAACATTTCTCTCCATCAGTGGCAGAAGTAGGGTTGGGCAGGATAGAACAGGCTGGATTGGAGACCTACCCTTCGGCCAGGAAATTGTATATTGTGAACTACCTAAAGGTAGACAGCCAAGAACTTTGAGGTGTATTATTGAGTGGATATAAATACCTCAGCATTTTCCTTTTTCTGGATACCTTCATATGTTGCTCCTTCTTCTGGCTGGGGAATGCGAGGAGCTTTTCCATCAGCTATGAGTTGAACAGCTTCTACCTAAAGCCAAAAACGTTATCTGGGTTACCTCCCAATGGTCAGCAATGGCATCATGTGTTGAACTGAAGCTCTGCTAAATAGAATTGCTACATATAAGTCTGTCCAGAGAATCAGACTATGATAACATAACTACCATTTCTTCAGGTCCGTCTGTATGCCAGGCAATGTGATAGCTGCTTCATGTAAGATATCCTTTGCAGACATCACACCAATCCTGACAGGTGGATATTATTATTCTGGTTTTACAGATGTGGAAACTGATGCCTAGAAAAGTTAAGTAACTAGTTCAAGAGCAGAGGTAGCCAATAGGGGTCAGAAGCAAGATCTCCATCCAAGTCTATCAATTGCCAATATTAAGCCTGTACTCTTAAAAACGACTCCCTTGTTTCAACAAATTTCAAACTCCCCTTGATGATCCAGTGGGAATTTCAGTAATATAATTGTAAAATAAGTCATTGTGAGTGATTTCTATTTATCATGATGACTCTAGAAAGTGGTACATTGTTATACTTAAGTAATTCAACTTACTTTCCACCTGAGGATGGCTGGAATTTAAAAATATTAAAATCTACCCATGAGTTTGATTGCCTTTGGGATGTATCCTGAATTCTCTTTTGTGCCAGACTCACATTTGCCTTGAGAGTCTCTCTCCTTCATGAGGAGGCCTATGCAAGCTTGAGCTCCCAGAACTCACTCTCAGCACACACAGCTACTGACCAACCCCTCCAAGAGTATGTGGATGGAGTGACCTAAGAACAAGGCCAGTTCGTAGCTCATTCATGTACCCACTTCTAGCTATAGTGTCATCAGATACATGATCTGGGCTTGAGCAAATGCCACTGAACACACACAATACTATTTTGATTGTAATGATCATTTTTGAGGACCTACTGTGTGCCAGATGCTTTACACAAATACTACTTAATTTTCATAGCAGCCCTATAAGTCAGGCAGTGTCTACACTTTACAGATAAGGAAACCAAGGCTAATGAAACTAAGTGACTTGCCTATTGTCATACAACACATAAGTGGTAGTATCAGAACTTTGGTGTCTTTCTGACACCAACGCCCTACTCTCTTAATCATTAAATGATACAAACAAATTGCTGCTCTCTTTCCTCCTAAATCCATAGCTGCTGCTTTATATTATTCTAGTGTCCATCTCTGTATGGCTGCTTCTACTCTATCCAACTCAGAAAAAATTAAATG
This sequence comes from Proteles cristata cristata, assembly GCA_017311185.1. Classification (NCBI taxonomy): domain Eukaryota; kingdom Metazoa; phylum Chordata; class Mammalia; order Carnivora; family Hyaenidae; genus Proteles; species Proteles cristata. Next base: position 497,620 of record JAESUZ010003530.1, on the reverse strand, counting down.
GCACTGAAATTATCTTTCAGTATTTCTACAAGGTAATATGTTTTTATGTTGTGGTACATGTGCTTTGAGCTTTTTACCCAGAGCACATCTGAATAAATTAAGCAATGCCAAATTTCACCCTGTTACATAGACTGATTTCAAATACTTTTGAAGGAAGTCCAACTTCCATAGTAAAATTTCTTACGATTATGTACACTTCTTTACGATTAGTCATTATAAACAGGGTTGGAGATTCAAGTATTTGGCAAAATAAATGAAGCCATTTCATTGTTACTTCATCTAGTTTATCAGTGCTCTCAAAAGAATGAAGTAGCTTCACAGCCTAAGAAATTTTAACGTTCAGATTTCTACCCTAAATATACTATCCTATTGGCAAATATAAAATCTAATTTTGTTTTTCAGCTTTATACTATTCATATCAATTAATATAGGAAAATTCTCAATAAAAGAAAAATATTTCTAAAATATTAAAGGTTTACTAAATTCTTCTTGATGGCATAAATATACTAACCATGCCTTTGATTCCTTCAGGAAAGAGAAATCGATTATAAAGTGCATCCACTGTATCATTGGATTCAACATCACATGACCTCTGAAGAAGGATGGGTCCTGTGTCTAAACCGTCATCAGCCCAGAAAACAGAAAACCCAGCTTTCTTATCTCCCATAATTAGAGTCCTGTGAAAAGAAGAGCTTCAACTTAAAATGTTGGTTTAATGTATGACAAAGTGATGAGTTAATGATATTAAAGTACAAGATATTTATAACGGAAAGCACGCAGTGAGGGAAGCTACCATGAGAAATTAACAGCAAAGCCAGGAGATGTCAGCACTCATAAAAAGCACTACTTAATGGCCGCTATTTTGTACATTCCCATATCTATAGTCTTTCTTGTTAATACACACTAATGACTGCTAGTCTATTAGAAAGGGCACTGGAGTCCATCATTACTACCACTCATTAACTGCCAGTTGCCAGCTGTCTACTGTGGCATCAAGCAATTTTGCCCACCTGGGTCCAATTCCTATATCATGGTTAACCCTGTATTAGGCAGAATAAGATAAAGGAGAATAAAACAGAGGATACTCAGTAAAGGAGAAATGATTATTAATTTAGGTTGTATAATTCGGATATAAGTGTCAGAGCTAGAATTAGCTCTAGATCGTCTATGTAAATTATAGTAAAAGATGGCTGATTAATTTCACTCTTTTTTTTTTTAATGTTTTATTTATTTCTAGGAGAGAGAGAGAGAGACAGCGTGAGCAGGGGAGGGTCAAAGAGAGAAGGAGTCACAGACTGAAACAGGCTCCAGGCTCTGAGCTGGCAGTCAGCACAGAGCCCGACGCAGGGCTCGAACCCATGAACCACAAGATCATGACCTAAGCGAAAGTCAGACGCTTAACCGACTAAGCCACCCAGGTGCCCCTAATTTCACTCTTTGTATTTTACACTCTAGAAAGCTTAGCCTAAGAGAAAATGTTGCCCCCAGGGGCGCCTGGGTGGCTCACTTGGTTGGGCATCTCACTCTTGATTTTGGCTCAGGTCATGATCTCACAGTCCATGGGACCAAGCACCATGGGGGTTCTGGACTGACAGTACAGAGCCTACTTGAGATTCTGTCTACCTCTTTCTCTGCCCATCCCCCACTCAAGTGCACACTCATGCATGCACTCTTTTTATCTAAAAATAAATAAACTTTAAAAAAAAGAAAATGTTGGCCCTAAGAGCTTATAATACAACCAATAAGCTGAATATGTGGGCAAATACATATAAAAGTATATCAGAGAGCAGCCTAATAGCGACATCAACCACGCTTATAACCTAAATAATTTTTAAATCTTAGAGCTACTAATCAAGGAAGATCTAAGTCAATGAATCAATCGATCACTCTTTTCAGAAATACTGAGGAATTAATTGGCATTATGTTATCAAGAGACTTGAAAACATCCATATACTTTGACCCAGTGATTCTGCATATGGAAGAAATGTGAAGTGAGAAAAAATACAAGTTTAAATGTAAAGATAACCACACATTACCATTTACAAGAACAACAACAAAAAGCAAATTCATGCCAAATACAATGAAGCTTTATTCACCACATTTAAACCAAGTGTAGTTTCCTGCCTAATTAATAACTTGACACTGAGAGATACCAAGGAGATGCACAGATAAAGGAGAGAAGGTAGAAAAATGTACTTAAGCAATAAAAATGGTAGACCATAGCCCCTTCCCTCAAGAAACTTAAAATTGAACAGAAGACAGAAAACAAAGAAAATAGTTTCAGGTAATTCAGCATTTCCTGACAAGTACTGGAGATGCTCTATGCAAAAACAGTTCTATGGTCACATAAGTTTAGGAACATTGTGTACTCAGATTCCCTCTTAGAGATTATAATATTCTCACTAAAGCACATTATAATAGGTTCTAAGAAGTCCTGTGATCAAGAAATACATCATGGACCAAACCTGTCTGACTATAGAACCTTTGTTTGTTCAATTACTTAGTTATATTCAATGAAGCCAGTACTCCATAGACTATTCTTGGGAAATGTTGTCTAGCCCATGCAGTACCTCTACGTCTCAGGGGAGTTCACACAATAGTAGCAATCAATTAGGGCCTCACAACTGCTCAAACACACCTAGTTCCTTGATCCCCTAGGTAAAAAAATAGAAGATGGGAATAGGCCCATCTTCTCTGTAATTACAGTAATTCTCACCAGTTGATAGCAGAGGCTCCTCTGTGCCTGGGAAGGATGGAGGGGTGATATATGATGGAGCCGTACTTTGGGCTGTCAATTACATCCATGGGGATAAACTGTGTGCAGAAGGGAAGCACGTTTAGCTCAGCACCCACAGATTTGTAGGATTCTGCCACCTCCTTTATGGTTTTGCCCTTGACTCTCCATCTGGGGAACTTGAACACGGGGGTCCCATCTTTCTCTGCAGCTAAAGCTGAGCACAAAAGAGAAGATTATTTTCATTAAAAAAATTTGGCCATAAGTCTATATGGCTATGGATTCACACATTGCAGTTTTCCAGCTTCGTGAAACATTGACAAATAAAACATGGCAATGAACAATTTAGATAATGACAAGAATTCGACCCGTCACAATTTTATCATGATCATCCATTTGTCTAATGTGATGTTTTACTTATATATCTGAGGCCTAATATATTTAAACTCAAAAGTTTGTGGCTAGGGGCACCCAGGTGGCTTAGTTGGTTAAGCATCAGACTCTTAATTTTAGCTCAGGTCATGATCTCATGGTTCATGGGATTGAGCCCCACATGAGGCTCTGTGCTGAGCGCATGGGGCCTGCTTAGGATTCTCTCTCTCCCACTCTCTCTACCCCCCTTCCCCCCAAAAAATAAACAAAACTTAAAAAATAATTTGTGGCTCCATAACATTTAAAAAAATATTTTAAGTTTATTTATTTATTTTGAGATAGAGAGAGAGAGAGAGAGCAGGTGCATGCAAGAGGTGAGAGGGACACAGAGAATGAGAATCCCAACCAAGCTCTGCACTTATTGCCAGACACAGGGCTTGAACTCACAAACATCTGAGATGAAATCAAGAGTCAGACGCTTAATCAACTGAGCGACCAAGGTACCCCAACCTTTTAAAATTTTAACCAAAGCTTTTTATTTCACAGATAAAAATTATACTTTTATTACTTATATAGCCATTTAAAAATATTTGTTTGTTTTTTAGATTTGGAGCCAAGTGCTGCTACATCAGCACTCATAGTAGACATACTCAGCCTCTGGCACAGACAGAAAACCATGAGTCCCTTCCCGTGCCTGTTTCCTGGAGGGAAGTCTTTTTTATTACAAAGCAAACTATAGATGAGAACATTCTCTCCACCAAATGGGCAGATCCCAAGTGAGGAAGAGAGAATGTTTTTGAGCTGAGCTGGGCTTGTCTATTGTCTAGTTCCTTCCCCCAAATTCACCAATCAGGTAAGTTAGTGGAAGAGAGAGGCCAAGAATGGAGAATATATGCTCCTCGTGAGGGTTCTGCTATACTGGAGAAGATTTGAGGCTCTTTCTTGTAGAAAATGTTCTCTCTTCCCAAAGGAAGAGCTCCATCTACTTCTGTGTGGAAAAGGAATGGCCCTCCAAAGTGCCAGTACCACTAGCTCATGTTTATCCATAATAAAATATCATTTTACTAACTATATACCTTACATATATTAAGTATATACATTTATTTTCTACCAAGAATACAAAGCAACTACACTTTAGGCAATTTTTTCAAAGCTTTGAGTGAGGCTTTTTATCTCTATTTCTGGGCTCCTTTTCCTTTCTCCCCCATTGGATCAACCTTCATTGACTTTGGTTGGAATGATGCCTCCACCAGAAAGCATAATCCCAAATCTTAAGTGAGTCCTGAAAGAATCTGGCCATCAAGCCGATGCCTTGATCAATACACTTGAAAGAATGTGAGAGACCAGTATAATAATGTTCACAAAATGTTAATATTCATAACATGTTCAAAAACCTGTAAATAATCATTTTCAGATGATAGGAAAATGAATAAATGGTGGTGAAAAATGTGAAATTGGGAGAAAATTGTGCAAGGTTAGACTGGAAACAAAAGAGGATGAAAAGCTTAGAAGTCTTCATTTTTTTAAAGTTTATTTATTTTGAGATATGGGTGGGGGGAAGGAGGGAGGAGAGCACAAATGGGGAGGGGCAGAGAGAGAGAAAGAGAGAATCCCAAGCAGGTCCCATGCTGTCAGCACAGAGCCCAATGCAGGGCTCAATCCCACAACTATGGGATCATGACCTGAGCCGAAATCAAGAGTCAGATGTTTAACCAACTGAACCACCCAGGCACACCTAGAAATCTTCATGTTAAAAGTCTACTTTACTAAGATAGGCTATGATTCTTCCATATTGATTTGTGGCCGCCGCAGGGCTATTTTCAGCTACTCTAGTTGGCTATTCTGATAACAAGAGTAGTTAGCCACTGTCATATTTATCCCTTTTCATGAACTAGGCACAGGGCTGAGCACATTATACACATTAAGTCATCTAACCCATGTAAGATGGATGCTGTTGAACTAAGCTTAGTGGGTTTTAGCAACTTGCCCAACATCAGCTACTAAGTGGCAGAGTCAGATTAATTACATGACTCTGGAACACACATTGATTTTTTAAAAATTTATTTATTTATTTTTTCTTAAATATTTTATTGTCAAGTTGGTTTCCATATAACACCCGGCGCTCATCCCTACAAGTGCCCTCCTCCATGCCCATCACCCCCCTTCCCATCTCCCCCACCCCCATCAGCTCTCAGTTTGTTCTCAGCATTCAAGAGTCTCTCACGGTTTGCCTCCTTCCCTCTCCCTAACTATTTTTCCTTTTCTCTCCCATGGTCCTCCAATAAGTTCCTCCTAATCCACCTATACGTGCAAACATATGGTATCTGTCCTTCTCTGTCTGATTTATTTCGCTCAGCATAATACCTTCAAGTTCCATCCATGTTGCTACAAATGGCCAGATTTCATTCTTTTTAACTGCCATGTAATATTCCATTGTATAGTTAAACCACATCTTCTTGATCCATTCCAGAACATACACTGTTAACTATATGCTATACCACATCCCAGGCTACTCTACAAGTCAGATTGGTATTTTTTCTTTCTATGTTACTAGCAGCCCAAATGGCCATGACCAATGGAAAGGAGGCCCTGGCCACAGGACTAGAAAGGAAAGGTAGCTTCCCAGGCCACACTTTGAAAGGAGTTTTAAGAGTCACATGCTTGTAATTCTTCTGAAGTTCATGTACATGGCAGAGACTGATAGTTGCCCCCTTCAATCTTCAGCAAAGATTCTTCTACTTTAGTTGAGCACATAGGCACCCTGAATAAAATCTGTTTCTCTGTCTATCCTACAAATAGATTTGGTCTGTGACTAAGTTTTAGCCAGTGGGATACAAGTGGGAATAATATGTGCAACTTCTGGAAAAAGGCTTGCCTTCTGCTTCCCATCTTTCCCTTCCTGCTTGCTAGAACGCAGACTGGACAGTTGGGGCTAGAGCGGCTATCTTCCACCATGAGATGGAAGCCCAGTGTTGATAATAACAAAACAACAAATAGCAAGGCTCTGCATCATGATATAGAGCTGCCACAACAGCTCCAGTGGCCAACTCAGACTTGAGAAATGGACTTCTATATTACTTAAGTCAATATTATTTGGGGTCTCCCTGATTCAACAGCCAATCTGATATCCCAAATATGAGTCCTCCCAAATATCCCCCATACAAGGCTACTGCATATAGCTAATGATAGGCAACATGGTCCCAGTAATAGGAATCTGTCCCTTTCTGCCTTTGGAGCCAGGTCTAAATTCATGAGGCAGATTCCCTCAGAATTCCCCAGATTGGGATAACCTTTTTCTGAAACAAAGATAATTTCTTTCTTTCCTTCTTTCTTCCTTCCTTCCTTTTCCTCTTCTTCTTCTTCTTCTTCTTCTTCTTCTTCTTCTTCTTCTTCTTTTGAGAGAGAGAGAGCACGCGCACAGGAGTGGGGTGGAGGGGCAGAGGGAGAGAATCTTAAGTAGGCTCCACGCTCAGCATGGAGCCCGACATGGGGCTCTATCCCACAACCTTGGGATCATGACCTGAGCTGAAATCAAGAGTCGGATGGACACTACACTGACTGAGCCACCCAGGTGTCTCCCAAGGATAATTTCTAAATCAAGTGGTTAAATTCATATATGCATACATGCTCTTTGACCCAACTTTTTTTTAGCTTGACTCTTGAAAAACAGTGTTAAAATATAATATTTATAAAAGTAGTAACAAGATAGGATAAACCCCAGAGCTATTTCTTCCAAGGAAAAAGGATACAATTTTAGGACTATCACTGATCACTGTTTTCCAACCAATATGTTGCATTGTTCCAGTGATTTTTGAAGATCTGATTTATAAGCCAAGATAGCTAGTTGCTCATTCTTATGCCCTATCTGTACACTTTGTAGATCATTTCTAGCTCCGTGTTTTGTATCCATCCTCAACATAACTATAGTTGACACTTGAACAATCCAGGTTTGAACCATGTGGCTCCACTTATATGTGAATTTTTAAAATAAATATACTATTGTAAATGTATTTTCTCTTCCTTATGATTTTTTTAAATAACATTTTCTTTTTTTAGCTTACTTTATCATAAGACTACAGTATATAATACATATAACATACCAAATATGTGGTAATAAACTGCTTATGTTATCAGTAAGACTTCATTCTGGATTCTGGTCAACAGTAGGCTATTTTTAGTTAAGTCTGGGGGGAGTCAAAAGTTATATGTGGATTTGACCGCACATCAATTTCTATTATTGGATGTCGTCTGCTCTTCAATTCCACTGGCACCTCTGCATAAGACATTATTCTATATACTCCATAACACCTTTGGAAAGTCACAAGTGTAGTTCAGAAAAAACATATGCCTGAAAATTTCTCTGAGGGGCCTTGGAGGTAAGTGGAGAAATTCTTAATACAATAGGGGCCTGCACCTTTGTCTTGGGGCCCACAGACAAGGGAGAATTTTTGAGTCTGCAAATAGACTTAACTTGAGAAGATTTGATTAGGCAGAGCGCTTGTGTCAGAACCCAAGGGTGAGCAGGTAGTCTGGTTCTTTGGGAGCTGTAGCAAAGAGGTAGAACTTTAGAAATGCTAACGAGGCATAAGGGGTCTGAGCTGGGGCCCACTGTTCCAAGATACACTCACCCAGAGGGTCAGTTTTGCCATCCTTGTCTGGAACTGTGAATACGCCCACAACTCGATGGCCCTCTTTGCGGAGCTGACTGTAGACTTCCTGTCCAAAGAGGCTCTGACCAATAAGTGCCAACTTCAGCTTGTTTTTGAAATAAGCCTGTGAAACAATTCAATGATGACAGACGTTGGAATGGTTAGAAGACATATGGATAATAAACACTCTGTTTTCAATCACACAAGATGACTTGAGGAAAGAAATATACAAAGATCTACAAAATAAAATTTTTATTGGCACACACTGAACCTAGGCTACATTATATATAAATAGTGAAAACAATATCACACTGACATATTCTTCTTTTTCCCTTTGCTCTAATTCCCCTGATTTTTCATCATAATCATCGGGATTGCATGTATTTTACAAGTCATGCCAACTCCTCAGTGAAATGAAGCCAGATGTTTACAAATAAGGTAAGTTTCATAGTTCAAAGGAATTTACTTCTGAGCAAGATCATTATCAATATAATCATGCTTTTACAGCCCTGCAACATAGAAAGAACTGGACTATCTCTCAACTAACATGTTGAGGCCAAGAGCTAACATGTGGTGTAACACAGGGGTCACAAGCAGACCCTAGAGCTAAACTATCTGAGGCCAAAATCTAGTGCCACTCCTGGTTAGCTGGGCGGCCTTAAACAAGCAACGAACTTCTGTTGCCTTTTTTCTTCATCTGTAAAATGGGAGTAATAACATCAACCTCACACATTTGTGATTGAAGTAGATGACTTAATATGTAAGAGGCTCAATGCAGTATCTGACACAGGACTGTTTCGGTAAAAGCTACAATTATCTCTTAGAGGTTTTGCTACATCCTATACATAGTTCCATGTTTCTTTATATAGTCCAGAATTCCAAAATCCTGAGTTAAGTGGCCCAAACTCCTCAAGCCTCAAAACTTGGATTGCTAATGGAATGTTCTTTTTATTTTTATTTATTTATTTATTTTAATGTTTACTTTTGAAGGAAAGAGACAGAGTGGGAGCAGGAGAGAGGCAGAGAGAGAAAGAGACACAGAATCGGAATCTGAGCTGTCAGCACAGAGCCTGATGTGGAGCTTGAACCCATGAACTGAGTGATCATGACCTGAGCTGCCCTGCTGTGAATTATATGTAATGTACTATCTGTGTACCACATTAACTTTCTAAAATGTGAGTAATTCTGAATCCCTAAATATTTTGTCCCTCAGGTTTCAAAATTTTAAAAAAATGTTTATTTACTTAATTTGAGAGAGAGAGAGAAAGAGAACATGAGTGGTGGAGGGACAATGAGAGACACAGAATCTGAAGCAGGCTGCAGGCTCTGAGCTGTCAGCACAGAGCCTGATGTGGGGCTTGAACCCATGAAATGAGGGATCATGACATGAGCTGAAGTCGGATGCTCAACCAACTGAGCCACCCAGGTGCCCCTGTCCTTCAGGTTTCAGGTAAAGAATTAAGGCCTGCACATCACTTCATTTCATTTAATCATTGTAACTATTATGTTTGATTATCTCCCATTTTACACTATTTTATGAATGCAGAAACCACAGCTCAGAAGTGTCAATTATATCCCCAAGGTCATATTGACAAAAAAGGAGGAGAGGTGAGACTTGAATCCAGGTCTCTCTGACTCCAAACCATACGTATGCACTTAGAAATAAAATAATAAAAATGAACTCCCACCAACCCATCTCTTTTTTCTTCTTTTTAGAGTAACACTGATGTAGGAAATAGGATAGTGCACTATCAAGAAATACAGACACCATATAAACAAGAGTAGTGCTGAGGGGTTGTAGGGTTGTTTTTTTAAATTTTTTTAACATTTATTCATTTTTGGGAGAGAGAGATAGGGTACAAGTGGGGGAGGGGCAGAGAGAGAGGGAGACACAGAATCAGAAGGAGGCTCCAGGCTCTGAGCTGTCAGCACAGAGCCTGACGCGGGGCTCGAACCCACGAGTGGTGAGATCATGACCTGGGCCGAAGTCAGACCCTTAACAGACTGAGCCACCCAGCCGCCCCAAAGCGGGGGTTGTAGTTTTAAAGAACTCTCTTTAAGCAATTATACCTCCTGTAAATTCCCCCAAAATGGAACCTTTCGCAAAGCTAAGGTAACACGTCGACATGATGGCTGTTAAGACAGTGACGAAAAGCCGCAGTTTAGATGCAGGATTGTGAGTGTAGAGACAGTAATCAGAAGGTCATGACTTCACGTGCACACTCCTCCCTGTTAGAACATGGCTCCGCAGGGGGCCTGGGTGGCTCGGCTCAGGTCATGATCTCATGGTTCATGAGTTTGAGCCCCACATCGGGCTCTGTGCTGACAGCTCAAAGCCTGGAGCCAGCTTCAGATTCTGTGTGTCCCTCTCTCTCTGCCCCCTCCCCGCTCATGCTCTCTCTCCCCTTCAAAAATAAACAAATCTTTAAAAAAATAAAAGAATTTGGCTCCTCAGGACTTGGATTTAGATTTTTTTTTCCTTCACTCTAAATAGGATTCTTTAATGTTCTACAAAGTCATTCTAAATTAGTTAAGCCTCACTGTGAAGATTTGATTATGAGGAAACAATTTCCCCTTATTTCCCACTTTACTAAAGGCGTAGACAACATCCCATTTTAGGCATGAACTTAAAAGCATATGGGTTCACATGTTCCCTGTAATTGAGCTGATAATTAAAACAATGAAGCTTTTACTTTAAAAATTCTTTCCCAGAGCCAGCCAAAGTTTCTATCTCCAAAGAGTCTACAGCTTCAACATCTAACAAATATTTTCAAGCAAACAGATTAACTCTGTAACAATAGCACAGTTTGCCTACAGATAATACATAACTATTTCATTTATTCTCACCAAAAAAATCAAAATGCTCTATAAGCATTCCCTCTCCAAATCCTATTGTTTATGCTGGGCTTGAATTAGAACCGACATGTTGGCTATCTTGAAAATCTGGCTTTGCCTCACACCACTACCAGGTCGAAATATTTTAAGACTTCTAAAATACTATTTTTAGCAGACAAAAAAGCCAAGAAGCTTGAGCTGATTCAAATGTAACACAGTACTCAGCTGTCACCTGGTTATTTGGATTTCACTTCCGGATTCCACACTCCTCTAGAAAGACAGCATCTAAAGAAATGTCAGTATCTCTGGAAATGCTACATTCACTGAAACGGTTTCTGAGCCTCATGCTAACGCTGAGGCTACAAAGGTGAGTTGCCAACACTGAGACTTGTTCGGATTTTATGATGATCAGTGCGTTTCTAATGAGTTAGCATAATTCCAAAACACCAGACTGGGATATTCTACCTTAGTCTTATTTCTCCAAGGATGACCTGAGGACTGATGTACATTGTGTTAGCTGATGTACACTCACTGGTGTACACTGGGGTGACTGTGTTAGAATCAGCAGGGAGGATGTGCCACTTTTGTGTGGGCACAATTAAAATATGGTTTGAAGTTGAATTTGAGGGTCCTAAAAACAAACTAGATGCCAAAGCAGGGGATCAGGTAATTTAGAAACAAGGACCTGGTTGCTAGAGTTAGGGTATAAACCAGTACTTGGTTCCAAGAAGTAAGGAGGGGTCCAACCTCTTAAATTGGGTCATAAAGTAGCCTTAAGTTCCAGACTGAGGCTATGAGTCCAGAACCACCAAACAGACTTGACCCAGACATTGGCAGAGGAAGCTAATTTACAGAGTGCCAAATACATATGAAGGCTAAATAATCCGCACCATGGGGAGAAATTAAAGAACAGTGAACCAGGCAAGATAATGGAGTGCATGACGCTAACTAATAGATAAAGGGTTTCATTGCTATGTATAGTTGCTGTAGTTAAAAAGATCCAGCCACATGATTAAGCCAAAATCATTAAATATTTCTGTGTCTACTTCTTTAAGACAGAGAATGGAAAAATCAATTCTATCAGGAAGTGTTATAAACTAGCTTTCCCACTGGATTTTGCTAGGTTCTAAGAAATTTCTTGTCATTCTTTTTTTTTTTCCATTCTGCTTTAATACCAAACTCAAAAGCACTGTGTGATTTTTTCACTTTAAAGATGAAGGTATAATTTACATGCAGTAAAATACACCCTTTTCAATGTATAGTTCTGTGAGTTTTGACAGTCACCTAACCACTGCTACAATCAAGATAAAGAATAGTTCCTTCACTCCCCCCCCCCAAATTCCTTCATGTCCTTTGAAAGACAATCTCTTATAGTCAATTCTTCCTCTATCTCCAGCCCCTAAAACTACTGATCTTTGTTCTATCACTGTATAGTTCCACTCTTTCCAAAATGTCTGATAAACAGAATCATAATACATAGCCTTTTGAGTCCATCTTCCACATTTGAGTTTCATCCATGCTATTATACACACCAGTAGTTCATTCCTCTTTCTTTTTTTTGAGTAGGATTCCCATGTAGGGATGGATTTATCCACTGTTTATCCTGTCACCAGATGAAGGAGATTTAGGTTTTTTCCAATTTTTTGGTGATAATAAATAATGCCTCTATAAGCATTCATAAATAGGTATTTGTGTGAACATAAGTTTTCACTTCTCTTGGGTAAATATGTGGAGTGCAATTGCTGGATCATGTTATAGGTATATGTTTAACTATATAAAAAAATCACCAGTTTTCCAAAGTGGCTGTACCTTTTTATGCTCCCACTAGCCATGTTTGATTTTGTTTTTGTTTTTTTTTTAATTTTTTTAATGTTTTATTTATTTCTGAGAGAGAGAGAGAGAGACAGCATGAGCAGGGGAGGGTCAGAGAGAGAGGTACAGAATCTGAAACAGGCTTCAGCACAGAGTCCGATGTGGGGCTCGAACCCAGAAACCTGAGATCATGACCTGAGCTGAAGTCGGATGCTCAACTGACTGAGCCACCCAGGCGCCCCTAGCCATGTTTGATTTTGAACAATTCTTAATAGAATACCGTCCAAAGGATTGATCCCCATTTTCTATGGAGTAAAATATCTCACACACTTCACCTGTTCCATGTGTTCCTTTTGGCCATGGAAGAACCTGTCATCTTCCCAACCAGATGTCACTGGTCTTTCACATGTCCTCCTGGGTACAGTCAGACCCGGACCCCTGACCGTGCTTGGTGCTTCCCCACATGTATATTTCTGTTTATGTCATTTCCCACCTGGGATGTTCAACTTTTAATACTGAAATCTTACGTAAACCCCCCTATTGTAATCTTTTCATTCTGTGAGACTTCCTTCTGCTCTCCAAAAAAGACAACTCAGTGAGAGGTGTTGATAGAGGAGGCCAGTAAAATAGGCAGGCACAAGCCCCTGCTCTCTGTGACATTCAATCCACATTCCCAGGTGCCACGTGGCAGGAGAAAGCTAAGGAGCAGTCCAGAGCAAGCAAAGGCTCTTCAAGAGCAGGTTTCTTTTCTTTTCTTTTCTTTTTTAAAGGATGAATACTCCCCCAAATAACGAGGACTGGATGGGGTAAAGTAAATCCTCATTATCTGGGGTTGTCTGGGAGACAAAAGCTTTTCCACGTATGCAACGTTCTGCCGCCTCTGGGTGCTATTCAAGACTTCTCTCTGCCTTCAAGTTTCTTACGTCTGGATTTGTAAACACGCACATATGGCTTTGGCAAAGAAGAGGAATAGAAAAACAAATTCTTTCACAGACCAGGAAGCATGTACTTCCTAGAAAAGAGATGATGTACATGACATGATTTTTTTTTTTTCTTCCCTAAATAGTTTAGAGTCTGCCTAGATGCAGGGAGGCATCTCTCCCCCGAGGTCACATGCAACGTGTCTGCTCTCTTTCCATTCTGGAGGAGCTGATGCAATTCCAAGGCGCGGGGCTGGGCCACAGCTCTGTTCTTACGCTACAGTTTAACAATGTTCCAGGGCGGCTGCTTCTGCAGCGCCTGGTGATCTAGCAATCTTGCCGCCTGCCGCCTGCAACTCGGGAAAAATGAACTTGCAGCCCCCAGTTCCAAGGGTCATAATCTGAATGGACCCTGAATGCCAGTGCTCCCACCTCCCAGGCCGCCCAGGACCACGCCGCTGACTTGAATACTCTTCTCCAGAAACGGTTTCGGTCCTGTACTTCAGCTCCACCTCGTAGCCAGGGATCTCTTCATTGAAAGGAAAGAAGGAAAGGAAGCTGACCCTGTCCCCCTTGCCAAGTGACTGTCCCCCACCCTGTCAATCCCAGCCAGACCGCAGACGTTCAAAAGCCGCATCCTCAGCCCTTTCCCAGACAAGACAATGGCTCGCCTGGCAAGCCATACTCAAGACCCTCTCCGGATCCTTCTCTGCAGTCTCCCGGTTTTAAAAACGCTGTCTTGGCTTTTAGCAAAGCCTGAATATCGCTGCCCAGCCCCAGCCCCGCCGCCAGGCCCTCCCGCCCGGGGGTCTGGAAAAGCAGCCCCGGTGAGAGCCAGGAGGCTCGCCCGGGGCCAGACTCACCCGGCCGGTGGAGAAGCGCCGGAGCGCCTGGCTGCCCCGCCACAGCATGCTGGAAGGGAGCGCCCGGGCGGCGGCGCCTCGGCCTGCAGCCCCAGAGCGCCGGGCAGCCTCGAGAGCTGCTCGCGGGGTCCGCCAGTCCCGGGACCGGACGACGGCCCGCCCCCTCGGCTGGCACGGCCCCGCCTCCTCAGCTGGCAGGGCTCGGGTGGCCAATCCCCTGCGACTGGGCGGGGCGTGCGCCGGCCGCTGGGAGGCGCTAGGCCCCAGTCCGGGTGCCAAGCTGGTACCCAGCGGGAGGGGTTTCCAGTTGTGGCCCAGGTACTTACCAGCTGGGACATCGGCAACCTGTTACTCAAACCCTGTGAGGAGCACAGGGATTTGCCTTATTAATGGTCAACCTGACACCCCAAGTCACGTCCGTACAGTCCCGAGAATGCAGATAGGAAAGATAAAGGGTGGGGACACCTAGCTATATAGGATCCTGCTACTTATCTTGTAAGCCGATAAGAGTATTTAATGAGAGACTGTGTATAAAGCACTTGGCGAAGGGCCTGGCACACAGCTGGTCCCCAATAGATGATAGACAGACATAGATACCCACTCTATCCCCTCATCTCTCTAGAAGAAATGCTCCTTTAGTTAAGCACTCGTCTCAAACGGATCACCTTAGCCTGGCATTCAAGGTCATCTGCAATTTGTCATGTTCTCTTATTTCTTGCTGCTCCTTTGTACATATAATTTAGCGTAACTCTCGTGCTTGCTGATCTTTTTTCCTGGACAATGCTTCCCAGAAAAGCTTGTCACCTGTCACTGTCACTTGTCACCACCTCAGCATGACCAAATTCCTTCTTTTCTTAAAGGTATAGCTTAAATGCTGCCTCCGGGAGGCATTTTTTCCTGATTCTTTCCTCCCTTAACCCTCTTACTCACCTAAAGTAATCTTTAATTCCTTTAAACTGGGAAAGATTTTTGTCTACGCATCTTTTCTGACATCTCAGTCTGTCATTGGTATTTGTGTACCTGTCATCTTCTCTCCCGGAAACTCCTTGCAAGCTGAGTTCATGTCTGATTTATCAAGATTTACACTATCTAGCACTAAGCAGAGTTCAAAAAGCACTTGTTAAAAGAGAGAATAAATGAATGTGTTTAAGAAGGAGAGAGAAAAAATAAACATCCTTAATGTTTGGAGAATTGCAGCAAACATCTAGAGTTTTGCTCTGGGAATTACCCATTTCCAATGAAACCCATTTCCCTGACTGCATATTGTGACTTCTTATTTCTTTTAAACTTCCAAATACTGATAATCATTTTATTTGTTCTGATCTATGTATATAGGGAAGGGTGGGCAAGGAATGTGTCTTTTTCTGAATAGGGGTTCCATAGTTATATTCTCCAGTTCCCAACTCTAGGAAGTATAGAGTTTATGTCTACCCACATATAATGAAATATTAATGATGTATAAGATTCTCTTCTGTAAGAATCAAAGATATAGTTCCCTTGATAACTCATGGTTACATCAGAAGTAATTACACTTTGACAAGCAAAAAAACCCTACCAATCTAGACTTTTATACACAGCAAAAATGAAGATGAAATAAAGTCATTTTTATGTCTCTCAAACAAAAACTTGAGAGAAACCGAGGAAGGAAAATTTCCAAATTCATTCTATGAGACCAGCACTATCCCAATACCAAAACCAGACAAAGACACTACTAAAAAAGAAAACTACAGGGCAGTATCTCTGATGAACATAGATACATAAATCCTCAACAAAATATTGGCAAGCCAAATCTAACAACACATTTGAAAAATCATTCATCATGATCAAGTGGAATTTGAGGGATGAAAGAGTGGTTCAGTATTTGCAAATCAATCAGTGTGATACATCACATTAACAAGAGGAAGGATAAAAGTCATATAATCATCTCAATAAATGTAGAAAAAGCGTTTAACAAAAAACACCATCCACTCATGACAAAAACTTTCAATAAAGTGGGTTTAGAGGCAATATACCTCAATACAATAAAGGCCATCATGAAAAGCCCACAGCTAACATTATACTCAATGGTGAAAAACTTTTAAGCTTTTCTTCTAAGATCAGGGATAAGATGAGAATGTCCATTCTCACCACTTTCATCCACTTTCACTCAGTATACTATTGGAAGTCCTAGTTGTAGTAATCAGACAATAAAAAGAAATAAAAGGCATCCCAAAATTGGTAAGGAAGAAATAAAACTGTCACAATTTGCAGATGACATGATACTATATATAGAAAACTGTAATGAGTCCATCAAAAAACTGTAAGAACTAATAAATGAATTTAGTAAAGTTGCAGGGTACAAAACTAATATATAGAAATGTGTTGCAATTCTATACACTAATAACAAAGTTGCAGAAAGAGAGATTATGAAAACAATCCCATTTATAATTGCACCAAAAAGAATAAAATAACTAGGGAAAAATTTAGCCAAGGAGGTGAAAGACCTATACTCTAAAAGCTGTAAGATACTGATGAAAGAAATTGAAAGCAACACAAACAAATGGAAAGATTTACCATAGCCATGGATGGGAAGAATTAATATTGTTAAAATGTCAACACTACCCAAAGCAGTCTACAGATTCAAAGCAATCCCTATCAAACTGCCAGTAGTATTTTTCAGAGAATGGGAAAAAATAATCCTAAAATTTATAACTGAATAACCAAAGCAATCTTGAGAAAGAACCAAGTTGGAAGTATCACATCCCACATTTCAAGATATACTACAAAGCTACAGTAATCAAAACAATATGCTACTGGCACAAAACAGAGACAAAGATTAACAAAATAGGATAGAGAGCCCAGAAATAAACCCACACCAATATAGTCAATTAATCTACAATGAAGGAGACAAAACATACAATGAAAAAAAGACTATTTTTATTAACTTGTGTTGAGAAAACTGGACAGCAACATGCAAAAGAATGAAACTGGACAACTTTCTTATACCATACACAAAAATTAACTCAAAATAGATTAAAGACCTAGAAGAGAGCACAGGCAGTAATGTCTCTTATGTCAATTGCAACAACATTTTTCTAGATATGTCTTCTGAGGCATATCAGAAGCAAAAATAAACTATTTGAAATACATCAAAATTAAGAGCTTCTGCACAGCAAGGGAAAGAATCAACAAAACAAAAAGACAACCTACTGAATGGGAGAAGATATTTGCAAATGACATATCTGATAAAGGGTTACTATCCAAAATATATAAAGAGCTTGTACCACTCAACACCAAACCCCCCCCAAATAATCAAATTAAAAAAAATTAGCAGATGACATGAACAGACATTTCTCCAAAGATGACATATGGATGGCCAACAGACACATGAAAAGATGCTCAACACCATTCTTCATCATCAGGGAAACACAAATCAAAACCAATAGAGATATCATGTCACACCTATCAGGATGGCTGGTATCAAAAAGATAAGAAATAACAGGTGTTGGGGAGAATGTGGAGAAAAGGGAACCCTTGTGCACTATCAGTGAGAATGTAAATTGGTGCAGCTACTGTGGAAAACAATATGGAGATTCCTCAAGAAATGAAAAATACAAATATCATATGATCTAGTAATTATGCTACTGGTTATTTGCCCAAGGAAAACAAAAACACAATTCAAAAAGATGTATGCACTCTTATTTTTATTGCAGCATTATTTATAAGAGCTAAGATATGGGAGCAATTCAAGTATCTATTAATAGATGAATGGATAAAGAAGTGATACACACACACACACACACAGAGGAGTATTACTTGGCCATAAAAAAGAATAAGATCTTTCCATTTGTGACACCATGGATGGACCTGGAGGGTATTATGCTATGTGAATTAAGTTAGAGAAAGTAAAATACCAGATGATTTCACTTATATATGGAATCTGATAAACAAAACTGACAAACAAGCAAAACAGGCTACTGTAATGGAACCTAAAGAATGTAGCAAACATTGTGGAAGAGATAGAAAAGAAATAATGAGAATCCAAGACCTGACATCATTTGAATCCCGAAGCCAAATGCACGTGAAAGCCAACCCCTTCATTACATGTTTTAAAATTAACATACAGTAAAATTGATTTCACTTGTATACAGTTCTATGAGTTTTAACATATGTGAAGATTCATATAAGCAACGTTGCAATCAGGATACAGAAGAGTTCCATTCCTCACCCTAAAACTGCCCTGTTCCTTTGTAGTCTTGGCTATCAACCACACCTTCCTTAACCTTGATCATCTCTGCACTGTTCTCAACCACTGTAGTTTTATCTTTTTAAGACTGTCAAATAAATGGAATCACACAGTATATAACTTTGTAGATTTTCTTCATTCAGTACAATGCCCCAGAGATTTGTGCTCAAGTTAGGGATTTTCCAGATATTTTGAAATTTTTTTGTTATTGATTTCTAATATAATTCCATTGTAGTCGGAGAATATAACCATAAAATTTTAGTCCATTTAAATTCATTGAGACTCGTTTTATGGCCTAGCCTATGGCCTACCTTGCTGAGTATTCCTTCAATGAGATGAAGATATTTGTAACAATTAGGAGGAAAAAAGAGGAAAGCAGTGCTCAGGAATGGTAGTAAAGATAATCGCAGCATTTATTTTGCATTTTCAATGTGTGGAGAAGCATTTTGAGTCCTTTACACACCCTGGAAGCAGCAGGGCCCGTTTGAGAAACTGCAAATGGTCTGGCATCCCAGCAGAGCAAAGTGAGTGTAAATCAGGGAGTAGTTGAGGCAGAAAATTTAGAGAATAATCAAAGGGCAGGTTCGAAGAAGTCTTCTGTCCCATCCTATGAAGTGATAACTCCAAACAGAGGGCAATGGCAATCCACTGAAGGATTTAAAGTGGAGCATAACCTGATCAGATGGGTTTTGACAAACTTCACTTGGAGAACAGTATGAACAATGGAAAGAGAAGATCTGTCTACAGTAATTGTCCAGGTGAGAGATTCTTTTGGAAAGAAATGTATGAATTAACACCTTAGGAATCTCTTTGACAGGCACACATAGGTCTCTGGGATGCATTATTATGTGAAATATCTCAAGTGAGTCATTACTGTCGACTTTCTATTGTTGGAAACATACTTTAAATGTGTATTAAGAACAAGCTCACCAAGACCGTAGCTCTATCATATGTAAAAAGTGTTTTGGTATCGAATAAACTGGTACTTAAGTTCTGGGTATAAATGTTCAAGGCGAGAACTCCTGTAAGCACCTTCTGTGGGCAGCTGTTTAAAGTTCTTTGAAGCTCTTAAAATAGTACAATGCTGTCTCTATAAAAAATTTTCCCTTCTATTTCCAAGCTTGCCTTCCAGGCACTACTGTTAAGAACAAAGAAAAGCAGAAAGAAGGACATTTAATTCCTCAAAATGGTTATTTACCTTCCGTAGACTAGGCCTGAAAAATATAAGACATCTGCTATAATAAATAACTTTCAATAGTACATGTCAGTTTATAGGGAATGTGCTTTTATTTCCCATCTAACAAAACTTGAAATTCTAGGTCCTAGAAATTTATTTAAAGACATGTAAGATCAAGAGAAGCAATAAGATTTCTTTTAAAAATAAGGTTATAATGATTCAACATAGCAAACACTTTTATAGTATGCAGTTGGCATTGTTGTGTCTCTTTCATGTATAAACTTAATTAGTCCTCATAACAATCCAATGATGTATTTACTATTATCATTCCTATTTTATTTTTTTAATTTTTTAAAGTTTTATTTAAAAAATAAAAGAGAGGTCCTCCTCACTCTCACTCTCTCAAAATAAACTTTTTTTTTAAAAAAGGAAAAAAATCCAAGTTAGTTAAATTCTAGTTAACATACAGTGTAATAATGGTTTCAGGAGTAGAATTTAGTGATTCAACACTTACATATAACACTCACTGCTCATCTCAACAAATGCCCTCCTTAATGCCCATCACCCACTTAGCCCATCCCCCCACCCCACATCCCTCCAGCAACCCTCAGTTCTCTGTATTTAGGAGTCTCTTATGGTTTGTCTGTCTGTTATTATTTTTGCTTCCCTTCCCCTATGTTCATCTGTTTTGTTTATTAAATTCCACATGAGTGAGATCATATATTTCTTTCTCTGTCTTATTTCGCTTAGCATAATATATTCTAGTTCTATCCACATTGTTACAAATGGCAAGTATTAAATCTTTTTGATGGCTGAGCCCTTTGTAGATACATACCACATCTTTATTCATTCGTCAGCTGATAGACCTTTGGGCTCTTTCCATAATTTGGCTGTTGTCAGTAGTACTGCTATAATCATCAGGGTGCAAATGCTCCTTAGAATCAGTATTTTTTGTATCATTTGGATAAATACCTAGTGGTGCAATTGCTGGGTCATGAGGTAGCTGTACTTTAATTTTTTAAGGAACGTCCATACTGTTTTCCAAAGTGACTGCATCAGTTTGCATTCTCACCAGCACTGCAAAAGTGCTCTCCTTTCTCTGCATCCTTGCCAACATCTGTTGCTTCCTGAATTGTTAAATTTAGCCATTCTGACAGGTGTGAGGTGGTACCTCATTGTGGTTTTGATTTATATTTCCCTGATGATGAGTGATGTTGAGCATCTTTTCATGTGTTGGTTAGCCATCTGGATCTCTTCTTTGGAAAAGTGTCTGTTCATATCATTTCCATTTTAAAAATGAGGAAACTGAAGTTGTTACTTAGCCCCAGATCACATGACTAGTGACAGAGCTTTGATTTGGACCTACACCATTTGGCTGTAGAGACTGTGTTCATTTTATTTATTTATTTATTTTTAAATGTGTTATTTATTTCTAGGAGGGAGAGTGAAAGAGAGACAGCACAAGCAGGGGAGGGTCAGAGAGAGAGGGAGTCACAGACTGAAACAGGCTCCAGGCTCTGAGCTGGCAGTCATCACAGAGTCCAACGCGGGGCTCGAACCCACCAACCGCGAGATCATGACCTAAGCGAAAGTCGGACGCTCAAACGACTAAGCCACCCAGGCATCCCGAAACTGTGTTCATTTTAGCATGACACTGCCTCTTGCCTCTGATTTATTAACTTTAATAGATTAGTGAATTTGCATATTCAAATTGCTCTGACCTGTAATTTCAATGTATCACAATAAGCTATGGGGAGATTAATTACAGTGATTAATACAAATGTGAAGAATACAGCAAGTTGAAGTGATGATCATGTGGAAAGTAAAAGGAGAATCATTTGGAGTGTCTGGGTGGTTCAGTCAGTTGAGCGTCGGGTGAGTTGAACCCTGAGGTTAGCAGTGCGGAGCCTGCATAGGATTCTCTCTGTCCCTCTCTCTCTCTGCCTCTACCTGCTGTTTTGCTCTCTCTTTCTCTCTCTCTCAAAATAAATAAATAAACATTTTTAAGGGAAAAAAATTTGCCAGCCGATAGGCACTTTACTGTTATTTTCAAGTTTGGTTTTTTTTTTCCCTTTCTAAAATGCCCACTAAGACTGCAAGCATCCTCTGGGTGGGTTCCAACCCTCTTTGTCTTTTTTTTTTCCCCCCATTATAATCTCTATATAGCATGGTGCCTGGTACTGAGTGGGCACTCAGATATTTGACCTACTGCAGATCCACCCGTCTCAGGGAATGCTCTTCCAGAGACCTTTTACCTGCTTTGATTAATTTAATTATTTTTGTTGTTGTTGTTGTTGTTGTTTTTAAGATTTCAGAAGTAAGACTTTAATAAGCTCTCATCGTTAAAAGTTAAAAAAATACATAAGGAGATAATAACAAAGCTTGAAAGCGCAGGTTTTAATCACTAATATATACTCTTTTCCAGTTGACCACTGTCCTGTTTAATGTGATTTGAGTTCTCTTCCTGTGCATTTACACGCACATATGCACAAACGCGTTTACATAAAAGTATAAAGGTAACCGCAAACAGACATTATTCTGCAACTATCTTCTGTCAGTTTCTCATGTGTCTGTAATGTATTTCACTTTTAAAAACAGCTATCTAGCATCTCATAATATGGATATATTAAACTTCATGTAATTGTTCTCTGTTGATGGACAGTAAGATCATTTCCTGGTGGTACGTGTTAAAAACCATGCAGCAATGAACACTGCTGTTCAAATATCTGTACACATGTAGAATTACAGGGTAACACAGATGTCTATTTGCGGAAAAGCCCATTTAGTTAGCATTTTGGAACACATTTAAATAGCATTTCTTCTCTCTCCCCCTCGGCTTTTTAAGAGGATGGGACCCAGGATAGTTGGGCGCAAGGTAAGCACAGTAGTAAAATTCCTCGCTTGGGTGTTGGTGAAGTAACTCTCCTCACACACCGTTTTTCCCTCAAGATCAATCAGCACAGGACTTACGAGAGGAGAGCGGCAGGAACTCTGATGGGCGGGAGGGTGCTGGGGGGACAGGGAGGGCACTGGCAATTCGTGCTTCTTGTGAGAAGCGCCTGGACAGCGACATTCTCGGGGACCACGCGCTCCCGTTCAGCCACTGGCGCGTCAGTTTTGCCCGTCCTAGTCTAGCCTGACGGAGCAACTCCCCAGGTATGAAAAATGGCCTGGAGACAGCAGGGCGAAGTTAAAGGCATCGCTGTGTCTCGAGATGTGAAGCGAACGGCGGCGAGGACCGAGTCCCGACGGGAGGACGCCGCTAGCACCGCGGCTGCAGCGGCCGCCTCCGGCCACCGCGGACGACTCGCTTTCCCAGCAGCCCCCGCGGCCCACAGGGGCCTTGAGCCCGGCCTGCCCTCGCGAGCGGGGGCGGGGCCGGGGCCGGAAGTCACGTGCCGTGACAGTCGCCCGGGTGAGGCTGCCGCGGTCGCCAAGTCTGGTTGGGGCTGTGACTGTGGGAGGCGCCGGGGTGATGGCGGTGGAGACTCTGTCCCCAGACTGGGAGTTCGACCGCGTTGACGACGGCTCACAGAGTAAGGGAGCGGCAGGGCAAGGGCTGCGGGTGGATGCTCGCCGGCCCGCCTCAGCCCCCCCACCGGCGGCGCTCCTGCGGGAGGGCTCTGCGTCGCGGTCGCCGCGCAGCCGTCCAGTTCGGGACACTTGCTGGCCCTTGGAGTGTGAGAGGGACGCGCTTTCGAGCGTTACTTTCGGGGTTGGGACCCCGGCGGCGGTGGGTCAGGCCGGCCGGGTCAGGGCTCGGCGTCCGGGGCGGGGGCTCTCCCGAGGAGCCCGCGGTGCCCGGGGCAGCGGCGTCCCCTCTCGGCTACCCGGGGCCGGGCGGGGCGCGCCCAGGGAGGCCCAGCAGCCCCGGGAGCCGAGGCTGGCCCTGCCTCTGGCCTCTCGGGGCTGTCGCCGCATGTGCCGAGTGTGCACGTCTAGAACGGGCTGAGCTCCGGGTTCCTGTTTTCGCTTTCCTGTTTTTCTACTTTTCCTCCACTCAACTTTTGGAAGTTTGAGTATTTTTCCTGTATCTTCTTATAGCGTAGGAGACAGCGAAAAAGCATTCCTCACGCGGAGAAAATAAACAAGCGAGTGTCCATTTGTCTCTTTCCATGCCTTTTATTTACGATAAGTAGCGTTTTTCAGGGATGTCCTATAGTTTCCGTTGAACCTAGAAAGGTTTCAAAAATTAAGCAACTTTTGCTTAATAAAGTCGAGTTGTTCCGTTTTTAACTTGGAAGCCCAACCCAGAAAACCCTAAGAAGTTCAGTTCCACGCACCTAAGGTGGAGGCCAAGTAATTATTTTAGTGAACCTCTACTTAAGGTTAATACAAATTGGTAATGTTTCTTATCTGTAGTGCTATTAATTTAAGTGATATAAGAGATTCTCCCTCTCGTGAATTTGTTTTTTAATGCAGGTTTCCCGGAAGGTGAATGTAATTTTTAAAAATTACACGTGAACTTTGCTTAACTTTACAAAGAAAAAAATCATGTGTACAGACTTATGTGTAATTAGGTTTTAGTGGCGTCTCAAGCATGAGCTGAATTCATAATGGTTTGCAGTTTTTCATAAAACATTCCTTAAGTTAGTAGCTCTTATGCAGCATTAAAAAAATCTTGGTGGTAATGACAAAGCCCTTCAACTTTTGTGTGGAGAGGATTCTGTATTTACTGATAAAGTGAACTGCACCTTGTCATGTATGAGGTTTTATGGGCAGAGGTCCCTTGCTCTAGTATCTTCAAAAAATTGTAATGAAAATATATTGCTAGGTTTGAAAATGTGGGTAGAATGATCGGATTCAGTCAACAGACATTGTTTGCATCCCAGGAACTGTACCAGGTATTAGGGCTACAAAGATGACACAAAGAATGTAGAGATGAGCATGTAAATACATTTTTGGAATTTTACTCTGGAGGAATCGCTGTGGGTTTCTTCAAAATCTTTTTATCATAACTGGTACTAATTTGACAACTATTCGTTATTTTATCAGCAGGGAACTATTCATGTTACTGCCGGTTGCTCTGTGAATTCCCAAACAGACTAAATGCCAGCATGCTTTTCTGCTGTTGTCATGAAGAACTCATTTGTTGGTTAAATGCATGTTTGGTTACTTCCCATGTAATTGAAAATTAGGCATGTATTTGGGATTTCAAGAATATCTCACAGTTTTTAGATTTAAGCTCTAGGGAAAAAGAATTCTCATCTGTGTGCCTTGTTTGCATTAAGTTTTGTGCTATGAATCATGTTTAGATTGTCTCCCAAAATTGCCTAGGTTTATCCTGCAGTGAAATAGGAGCCTCAGTGAACAGATTTGATCCACCTGATTTAGATCTCAGACTCGGACCATTAGTTGCAAAATAAGGGAGATTGGGGAGCTAGGTCTTTTTGCTTAGTCGGAACATAATTTATCTTAGAGTTGCTTTGCATTGCTAACTTGAGACAAATCATAGTTTTCTTAGAGGACAACAATTGAATATTCACATCAATCAAAGATACCGAATTGGATTCACTGTCTTTGGAATAAGTAACAAATTCTTATGTATAAGATAGAATATCTCCTTTTAATATTAACTTTGATGACTAGACATACTTTTATTAACCAGTTTATTCCAGTGACTCCTTAGAGTCATCTATTGTGTAAATTATGTAAATATTACCACAATATTCTGTACTCTGTGTTCTTCATTTGGCTTTTCCAAATAGAGTTATCATAACTCTATTATGATAGTGAAGTCATTATAATATTTTGGTAAATTTTGGGCATTACAGAAGTAACATGATAAAGCAGGTCTAAACCTGTTTTAAAAATAATATTTGGATGTATTTTTAATTTTTTTTAATGTTTGTTTATTTTTGAGAGAGAGAATGAGCAGGTAAGGGGCGGAGAGACGGAGACACAGAATCCAAAGCAGGCTCCAGGCTTTGAGCTGTCAGTGTAGAGCCCTGTGTGGGGCTTGAACACATGAACTATGAGATCATGACCCGAGCCGAAGTTGGATGCTTAACTGGCTGAGCCACATAGGAGCCCCTAGATATATTTTAGACAGTGGTTTACAGTATA
Organism: Proteles cristata cristata; assembly: GCA_017311185.1. Taxonomy (NCBI): domain Eukaryota; kingdom Metazoa; phylum Chordata; class Mammalia; order Carnivora; family Hyaenidae; genus Proteles; species Proteles cristata. Next base: position 471,967 of record JAESUZ010003530.1, on the reverse strand, counting down.
GAGAATTTAAAATTACCTTTTTAAATTTTGCTTCTATGACAACATGGATTTTTGTGCCTGATTTAGGTCATTTTTTTTTTTTTTTGCAAAACAGTTATTTGTGATTAAAACATAGGATCAAGATGTTGAGTTATCGAAGGCATTATTCAGATTGTTCATGGGGTAAATGGGACGATAAATTTTTCATAGTACTTTAAAGTTGTAGTTTAAATGTGGTATTGCTGTATAACATGCATAGCTTTTAAAATTATTTTATTTGGAAAAGATTAAAAGCTGAGTTATTGCTTAATTTTGAAACTTTATTTTCGAGATGTCTAGACATTCCAAAGTAATACATTTAAAAATGCTTAGTAAGTACTTTGTTGTGACTTTTGAGATTATATGAATTAAATGTCCTATAACTCATTACTTGCACTTCTTACATACTGTTTTAAAATTTAAATTTAGAAATTCATGCTGAAGTCCAGCTTAAGAATTATGGGAAATTTCTTGAGGAGTATACATCTCAACTGAGAAGAATTGAGGATGCACTGGATGATTCAATTGGTGATGTTTGGGATTTCAATCTTGATCCAATAGCATTAAAGGTTTGATTTTGTTTTAATTTATGTGTGTATTTTCAGGACATACTATCTCTTGAAAACGTAATTTTTAAAAATGGAATATACAGTTAGCCCTTGAACAATGTGCGGGTTAAGGGTACGGACTTCCACACAGTTGAAAATCTGCATGTAACTTTTGACTCCCCAAAATCACAACCTACTGTTGACCAGAAGCCTTACCAATAACTTAACCAGTTGATTGACACATATTTTGTATGTTGTATGTGTTATGTGTTATCTTCTTACAATAAGCTAGAGAAAAGAAAATAATGTTAAGAAAATCATGAAGAAAAAATACATTGACAGTACTGCACTGTATTTATAAAAAAACGAATCCATACGAAGGTGACTCACAGTTCAAACCTGTGTTGTTCAAAGATCAACTGTTTAATTTTATTATTTAGAATGTAGAGAACTAAAAGAAACTTGGGGAAAAAATTGTTAACTTCCTTATATCTAAGCCATGCAGGTGTCTGTATGTTTTTTTCTTTTTTAATGAATGACACAAACCTCTTTGAAGTAGCCTTTTTTTTTCCACCAAGAAAATGAAGGTTGGAATAAAATATTTAAGCTTTATTTTTTCCTTATTGAGATTATTTTACATACAGTGAAATGCATACCTTTACAATATACTGTTCAGTGAATTTTGTCAAACACCTATATCCATGTAACTCATATTCTAATGAAAGTATAGAAGATGTCCGTCATTTCCCCTTATGTATGCTCTTTAGGGGATCTTAATGTGGGAGTAATGGTTTTCTTTTGATTTCTTCTTTTTAATTTTTATTAAAATTCAAGTTAACATCTAGTGTAATATCAGTTTCAGTAAGAATTTAATTTGGGAGTAATTTCTTAAAATAAGTCATTCCTGCTCTGTTCCATTTGCAAATCATTCCATCTTGTTTTATCTTTGAAACTGTAGCCTGTTACCACTTAAATAATAATTAACACTGAGCGTTTATTATGTACTAGACACTGCCTTAAGTTACATATTGACTTTTTTAGTAACCATTTTCTTGAAATTCACAGGTTTAATAATGCTTGGAATTCACATATCATATAATTCTTTGTTTTCTAGTGTATTCACAGAATCATGCAGGTATCACCAGACTCAATTTTAGAGCATTTTCAACACCCTCAAAAGAAATCCTGTCCCCATGAGCAGTCACACCCCCTCTCCCCCCCAACTAGTGTGGTGCTGGTGCTAAGTACAGGGTTCAACTCAAGTTTAAATAGAATAGATGGACCTAGACTCAATTTGTATATTTAAAATTTCAATGATTGTTTTCAAATTAAAAACAAATGTCTTCCCTTTGTTTTTATAGCTTTTGCCTTATGAACAGTCTTCCCTTTTGGAACTCATAAAGACTGAAAACAAGGTACAGATTTCTGAACCTCAAAATCTGTGTATTTAAATGCTTTAGTTGTCTGCTATAACTTACCTTTTTTATATTATGTTTTTACACTTGAAACTAGGTCTTGAACAAAGTCATCACTGTATATGCTGCACTTTGTTGTGAAATCAAGAAATTAAAGTATGAGGTAATTATTTGTACTTTTAAGATGTTAAAAACATGATTTAAAAGCAAATATGTGCTTATATATACTGTGTATGTAAAGATTTGTTCCATGTTGAATGATTTATTTAAAGTAATACTAGTAATAGTGATTACCATTCACTGAGTGTGTTTTCTGTATACCAGACAACATAGTAATCCTGTTCATACTTAGAACAAAAGGCAGATAGTGTGAGGAGTAGATGAAACAGATGAGCTTAAAGAGGATGTCACTTGCCAAACATTTTACTAGTAGTTACTGTTTGAGTCTGGGTCTGCATTCCTTCATAGTCTGTATTATCTGCCATCTATACTAGCTTTCTAGATGTAATTGATTTTTTTTAACCTTTTTTTTGTTTGTTTAAAGTAAGCTCCATGTTCAGCATGGGGCTTCAACTCACCATCCTGAGATTAAGAGTTGCATGCTCTACTGACTGAGCCAGCCAGGCATCCTGAGACATAACTGATTTAAAAAAAAAGAAAAAAACCTTTGAATTTTTAATATGCTTTGCATTATCTTACCCGTGGGTCATTAAAACTCAGAAGTTGGTAAACTTCCTCTTTTTTTCTCTACCATTTTGATACTATGTAGTTGCTTTCTTTCTCTCATGAACTAGGGGGAGGATGTGGGACAATTAGAATGGTTAGAAAAGACAAAGGCAAGGGGAAAGAAATTAAGAAATAACTTTGGGTGTTAATGATATCTTTGGTAGCCTAAAGAAAAACTGAATTCACCTGTTTTATAAGCAGTTTTTGAATTTAAGTGAATTTGTATATGTGATGTAGTCCTCTGCTTATTATTAAATATGAATAAGAGAGCCTAGGAATTTAAAAACAAAATAGCAACCTTTAAAATTATTTTAATTTTTTTTAAACAGGCTGAAACTAAATTTTATAATGGTCTCTTGTTTTATGGAGAAGGAGGTAGGTTTTTAAATTTTACATCGTAATGCCATAATGCCTTTTTGACATTGAAATGAACAAAAAAGTTGACAGTTCTAGAACTACCATGATTATATAATGTATTAATGTGAGAAATGAAGCATTCAGAGTTTTTGTTGGTTTATTTCGATAAGCAGATGGAAAAAGACTGAGTGATGAAGCAACAGCAAATTCTCTGTTATTTTTATAAGTTACAAAGCACTGTGGCTAGATAAGGATTTTCCTTAAATCCATTAAACAGTGAAACAGATGATTCTTTTTTTTTTTAAATTTTTTAGTGTTTTATTTATTTCTAGGAGAGAGAGAGAGACCGCGTGAGCAGGGGAGGGTCAGAGAGAGAGGGAGTCACAGACTGAAATAGGCTCCAGGCTCTGAGCTGGCAGTCAGCACAGAGCGCGACGCGGGGCTCGAACCCACGAACCGCGAGATCATGACCTGAGCGAAAGTCGGACGCTTAACCGACTAAGCCACCCGGGCGCCCCCAGATGATTCTTTTAACTGAATCATTAATGATTGTCTCACTCTTCTTTTCAGTATAAAATTCTGTTTTCAGTAGTATGCAGTTTAGAAGATATACTAGTAAATAAAAACTATTTTTTCTTTTTGGGTCTTTACTAAATTTAAAATAAAAAATTAAAATATGATTCTTTATGTTGCCTTTTAAAGCTACAGATTCCAGCATGGTGGAAGGTGATTGCCAAATTCAAATGGGAAGATTTATTTCATTCTTACAGGTAACTGGTTTTTACTTTTTATTACTATTTTTTTAAGTTTGAGTGAATTACACACAATTAGAAAAGAGTTCAAATGCTAAGAATGCATATTGTGAGAATAAGACACTTAATTGGCATTGGATTATAGTTAAGAGGTTATAATTCCTAAAAGATTGTCATAGCATTTTATGGAAATCAGGTATCATCAAAGTAAGCTCTCTCTCTCTCTTTCTTTTTAATAATTTCATTTGTAGACAATTTGTCACCATGCCTTTTAAAATAACTTAAACTTTGGGGCACCTGTGTGGCTGAGTCAGTTAAGCATCCGACTTTGGCTCAGGTCACGATCTTTCCATTTGTGGGTTTGAGCCTGGCGTCGGGATCTGTGCTGACTGCCAGCTCAGAGCCTGGAGACTGTTTCAGATTCTGTGTCTCCCTCTCTCTCTGACCCTCCCCTGCTCACACTGTCTTTCTCTGTCAGAAATAAATAAAACATTAAAAAAAAATTTTAAAAAAAGAGTCTGACTTTGGCTCAGGTCATGATCTCTTGGTCTGTGGTTCAAGCCCCACATCAGGCTCTGTGCTGGCAGCTCAGAGCCTGGAGCCAGCTTTGAATTCTGTGTTTCCCTCTGTCTCTGCCCTTACCTTGCTCGTGCTCTGTCTCTCTCTCTCTCAAAAAATAAATATACATTAAAAAAATTTAAAAAGTAAAATAAAATAATTTAAACTTCGTACCCGGTAGGAAAAGATAATTTATGTCAGAAAAAGTTGTTAATGGAGATAATTTATGTCAGAAAAGTTGTTAATGGAGATGATTAGAAGGGAAAGAAAAATAATATAAAAACAGAGGGAGGCAAACCATAAGAAACTCTTAAATACAGAGAACAAGCTATAACGAGCAATGATAAGCTTGTTAAAAGTAGCACTTGATGCTTCTAACCAGATGTTTCAGTTTAGATATGTTTTTCGTCACTGCAAAGTTTTAGTTATTGTAGGTCTTTGGTTTAATATTATCAAAAGAATAAAAGAACTTCTTGTTTCTTCCACCTCCATTATAAAAGCAGTGCTTGTTCCATACCACAAAAGCAAAAATTGGAGATAAGGAAAAAATAACCCTAATCCCACCTACCTTCTGACTGTTACGTTTTTTTTTAATTAGAATTTTTTTTTAACTTTTATTCATTTTTGAGGGACAGAGACAGAGCATGAGTGGGGGAGAGGCAGAGAAAGAGGGAGAGACAGAATTAGAAAGCAGGCTCCAGGCTCTGAGCTGTCAGCACAGAGCCTGTAATGGGGCTTGGTCCCAGGAACCATGAGATCATGACCTGACTCGAAGTCGGATGCTTAACCGACTGAACCACCCAGGTGCTCTTAAATGTTAGGTTCTAATATATTGTTCATTTATATCTTTACTACTTTTTTGTTTCCTTGATCTAATTGAGGGTATTTGTTCAACTCGGCGTCTAAAGCAAATCACAAAGTATTTCAGAAGAGGCGATTTGATATAAGGAATTGGTTATATCAGAGTTAGAGGGCTGAAAGAAAAGAAGATGAGAAAGAATGAAATCTTGTCATTTGCAACAGTGTGAATGGAACTAGAGCATATTATGCTAAGTGAAATAAGAAAGACAGGTACTATATGATTTCACTCATGTGGTATTAAAGAAACACAACAGATGAACATAGAAGGAAAAGAAAAATAAAAACAGAGGGAGACAAACCATAAGAAACTCTTAAATACAGAGAACAAACTGAGCGTTGCTACTGGGGGTGGGTGGTTAAACGGGTGATGGGCATTAAGGGGGCCGCTTGTTGGGATGAGCACAGGATATCATATGTAAGAGATGATGGGTTCTACTCCTGAAACCAAGACTACCCTGTATGTTAAGTAACTTGAAAATACATTTAAAAAAGAGAAGATAGGTCATCCAGAGAGAGCACATAGCATCTCTGTATCGAGGGAAGAAAGGGGAAGGGTTGGGGTTGCCAGAATCTGGGAGTTTGGAGCAGGAGCCCTGTGGAGTTAGTGCTCATACCTGTGAAGGAACGCTTGCTGCCTGGCAGGCTGGTACCCCTGAGAGGGCAGAATGGGGTCAGTTCTGTCGTGCTGAAAGAAGCTGATGGCTGCAGCAAACTGCCGTTGCGGGGATGAACTGCTTTTGTCTGTATTATGTTGATGAAAACAGTAAGAAGTAGGGACACCTGGGTGGCTCAGTCAGTTAAGCATCCAGCTCTTGATTTTGGCTCAGGTCATGATCTCATCATGGTGAGATCTAGCCCCTCATTGGGCTCAGGGTGGAACCTACTTGGGATTCTCTCTCAAATAAACTTAAAAACAAACAAACCAAGAAATAGAATATCCTGTTCCTGCCTTCTAGTGTCCTTTTAGTGCCACCTGTTGGCAGAATCTAATGGGAAACCTGCTGGCAGGTGTCTAAGAAATGTAATTTGCAGGGTCCCAGTGAATGTGCCAGTTTCTCTGTCTAGTTTTATCAAATTTTACATTTCTTATTTTCAGGATATTTTTGGTGCATACAAGTTTAGAATTGTTAATCATTCGTTATAAGTTCTTTTATGTGGTGATCCTGTTTAACTATAATAATTATGTACATAATGTATAATTATATAAGTATCTGTTATATACCATAGCTATGATATGCTAACAAACTGTTTTATCTGATATTATCACTGCCCCAGCTGTGTTTTAGTTAACATTTTCTTGATTTATCTTTTTATTTTTTCAGCCTTTCAGTATTGTTATGTTTGATTTGTGATTCTTTAAAATCACGTGTATCTGGATTTTGCTTTATTATCCGGTCTGAAAATCTGACGATCTCTTTTAATTGGCTAATTTATCCTATTTTATGTAAATAGTCTATTATGTAGCTGGACTTATTTCTTCATTTTGAGCTATTTGCATTTTCTGTTCTTTGCTTTTATTGAACTTTTAGAAGTTTAATGAGGTAAAAATAGAGCTATATAAGTAAAATTGAAATGAATTATCTATTTTTATTCTCAAACATTTTGAATTGTTTTTGGAGCTCATTGACAGCTGCATAAAATTGCATTTTTAAATCTTCAACAAATGTTTTATAAGCCTAGCATATGTTAGTAGCTCTTCTTGGTGCTGCAGATACAGCATTGCACAAAACCAGCAGAAATTCCTGCCCTTGTAGAATTTAAAATTTAGAATAGCCACAGATTTAATCAGGTTTTAAATACTTTTGGGTACCAGTTTTTTTAGGTTTAAGCATTGAGAGCTTCTGAAAAATTTTTTTCTACCACGTGGAATATGGTAGAAACAAATTAATTATTTAACGACAAACATATGCCTGCAGTAATTAGTATTTCCCTTTCTGTGTACCAAGTCTGTTTATAGATGAGGTTAAAGATCATAAACATTTGAAGTTATTTCAGTGTGACTTCTGTAGAGCCTTTCCCTCATTGTCCTACTTTCTAAATTGGCAGCTTTTGACCTTCATTCAGGTGTTCATTTTTTTATTTACTTCATAGGACAGAAATTTATTGAGAAACAGTTGAGGGTCAGTCACCATACTGGGCAGTGGCTGCTTAAAGAAAGAATAAGACGGTCTCTGTCATTTAAGAATTATAGGAGTAACTAAAATGTAAGACTTACAATAGAAGTATGAACAAAATGCTGTGGGGACAAAGCACATCTTCGGGTGCAGGAGAAGGGTTAAGAATTGATTGCTAGAAGTATGCTTGAAATTGTCTGTCTGCAGGTTAACTGGAAATTTTACTGGAAAACTGTTTTGTTTTTGTTCAACATTGTTACCATAAAAGAGAAATGGTGACATTTAAAAAGCCACTATGTAACATATATACTCAACTTGTCATTTCAGGAACTATCTTGTTTTGTTACGAGGTGCTACGAAGTGGTGATGAATGTAGTCCATCAGTTGGCTGCCCTCTATATCAGTAACAAGTAATGGATTTTATAAATATTTGTGCATTTATAATAGACACAGGGAATGTTTTTCTAAAACTAGTCAGTTACTTGAAATAGTTTTTCATTTGTTTACTCATTTTTTCATTCATTTGTTCAGCATCCTTTGAACACTCATGATGTTTCAAACAGTACTTGATGTGTATAATACACAGGTTAAAAGGACAATTTCTACCATGGTAAATCATGTTATATCTCTGCATAAGAACGTTGACAGAATAAACTTAAATTTGATTGTATAGAAAAGGCTAATATGGAATTAGAGCAGCTACCAAATTCTCTCTCCTTATTTCTCCTTTACGTGGACTGTTCCCTGGCTTATTAGAATCACATGGGACCTTTCTTCAACTGCAGAATATGTCAGAGTGGTGCCAGGGAAGCTACACTAAAAAAATTTTGGTTTCATTCAAATGATCTTCCAAGTTTGAGAACCACTGTTCTAAATCAAGAAAAATAGTCAAATTTTCATAGAGCCCTTACTGTTCTTACTATCACAGAGTAGTAATACCTCATATTTGATTAATTCTTTATACTTAAAAACTTTCCCATTTACTACTTAATTATAATCTTACAGAAGCCTTGTTTAGGTATATGACAAAGGGTTCTCAATTATGAGAAGTAACTGAGGCCCAGAGAAATTATATAAGATTTCATAGCAATTTTGATGCTATTCTTTTGATCACCGGGTCCATTCATTGTTCTTACCATAGCAGCCTGCATCTTAACTGTCTTTATGAACTGGAAGACTGTCTCATTCTCCTGTTTTTCTCCGCAGTCAGGTGTTTATGTTCTGTTCTTTCACTGAAGCTGTCCTCAGGGCAGGAGGGAATGAGAGCATAGCTCCCCCAACCCCTGCAGTACCTGATGCGTAATTCAAAGAGGACTCTCCACCACCATACCCCTGCCCAGAAGAGATGAAATTTATTTGTGTTCTGAATTTAATTTTTAAAATAGTCTATCCTGTGGAATATCTATATGTGTTTTGATGTACAAGTCCTGTCTTAAATTATTTACTGTTGAGTAGGAGATGTCTAGGAAGTAAAGTTTGAATTACCCTAGGGCTTTTGACTTTGGTATGTTGTTTGTATGCATTGTTTTTCGGTAGGAATGAGAACTCAGAAATAAACCTGACTAGTTTCCAAATGCCAGTTTGAGTAAGATAACAAAGATTCTAGTTGGGAATTGAGAAATTCTAACAGTTTAGAAAGAAATGCATATCAGTTTCATTGTTTCTCCACCTCCATCCCTAGCTTGATCCTTTAGGTTTAAAGGCTAGGGTTATTCATGGGCCACGTACTATCATTTCCCTACCCATTGAGTTAGATATGGGCAAGGATAACCCTGACTCTGTATACAAGTTAGTTCTCTTCTTAGGAAAGTGGAGTATGGTCCCATAAATTATAGTGACTGAAGCTTAAATAAAGCTAAATACGTGTTAAAATTCCAAGAGCTTCTGCTGTTATGTGTTTTCCTTAAAATGAACTGTAACAAAAAAAGGGTTTTTTTTAATCGGATGCTGTTTTATTACAGGATTGCACCCAAAATTATAGAGACAACTGGAGTTCATTTTCAGGTAAAAGTCATTTAAGTTGACCTGTAAAACTGTAATTTTTCTATATTTGACTGTGGAGTTTGTGTGATTGGGGAGTACAATAATTATAGCAAGACTCTTAAAAGATTTTTTCTTTACTTCTTTTTAATTTGTGAAGTTGATGAGGCATTATTCACCCACTAGCAGTATAATTCTTAGTTTTCCCCAGTAGTGGCCCATTGCAGATTCTCTAAGTGGTCTCTTTGGAGAGTGAAACAATTTTGCAAGACCCCAATTAAGGATGAAATAGTGGGCAAAGCATTTCTCTATTTAAGGCTTATTGGTCCATCTGATTAATAGTTTCATCTATACATTAAAAAACTGTTTACCCACTGCTTTATTTCAGTAATCAGCCTAGTGTGTTTAACTTTAAAAATCTACAGGAAGCTTAACTTCTAACTAGTGATTAAATGGTAATCATTAAAGGTTTTTTGACAGACTATGTATGAGCACTTGGGAGAGCTGCTAACAGTTTTGCTTACCTTGGATGAAATTATTGATAATCATGTCACATTGAAAGAGCACTGGACTATGTACAAAAGGTGAGCCAATTAAAATGTTTATAATACTCTCTTTCTTTGTACAATTAACATATTAACAAAAAAGAAACAAATGTAAATGGTGCAGGTCTTTTAAAAGACCTGGAAACCTATATTTAGAAGGAGCTCTTGTCATATGTTTCTGTGAATACAGTAGCCATTTTTAAATTTCAGACAAGCTTGTTTGAGAGTACGGTATACTTATATAAAACATCCTAATACTTAAAGTATACTTAAAGTGTATTAGAATGTGAATTTGACTACCATAGAACTCAGAGTTTTTCTTGGGTTCTGTTCAAGTGACCGTTGTTTTTCCTGAACTTGGTTTTATTTCATTGTATATACTTTAGACTTTTTAAAATCCAGGCATTTTATTTTGTTCATCTGGTATCTAGAGAGTACTGGGTACCTGAATTTGGGATGATCTAAAAAAGGCATGATTAGAAAATTAAATATATTAGCATTGTTTTTGTTCAGATTTTCAAATATGTAGAGCCAAACAAGCAATAGAAATGTAAAATTTTGATTTCTTGGAAAGTTTTCAATTGAAGAATTATTAGGAAAGTTGAAGGTCTTTCTCCTAATATTCCACAAGGTTACTGAAATCTGTCCATCACAATCCTTCAAAATTTGGAATTCAGGAAGAAAAACTAAAACCGTTTGAAAAATTTCTGCTGAAGCTAGAAGGACAGTTACTTGATGGAATGATATTTCAGGTATGACAGCTCTGTGAGGCTGTACTAAATGGGCTTGTATTAGTTGATCCAGCTCAAAGTTATATATGACATTTTCACAGCATACTGTTGAACTATGTTTTCTTTAAAAGTGCTTTGGCTTAAAACATTGTTAGTATACTAAGTGAAATTATTTCAGTACCTAGTAGCAAACAAAATTAATAGTACTAGTTGTATTTGGAGTGAAGGGTTGTTTTTTTTTTTTAAATTATGTAAAGAGAGAAAACTATTCGAGGATTAAGATCTAAGCAGTTGCGTCCGTGTTTGTTGTTAAACTCTAGATTTGGGTATGTTATACTACCTTTTAAAGGATTGTTTAATTCTTCCTAGGCTTCAGGGAATATAATTTGGGTCTGTGTAGTCCAGGTAGCATCCTACCATGTAATAGCTATTTTAAGTTTAAATTAATTAAAATGAAATAAAATTTCACTTTCTCTACCACTTTGACATGCTTAATAGCTGCATATAATTTAATCATTGTACCAGACACCTCATACTTATATATCAGTAATTTCTTAATAAAGCTGAGGGAAAATAGCCACAATTAGTTTGTGACTAGCTATCCTATCAGCACAAATGTAGAATATTTTTATGATCACAGAAAGTTCTGTTGGATAGCATTGCTTTGGGTAGTATTTATCAGAAAGTGCAGTATATTTATATTTAAAATCTGCTTCAAGTTTCTTTTTAACATGTTTTTACATAATCACAGTTTTAAAAAATTGACATATAGTTGACACATAATGTTACATTAGTTTTAGGCATACAACATAGTGATTTGATAAGTCTATACATTATGCTATTCTGAGGATCACAGATTTTACAGATTGATCCATCTGTTTATATTAATTTAATGGCTAGTATATTCACTTCAGAAGGTAATTTTTCTCATTGATTCTTTTTCCAGGAGACATTCTTATACATGCTCTAATAAAGTGCTAGGAAATAATCATAATCAGGAAAAATAAACACTACTCTTAAAAGTGCAAAGTAAAATAATAAAACATGCTTTCCAGTGCTTCATCAGATACGTCTTCCATACGTCACTGAGCATCACTGTGTGTAGAATCATGTAAAATTATGGATTTGTGGTTCAGTTTATTTCACTAACTGGTTCTTAAATACATAAGTACATATTTTCCATTGAAAAGGATTTAGTTATTAGATGACATTAAGGTAAAAACTTGAGTCTCAGTGTTACTGAGGTTAAAGTGATGAATGTAGAAATTTGTCCTCACACAGTGTATATTTAAATCTGTTTATTAACTTATTATTGAGAGTCTAAATTTCCCTTTAAATGTTTCCTGTGTAGGCCTGCATAGAACAGCAGTTTGATTCTCTCAATGGAGGAGTATCTGTGTCAAAAAATAGCACTTTTGCTGAAGAATTTGCACATAGTATTCGGTCAATTTTTGCAAATGTAGAAGCCAAACTTGGTAATGTAAAATGCATTTAAAAAATTTTTGTTGATAAAAAAATTTGCATTTCCTTGAATGTAGAATTTAAGTATATTTTTCTTACATGCTGTTGTTTTATAAGGAGAACCTTCTGAAATTGACCAGAGAGACAAGTATGTTGGAATTTGTGGACTTTTTGTATTGCATTTTCAAATTTTTCGGACTATTGATAAAAAGTTTTATAAATCTTTATTGGACATTTGTAAGAAGGTAAGAACTTGGAACTTTTTTTTTTCAATTTGAGTAGATGAGAAAGATTTTTTATAAAATTGGATATTCTAACACGTATTTTATTCCTACTTTCAAAAATAGTAGTTCTTGTAGTATTTTGTAATGATTATAAAAATGATACAATAATTTTTAAAAACCAAGCATTCCCAGGGCATCTGTGTGGCTCAATGAGTTGAGCGTCCACTTCTTGCTTTTGGCTCAGGCCATGATCTCACAGTTCATGAGTTTGAGCCCTGTGTTGAGCCCTGTGTTGGGCTCTGCTTCGGGCTCTGCGCCCACAGTATGGAGCTTGCTTGGGATTCTCTCTACTTTTCTCTGCCCATCCCCTATTTTCTCTCTCTGTCTCTCTGTCTCTGTCTCTCTCTCTCTCTCAGAATAAATAAACATTTTTTAAAAACCCAAAAACCAAGCATTCCAGAAATAACATAGTAAATGGAAGTACTGCATAATCCCATATCATATAAATACCTATTCATGGAAGTTTTTCCAGATGTTTTTCCTCTAAATTAACTTGCTATTACTGTTACTACTCTTTTTCTTTGGTTCTTTTCCTCTTCTTGCCATTCCTTCTCATTATTGCTATTTCCATGATGTGACACACCTGATTTAAAAATTGAAAACTTAGTTTCTGTGTAATATCAAGTGATAGGTGACCATGAGAACCCAACCATTTTGGGTCTTTTATTTTTTCACTAATGTAGAATAAAAACAAAAGTGATGAGGATTGAAGTTTCTGTTTGCTTTTTGCATATTTTTATCTGAATATCTGCAAGAGTGTATGTGTGTTTAATATTTAGGCAGAATAAAACTATTTTCATACTCCATATCAGATATCAGAATGCCTTTATTGTGCCACAGTAAGATAATTTGCATCAGAATGTATAAATGATTGTAAATTGTCTTCCATTGTGTATTGTAGTACTATTGAACAGCTTATTGTTAGCCTGAATTAATTGATTTCCCTCTCTTACATTCATTGTTTCAGGTACCAGCCATCACTCTAACTGCTAATATTATTTGGTTTCCTGATAATTTTTTGATCCAGAAAATACCAGCAGCTGCCAAACTTCTAGACAGAAAAAGTCTTCAAGCCATTAAAATACACAGAGATACTTTCCTACAGCAGAAAGCTCAATCACTTACCAAGTAAGTTTTATAACTACCCATAATGAAAGTGTTCAGATACTCTATATTCTCGGATCTTACATTGACTCTAAATATGTGGAAAATATTTGATTATAAGATCAAATGTATTTACTCATTACCAGAGAAGAGGTTGGACAGTCTGTAGGAGGCTTAATTTTTAGGATTTTTTTTAGTTTTTTTTAAAATGTTTTAGGTTTAAACTCAGTTATAAAGATGTAGGAAAATTATACTTTATGAAGATATGTGTGTATATATATATGTACATATACATGTATACATGTATTTGCATACATATATGCATACACACTACTTTTTATAAGACACGTTAAATATTTTTTGTGTAAAGTGAGGTTCCTTCAGTAGATGTCATCTGATGACATTAAAAACATTGGCCATGATTCAGTGATAATTTTTGGAGGTGTTGACTTTATTATTTTTTTTAACCATTAAAAAAATTTTTATTTTTGAGAGAGAGAGAGAGCATGAGCTGGGGAGGGGCAGAGAGAGGGAGACAGGAATCTGAAGCAGGTTTCAGGGTATGAACTGTCAGCACAGAGCCTGATATGGGATTTGTACTCACAAACCCTGAGGTCATGACCTGAGCCAGAGATGAACACTCAACCGACTCAGCCGCCAAGGTGCCCCTGGAGGCATTGACTTTAATTTGATGCATTCCTTTTTTAAAATTTGTATTATTATCAAAGTAACATAAGCACATATTTAAAAAGTCCGAAAGTACTAAAAGTTTAAAGGGAACAACAGCTGTCCTCTGCTCAGTTTTTCCCCATGTACCTGAGTCCTATTCCCTAATAGAATAATTTTAATTTTAGTTTCTTCTGATATTTACGTTCTTATATTTTCTTGAAGTCTTACTATTGCAAATATTTTCAAATATAAACAAAAGAGTCCCTATAGTCTCATCACCTAGCTTCAACACTTACGTTTACTGCACATTCTTTCTTGAGTGCATTGCTAAAATCACACGCTGACCTGGATGAAGATTTTAGTGAAGTGATGCAGGACCATGCCACCGGCCCTGTGCTGGACACAGTTTTTATCTGTGACATGATTAAAAGATAATAGGGATATTTATTCACTACTACTGCAGAATGGGAGAAGAAGGAGTACATCAGGATTATAGGAGTTCCCCTGAAACATCTCTTAGTACTCCCAAGTCCTGTGATTTGAGTCTGTGGAAAATGACAATTACTCAATTCAGGCAGGACTACTCATAACAAAGATTTCAGAGCTTCTTTATACCTTTTAAAACAGAACAAAGGAGGGAAAAAGACACAGTTTGGGTATAAAGACAATTCAATAAGGTGGAGAAACAGGGATCGGATTAGTAGTAGTAATTAAGGTGTGTGGATATTTTAATTATCAGAATCTTAATATTCTTTAATAGTGTGATACAGTTGCTAAAAATGCCAATATGTACTTGGATTATATCCAGATTATGGAATATGGTACTAGGCCATGTGAACTGGTAGTTTCATTGAATTTTTGTTGGTTAAAGCGTAGTCCGTTTCCAGTGGTGTCACATTTTTAAGAGGGACACAAAATGCTGCCACCCTAAATGCAGCTGATCAGGATATGTCAGAAGACCTGACAACCATGCCTTTTGAAGAATCTCTACGTAGTTTGACTTTTAAAAGAGAAATCTCAGAAATGATATGGTGAGCTCCTTAAATCTTTGAGGGACATTCGGGTTGAAGAGGGAACAGATTTGATTTCTGTGGGTCCAGAAGGTTGAACTAGAACCAAAAGTTGAAGATGACAGATAATAATAATTGCCAACATGATTGAGCTGTTAGTAGTGGGCATTATGCTGAAGGCTTTAGACGCTTTGTCTTATGCAAACCCTGTAACAGTCTTCTCGTGGGAAATAATAAAGGTGACAATTAATATTAACCCAGTGCTTTCTATAAGCCAATAACTAAACTATTCCAGGAACTTCACATTTATCATCTCTTTTAATCATGAGAGAATCCTATGAGGTAGATACTGTAATTATGGCCATTTTATAGGTGAGAAAATTGAAATACAGAGAGATTAAATGTGCCTGAATATAAACAACTCATAGTTGGCAGAGCTGGGCAGTCTCAACTCCAGAGCACAAGCTGTTAACTGCTACTCTGTAGTACTATTTTTATCCTATTTTTAGATAAGGAGAATGAGGCTTGGAAAACAACTTTACTAGGTCATAGAGCTAGGTGTGCTAGGTATGCAAACCCATACCAGTCCTGCTGTAGAGCCTCTGCTACCAAGTCCTGGAGGCTGTTCTGGGAGGTAATTCACTCTTTTCACTAGAGCTGTGTAGGTAAAGTATAGATGACCATCAATCCCAAGAACTGAGGGATTGTAGGAACTGAGTCTTATCAGGTAGTCTTATCAGGTAGAAGATTGAATAAGTTGTCTTTCAAAGACCCCCTCCCTTCCAGCCCCATGATAACATTTTATGTTTCTAAATTCTTTGATTCCAAACCATAGAGCTCCAGGGAGCTGAAGGGGGTAGTGGCTTTTCATTCTCCTTGCAGTTCTCCCAAAGATACCTAAAATTCATTCCACTAAAATGAAACCCGGGAGAGGGGAGACCGTGTGATCAGCATGAGTTTTGTCTAATGTTTTAGGAAAAATTGAGGGAGTGACCAAGAGCCGTCTCAATCAGGCTCCAGAATTCATTAGATAATGAGGAGGAAAGAGCGGAAGGACAGTTTCCCTGCTCCCCAGTATGCACTAGACCCAGCTGGCCAGGTGCCCCAGCCACGTTCCCCCCTGGGATCCACGGTCTGGAGGTTGCTGCATTTTGCTTTTCATTCACAACCATTTTGATACTGGAAATACTGACTAGAGGATCGAGCTATGAACCTTCATTTCAAACCTCTGTTGACAAACAAGTGTTAGCGTCATTCGGTGATTTACATTGGGACAGATTTTTTTTCCTTAGTGTTTTTCCTGTTTGTACTTTGAAATGAAGCTGGCCATCTGACAGGACCCTTGGCTGTTTTTGGACTCTCTTTGTCAAAAAGTTGCTTTTTAAAACTTGAAAAAGTTTCATTTTTATATATTTACAAGCTAACGAGGAAGATCATCTAGTGTCGTCAGGATGTAAGAGTGATGGGTGCAGTAACAGACAGCCCTTGCTTTAATTCTGCATAGTTTGATCTAAAACTCGAGTGAGTGCCCTTGACTATGTTATTAGCCTCTCCATAAGGTTACTGGTTTGATTACTGTCAAGAGGGCTCTATAATCTAGGCCTCTTTCTGTCCTTACTTATGACCTTTCTCTTCACTTCTATACATTATATCCCAGCTGAATACTGATCACAGCTTCCTCAAAAGTAGAGGCATTTCCCTAGGACCCTGATCATTCTCTGTTTCACCTTTTAAGTCGAATAATCCACAGGTCAAATAATGTTAGCACCATTTGAGGCAAAGCCAAAAGTACAACTATTGGTATCATTTGCCTAATGGAATCGTGGCTCAGCAGAAATTTTTCTTAGATTTGATGCTAGGGTTTTACCTCCTTAAAGGACAGTTATGGAAAATTTTGGTGTAATCCCTGTTCAGACTGAGTTCTTGAGATTGTCAGACTCCTTGGCAGTGTGGCTGGCCAGTAACCTTAGTGTTGGATTCAAATCTCAACCGGTGAATCTCTGCAGTCCCTTGCCCAGAATACTACCCTCTAGCTCATTCTGACTGCCAGTAGTGGGATGTTTCTCTGACTGGAGGAGGTTTTTAAAGAGTTGGTGACATCAGATCCCACAAAGGGGAATTGTTCATTTTTTTCGCACTAAATCTTTAAAATAAAACAGAAGTGTATATTAAACAGCTTCTGGGCTAAAAATTTTCATTTTGAGCCATTTGAGATGCATTGATAGAGTGATTTAGTGTTTGTAATTGGTCTGCGGAGAACAACTAAATCAGTATACATAGTCTTTCCTGGATAGGAAAGCTTCCTAGATTTGGGCTTTTATCTTGGCATGGCCTATACCAGTTATGATCTTCTCTGTATATCAGTTTCCTCTTCTAGCTCATAAGGTTAATGTGAGGATTAAATGAGTTACTTTGTATAAAAGTGCTTAGAACTGTGGGTGGCATATACCATTCAGTCAGTGCAGCTTTTAGATCCAGATTCTGACCATGTCCAGCCTTCCATTCTTGTTCAGGTTGTCATCCCCTTCTGCATTATCACAGTAGCTGCCTGAGTTTTCCTGTTATTACCCCTCTTGTCCCCTTTATAGTTCATTTTCAACCTAACAGCCAAGGTGATATTCATCCTCATCAAAGTTAGATCAAGTCACTCTGCTCACATCCTTTGGTGGCTTTCCATTGAAGTCCTCCCCACAAGGTCTTACACAAATCCCATTCTACTCCCCATCCTTCTTGCTTCCCCAGCCCCCACCTCTTTACTTCTCTGATTTCCTTTCGTGTTCTCATCCCTGTTCCCTGAGCTCCAGCCATACTGACTGGAACACTCACTGGAATAGTTTATTGCTCAAACATGCCAGACACACTCACTGTTTTAGAGCATTTGCGTTTGTTATTTACTTTCCTGGAATTCTCTTCTCATATATTTACATGGATTACTCATTCATCTTCTTCAAATCTTGGCTCAAAATCATATTTTCAGTGAGCCTGCTTTGATCACTGTAATTAAAAATGTACCTGCCACCCAAGTCTCTTTTTTTCTCTCTGCTGCATTTTTTCCATAGCACATATCTAACATCTTATAGATCTTAATTATTGATCTCTTTGTTATAAAATTCTCTTCAAAGAATGTAAGCTTTATTGTGGCAGGGAGTTGTATCTGTTTTTTTTACTGCTAACTTTTGTTTTTAGTGCTAAGAAACAGTGTCTGGCATATATAGGCATGAGCATTTGTTGAATGAGTAAATTATATATGTGTGTAGGATGTCTGTAGTTTGAAAACCAGAAAGGTGGCTCCTGCAAGGATATATTTATCCCAACCAGTTCAAAGAAATGGAAGTAAATTTTCTTTCCTGTGCTGAGTAACCCCAATATTTTCCTTTGTTAGAGATGTGCAATCTTACTACGTCTTTGTGAGCTCATGGATGATGAAAATGGAATCTATTTTATCTAAAGAGCAGAGAATGGATAAATTTGCTGAAGACCTCACCAATAGATGTAATGTTTTTATACAGGTAGTTGCATCTTCTTACTTAGAATATTTTGGGTCTCATTTCTTTGTTAATTCAATGTATAGAACTTAACACTTTGAAAAAACTGGAAAGGACAGGATATGTTTCTGTTTTTAAAAACTGAAATTGATTTGATTGTGTTTAGATCTGTGTGACATATTAATATAGATTTTCTAATATATGTGTTTAAATCTCTGTATTTTCTTTGAAGTATGAATTTTGTTGCTGTATCCCATAAATTTTGATATGTTGAATTTCCATTCTTTAGTTCAGAATATATAAGAAATTTTATTGTGATTTCTTCTTTGATCTGTGGGTTATTTTGAAGATAATTAGTTACCTTTTATTATTGATTTCTAGAAGTACTAAAATAATTTTGGTATTGAAATTTGTTGAGATTTGCATTATGGCCCAGCCTGTGGTCAACTTTGGTAAACATTTCATGTATACTTGAAAAGAATATGTGATTTACATTTGTTGGTTGTAGTGTTCCGTATATGTCAAGTAGGTCATGTTTGTTAATGATTTTGTCTACATATTGTGTCAGTTACTGAGAAAATTGGGTTAGAATCTCCCGCTAGCATTGTGAATTTGTCTGTTTACCCTTTGTTAGTTTTTGTTTTATGTATTTTGAGACTACGTGAGTGTATAATATTTAGAATTATTATATCTTCCTAATGAATTGAACCTAGTGTCATTATGAAATGCCCTTTTTATTTCTAGTAATGCTGTGTCGTAAGTCTTGTGGGTATAATACTAACATAGCTCTGTACCAGTTTTCTTTTAGTTAGATTTACACAGTATGCCTTTTTGGATCCTTTTACTTGCAACCTGTTTGGCTCCTTATATTTCATCTGTGTCTCTGTAAGCAGCTTAAGTTTTTCCCCAGTCTGATCATCTTTATTTTTTATTATTTTCTCTATGTCATTGCTGGTGTATTTGGATTTAAAACTAGCACCTGATGGCACCTGGGTGGCTCAGTTGGTTATGCACCCGACTTTAGCTCAGGTCATGATCTTGCGGTTTTTGTGTTTGAGCCCTGTGTTGGGCTCTGTGCTGACAGCTCAGAGCCTGGAGACTGCTTCGGATTCTGTGTCTTCCCCACTCTCTACCCCTCCCCAGCTCGCACTCTGTTTCTCTCTCTCTCTGAAAAATATATGAACATTAAAAAAAATTAAAAAATAAAAACAACTAGCACCTGATTAATTGCTTTCTATTTATCTCACTTGTTCTGTGTCCCTTTTCTTTTCCTTTTTTGCTCTCTTTTGAATTAATTCATCATTTTATTTCTCCCTTTGTTATTTTGCTAATTCTGTATTCTTTTATTTTTTTTTTTGTAAGATGCATCATTTAACCTTCAACTCCAAAATAAACGAATGATTTTATCTCTTCCTAGACAGTGTGAGGATCTTAAACCACCTTAATTCTATCTATCCCCCTCTCACTTCTGATGCTATTGTTTATTTTGATTCTCTTTTTATGTTAAACTTCTCAAGGCATTATTATTCCATCTGCTGTTTTTATAGTAATGGTCCATTTAGATTTATCCATGTAGTTACCTGTTCTGCTGCTTTTCATTCTTTTGTATTTCTTCATATTTCTGTTTGTGGAATAGCTGTTAGTATTTCATTTAAAATGTACTTCTAGGGGCACCTGGGTGGTTCGGTTGATTAAGTGCCCGACTTTGGCTCAGGGCATGATCTCACGGTTCGTGGGTTCGAGCCTCGCATCGGGCTCTGTGCTGACAGCTGGCTCGGAACCTGGAGCCTGCTTCAGATTCTGTGTCTCTCTCTCTGACCCTCTCCTGCTCATGCTGTCCCTGTCTCTCTCTCAGAAATAAATAAAAACATTAAAAAAATTTTTTTAATGTACTTCTGTTGATGAATTATCACTATTTTTTTGTCTGAATATGTCTTTATTTCAACTTCAGTTTTGTTTTTTAACAGTTATTTATTTTGAGAGAGAGAAAGAGAGCGAGCGCTAGAGCAGGAGGGGCAGAGAGAGGGAGCCGGAGGATGTGAAGCACGCTCTGCACTGTGAGCACACAGCCCAGTGTGACTGGTGCTTGAGCTCACAAACTGAAGTCATGATCTGAGCCGAAATCCAGAGCTGGTCGCTTAACCACTGAACCACCCAGGCACCCCTCAACTTCATTCTGAAAGGCATTTTTGCTACATAGAGAATTCTGGATTGGCAGGACCCCTCACCTCCCTCCCCCATTTATTGTCTTCTGGTTTCTTTCATTTTTGTTGAGAAGTTAGCTGTTGGTTTTCTTGGTTTCTCAATGTGAATCTTTAATTGCTTGTAAGGTTTACTTTTTGGTTTTTAGCAATATTACTTTAATGTACTTAGGTATAGTTTTCTTTGTGTTAGTGCTGCTTGGATTTGTAGAGCTTCTGGAATTTGTGGAACATTCTCAGCCACTATCTCTTCAAGTACTATTTCTGTTTTATTCTCTCTCTTCTTATTTTCTTTTTAGCTATGTCTAATCTGTTATTAAGCCTATCCACTGATTTCTTAATTTTAATTATTTTACTTTTTAGCTTTTTTTATAGTTTCCATTTCTTTTTCTGAGTAAATTTTGTTTCTTTTTCTTCAACATATTTAGCATAATTATTTTGAAACCTATCTCTGGTGATTTCATTATCTGGATATTTCTGTTATCTGTGTTTCTCATGTTTTTAGATATGTCTAATCTCTTTGTATGCCTGGTTATTTTTAATAATGTGCACATTGTATATGAAAATCTGTGGATATAATTTGAAGATCTGAATATTTTCTTTTTCCAGAGAGGATTTAATAATCTTTGCTTTTGATACTCACTAGTCTAGGACAACTAACAACCCAGATCGCCTCAACCAGTCATGGATTGGGATGATTTGAAATGGGACTTAAGTCCTATGATGGCTATTTTTTTGAGTTCACCCTTACTTTTTAGGGGGATGTTTTTCAGGATCCCAATCCAGCACCTAGGTTTATAGGACCTCCTTCCCTCTTTGATGGGCCATGAACTCCTGTTTTTATCCCCCTCTCCTTTCTGTAAGATGTTGAAAGATAGCATTTGGCTTTTGTCTTTATTCTATTCTGGAATGGGCAGATGCTTCTTAAGGGAAAGCAGCCTCAAATGCCAGGTTCACTTCTCTGGGTTTCTTTCTTCTACATTTTGGCTTTATATTTCCTTATCTTTTTGATAGCTCTTTGATACCTTCTGAGAGATTAAAAAAAAAAATGTTTTGCCCAGAATTGCTTTAGTTCTTTGTAAGAAGGTTAGTCCAGATTATTTATTCTGCTATTAACAAAAACAGACCCTAGACCTCTCCCCTCCCCATTTAGATTTTTAAAAAACGTTTTTCATATATGTATCTTTCACAAATTAATGACCATCTGGGGGCCCATGAGTTCTGTCTCCTCCATTCCTCCTCAAAAAAGAAACACCCCTTTTTCTCCCTGGCTTAGAGTTATACTTTTGCTGTTCTTTGTTTCTGCTTTTAAACTTTCTGTAGTGCTTCCCTAGGGCCGGGTCTGCAGTAATAGTCCGTAGCTGACTAGGTACGACTTACGGCTCTTTCCTGTGTGTACGCTCCAAGCTTTGGTCTTGTCACCTTTCTTTGGTTGCTGCCTTCTTCTCATTTCTTACTCTGTTAACTGTGCACACCTCTTTATTGCAGAGATACTTTTGGTTCAGAGAAAATCCCTCCTCCCACCAACACTATCACCTCTTTACTGAGCCACTGTTACACTAATGGAAGAGTACTTTATCTCTCACATATGGTAGAGGACTGGAAAAAAGGTTGAGAATCACTAGCATATGGCTTCTGCCCCAGCTCCTTGAATATGTCCATAATAGTGTAGTTTAGGTTCATCTCAAAACTGTACATGTATCTTTTTTTTGGTCCTTTTATAAACCCAAAGAGTCTCTGTTTCTGTGTGGTTTATCTCTAAGAGGTAACATCCTTTTTCCTGTTTTCTTATTCCATCCCATTACCCTGGGTTTACTAGCACTAAAATTCTCTTTTAAACCTCCGAACACCTTTGTTCTTCCTTCAGGAATAGAAGGGTAGAAGCGAATCTGTTCTTATTGGCATGGAAGGAGAGAAGGTCTGATTAGGACCAAGGTAGGCAGGGGACATGGTAGCAGATGAACAGTGGGGATTGGCCCAGGTGAGAAGGAAAGGGGGAATTGACTTGGACTGAGAAATACCTCTCAATATCTTTATTGGCCAGATAGCAACTCTCGTACTCTTTTTTATTTTTCAGTTCCTGGTTCCTTAGAGTCCTTACTTAGCATTTGTCTGAGGCAGATAGGAGTCTTTATACTCTTGTCTGGCAGGTAAGATAAGGATGAATAGATAACTTCTGGACTTTCAGATCATTTCTCTGAAGGGTTTGTTTGTTTTTTAATGGGAAGATTCTTTAACTGTGATTATATCCTTTCATTTCAACAGTACTAAACTTATGGTATATAATAGGTTAAATACATCTTTAAGGGTTGTTGAAACTACACCATCATTTATAACATTGTGTGAGGAAGAGTATTTCAAAATCTTAAGAGGAGATTTAAAATGAACTTTAAAAACAATAGTTATTGGCAGTCTGAGGAATAATTATTGTTACACAGAGAATGAAATGTTGAAGAAATGAAACTTTTCCTTGTGATTATAATCAGTGTTTTATTTTTTTATAGGGCTTCTTATATGCATACAGTATTAGTACCATTATTAAAACCACAATGAATCTCTACATGTCTATGCAAAAGCCAATGACCAAAACCTCAGTTAAGGCATTATGCAGGCTTGTTGAACTTCTCAAGGTAGGTTTAAGATTATTTTACCTTGCCACTATAATTGAGAATTGACCTGTGCTTAAATTAAGGTGATCTTGTAACATTTGACTTCTTGATCATGAGAATAAAAAATTGTGGGAAAGTGTACTTATCTCTTAGTTGGCTAAAGAAACTAGCTGTTGAAAGAAATTTCTGAATAATTTTATGAATGGCCAATATGTTTAAACTTTATTAAAAATTAGCATGTTTGAGAGAAGGAAATGAGAAGGTTAACTTAAGTAGTAAAATTTTGCTCATGGAAGTTTTAAGCATATTGCCTGAATTATAAAAGAATATGACATGGCACAAAAATGATGCGTAGATCAGTGGAAGAAATATGGACCTCAGGAATAAACCCACAAATATATGGTCAGTTTTGACAAAGGAGGTAGGAATATACAGTGGCGAACATACTCTTTGATAAACGGTGCTGGGAAGACTGACCAGCTACATTTAAAGAACAAAACTGGACTACTTTCTAATGCCATACACAAAAATAAAGTCAAAATGGATTAGAGACCTAAATGTGAGACCTGAAACCATAAAAATTCTGGAAGAGAACACAAACAAGTAGTTTCTCTGACATCAGCCGTAACAGTATTTCTCTAGATATGTCTTCTAAGGCAAGGGAAACAAAAGCAAAAATGAACTATTGGGACTATGTCATACATCAAAATAAAAAATTTTGCACAGCAAAGGAAACAATCAACACAACAAAAAGACAACTGGCTGAGTGGGTGAAGATATTTGCTAATCATATATCCGATAAGTGGTTAATATCCAAAATATATAAAGAACTTATAAAACTCAATACCAAAAAACCAAATAATCCAATTAAAACATGGGCAGAGAACCTGAATAGACATTTCTCCAGAGAAGACATACAGATGGCCAGTAGGCACTTGAAAAGATCCTCAACATCATTTATCATCAGGAATATGCAAATCAAAACCACAATGAGATATCTACCAGTTACAGTGACTAATATCAAAATGACTAGACATAACAAGTGTTGGTGAGGATGTGAAGAAAAAAGAACCCTTATTCATTGTTGGTGGGAATGTAAATTGATACAGCCACCTTGGAGGATAGTATGAAGTTTCATCAAAAAATTAAAAGTAGAAATACCATATGATCCAGTAATTCCAGTGCTGTGTATTTACCCAAAGAAAATGAAAACTCTGGTATGAAAAGAACCGCCCCCTGTGTTTATTGCAGCATTATTTACAGTAGCCAATGTGTGGAAACAATGTAAGTGTCCATCAGTAGACAAATGGTTAAAGAAGATGTGGTATACATGTAATGGAATACCACACAGCCATAAAAAGGATCAGATTGTGCCATTTGAGACAGCATGAATGAACCTAGAGGATATTAATGTTAAGCAAGTCAAACAAAGAAAACTCCCATATGATTCCACTCATAAGTGGAATCTAAAAAAATATAGCAGAATCAAACCTATAAATAATAAAATAGGGAAAGAACTGATGATTGCTAGAGGAGGAGTGTGGGGGATTGGGTAAAATGGCTGAAGGGGAAAGCGTGGTACAGGCTTCCAGTTATGGAATGAACAAGTCACAGGAATAAAGGAATAAAGGCACAGCAGAAGGAATACAGCCAGTGATACTGACACAGCAGTGTAATGGGACAGTTGGCAGCTACATTTGTAGTGAACAGAGCATAATGTATAAATTTGTCAAATCACTAGGGTGTATACCTGAAACTAGTATAACATTGTGTATCAACTATACTAAAAAAAATAAAAAGGCCTCCATTTTGTAGTGTTTAAATCCACATGAGGCTAGTCAGCATGAGGCTAATTATTTTATAGTTTAAGAGAAAGTGCTGTAATCTTGTGATTTGAATACTTCTGGAAATATGACAAAATGCTTTTTAGTATATTCTATGGAAGTAAAAAAAAATAAAACCCCTTGTAGGCAGGAGAGATCACTTAACCTTTTATAAAAAATAAAAATTTTCTCGTAAATTTCTGCTAGCGCCTTTAGATTTGCTTAGGAAATAAAATTTTGTGGTGAGTTTTAGCCTTTTTTTAAGATGTATTATTATATTTTTTAATGAACTATAAATACAGAAATGCATGTATATATGTACATGAATATATATTTAATAAACATAATTTAAAGAAATGATAGCACTTAAAAACCCACCATTCCATTTAAGAAATACTAATATTTTCAAAAGCTCCCTGTGATGTGCTCTCTGCTTCCTCAGAGGAAACCACTGTCCTGCACTTTATGCTTATCATGCCCTTGTTTTTCTTATTGGAGTGAATGTATAAATGATTCATCACTTAGTCATATGTGTTCTTGAAGTTTATATTAATAAGTAATACTTCATGTATTTTTTTACTTTTTTAAACTCAGGATTTTGTATATGAACTTATCCATGTTGGGATGAGTAGCTGTGGTTCTTTCATTTTCATTGCTATGTAGCTTTCCTGTAGGTGGACTTTTGGATGATTTCCAGTTGTTGCTACTAGATACAGGGTTGCTGTTCTTGTATTTGTTTCTTGATGTAATTGTGCCAGAGTTTTTCTGAGGTTTGTATCTACCAGTGGATTGCTGGGTTGTGTGTTACGTACATGTTTAGCTTTCCAAGATCATGCTAAACTATTTTCTAAAGTAGTTAGAGCAATCGGTTTATATACCTCTGCAATAGATTAAGCTTCCCATTGTTCCCCAACTGGCCAACAATGGTATCATCTGGCTTTTTTTGGAGATGGGGTGAGGTCGGGAGGTAAATGATTTTATGTTTAATGTTTATTTCCCTGATTGTTGATGAGGATTTCTTTTTCAGGTGTTTAGTAACTTGTGTGAAAAATCAGTTCATTTCTTTTGTTCAGTTTTCTATTATTTACCTTTTTAAAAAAATTATTTGCCTTTTAAAAATGTGTCATGCATTTATTCTGAGTCCTAAACCCTCGTGCATGGCGGATATTTTTCTTCTATGTCTGCTTCCCTTTCAGTTTTTTTTAATAGTGACTTTTGATGAACAGAAATTCTTAATTTTAATATAATTGAATTTACCAATCTTATCCTATATAAGGATGCTTTTGGATCCCATTTACAAATTCCTTACCTGGCCCAAGGTCTTAAAGATATTCTTTCTATAATTTTGCCTGAAAGTTTTAGGTTCATTTTCACAGCATTGCTTGTGGTTCTTTTTAGGCTATAGAGCATATGTTCTACAGAAGAAGCATGGTTGTGGCTGATTCAGTTTCACATATAACACAGCACCTTCAACATCAGGCTCTTAATTCTATTTCTGTAGCCAAGGTATGAAAATTATTCTTTATTCAGCATAATTATCTTTTTAGTTTGCCCTTCTGTTGTTTTATATGTGTTTTTATTTTTAAGCAGTTTTTTTTTAAAGTTTATTTCTCTTTTAGACAGTGAGCATGAGCAGGGGAGAGTCAGAGAGACAGAGGGAGAGAGAATCCCAAGTAGGCTCCATGTTGTCAGCGTGGAGCTCAATACAGGGCTTGAACTCACCAACCATAAGATCATGACCTGAGCCGAAATCCAGAGTCGGACACTTAATGGACTGAGCCACCCAGGTGCCCCATACGTGTTTTTTTTTTTTAGTTTAGTCTGTTTACTCCATTCCTTCAAACATATATTTCTTGTTCCTTTTTATCCATGGTATTTTATGATTGTTACTTAGAGCAGTCAGGGTTATTTTAACTCAGAACTTGTAGCATGGAATACATTAACACTCCACTATTTAAAAATGACATTGTGGGGGTGGCTGGGTGGCTAAGTTGGTTAAGCCTCTGACTCTTGATTTTGGCTCAGGTCATGATCTCATGGTTCGTGAGATTGAGTCCTGCTTCAGGCTCTGCACGGACAGCGTGGAGCCTGCTTGAGATGTCTCTCCCCTCACCTCACTGCCCCCTCCCAACTTGTGCTTTCTCTGTGTCTCAAAATAAATAAACATTTTAAAAAATGACATTGTGTGCAGTTTTAAAATATGCCTCTTTTTTAAAGAAAAATTTTGTTATTAAGTTAATATGGAAATTTAGAATCTGGCCTGTGCTGCCGTCTCGAACTGCCTTTCAAAAAGCCTAATGTAGAAATTTAAAAACATGCCTAATACATTTGCTGTCCCCGACAGCATTAAATGGTAATGTTACACAAATAAAGCACATATTGTCAGAAAAAGCTGATCAAGGAAAGCGTTTGTCTAAGCTCTCTTAAATTGAATCATGGACTAGATTACCACGAAGTTTTTCTTCTGAGTCTTTGTTATTGCTTCAGAAATAAAACTGTTATTTCTTGCTTTCTCTCTTTTTGTCTTTTAGAAAAGAGTAATTTCTGACAAAAAATATAGCGAACAGCGTCTTGACGTGCTCTCTGCTCTAGTTTTGGCTGAGAACACTCTAAATGGACCAAGCACAAAGCAACGACGACTTATCGTTTCTTTGGCACTAAGTGTTGGCACACAAATGGTAAGTGTATTGCTATTATGGAAGGAAACCAAGATCTGAGATTTCACAGTTCCCTTGTTATTGACCGAAGAAACCTGTCCTTACTTTGACTGCAGCTTCTCTGTCATTCTTTCCCCTCCCTGATAGAAAACATTTAAAGATGAAGAACTCTTTCCACTACAAGTAGTCATGAAAAAGCTGGATCTTATCAGTGAACTTAGAGAAAGGTAAGTGGAGATATGTAATGATACTCAAAAGACAAGGCTAGTAGAAGCATCAATTTTCTTTTTAGCATAGCCAGAGAAGAAATATAACCCAGTGAGACCATTAGTTTGTATGTCACTCTTTTAGCCTGACTAAAATGAGACTATGACTGGGGATCATATTTCTTTAACTTTGCTTCTATAGTAAGGAGATAGTTTCTGGACGAACTTGCTGAGGAAACATGGTATCCTTCACCTTTAGAACATCTGCTAGACCCTGGTGCATGTTGTACTGCTTTATGAGTATCCTAGTGGACTTTTTTTTTTGTAAGATTTATTTATTTTTGAGACAGAGACAGAGCATGAGCAGGGGAGGGGCAGTGAGAGAGGGAGACACAGAATCCAAAACAGGCTCTGAGCTGTGAGCACAGAGCCCGATGTGGGGCTCGAACCCACAAACCACGAGATCGTGACTTGAGCCGAATTTGGACGCCCAACTGACAGCCGCTCAGGCGCCCCCGCAGTGGACTTTTAAAATTGCTGCTTCGTAACAAAGTTTCATCACTTAGAGATTCATGTTACATAGTTTTCTGTACTTTTATTTTGACATATGAATTGGAATTCACTAAAATGACTTAGTTTTTGGAAGGCTTATTTTTGTAGTTCTTTATGACTTCATTGTTTTCTTTTAATTGAGGAAGCAATATGTTTCTTGAAGGGAAAATGGGTGTTATGAATTTTGATTCCCAGGTGAATTAAGGTTATAGCACAATTTTTCATTTAAAGCTTGTATTTATAACAATATTTTTGTTGTTCTAAGAAGCTGAGACTTTAAGTGTACGTAGTAGCATTTAGCTTTCTATCTTCACCTTCTTCATTGTAAGATACTTAACATTTTGTTGCCCCAAAATGGTGTGAAATAGTCACTTGACTATAGGCAGGTGAAGTGTAACTATTTTTTGTTTTGTTTTGTTTCTGTCACAGTTTTTTAAAAGGTTCTGCTTTTCAACTTTAAGACAGGTAGAATGGTACATGTGATGCAAGTATTGTAAATTCCGCCCTATCAAATAGTATTGAAAAATTTAAATTCTATGTAAAAGTTATGTGTATCGTTTTTCAAGTGTGTTTTAGAACTAAAGCCTATGTATAGAATTCTGACAGTGTCAGATATTGGAAAGTTTTGTTACCCCTTCTTCAATTTAAAAAGTATTTTGTGGCTTTTCTGTACTAATTTTCGGTTAAGTGATGTAGGGATTACAAAAATGGGTAGGACTGAGCTCTTACTGTTGTGATGTATAATGTTCCTTTCATTGTTTCGGTAGGGGGTGCTTCAGTTTTGCTGCCACTAATTACTACTTTACATTATAGAGTCCAAACGCAATGTGACTGTTGTTTTTTATACTGGCATCGAGCTGTCTTTCCAATTTATTTAGATGATGTATATGAAAATGCTGTTGATGCAGCCAGATTACATGTAAGTGAAGAATAATATAAAAAATAATGCCATTATTTTAGTCACTGTACAAACCATTCTGATTAGTTTTGGATACAATCATTTGACTTAATTGGTCATTTAAAATTTGCTGTTGTTTTTACAATACTATCCATATTTAATAAGCATTTATACAGTCTGTAGTTAAACGATATTAATCCTTATGAGTATCAATATGTTTAACTCTTTTAATCATTCTCATTTCACTTGATACTAGTTTATGTCACAGAAAGCTGACATTTACTTGTCAACAAGGAATATGTTACTCAGATCTTTCTATTTCTTTATGGAAATAAATATTTGAATGTTCAAGACAAGAAAGGATAAGGAATGTGAATTTTTGGTTGATTTAAAATATATTCCTTAGGGAATAAAATCTGGCTCTTCTGTAAGAAAGTAAGACAGGCATGTGTGAAAAAAATTAACGTTCAGATTGAGGTTTTGTATTTAAAGATAGATAATTAACCTATGTGATATATGTATTTTTTCTTTTGTGATATTTCTTAATTAGAACTCTGGCTTTTCTGCATTCACAAACATTCTGGTTTTCTTCTTAGTACATGTTCAGTGCTTTACGTGACTGTGTACCTGCTATGATGCATGCAAGGCATTTAGAGTCCCATGAAATACTCCTGGATTGCTATGACAAAGAAATTATGGAAATCTTAAATGAGGTAACATCATATTTGAAACTGCATTCCAAATACCTGTTTTAAGTTTTTCAGTGTTTGGAAAAACTTTCTGGATTCAAGCAGGGTTTTATATATATATTCATTTTATATATAAGTAGTAATATAAATTATTTATGAATTACTGTCTAGGATGAAGGAACTCTTCAGTGTCACTATTATGCTAAATTGATCTTTAATTCCTAATTTTATATAGAAATTTGGAGTAGGGGTTTGGGAAAAAATGTTCATTTTAGTGAATAGAAGATTTTGAGTGTAAAGTTTTTTATTAGAAGAATGCAGATACAAAGTGGGTTTGAATATTGGATGCTGCTAATGGTAGTGCACTTCTGGCAGCTTCACTAGTGATATTTTATTGTTATTTGGAGAGCTACCGAAAATTTTCTGTATTTAAAGATTTACTTATGTAACAAATAATTCAGATGCAGTGTAGTATAACTCTTCTTGTTTTACTGGAATCCATATTATAAACACTGACATCTTTAAATTTTCATCTAGCAATATTACATGGAGGGAGAGAGAAAAATGAGTAAAGTTCACAATATGAACCATATGCAGGTTTGATAAAATTTTGAAAAATTTTATATAATTTCTTATATTAACTACTCTTCTTTAAAAATAAGATACACATCTGGCCATTATTTAGAACTTCATGGTAGACCAGAAAAGATTGATTTCATGACCTTTAGCGCAATGAATTTTGTGATTTTTTTTTTCTTTTTAATGATTATCATAAGGAAGCTTTTTAAAAATTTCTTCTTGTTCTCAAGACCTTTCCTTCTTTGTTACTGATTTCCATAAATGTTTATGCTTTATTTTTTTAATGTTTATTTATTTTTGAGAGGGGTAGAGCATGAGTGGAGGAGGGGCAGAGAGGGAGACACAGAATCCGAAGGAGGTCTACGTTGTTTGCTCAACCAACTAAGCCATCCAAGCACCCCTAAATGTTATACTTTATATTGTATTTTCACGTTTCTTATAATGAAGCCATAAGACATTAGCTTCAAGGGTTTTAAAATACTAATGAAAATAAAAACCTTAGAATTTATCTAATTGCTCCATGGTCAAAACAATCATTGGTTTAAAATGGAGAACAGGGGCACCTGGCACCTGGCTGACTCAGTTGGTGGAGCATGCAACTCTTGATATCAAGTTTGTGGGTTTGAGTCTCACGTTTGGTATAGAGATTATTTAAAAATATTTTTTTGTGGGGCGCCTGGGTGGCTTAGTCGGTTAAGCGTCCGACTTTCGCTTGGGTCATGATCTCGCGGTTCGTGGGTTCGAGCCCCGCGTCGGGCTCTGTGCTGACTGCCAGCTCAGAGCCTGGAGCCTGTTTCAGTCTGTGACTCCCTCTCTCTCTGACCCTCCCCTGTTCACGCTGTCTTCCTCTCTCCTAGAAATAAATAAAACATTAAAAAAAAAATTAAAAAAAAAAATATTTTTTTGTTTATTTTTGAGAGAGACAGAGAAAGAGTGGGGGAAGGACAGAGAGAGAGGGAGACACAGAATCTGAAACCGGCTCTAAGCTCTGAGCTGTCAGCCCTGAGCCCAATATGGGGCTCTAACCCACAAACCATCAGATCATGGTTAGGAGCCGAAGTCAGACTCCTAACCGACTGAGCCACACAGGCATCCCTGTTTAAAACTCTTTTTTTAACAAGTTTAAAAATAAAATGGAGAACAAGTAATTTTCCTTTTCCTGATAAAAATAATATTTTCCCAGAGCTTATTTAGACTCTTAAACTAGTTCGACAAACCCTTTCATCATTGAACCGATTATAAAACTCTAATGGTCAATGATATATGCCTTAGAGGAAGAATGCAATAGGAATATCATTTTGAAAAATTATCAATTTCTTTGTGAATAGCATTTACTGGACAAGTTATGCAAAGAAATAGAGAAGGATCTGCGGCTTTCTGTGCACACTCATTTAAAACTGGATGACCGAAACCCTTTCAAAGTTGGCATGAAAGACCTGGCCCTTTTTTTCTCTTTAAATCCAATCCGATTTTTCAATCGTTTCATTGACATTCGAGGTGAGTGTTTTGTTTTCCTTCTTAAAGTCATATTCTATATCAGTGTGCCCTTACGTGTTAAAGAAGGAGTAACAAAAAACTTTGAGAGTATTTTTGTGTCATTCATTTATTCTTTCTTTTTTAAAGTTTCTTCATTTTTATTTTCCTAGTACGTTATTTTAAAGGAAGAAATTTGATGTTCAAAGACAAGTTATTTCCAAAAGTTTCATTTCTCTTCCTCTTCTACTTTTTCATGGGTCAAAATTCTATTTACTTATTAATTAATTTATTTTTGGTAGCTTATGTAACTCACTACCTAGATAAGACCTTCTACAACCTAACAACAGTAGCTCTTCACGACTGGGCCACTTACAGTGAAATGAGAAATTTAGCTACCCAGCGTTATGGATTGGTTATGACAGAGGCTCATCTTCCTAGTCAGACTTTGGAACAGGTATGGTAGAACATGTTTCTGTTTCTAGCATAGTATGTTTGTAGCATAACAATGTTTCTCTAAAAAGTCTCTTTTTTTCCTCTTAGCACATGTTTATAATTCAAGAAAATATTTACTATATAAAACTATATACTTGACAATAATAAAAACTTAGATGGTGCTGATTTGCTTTATGAATAGTTTACCACAGGTTTTCTGTTTACTCTCTACCTTTTGTTGAACATCTGAAATATGCATAGATTGAGATAACGCTGTTTCAGAAACCATGGAATAGTGAGGTGATGGCTTCTGCAGAATTGTAAAAAGTTTAGTCAAGATCACAGTTAAGGATTTTAAATCTAGATACAACGTATAAACATCTTAAGAGAAATGGTTAAATGTATATGATTATAAATATATTCTTAAAATGATGAGTGCATAGAAGGATTTAGTTTTGCTAATTCAGTAAGCAGATTTACAATATGGCACTATCTCATGAGTGGAAAAGATTATGTTTTTGGTAAATTTGCATGTACTTTTTCTAAGAAAATCCAAAAATAATATTTATCAAAATAATTTGTTCTGAAATTTGAGGATCATAACTTTTCCTCCATCCTACTGCTGTAGGAACCATTTCTGGAATCAGTTTGTATTTACTTTCATTCATTTATACATTTAGTATTTACTGAAAAGATGCTAGGCACCGAACTATATTTCGGGATATAAAAATAAATAGAAACAGTCTCTGCTCATGTACTTACAACAAAGGGGAAGGAAAAGTGAGTAAACAATTTTTAGCTTGAAACATGAGAAAAACTATAATAAAAACTTAAAGGGGTACTGTGATGCTCTTTGGCAGTTAGAAGAGCTGTGAGACAATGTGTATTAGGTGTTATAGTGATAAGAGTTAAGGATTCTTAATAGGTAACTTGTACATTAAAGGTGGTCTTATATAATTAAAAGAAGCCTAAGGATTTGGAATTAGACTTTATAAAAACCCCTGGGTTCTGCCTCTTCCTAGCTGTTGGACCTTGGAGAGCTCCCTTAGCTTCATTTTCTTCAGCTGTGGAATTTAGAAGACTAATACCTCATTTTTTGAGAATTACATAAGAAGAACCTTGCTTGCACGGTGCCTGAACAATAGTCTGTATTTTATAAATATCACCACATATCCTGACTACCTTGTAGAATCTGGCCATTAGTTTATTTAGTAAAATATATACAGAAGAGTTTTGGAAAGACAAATATTCTCAAGAATGGTGGGGAAATGATTGAGTCATGGATCTGTGAAATTTTAAATGTAACTGTTCCTGTCCTTACAAAAGGAGTAAGACAACAAGCAGCCAGCTTCCCCTAGGGAGGCAGTCCTGATTGTAGCAGTGAGGAGGCTCCTTAACCTTTGGTTGTACTCTTTGTATAGTTGTTTCTAAAGTAATTCTGAATATTGGTAGTAAGTCACTATATTGATGCAAGTCTGACTGTTTATAATAATAATAGAACTGTTGGGTTTTGTAGGGCCTGGATGTTCTGGAAATTATGAGAAATATTCATATATTTGTGTCTCGATACCTCTATAATCTCAACAATCAGGTGAGTGGGTTTTAGAATTTTTTTTAATGTGGGTGGAGGTATAGTAGGAAGGCTGGGGGGCAAAGAATTGATTTTCATTAGTGAAAACTAGTGAAATAATGCTGAAAATAATTGTTTAGAGATTTTTTTATTTCTTTGATTATATTCCTGAATAACATTCCAATTAAATTATTTTTAATGAAATAGATTCTAAAATTTTCTTTGTGTAACTGACCAGCATCTGCTATGGATTATGTTGTTACTTAGTGTAAGTTTGTTTCATTGCAGATTTTTATTGAACGAACAAGCAATAACAAACATTTGAACACTATTAATATTCGGCATATTGCTAATTCAATTCGAACACATGGCACAGGAATCATGAATACAACAGTAAGAATCTTTTTGGGGGAGCGGGTGGGTAAGACTCCTGTTTGGTAGTTTGGAAAATGGTTTTCTCATAGAACATCCTGGTAAATATACACTACTGCTTGTTTCTGTTATACCTGAATTTCTATTCTTCTGGTTGGTATAATGTCTAGGGAGGGGCTGCCTGGCTAGCTTAGTCAGTAGAGCATGTGACTCTTGATCTTGGGTTTGTGAGTTTGAGGCTCCTGTTGGGTGTAGAGATTTCTTTAAAATCTTTAAAAAAAAAATGGCACTATAGTTGTGTTGAATGTGATGGAAGCTCTGTGATACAAAAGGCATTTTCAAATATCTTACCATCTCAGGGTCATCACTATAAATAGTATTGGAGATTTGGGGACATCGGCACAAATGTATGTTATCTGTGTGGATCGTCTCATCCTTTGTTGCTTTTGCACGCGAGCCAGTGATAGTAGTTTATTAACATTAATCATGCTCATTTTGAGGGGGGAGAGCTTACTAATTATTTGATATCCATAAAAGCAGAAATTTACTCAAAATATTCTGAATCTTAGAAGTGGGCATTCAATCACTCGAGGGAATCGCTTGTATTTGTATCCTATTTTTTCTGTTTTTTCTTCTGTGATAAAGAGCAATCTTTGACTTTACCAGGTTTTCAGGGTATACTTAATTTGTCCTTGAGGAAAGAAGAATATGAATGCTTAAGTAATAAAGTATTATTAAGCATGTTTGACAGTAAAAGAATAGGGAGGAGTTACATAACTGGAAATTACATAAGGACCATTTTAATGTTCGGTGGGGGAGTCATTAAAGTATTTGAGCTGATAGGAGAGGTGATTGGAGTTCTGGTTTAGTGGTTTCCAATATAGAAATGACATAGAGTTTTTAATTTAAGGAGTCGTCCAGGTGGAGATTATGTCTGAACTTTTAAGGATAAATAAAGTCTTCTTTGGCCTCGGATCTGTTAGAAATCTCATTCATGGGGCACCTGGGTGGCTCAGTCGGTTAAGCGTCCGACTTCGACTCAGGTCATGATCTCACGGTTCGTGGGTTTGAGCCCTGCATTGGGCTCTGTGCTGACAGCTAG
This sequence comes from Proteles cristata cristata, assembly GCA_017311185.1. Classification (NCBI taxonomy): domain Eukaryota; kingdom Metazoa; phylum Chordata; class Mammalia; order Carnivora; family Hyaenidae; genus Proteles; species Proteles cristata. The sequence continues at coordinate 436,183 of JAESUZ010003530.1, read as the reverse complement.
CTCAGAGCCTGGAGCCTGCTTCAAATTCTGTGTCTCCCTCTTTCTGACCCTCTCCTGCTCACACTGTCTCTCTCTCTCTCAAAAAAATAAATAAAACGTTAAAAAAAATTTTTTAAAAAAGAAATCTCATTCATGTAATAGATATAATTATGTATGTGTTTTACATGTCCAGGACACTGTGCTAGGTGCTTTGGTGAAAAGATCAGTTCCTGCTTTTGTGGTGATTACACTCTAGCAGGGGATATAGTCCTCAGTCAGTTGATCACACTAATGAATGTACATTCCTGATGTCTGATGATGTCAAGTGAGCATAGAAGAAATAAGATGAGGGGCACCTGGGTGGCTCAGTCAGTTAAGCGTCCGAGTTTGGCTCAGGTCATGTATGATCTCACGGTTCGTGGGTTCCAGCCCTGTGTCTGACTGACAGCTCAGAGATTGGAGCCTGCTTCGAATTCTGTGTCCCCTCCCCTCTTTGCTCCTCCCCAACTCGTGCTTGCTCTCTCGCTCTCAAAAATAAACATAACAAAAAACCTAGATGATCCCACCAGGATGTTTTTAAATTAAAACAAAACAAAACAAAACAAAAAAACAACCACCACCAAGATCAGAGATTGGCGGTTACCCATTGTAAACAGTAGGAAGGTTAGGGGTGCCTGGGTAGCTCAGTCAGTTAAGCATCTGACTTTGGCTCAGGTCATGGTCTCACGGTTTGTGGGTTTGAGTCCCACGTCAGGCTCTTTGCTGACAGCTTAGAGATTCTGTGTCTTCCTCTCTGCCCCTCTCCCAGTCATGCTGTGTCTCTCCACTCCCCCTCCCCCCAATAAATATTAAAAAAAAAAAAAGAGTGGGAAAAATAAAGAGACTACTTCCACTGGACTAGTAGTAAGGAGATCACGGAAAAGCAGTGTTTAAGCCACAAGAAAAGTTAAGAGAAAAGCACCCATTTCTAACACCAGGTAAATGAAGACTTAAAAATGGCATGTATTTGTCAAAACAGTAGTAGTTTTTGAGGTTGGAGGAGATGGAAATTAGTATAAGGCTTCCATCTGTAGGTCAGAGGTAATGTTAAGTTATTTTGGCTTTAATCTAAGCTCAAACCTAACCTTGACAGCAGGGCCTTTTATCATTATTCATTTTCACAGCACTGGCATTTCTCATTGTATGAATTATTACAGATGAGATTTAATAATTTATTTCACATATTTAGATATCTGTTACTCCTGGTAGAATACAGACTTCATGATGAAAAGCACCATGTCTAGCATGAGAGCAGATACACCCTGCCTTGTGCGAAGGGGGTGCTCAAAATATTCCTGGCTAAATCATTGTTATGTCTTCCTTCAGGAAAGTTCAAAAAGCATCATGTTTCTTACTTTAGTACCATTCTAGACATGGAGGTTAGTAGTCTTAGAGCTGGAGGAATAGGGACTTCTGATTGTGGCTTATGGTGTAAAAGCTAGAGAGTTGAATTTGGTTTTTTGATTCTCACTATAACTCTTAGTTCTACTATGAGAATATTTTCCTTTTATTTCTTTTTCTTCCTTTTATAAGTAGTGAAAATATTTAAGGGGAGCTTATAGTTCTGTAAACTTGGACAAAAAAAAACTTAAATATTTTTGGTGTGAATTAGGCTTTGTAAATATTTGACTTTATGAAATCTCATTTAGAGTTTAGAGATGATTGTTATTCAATCACATTGATTTGACATTAATTTTTATATTAACTTCTCCCAACTTTTTGTGTTTTAATTTTATAGGTTAATTTCACCTACCAGTTTTTGAAAAAGAAGTTCTATATATTCAGCCAGTTTATGTATGATGAACATATCAAATCCAGATTGATAAAAGATATTCGGTTTTTCAGAGAAGTCAAGGACCAAAATGATCATAAGGTACTTTTTATTATTTTTATATTCTTTTCAAGGTAGTTTAATTCAGCTGTTGAGTATATAGCAGATTTTTATGCTGAAGTTCATTATAAGGATCTCTAATGGGATTTTAGGGGTTTTTTTTGTTGTTATTTTTCATAATAATGTCTCCTAGATCTGGCCTGCAAGTTTCTTTTATTTTTCCTTATAGTTTCTTACTCGTAGGCTAAAGTATAAGGATCCTGGTAGCCAGGTGTTACTTTTCTTTATTTTAAAATAATGCAGAAGTAAAACATGCTTATTTTGAAACATTTAAACAATGTAGAATACATAAACTAAATGACCTCCCTCATTTTGCTTTCCTCCCCGTTCCATTCTCTGGAGGCAGTTGCTGTTAACATTGTGATATGATGCTTTTAGTCGTCTGTGTGATAAACATACCTGATTACACGTATTGCTTATTCTTTCTAACAAAAATGGAGTAATACTACACAGATTATTTTACATTATGCTTATCACATGTCTCTACATATAGATCTACCTCGTTCTTTCTAACAGTTGATAGTAAAGATGTATATACCATAACTTATTTAACCTTGTCCCACTGACAGATATTTAGATTTTTCTGATTTTTTTAACGTTATGTACAGTGCTGTAGGATAACATCCTTACACATTTATCTCTGTATATTGGGATATTATTTCTGTAAGGTGAATTGGCTTGAAGAGAAATTTCTAGGGCACAGAATATGAGTATTTAAAATTCTGATATATATTGCCACACACTCTAAAAATACCACACCAAGTGTTATTCCGTGTATTATGAGAATACTGTTTTCCCTTCACCCCCTGTGCTGAGTTTTCTAACAATGAGGAGAGATGGAAGTGGTACTAGTATGGAGGTGTGTAGCTGTGTGGCTAGAGAACCAGCATGCTCAGATGGGTTTTCTATTTGATTTGCCACATATACAGCCAATTTAATTACCTTTTAGCATGATCTAATTTCAAACCTCCAGTACAGTAGGTGGTAGTTTTCATCAATGTCAGAGCAGTAAAATATTACTTTCTAGTAAAATAACTAGAGATTACAATTATTAAGTAGAGAATCATATTAACTTTCTCCTTTTTATTGGAACAGATTATGGGTATTCAGAGAAATAATCATTCTGTTGTTTATGAGAATTATTTCCATTTGTTATTACTATAAAATGAGTAATTTTCTAACTTTTAATCAGCTAAGCTTGAAAAATAATTCTTTATTGGTGATGGCAATAAAAAATTTTAGCTCAGGTGATGTGTGTTATTTGGGAAGGAGTGTGTTTATTATATATATAATACCTATTTTGCCCACAAGAACCTGGTTGCACAACACTGAAGAAGTGTTTCTAGCAGGAATTGGTTTCTTTTATCTATTGGTAGAGTAGTTGGACACTGGGAGACTAATAATAATGATGGAAAACTGAAGTTTGGTGGCTTTAATAATTATTTTCTATAGCTAGTGACAAAAAGAAATTTAATTTGTATTGACCTTGAACATTGGTAGTTTTTGTGCTGTAAATTTTGTCATTAGATTTAAGTGATTTTTTTAAAGCATAATGGAAATACAAAATTAGAAAGGAGTATTAGCATGGTTGATTTTGTAGGCATTTTATGCTTTAGGGATTTATTAATAAAGGTAGTCTTTAAATTATCTCTTTAGTATCCTTTTGAAAGAGCAGAAAAATTTAATCGAGGCATCAGAAAACTTGGAATTACCCCAGAGGGACAAAGCTACCTTGATCAGTTCAGGCAACTCATCAGCCAGATTGGTAAGTTACTGTAAAAGCGTTGGGAAATAAAGTACAGATTCCAAGTAGCTGTCTCCTTAAATATCTCACACAAATAAATGATTTAATATGTGAGTGCCTGAGATCAACTTTATTCCACTAGAGTCATTTTCTTACCAAAAGGTTTCAATTATGAGTACACTGTTGGTGCAGAAATAATTGACAGACTGTGGGACTGTGGACTAATAGAAATTTGATAAAATTTCTTCAGTTCAATTAAAAATATATTTAACTCACGTCAAATATGCTCATAATAGTCAGCTGGTAACTATTAAGTATTTACTCTGTTCGTGGCACTGTTTTGGGCTTTTAAAACAGGTTCCCTAAAGTTACAGCAAAGGCGTAAAATTATAATTTATATGAAAAGTTAATTAGTAATGTAAGTAAATAAGTTACATTCCTTACAAATAAGTAAGCTTGGTTAATGATGAAATATTAAATGTTACAAGTTTTCTGTTATATCATTTCATATTTGTATATAATTTCTTGAATTGTCCTGCCTTATAAGTAGAACGTGTCTCCCAAAACGTGTTACTTTGTATTTAAAAGCAAGAACTGCATCTAAAAATAATCACAGCTTAGGGGTGCCTGGGTGGCTCAGTCGATTAAGCGACTGACTTCGGCTCAGGTCATGATCTCACAGTTCGTGGGTTCGAGCCCTACATCGGGCTCTGTGCTGACAGCCAGCTCAGAGCCTGGAGCCTGTTTCAGATTCTGTGTCTCCCTCTCTCTCTGACCCTCCCCTGCTCACACTGCCTCTCTCTCAGAAATAAATAAAACATTAAAAAAAAAAAAATTAAGGGGTGCCTGGGTGGCTTAGTCGGTTAAGCGTCCGACTTTCGCTTGGGTCATGATCTCGCTGTTCGTGGGTTCGAGCCCCGTGTCGGACTCTGTGCTGACTGCCAGCTCAGAGCCTGGAACCTATTTCAGAGTCTGTGTCTCCCTCTCTCTCTGACCCTCCCCTGCTCACTCTGTCTCTCTCTATCCTAGAAATAAATAAAAATAAAAATAAATAAAAATAATCATAGCTTAATAAAACTGTATACTTATTGAAGCTTTCCACAAAATACCTGTGCAAGAAGCATGTAATCATCATTTTAAAGATGAAAAAAGAAAAACTCAGAAAAATACATAGTGTTGCCAGGACTTAAACTGGGTTTTTTGGCTTAAGTCCAGAGGTATTCTGTATTCTTTACAATTGTAGACACCAAACAGTAAATTCTTACTGACTACAGTTTGGTAAACTTATGCCTCCTGAGATTCATTCATTCATTTATCAAACATTTACTAAGAATCTGTTATACCAATACTCTTCTGATGCTGAGAATACAAATAGCCTTTGTTTTCAAGGGAGCTTTAAATTTACCAGTGGGAAAGGTATTATAAGGATTTAGTTCTAGAGTAAAGTCACTGAACACTAGCTTAAGTTTTATAAATTAATTGGTTTACATTAGGCATTTCTGAAAATTTTTAGCGTTTATTTTTTGAGAGAGAGACAGAGAGTGAGCAGGAGCAGGGGAGGGGTGGAGAGAGAGGGAGACACAGAATCTGAAGCAGGATCCAGGATCTGAGCTGTCAGCACAGAGCCTGACGTGGGGCTTGAACTTGTGAACTGCAAGATCATGACCTGAGCCAAAGTCAGATGCTTAACCGACTGAGTCACCCAGGTGCTCCTGCATATTAGACATTTCTATAAGAACTTAGAGAATTTTATGTTTGTCTTTTTTTAAAAGCAATTTAATAATGAGATATTGTCCAACAAGTAGTTTCCTCATAGAGACATTTGCTGTCATTAGACTGTAAACTTCTGGGGCAATAGATCTTAGCCCTTTTTGAGAATTTGATGAAAACTCTGGATTGGTTTTCCCCAGACAGTGCCCGTCTACTATGCCTACAGTTCCGCATGCTATACCGGAGCTAAGGTGCCTCAGGCTAGAGTCCAGGGACCGCACACTGAGGGCTGTTTTCCTTCAACAGCACGGCTTAAAGCCTCATTTATTCATATCCCAGCATCAGAGTTCTTTTTCGTCACATGTGAATACTGCTTGCACTATTATTTACTTAATGTTTTAATATTTTTTTAAAGTATAATTTTATCCTATCAAATAATCTTTAAGTTATTGAAGATGAATGTGCTAGTCCTCTTCCCCCATACACATCAAAATACAAATTTTCCCCTAACACACAAAATAATGTCACCTCAGTTGCCACCAGGATACATTCAGCATTTGATGAATATTCTCCTTTTCACTTTGTTCCAGAATTTTATTCTTTACTTTCTCAGAAAATATAAATTCTTTATCTCCGTATAAAACATAGCAATGTGCCTTTGAGTCTGTTAAATATATTGGGAAAAGGAGTGAGAAACCTCCGAGTTGGGAGCAAAAGGAAAGGTCCTTTTGTCTGATAACCTGCCTGCTGAAATAATACCACCACTAACATTTATTGAACATCTCCTATGTGCCAGGGCTGTGCTGAGTGCTTTATATGTTCTAACTCCTATAAAACTCAGTGTTATGAGTATTGCTACTTATTAATTCTGTAGGTATTTATTGAGGGCAACAAATGTTTCTAGATGCTGACGATATATATGGCACGAAACAAAATCTTTACCCTGTAGAGCTTAATTAAACAGATGAAGAGACAGAGATACAAAAGTTTGTAACTTGACCTAGATCTTCTAGCTAAAAAGTGGCAGAGTCCATTGAACCCAGGAAATCTGGCTTCAGTGAGTTCCTCTTACATGTTGCTCTATACTTGCCTCTCATGAGCACATTTTGATCTGCCAGATACTGGTCTGCTGATTGTAGGAAAACAATGAAACTAGAGATTTTATTTTTCTAGGATGCATAGTAGGGAAACATTTTGACATCATCTCTCATATTAGGGTAGCCCTAAAAATAGATTCAGTGATACCTATTTTGAGAGCTTTTAAAAACATCAAATGAGATAGTGTATATAAAGCGTGTGTTATTGTAATGATTGTGAAATAATAACTTTACCTTTTTGTCCTTTCTCCCAACTAATTTCAATTCAATTGAGCAGTATATAGTTGACTCTTGAATAGGATGTGCTTGAATTCTGCAAGTCTGCTTATATGCATGTGTTTTTATATAATTATAGTCTGAATTGTGTTTTCCTTGTGCTTTTAATTTAAATTCATCTTAGTTAACATACAGTGTAGTCTTGGCTTCAGGGATAGGACCAGTGATTCATCCCCTCCATATGACACCAAAAAGTACCCTCCTTAATGTCCATCACTCATGAAACCTATGCCCTCCCAGCTCCTGTACCCCCCCACCGAGCAACCCTCAGTTTGTCCTCTGTATTTAAGAGTCTCTGTTTTTATCTTCTTTTTCTTTCTTTTCTTTTTTTTTTTTTTACATTTTTTTTACATTTATTTATTTTTGAGAGACCACATAAGTGGGGGAGGGGCAGAGAGAAAAGGAAACACAGAATCTGATGTAAGCTCCAGGCTCTGAGCAAGCTGTCAGGACAGAGCCCTACATAGGGCTTGAACCCATGAACTGTGAGATCATGACCTGAACCAAAGTCGATGCTCAACCAACTGAGCCACCCAGACACCCCATTATCTTACTTTTCTTAATAACATTTTCTTTTCTCTACCTTACTATATTGTAAGAATACAGTATATAATACAAATAACATACAAAAAATATGTTAATTGACTTTGGCACCAGAAGCCTTAACTACTTACACTGTAGCTATAAGTAGTTAAGTTTCAGGGGAGTCAGAAGTTAAATGCAGATTTTCAACTATGTGGGTGTTGAGGAGTTTGGCACCCCTGACTCCTTGTTGTTCAAGGGTCACCTGTATTATTGAATTCCTACTATGTGTAGGGATGGAGCAGTAAGAACAGAAGCTGTGTCATGGATCTTGCGTGCCAGTTGGGGGAGACCCAAACACAAAGATACAGAATATGTCACTGTTAAGTGCTGGCTAAGGAGGTATAATGGTTCTCAGCAGTGGTATTCAGTGATGTTCAGGAAAAGCTCTAAGGAAGTGACGTTTGAGCAGGGACCTAAATAACATCAGGGAGTAAGTCATGTGCGCAATCAGGGAAAGAGCATACTAGAGAGGTCACTGTAACTGCCGAAGCCCTGGGTCTGTCTAGCATTTTGGGGAATTAAGGACTGGAATGGAGGAGTTAGTGAAGCCTTGAGTGTAGGGCAGGATCTCAAAACAGCAGCAAGGACAGAATCACACAGGGCTTTGTTGACCACATAAGAGATTTGGATTTTATTGAGATGGAAAGCCATTGTAGAGTGTTCAGAAAAGGAAAGATATGTACCCACTTAGTTTGACAAGAACCACCAGCACTGCTGCTATGTAGATAAAAGACTGGGGAGCAGATGCTGAAGGTTGATGTAGGGGATCAGGAGGTCTTTGCATATTGCAGAGGTGTAGGCAAGAGATATAGTTGTTTGGAAAAGGATCATAGCTGTGAACATGTAAAATGGTGGGATTGTGGCTACATTCTGAAGGTGGGGCCACTATAATTTGTCCATTGAGTAGATATGAAGTAGAAAGAAAGGAGTCAGGGATGACTTCAAGACATTTTGCCTGAGCGATTGGAAGGATGGAAATGTCAGTTTCTGAGATAGGATGTATAATAGGGTGAAGATCTTGAGTTTGACTTAAACACATTAAGTTAAAAATTCTTAGTCTCATAAGTATAGGCATTGAATAAGAAAGCCTGAAGGAGTAGTCCAGGTTGGAGATATAAGTTAGAGGCATCAGTAAAGATTTCTTGATACCACTTCAGCTGCATTGGTGAGGGGAAGGGTTGGTTGAGGAAGCACTCAATGTGAGAATGAAGAAATTATTGACATGGGAATTTAAAAATGTTTGTTTTTTAAACACGTAGTAAGCATTTAATGAATTTGGTTTATCAAATGCCAGTCACATTTATTTTTAAAATATTTAATATAGCTGTGTATAAGATTGTATATTTATATTTTAAATGCACAAATATGTAACTTACTTTTATGGAGTAAGAATTAAAGTAAAATAGAGAAAAGTCTTTTAGTACTTAGGGATAGAAACCCTGTAATTGCTGTATATGACTGTATTCCTGATTGTTAAAGTTTAGACTTACTTGAGTAAATACCTGATTGGTGTGTGTGTGTGTCATTTTTAAGGTAATGCTATGGGCTATATACGAATGATAAGATCTGGTGGCCTTCATTGCAGCAGCAATGCCATTAGGTATGAATGCAAACGTTTTTGCCTTATGCTATTTCAAAATTTTATGCCATTTAATATCTTTATTGTAGGTGGTATTGTAGAGAAGTTTTTTTTTCTTATTGATACATTTTGAGATAAATATGGAAGGAAACCATTAGTTCTACTGGTTATGTTTTATTTTTCTTCTTGAATTTTAAGACTATAGCAGACATTTGAAAATTTTTATTCTCTTAAAGTTATAGTTTACTTATCAGTACACTTTGTGAATGGTTCTAAAGATTACATGATATTAAAAGGATTAAAATTTGATTATTCAAATCTAAAAGTCAGTTTTAGAACTAAATTGGTTATGTTAATAATATAACTGATAAGCAAAATTCTTTCCAGAAATATACTTGAAAAATTTAGAGTCTCACAGTTCTGCTTTCATATCTCTGTCAACTATGCATATTTAAGTTAATAAAATTATTTTCCAAATTCTTAGATTTGTGCCTGATCTTGAAGATATTGTAAATTTTGAAGAACTAGTAAAAGAAGAAGGTCTTGCAGAAGAAACGTTAAAAGCAGCAAGGTAGGGGCACTTGGATGGCTCAGTCGGTTAAGTTTCTGACTCTTGATCTTGGCTCAGGTCATGGTCTCATGGTTTATGGGATCGAGTCTCGGGTCGGGATCTGCACTGGCAGTGTGGAGCCTGCTTGGGGTTCTCTCTCTACTTTTCTCTCCTCCTCTCTGTGATCCTCCCCTGCTTTCTCTCTCTCTCTCTCTCTCTCTCTCTCAGAATAAACATTAAAAAAAAAAGCAGGAAGGTAATCTAATTTTGGAATAATCTAAATTGGAGATTTTAAGAAGTATATGTTTATATAAAAACATTTTAGAGGGGTGATTAGAGGGTAATATATAAACTTATGTTTTTGTGTTTTATTATACAAGTTATGGTCTCAGTTTATGACATACAGTTTTTGAAGACTGTGATATTCTGAGATTTTTCCAATTTCACTAAAAAGGAATCTTCTAGAACATGATATCTAATATAGTAGCTCCTAGCCACTGTGGCTGTTGAGCATCTGAAATATGACTAGTCCAAATTGAAATGTACTGAAGTATGAAATCTATAACTAATTTTGACGATTTAGTCTAAAAAATGCCAAATATCTCATTAATAAAAGTCATCTCTTTTAACTGTTTTTATATTTGTTTGCCAACACTGTTCTAGAATACCTGTCCTTTATTTTGTGTAATCTGGAGCAGCATTGTCCCATACAGTAGCCACTGCCACATGTAGCTGCTGAACACCTGAAATAGGGCTCATGGGCCAAAGGAACTGAATTTAAGTTTTATTTAAATTAGATAAATAAGATAGCTGATGGCTATCTTGTTGGACAGTGCAGAGGTACAGACTTAAGTATTGATTTTTTAACATAATTTAAAACTTGAGAGAGGCATGCAGAATTGTTAAATTCTTTTAAAAAAACTATAAATTTTATTAATAATAATAGTTTATTGACTCAGACATGAAGGTGCACGCCTGGACAAAGTGGACACAATTTGAATCTCAAAAAGAATCATGGTAGAAATCGATTTTGATACATTAAGTAAGAAAAGAAACCATGAATCCTAGTGATGATAAGAAAGATTGGAGGAGCAGAGGGAAGGTTCCTTTTTACAGAAGAATGCCAGCTGATAGGTACAGATAAGAAAATCTAAGGATCAGAAAATGTAGGGGAGAAATCTCTGTTTTGTAACCATCACAATAAATACTTGAAAAAGCATAAATAAAAATTAGACAAAAATCATCAATAAAGACGGTTTTGAAGAGCAGAGTATTCGTTCACTATCAGAAGATTATCCCACAAATTGCTTAAGAACTCCAAAGGGGAAAACTATCTCTTAATGGGAGAGGTTGATGTATCCCACCTTAACTCAGTGATCCAACATAACATCACCAGTTAACAGGACACACTGACATTGTACGGTCTTCTGATGCAGCGTAATAGCACGTGCCTATGCTGTATTCTTGCCAGAAAGGCTTACTCTGGATTTATTCTAAGAAACATTCTGAGACATTATCTGAGACATTCAAAGTTTGAGGCATTCTGTGAAACACCCGGCCTGGACTCTTAAAAAATGTCATGAAGGACAAAAAAGGCAAGGAGACTCCTCTAGATTAGGAAGCTGAAGAGATCTGACAACCAAATACATTGGGTAATCCTTAATCATATCCTAGATAAGGGAAAAAGGAGGCTATAAAGGACATTTGGGGGATAATTAGGGAAATCGGAAATGTGCATATTAGATACTACTGTATTTTATTTTTGGGTGTGATATATTCTGGTTTTGTAGGAAAATCTCTTGGTTCTTAATAGACTCATATTAAGTGGGCCAAGTGACATGAAATCTGCAACTTTAAAAACAAATGTGGCTAATGTTAGATGGTAAAGAATAAATAGGTGTTCATTATACTATATTTTAACTTTTCAACAGGCTTGAAATTTGTTAATGAAAAAAATGGAAAATGTGTGTGCATATTTGTGAGAATAAGCCCCCATCACAAGATTTGCTTTGAAATAGCCTATTATAGGATAGCTTAGTTCTTTGCCAAATTAAGGGAGCCGTGTACAATTAATAATATATTTAGTCATTTGCCCTGAAATGATTAGTTTGTGACTTGTATGTCAAAGAAGAAAATCAGACCTTTGACTCTTATTAAGTGATATCATCCATTTAAACATTGATGATCTTTTAAAAATATTTTTGAAGCAGTTCATGGAGCTCCAAGAAGTGGGATATTGTCTTTTAAGATCTCTGGGGTAAAGCTGTCTGCTAATAGCAGGTCCAGATTTATGCAGAGGAGTGGATGACTGACATCAAGTGAAGGGAAAGTTCATGGCAGGTGAAGTCAGGGAGTTGTGGGATTGTGATATGAATCAATTATCTAAATGGCCAAAGAAGTCTTCGAGGATGATAGAAAACTAAAACACATATCATAGTTCAAAATAATAAAGGTAGGGCAGTGAGTTAAAAGGTTAGTAGATGCCTGGTAACAGGAAGGAGTAGCTGGGTAGTTGGTTATAGTGGGATCACGTAAGTCTCAAAGGAGAGGTTTCTACCTTTTAGTGGTGGGGGAATAATAATTTAAAAGTGGTGGTAGATGAAGGGCATCTGGGTGGCTCAGTCTGTTAAGCGTCCAATGATCTCATGGTTCCTGGGTTCAAGCCCCATGTCAGGCTCTGTGCTGACAGCTCAGAGCCTGGAGCCTGCTTAAGATTTTTTGTCTCCTTCTCTCTCTGTCCCTTCACCGCTTGCGCTCAGTTTCTCTCTCTCTCAAAAATAAATAAAACATTGAAAAAAATTAAAAAGCGATGGTAGATATAAATGAGGGATGAAGGAGGAAAAGCAGCGAACGTTTCCAGACGTTGAATGGGAAGCTAAGGTCTTGAAGAGGAACCAGGTTCCACTTGAGGTAGGGAAGTGTAGAGGAAGCATTAGTGAGTGAAGAGAGTTAAAATGAAGAGGAATTCATTTACAATGAAACGGAATTCTGCAGGGCTTAATGTGGGAAGAAGAAATATAATACTTATTTTAAGTTTGAAGATGCCCTGCATATTTTATTTTAGGGATTAATAAGTTTATTAAATAATAGAGATCAGCTTTTGTCCCTAAGAAAATGAGTATATTCTGAACTCCAAGGAAATTGACTTTGGAAGTATCTTCTAATGTTTTATACTTTTGAGTACTCTCATTGAAACTGATGAGAGATGGATTTAAAAAGCCATACCTTCTTGGGGCACCTGGATGCCTTAGTTGGTTAAGCATCCTACTCTTGGTTTCAGCGTAGGTCATGATCTCCTGGTTTGAGGGTTTGAGCTCCTCATCGGGCACTACGCCGGCAGTGCAGAGCCTGCTTGAGATTCTCTCCCCTTCCCTCTCTCCTTTCCCTGCTCGTGCTCACTCTCTCAGATAAACATTTAAAAAAAAAAAAAGCCATACCTTCTTTTGGGAAAGGAACCAGGTAAATAATTTTTTGTATTTTAGGCATTTGGATTCAGTCCTCAGTGATCACACACGAAATTCTGCTGAAGGCACAGAATATTTCAAAATGCTTGTAGATGTTTTTGCTCCGGAATTTCGAAGGCCAAAGAATATACATCTTCGAAATTTCTATATCATTGTTCCCCCTCTGGTGAGTATTTTTAGTACCCAAAGTGATTTTTTTTTTGAAGTTAATATTTCTTTACAGCAGGAAATGCATATAGACTATATTACTTTTTGGTTATAGATAAAACGTAAATGTAATCTCTGTATGTGGCCTAGGAACTTAACTAGTTATGCAGAATGAGATTTACAGTTAAGATAGATTTTGATTTGTAACTGCTAGAAAAATCCCAGTGTGATTTAAATTGACTGTACATCGGGGCGCCTGGGTGGCTTAGTCGGTTAAGCGTCCGGCTTTCGGCTTTCGAAGGGTCATGATCTCGCGGTTCGTGGGTTCGAGCCCCTCGTCGGGCTCTGTGCTGACTGCCGGCTCAGAGCCTGGAGCCTGTTTCAGTCTGTGACTCCCTCTCTCTCTGACCCTCCCGTGTTCACGCTGTCTCTCTCTCTTTCTCTCCTAGAAATAAAAATATTAAAAAAAAAATTAAAAAAAAAATAAAAATAAAAATAAATTGACTGTACATCAGCGCACCTGGGTGGTTCAGTCAGTTAAATGCCTAACTCTTGACTTCACCTCAGGTCATGATCTCATAGTTTGTAAGTTCTAGCCTTGTGTCAGGCTCTGTGCTAATAGCTTGGAGACTGCTTGGGATCTTCTCTCTGCCTCTCTCTCTACCCCTCCCCAACTCATGTGCGCTCGCTCTCTCTCTCTCTCTCTCTCAAGTAAATAAATAAATAAACTTTATGTTGAGTGTACATCATTATATATGTATCATATAATCTTTGGGCTGAATTATACCGTATTATTTTGAGTGATTAATGTAGACTGTTACAATATGAAATTATTTCTAACACATCTCTTAAAAGTATTACTGTTTAAAGACACCTTCTCTGTATTCAGTAGTAAATACTAACATCTAGACCAAATTTTTAGTGCTTCCTCATAGTATATAGAGTGTATACTGCTCTAATTCTATATAGTTGCAACCGAAAAGTAGCTCAAGTTATCCAAAATCCCATTATACAGACAATTGTTGCAGTGGGGAAAATGGAGTTAAGAGATTATACTAGCAATAAGAGTTATGTTTCCCTAAAGATTTCTATAATAAAACTTTTTTAAAAATTGTAAATGGGTAGGTCTAAACTCTGAATATCACTACATAAATGTAGCTTTTGGTTACATCTAACTTTGAGAGCAATAAATTTTCATATTGCTGCCTGACTTGTTACCACATATCTTCTTACATATTATTACTATTATTATCCTTTGAAAGCAGCACATGGTTTGTGGACATCTTTTCTTTGTAAATGTTCTGTTACACTGTTTTTTAATACATTTATTGTTAATGCTGTGTCATAATTGTATGTCATAACCGTGATGTAGCAAGAGTGTCCATATTTATATGATAAACATTATCTTTTCATCTTAAGACAGTGTCAAACTGGAGGCAGATTTGTCTTATACTTTGTAACAGTGTAATTAGGGTGACTTCTTACCATATTTCTTTAATTTGAAGGACAGTGTACTCAAGCCCCAGTGAGCAGCGATTCATGAGTTTAAGGAAGACTGGAGTTTTGCAGGGCAGCTGTGAGAATTGTAGGACAGAAGTATACAGAAGTATAGGACACTGTTCTTGTGCTTGAGCTTATCATCTGATTCCAGAAAGAAGACAAACATAAATGAAATATCAAAAAAAATATTTAAATAACAGCTTCTAAAGATTTCACAAATATGTGATTAATTGCCAAGTGAGTTTTTACATGCAAAAAAGTGAAAGTTAATATTGTTTCCAACAAAATAAGCTATTATAGTACTTTTCACATGTATCACATTATTTTTACAGGTCTCTCTTACCCTTCTACAACTGTGCTATCCATATATAGCTACAAGTGGCTACTTAACTTTAAATTAATTAAAATTTTATATAATAAAAAAATCTACTTCCTCAGAATTGGGAGCCACACTTCAAGTTCTCAGTGGCCATAGGTGGCTAGTGGCTTACTGTATTAGACAGTACAGATATATGATATTTCTGTCATTACTGAGAGTGCTGCTCTAGAGTGTGGACTTTTTGATGGTATTCATTTTTTTTTATCATGGTTACTTAATACCTGATATATAATAAAAACTTCCTATTTATTGAATAAATGACAAGGTATTTTGTAAGAGCTGAATTTTTAGGGAAGCGTTTTTTGGGGGAATTCATTTCTCCAGATGACTTTTTAACCCAGAATCTGATAAGAAACAGTATTTTAGAATGAGTTGGGTGGGCAGAAGCAAGGGCTACCACACGTAAGAGCACTTCTGCTCGGAGGCAGATAAAGCAGGCCGACTCTTCTGACGCCAGCTTTCACTTAAGAGTGTCCTTTGGACAAGTTACTCAGCCACTCAGGCCTCAGTGTCCTCATCTGTAAAATGCTCATAATATTTTATAATGAACCATATACAAGGCACTGTGTTTGGGGTAAGTGGTGATTGAAGGAGGGCTCATAGAGGACTTGCAAAGAAGTACCATTAAAAGATACTTGTACAGATTGCGATTTCACCAGGGGACTATTTATATGAGGAAGATGTCTCAAATCAAAAGGACATAAATCTAGAAGGGTTTCTATTTATAATTTTTGAAGTGTCTCTTTTAGGAAATAAATTCTGAAGATATTTTAGCATAGTTGTTTCTCTAATATGTTGTATCTTTTTAGACGCTCAACTTTGTAGAGCATTCCATTAGCTGCAAGGAGAAATTGAATAAAAAAAATAAAATTGGAGCTGCTTTTACTGATGATGGCTTTGCCATGGGTAAGCTTAATGCAATTGTTTTTCCATTAATTTTATGTTTACCTATTATAATGGATTTTTAGAAACATTTGCTGAATAGGTTCGTGTGCTCTTTGTAGATTTTTCATGAGCAGTGTTCACTATTTTTTAACTGGGCCATCTGATTAATAATACTTGTTTTCCATCAAGTATAACTGTAATTCATGCCCACTTGGTATTGCTAATCACTTAGTCTCATTGGACCTAATATTTAGACTTGGTTGTGGTGGCGGTTTTAGAGTCTTAGCATCTGGTGTTGAGCTCCCCTGTTGCTTCCTCAGCGCTGTCTACTTAGCAGCGGAAGTTTTCCCCCAACCTTCCATCCGCATTACCTGTAAGTGATTTTCATGGCCATGTTGTTTCTTTTTCTTTGGATTGTCTTATTTTTAGTTCTGTATACTTTCACATTTTTTTTTTCAAAGGAGTAGAATACAACTTCTGTACTCATTGTAATTTGGCTTTGGTTTTGCTAATGACTACAGGTGTGGCCTACATTCTGAAGCTTTTGGATCAGTACCAGGAATTTGACTCACTTCATTGGTTCCAGTCTGTTAGAGAGAAGTACCTGAAGGAGATAAGAGCGGTTGCTAAGCAACAGAATGTGCAATCAACTAGTCAAGATGAAAAACTGCTACAAACCATGAATCTCACTCAGAAGCGACTGGATGTCTATCTGCAGGTAGAGGAGTGTGACAGTCAAATCTGCTTTGACATTTATGATACCCAGTACTTCTTGATATCTGAAAAAAATCCTTTGGAAACCTCCATTTAAACAGGATGAATAGTGGTAATAGGTATATTTTAAAAGGAATGGCATTTGGAAACCATTTCATTCAGATATTAAAAATGGATGAATTACTTAGTTCAGTTTCTGAATTTATGATTTCCACAAGAGCTTTTTAGGAATAATAGCTTTATGATCATTTAAATATTTTTCTATAAATATTTTCAGCTTTTACTTTACATTTTTTTATTTACTTAGGAATTTGAATTGCTCTATTTCTCACTGAGCAGTGCAAGAATTTTCTTCAGAGCAGACAAGACTGCAGCTGAAGAAAACCAAGAAAAGAAAGAAAAAGGTCAGTAAGTGGCTTAAATTTGGAAAGATCAGTAAATCTTTAAGAGTAGACACTAAACTCTGGGGCGCCTGGGTGGCTTAGTCAGTTAAGCGTCCGACTTTCGCTTGGGTCATGATCTTGCGGTTTGTGGGTTCGAGCCCCGCGTCAGGCTCTGTGCTGACTGCCAGCTCAGAGCCTGGAGCCTGTTTCAGTCTGTGACTCCCTCTCTCTCTGACCCTCCCTTGCTCACGCTGTCTCTCTCTCTCTCTCTCTCCTAGAAATAAAAAAAAAAAAAAGAGTAGACACTAATGCCCCATTTGATCTAGTCAGAATTTCAGCTTCCTTTTCCTTTTGGAAAATAATTTAGACCTAGAAGTGCTTTTTTTTTTTTTTTTTTAAAGAGTACAGCCCACATGCATCATTTGTGAAACTGAAAAGTAATTTCAGTGGTTTTTACATTTCACTCTGAAGTAGCTTTTTGTTCAGTTTCATTGTAATTTAAATAAAATTAAATAAGTTTAGTTTTTTCTTTTACCCTTCAACTGTGTCAGACAAGAAGGAACAAATCAGGAGGAACACTAAATGTTAGTAGAGCTACTCCTCACTACACAGACTGAATGAGATGGGGCAGATGGCTGAGGTGGCGGCAAATTGTTTAGTGTCAAGGTGAGCGGCCCCCCACCCTTCTCCACAACCAGGCCTTGGAGTTTACAGTGTAGCCATGAGAACTGATAGTCATGTCCATGGAAGGACTCTGTCTATTGGATTCTTTGTAGGATGATGTAAATTGCTTATTATTTCATACTTAAGGCTGCACATGATACATTTATTTCTCCCAGATTTAAAATTTAGGAACAATTTCTTCCCTGAAGAATGGGTGTTATAGAAATTATGTAATTCAGGTTTTCCTCTGTTTGGTAGCTCAAAACTTGGGAGAGCAACCGAGTTGAGTTTTCATGTTTTTCCTGTTTCCTTACTTGTATTTCACAAATCAAGGCATAAAATTTTTTAAAATGAAATGTTTTTATTAATCTTACTTTGTTAAATTTTAAAATACATATATGTTTTACACTAAATTTGGGTAGACCACTTATATTAAGTACCTATTCCATGACAGTGTTGCATAAATTAAATATGTTAATATAGCATATGCAGGCTTTTTTGGAATCTAGACTAATAATTGTGTGCTTGAAAGTGATTTCAGGCTGTTACCTGGAAGATACTCAGTATTTATCACATGAAAATACATATATATTCTGTTTGGGTCCCTTTCCGAGGCTCCAGCAAATTGGAAGAATTTGAGGAATTTGATCTAAACTGTGAAGAAACTCGGTTATTGCTTAGGTTCTGCTCAGGCATTTCGTGCTGGAACCTTGTCTCTGGCCAGGCTTACGGGGAATACTGTGTAGGTGGATTGGATATTGACATTAAAGTCTAAAGCATTAAGGCAAAACAAGCCTTTTGGTATCAGTGGAATTCCTTGCTCTGGATTGTTCTTAAGGAACTCACTGTGATTCTGGTTGATGTGTATCACGCACGTGCTCAGGTGGTTCGTCTGTGTCAAGACTCTCCTTAGCTAAAGGTTGCTCAGATATGTAGTTAGAGTGCAGGATACATGAGATAGTTTTCCTCTGTTAATAAGATACGTGCATGTGAGATTTCATACAAAAAATAGGAATTCATTTTATCACAGTCATAATAAAAAGCTGCTTTAAAAAATGAGTTACACAAATGGAAAGTTAACTTAATTTGGACAATTTTACATGTGAACTTGCAGCAGTGTCTCTCTCAGTAATGGCAGTGCACTGTAGTAGTGATTTGTTGGCCTGGCTGGGGGAGTGGGCCGAGGGGCAGCATGCATCCAAACAGGCCCGGTGAAACTCCACATGGCCCCCGTGCAGTTCCGATCTCTCACAAGTCTCCGCCCCTATTAAGTACCAGTCAGAACATTACCTTTGCAAAATTTAGCTTAGATTTCTAAAAAATTAAGGTAAATAAACTATATATACTTTGTGATATTAGAGAACTATTTGGTAGATGCATTTTCTTAATTTGAAATTTAGCGCCGTAGCTCTTCTCAATTTTTACTTAATTCATTTTTTAAAAATGAATATACATCTGTCCATTGTTATTTTTACCCACGCTTCCAGAAGAGACAAAAACAAGCAATGGAGACCTGCCCGAGAGCACTGTGTCTGCCGATCCTGTTGTCAAATGATATTGATGGTATGCGTTGCCCCTATGAAACCATCAGAATTCCGTCAGGACTGTTGCCAGTGAAATGGACATTAGCAAGCTAATGGTGAAGTGTTTCCTGGGCCACATCTCTGGTAATAGGTAGATGTTGCAACTCTTTAAGGCAGTGCTGTTAAGTCTCTTCTTCTTCCAAAGGCTAGATCTTCTTTTTAAAGGTTGAGAATGAGATTTTAAATTGGACTTTTGCCTTGACTTTAGGCTAGCAGATATGCCTCTGGAGAGTTATTTGAAGTGAAGTTGTAGAAGGGCCAAACCAAATTCCTAAACTGCCACCTCAGATGGCACCTCTCTTATAATCTGAGGGTTTAAAATTTGTATTTGCATAAGTCTTTGATCCATATTTGTTTCAGTCATTGGAAATTCAGTTCATATACTGTGTACAGCCAGCAAATACATGTTTAAACAAAGTGAATTAAGTCTGAAATTTATGAAGCATACATATCAACATTGTTATTATAACAGGAATATATAAAGATGGCTTTGATAGTAGAGGTGAGGCACAAGTGTGCTGTGTACCTTTTATGTACAGCATAAAATTGGTTCATTGTTAATTTCATGTGACTTACAAGAGCTGTTCATGTCTTTGATAAGACATTTTATAACTAGTTTACATTGCTTTGAGAACATGTAACCTCCAACAACAGCTTTAAATTTAAGATTTACTTAATACTCAAGATGAAAGAAAATTCAGAGAAAGCCATAAAGTCCTGCTTGAAACTTCACTTTTGGTTGAAGTCACTACGTATGATATCAGAGAAAATTGTATGGATTTTTAGTTCTACATCCAAACTCAGGTTTCTTCTACATTAGGTTGAAGTCCTGGTGATGGCTTAGGCAGACTTTTTCTTTAAACCAAGTATAATCTAAGACATCAGATTAAGCACGTGCAGGCTTTTAAAAAATTATCACTGTGAGAATAAAGTTCTAATAAATTAAATCATTTACTGATTTGAAAAGTACAGTAAGATTTTGAGTAAATTTAGTTCCTGGCAGGCTGTGAGCTTTATTTTTGTAAAGATTACATCGGTTGATAG
Source organism: Proteles cristata cristata (assembly GCA_017311185.1). Classification (NCBI taxonomy): domain Eukaryota; kingdom Metazoa; phylum Chordata; class Mammalia; order Carnivora; family Hyaenidae; genus Proteles; species Proteles cristata. The sequence goes on along the minus strand of JAESUZ010003530.1, from coordinate 415,971 downwards.
TTAAATGGTTAATGGCCTATATAATCTTTTACTATACTACAGTGATACTTTCACAATGAAAACAAAGTTTAAAACTGTACACGTAATTCTAACATCATTTGGGAAACACTTGATTTTTCCATTGCACTTGCCTGTTAAGCATTTCTTTGGGTATATCCTGCAAGTAATCCTAATGTTTGATTTCCAGCTTTTGGAAGAGGTGTACAATGCCCTATCTGTATGCATTGATTACTGGCAGGGTAACTTTCCCAGCCCAAGATAAACACTCCCACTGTTCAAAGTCAGAAGAAACAGAATAGGTAGGAAATGTTTTTTGTTTATTATGTAAACAGGACTTTCAGAATTATGTACAATGGGTGGATTAAAGGCATTTAATATCTGTAATTCATACTAACTGTAGAAATGGCCCTAAAGCATGCTGCATAATTAGTAATTTATATTTTCATTATTGTAAATGTTTATATTGATGATCTTGCTTTTGATTGTATCAAATTCATCACCATTTCATAGCAACAATATTATTCTGTTTTTTTTCTCTGACTTCCCTAAAATAATTTCTTTTAATAGGGATAGAAATTTTCATTGGAAGGGAATCTGAGGTCTCTGTTCATTATCCCCACATATATCAGTTATTATCGATTTTATGAATACTGTGTTGAGTTTATATGCTGACTCTGTGGATACTCACAGTTGAGAAGAAAGTGATAGATTATTATTTTGCCATTAGCTCAAAATAATGTCACTGTAGTCTGGATAAATTACACATATTTGAACTAAAATCTCTGAAAAGAGTAAGCATATATAAGTGCTATTAAAGTGCAGAGCAATAGGGCTTCAGTGCTTCACACCTAAGTTAATACACACATTTGGATGATGGCTTTCTTTGCTTAACATATTAATGTTAAATATTTTTTTCAGACATACTGTAAAATTAGTGTGAGCATTTGTTGTAAATTCACAAGAAACTCAATAATGTTCAAATTCTCAGGAATTAAGGACTAACCATAACTTTGTCAGTTCGAATTAAGTTTTGAAAAAGATGGCAAGTTTGTTACCTCACTTGAGTGGGGCTTCCCCCTCCCCTAATTCTAAGAGAATATAATATGTATAATAAAACATTAATAAATATAATTTCAAAAATTTACTTCCCCTGGATGTTTATGTTCAAAATTGAATGTCTTAAACCAGTACTTCTTAACATTAACCTTTTTGGAGTTCCCTTTAATAGAATATAAGGAATTGTTAAAAAAATACTTGCATGCACATAGGCAAAAAATTTCAAGTATAAAATTGGGTTGGCTCCTTTCCATGTATACCAGGTGAAGAACTTGATCTATTCCTTGCTGTTTTCAAATAAGAAGAACCCATGTGAATGTTTAATTTTAAATCATAATCCTGGGAAGGGGTCTTTGGTTTACAGTGTTTAATGTTAGAAATAACTCTAGTGCCATTTGCAAACATGAGTTTAACTGAAACAGTAATAATAAATGAGAACCTTTTAAATATTACACTGGAGACAGGAGACAAGCCTTTTAAACAGTTGACCCTTGAACGGCATGGTGTTTAAACTGTGCGGTTGGGGGTGGGGAGAGTGTGCCTAGGTGGCTTAGTCAGTTAAGTGTCTGACTCTGGATTTTGGCTCAGGTCATGATACCAGGGTTGTGAGACTGAGCCCTGCCTCAGGCTCTGCGCTCCTGTGGAGCCTGCTTAAGATTCCCTCTCTCCCTCTCTTTCTGCCTCGTCCCCACTCACACTCGTTCTCTAAAAAATAAATTGTGTGGGTTCACTTATATGCGATTTTTTTAAATAAGTAACAATATAGTACTGTAAATGTATTTTCCTATGATTTTAAAAGCATTTTTTCTCTAGCTTAGTTTTTTTTTTTTCCTGTTTGTTTATTTTGAGAGAGAGTGGGGGAAAGGCAGAGAGAGGATCCCAAGCAGGCTCTGCACTGTCGGTGGAGAGCCTAACTTGGGGCTCGATCTAATGATTCGTGACATCTTGATGTGAGCCAAGATCAAGAATCGGACACTTAACTGAGATACCCAGGCACCTCTTTAGCTTGGTATATTGTAAGAATACATTATATTATACAAATAACATATATAATATATGTTCATTATAAGGCTTCCAGTCAGCATTAGGCTCTTAAAGTTTTTGGGGAGTCAGAAGTTACATGCAGATTTTTGATTGTGCCCTTTCCTGTGGCAGCAGTGGGAAGATTGTGGGAAAGATGGGATAGTGCCGTCACATACATCATCATGTCACTCTTCGATGCTGGGTTGGCTAAATGGAAAAAGATAGATTTTAACTAATTTTAATAATTTCACATTTTTTTTCCAGCTAAAGTTTGTAGAAGTTTCATACTGATGGTATTCCTTTTAACAGTCTTTTTTTTTTTTAATTTTTTTAATGTTTTCATTCATTTCCGAGAGAGAGAGAGAGAGACAGCATGCACAGGGGAGGGTCAGAGAGAGAGGGAGACACAGAATCCGAAGACAAGCTCCAGGCTCCGAGCTAGCTGTCAGCACAGAACCCAACGTGGGACCCGAACCCATGAACCGTGAGATCATGACCTGAGCGGAAGTCGTAATCTTAACCGGCTAAGCCACCCAGGCACCCCCTTTTTAATAAAGTCTTAACGTCACAATTTTAACAAAGGATTTTTAGATATTAGGAAGAATTTAACAAGTTATTAGAAATTTCCATTTTAAAAAAAGGGAATCTGGAGTACGTGGGAATCTTTAGAGATTAAGTGAACATCATGCAGCAAACTCAGAGATGATGATGGCAAAGTTAGGGCTTAGTTGATACAAAAAGTTCTTATATATAGTGTATAAGAAGTCAATTTAGGAAAATATATGAATACTTGCTGGACTCTCTCTACTATAAAACCTAATTTGTCAGATAACCCAGTTCCCATTAGTGGAGTCATACTCCACAAAGGAAACAGAATTCATCTTCTGATCAGTGTAGATCTGATGTCATAATTCTGGGATCATCTTTAAAGACTATGCATTCTAGGGGCGCCTGGCTGGCTCAGTTGGTTAAGCGTCAGACTTGAGCTCACATCATGATCTCATGCTTTCATTTGGTGAATTTATTTTTAAATTTTTTAAAAATATTTAATTTTGAGAGGCAAAGCAGGAGTGGGGGAGAGCCAGAGTAAGAGGGAGACACAGAATCCGAAGCAGGATCCAGGCTCTGGGCTGTCAGCACAGAGTCCAACGTGGGGCTCAAACCCACGGACTGTGAGATCATGACCTGAGCTGAAGTTGGCCACCCACCAACTGAGCCACCCAGGTGCCTCAATCATTTGGTGAATTTAAACCTTCTAAAGTTTAAAATTGTTTCAAAGTAGAAGACCTACGTACAAGAGTATTTAATATGTACGTACTGAATCAAGAATGAAACAGGACACCTGGGTAGCCACCGTGTAGGTAGAAAGCCTCTTGCTCCTGCCTGAGATGTTCTCATTGTTCCTCCTCAGATCTCCACTCCCTTTTCCACTCTGGAGCAAACCACAACGCAGCATTTTGGTGGTAACTATGCCTTGCTTTTCTCTAGCATTACAGCCTATCTGTATTTTTCTAAATAACATGGTGGGGGGTTGCAGGTTTTTTTAAATTAATATAAATGGATTCTTACTGTATGTTAAAGGACTTCAATTCAGACTCTTTTGAAATTCATCCATGATGATGCACATGGCTATAGTCCATTTAGTTTGCCTGCTTTAGTACCGTTACACGAATACACCGATCTGTTTTGCTGATGACATGTGGGTCACTTCCAAATCTGGGATAGTATGAACAGGTCTACTGACAGTATGCGTCTCTCAGTATATGTGCTAAGAGTTTGTCCAGGGTACATACGCACAAGTGAATCTGCTAGGCGTCAGGGCCATGTACAAGTGCAGCGGATACAGCGCCAGACTTGTCCCATCCCAGCAGTGGGGAGATTCGTCATTGCTCCATCCCCACCAGTGGCCACATTTCTACACTCTGGTGTGTATATATCCCAGTGGGTTTAATTTGGATTTATTATATGAAATTGAGTACATTTCTGTTTAAGAACCCCTTTTTTTATTCTATGAAATGCCTTTATGACTCTTTATTTTCAATATATCTTTTTCTAATTTCAGGAATATTCCAAAATTCTAGATACTACTATTTGTTGGTCATCTGGGACTGATATGTTCAGTTCATTTTGTGTTTTCATTCTCTGGTTTTTCAGTGAAGTTAGTTTTAATGGATTTCAGTCTTTTTGATCTATAATTTGCATGCTTTGTGGCTTATTTAAGCCACATATTTTTGAAATGTAAAAAAATTGAAAAAATTTTAGTTTCTGATACTATTTATGGTTAGTTTCTTTCCTCCCACCCTGAACAATTTTTTTTTTTTTTAAATATTTTTTATTTATTTCTAGGAGAGAGAGAAACAGTGTGAGCAGGAGGGTCAGAGAGAGAGGGAGATACAGACTCTGAAATAGGCTCCAGGCTCTGAGCTGGCAGTCAGCACAGAGCCCGACGCGGGGCTCGAACCCACGAACCGCGAGATCATGACCTAAGTGAAAGTCGGACACTTAACCGACTAAGCCACCCAGGCGCCCCCCACCCTGAACAATTCTAAGCAATAAAAGGAAATTAGGGGACTGTGGCTCTTGCAGCCTATCAGAGAACTTACTGATTTAATATGGTTATGATATACAAAGTTTTGTAAGGCATTAGCTAGCACCAAACTAATAATTTCACGGTGTACCTCATGCTGGCTTTAGTCTCTGAGTCTCACATTATAGAAGTGGGCTCCTGATACCCCTGTAACATTCATTTTGGATTACAAAAGTTGTATTAACCCACCGTTCTAGGGAGCTGGAGTTGCTCAGTAGGCTGAGCATTCCAACTCTTGATTTCAGCTTAGGTTGTTATCTCCCAGTCATGACATGCAGAGTCTGCTTAGGATTCTTTCTCCCCCGCCCCGCATCCACCATTTTAAAAGTTACACCTTATAAAAACTTGGTACTGAGATTACATTATTCAATCAGTGTTGAATAGGAGTATTTGATAGGGCATGATGAAATCACAGCAGAGGGGGGTATACTAAGGTTTTGGAAATTAACGTTTGAGGCCACAGAACTGACTTTAGTTTTCTTCCAAGGATGTTCTACAAAATAACCACAAAAAGCAAAGAAAGAAACAGAATGATAGATTTTATTTGCTAGCATTTATTGCTAGGTTAATTTATTACAAAGACAATGATACTCTGTTGAACTTGGTTATAATTAAACACACTGTGCCAATTCAAGATCATCATACTTATTTCATCAGTGGGGGGGAATAGGAACTTTATACCATGCCCCACAACCAGCTGTGCTTCATTCAAGTGAGTTTTAAAATTAATTGGTCCCTTCCCTGAGGAGGGTCTGGCTCAGAAGAATCAGGAACTGGTGGAGCTTCACTCTGTCACTAGTCCACCACTAAATCAGTACCTGAAGGACCGTAAGCTTCCGAATGCTGGTTAAGGTTCACATGAAAAATTGAACATCTTGTGTGATGCTCATCTGCCAGGCTTTTTATTGCATGATGTCTGAAAACTGATCACACCAGACCTACATTTTTGCTAGTGCTCAGGCCTCAAAGTAGGGCTCGCCACCTAATTACACAAATTGATGCTAGTCGGTTCCACTGTGAGACAAGCCTGACTATAAACATACAATTTTCAGAATGACAGGCACTTAAAGCTCATTAAGGAAAATATAAAAATAGATTCTAATTAATAGGAAATACTTAGTGTTTATCAAATTATAAATCTAGGCTTTTACCATTTTAAAAAAAGGGTACTGGAAACTGAAGAGATGACATTTGAATAAAGTGAACAATGCATTTTTTCAGTAACATTCATTCTGAGCGCTGAACAGTACAATCTAAGAAAAAGTCTTACCACAAAGCACCTAAAAATAACATTTGTAGATGGGTAGGAATGTTGTCAACCATTTCTTACTGTTTCCCTCCCAAGTCTCAGTATCAAGGCATCCAGAGTCCATTCCACAAGCGATTGTCAGCATTCTGAAACCAGGTCGTGGGCCTGCATGTCAGAGAAGTTGAAAACCCTTAAGGAGGTAGCTCTCCTTCCTGGGTGCTCTTCCCCCAAAGGCCCAAGAGAGTTATGCTTCAGATTCTGCGCCTCTGTTTTCACTTGGACTTCCATCATGGTCATCTGGTTGACTGTTTAACAGTACATATTTCCCATCATTGGTTAGTGGTATGGACAGCATTAACTGGGCCAATGCTTCCGGATCCTGAAGTTATGGGAGTTTAAGAAGGAGAAAAGAAACGCTTAAAATGCACTTAAAACCCTTGTGGCATGGCTTTCAGTGTTCTGTAATCTAGCCTCATTCCTTCTGGGATCTGTGTGTGCCTTCAAGTGAGTCTCCTTGCTTCTTTGAAAAAACTCAATTGCATTACTTCTAGAATCTAGGCCAAGGTTTTGCTCTTAGCCAAATCATAATGGTCTTCCCAGGAAGAGTCCAGAGAGGAACTTCCTTTATAATATCTTTGTCTCCTACATCACTCTCACTCTAAACCAAGAGTTGGCAAACTGTGGCCATCTGGCTGTTTTTGTCAAGTTTAATCAGAAAACAGCCATTCATTTACATACTGTATATATGGCTGCTTTTGTGTTACGATAGCTGAGTTGAGTAGTTGCAACAAATGTTTCCTGTCTCACCCTTTACAGAAAGTCTGTCAACCCCTGATCAATACCAGAAAATACTAACTTGAACTGCCTGCTACCGTTTCATGTGTACTGGTCCTAGTCCTCGGTCCTCCTGTCCCCGTCCCCAACATCAGAACAGCTGCTATGGTACTCACTAGCTAGGTGCTGCTGTTTAAATTTAAATTTAAAAAATCCAGTTCTTCCATTATATTAGCTACGTTCAAGCTGCATATTAAACAGTGCAGACACAGGTTACTTCCATTACTGCAGAAGTTCTACTGAACTAGAAGCCTCCTGGCGCAGGAGCTGTATCTGTCTTACTCACTGCTGGAATTCTAAGGGTTTTTTGGTACAAACTTGGCTCTCAAAAGTTTGCTGGGTGAATGAGACTGTAAGCTGCTGAAGCACAGGGAGGTCTGGGAGTCTTCACTTCTGCTCTGTTTCCAGGTGATATCTGGCCGACAACTCTGAGGGGCACAGCCTTCGAGCATGTGGTAGATACTTCAAGTTTCTACCATCTTAATTTGAAAGACAGGGTATAAGAGCAAGCAAAAAAGTGATGAAGCAGGAAACTGCAGCCGTGATACTTATTAAGAACCCCATGTGTGTGGCCAGTGATCGTGGACCTAGCTGCTCCGGTGGTTCGAATGTGGCAAAGGAAATCTCAAATTTGGCCACAATGTCCAGCAAACATCACTCTTCTTCCTGAGAGAACTCTTAGTGTGTATATAGATCTTGTGGGCAGTTGTTAAAACCAGCACTAAAATGCCCCTTACCTTCTGAACCTCAATGATTTCTTTCCCCAAATTAATAGCGTAACATATCTGCAAGACAAGAAAAGCAGTATTGGGCAAACGCAGCAAACGGTTAGGAAAAAATGTGATTATGGAAGTACAGTGAGGTCACTGCTCGTGTCAGTGGGGGGACAGAGGACCTGGCTGTAGGAGGGTCACCACACGGGGCTCTCAACAGGGGAGTCCAGCTGTCCTGGTCTCCTGTCGCCCATCTGTGCAGAACAGTCATATCCAGGTAAGTGGCAACTGAAGTCATCCCTGTGCTGAAAATTCTTAACATAATACTTTATTCTTTCCTAATCACGTTCAGCAACTGTGTGTTCACACACAGTGAAAACAGACACTTGCTGAAAGAAGAGTTGATTAATGTTGACTAATTCTAAGTAGCAAATGTGGTCACCAAAACTTCCATACTAAATGAAAACAGTTTCCTGCTGTCTGCCTCCTTGGTTTGCTCTGAGACTAGATTTTCTCCATTGTAACTTATTTAATTTTAAAAAAAAGAACTTGAAGGCAACTGCTTTTCACATTTCCTGATTATCTCTTCTAAACAATTCTATCTGACCACTCACATTCTTCCTCATTATCTAGGATGACACGCATTTTCCATGGGCAGATTTATTCAAGTCGTTTCTTTTAGTGGGGTCTTCCTAGAGGTATTCTCTAAACTTCTCCAGGGGGACACAAAGAATAGTCAGCTAAATATCCAGAGGATGGTGCAAAACTCCTTTAAGTATCTTTGGACAGAGATATTATGGAATCGTTAAGATGAATAAAATAACGACCTTTTCGCCTTCGGAGTTGCTTTCAAAAATGTATGTGCTCAGAGACTGTCCACCTGTGGATTCGGGCGTGCGGACCACAAAGCCGACTAGCCTCTTGTTTTCTTGATGGGCAGCAAACTGGGTGATGCTGGTAAGCTCAAACTGGAAGTAAGAGGAATAGACAATATCACATAACTGGAATGGAACAGACAGATCCTTCTCTATGGAAAACGTCATGGACAAAGTGCACTATTAGTGACAGTTGTTAACTTTGGCAAAATCAAATATATAAAAAATATATCAAAATCAAAAATAAAGTGCCTACTTTGAATTAAGGAATAACTACTAAAATTAGTGTGCATGCAGGGTACTTACATTGGCCCTTGTTACTTGAGTCTGAGGATCTATCAACCTGAAATTTTAAGAGATTCATTATATCACATGTTGGATAAACCTGTATTCTTAGAATCTGCGTCTAGAAGTTCAGAACGAAATCACACAAATACCCTTCAAATAGGAAACTATAAGGCCGGGCTGAGGCAAGGCGAGATGGCTCCAAGGACCTATTCAAGGGAGCACGGGCCATGGTTTCTGCCTCTGCAGAACCCACGTATTTCAAGCTCAGGAACCTCTTTATTGAAGATCATAACAAGGAGAGCCTTTCATATCTCAGTGCTTATCTGCAAAAGGCAGCATTATAATTCTTCCTAGTTCTCATGTAGAATATGGACAGATCATATTCTGTACAGCCTGCTTCTCAACAGACATTTACTGACTCCGGTCTTTTCCCTGAGGTCTTTTTTTTCTCATAAATATGGGGTGGGGTGAGAGAATAGTGAACAAGATTTTAACAAAACTATTCTGTGTCAGTTGGGGTGCAGGGGGAGTACTGTCTTTTAAGAAGGTATTTTAGGAGCACCTGGGTGGCCCAGTCAGTTAATGTCAGGCTCTTCATACCGGATCAGGTCATGATCCCAGAGTTGTGGGATTAAGCCCTGTGTTGGGCTCTGAGCTGGGCTTGAAGCCTGCTTGGGATCCCTCTCCCTCTGCTCCTCCCCACTCACGGCTGCTCGCTTGCTCTCTCAGAAAAACAAAAAACCCCCACAAAAATTCCTGTCCTACCTTAGAGAAGAAATTGCAAACATTCTCTCTCCCTCTTCCCCCTTCATGCTCAAAAATATTTAAAAATTTTAAAAAAGGTATTCTAGATGTATTCTTTAACACTTTAGGTAAACATCATCTAATAACCAGGCTGATGTATCTGGGAAAATACGCTGCATTAGAGAATCTATTGCTGTCATACATACATCTAAATTTCTACTTTCTAAACATGGTATTGTCTATTTATTATTGATTTGTTATAAATTCTGTGGGTGAAAGCAAAAAAACCTATTCTGTGTTAAAAAAAAATGGCTATAATTCCATTTATATGAAATGTCCCACAGGCAAAGATATGCACACAGAAGATTAGCGCTGAGTGGCTGCATAGGGCTGGGTGGGCTTTAGGGAAAGGGAATGAGGGCTAATGGGTGTGGGTTTTCTCTGGGGCTGATGAAAATATTTGAAAACTGTGGTAACGGCTGCACGACTCCAAATATGCTGAAAACACTTCAGATGTGTGAGCTGTATGGGGTGTCAGTTAGATCTTTGGAACTTGAACTCTGTGCAGTTTTACTTCATAAAGCACGGCCTTACCACAACCAGAGGGCTCTAACCTGGCTGCTCGACTACACTCCTGTGCATGTCACCCTGACTTCTCTAAATTGCTGTCTATAGGAGTGGGAAAAGAACCCCCACTTCAAAGGGGTGGTTAAGACAATGAGAAAATGTGTATAGAATTTTAAGTAAACTACAAAGCTAAATGTTATTTTTTATATCTCTATTAATGAATATGAATTTAAAGATTTAAAAAATCTACCTCAATTTCCCTCAAGTTTCTTAGGTATTTTGTAAAATTCTTCCATAAATGTGAACTTAAAACATGCATATTTCGTGAGCAACGTTAACGGGTTGCTATTTTAAACAGGTAACATGGATTTGCCTAGGATCTGATTTTCAGGGCACCTGGGTAGCTCAGTCGGTTAATAAGCATCCAACTTCAGCTCAGGTCATAATCTTGTAGTTTGTGAGTTTGAGCCCTGCACGGGGCTCTGTGCTGACACCTCAGAGCCTGGAGCCTGATTTGAATTCTATGTCTCCCCCCTCTCCCCAGCTCGTGGTCTGTCTCTCTTCCTCTCTCTCTCTCAAAAATAAACATTAAAAAACTTAAAAAAAAAAAAATCTGTGGGACTTCTAATTTGTCTCAAAACATGAATTCCAGTTCAGGGAGGTGTGTGTGTACTGTGGTGAAACGCACCTACCATGAAAGTGACTATTCTAGACATTTAGTACATTTCCCACACTGTACAGCCATTACCACCATCGGGTTCCAAAACGTCTTCATCACCTCAAAAGGAAACTCCACACCCATTAAGCAGTCATTTTCTCCTCTCAGCTTCTAGCAACCACTAACCTGCTTGCCATCCCAGATGCTTCAGATACAGGATCATACAAAATGGCTGACATCTTCCACGGAGAGGTTTTCAGGGTTCAGCAATGTTGTACCACACATCAAGACTTAATTCCTCTTTGAGGCTGGATCCCACTCTGCGTTATGTTAAATACCCCACTTTGTGTATCAGTTTGTTGATGGACGTTGGGACTGTCTCCACTTTTGGCTACTGTGAACTACGAGCAATTGTGTAAACGTGCCTATCTGAACAGTTTTCAATTCTCCTCGGTGTCTACCAGGGGCGGAGTCTGTTTGACTCCCAGAGAAAGTGCCGAACCATTTCCCACAGGGGTAGAACGGCTATTCCCCTTGGCAACGGATTCCAATTTTTTCACACCCTTAATAACACCTGGTATTTTCCTTTTCTAAATTACAGCCATCCGAGTGAGTTGAAGTGACATCTCGCTGTGGACTTAATGGGCATTTCCCTAATAACTAGTGACATTGAGCATCTTTTCATATTTGCTTGTTGGCCATTTGTATGTCTCCCCTGGAGAAATGTCTCCTCAGGTCCTTGGTCCATTTTTTTAGTTTTTGGTCTTTTTGGTTGATTCTTGTAATAGTTCTTTATATGTTCTGAACACATAACTCTATCAGATGTATGACTTGCAAATATTTTCTCCTGTTCTGTGGGCTCTGTACTTTGATAGTGTTCTCGGATATACTGTGATTTTTCACACTGCTTTTACAGAATTACTCTGTTCTTTTTGGTGGAGATTATAAGAATGATGAGCCAATGCCTGTAAAAGGTGCAGGAACATACTTGGAGAAAAGCTTTAAATAAATAATAAAGTTTTATTCATAAGAAACTTATTCTCAGTGTAAGGTGTATAATGAATGAAAAAGACTGATTTTAATGATGGAAGAAACTATATTCTGACTTTTAAAAAAGTCCTACTTAACTTTTTTGAAGCTAACATTTACTGAGCACTTCCTGTAATGTGAGCTGTGGTTGTAAATGATGTGTATTAACTCATTTAGTCTTCGTGACAGCTCTATGCAGTGTGGATACAGTTATTTTCATCTGCTAGCCGAAGAAGCCTGTGCACAGAGGTTAAAACTCGCCCGGGTCCTATAACCAATGAAGGCCAAAGCCAGGTTGATAAACGCAGACATTCTGCCTCTAAAGCAGTGCCTGTGACCTCAGGAATAAAATGTAAGCCTCATACATGATTTAAAATTTTCTAGCAGTCACAGCAAAGAGTGAAACAGGTGACATTAACTTAATATACTTTATTTAATCTAGCAGACCTAAAATATTACCAGGATATACTATTAATATAAAAATTAATGAGATATTTTACATTTTTTGGGGGGGGTTAGTATCAGACCTCAGAAACTTGGTATGTATTTTACATACCAAGAAAATTTTAATTCAGACTATCATTCTGTTTCAAGTGCTACATATGGGTCCAGTACTGGACAATGAAACTCTTAATAAAGCTTGTGCTAACCAAGGCTTGACGGTCCTTTGCTGTCATGTGTAGATCTTATTACCTAAAACCCCAAATCATGTGGTTAACATCACTTGGCTTCATTTTCGCCTCAACAGATATTGATCAGATGATACTTGTGATGGTCTAATGCTCTCAGGTAGATTCATGTTCTTTTTTCACTGTTGTTAATTTTTGTTAGTAGTACTGCATTCAGAAATGAAAAAAACGGGGCGCCTAGGTGGCTGAGTCAGTTAAATGTCCAACTCTTGATTTCCATTTAGGTCATGATCTCACAGATGTGGGATTGAGCCCCATGTCAGGTGCTATGTTGACAGTGCCGAGACTGCTCGGGATCCTGTCTTCCTCTCTCTCTGCCCCTTCCCCAACTTGCACTCTCTCACAAACCCAAAAAAAAAAAAAAAGGAAATGAGAAAACCCTTTCTTTCTCAAGCTCTGAGCTACACTGAGCAATTCTTCAGTGATGGCAGCACCATGAACAAGGGGACTCACTCCCACTCAGTCTCTGCAGGTACCCACTCCTTAGGGGAACAGCTTCGATCCACCGAATCTTACAAAATCACAGTGTACAAACGAATAGGGCAGAGACACAAGTAGCATCTTCACGTAATCCAATCAGATAATCTAGTAGGACCGTTCTAGGTGAGTAAATGTGCCTTAAATGGGGAGTCAGGTAAAGCTGGAAGAGTCTGAAACGAAACGTACCTCAGAGTCTGGCTGGTGACCATCAGATGGGACTCTGTCGTTCGGAAGATGTTGTGAATGGCCCGAGCAGCCAATACTTGTCTCATTGCTTCATAAATCACTTCAGTAGTGTTGTCTGTCTTAACTGCCATTGAGCCCAAAAACCGAACTACAAACATCTGTTGCAAAAGGGAATCTGCAAAAGAGTTTTCTGCTCAGGATCACACACGCTTCCTGCATGTGCTGCCGGTCCGAGAACACGCTGAAGACCTCGGGTCTGGCAGCCTCCTGCGCAGGGCCTCCCAGAAGATTCCTCAACACCGTGCTTGAACAGACCAGACCCCTCACGGCCGAAGCGCTGAATCTGCTCCTGTCTACATTTTGTCTCCTTGGAGCTACTTGGTTAGACTAGAAAAGCACCTCTTTTTGTGCATCTATAACATGAAAAGGCAACACCAGATGAACATCCTTCTAACACTAAAACTCTAGATGACAGATGTAGATGGCGGTATACACATCTTTTCTCTGGAAATAAGAGCTTCTCCACGGGACGACAGAGAATTCATTCCTCTGGCCCACCGATCAAGTCCTCTTAAAGATAATCCATCTGAAGAGCAGAAGACCTGTCTGGGGGCTCCTTCAGTTCACACACGTTGTGTATTACGGGAGGGCAGCGACATTCTTCCAGAAGCTTATGCACATCTCGACCTACTCTGCTTAGCAGATTCTAGTAAACTACCAGAACTGGCCTCCTGATAACGGCATGTTACTGACCAAACTGGGTAACCGCAACCATAACTGGAAGATCACAAAGATTTAAAGGTTTTGTGTGTTTTTTTTGTGCAAGAACAATAATTTTACTTCTCCACCATTTTAAACTAAGAGCACTACCTTTCCCTCCCTTGATCTATTAGCATCTTTGCCCCTAAAGATAACTTAAGGGTTAAAAAGATGAAAACAGAATCCATGTAATTTTATAAGAAGTTACTCCCATCGGAACACATTTTTTTTTCTTTTTACAAGTTTGGAAGTTTTTTGTATACACTTTATGGTGTGGACGGTAGGGAAGGTCAGCTAGAAGACGAGGGGCAGATGTGAGGCACAGCCTGGTAGCTCACTTCCTTCCTCTCCCCACCCACCCCCGGCCGACAGCCCCTGGCCCCCTTTCTGCCTAATTCTGTAAGGAGTGTGATTCTCAAGTCCTGCTTTCAAGGTTAAGGAAGTGGCATCTCATTCTAACGCTGCTCTCAGTCTCCAAGCATGAAGCCTTCGACTGTTGGCTAGGAGCTCGTCCCGCTCTGCGAAGCACTAGGTCACGGTCAGCTCTGCTGGGTGTGCTCTTAGGTAGCAGAAGAATGTAAATCAAGTATCAAAAATCTCAACTTGAACAAATTAAATACCCATGAGCCATGTCATCTTCAAATTCAAGAGTGAACTGTTAACATGTGTTTTTGGCATTCTGAAATGAAACAGCCTATTCATGTCACCCAGCAATCACCCAGATTGCATTTTATTGTGACCATTTTATCCTCTTTGAATCTGTTGTGTAGTAATCTGGTCTCTGACTTAGGTTTAGCCACTTTCTACGCAGGAGCTACAAAAAGGGTAAAGATGTGTCCAACACTGTGACACAAGTAGAAAACCCATCCATGTTCTGGTGGGTTTTACCCAAGGCCCGCCGTACCTGCGTGTCCTACTGAGTTTTCAGAGAATGACAAACCTGTGGGTCACGAGTTCAATTCATACCTTCGAGTCCCAGCGCTCTGCTCTCTGGAACACGATTCCACTTCTCATCAATGGCCCTTGCCATTCTGTGGAGGGGAATGAGTAAGCACACAGACCACGTGCTCACCTTCTGCTTCTGGAAAGGTCTCATCCTCAGTTTCACCAAAAGGGTTGATGCGCCTAAGGAAACGGCCAGAGGTACACAGTCAGGACATATTTGGCTAAGAGGACACTCAGAATGGCAACAGTGCCTGGAGATGGGTGCGGGCACAAGAGACACCAAGGGCACCTTCCTTTCTCCCAGGGGTAACCTCCCCGAGCCCGCACCTGCTCCCCCTGTTCTGATCCAGGAATTCTGTGGCAGGAAGGACGATATCAAACTGGATAGGTGTTCCTGGTGCGATGAGCTCTTCGGCGTCACTGGCACGGACGGCTGCTTGGGGCACGATCTTGCCATCCTCCGTCTCTGCATTTCTCAGGTTCTGGCTGGAGTATAAAATGGGGGGGAGGGGAATTAAATCAGACACATGCTGAACTGAACTCTGATGTGACTTTTACAAATAGCTAAGGGTGAAGATTTCAATCAATCCTTCAATTCCTACAAATAAATCTTCGCAAGATGTCATTCGTGTCCTTGGTCAAACCCCTTCAGGACCCTCCCCCCCCACCCCCCGCAAGCTCTGCTGCACAGCATTCTGTACTGTCGTATCGCTTAGCACACTGTCTACTGATTTTCTGATCTTTCTCCCCGTCAGACAAGTTTTTGAGGGCAGGGGCTGTAGCTAAATCATACTTATTGGTTGGTACAAAGGCACTCAAAAATGTTAATTGAACGAATAAATACATCCTGGCCTGCAGTTCATCACAACCCGGCTTTAATTTCTCCGGAGCCCCGTGCCGCTCCTGTAATGCGCCCTCCACTGGAGGGCGCTACAGCAACACATCACACGCTTTCCCTTCTCCGTCCAGGCCTCTAATGCCAGCTGAAATTCCTGTTCATCCCCAAGCCTGTCAGGCCAGCCTGGCCATCTGTCCTCTGGCTCCAGTGTTTCTTCCCAGGAAGCCCCCCCGCACAGCCTCGTGTGAGCACCCTGAGCTCCGCACTGTGTCCACACAAGCTGCAGGAGAGACCGTGGCCCGTCACAGAGGAGGGCTATCAGGACGGTGACGTCACGTGCCACCACATTTCTTCTCTTTCGGTGACAGGTCGCTGTAATTCAATGCCTCACGTGTTTATAGTCTCTCCCCAGCTAGAGTGTAAACTCCTTTGAGGGACAGAGGAGGTCTGTTTCTCACATTATTTGGAGCCTAAGAAGTCTCTCTGATAACCTTCTGTTCACTGTTGTCAAGTGCGTCAGGAACCGAATACGCTGTATGGAAACTGGTCTACACAGCCATTCGGCAGACGAGCGCACTGAGTGCAAATGGACAGAAACACGACACAGGCTTGTAGATCCTGCGAGGGGAGAGCAGTCTGCCCCCTCCCTCGCTGGCAGCAGCGGAGCCTGCGGTCTCTGGGAGACGAGGAATTCTGAGGGCCCTGGGCTGTGGGGCGGGTGAGCCAGACTGGGACTGAGGTCTCCCCGCTGCCAGGTGGCACAATCACATCCAGTCGTTGAGAGGGACACGAATTTGTAAGTGGTGAGCACTGGAGGAAGGCAGGGGAAGTTTAAAGGGAAGAGAACGAGTCCACGCTGCTGGCTCCCCAGTCTCAGGGGACAGAACCCAAGGAAGCCAGGACGGGCCGCGCGGCGGAGGGCCAGGGCGCATCGGCTGAGGTCTGCACTTGACTCTACGTTCCCGGGAGCCCCGGACGACTGAAGGCAGGAGCGCCCCTGCGATCTCCACGTCACCAACTCCGATGGATGCTGTGGTCACCGTCCTACTGCCCACTCCCCGCATCAGCGTCCAATGCAGCGGAGTTTTCCTGTCCTTAAATCTCCTCTTTCCTGGTTCCTGCTGATTCCGTCTCTCTGACGTTTCTTGGTGGCTCTCGCAGGCTCCTCCCCTTCTGTTCCACAAGCTGGGGTTCTTTAGGGTTCGGTCCCAGGCTCCTCTCTTGTCTGTCTACGCTTGCTCCCAAGACGGCCTCTCTCCTCCACCGCCGCGTCCGTGTCGAGGCGCTCTGGACTCCTGCGCTCAGCCCTGAGCTTCCCTCTGCGCCGCACGCTCGTGTCTGCAACGTGACCGTGGGATCGTGCTGCGGGCCCCTCAGTCTTCTGTCCGGAAGTGGGCGAACTCCCGCTGCCCTCTCCTTCGCGTCTCACGCCAGACCGTCGCCCTTGGTCTGTCCCTTCCCTCCACTCACACCTCCCCCTATCACAGGTCCCACAGATTTCACCTCCAAAATAAGCCCCACGCCATCGACTTCCATCTCTGCCACCATCCTGGTTTACGAGGTCACGGGCTCCCGACCGGACACTGCTGGCCCAGCTCAGTTCCGTGCCCTCCACAGCAGCCTCTCTGCCATGCACACATCGACCTCCCCGCCCCTCGGACGGCTCCCCGGGTTCCTGGCCGTGCCTTCCTTCCGGAGCTGTTCTGGCCCCCTTCCCCGGCCTCCCGCGGGTCTCCCTCACGCTAAGTGCCCTTCTGCCCGCCCGCCCGCCCCCGCGGCTGCTCCAGGGACGCAGGCCCCTGGCTCCCTGCGAGAGCAGCCGCTCCTCATCCTTCACTCCTCAGCTGAAGTACGATCTCCACGGCCAGGCGTCTCCAGGACGGCACCTTCGTCTTGAACGCCGGAGCGGCTTTTCTCCATCTTAACTAAGTATTCATTTACCTTCCTCCTGGCTTTACCGACGAGACTCAGCTTTACGCCCCGGCCCAGTGCCTGTGCACAGAGCAGACACGCCACGAACACACCGACACCTGAGCAGCTGGATAAGTGAGCGAGCGTTAGACACACTAACTGGAGAGTGCGGGAAGGCCGCCCGTGAGATGCGCTTAGGCCTGAACGGCAGCTTGCTCCCAAGAACACAGTTTCCCTGTTCCTTCCTGTCATCAAAAGATTTCTTTATTCTTATGAGCTGGCCCTAAGAGAGATACGCCCTCTCCCACCCCCCACAGCTCTGGGCCATCTGGCGGCCACATCTGTCACCTTCCAGGCTCAGCAACAGGTCAGCCGACTGGCCAGAGGTCTTGGTTTCAGGGTTCTGCTGTGTGATTTACTCAGTCCATGACAGGAAGCAAAATCAGCTACTGAATTAATTAAATCTGAGCCACCGGCTCTTTTTCAGAAAACCCATCACCTCTTTAACTAGTAACACTGTTTAAATGCCACATCGGCACCCTAGCAAGACCGCGTTCCCGGGACTGGAAGGGACCCGGGAGGGGGTCCGGTTTCGCTTCTTCCCGTGTCAGAGGAGAGGAGACGGGCACAGAGAGCTGACCCGCTCCAGGCCACCAGCCGTATTCAAGGCAGAGCCATCGGAGGCCCCCCCGACCTCTACAGCCAGCACCCTGCAGTGCGCCCTCTCTGTCCCCAAAGCTGTGCAGGGGGGGACAGCGCTGATACCCACGACGAGGCTCAAGGACAAGCGCTCAGACTGTTGTCCTCAGGGCCACCCCTAGTAACACGCTCCCCGTGCAAACTGTGAGCCCCAGCACCCCGGTGTGGCCCGCTGCCTCCTGCCCCCACTTTTGTCACCTTCGCTCACGGGGGCTGTTTCAGCCACCAGTGCTGTGGCAGACAGCGTGCCGGCGTCCCCGCCCCCTGCCCGCCACGTCCCAGACGCTGTGTGCCCTACCCCGCAGTGCCGCATGCCAGTCTTCCTACACAGGGGTCACCCTGTCCTCAGAGCTCCCAGTTCTGCTCCACAGCCCAGAACAGGTAAGCAGGGCACCCGAGTCTTTCACACTGAACTCCCAACTCTCCCAGCCTGATCCCGGCTCCTTCCCACATGTCCAGACCCTGGGAAGTTGGCTCTTAGCCTTCTGATCACCTCTCTCCAGAGTCATGCAATAGTACCTGTAAAACATCTGCGTAATGGGGTTCTTTCTACAGTGCTCTGAAAAATGGTCACCAAACACAGTCCTAGTTGTAATTTACCTCGGATGCTGCGCTTTCACGAGCAGCCCTCTTATTATTTAACCAAATGGAGCCTTCTAGTAACAAAGAAAATGGGATTCTGGGAATAAATCCTAAAGCCATATTCAAGACAAGAGCGAAGGTAGAGGCACGAACATGTTCACTGTAAACAACAGCAAACTCAGGAAAGGGAGATCACCCCAACATTCAACTGCTAGTAAATCACGGAAGAGAATGTGTAGTTATTAAAGAGGAACAATGACGAAAAGTGTAAAAGCATGAATACGTGTGAGACTGCAAGATTAACGTACACGTGGAAGTATCAGTGTGCATGCGGCACAGTGCCCAGTATCCACGGGCAGTCACACACACAACTGTCCCGGATTTAAAAAAACTCGTTTTGGTTCCAGAACTTTGTTGATGCAGACAGGAAACGTGCGAAGCCCTAAGCAGCAGCCCCTCGGCACGGGTCCGATGCGCTGGGGCTGCGGCTGGCCTTGCGCTCCAGCGGAAAGAGGCGCAGAAGTCGTGCAGCCAGTGGCCCCTGGCTCACCACCCCCCCTCCGCACTGCAGGCAGGCTTACTGCGACTGTAGAACAGACTCCCCCACCCCCACCCCACCATGCCGTGTGCAGACAAAACTGCAGACTCCCAGCACAACACAGAAAAGCCACTTTTCCGCGGTCCTTCAGTTACCTGGGGCACGAGCCTTCTTGCTTCTTCCCAAGGCTCGTAATGGGAGTCACTGCTTGGAGAGCCGTCTGATTCAGCTTGATGGCCACGGCCTGCAGGCACACAGGACACGCTCAGCCCCGCAGGGGCGCTGACCCTTCGGACTGAGCGAGGGGCGGGGACGCAGGTAAGGCCGCGCGAGTTACCTCGGGGTTGTCGGTCAGGTAGATCTGCCTGGAGATGTTGTTTATGGCGCAGATCCACTGCGGAGAGAGGGCGTTAGAAACCTGCCGGGTCCCCATCACCCACCAGACCAGGCCAGAAGGGGAACAACAAAAGCTTTACCTCCTCGTTTTCCTTCTTGCTTTCTGCCTGGAGGATTATTCCCCTGAAATAAAGTGCATCCAAGTCAGTGCTTCCAGACCTCGGTGGCTGAGGCTTACCAGGTTCACTGAACTCAGCTGGGTCCCAAAGGGAAGGGCCAGGAACGCAGCATGAGCGGAAAGAAAAGATGGGGTTCTGGCTTTGCTGCTCCTTCACCGCGTGATCCAGGACAGACACTTCCTTCCCCTGGGCCTGTGCTCTCTCCCCTATAAAGTGAGCAGCTGGGCTCGCGTCTGTGAGTCCACAAGCATACACGTCTTGTTGGCCACTCAGATGATCAGGGCGGCCCCTCCTCCCAACGACACTGGAGAAGCCAGACGCTCCCACAGAAGGGAATAGGGCGCAAACACCACTGCCCTTCCCTGCTGAGGGCTCACCCCTTCCCAGGGACCCCAAAGCTCTAGCAGGTGGGAGCACAGATCTTAGCCCTACTTTACACGTGAGAAGAGCAAGGTGTTAACTGCCCAGGACCACGACTGCGATCCCGGGCCTCTCCCGCCGCCCAGGAGGAGGGATGTCTGAAGCCGCTCTGCCAACCTGGGAGGGGACGGCCGGCGCCGCACTGGCCTGCCTGAACCCACTGCTGTCCAAACAGAACCTCAGCTCCGAACGCCACCCGGAAGCAAATGCGAGCAGAGCTGGCTCCCACAGGAGGATGGGCCGCGGCATGCCCTCCCCTTGGGGCTCAGTTTGAAGCTCCTGCTCCACAGGAGACCCCACTGCAGTGGGATCCGTGAATGACTCCAAGTGACCTCTTCTGGGCCCCCGAGGCACACGGGGGTCTGCAGGGACAGCATGTTCACGGGGGGAGTGCCGTGGCTGAGGACACTGCTCCCGTCTCCAGTTTCAGCTGCAACAGCGGGCTCCCCGGTCAGGTGCGCCCGCCCTCCGCCCCACGCGCGGTACACAGAGCTCGTGTGCGAGCCCGCGGGGGCGGCCACAGCCTTCTCTAGGGTCCGTGCTGACCAGCAGCTCTCCCACGGCTGCCTCCCACACAGACCGAGGCCTCCTCCAGGGGCCCCTACAAACCCACGCTGGGACTCCTGGCACACGGCAGACAGGATCCCGCGGGGCTGCTGTGTGCGTGCTTAAAGGGAACATAAAACATCCTCCCCAAAGAGCAACGATCCCGGAGGCCCTGGGCAGGGGTGGGGTCACTACCCTTGCTCTCCACCCACATAAGACCCGCGTGGCGTACGATTTCCCATTGGGAGTGGTGATCTGGAAGCAGTATCGTCGGTCTTCACAATCCACCGCCATCACCGAGCAGTTGTCCAGGTCCTGGATCAGGCCCCCCGCGACGGCTCCCCGGGGCTGACACATGAGGTTCCCGCCTTGCGTGAAGAAGTAAAGCCGCTCCCAGGTGGTGGTGACCAGCCCTGTTTTACTGTGAGAACTGTGACTTTAGCAAGCCTGTCAGTGCTTGGAAGCCCGCGCAGCACCTCAAGGTCTTGCTGCCTCCTCACCAGTGTTGGCGTTCTAGAAATAATGTTTCTTTAAAGAAAAACTGCAAATGCAGAGCAGCAGAGGCGGCTCGCTGCAGCCTGAGGGACCTGGAAGTCACGGGCTCTGCCCACTCAGGAGATGCCCGCCCAGGGCCTAGGCCAGCCCGTGCCCACCCTGCAGCGGCTGGATGCTGGCTCCTCCCCGAGACCTGGAAACGCGGAACTGAAGACCTACACCATCCTCTAAGATACGGGCTGAACTGTTTTAAATCTAGTGAGAGTCACCAGAGTCACCCTGGCTCACAGCACCCAGGGACATCTACTAGGTTGAGTTTTGCTCCAGTTGGATGTTATTCTGGTTTTGTGGGCTGCCTGCAAGAGGAATAGCCAGTAACAAACAAACAACACCAGAACCTCGTAGGGTTTTCTATCCGTACGAACTAAAGGAGATATTTAACTTGGGATCTACAAGTGGAGAGAGCTTTGCGGAGCTCCACCATGGTAAGAAAACAGCTGGCAACTCCTCTCTATAGACCCTCCAACTGTGAGGAATCAGCTACACTTACCTGACTCAATGTTTGTCGAGTAGCAACTATGTGCAAGGTACTAGGTTTCCTGCCTCAATAATTACAATTATTTCCAAAACCTAGAAATAGCTAACATGTGAGTGCTTACTACCTGCTGGGAACGACCTCATTCAGCAGGTACTAGCACACTGAGAGCTGTGACTACCAGCTGTTTCATCGATGACACGACTGAGGCCCAGCAATGGGGTCCGACTGAACCAAAGTCAGTCTTCAGCACGCCAGACAGCCTCCGCCTGTTCTCGGACACAAGGAAACCTGATCGTCCTCCCTTTAATTCAAACAGCCCTGAGTGACACGGTGTGACTCAGTCTATGTGGACCTGGATGACCCGCAAGGCTCACTGGCACCCGAATCTGGCCTCAGCGGCGGGCCTCGAGCACACGCTCTCACGCATCAGTGGCCTGGGCTACGGGTGGGGTGGGGATAGGAACTCTCGACGGTCCAGGACGGTGACGGTTACGAGCAGGCTATCTGCACATGGCCATGGTGATCAGGGACAGGGTGACCTGCCCCTCGGAGTCCACGCACTGGGCTCTTACAAGGCTGTGTCAAGTCCATCTCTCAGCTATGCGGGCCTTGAGCCCTGAAGGCTTCCCCTGGGTGCTGTGAGGGAGGGGTGCTGTGCAGGAGTCCTTCCCCACCCTCCCCTGCCCTCCACTCCACAGACGCTCTGAGGGAAAAGGGGTGTTAGAAAAAGAGGTGAGCCACGGCATTCTCACTTTCTAAGATTCAGGTAACCGGCCTTCTGGATGAGGTTCCTGTTGATCTGTGGTGCAGCCACATCAAAGTCTGGGGCGTAAACAGACTCCTCGACAGAAAGCAGTTCTTGCTGCGACACCCGCATCTTTTCCGCTTCGGCTTCTAGCTCCACCTGAATGCTGAAGACAGAAGGCATCAGGTCAGCGGCTCCTCACTGGCCGACCGGGCGCTGCCGCGCCACAGATGGCGGAGCTGTCCCCGTGGCTGCCTGCCGCACGAAGGGACAGGCCCAGAAATTGGAGATCCGCAGGGACTCAAGTCTGCGTTGCTAAAAATGGTCACGTGGCTGCTGTTTGAAAACAGAACATGTTGGCCACTGGGCAGCGCCTGAACCCAGTTGAACAATCTCTCTCTGCTGACAAAGTGGTATCCAGGCTCAGACCTACTGATGCAGATTTTAGGAGAAAAGCTTTAATGAGCCCATCCTCAGGGCTTTGGGTGCACATTACCTGCGAAAGGGCCAGAAAGGAAGGAAACAGCAGTCATTCCTGGCCCTCTGCTCCCTCTAGTTCTGGAAGCAGCCACCGGAGGAAGGAAAACAGCCAGGAGGTGGGACCAGGGCGCACGGACACAGACAAAGGCAAAGCTTTTCCTCTCCTGGCAGCTGCAGAGTTGCCGAGACTGTGGGGCCGGGCCCTGGCTTGTGTGCGCATGTGTGCTGAGCTGCGGAAAACATGGAAGCTTTAGCTTCAAGCTGGCAGCTGCCCCTTCTTCCCACAAAGCGATGCCTCCACAGCTCCCCACCCGGCACTGAGAGCCTTGGATATAAAGCCCCAAACACAAGCTGCCCAACGCGGCCCACCCACGCGTGAAAGCAAACTTCAGAGGCGTCGTTCTGCTTTTCCACCGTGTTAAAGAAGAGATGACTGAATTACAAATGTTAAATCAGAAGGCACTCTGGGGGCCAGCTAGACCACTGTTTCTCAAAGGGAGTTCCTCAGGGTTTTCTCTCACAAGGGTTAAGTTTGGGCTTGGTCCCCACTCTGCTCTAGGAGGCCCACCGTGCACGCCGCCTACGTCTTAATGCAGCTCGACGCAGGCAGGCGATCTAAGCTCCTTCTGGCTCTCCTGACACGTGAACAGGACGGCCGCACTCCACCACTGGGAGCCCTGCGACAGGCGGCCCGGACTGGCTTACCTGCTCGTCACTGCCAAGATGGGGCGAGTGCAATGGACAAGAAAAGGTAAGCAGCACGGGAAGTGGAAGGAGGGAGCCAAAGTATACAAAACCGCTAAGGTTCTTAGGTTTTTTTTTTTTTTTTAATTTTTAAAGTTTTGTTTATTTCTGAAAGAGAGAGAGAGACAGCATGAGCAGGAGAGGCTCAAAGAGAGAGGGAAACACAGAATCTGAAGCAGGCCCCAGGCTCCTAGCTGTCAGCACAGAGCCCGACGCGGGGCTCAAACCCAGGAACCGTGAGATCATGACCTGAGCCGAAGTCGGATGCTTAACCGACTGAGCCACCCAGGCACCCCAGGTTCTTAAGCTTTTAGGGGTGAGAAGATTCCCTGAGGACCCAGTAGAAGATAAAGATCGGCTCCACCAGAAAAATCTCATGTGCCCCAGCAGGACGTTTGCACACGTCTCCGGAAGTGGTCAGTAGGTGCCCCTAACCTCCGCTCCTGGACCCACACAGACTCGGTTTCAGTCAGGAGGTGCAGGGCCCTCAGCACTCCAGGACAGGGGAGGCAAGTGCTTTTCTATAGGCTCTTCCAAGATTAAAAAAAAGTGCTTATTTAATTGACTACCTACCTACCTACTGATCAATCGATCAGAGTAGCAGTAGGAACTAAGAAAAAAGGTAGAAGTGTATCCCTGTGGGGTTAGGGACTAAGAAGAAAAGCTCCTGGGGCCCCTGGCTGTCTCAGTCAGTTAAGCATCTGACTCTTGATTTTGGTTCAGGTCATGATCTCGCAGTTTGTGAGTTCAAGCCCTGAGTCAGGCTCTGCTATGCTGCCTGTGCAGAGCCTGCTTGGGATTCTCTCTCTCTCTCTCTCTCTCTCTCTCTTTCTGGTGCTACCCCAATCTTGTGCATTTTCTCTCTTAATAAATGAATAAACTGTAGAAAAAGAAAGGAAAAGCCCCCACGTGCGGTTTAGCCTGGGTTCAGAATCCCCGCACATCTCACACAGCAGAGCCCGGGCACTCGCCCCCCAGGGAAAGGAGGGCAGCATCCGGAGCCAGCACCGCTGTCCTTGGCCCCTCTGGGCCGGCAGTGCAGCCGCCCCCCTCACAGCTAGGGAGGCACGGCAGTGTTTATCCACTCACCGACAGAAAAGCGGAGCGGTAGGAAAATTAGAACCTTAATGTGAGTGCTTTAGCCATTTGAACCCGGAGGTTTAAGTGCTTCCAGGCTCAGCTGGGAATGCTGTCTGCGGCTGTGGCCCTTGTAATGAACTAGGTCTTGTCAGGCAGCAGAGGGATGAGCCACAGACCCGGAAGGCTGTGTAGCCGGGGCTCTGCGGCCCGTTGCACGGAACCACATGCGTGGCTGCAGTGCACTCTGGACAGCCTGCGGCTGTTCACACAAAGGCCAACAGTGGAGGAGGTGGAGGCTCTGAGATTTGCGGACAGATGTGTCACAGCACTTCGAAAACAGGCGCAAATGTCCCAATGCCATCAATAAAAAAGTCTAGCAGTGCATGAGCAAACTTTGAAGTCCAGATGGTTCTCTCAGGACCAGAAAGCCATCCAGGAGCTAACGGAGGGTAAAAGAGAGGTGGCCAGAGTGGGCAGGGGTGGGGGGATGGAGGGAGTGAAGCAGCGACAGCAGGCACCTTCCTTTCCTCTCTCCTAATGCTCCTAACGCTCCCAGAGGCCCACAAGCAAATTAACAGGCAGGAAACTGAAATGGGATTTCAAGCCTCATCGTGAACCCGGCCTGCCCGCTGCAGCCAGGGCCAAGCTGCCGTGACTTCCAGGCAGGGGCACACGACTTCAAATGACAACCCTCCCGCGTGCTGCTGGCACAAAGCTCAGCTCCGGGCTTCATTCTTTACTGCCAGCCCTTGAGGTACACTTCTGCCTGAGCGGGGTCCACTGCTTGCCTCAAGGTATCGTGAAAAGCAACACCTTCAAGAAAATGAGCGACCTTCCTCCACCTTTTCACACAAAATAAAGTCCTGCACTCCTACGTCTACTCTGTACGTCTGCTGGTCAACCACTCTCGGGCTGTCCTCCAGCAACCACGTCTGCCGTGTTCACGACACAAGGCTTCCTGGGGTTCACGGTCACGGACACCGGCAGCAGGAGGCACAGGGACTCAGAGCAGCCCCAGCATCAGCGAAACGTGGGCAAGACAGTCTGAAGAGAGGGTGCTGTTTTTTTAAAATATAAGCATTCGTGAGGTCAAAATGCAATTTGTTAAATTAATTCAAAAAAGGCTTAAAGCCTTGTTTATCGATCATAAACGGATAGGATGGTTAGTTTCCTAAAGGGTCACAGCACTTCTGCTGCTAACCTCTCAGCTCCAAAGTGGAAGCAAAGTGAACTTCTGAGTCCACAGCAAGTCTACACTGGACTGACAGCCTGGAACATGTGAAGGCTGATGGTCAGCAAACAAAAGGAGGCCCTCGGCACACGATCTGGGACTTAATGGGAAAGTCTCCCTGTGGACGCTTCATCTTTTCAAATTTTTTAAATGTTTTTATTTACTTTTGAGAGAGAGAGAGAGACAGAACACTGGCAGGGGAGGGGCAGAAGGAGAGGGAGACACAGAATCAGAAACACACTCCAGGCCCTGAGCTGTCAGCGCAGAGCCCGACGCGGGGCTCAAACTCGTGAACTGCAAGATCATGACCTGAGCCGAAGTCAGACCCTTAACCAACTGAGCCACCCAGTCGCCCCACTCATTTTTCATTTACATATAGAGTCCGTTCACAGGGTGGACCTCGGGGCTCCCCACCGTGGGAACTGCAAAAGGCATCACTTTTCAACCACAAGCCAAATACCGGCGGCTAAGAAGGGGCCCGCTGCCCAGGGATCCCAGAGTGGTGGGGGTCCCATGGAGCCCCTGGAGGGACAGATTCAGCAGGAAAGGCAAAGGCCCACAAGGCCCAAAGTGGAGTGCAGCCTTACCTTTGAACCATGTCTGCAACGGAGGATAAAAAGCTGTCCATGTTTTGGGAAAACATCTCTGCTCCCTTCTTGAAAAAGTTAATCTGAAAGACAGAAGTGTGACGCTGTGAAAGTCACCTAGGAAAGGAGATGGGTGAGCACACTCATGCGGGACTGGCAGCAGCGGGGGGTGGCGATACGGCCCTCCACCCCCGCGCCCCCGCGTGCCCGGGGTGCTGCGAGCGCCTCTGCTGGGCTCCCCGCGCCAGCGGAACTCCTCCTGAAGCCCCGAGTGGGGGCGGCAGGACCCAGCTATCTCGCCAAGAGGCTATAAACATCAGGGACAACGTGTGAGTCACTGCTTGGCACAGGCCACGCCCGGGTGCATCAGTAGTTGCTACTGACAAGTGGCCTTGATACTCTCACCATCAGCTGCTTTGCTCTGTGAATTCTAGACAGAAAGTTTCTTGGGGGCAGGGGGTACATCTCCACCTCTGCGTCTCCAGGACCTACATCGGTGTGTGACAAATGACGTGCACAACGCCAGCAAGAAGCGGACGAGCACTCACTGTGGCGTGGCAGGAGGTTCTTGGGGAAGAGAAGCCCACCCTTAGGGCCACCAGCCGACCCCACTCACCGAGCCATGTGCTGCTCACAACGCAGGCTGGACAGATGACCCAGCTAAGACACCATGAAGGGGAAACTGGGCTGATGACCCTTAAAAGGCTCTTCTGGCCTTGATGTCAACCCAAAGGATGCAGCAGAGCTCAGGCACTGAACAGGCGCTCCGCAGAGGCAAGGTCCCTTCCTGTCCCCAGTGTGCCACGCTAGATGCTCTCTCGGCCCAGGGAACAGTGCCCCTAGGAGACCTCAGCCCCTTTTGAAAAGACAACTGCAAGTGCTGGCTTTTGGGGAACGAAAAGAAGGAACGCCTTACTTCCCAAGGGTCCCGGGAATTCACTGCCCAGAAAGCCCGCGTTGCCTGTCCAACTGTGAAGGGCAGGGGCTGGGGGAAGACGGGACCGTTCAGTGCGTTACTGATTTCTGTAACCAGCCTGCCCCAGAGCTCCAGCTTCCACTTCTTTCTATGGCCACGGCTTTAAAAAACCCTCGATACTGGGTATGGACTCCACTTTATATGCCTGCTGGGGCAGAGGTAACAGCTGCAAGGCCAAGTCCTGAAAAAAGAGAACGCTGAGCCTAGATGCGGGTATTTTCTCACAAAGCCTGTCCCAGCTCATCTCTCTGATCTGGAAGCAGCCTCTGCCCTGGACGGTGGGCACAGAACTCACCCTCACACCCCACTGAGGCTGGGAAGCGCTGTCAGGTCAGTTCTGACATGTTTACGCCCTGCGGAGTACGCATCCCCACGTCCTTAGTTTTCATGGTACGAAAACAGAGGAGGATCATCGTTATCCCAGCGCGAGGTGATACTGCAGGGAGCTGCTCTGGCCCCACGATCTTTCTTTTAATCGTACAGAGATCAGCACAGTAAAGGCCTTTCTGGATCTCAGAAACATCAAAGTCTGTTAAGGGAGCTTTCTGCGTTTCTAAGGACATAGCAGCACACTGACCTTCCTCCCTTCCCCTCCCTAAACTCTTGGAATTGATACTCTTAACTCCGTGTCTCGGCTCTCTGCTCCTCTGTAAACTCCTCAGGCAGCCCCTCAAATGATCTGATGAATGAACGGAAGGGGGGGAGAAGATCCTGGTGTCTACAGCCACCTTTCATAGGACCCACCCCGTAGATACTGGAGTTCATCCTGTGTTCTCATAAACTTGGACACAGCCTACAAAACCTCACTTTGTGTCCAAGCATGACAGCTAATCGTGATTTCAGTGCAAACCTACTGAATGAGGGCCAGGGAAGGTGCAAGTAAAGCCAAGCCACTTGCACTGACAGGGGCGGCGCCGAGAAGCCGGGTTCAGCACAACGTCATCCGGAGACCCAGTGTGGCTCTGTGAACAGGAGGAAGTACGACGACCACACGGCCAGCAACTCAACGGAGGTGGAGGCTGCGTCGACATGGATTTAAAAGGGCCGATGCGGCAGAAGGAGAGGGACTGCCTTGGAATCGCCCCAAAGATTCATGGGGTTAGACGACAATTGGTCGAGCGGGGCAGCGAGTCTGCAGCAAGATTTTAAGTCTGTGATGGGAGAGACTACCTGCTCTTCTGTCCTGAAATCTGGACACTTTGCACATGGAAAATGAAACCGTGCCATCTTCAATCCTCAAAAATGCTGCTGCGGCCACCCAGCGGTGACAGTGTGCTCCGCTCCGTGGCCAGGCCCCCCGGGCCCCGCAGCAGCATTCACCTAGAGAGCGCGGGCCACGAGACGCGACGCGGTCCTCAAGGTGAAACACGGGAACCCATCCACGAACAAGCCCACCCTCTGAGCCCTGCGAGGCCCCTCCCCGAACTGATCAGGCTCCGCAAACACTAACTGATCAGACCCGCAGCCGTTCATCTCTCTGAGGTTCTCAGCCAGGAGCCTGTCTGACCCTGGGCCTCTAAGTCCACAGGCAAGGCTGTCAATCCAGGGGGGACAGACGTGACAGGAGGCACTGACGAGAGAGCAAAGGCAGTCCTGCCGTCTTCTCACAAAGCCAGGACGTCCCTTAGGGCAGACGAGAGAAATTTAGAGGAAGGAGAGAGGAGGGCACAGGAGAACGGGCGGGCGCCATCTCGAGGAGGCTGGACGGCTGCCGAGGGTCTGCTGAGGACTGCAGCCCACCCACAGCCCAGGACTGGCCGGGGCTGGTTCAACCCAGCTTTGCTCAGATGTCACGGAAAGGTGAAGCATCACCTCTGAAGGCAGAAGCTGACTTAGTTACCTCGCCATCCAACAACGTAACCACCACATTCAGAAGACAGATAACTGAGGCGCCTGGGTGGCTCAGCCGGTTGAGCTTCCAACTTCAGCTTGGGTCATGATCTCACTCTCATGGGTTCAAGCCCCGCGTTGGGCTCTGTGCTGACGGCTCAGAGACTGGAGCCTGCTTCGGATTCTGTGTCTCCCTCTCTCCCTGCCCCTCCCCTCCTCACACTCTGTCCCTGTCTCTTAAAAAAATAAAAATTTTTCAAATAAAAAAAGACAGATAATTGAGCCTGAATGCTTAAAGATCCTCTCTTGGTATCCTCCCCCTTGAATGCTACTAATGCCATTTTTTTTTTTAAACAGATGTGTTTTTCAAATGTATTAAAAAATAACAGATGCTTACATATGTGGAGTTTTAAAAAATTGCCGACTTTTTTTCCTCCCAACGTTCTGCTTCCGGACACCCCCTTCCGCCCCTAGACTGTCAGCTGAAAGACTAGCGGGTGTGCTTCCCGCATGCCGGCGTGAGGTGCCCGAGCCCACCTAAGTGGGGCCGGAGCACAGCGGGGGGGCGGGGGGCCCCATCACTGCCAGGCTGGCCCCCCACTGCAGACTCCTGGCACGCAGAGGTTCAGTGGACCACTGACTGGGGGGGAGAAGCCAACACGCCCTCACCAGAGACCTCAGCCGGCAGTGGCGACACTTCGCCACAGCGCAGACGCCAAGGTGCCGGCGAGAAGCTCAGCAATGACAACAGCCCAGCCGAGTGTGGCCCCCACCACACAGCAGCAGGGGACGGGCTTCTCAGGCCTGGCTTTCACTTGGCTCAGAGACAAAGGGCCAGGCCAGCCCCTCCCCGCGGGAGGCCTGCCATCAAGGCCGTCACCTCGGGCAAGTACAGCCTAACCAGTCCGGCTACCGTGTGCGGAACCTAAGGGAGGCTCCAGGGAGGTGCTGCGTTCGTGTTTCTTCCTCTGGCGGTACTTTGGTTTCTCCTAAACGCTATCGCAGCAGCCGCCCAGGTCTCAGCCTCAGGGGAGCGGAACGGCCTACCTGTCCGTGGGCAAAGCCTATCATGGGCTCCATCATGGCCACGCGCTTTCTGTACTGCAGCGCGTTGAGGGCACAGTAGTACTGAAGGGAAGAAAGGTGCTGCTTCCGCCGCGCAGCCGCCACCTCCTTCACAACATCGGTCTTCACCTGAGGAGAGGCGGGAGCAAACGTCGGGTTGTCTAACAGATGTGGCAGTTCTGTAGGAGCATGAAGCTTCTCACAAAACCCATTTCTGTGCCAAATACGATAAAACCTAGATAAGGTTCCACCTTATGTCTTATTTTTTAATTATTTTTATCTTTTTTTTTTTCTTGAGAGAGAGAGAGAGAGAGAGAGAGAGAATCCCAAGCAGGTTCTGTACCCAGCACAGAGCCCCATGAGGGACTTGATCTTACAACTGCAAAATCATGACCTGAGCTGCAATCATGAACTGAATGCTTAACTGAGTCACCCAGGTGCACCCCCGCCTCATGTTCCAAAACCCCAAATTAAAAATACTAAAGGCCTCAGCATCTCCATGCTTGTGAGGCTGCACTGGAGTGAGGCCAATCACTCTCTGCTGGCAGCACTGAAGAGTGCTGTGACCCTGTGGGAAAACGACATGGTGGCATGCGCTGAAGGCCACAAACATTTTAGTTTACTTGTAAGATTGTATTCCAAAGAAATTAATTCAGCTCAAGTAAATTATGCAAAGAAGTAAAAAGTCACATGTATTAAAAAGTTCCATATCATCTATAGTAGCAAAAAGCATGAGTTAAAGAAAAAGAGTAGGGGCACCTGGGTGGCTCAGTCGGTTAAGTGTCTGACTTCGGCTCAGGCCATGATCTCACACTTCCTGAGTTCGAGCCCCACATCAGGCTCACTGCTGTCAGCACAGAGCCCACTTTGGATCCTCTGTACCCCTCTCTCCCTGCACCTCCCTCACCTCACTCTCTCTCTCTCAAAAGTAAAACATTAAAAAAAAAAAAAAAGAATCAGAGTCAACACCCAGGGCAAGAGATTCAAGTGACCTGAAACATATGAGGCAGATAGCCATGAAGAGCCAAGGTTACACTGAAATCACTGAAATTTTACCATGGTTCCAAGTTGGCGTTTAATAAACCGGTTTGAAAAGCTAGAACAGGGAGGTACAAGTCTACTTATGATTCAAAATAAATAATTTAAAACTTTATGTAAACGAAAGAAGAGAAAGCTCAAGATTCCCACCAGGAAATTAGAAAACGGGCTTAAGCAAATGACATGAAAAACAAAATGTAAGGTAGGTACTCTTACCTTTTCATTCTCCTTTTTCTTAGGAAGCCTGCTATATTTTGCCATTGAGAGGTCATGCTCTAGAAATAGAGAGGCATTTTAGCATGCAGATGGGTTGAAAGGCAAGAGCAATCGGTCCCACCCGCCACGCGCCCACCACCCCCCAAGAACGAAAAGGATGCCTACCATTACTGGCAAGTCCAAAAAGATCCTTTAAAGTGCTTACTTCTGAACAAGAGAAAAAAAAAAATCTTAGAGCAAAAAACTAAACTAAACTAAAATACATCAACCCAGAGCTCTGCACTTCCCTGAGAAAACTGAAGTGTAAGCGTGGAAGGAGGCAGGCCCTGTGGGCAGGGAATCCTGGTCTGACTGGAACCGGCGGCTTTGGCTGCTTCCCCTACCTGGTGACCCTGACTGCTCGTAGGGCCACTTGTCTTAGACAGCATCCGGGGTTGCTGAAGCAGGGGGCACCATGGGGATGTGGGCCGGAGCGTGTGGTGGCCAGGTACTATTCAGGAGGCCTCGAGTATAGCCTAAGCTCAGACTCTCCAGCCCCAAAAATGAGTGCTTTAATACATCTTTCCTTAGAATACCTGACCGTACCCAGAACCTAGAAATGTCCTGTTGCTGCCATTGAAATGAGTTAAGGTGTTGTAACACTTCGAGGTGTTGTATTTTTAAAGAGGAAGCACAATACTGCACAGATCTCTTAGTACCCAGGTTTAGACTTTTTTGCCCGGTAATTTTTTCTACTAGTGTTCTAGAAAATGTAATTCTTTAATCTCGAAGCAATGACCATTGTCAATGATATAAAGAGCAGAAAAACCTACAAAGTTTGGATTTCTTTTTGTAACATCAACTACATTTTTTCAAGATTATATTTTTATATCCACATTTTGACTAACTTGATTTCCAAGAGATATAAAATTATTCTAAGGCTTTTAGTTGAAGAACCAAAACTAGTCCAAAAGGGCAACCTGGCTCTCTGAACCAGTCTCAGACACTCTCACTCATTAAAAACGTGAGCTCCAGGTGAACAGGGAGTTTGCTGCCTTGCTCATGGAGGCCAGCACAGGTAGAGCATGGTTCCCGCCCTCCTTCCTCTCTAAGCCGCCCTCTTTCCATTCCAGAGCACTCACAGCATGCCTTTAGTAATGCTCCCAACCAGCAATACTAGCCCTGCGGTCCCTGTCTCCTTGGTAATCTCTTAAAATGCAGCACAGAGATCACCTACGCCAGGAAGCCCTCCCTCATACCGAAACATCAAAAGGGTAATCACACCTTTCTGTATTTATTCCTTGTACGTCTCTGTCCTGCTGCCTTCCTCACATGATGTTACAACTGTTTCCAAGCCTTTTCTCAGTAGCCTGTAACCCCCTTTAGGGGAGCCAAGAACACAGTGGGGATTCAATAAAAGTCAGCTAAGCTGAAGTGCTCAAAAAAAGGAGGGCATTTCTCAATGAGGCACGTATTTAAAGAAATTAGGATACTCAGAACTATTATGAAATGAATTGATATTTTGAAGGTGATTGGCACTGAACTCAGTAACTTTACCTGTGAGATCCTTTTCTCGAAACTGTATAATAGGTAGAACCATTGTATCTGCCAACTGTTTAGCCAGCGCTGTATGGAGAACATTAAGCTGAAAAAAAAAAAAAGAAATCTTACTGAAAAAAATTACACTCTCAGTACTATGGCAGCTATCTGATTTCCGCATGGGATCATACTGAATACTTCCATGTGGCTAGGGTTCAGGTACATTTCCTTCGCAAATAAACACCCTTCACAAAGCTGCAAATGATACAGGCCTAGAGGTACCTAAACTAAATGCAAGGTTCTAACTGACCTCGCATCAGTTAGGTCTGCTAAAGGGTCCCTGAGCCCACAGTGGTGGTCTGTTTACTGTGCTGACCCCAGTTCTGTGTTCCCAGCAGAAGCCACACGAGCTGGAGAACGCTTTTATGAGCTTGCAGCAAACATAGCTCACCCGTCACACTTTACCAGACCACCGTGAGCTCTCTCCCTTTCAGACACGGCCAAGGTCATGCCTGAAAGATCAGCCGGCTGGGAGCCTACTAACGATAAAACCACAGCCACTGGGGGCCTGGAGATTATTCGGGAGAAGGAAGGCTCCCCACTGAAACTTCAGTTAGATCCCAGGCCTCAGTTCTTTAGAAAAGGATCTTTCGGAGAACGAGACAACTGTTCAAACGTGATCTTCCTCACCAGATAATTTTAATGGCTCCTGATTCTTTCTCTCCTTCCAGCTTGCCAAGGCCTTTCTAAATCCTGCCGCAAACGGTGTAGGAGAAATAAAAGTCATCCCCCTCAGCGCTACCACTTTTGAGTACTTTCTGCATGCCAAAGTTACGTGCTTTGTATCATTTGGTTCTCAGCCAGTCTAGGAGCTAGCTCTGATTATTCTACTCATTTAACAGAGAGGCAAACTCTCCAAATCCAGACAGCAAAGAGGCAGCATAGCTGGGATTTTCATCCTGGGCTATTGGAAGCTGAGCTCCACACTTTCCTATTACACCATGTTAGATGTGGAGCCTATCTTTTGTGCTCACAAAGTTGCTGAAACTTGAAATGTTTGGTAGTCTAGACGTGAGCACTTAATGCACACATGACTGAAGACGCTCTGGGACTCCTGCCGGGTGAACAAAGGGAAATCACCCGGCAGTCCTTCCTGCCGTACACATTGGGCAAAGTTCCTTGCAGCGGAAACAGCAGTCACATACGAAGGCCCCGTTGGCACACAGCTCTCCCTCCAACAGATCTGGACCCCCACGACTGTGCCTACAGAGGCTGCTCTGAGAAGCTGACAATCACTTGCCAGGCAGGGGAGCTGTGGGCCGAATAGTTAATGTGCTAGCTTTCAATGAAGCCAAAGCTGGCAGCTTTCTTCTACTGAGAACACATGAAGACAAACATGCCACTAAATGCCACCAGGACAGAATGCGTTAACCATTTCTCCTGAATAGCTTCAGTGAAAAACGGACACTTTTTTTAACTAACGGTTCAGTGAATGAAAGTCAACAAATGTACCTACTATGTGTGTGGCTATGTGCTCAATACTCTGATAGAAATTATGCAATGTCTTAATCTTTACAAAGCCCCAATTAAATGGGCTTTCTCACTGCTGCCATTTACAGATGAAGAAACCAAAAATCAGGGACATTAAGTGGCTTTGCAATGATCATGCACTTCAGGAATGGCAACCTTTCTAGCTACTCAGCTTCTTCCTCATTTCTTCTTAAGGATCAAAGGGTTTGTCATCAACTTTTTGCTGTGGGGCTTTTGGAAGGTATGGGACAATGGCTTCTAACACAGTGCCTTCCCTCAGGAGAGTGAAAAGAGACACCCCTAGGCGCTCCTGTACTGTCATACTGAAAATCAGGAGACCACCACCTTCCCTGCATGGCTAGCGTGAGGACAAAACAGTAACCTGACTAGAAAACACTTGGAGTAGAGGGTCTGACTGACTCGTTCACGTAATCTAGAATGATGACAACCTCCTGTCTCCGGTGCACTCCATGGAAGTGATCTAGAAACCCTGCCTGTGGGGAAACTGATAAGGACAAAAAATTTCTGCATGCCTACAACATAGAATGTCCAGTTCCAAGCCATGCTATTAAAATGTAAGTCACATGAATCTCTGAGTTGAATTCTTAATTTGAGTCAGATTACTTGTCTTGAAAACTTTTCAACCTGGTAGAGGCCCAGAAAGAGAAAACAACCTGAAAAGCTACTCAAAAGCTTCCCACCTGAGCTAACTGCTTTCACACATTTCGGTTTGTCTGAAAACCCCTTACATTGCCAAGCTTCCAGGGAGACGCGATACTACCTATAAAATCACATTTCCAGCCGCCCAGCCTTTGGGAATGATTCACTCCCCACCAAAAGAATCATCATCCCTGCCCATGAAAAGATGGTTGTAAGTAAATATCCTAAACTGGAAATCTCGGTTCTGGGGTTTTGACGACTAACCACATTTCCTCAGCAACTCTCTTCTGCTCGGGAAAACACATGACTTCGGTGGGTGGAGTCTGCTGCTTCTCCCCCTGGGTTATTTGTTCATAGTTAATTAGGAAACATTCATCTCCTCACCTTCCAAAAAACTGCTTTTTGCTCCCCTCATATTACTTTTTCCATTTATTCTCCTCTTCTGGAAAAGATACCCATCCATTTTAACATATTTTGAAGACAGTCACAGTCATGGGAGAGAGGAGGAAGCTTACAAAGAACTGGATGACATGTTCTCTATTGTATCCCTAGTGTCCAGAACAGCATCTACTAAACAGTAGGTGGTCAGTACATGTTTGCTGAATGAATAACAGCTCGTTGGACTGATGTGTTGAATGAATGAAAATGCAATCAGTACAATGTCATATGAATGTTTCTCATTTTCTTTATTTTGCTTTTTATTTTTTTAATATTTATTTATTTTGAGAGAGAGAGAGAGAGAGAGAGGGAGAGACAGAGAGATTGCGCACCGAGCGGGGGAGAGGCAGAGAGAGAGGGAACCACAGAATCCAAAGCAGGCTCCAGGCTCTGAGCTGTCAGCACAGAGCCTGACACCGGGCTTAAACTCACAAACCATGAGATCGTGACCTGAGCTGAAGTCGGATGCTCAACTGGCTGAGCCACCCAGGCGCCTCTCATTTTCTTTACTTTTAAAGTTTACTTAGAGAGCACACAGAAGGGCGTGGGGCAGGGGCACAGAGGGAGAGAGAGAACCCTAAGCAGGCTCTTTGCTGTCAGTGCGGAACCCAAAGTGGGGCTTGATCTCAGGAACTGTGAGATCATGACCTAGGCTGAAATCAAGAGTCAGATGCCTAACTGAGCCACCCTGGTGCTCCAGTTTCTCATTTTATAAGCTGAAGACAGTATCTACTTTATTTCAGTTAAATGACATCTGCATGTTTTGTTTTGCTTATTCTTTATCATGATTTTCTACAATAAGTACTGTACACTCTGCAAGATGAAATACCAATTTCATACCAAGCCAATATTGCAGAGGCCTCTGCCCAGCACAGTAGCATTTGAGCTGGAATGTTTATTACAATTAGGATTGTTTTTAATAACAATACCTGCTTTTCACATATATTCATGTAGTATACAAGAGCAGTTACACAAGAGCAGTTATGTGAAACCCTTTGTAGCGGGGTGAATTGTGTCCTCCTCCCCTCAAAAACGTCCATCCGGAACACATGAATATTTAGAAACAAGGTCTTTCCAGATGTAACAAAGGATCTCGAAGTGAGATCATCCTGGGTTATCCTGGTTGGCCCTGACTCCAATGACAAACGTCTGTATAAGAAGAGAAGACACAGATGGAAGGGGTGAAGTGCAGTGTGGGGAGGAGGCCATGCAAGTCAGAGGCAGAGACCGAACGGATGCAGCCACATGCCAGGGGGCACCAGGGTCACCAGAAGCCAGAAGAAGCCAAAAAGGATTCCCCCTGGGGCCTTCGGATGAAGCATGGCCCTGAGAACAAGTTAATTTCATACTTTTGGCCTCCAGAACTGTGAGAGAGTATATTTCTACTGTTTTAAGCCACTGACGTGTAATTTATTACTAGCAGGCTGAGAAACTAATGCCCTCACCTTCAGGAAACTAAATTCTTAGAAATTTTTCTTTAGGTCCACTGTTCATGTATACCAAAGCCTTTCCCCTCACACCAGAAACAAACACAAGCACATACAACCGGGCTTATGAAATGGACCTTGGAAGAGCAACAGGCTGAGGTATCAGAGATTTAAGCAGTTATATAAAAATGGAAAGTGGGCCAAAACAAACATGAAAAGTTCAAGAAAGAATACAATTTTGCCATCCTGTGATCTTACCTCATCTACCACTTTGGAAAAATAGTGGAGTGTAGAAATTACCTCTTCATCACCTTTGCCAAGGGCGAAATTCTAAGACAAGACAACAAGAGATCCAGGTATTAACGCTTGGGAAGTCAGTGCCGCGGTGTCCCCCACAATGCGCCACCCTCCACGCCAGCCCGCACTCTGCTGCCCTGCACACATCATGTCTCAGCGTCCATGTGCAGAAAAGTGGTGTGCTGGCCGTGTCCCGCCTCAGCGATGCCCCTAACCGCCCCTCCCGGACAACTGCCTGGTTGGTCACCACACTTCTGTCCTGACAGGATGGCAGTTTTGAGTTTATTTCCTGATAACTGGGTCACTTCCTGGGATTTGACACATCTGTAGTCCCTCAGACTCTTAACTCTCAAGGCAATGAGTTACTTCTATGCTAATCAGAAAATATCATACTTTGGATAATCACAGGTTAGAATTTACCAGTGGAAAGAAAAGGCAAGACAAAAAAAATTAAGAGTGGACTATGGACCAAAAGAAAAAAGGAAATCAAAGTCTCTCAAGGACGCCCTTGGGGAATTCCTTAAAAGAACCCCACTTATGAACCCCAAGTGCCACGTCGCATGCCACATAAGTACCAAGTTACCTGTTTTTCATATGCCAGCAGCTGCTTAGAAAGCTGTTGAGTGGCCAGGCACATCTCGTTCTGCAGGGAGGAGAGAAAAGCAGGTAAGATTTGTCCAGTACATGTTTAGTCACCAAAAACAGAGGTCACCTCAGAGAATCCCTTAAAGAATGTATGTTTGTGTCTGTAAAATAACAGCGTGTTCAGACATTATTTGGAGAACAAGACCAAAGCAAATTAAAAGGCTAAAGCTTGCATTCTGTCTCCCCCACCTCACACCATTTGCAAGTTACTGCTCCTTCTGGTCAGTACAAAACCGTGGTGAGCAGTTATACTGTACCCAACATCCAACACAGACGCGGGCCCCATCCTCATGGGATTCGCTGGGGAAGCAGACATCAAAACACCATTAAAAGCATGATGAGAACTGCGAAGAAAATCACGGACATTTTAGGAGGCTCTAAGTCTCCGAGGAAAAGAGGTTCTAAGCAGACCCCTGAAGACAGACTAGGAGTTAGCCATGGGAACGAGCTTTCCAGAAGGGACTGGCATGGGGAGAAGATGAGCTACGGAGCAAAGAGTAGCTACAGCAAGGGGAGCAGGCATGGGGGGAAGACAGGCTGGGGTGCAGGCAGCAAGAGGACACACAGCCTCCAGGGTCCAGAGCCAGACTCCACTCTACGTGCGACGGGAAGTTCAGCAGCGGCGTGACGTGAGCAGACCCGGCAAACTTACGAGTCCTCGGCCAGGAATGCCGGGTGCTAACTCGGAAGCACAGCTGCGACGTCCCGGGAGGCCCGTGTTGTGCCAGTTGTCACTGACCCCTACTGGTCAGTTTCCTCTCCTCCAGTTTATCCCTCTTATCTCTGGTGACAGAGCAGTTTTCCACCACTAGCCTCCCACCATCGGTGCACTCAGCGCAGAAAGCGTATCTTACGTTTCTAAAACTCAGTGAAAGCTTCTCTTCCGATTCAGGACT
Source organism: Proteles cristata cristata (assembly GCA_017311185.1). Taxonomy (NCBI): domain Eukaryota; kingdom Metazoa; phylum Chordata; class Mammalia; order Carnivora; family Hyaenidae; genus Proteles; species Proteles cristata. The sequence continues at coordinate 376,804 of JAESUZ010003530.1, read as the reverse complement.
CGCTCCTAACAGAGGGGCAGAGCCACAGGGTCTGACCTGGAAAGAATGAGGGGAGGGCACTGGACGGCCTTGGCCTGAGCCTTCGCTGACTTTCTAATTCCCCTGGGCTTTCTATTCCTTTAGAGGCAAGGCCTGAACTCTGCAGGAGCTGGTTTTCTTTACCGGGGTCCTCCTTTGCAAGACCCATCAGGGCCCTGATGCTACTTTTTCAGCCCTCTTTGCTGACAACTAGCCAACTGTTCCTCGACTTCCTTCATCGGTCCCAAGGAACAGTTATTACTGAGACACAGACCCTGGAACACAGCTCTCTTCTCTTTTTCCCCAGAATAAAATCAAGCAAATATAATAAAAGTTCTTGGCTCTGGCACCCTACCAGTGTGCCGTCCCTTTCAAAACTAACCAGAGCTGGCAGCCACATAGCCAAGAGGAAGGAAAGCGAACACCTGCGTGAGCACTAAGCGTGCGTTTAGGGAGGGGCACGTAGCAGCTCCCAGTGCGGGGCGGGCTCCCGACGACAGAGCGATACACAAATGAACAATCAAGATTAGAAGAATCCTCTAGATTCCCAGCTTCAAATAATACTTGGAATCAGCGAGTCAGGGGAAAATACTTCCTAACCCTGCAAGGAAACATCACAGATGGGTGGGTGGGGGCGGGAGGGGTAAAATCCCAAGACTGGACAGGCATGAAACAGTCAGCCAAGAAATACTGCCTGCTGCCCATCTTCAGCAGTGCTGTTAGGAAGCTCAGCGCGCACAGGCCTTGGCCCACTCTCTGGGCAGATTGACTGTTAGATCATAAAATACCATGCTCCTCTTCTTGGAGTTAGTAGCAGAGGCTTTAGGGTGGATTTGCTGAAGCTACTCTGGCATCTGCCTGGGGATAGCACCATGTGCACCGGGATGCGCAGACCCACGGATCCTAACAACAGCACCTGACGCAGAGAGCATTTAATCCACGCCAGATGCCATGCTAAGTGTACTTCCGCATCACCTCACTTAACCCTGACAACCCTATAAGGTAGGTTCTGATTAACACAGTTTTACAGATGAAGAAACTGACGCATGGAGAGGTTAAGACACTTGCCCAGGGTCAGACAGCTAGTTAGCAGCAGGGCTGGGATGTGAACCCAGGTCTGTCCCATCCCCAAATCAACACTCTTAATAAACACCACTCTCTAAGATCCCAAGTCCTGCTAAGAGGTGAGGCCTATGCTTTAGGCCAGAGGTGACAGACCTCCTATCAAGGGCCAGAGGGAAGTGATGTTTCGCTTATGAGATATGATGTCTGCTGGGACTACTCACCCCCTTAAAGGAGCCATAAACAAGACAGGAATGAGTGAGTGTGGCTTCCCTCACTTAAGCAGTTATTTACAGGGGCGCCTGGGCGACTCAGTCAGTTCAGCATCCGACTTGGGCTCAGGTCATGATCTCACAGCTCATGAGCTCAAGCCCCGCATCAGGCTCTGTGCTGACAGCTTGGATCCTAGAGCCTGCTTCAGATTCTGTGTCTCCCTCTCTCTCTCTGCCCTCCCCCACTCACTCTGTTTCTCTAAAAAAAAAAAAAACATTAAAAAAAATTTCAAACAGTTATTTACAAAAATAGGAGGCTGGCCCAAGGGTGTAAATTGCTGATCCTACTTTAGAAGTAAATGTCTCCAAAGACCCACCCCACCCCTCAGGAGGCTCTCCCTTATGCTATAATATTTCAAATTCTAGAAACATCTACTCTTTTAAGTCATTCTTTTCTTTATTTTAGCTAAGTCTAAAATATTACTCCCCCATCACTGTATCCTTGAGAGACTGGTCAACAGACACCATAGGTCCCCTCCATGCCTTCAAAACAAGCAGGAACCACAGACGACTTGAATTCCCCTCTCTCTAGTTCGGTGGCAAATGCTCCAAACATAATGGGAAAACGGGCCTGAATGCTGCCGGCGTCAGACTGCGCCCAGGCTGACAGGAGCGCCCGTGGGCCGCTCACACAGCGGGAAGAAAGGGGCACAACACACAGCACTCAGCAGCTGCCTTCCGGAACCCCCGTGTACAACTGGGCTCTGCCGAGTCTCTCCCAGAAACATCTGACAACAATGCTGTGTGTTTTCAGATGCATGTGGTTTCGGGCTGCGAGATTCTGCTCTGCCAGTACGATCTCACTGGGACAAACCACGGGTACAAACGGCCAGTCACCTGCCCTGAAAAGAAGGGAACTTCTGTACAGAGCACATTACATGAAAAATCTTTTGAACTAGGCCAACTTTAACCTGACTCACACTTAATCTATTGTACACCAAGGTTTTATGAAATGCTTTGTCAACATTAGCCAATTAATCCACACCCTGTGGGGTGAGCCCACAGCATTATCTCAGCAGCGAGGCTTGCAAAACTGGAGCTTGGGTGCAGAGTAAATATTAGTAATAACGATATTAGAGACGGCTGCTAACATTCACGCTCCTTTCTGCGTCCTTGCCAGTGCTGTTAAGTCTTTTTCATACAGTATCACATTTAATCCTATAACCCACCTGGGAGGCAAGGACTATTATCATTTTACAAACGAGGAGACAAAGGCTCAGAAAGGGCGATAACTTTCTAAAATCACAGCTAATAACAGGCAAGGCAAAGGCTTCACTCGGGTTTGCGGGACCTGCAATCGATTGCCCAAGTTTTTAACGCTATGCTACTTCCCAGCCCCGCTGGGTCTTTAGACAGAACATAAATCCCACACTTCTCCAGCTGTGGTTCAGCAACAGAGGTGGCCTAGAATTCAGACTCTAAATGGGGTTCCACGAGTAAGATTCTGTGACATTCTGGAACCGCTCTCTGGCTACTGCCTATGGTATTTGATACCTTGTGAGAATCCTTAAAAAAGATAACCTGACAAAGTGCTGACTGACAGCATCTCCTATATTAGATAGAATCTCCACAGCTCCTGCCAAGGCAGAAAATAGCAGTGATTAGCAAACCTGCATGGAAAGGAAAACCAAGCTTTTAGAAAAGCAATGTTTATCTCAGAGTGGCACGGAGTGCTTAAGGTACTGTAACTGTCATCCCAAGCCACCCAAAGGCCCCTGCTGGTGGCACACCCACGGTGACTAGCAATGGAGAGGCTGGGAGCAGGGGCAGAGGAAGCCCACTGGGGTCAAAGTCACAATAGAGGCACTTGCTTCAATCTCAGCAATGCTGCTGCAAACCCGGTAGGGGAAAGTCTCTGTCACCATGGTGCTCGCAACAAAGCCAGGTCCAGGAGCCCTCGAGCTGGGCTGCACAAGAACAAAGGCAGGAAGCTGTGTTTCGGGCACAATGCCTCCTGAGGACATGGACGTTAATCTGCAGAATGTGCTCTCTGGGATCTCATGCTCCAGAGGGTCAAGGACACCGCACACTCGCTGCACCATAAGCATTCTGACCAACCAGTGTACAGGACATCCGGGCACACTGCCGTGCTTTGGCCAGGAAGGGACAAAAGGAAGGAAGGAAAGGTGCCAGAGACCTCGAACGTGAGGTCTTAAAGCCAGAAAGGCTACTTGTCAGGGCAAGGAGTTGATGGAGATTCCTGGCAGCAGGAATGGCAGCAAAATCTCAAAACATGTAGAGGGTGTGGCATATTCTGGAACAAGCAAACACGAGCGTAGAAGAGTAGGCTATACTCAGTTCATGAAGCGCTTTGCACACACCTTGCTGAGGAGTTGAGCCTCTACCCTGAAGTTACAGAGAGCTACAGAAGCATCTGAAGACAGGGAGGGAAGGGAGGTTTAGAAGTGATTCACTCAGCTGTAGGGTAGAGGAGGGCTGAGGGGGGTGGACACCTCCTTGAAAGCAGGAAGAGGGATCAGGAGACTGCTGAATCAGGTAAGGGCTGTGCACTCATTCCCCACAGCACCAAGAGGCAAGTGTTTTTGGAATAAAGACCCAGAGACAAGGACTACAAACAGGTTCCAAAATGGCCAGGCTTGCTGAAGTGACCTTAGCCCTGGAACCAAATAGAGACTAAGCAGAGGGTTCCAATGGGATTGTGGAGAACATTAAGACTTAAGGGTAGGCAGCAACAGGGTGCTAGGAAAGGGGAAACACCTAGAAGGATGGGCAGAGAACTAGGAAGGGACTAGAGGGGGTCTTGTCGCAGGAACCAAAGCAAGACTGTTTTAAGAGGGGTGTCATTAAAGGATCAGGTGCTCCCCAGGGCCTGCGGGCAGAGAGGGTATGATTTCAGCAGTAAGCAGCCCCCACAGCAAGATGGAGAGGGAGGCCAGACCAAGGTGGCCTGAAGAGTGAGTATCAAGCATCAAGGGAACGAGTGAAGAAAGCAAGTATAAACTGCTCCTTCAAGAAAGTCAAGATCAGAGGGCCAGGCTCCTATTTAACTCAAATAAGAGACCCAGTGTAATGTGCCATCTTAACTACTGTTATTATAAGACTTAGAAGATGATTAACACCCAGGGGCGCTTGGGTGGCTCAGTTGGTTAAGTGTCTGACTCTTGATTTTGGCTCAGGTCAGGATCTCTCCAGGGGATGGAGCCCCACATTGGGCTCCATGCTGAGCTGAGTGTAGTACCTGCCTGAGATCCCCCCACCCCCTCTCATGCTCTCTCTCAAATAAAAATTAAAAAAAAAAAAAAAAAGACAATTAACACCCAGAGCCCTTGGCGCCAGTGACTGATCTTAGCCCTTCACAGGGAAACTCTATGAACCCTCACAACAACCTGATGAGGCAGCCGTTATTATGGCCTCTGTCAACTGATAAGGAAATTCAAGCAAACAAGTGACCTGCCCAACATCACACAGCAAGCAGCCAACATGGAGCTCAGATCTGTGAGTCCAACGCCACTTAACCCCTGTACCTAAGTGAGCGTCTCTCACCCAGAATCATCTTGGCTACCAATCGGAAAGCCTTCAAAGCCATCCCGAGGAAAAGCTCTAGGCCCCTCCATGCAAGACAACTGCTAGGTCTCCGAAGCGGTTTCCAGAAGCTACTCAGGCTCTCTGCTCCCTCACACCTTAAGCTACATACACACTGCTTCTCAGTCCCTGTCGTATCCACCTCAATTTGACTGGTTTTCAGGGCTATTAAAATGCACTGACTAAAAACAATTATGCGTAAAAACTAATTCAACAAGGAAAGTTACTATGGATACAAAAAGGAATTGGCTCCCACCTCTAACATACAGGGGTCCCCCTTTCCATGGGGGACACACAGCCAGGCCCCGGGTGGATGCCTGAAATCATGGCTAGCCCTGAATTCCATATATGCTATGTTTTTTTCCTATAATACATACTTATGATAAAGCTTTAATATATAAATTATGCACAGTGAGAAATTAACAATACCTAAGAGCAAAATGGAAAAATTACAATACAGTTGACCCTTGAAAAATATGGGTTTAAACAATACAGGTCAACCTAAACAAATTTTTTCAATAAATACATACGGTGCTGTAAATGTATTTTCTCCCCGTGATTTTCTTAATAACATCTTTCCTCTAGCTTATTTTATTGTAAGCATACTGTATACAATACATACAATATACAAAATACATGTTAGTATACTCTTTATGTTATTGGAAGGCTTCTGGTCAACAGTAGGCTATTAGTAGTTAAATCTGGGGGGAGTCAAGTTACATGAGGATTTTCAACGGTGTGGGGGTCAGCGCCCCAGCCCTTGCGTTGTTCAAGGGTCAACTGTATACTGTCATGAAAGCTAAGCGAAAGTGGTCTCTCTTTCAAAATACCTCATGCAGCACTCCCCCTCCCTCCTGTGATGGTGTGAGACGGTAAGACGCCTGAGTGGTGAGAAGAAGGGAGGTGAATGATGTACCATTAGGCTACCATTGACCATCACCGATGTGTTGGGAGGAAGAGCACTTGCTTCCAGGCTGCAGTTGGCCGCAGGTAACCGAAACGCCAGACAGCGAGCCTGCACCGGGCTACAAAGCTGTTCGGCTGCTCCAGAGCAGCAAGAACAACCTCTGAACGCTCCTCCTTCCTTAGCCTCTGCCGCCAGTTCTGGAGACCAGTGTGTCTGAAGAGTCCAGCATAGTGGTTTGGAGCGGGACTGCGGGTTTTGGAGTCAAAGACCCGAGTAAAATTCCAGTTGTGACACTGTGACATTAGGCAAGCTACACGAACTGAGCCTCCGTTTACTGACCTGCAAACACGTGCTGGAGTAATCCCACTCCTTTCCTGTGAAAGCTAACGGAGGCTCTACAAAGGGGATGCTTAGCCTAGCGTGTGGTATGTTTATGTGCTCAACAAATATAACTATTATTTCTATCACTAAAATAAGCACTTCTGACCCTATCTGCCTTCTAAACCCGTTCCCATCCTCATTACAAGTTCACACTCCTGGAAGTCCACTCCTCTCATTTTATTTCCCAAGTAGGTATGTTAGCTTGCTTAACTTGGTAGCTCCATACTGTGGACCCTTGAACAACGCAGTGGGTAGAAGGACTGACCCCACCCCGTGCAGGCCAAAATCTCTTAATTCCCCCAAAACTTAATAGCCTACTACTTTGTTTTGTATTTTTGTTGGGGGGGCGGGGGAGGCAGAGAGAGAGAGAGAGAGAGAAAGAGAGAGGGTGAGAGAGAATCCCAAGCAGGGTCGTATTGTCAGTGTAGAGTCCAGCTCGGGGCTTGATCTCATGAACCGTGGGATCATGACCTGAGCTGAAATCAAAAGTCACTTAACAGACTGAGCAACCCAGGCGCCCCAAAGATTTAAAATTTTTTAACCTCTCCAAGAAAGAAACACAATTATGGCAGATCTATTTGACTGTATATGTGGTTCTGTATATCCAATGTCTTAAATGAAAAATTTGAGGCTGAACTGAGTATGCGTACGTATGCATCTATTCAGACACTGTGGAGGTTTTCAACGCAGTTAGCCGACAGTGTGCAAGACAGCACACGTTTCCAAGTAACCTGTGTCTGCCGTGGTAGTTCTGCTTCTCTCGGTCAAATGACTCACAATGAGGTACTCACTTCCCACCATGTGCAAAGGCACATCTGACAGTTAGGAGACCAGACGTGACTGCAGGGATTGCTGCAAACCGCTGAGAACAGCTCACAGACCATAGCTTCATTCTACTGCTTACATCAAATAAAATTTAACATTTCCCCCAAACCGGCTACAATCAGCAAAACTGCTCACAGAACGTTCCTCTAGTTTTTCTCATTCTTCTTTCTGAAACTGAGGTCCAGTGGCATTCGCCCTAGCAGAATACAGAAATTTACCACCTGGTCTGATTCAAAGTATCTCCTATGAACATTTGTCATTTATAAGCAGCATAAATCTGGTTTCTAAAATAGAATGATGAAAAAAACATCTTGCTAAGTGCCTGTGTTGTTAAAAAAAAATTATAAAATCCTATTAATTCAACATGTCTAGGTGTGAAATGTGTAAGGAATAATGTTAAATAAACCAAGAAAGCACAACTTAGAGGAAAAAAGTTGAATGAAAACACAGATAAGTATTACTATACACACACACATCCATCCATATTTGTATGTATACACACGCACACACACACACAAACTGATCAAAGAAGAGTCAGAAAAGTGTGTGTGTGTGTGTGTGTGTGTTTTAATTAAAAAGAAACAAAACACCAAAGCATTTAAATGGACCTGAAAACCACATGACCCTAACCCAACCCATCCGGATGCTGATGGCCACTGCCGGACTCCGCCACTGAGGCTGGCAGCACTGGCCAGCCCTTCCCGCAAGCCTCTGCTGCAGGAAATGCCGAGGCGGGAGGAAGGGTTTCTGGCCAGTAGAGAACCCATGTGATGATCATGTGGTGTGAATTACAAGCCAGTTTACAGACTCTTGGAATGTACGACCCACTTAATTTTGGCAAAATGTAGTTTTCTGGCCCAAAAGAAAAAGCACATAAAGAAAGTATTTGGACATCTCCAAGTAAATGATTCTGACAGACATGGAAAGGCAGAACAGAGACTCTTGAGGTGACAGAGACACAGTCCCTAAGTCTTGGGGATCCTAAACCTTAAACAAGAGATAAATCATTTAATGACAATATTCAAGTTACTGAATAGCAGTTAAGTTCAGGTGTTAAAGTGCAATAAAAAAATTCCTATTTTTTAAAAAATGTTGGCTATGTAGAGAAAGATATAAAATCATACGATATAAATGAGTAGGGTTTAAAAAATCAACATAATATGTCCCCAGTTTCTTTTTTTTTTTTAATGTTTTTTATTTATTTCTGAGAGAGAGAGAGAGAGAGAGAGAGATTGAGAGACAGCGTGAGCAGGGGAGGGTCAGAGAGAAAGGGACACACAGAATAGGAAGCAGGCTCCAGGCTCTGAGCTAGCTGTCAGCACAGAGCCCGACACGGGGCTCGAACTCATGAACTGTGAGATCATGAACTGAGCCGAAGTCAGACACTTAACCGACTGAGCCACCCAGGCGCCCCTGTTCCCAGTTTCTGAATGTCTTAACCAAAGAAGTAAAATCACCCAAGATCACAGGGAGTTATTTTGGGTTTTAAAATTCGTTCCAATTAAGTTACACTTGTATAACACAGTACAGTCTGTAAATCTGTAGCTCCGGCCTAAACTCTAGATGTGAACTTTCAACAAGCTCTTCCTCCACGTTGGACACCCCAAATCAGCCTCTCAAGAAAGAATTATGACTGGCATCCCTGTCATTCCTGCCACACACACATACCCACACCCTCATCTCCTCCTATGTGCTCCCAACTACCCGCCCTGTTGTTCAACTCTCCTGACTCATCCTTCATACATGTGACCCCTTCACATCCAATCACCAACCTGCCTCCTAAACACCTCGGAAATTCACCCACTTCTTTCCATCTCTACTGCTACTTCCTGTTCAGGCCACCCCACGCTTAGTGGCTGAGAGTCTGGCCACTGAGAGGGCTCTGGCTTCAGGCTGGCTCGCTCTGCCACGTATTAACAGGGTGCACCTGCGGGGCGCCTGGGTGGCTTAGTCGGTTAAGCGTCCGACTTTCGCTTAGGTCATGATCTCGCGGTTCGTGGGTTCGAGCCCCGCGTCGGGCTCTGTGCTGACTGCCAGCTCAGAGCCTGGAGCCTGTTTCAGTCTGTGACTCCCTCTCTCTCTGACCCTCCCCTGCTCACGCTGTCTCTCTCTCTCTCCTAGAAATAAATAAAACATTAAAAATTAAAAAAAAAAAAAAAACCAGGGTGCACCTGGACGAGTTCCTGACCCTTGGAGTCCTTCAGTCTCCTAACCTATCCTAGGAGGAAAATGAGAACAATGCCCACAGCACAGAGCTGCTGGGGAATTTAAATGAAACACCCATGTCAAGGTCTTGAAATGATGCCCAGAAGCTCTGAAATATCCAGTCAATGTCAATGGCCACAATCACCCTCTCTGGGTGCTGAGCACAGTTCCTCAGGGTTAGGTGACCTCCTCTCCTAGTGGCACAAACACTCTTACATAACCGTTTTCTCTGTCCTCCACCCCAAATGTAAGCTCCTCCATGGCAAAGGTCAATAAAACAGTGACAATAACAAATGATCACATATGAATGTTAGGAGACATGTAATAGCTGACTATGCACATTTACACATATGTATTATATACTGAGTGTGGCATTTCTTTAGAGGTCATCGGTGAGATAAAGAAACATCAACACACACAGATTTAAGTCAGCAAGGAATCAATAAGCAAAAGCATTGGCTGCCATAATATTGTGATGGGTGACACTAAATTTTAAGCAATTTGTTAAGCCTTCTCTTAGAAAGTAACATACACAGACACTTCTTGATCTTGAAGAGATTCACTTTTGCTACTCAGCAATTTATTTTGCATTGTTGTGCAAGTCAGAGATATTTGTTCCTCAAAACAAAGAAGCCACCCAACAGTTCCACAAGTGTGACTCAAGTCTTTTCAGAGGAAGCACTTGAAAAGAGCCTCTCTACCCGCCTGCGCGGACATCTAAGACTCCCATTTAGGAGAAAGACAAAGAGCATGTCTCAGAATACTGACCCTGCGTATTCACAAGTAGGAAGAGGAGATTCAAATGTTTCCCTGTGGGGCTGAATTAAAAAAAAGAAAAAGAAAGAAAACCAGCGATGTGGTCTTTTTCTACTGGTTTTACTAGTTACAGGAAAATTACGCTCTTTTTTAAGCAAAAAAAACCAGATTGTCCTCGGTTTTTGAAAGTGAATGGACAATGCTGATTTTATTTCCAAACTTTAAATGATGTTATTCTGACTCAAATTCCCCAACCTCCTGAGAGAAGTTCAAGATGAAGGCAGAGGGCTCATCCTCTCCTCCTCTCCCTCCCCCTCCTCAAGTGAGGGCACAGGTAGATACCTGGGCTCCATAGACGCGCTGCATTGCCTGGAGTAGCTGGTTGGTATAATCTGTGAGGGTGCCCGCATCTTCTTCAAAAACACTCAGTAAAGAGCGAGTCTACAAGAAAAGAAGAAATGAAGTCGATTTTATTTCTAAGTGGAAAAGTTACAAAGGAGGTAGAAAACACACACACACCTCTGAGATGTGGAGAGGGAAGGGGCCTATCCTCTAGCTTTATTCTTTTACTGATAATAGCAGGAAGAGCTGATTTCTGGAGCTTCAGTTTAGAACTGCTTTTCTAGGGCGCCTAGGTGGCTCAGTCGGTTAAACCTCTGACTTCGGCTCAGGTCATGATCTCACGGTTGGCAGGTTGGAGCCCTGTGTTGGGCCTTGTGCTGACAGTTCAGAGCCTGGAGCCTGCTTCAGATTCTGTGCCTCCCTCTCTCTCTCTGCTTGTCCCCCTCTCATGTTCTCTGTCACTCAAAAATAAATAAACGTTAAAAAAAAACAAAACAAAAAGGCATTAGAACTGATTTTCTAAGCCCTCAGACTACAAAGCAGAGGCAAACTGAGTAAAATTCAAGTGTCGAGGCCAGAGAAAGAAAGCCAATATTTAAAGAGTTAAGACTCCGGCACTACTATCTGTTTCAACTTAGCCCTTACCTACGCACCAGGGGAGTCCATCCAATGAAGAAAAAAAAGTTAAAAGGCAGCCTCTCCTTTCCAGCCCATAAACTGAACACAACGTCAGGGCTGTGTGTTTACCTGGGGTGTGGACGCCCAGCAGTCCATCACCCCAACAGCCAGCCATCTGTCTGGTTTTCTGCAATCTTGGACATCTTGCAGGAGTGTGTCATTCTTTCCTCTTAAGATACTAAGGTCAATTTTCATGTCTTTTGTCATCTTTTATTAAGCCAACTCTAAACTAACAGCCAGGAAATTTCCAGATCTATCCTGGGTCCACCAGTGGTAGATCTGGGCAGAAAACTGAAACAGCGACTTAACAAGAACGAGAGAGAGCTCAGTTCCTTCAGGAAGACTAACTACCCAGTGCCCTGAAGCAGCTGAGCAAGGTCATCAGATGTAAGGTACTTCCTGTCATACTTACGCATAGAACCTGCACAGAGTGAACTCTAAACAAATATTTACATATTAGGTGGCATCTAAAGAAGTATCAAGGTGTCACGTAAGTGACTGTATCTATCTACTCAAGGGACTTTACTTAATGTGTCCAGCACGGTGGGAATCTAAAATATTATGCCAGTGATAACAGAATCTCTGAAAATAACCCATGAAGCACAGAATCATGAAGCACAGAATGGACAGTGTTACAGAAATGTTTTAAAAAAAATTTTTTTTAATTTATTTCTGAGAAAGAGAGAGACAGCATGAGCGGGGGGGAGGGGAGGGGCAGTGGGGGGGGCGGGTCAGAGAGAGAAGGATACACAGAATCTGAAACAGGCTCCAGGCTCTGAGCTAGCTGTCGGCACAGAGCCTGATGTGGGGCTTGAACCCACGACCGTGAGATCATGACCTGAGCCAAAGTTGGATACTTAACTGACTGAGCCACCCAGGCGGCCCGAGAAATGCCTTTAATAAGATGGTATCAAAGCACTTTACAAGGAATAACCTATTAAGGCTCATTATTTCCCTGCAAATGAATTTCAATTCCTTCTTTTTCTAACAGCTCAGGTAAGAGAGCAATAACTGGATTCAAAGCACCCTCAATTATCAGGGCATTTGGATCGTTCAGTGTACCCTTGATTTTGTTCCACAAACTCTGATGCACTTCACAGCAATACACTCTTGTCCTGGCTTTGCCCGAGGCCTTTAAGGCTAAAAATACCTGCTCTGCGACTAGTGTACTCTCTTTAGTATCAGTCCTTTTTAACAGAGACACCAGAGGCCATGAATAAAGATGTCGGATAGGTTTTTAAAAAGCTCTCGATGATAGCAAAATATCAGAGTTCATACAGTATGTAATTTGTGTGCTAAGCAGAGTCCATCAAACTTTAAAATTAAAAGTAACAGCACGAAACACATTTTACCAATGTTCATCATTCTTATGCATATATAATGATTTTTCTCTGTACTATTCCATTTGAAAACAAAAATCAGAACTGTGACCCACTGGATCTCATCATCGACTCATGGATGTCAACCAGTAGGTGAAAAACATTGGGTTAGAACTCTCCATTCTATCTTTTTAAAGTATACTTTTTAGGGGTGCCTGGGTGGCTCAGTCAGTTAAGCGTCCAACTCTTGGTTTCGGCTCAGGTCATGATCTCAAGGTTAGTGAGTTCAAGCCCCATATCAGGCTCCACACTGAAGGCACTGAGCCTGCTTGAGATTCTCTCTCTCTCTCTCTCTCTCTGCCCCTCCCCTGCTCATGCTTCCTCTCTCTTCCTCGAAGTAAATAAAACTTAAAAATAAATAAATATACTTTTTATTTTGGGAAAAAAGACTGCATTCAATCATTGATGCATACGTCTCTGCCTCCATCCGATATCTGATGAAACATTGTGCTGGGAACTGCTATTCAAAGGTGATTAGAATCGACTCTATGTTCTCCAGGAGCTTACAGCCTTCTGCACGTCTCAAAGGATCTGGGAGCACCTTGGGGGACCATGTCAGTCCTGGGTCCAAATTCAGACTCTGACACTAATTTGCAGGGTTAATGAGATCTTGAATATACATAAAGTGCCCACTAATATGTGACATATGGTGATAGCAGACGACAATGAATAGGACAATAATGAACTTTGATTACTTACTAAAGTAAAGACAATAAAGGCTTTACACATATGATTTCATGTTTTTAAGCGAGAGCAGAGTTTACTGAAGACACAGAGAGAGCAGCTACAAGTGGAGCATCTAGAAGACTCGGAAAGGAACACGAGTCTGTGTATGATTTCACTCTGACATCACAGCAATAGTTAGCTATACATGTTATCTAATATTAAAGGACCTTTTCATCTTTTTATCATCATGGTGTCAACGCTACAGAATTCACCCATGTTTATTATGATCCTGGTGTCTTTCTTTGCTATAACTAATATGTCTAGGAAAATGAGAAGGAAAGAATGATACAATTGGATTGAGAATATTTAATTTTTTAAAATACTAATGATATCCATTTAGTTGAGTCCTAGTCATTGCTTTCAAAACTATTAGGGATAAAATTGAGTGGAAAATGATAGGTTAAGATGAAAAGGGAAGGCTCGTGTAAATGTCCTCCACAAAGAGAATAGAAAAAAACCTTAAATTCCTTTACCCGCCTTGAAGGTGTGAGACACTGTGCTGGGCACTAAATATTTGCTATTTTACTGAATCCTTCCAACAACTTTAGGAGGTAGATATCATGGATACGTAACCCCTTTTACAGATGATAAAACTAAGGCTCATCAAGGTTAAGAAACTTGCTCAGCCTCCCGAGGCTGGGAAGCACAGGGCAGGGATGTAAATCCAGGTCTGTCTGGCACCGATGGCCACGCTTCCTCCCGCACCTGTCACCCAGCAGTGAGCTGTACCAGTGGGCATGCTCTGTGGGCTACGGCCCAAGTGCCCCTGGAGCTGGCTTCCATTTGGCCATCTTACGGTCATGTTCTCACCTATGATAACTGCCAAAGACTTGTATCACGAGTGTTTTGTTTCCTTACACTCTGGACATGTTTATCATGACCCCCATTAGCACTGGCAAGGAAAGTCCAGTCTTTCTAATTTACTGAGGCCGTGATCACAGCTGGAAAAATATACACCCAGCTATCTTAGGCACTGGTTTGATATCCACATATCAGCTCCATATCTGCTTCAATTTCTATCCGGAACAACAGGAATGTTCTTAGTCATAAGGAATGAGACCAAGCACCAGGCACAGGTACATCAGACATCAAAGACTCTACTTGAAAGTCTGAAAGACAATGGTGCCTATCACTTATAAAGACAATAGCAGCAATCATTGATGGCATTACAAAGATATGCAAGCAGGAAGCCACTTTACTTACTTGCACGTTGTTGAGTCTTCCTAAGAATTCCATTAAGTAACCATTTTTATTCTAATTTTACACATGTCAAAACACAAGTTCAGAGAGGCTGAGTAACCTGCATAATGTAACAGTGGCAGAGTTTGAATTTCAATCCCATCCTTTTTCTACTACTCTATACTCTTAAGAGTGAGTATGACTCACCAGAAAAACCAAACCAGAGGCCCTACGGACAGAGCCTCAGCTCCACATCACCCCTGCATCTTAAAGAAACTGTGTTCCCCAATAAACATTTTTTTTTATTCTCCAGAATAATATCTGATTGTACAACGGCACAATCTTAATAACTCTAATTGTCAAATATATGTGTTATTTTCACAATGAAGACAGAACCGCCAAGCTGTTCTGAGGCATCTTGCACGAGTAAGGGAAAGCCTGGCTTGGTCAAGGATGGCTGTTCCCAGTTGGACCACTCACTGCACAAGCTCAGAACTAAGTCTTTAATTTCCCTGTGCTTCAGTTATGCCAAGTGCAAAGGAAACAAACAAAAATCAAGAAATAGTGAGCAACAGTTTTTGTCTGCGCCTTATCTCCAAAGCATACTGCATAAACAAAGGACACTAAGCCTCTCCTAGGAGCAGGGGCGGCGAGTTCACACAGCCCTGGGACTGCTTGCTTATCTGTGTCCCGGAACAGACTGTGCACTGGTGGCGGGCGGGCGTTCATACCTTGTCACTTCACTCCCAGCATCTAGCAGCGCCTGACAAGGCAGGGGCTCGCCAGGAGCCATGGAGACGAACGAGTATCTTAGTCCCTAAAACTGCATGCATCTCACACGGCAGATGCGACCCGGAATAACGCGTGTGTGCCCAGACGGGTCTTACTGTCCACACACCGCGCAGGGGGAAGTGAATAGATGTGTCTGAGGGCGGCCAACGGCTATTCAGCTCTTCTTGGGTCACTGAGTTCAAATACAAAAGCCTTGTGTTCATTAATCAATCCTTTGCAGGTTACTGCAGCAACCCTCATAACTGCTCTTCATAAAACCAGAACAAACAAACCATAGAGGGTTTCTCAGGATCTTTTCCTTTCAGTGGAACAACACATTAGGTCACCGATGACAGAAAACCCAGGTGCTAGGTTAGCGGGGTCAGCTAGAACCAATATACGCAGACTACCTGGGTTCCGATTCTGGCTCAGCCGCTGTAGTGTGTATAATTGTGAGCAAGTTATTTAACTTCTCTGCTCCTTGGTCATTTTCATAGGAAACCTACTACTTCAACGACTGTCAGGAGCGTTAAGTGAATGAACGCAGGTGAAGGATTTAGACAGCGCCTGACACATAAAATGCATGCATGATACAGGGGTTTGTTATTGTTTTTACTCTTCTCACATAAAATGAAGGACTTGGATTAGATTCTCTCCAGTTCCAAATCTATGAGTCTCCTTGGAAGAAAGGCTGCTTTAGGCACATGCCCCATATAAGACTGCTAAATAAATATACTCTGATGATTATCGAAGACCTTCTTGAGAGCTAGCTTCCACTGAACAACCTCATGAAGGATCCAGGCAGGGGGACACCCAACTCCCCAAGGCAGTAACAAATTCCCTGCGTGAAGAGGGGCATTACATAAGAATGCCTATGCCACACAACCTCCTCTTCCACAAACAAGCTCAAAGTTACAAACCATGCTCTGTGAGAGAATCTTGAGCTTCTAAAGCCCCTTCAAGTTCATCTGCTCCATATCCCTCATTCTGTGGAGGAGCAAATTGACTCAGTCACAGGGTGGGGATGAGTGACTTGCCCCAGTCACATGACAAGTTAGTGGGAGAGCAAGAATCAGGACTCAGGTTTCCTCACGTACTTGCCTCACAGCTGAGCAAACCCCATAAACGACTCCGAAACTGTGCCTGTTTGCTTTAGTGGGAGCCAAAAATGCAGAACGTGACTTACCAGTGAGGGCAACGTGGAAGAATCAGTTAGCGCAACCTCTCTGACCCGGCTCAGCCCATCACTATGATCAGCTAGGAAAGCGAGGCGTCTTTGCAGTCAGTTTCTCCAACTACACAGTAAACGGAAATCCCAAATTCTACCTTATTATCTTCACATCTCATACTATGTGTGGGGATGCACAAAATGACTTCTCCAAAGGGCTTTGATCCCATTAAAATGCCCGTCTGAAGCCTTCAAAGAGCCCTTTGAAAAGTCCATCAGACCAGCGGATGCCAATTAAAAAAAAAGTCACAGCTTGCTCAAGTTTCTTACTTGCCTACCTAAAGATGATCACAGGGAAAGAAAAAAAAAACGGACAGAAGAAAACTAAGCACGCAGCCCTTTGACGACTTATCTGAACTGAACTGGCTAGATGCAGAGTAGGTGTAGCTAAGTCCATCAAAGAGCACAACGTGCTAAAAAGAAAAAATAAAGGAACCGAGAAGAGAAGGCAAATAGGTGAATCTCATAAGAATTTTTCAAGAATTGAGACACCTGGGAATAAAGTGACTTCTTTAAATAACCCACAACCAGGAGAGGGGATATGAAGCTGGGGAAATGCTAATGGAGAACAGAAGTTCCTTGAAGAGAAGCAGCCAGCCCATTGTATCATAAACTCAGGTCATTCTGCACGCATCTGCCGTATTTACGCAGCGGCTTTCATCCGCAGAGCTCAGAGGACTTAACTTTCATCTCGAGCGTGCTAATGAAGTTCCCCCGAGTGACAAATGAGGCAGGTGTTGTCATACTCTCTTGACATGGGAAAACTGTGCCGAAGGTAGCGCTGGGAAAGAGATCTGGGCTCCCTGCCTCCCGTCTTGGCCCTAAATCCACCAGGACCTATCGCATCAGTAGTAAAGCAGTAGTAGTAGTAGTAGTAGCAGCAGCAGCAGCAGTAGTAGCAGTAATAGTAGCAGGGATGAAAATAACTAAGATTGACTACTTCTCTACCAGACGTTGCCTGCTAAACAATCTGACAGCTCTAGGAGGCGGATACAATGATTACCCCTGAGTTACCCAGGATAAAAGTGCGGCACAAAACGGTTAAATTATCTGCCGGAGGCGCTCAGCGAAGCGGGGGAGCCCGAGTTTAGGCCGGGCAGCATCAGTTTCAGCTGACTCTGGAAAGGGGTCACGCCACAGACTCCGGCCGCGGGGAGCTTTCCCGGGTTCTCCAGCCCCGCCTGAGGGGTGCCCCCTCCCGGCCGGCCGGCCCTGCGCGCCCCAGGCCTTCATCCCGAGGCTTGAGGGGCCTCCCCGGCCTCCAGCCCCCGAGCGAGGTGACCGGAGCGGCGAGGGGTACCTGGGGGCTGTCCTGCAACGCCTCCTCCAGCAGGAGCTTGTCCACGGCGGGCATGGTGGCGCGGAGCCGGACAGGAGGACCGGAGGGCGGGAGGCGCGGCCGCCGAGGGTGCTCCGGGCTGTAGCGACGAGGCTGACGCTCCGTGCCCGCCGCGGCCCCGCGCGCGCCCACGCCTGGCCACTGGCCGCCGCCCCCGCAGCCTCCCGCCCACCCGCCGGCCCTCCTCCCAGCCCAGCCCTCCGCGGAGCCGGATCAACAGGAAGTGTGGCGAGCGTGCGGGTGAGCTACCGGAAGTGTGGCGGCCCCGCTTCCGTCGCACTGTGCCTCGCGGGAAGCCGCAGCACGTAGAGCGGGCCCGGCTGCTCAGTGCTCGCGGTGGATGGTGTCAAGGGCTGCGTTTAGGGAGCCGCCTGCTTAAAAGCTGGTCCTTGCATATTAAAGCCCCAAACGCCAAACTCGAGAGCGCAACGATAAGGTTTATCTACTTGCGGCTGCCCAGAAAACTTTTGAATCGGAGGAAATCGAAGCGAACAGATTTTTGCCGCGGTGACCCTCGCCACTTTTTTTTCACTGGAGGGAAAAAGCCTACGCATGCCACACCACTTTTTCTAGATAAATCCCATTGCCCCCTTAGCAGCTCTGAGCGCAGATTCCCCTAATTCTGGAGAAGAAAATGGATAACGGAATCATCTGCGTTTTATCAAAAGGAGCTCTTGTGGAAACCACAACTGTTTGATTTGAGCGGTAGAATCAGGCCTTGACCTCATGGTTTGCTGTGTTTTGTCATTTTGGAAAATTTCATAATCTAGTTAGTTAGAATTGGAAGCAATAAGTAATCTAGTTCCGTTCTCATTTAGAAGTAATAAAACGGGCCCCAGAGAATGAGTGGTTTGGTCAGGGTCCAACAAGGAAGAGGAAGAAGAGAAGGAAGCAGCGGGGAGCAATCGGGAGTGCTGGCAAAGGGGACTTGAGGTCTTTTTTTTTTTTTTTTCTTTTAACTTAGTGTCCTCTAATACCAAAGGCAAGGGTTTCAGAAGTTCCTTCTTTAAAAATCAGTGGGATTTGTCTGATAGAACACATTACCAGAATCGACAGGCAGGAGATGATAAAATTTCACAAATGCTATAGAAACACCTAGATATATTAAGGTACAACCTGAGTTGCCGACACCTCTGAAATTCTGATGGCGTGCTTCCTGGTCACTTAGGGGCTCCAAGATCGTTATTCCTAGTTGGCTCTAGCCAGCACCAACTTTCCCTGAGCCATTGTACAGCGTCCATGGGGGAAATTCATCAGGCAGCCTTTTCTCCACCATATTCTTTCTCTTTAGGTGAAATCGTGCTCTCACGATGTCTCTTTTCTTATATTTTCTATCAAGTGCCATTCGGTTAATTCCACCTCATACACTCTCCCAGCCCCCTCCTGACTGAAATCCTCCTCCAAAGGCCGGTTTCAAGGTCTTCCCCCTCCCTGGCCCCAAAGGTCACTCCCTACTCCGAACAGCCCTCTCCTTGATTGACACCCAAGGGAGTCTTACCAGGTGGAGCCTTTTCTTTCTCCGTGTAGATCTTACGCCCTGTGTAAATAGTAAACTTCTCAAGAGCGTAACGCATCATCTTTTTTAAAAATACGAATACTGAGACATGTGATAAATACTTATTTGCTGTTTATGATATGTTCATCTCTTACAACTCTTTTCCAATTAAGAGAAATTTCCCCCAAACTTCCATCTTGCTTTGTTTCTACCTTTCCAGCCAACTGAAAACAAAACAGTTGTCAATTGCCTACCAGGCAAACGATAATGATCCTGCTGATGATAAGAATAGCCTAAGATTGGGGCGCCTGGGTGGCTTAGTCGGTTAAGCGTCCGACTTTCGCTTAGGTCATGATCTCGTGGTTCGTGGGTTCGAGCCCCGCGTCGGGCTCTGTGCTGACTGCCGGCTCAGAGCCTGGAGCCTGTTTCTGTGACTCCCTCTCTCTCTGACCCTCCCCTGCTCACGCTGTCTCTCTCTCTCTGTCTCCTAGGAATAAATAAACATTAAAAAAAAAAAAAAAGAATAGCCTAAGATTGTACAAAGAGAAAGAAATGCATACATTTTAATTTTTTAACGTTTGTTTATTTTTGAGAAACAGACATAGCGTGAGTGGGGGAGGGGCAGAGAGCGAGAGAGACAGAATCCGAAAGACGCTCTAGGCTCTAAGCTGTCAGCCCAGAGCCCTACCAGGGGCTCGAACCCACAAACTGTGAGATCATGACCTGAGTCGAAGTCGGAAGCTTAACTGACTGGGCCACCCAGGCACCCCAGAAATGCGTGTATTTTAAGGTGAAAATAGATATTAAAAAAGTCACAATGCCCTCCATGATCTTTGAAAGGTCTCAGAAGTCCCTTTGAGAGTCACTACATATTTTTCATGTACCATCTCTTCTCCTGATTAAAGTCACTTTTCCTCAAACACCTGTATTCAAAAATGTTTAAGCATCCTTACACAATGCCATTACTTTTCTACATTTTATTGCTACATTATGGGTAAACAGCCTTTGTAGGATTTTTTGGGGGACTTAAGTATAACATTGTTTCTATGGGAGAATGCATCCCAAATTCAAAATAACTAAGTTACAAAAACCAACCCTGGGAACACAACCCCTTTGCAAAGTGTTAATTCATTTTATTCATTAGTTCATCTAATCATTAAATATAAACTGCTCAATATTAAATACTGTCTCCCATTTATTTTACTGTCTTTATTACTCCTCTCATTTAAATTCTGAAGCCAAGTATCCTCCTCTTCAACAGATAATCCTTGAAAAACTATGTAAAAGGAATTTTTATGCAAACAGAACAATTTTTAATGTTTCATGTAAAAGTATCTGTCCTTATTGAACTATTGCGAGGGTAGGGGTGACTGGGTGGCTCAGTCGGTTAGGTGTCTGGCTTCGGCTCAGGTCATGATCTTGCAGTCTCAGAGTTCAAGCCCTGCATTGGGCTCTGTGCTGACAGCTCAGAGCCTAGAGACTCCTTCTGATTCTGTGTGTGTGTCTCTCTCTCTGCTTCCCCACCCCACTCCACCCCCCACCCCCATTCCTGCTCACTCTCTGTTTCTCTCTTTCAAAAAGAAATAAACATTTAAAAAAATTATTGTGAGGGTGGATTTCAAACATCCACACAACTGTATCTGAAATCCCTGGATTGCTGTGAGGTTGGTGACAGGAAATACAAAGATGGACAATTTAGAGCTGCCATGTCCTCTGGGGAGAGAAAGAATGAACTCTGTGGAGCTACAACCTTTAACCCATTGAAGGTCAATGGGTGAAAAGGTACAAGCTGTTTCCATAGGCAAACATCTATGTCTCCTGTATTAATCAGGACCTCTTCCATTGCAAACGACAGAAGTCTAATTCCAATTAGCTTCAAGAAAACATGAAAGTCTGGGAGA
The DNA here is from genome assembly GCA_017311185.1 of Proteles cristata cristata. Classification (NCBI taxonomy): domain Eukaryota; kingdom Metazoa; phylum Chordata; class Mammalia; order Carnivora; family Hyaenidae; genus Proteles; species Proteles cristata. The sequence goes on along the minus strand of JAESUZ010003530.1, from coordinate 355,797 downwards.
CACAGAGAAGTAAAGAGACTTTCTTTAGATTTAGTATTTCTTAGATTATTTGTACACTGATGAGAGCGCCCCAGAACAGGAAGGGAGGGGCTGAAGTTATAGGAGAGTGAAATGACAATTATAGGAGCATGGTTCCTGAATAGACAAGAGAGAGTGACATCCAAATCACACGTGATTGGGATAGAAGCAAGGACGGTGCATTCAGATTGATACCTGAGACGGTTTGTTGGTAGATTAAATGGAGGAGGGTAAAGAAGCTCTTTTCTGATTGCTTTTATTTTCTCAGTAGAATAAGAAGCAAGTCCATCAGCTCAAAACAGTGATGGTGACAGGGTGTGGGAAGTTTGAGGAGAGAGGAAAGGGCATGATAAAACCATCCTGGGGCATGGGAAGATGAGAAGCATAAGTAGCAATATTCCCATTTTACAGATGCTGCGACTGAGGCTCAAACAAATGACATGACAGAGCCAAGGTTCCAAAGGCCAAGACCATGCCTACTACCACCCCCAAAAGAGGAAGCCTGCTCAGTAGGAAGCCCAAGGCTGGTTCGCCCTAGGATCCCTCTGCCCTTCCCTCCCTGGTGCCTACATAGTGCCTGACCTACAGCAAATGCTTCTCAAATGGTTGTGGAATGAATGACTATTCCTGTTTTCTCCACCTAAGGCTCCGGTGACCTCAGTCTATATTTCTTTTTTTTTTTATAAACTTTTTTAAAAAATATTTTTATTTATTTCTAGGAGAGAGAGAGGGACAGTGTGAGCAGGGGAGGGTCAGAGAGAGAGAGGGAGATACAGACTCTGAAATAGGCTCCAGGCTCTGAGCTAGCAGTCAGCACAGAGCTGACACAGGGCTTGAACCCATGAACTGAACCGCGAGATCATGACCTAAGCGAAAGTCAGACGCTTAACTGACTAAGCCACCCAGGCGCCCCTATATTTCTTTTTTTTTAATTTTTATTAAAATTTTTAATGTTTATTTATTTTTGAGAGAGAGAGAGATCATGAACATGAGCAGAGGAGGGTCAGAGAGAGAGGGAGACCCAGAATCTGAAGCAGGCTCCAGGCTCTGAGCTGTCAGCACAGAGTCTGACATGGGGCTCAAACTCATAAACAGTGAGATCATGGCCTGAGCCGAAGTCAGAAGCTTAACGAACTGAGCCACCGAGGCGCCCCATTTTTTTAACTTTTTTTTTCTTTTTTGAGAGACAGAGAGAGACAGAGAAGGAGTGGGGAAAGGGCAGAGAGAGACACACGCACAGAATCCAAAGCAGGCTCCAGGCTCTGAGCTATCAGCACAGAGCCGACACAGGGCTCGAACCCACGAACTGTTGAGATCATGACCTGATCTGAAGTCAGACGCTCAAACAAGCCACCCAGGTGCCCTGAACTCAGTCTATATTTCACTCATCCTTTCATTTGCTTTGCCTTCCTATAGCCAGTCCATGGAAGCTAGGAGAGGAAAGTGAAGAACCCAAAGGAGGTTGAGCATCCTCTCTCGGCCCGAGAGACTACCATGAAAACCATGAAAGAAGGAAAAGAAGAGGAAAGAGGCTCATCAGTTCTGAGTATTCATCTCATGGTAGGGATTAGCCTTCGACTTTCACTCAAGATACAAATCTGATCAGGTCACTCTGCTGTTTAGAACCCTTTGGTGAGGGGCGCCTGGTGGGCTCAGGCAGTTGAGCATCCACCTCTTGATTTCAGCTCAGGTCATGAACTCACGGTTGTGAGATCAAGCCCCCTATTGAGGCTCTGCACTTGGGCCTAGGGCCGGCTTAAGATTCCCTCTGTCCCTCTCCTTCTGCCACATCCTTGTCCATGTGCTCTCTCTCTCTCTCTCTCTCTCTCTCTCTCACACACACACACACACACACGCACGCACGCACGTGCTAAATAAATAAATAAATAATCACTTTTTAAAAAACCTTTTGGTGATAATAGGAGCAATAATAATAGCAAAAGGCACTTACTGAGCTATTATTACTCTGTGCCCCGTACTGTATTAATTATTTTACCTACATTATCTCTTGGCATCTTACCCAAAACCTCCTTGAGTATTTGTTGCTATAATCTCCATTGTAAAGATGAAGAAACTGAGGCTTGAGAAGCTTAAAGAACCTGCACGCAGTTAGGTAATTTCAGAGGTGGGCTTCAACCCTGGCAGTCTGTCTCCAGAATATGTCCCTGGAGGTCTTCTTCAACAGCCGGCTGCCTGTGGCCTGTGGGGTGGCGTCTGTATTCCTTAACAGTGATGCAAGCCCCTGCATGATCTAGCCTCTGATTACTGTGCTGATACCTCCTGCCATGACCCTCTGCACACCTGCTGAGTGAAGATCACTGCAGTCTTCAAAAATACACTGTTTGGCAGAGATTGTTTCCCTAAGCCCCAAATGCCCTTCCCTCCATAAACTACTTGACAAATTCACCTTCTAAAGCTCAACTGAGGGGCACCTGGATGGCTCAGTTGGTTAAGCCTCCGACTTCGTGATCTCACCATCTGGGGGTTTGAGCCCCACAGGCTCAGAGCCTGGAGGCTGCTTTGGATTCTGTGTCTCCTTCTCTCTGCCCCTCACCACCCCACTCTCAAAAATAAATAAACAGTAAAAAGAAAATTTAAAGCTCAACCTAAATACCAGTTCTGTGTTCAGTGAAATTCCATTCAATGCATATTAATTAAACATGTACTTTGTTCCAAACCCCAAGCAAGGCATTAGAAGGTCTATAATGTAACAGAGACAGACAGCTTGCCTTCAAGAGAGCTGTAGTCTAATGATGGCAGGTAATTAAAGAGGTGAGCGTGCTGGGGGAACTGGGTGGCTCAGTCCGGTGAGCATCTGATGTCAGCTCAGGTCATGATCTCATGGTTCGTGAGTTCAAGCCCTGCATCAGTCTCCATGCTGACAGCTCAAAGCCTGGAGCCTGCTTCGGATTCTGTGTCTCCCTCTCTCTCTGCCCCTCCCCTCCTCTCTCTCTCTCTCTCTCTCTCTCTCAAAATAAACAAACATTAAAAAAAGAGACAGAGATGAGCATGCGGTTAGGAGAGGCAAAGGCTGCAAGGGAGCATGTGATAGAAGGCTACAGCTCACATTCCTGGGACTCGGGAGAGGAGCAGGGACCAGAAGAGTGACCACCACTCTTCAGTCCGTCTTGCTTGTAGCGGGTGCCAGTCTGTGTGTTTGTGCCCCAGTCCACTGCTGCTGCTGCTAAGTCATCCTTCAAGGAAAATGAATAGTAAGTATATATGTATACTATACTTTATATAAATCTATTGAGCAGTGTTCCAAGAAGTAACAAATCCTGGGAGAAGAAGTGCATCCTAGAATTGACAACATTGATGAAAGCGGCAGTGTGGTGCTGTTAGCTTTGTTAGAGGAGATCTGTTATATTGTTCAGGTATCACCCGGTAACACTCACTGGTAGCTCCCAGTGCTTGTATAATGACTAGAGGTGATGGTTCTTCATAAATACCACCAAACGTAATGCTCCTTATTTGTTGAACAATTTTAGGTATCCATAATAAGGAAGAAAGAGCCTATCATATTGGGAATATGTTAGGAATAGCTCATGATATTAGGAATTTCTGAGATTTCCCAGGAATTCTGATTTCTGGAATTTGGTAACGCGAATGTGGGCCTGTAGCTAAACTAAGACCTTTTCTGAGTCACCTTATGCCAATTCTGCCTGTCTTCTCTCCATCTGCCCATGAGACTTGGTATATGCTTTCATTAGACTTGTACCATCGTCTTATTTATTTACCTGCCTCTCTCTTGACTTAACTGTGAGACCCTAAATTATAAGATTCGTTTCGTGGCTCTTTATTTCTTTAACTCCAAGCTCAGAATCTGACATTCAATTGGCTTTTAGTCAAAATTTGCTCAGTGAGTGAAGGAATTCAGTAACGGCATCAGTTAACGTTTGATTTGCCTATAACTAATTAGGAAAAAAATAATAGTGTGTTAAGCACAATGGAAATTTATCTCTCTTCGTAGTTAAGTGGTCCACGGGTGGTCAGCACAGACCGAGCACGGCCTCCAGAGTGTCAGCCACAAACCCCTCCTATTCCTGTTCTGGCTTCCCTTCCCAATGTCACCCCATAGTCCAGCGGGGCTGCTGGCTCTCCCGTCACTAAGGCAGCTTTCCAACTAGCAGGTTGGAGAGCACAGCAGAGGACATGTTTCTACCCACGTACCACTTCTGCTTACATCCCGTCCCACAAGCCAGGATTTAATCACAGTGTGGCCACACCTAGCTGTAAGGGAAGCTGGAAAGTTGACCTGTTTCTAGGCTCAGTATGGCCAGTTAAAAACTGAGGCTTCTCTTCATATTCTGCCGATGGGAACGTACAATGAAATAATCACTGCGGAAAATAGTTAGGCATCTCCTCAGATTGTGAAACATAAGGGTATCATATGACCCAGGAAAGCCTCCCTAGTGTCCACCCAAGGGACTGAAAACATCTGTCCATGCAAAAGCTTGTACGTGGATGTTTATGGTAGCATTGTTCATGACGGCCAAAAAGTGGGGAAATAGCCCAAATATCTGCCAACTACAGATAGACAAACAAAATAGGGTATTATGGTATAGCCATGCAATGGAACATTATTATTATTGTTTAATGAAAAAAGAATGAAGTACAGTGTGGTTAAATCTTGGAAATAATATGCTAAATAAAAGAAACCAGATACAAAAAGCCACGTATCATATGACTCCAAATACATGGAATGTCCATAGAGGAATTCACAGAGACTGAAAGTAGAGGTGAATGGGGTAGCCAGAGAGGCAGGAGGGAGGAGGGAATGAGGAGGAGCAGCTAATAGGTGTGGGTTTCTTTTGAGGTGATGAAATCATCTGGAATTAGCAGTGACAATCATACAACATCGTGAATGTGTTAAAAAGAACATTGAATTGTATGCTTCAACATGGTGTATTTTATGATATGTGAATTATATCTCAATCAAAAATAATAAATATTTTTTTGAGAAATGCAGGATTCTACTATTGAAAGAGGGAGAAACAATTTGGGGACAATAGTCTCTGACACAATTCCCTAGAATCAGTGAATCAGAGAAGATTCTCTTTAGACTACATTTTGATGAATGGAATAAGAGGAAAAGAAGGTTCTGTAAAGAAGAGGGTGTGACAATAAACAGAGAATTGGGCTCAAGAAATGGTCACTGGGAGATGTTCTCAAGTTCTGAAGCCTTGGGCTCATCATGTTGTCACATTCTTGTGACTCTCACTGGGAATTAAGACTTGACTCTCCATTTGAACTCTCATAAAAGAAGACAAAGTTAAGAAAAATGTTTCACTCATAAGGTCACTGACTTTAGACTCCCACAAAATTAGCAACTAAGGCCCTCTGTGGCCAGTGACTTTTAAAATGGGAATAGTCAGAGCCTGGGAATCGCTCCAGAGAAATCATTGGCCTATGAGGCCTTTGGTCATTAATCAAGAGATGTGGAAATTCAGTAGTATGAAGCTCTGCTTCAAATTTGTAGAAATTTATAGAAAAGAATGCTAAGTTTAATTAACAGATTTGAAAGAAAGGGTGACATCATAGAAAGATCCCTGACTTTGGAGCTGGGCCTGCATCCGAGTGCTGGCATTGTGATTTGCCAGCCATGAGATTCTATCCAACTTCCTGAGCCTCAGTTCACTTTTCTGTGATATGGGAGTGACATTTATCACAAGCTGTTTCCATGGGCATCTAGCCACGGGTCCTGTATTCATCAGGACTCTCTCAGTCACAAAGACAGAAGCCTAAGTCCAACTACTTTAAGGAAAATATGAGACTGGAGAGATTAGTGCAGAGCAAGGGAAGACTGGATTTCTTAAACTGTGTAATGAGGAAGGGCAAAGGTGAGCCAGAACCTCCCCAACTGGGAGCTCAAAGCCCTCAGCGCTCTCTGCCCACTCATCTCTCTGTTGGCTTCACTCTCTCAGACCTGAGTCGCCAAGGTGCTAGAACCATGCCTACTGATGGTTGCAGACTCCCCTCTGGCACTAGAAAGGAACAGGCTGATTCCTGGCTTTAGTTTGAAGATCCTAGTTAAGGACTCTGGTTATCCTGGCTGAGGACAGACACTGACCTGCCTGCTCCTTGGACCACTAGCTGTGGCCGTGTGTGCACAGGTGACATGCTACTGAGTACAAGGATGCTGTCCAGAAGAGGTGGGCTCTGTGATCAGAAGAAAGAGGAGGGGGAAGTGCCGCACAGATCCACGCATGAGAAGTCTATCCATGTCCCCGACCAAGCTTCACCTTCACCCCATCCTGCCTCCCTCACCCATCTACACTCTCTCTTCCTCCCCCTCCACATCGCAGGGGATGGCATCAGCCAGTGGCTAGACCCGGAAAGGTGGAAGTCAAGCTGTATTCTACCCTCTTGCTTACCTCCCTGTTGGAATGAATCACCCAGCCTTCATTCTGTGCTCATGAATTCCCCACTCACCCCTGCTCTAGTGTAGAATTCCTCAACCTTTGTCTGCGATTCAGTGATTATGGATCTTCTTTCTCCTTGCTGTACCTCCCTCTATTCTAACTTCCATACTCAGGTGACAGTTATTTTTCCCAAATAATACAAGTGATTAAGAGACACTTGCTGTGGCTCTTCTCCCGCTCAATATTTTTTTAATGGCTCCCAATTAAGGCCAGCTACATAATTTCTGGGGCTTGGCAAAATGTTCAGAAAACAAGAGAAAAGTGCCACTGAATGTTCTAAAATGTGAAGACTTGTCCTTTTTCTTTCTTTCTTTGTAGTCTCTCTCAATTTGTCATGGTGTTTTTATTGGCCATTTAATGTTGTTCTGTTTAAAGAAATATTTGAATTATGTTTGTTTAAAAAATTTTTTTACATATATTTAATTTTGAGAGACAGAGAGAGACAGAGCACAAGTGGGGGAGAGGCAGAGAGAGAGGCAGACACAGAATCCGAAGCAGGCTCCAGGTTCTGAGCTGTTAGCACAGAGTCTGATGTGGGGCTCAAACCTGCCAGCCATGAGATCATGATTCAAGATGAAGTTGGACGCTTAACTGACTGAGCCATCCAGGTGTCCCATTGAATTATAAGTTCTTAGCATGAATTTTACTGTTTATGTTTATATTGTGCAAGGCCAGCTTTAAATGCAAATATAAGAGTACTTAACGCATATGTGGAAGCTCTGAAATAATACAATTGGCATTTTGTGGCCCATTGCACAAAACTAACTCAACTGTTTTTATCTCACTTTTAAGTTTATTTATTTTGAGAGAGAGAGAATACCCATGAGCAAATGGAAGAGGGGCATAGAAGGGGGAAAGAGAATTCCAAGCAGGCTTCTCACTGTCAGTGCAGAGCGGGGTACAGAGCTCTATCTCACAAACCGTGAGATCATGACCTAAGTAAAAATCAAGAGTTGGATGCTCAACTGACTGAGCCACACAAGTGCCCCTATCTCACTTCTTAGATGGACACATTCTATCGACACACGGTGGGAGATGGTGGCTTCCGAAATATGCTTCCCTTGACCTTACTTTGAGCTGCTAAATCCCATGCATAGTAGGTCTACTTGGAGCATGGGGAATACTACATGTGAATGAAACAGCAAGATACAGCAGACCCGAATACTGCATATATTTCCATTGCTCATATGCCTGCCCTATTATCCCACTGGACTTCACTTACAGAGGACAAGTAGAAAGAAAAAATTAAGAATTCAAGATGGCCGACAGCAGAACAGTAAACCAAGCACGGGCCCCATCTTATCATGGAATCCCATGGGAATGTCCAGAGTCACACCAGCCTGAGAAGTTAGTCCTGCTTCCTATTTTCCATACGGTGGGTTCAAATCACTTCAGAGGAAATACCAGACCCTTCACGATAAAACCTGGCCTCACCTTTTTCCTTTATCCCATCACCTACTTTCTCTGCCCCACAGAATTTTTTCTCGTGCAAGGATGAGCGTCTCGGTATTTTCTCACACACCATTCTCATTGCCTGAGATGTCTCAGACCCTCTGCTCATCTTAAGTCTCTGTGCAACGGCCACCTTCTCTGTAAAGACCGGCTCCACTCCCCTAGAAGACAACTCTTTTGCGTTTCCCTGCACCCTGAGACAGACAGCCTGTGATCATCAGACATTGCATCACCATTGCCAAGACTATAAGCTCTTCGGGGACATGAACGGTCTCTTTGCTAAGTTGACTTCTCAGTGTCCAGCAGGGCATCTGGCAAATGAAGGGAGGTCACACAATGGAATATTTATAAGTGGAAAGAAAGAATGAAACAATGCCTGGGAGTAGGCATTCATTCACTAAGCGATTCTTTCAAAAGTATCCACTGAGAGTCCATGAAATAATGGGCTCTGTGCCCTATCCAGTCCTTCCCTCAACAAATAGTGTCCACGGAGTCTCAGGACCCATGTTAGGAGCTGGGAACACAGGGTGAGCAAGACAAGTAGAGGCCTCTGTCTTCTAAGACCTTACACTCTTGTTGGCTCTCGGTAAATGTCATTTCACCTCCTCCCCCTTTCCCTGCACCTCCCAAGAGGTAACCAAATCAGTCATACATACTTTACGACTTTCTCTGCTTCCACCTTCTGCTCTGGATTGCCTTTCTCGGCACCATTCTCAGCTACTAAGAGATGAATGCTTGATCGTGCCAGAGCTGTTAGGTTTTCTTTTTTTGTTTTTAACCGCTACAGAGGTTAACGTGGAAGGGACGCAGAGCCAGCTCTGTAGCCCCTGAGCCAGCCTGGGTCATCTCACTAGATTATTCTGGAGGCTATTCCCCTGAGGCTCAACAAAGTCACTAACTGCCAACTACTGTTTTCAATCCCTTCCTCTCACCTAATCACTTCTCTCACAAATTTGAGGTTTGTATTCTTGCCACACACACCAGATCTGCTCACGAGAACCACGTGTGTCTCACTGGGAAAGTGGCTGGCTTCAGGGTTCAGCCAGGCTACGCAGGGAGAGGACAGGACTGTCGCCTGGGTGCTGGGGTTCTTGCCGACATAGGCTATTTCCCCTTCTCCCTTCTCTTCTCCCTGACCCTCCCAAAGCCTTCTGTAGAAGATTTTTCAGTGCAGAAGAATGTTATCAAAGTCTTCTTTATAAAAGTAGCCTTACTCATACAGAGCTTATGTTACCCAGTGTTCTCCCAGCTGAGATGAAATGTTTCATCCTTAATCATGGCTAAAAGGAGAAATATTTTGGAAAGTCTGAGCAAACTTGCTTCAGAGACTATTTATGACTTAGAGAATTCAACTGTAGAAATGTTTTAGGTGAAGAAGTTGTGGAAGGGTTATACTATGGGCAGGTTGTGTCTCCCCTGCCTCAAATTCATATATTGAAGCCCTGACCCCAATGTACGATATTTGGAGATGGGTCCTTGGGGAGACTTTGAGGGTTGCCTCTCATGATGAAATTAGTGGCTTTATAAGAAGAGAGAGAGATCCTGCCTTTCCCCCATGTGAGGACACAGTGAGAAGGTGGCCATCCGTAAGCCAGGAAGAAGGCTCTGACCAGGAACTGAAACAGCCAGCACTTTGATCTTGGACTTCTCAGCCTCCAAAGGTCATAATTAGTTTCCACACCTCTGTTAAGTGCTGGTCACTACTGAGTAGTTTGGGTCCCTCCAGGGCATGTCAGAGGCTAGATTGACCACATTAACTCCTGCAGCCATTCACCACACCTTAGTGATTTAAATAATGACTCCAGAGGCCCCTGGGTGGCTTACTCAGTTAAGCATCCAACTCTGGCTCAGTTCACGATCTCATAGTTCGTGAGTTCAAGCCCCACGTCAGGCTCTGTGCTGACAGCTTGGAGCCTGAAGCCTGCTTCAGATTCTGGGTCTCCCTCTCTCTGCCCTTCCCCCACTCACACTCTGTCTCTATCAAAAAGAAATAAACATTAAAAATGTTTTTAAAAAAATAAATGACTGACTTTGGCTGAGCTCTGACATATCTGAAGTGGTGATGGATTGCTGGATCCAGTGACTGCTTGAAATCATTCCTGATACACGGATAGGTTTTCATAGAATTCTTTTTCCTAACAAAGCATTGTTATGGTTAACTCAGCTCCTGGTCACAACATTTTGGCTCACTATGCTCCCCCAGTTGGAGGAGGTAATTGGGAGGATGTGACCACCAGTCAACCAGCAAGCTGGACCCAGGCAATCAGAGGCTCCTCACCCTCTCCCCTGTCCTTGGAATGTACATTCTGCTCACTGTACCCACAGTGAGAGCTGTTCCAGGGACATAGCCTTGGGAGACTAAGGTGTTGTTGAGACCACCTGGATGGTGTACATGACCAAATCCAGTGAAGGCCTATACGTAAGTAAATGTTAAGCTGCTGGCGGGCAGGGATTTACTGTCTCATGGCTGCCCAAACAAGCCTCCTAAAGTAACTACCCTTGCTTATTAAACCTGCCACCTGCCAGTCTGGAGTGGCCTGCTTCTTTCATTCCATCTCTCCCTGCCCTCCACATATGGGGTCCAGTTTGCAGACCAATAGAAGGTCACTGAAGATTTAAACAAGGCAGATGGGATGATCCATCTCTAGCTTGAAATTGTTGTGTAGCAACTTTGCCTATCAAATACAACACTTTGCTTGGGATAGAATGATAATAATGGCAATAACAATAATAGGCAGGGATGCCTTACATAAATGGAGGTCTAATACATGCCAGATGCTGTGCTAGATGCTATCTATACATAGATATATATTAACAAGACACGTGCCATTATTCCTGTCTCGTGTGTTAGGAAACAGAGGCCTACACAGCTAGCTTGGAGGTGGGTTTCAGATTTGGATTCAGATCTATCTGATTCCAATGCACATGCTTTGCTCACACACTGCACTCTCCCCTGCATCCAAAATATGTTTCTATACCTGGATCCTGATTCCTGGGATACCATACAATTAACAACTGAAGTTAGCAAAGCTGGTCCAGGGAACAAAGAAAATGTGTCACGAAGTAGGACTCCTCTTGCAAGGATTCCTTCGATCCAGCATCTCAGGAGCGAGGTGTGTTTCCCATAGCATCAAATTGTCAGTTTGTGATTAAGAGAAAATGTTTTTGAGGAGAGTTAGAAAATCTTGGGGAATAAGAACATTTCCCCCCCTTATTAAAGAAAGTAGACTGGATGTAACAAATTCTATTCTTGGTGGTCACTGCCATTTTAAAAAAGCATGAGTTGTGATTGTGTAATGTAAATAGTGTCATCCCTGTAGCTATTGTGGGCTACTTAGAGGGAGATTTTTGCCTCTATGCAAGTCAGCACAGGTCACCTTGTTTTGCTTTGTTTCTGTTGCTTCTGTCTTTTTTTTTTTTAATTTTTAATGTTTTATTTATTTCTAGGAGAGAGGGAGAGAGAGAGAGACAGCATGAGCAGAGCAGGGTCAGAGAGAGAGGGAGTCACAGACTGAAACAGGCTCCAGGCTCTGAGCTGGCAGTCAGCACAGAGCCCGACACGGGACTCGAACCCATGAACTGCGAGATCATGACCTGAGCAAAAGTCGGACGCTTAACCAACTAAGCCACCCAGGCGCCCCTGTTGCTTCTGTCTTCAGCCTTTCTCTTAGGCAGTCAGCCGTCACTTTTCCTGATGTCAAAGGGATTTCTTCTGGCAGTATTCCTCCACTTATAGTAAATTTGAATTTACTCTATCTAATCTGCTATTCTTTGAAAGCCATCTCGAGTTGATTGAATCAGGAACTTTATATTTCAAAGAACTTTAATTGGTGCGGGTAAGGGTGTTCGGTTCTCACTGGAGGCAAAGTATGCAAGCTTATGATGGTGCTTGCTCTTACCACTATCTTCTTTGTGTTTTTTTTCTGGGTTTGTGCCCAAGTTTTAGGTATTTTGACCTGATGCAAGTCTGGCCTTTGGACATGATGTCATTACTTACAGAGCCATGATAGATGCTTTTCCTTCCAAGGAAGAGACAGCCTTACCCAAACTGGCTTAAACAATAAGGAAATGTATTATCTCATATGACAGTCCAGACAGGCCAGGCCTCAGGGTTGCTTGATTTAATGACTCCACAGTGTTCTCAGAGACCCATATCTCTATCTCTTAGTTTCCATCTCTAGAACGGATCATGGTGATAAGATGGCTCTTCACAGCAACGGAGGCATCATCTGATGGAAGTGAAAGAGTCATTGCTACAAACGTGATATATAAGTTCTTCTCGTTAATCTGATTGGCCAGTTTAGGCAATTATATCTATTATATCTATATATATTAAGCAAATCTATACCTATGGATCAATTATATCTGCCACAGGGGGAATTCAGTGCTCTGATTGGTCTAGACCAAAAGTCAGCAAATGGTTTCTAAAGAGAACCAGGCAGGAAATGTTTATTTAGGTTTTGGGAGCCCTACAATCTCTGCCACACTACTCAACCTGCCATTGTATCACAAAGCAGCCAGATGGAAGGAATGGGTATGGTTGTTTTCAAACAAACTTTATTTTCAAACAAACATTATTTTCAAAAATAAGTGATAGGGCCACTGGCTGACCTCTGGCCTAGACTAACAAGGATCTACCCCTGAGCCTGGAGATGAATCACTGTCTCCAGAGTCAGGACTGGACATGTATAAAGACCCAGGACATGTTCTGTTGGGAAGGAAGGGAGATGCTAGTAGTGGACAATAGTTTACTGCATTGCCTTTGGAGAAGTTTAAAGCCATTACTTAATACCTTTTTCAGTGGCCATGAAGGTAGAGAGAAGGACTTTTGAATGCTGGCTGACCATATACATTTGATATAGTTTATCCTTTAACTGATCACTGTAAGAACCGCTCTCTTCTTGGGGTGCCTGGGTGGCTCAGTCAGTTAAGCATCCGACTTCGGCTCAGGTCATGATCTCATGGTTGGTGGGTTCGAGCCCCACATAGGGCTCTGTGCTGACAGCCAGCTCAGAGCCTGGAGCCTGTTTCAGATTCTGTATCTCTCTCTCTCTCTCTGACCCTCCCCTGCTCACGCTCTCTCTCTCAGAAATTTAAAAAAAAAACACCAAAAAAAAAAAATTAAAAAACCAAAACGCTCTCATCTTGTGTCTTTCCTTACCTCTGGGCTCTAGGTTTCCACACTTCCTGGAAGGCAAGTGTTGGCACTCGCTCCTTTCTTTCTTAGAAACATGCTCCTCCCTCCTTGCCACCATTCTCCTGGTTATATCCTAGTCATCCCTTAGACCCTGCATCATCTTCAAAACCTTCCCTAAAGTGGAATCCTTCTCATTTAAAGTCCACACAGCCCTGTACATACCTCTGTGAAGGCACATGGCTCCCTGTGCTGTAAAGATCTGTTTACAGGTGGGCTTTCCCACTTGGCTGTACCATCCTGGAAGCCTCATTCCATTTGTGCCCCAGTTCCTGATTAACACAAGCCCCTGCTTTTAGCGGGTCCTCAATACATGTGTCTTTCTTTTTTAGTAGTGTTGGGTTTTTCTGGTGGTTTTTTTTTTGGTGTTTCTTTTTGAGAGAGAGAGAGAGAGAGCAGGGGAAGGGCAGAGAGAGAGATGGAGACACAGAATCTGAAACAGGCTCCAGGCTCTGAGCTGTCAGCACAGAGCCAATACGGGGCTCAAACTCACAAACTGCAAGATCATGACTTGAGGCAAAATTGGACACTTACCCAACTGAGCCACCCAGACACCCCTATCAATACATGTTTCTTGAGTGAATGAATATTCATGTCCTGGATGATGAAAGGAAGTTAATTATGTATGAGCTGTTATCACTGAGGTCAGGGTAGGAAAATGTTTACAATAAAGCGTTGGTTTGCAAGCATAATTCGTTCTGGAAACTTGCTTGTAATCAAACTTGTATATCAAAGCGAATTTCAAGAACCATTGGCTCAGTTGTGATCATGTGACATTCGGCATTACGTAGTACTCGTATTTCAAGACATGGCTCCTTTATCAAGTTAAAATTTATTAGAAATGTCTGCTCGAATGGAAACCAACTTGACAATAAACTATCTGTAAAAAAAATAAATTCATAAAAGAAAAAAAAAAGAAATGTTTGCTCGCTTTGTGGAGCACTAGCGGAACAAGTTGCTGGCAATCCAAGGTTTTGCTGTACTTTTTTTGTTCTGAGTGCTTTTCTCGTTAAAATCGAACTACTGAAGTTTGACCCCTCTGGTCTCTACATATGAGTCAGATTTGATGGCTTCCATGTGCCTGTGTCATTAGGTGTGACTTCGGTTCCAAAGCTCTACCTGTGCTGTGAGACCACCCCACCTCAATTCCATATTCCCATATTCACGCCCCCCACCACCAATCTACTCATGAACAAGTGAGGTGCCCTGGCCTCTGGCTCTCTATAGAGAAGTCAGTGCATGAGTTCCTTACTTTTCAGTGTTCTCTGGATTTCTTCCTGGGGTGTATCCTATGGTTGTCTTGATGACAGCACAGTTCCACTCTGGTGTGACTTGGCGCTCCCAGCACTAGCACTGAGTGGATTTGCAAAGTGAAGCAAGCTCACTGACGGGCAGAGGAAGGTTTCTCCTGGACCCTTCCTGCAGCAAGTCCCCAGGAGTGGGCTTGGAGGCAAAACCACCCTGCCTTTGGGCCCGCCTTGGCTACTGTCTGTTTGTTTAGCTTCTCTAATCTGCAACTACCTCACTGATAAGGTAAAGATAATAAAAGTCTCTACATCATAAGATTTTTATGGGGATTCAATAAAATAATGCATATAAAGTATAGCAGAGTTACGCCTTGCCTACTGGCACACAGTAAGCGCTCAATAACAAAAGCTACTAATGGATGCCCAAAATGTGTATGTGTGTGTGTGTCTGTGTGCATGTAATTGATGATTTTAAGAAATTTAATTTTCCAGTCTGGAGATTTCAGATATGACTCATCTAAACCTCTTGGGAAAACTTTTTTTAAAATATGAGACATTACAAAACACACCAACTGAGAAGCAAGAAAACACAACTCAAGATCAGGATTGGGTTCAGCTATAACAGCAACCTCAATTAACCATGGTTTAAACAACATAGAAGTTGGTGTTTCACATAAAAGCCTACAATTGGGTCTCGAGCTGGTATGGTGGCTTTATTCTATGACATTCTTAGAGATCCAGGTCGTCTGTAAATTTTTTTCTCCCTAGCTTTAGTGAGGGTATATAATTGACAAAATCTTATATATTTAAAGTATACAACTTGATGATTGACATGTTGTGGAATGACAACCACAATCAAGTTGATAAACACATCCATCATCTTATTGTTGTTATTATTATTATTATTATTATTATTTTGGTAAGAATCCTTGAGATCTACTTTCTTAGAAAATTTCAAGTATATATTATTATTAACCATAATGGAAACCACTGTGTTTCCATTAGCTCCTCAGAACTTATTCATCTTCTAACTGTAAGTTTGTGCTCTTGGACCAATGTATCCCCATTTCCTCCACCTCCCAGATGATCACCATTCTATTCTCTTTTTCCTATGAGTTCAACTGTTTGGTTTTTTTTTTTCAAGATTCCACATAGAAGGGGTACCTGAGTGGCTCTGTTAGTTAAGTGTCAGACTCTTGATTTTGGCTCAGGTTGTAATCTCACTGTTTGTGGGTTCAAGCCCCGAGTCAGGTTATGTGCTGAAAGCTCAGAGCCTGCTTGGGATTCTCTGTCTCCTTTCTCTCTGACCCTCCTCTGCTTGCAATCTCTCTCTCTCTCTTTCTCTCTCAAAAATAAATAAATAAACTTTACAAAAAGATTCCATACATAGGTGGAATATACAATATTTGTCTTTGTCTGTCATATCTGTCTTTGTCTTACTTCATTTAGCATACTATCCCCAGGCTCATCCATGCTGTCATAAATGGCAGGATTTCATTCTGGTTTTTTTTTTTTAATTCTTTGCTTATTGTTTTTAATTTTTTTTTAATTTTTATTTATTTCTAGGAGAGAGAGAGATAGCGTGAGCAGGGAAGGGTCAGAGAGAGAGGGAGTCACAGACTGAAGCAGGCTCCAGGCTCTGAGCTGGCAGTCAGCACAGAGCCCGACACGGGGCTTGAACCCACGAACCACGAGATCATGACCTAAGCGAAAGTCGGACGCTTAACTGACTAAGCCACCCAGGAGCCCCTTCATTCTGTTTTTATGCAACTTATATAAGAGGGCTACTCGGCTTCAGCCATCAAATCTAAGTTCCAGGTATTAGGAATTTAAAAAAAGGGCAAAGAATAAAAAGTAAGTGCTACATGCCCCTTCTCTCTCTCTCTTTAAATTATTTATGGGGCACCTCGGTGGCTCAGCTGGTTAAGCATCTGGCTTCAGCTCAGGTCATGATCTCATGGTTCATGGGTTCGAGCACTGCGTCTGCTTTGGATTCTGTGTGTCTCTCTGTCTCTGCCCCTCCTCCCCTCATGCTTTCTCTCTGTCTCTCTCTAAAAAATAAACATTAAAAATATTTTAAAAATTTTATTTATTAAAGCAATCTCTATATTCAATGTCAGGCTCCTACTCACAATCCTGAGATTAAGAGTCACATACTCCCCCCAGCCAAGCCAGGCAGGTGCCCCCATGCCAGCTCTCTTTTAAGGAAGATTCCTGAAAGCCGCCACATGACACTTCAACTTACATCCTTTCCACCAGAACTGAGTCACGTAGCCTCACCTAGCTCCAAAGTAGGTTGAGAAATCCCATCTTTATTCCGTATTGCTGTGTGACCCGCCCAATGTCAGGAGCTCTGTTGCAATGGAAGGAAAGGGAAGATAAATACCAAAAACAGTATCTGCGACAAAACCCCATCCCTTTCTCCTCTTAATGTTCATATACTTAGTGACTTTGAGCGAACTCCCTAAAACTTCACTGTTTTCTTTGTAATCCATACAATAAATAGGGCATTATACTTGGCACCACAACACATGTGATAAATCTAGGCACAGGGCTACAAAGATAAAAAAGAAAAAGTTTCTCGGGGATGAAATCAGTACAATGTTTCACGTGCTGTATCTGCGGGGGTTACAAAGTACTACTGGACAAAGAGGAAGAAATGATTAAAGCTTCTGGAGGTCATAGGGGATGGTCTGAGGATGCCTCACAGAAAACAGCTTTTGTTTGGGATGTTGGCAGATAGAAAGAACTTTTCTCGAAACGAGCAGATACCAGCCAAAAATCAACAGCTGGGAGCATTCTCAGCTGGAGGCAAGGGATTCTTGGCTCAACTAAGTGAATTCAGGCAAAGAGTTAGGGAGAAATGGAGAACCTTCCCCCTCCCCATTCTGTGTGCCCGAAGGGACCAGAAGGAAAGAATGGATTACAATGATTATTTTTTACTTTCAATGATGAAACTTGGCTAGACCACTTATTGCCTCAGCCCAAATTCTCTCCCCCACCCCCCCAAAACATTGGATACTTTTCATGCTGAAGAACAAATATGGTATAATGTGAATGCGGCAGGGAACCCTTTTTAAGAGACAGATTAAGAGTATCATGCTGTAAGAATTAGTGGATGTATGCATGATATAAAACCTTTGCTAAAATAATAGAAAATAATCCCATTGAAAGAGTGTCAGAGGTCTGGGGGAAAAAACCCTTGATGGCCAAAATGTGTGTGTGTGTGTGTGTGTGTGTGTGTGCGTGTGTGTGTGTGTGTAATGATGTTAATAAAAGCAATCTCACCTACTTTATTATTACAAATGGAGAAACGGAATGGTGATGTTAGATAGCTTTCCTGAATCATGGGCCATTATTGTGGAAGAAACTCCAATATTCTCATTCTTGGCAATGTTTTTTATGTTTTGCTTTTGTTTTTGTTTTAGAGAGAGAGAGAGATGGAGAGAGTACAAGCAGGGGAGAGGGGCAGAAGGAGAGAGAGAAAAAATTTTAAGCAGCCTCCTCATTCAGGGCAGAACCCAACATGGGGCTCCATCCCACGACCCTGAGACCTTGACCTGAGCTGAAATCAAGAGTCAGAGGCACAGCCCACTGAGCCAGCCAGGCGCCCCATCATTCTTGGCATTGGTTTGCTTCCCCTAGCTACTAAGCCTCTTTTTTTTTTTAAATTTTTTTTTTAATGTTTTATTTATTTCTAGGAGAGAGATAGAAACAGCAAGAGCAGGGGAGGGTCAGAGAGAGAGGGAATCACAGACTCTGAAACAGGCTCCAGGCTCTGAACTGGCAGTCAGCACAGAGCCCAATGCGGGGCTCGAACCCACGAACCGCGAGATCATGACCCAAGCGAAAGTCGGACGCTTAACCGACTAAGCCACCCAGGTGTCCCAGCTACTAAGCCTCTTTTGAATGTGGACATAAAGTTATTGCCTATGCAGCATACACGTAACATTTCAAGTTACAGTTTGCTTTCTATCTTGCTCCAGCGTGACACATTCTAGTACTAGCTCATATGTGCAGCCTGAAAAACTTACAGTTGACTATGAAAAATGTCTTGGCAAGGCTTTCATCACACATCTAGAGAACAAATTACACAGCATAGATACTGAGGCTACAAAGTCACCACGATAAATACAGAGGCCACCGCATATCAAAACTGGATTCAAAACAATCTGAAGACCCTTCTTTTTAAAAGAACACAACATAACTTCAGTTCATCAGAATCTAGAGAAGAAGAGGAAACTTGTCCAGCCACCTGAAGCACTACTGAGTGTGACGCAGATCTTCCTGGGGTTGCGTTTGGAGGGCTTGAGAAAGCCAAGTACCACCAAGAAAAAGATAGGAGTCCGTGAGCAAAATATGCCACTCTCAGCAGGAAAAGTAAGGGCAAAGTCATGGCAATTCCTTTAAGCTGTTTTATCCCACGTCAGACAAGTTTTTAATGCCAATAAATTTGAATGGCCCATTTTGAAGTAATTTCACTATATAATTGTCCAGGAAATGCTTTATAAGCTTCGCAGACAATAAATAACTGTCATCTTTAACTTGTAAAATTCCTTGTTGCCCAGTGGTTTTGTATTCTAGATAGTTTTATTCTTTTTCTCCACTTTTAAACTTTTGAATCTTTTCTGCTTTTGTATTCTGGAAAGAAGGATTGTCATGAGTTAGATAGAGTTTTTGGTTTTGGTTTTGATTTTTTTTGGTTTGGCTTTATTGGACTTTCATATTCTGGGGACTTCTATTTTTGATTCCTAAGAACCCATCAACCTCTTGATCAGGGTCGGTCTTCCTCTGCCTGAGTCAAGAGTAGGTTTCCAGCATAAGAGTCTGTAAGGTAGGAAACAGTCAACTGGAGGGGTTGCGTGATACTAAGCCTGTAGATCCCAGGGTTGAATACTGCTGCTGCCACTGTTGAGCTGTGTGACTTTGGACGGCTTACTTAACCTCGCTGTGTCTTAGTTGCCTCATTGTAAAACGAAAGTGATAAGAGTACCCACCTCATAAGGTTGCTGAGAGGATTAAATGAGTACCTAGTGTTACAAAAAACAATTCGACTGAACACATTTTAAAGATCTTATCGTCTTCACTCAGCAATTCATGAATTGGGCAGCATCTGAACTAACAGGTAGAAAGGAGCTCTGAAGAGCTATATGAGGCAAGAAATGTCATAAGCAGAAGGGAGCTGGAACAAGGAAATTGTACCAGGCGGTAAAGCAGATTGATTATTGCCGGCTTACTTTCCTAACAGAGGATGGCAGAGGTCTTATCAGGCAGATCACTAAGTCAATGCGGGTCAGATTACTCCCGACTGACTGGTTTAAGATTCCATTACTTTGAGAGCTAAAACTGTAATGAAGTCTCAGTGTGGAAACATGGGACTTAGCATAAGTGACTCCATTTTGGGCCTTGTTGGCTTGTCTTTAACACCAGCACATAGTGAGTACTCAGAAAAGTTAGCTGTTACCATTTTTTTAAAGTTTATTTTTGAGAGAGAGAGAAAGAGAAAGAGGGAAAGGGCAGTAAGAGAGGGAGAGAGAGAATCCCAAGCAGGATCTATGCTGTCACTGCAAAGCCCGACTCAGGGCTTGAGCTCATGGACCCAAGAGATCTTGACCTGAGTTGAAATCAAGAGTTGGAAGCTTAACCAACTGAGCCACCCAGGTGCCCCTATTACCATTTTTGTGTCCTAAAATCTTAACAAGATAACTAATGTTTCCTGAAGATGCTTCTCTAACATTTTCTTTAATATAATGTATATTGCGGTGGAAAGTCCAGTTACTGGAGTCAAAAGATCTTGGTTTGAAGCTCAGCATTGCCACTTTGTTAAAAAAAAAATTTTTTTTAATGTTTATTCACTTTTGAGAGACAGAGAGAAACAGACTGTGAGTGGGGAGGGGCAGAGAGACAGAAGGGGAGACACAGAATCTTGAAGCAGCCTCCAGACTCTGAGCTGGCAGCACAGAGCCCGAGGTGGGGCTCAAACCCATGAACTGTGAGACCATGACCTGAGCTGAAGTTGGACGCTTAACCGACTAGGCCACCTGGATGCCCTTCAGCACTGCCACTGTGTAAATGACGTTGGCCTCCTGGGTCTCTGTTTTCTCAACCATAACATGTGGAGAAGATGGAGAACTGGCTAATTTTTCATTATCATTTAACAAACATTTGTTGAGCACTTAATATTCACCTCCAAAATCTACGTGATTGCTTTAAGTCTTCTATATTGCCTAGGATCATCCCAGGTACTACTTTTTCAAGTGGAGTTGCTTGTTAGGTTGCGCACATCACATTTCCTCGTGCAGGGGAGCAGTGAACTGCATACTCCCGTGGCTTCGGGATCTCTCTGGGAAGCTGGTGGATGCAGAGGGGTCTCTCCACACACGGACACACACGAAGGCCAGAGTGTGGGCATAACCTTAGGGGCTGACTGACAATTCTGTGGCTCCTTCGTGGGCTCTCTGGGCCCCTAAAAGCAAGTCAAAGATTTGGGAGTTGTATGCTAAGGTCCCCTCTAACTGGGAATTCCGGGAATCATTTGGGATAAGAACTTGGTGGCATCTACCTGGTTGAGGGTCAACTGGATATAACTGGTGGGAAGGTCTCTACCAACCACCTGGGGACTCCTGCTATAGGCAGAGAAATCAGGGAATGAAAATCTTTTCAAAACGTGAAATAGATCCTCTTACCTCTTCAAACTCTCTAAGGTTTCCCCATTACACTCGCTGTAAAATCCAGTCTTTCCCATAAGGTTCTACCTTATCTGCCCCCTGCCTCACTATACCCCTGTCCCCCACTCCCTTCACTCCAACAATGCAGCCCTATCGTCTGGTCTCAAGGTCGTGAAGCTGATGCCTGTCCCTTCTGCTTGGAGTTCCCTTATTCCAGATCTTCTCATGGAGTCTCTTCTTGCCATTCAGGTCTCAGCCCAGGGCTCTTGTCCTCTGAATCTGAGCTCTATTTATTTATTCTCTTCCTGGCACTTGTCATTGTCACACTTTCCTTCTTTCTTTAAATGTTTATTGTTAATTCTGAACCCAAAGGCTAGGATCCCATGAGAGTAGGAGGGACCTTGTCTATCTCGTTCCCTGCTATATTCTCAACTTTGAGAAGAGTACCTAGTACATAGTTGGTGCTCAATATAAAAATTATCATTTAAATAAATGAACAAGTAAATAAATGAATGAGGATAGTAGCCAAGAAACTTGCTTCCTCTCCATTCTAATGTCATGTTATTAACAGAAGAGGTGGTTTGGGGAATGAGGGATTTATACCTCGAAAGTCTGTGAATGGTCTCAACATCAAAGAGATGTGGTGTAGTGAGACCACAGAATCAGGAGTCAGACTTGCTGAGTTCAGGCCCCAGCTCTGCTGCTGTATGACCTCTGGTAAGTTCTCTAAACTCTCTGCAAAATGGGAATAATGTAAAACTACCTGTTGTTGTTTTGAGTGTTCAATGAGATAATGCGACAAAAGTCTTAGAATAGTGACTGGCCCATACTAAATTATTATTATTGAGCAGGTGTTTGGTAAACCTCAAGCTTCTGTTTGCATGCCTTCTTCCTGCCCCCACCTCACGGTCAGCTTTCCCAAGTGCAAGCCTTGCCTAGGAAGACTGGAGCCTACCCCAGTCCTTGAACTTTCCTTATGACACTCCCACGTGCTCAAGAAATTTCCGAGTGCCTTGGGCTTGACTTTCATTCCATTCCTTTTTCTCTGACTAAAGAAAACACTTTGGAAGACAAATGCAGTTATTAGAAGGATACCTTGAATCTTTTCAGACTTAAAAACAAAAGTGTAACTCATTAGAAAAGTTGGTCATGACAATGGTCAAGACAATGGTAATGATCAAGACAAATGGCATTTGAGAGCACTGGCTTCATGGCATATTGGGAGAGGAAGGGATTGAAAATGAAATGAGAAGAAATCTCTAAGCAGTAAATCCTGTGGTCCCAGGCTAGAGCTGATGGGATTATCTGCAAGTGTTGTGGAGGCAGGTCCCAGAGAGGAACTTCCCTGAATCCCATCTGGGAAGTTATACTGTCCATCAGACATAATGGAATTGGATCCTTTCTCCTTCACAGGGGAAGTGCCAAAGATGTGTCCTCAAGTAAACAGAAGAGAAGCTGTTCCCTTAGTAATTATGCATGTGCACATGCATGCTTTCTCTCTCAAAAATAAATATTAAAAAAAACAGTACTATGAACAGCACTAGCAAATTTGATAACCTAAATGAAATAGACAAATGCTTAGAAACTCACAACTTAACAAAGACTAACTCATGAAGAAAGGTAAAATCTGAACAGACTTATAACTAATAAGAAAATTGAATCAGTAATAAAAAACCTCATCTCCTGGCTGGCTTCGAGCACAGGACTCTGGATCTCGAGATTATGACTTCAAATACTAAATTGGGCACAGAGATTACTTAAAAAAACAAAAAAACTCCAGCAAAGAAAAGCCCTAGGACAAGATGACCTCATCAGTAGAATGCCCTAAAGATTTAAAGGAGAATTAACACAAATTAATTTCTCCAACTCTTCCAAAAACCTGAAGAGGAGACACTTTGAAATTTATTCTGTAAGGTTAGCATTGGCCTGATACCATAGCCAAATAAAGATGTTGCAAAAATCAAAAACTACAGATGAATATCCCTTATGAAAATTGATTCAAAAATTCTCAACAAAATGCTAGCATACAAAACTCAACAGGACATGAAAGGATCATATACCATGACCAAGTGGCATTTATCCCAGGATGATTCAACAAATGATTATCAGTCAATATAATTCACTACATAAACAGAATGAAAGGGAGGAGCAAAAACACTTGAAAAATTTAATAGACTTTCATGAAAAAAAAAAACTCAAAAACTTAAAATGGAAGGAAACTACCTTTATATAACAAAGATCATATATGAAAAGCCCACAGCTAACATCATACTCAATGGTGAAAAATTAAAACTTTTCCTATAAAATCAGGAATAAGACCTGACTTCAATTGCTTTGACCCCATCAATTCAAAATAGTATTGGAAAAATCAAGTAGGCAAGAATTAGAAATAAAAGGCATTCAAACTGGAAAGGAGTAAGTAAAAGCATCTCTGTTTGTAGATGACTTAGTCTTTTTTAAAATGTTTATTTATTTATTTATTTATTTATTTATTTATTTATTTATTTTGAGAGAGAAAGAGAGAGAGACCACAAGCAGAAGAGACAGAGAGAGAGGAAGAGAGAGAATCACAAGCAGGCTCTGCATGCACTGTCAGCACAGAACCCAACATGGAGCTTGATCTCATGAGCTGTGAGATTATAACCTGAGCCTAAATCAAGAGTCAGATGTTTAACCGACTAAGCCATCAGGTCTCCCATGGATGACATAATCTTATATGCAAAAACCCCAAAGAGTCCACACATATATACAAATTGTTAAAGCTAATAAATGAGTTCAGCAAAGTTGCAGGAGACCAAGTCAACACACAAAAATTAGTTTTTCTTTGCACTAACAACAAACAATCTGAAGAGGAAATAAAGTAAACAATGCCAGTTGAAATAATATCAAGAGAATAAAATACTCAGGAATAAGCTTAACCAAGGAGGTGTAAGACGTGTACACTGACAACCACAAAACATTGTTGAAAGAAATTAGAGAAGCCCTAAATAAATGGAAAGTCATTCCATGTTCATGGTTAGAAGGTTTAATATTGCTGAGATGCCGTATTACTCAAAGCAGTCTAGAGATTCAGTGCAATCTCTTTCAAAATCCCAAAGATGTTTTGTGCAGAAAAAGAAAATTCCATCTTAAAATTCATATAGAATCTCAAGGTAACCCAGATAGCCAAAATAATAAAGTTGGTGGTTTCGCACTTCCTGATTTCAACTTACCAGAAAACGGTAATAATGAAAACATTATGGAAGTGTCATCAAGACAGATATAAAGCCCAGTGGAGTAGAAAAGAGTCCAAAGATAAGCTCTGACAGATATGGTTGAGTGATTTTTAACAAGGATGTCAAGACCATTCAATGGAGAAACAATGGACTTGGGAAAACTGGATACTCACATGCGAAACAATGAGGTTGAAGAGCATAATTCTCTATGTTGTGTCCAATCACCATACTCATGTTTTGGTTTTTGTGAAGTCCCGCAAGGAGGTACTCCTAAAGGCTAGTTATGGACCTGAAATCTAGTTCTGTATCTGAACTGGGTTACGTGACTTAGTTTGAGTTCTGTCCAAACCAGACTCCCTGACAAGGATTTGAAGATAAGTTGTTTCCTTGGCAAGTGTGAGGAACACTGGTGGGAAAGTGGGCAAGTGCCCCAGGAAGAGAAAGAAGCCAGTAAAGAGTGTGTTTGGAAACAGCTACTTCAACAGGCAACTGAAATTTAATTCCACAGAAAATTTCTGGGCAATGGTGTAAAATACACATCTCAGAATAATCCTACTCAAAGGACAAGGGACTTGGACATGCTATGGGAGTCTGGAGAGGCCGCAGTAATTTCCCGGTGCTTCTGGCCTGCTGCAAGCACGCGCCCGTTAAAGGGCCTTCAACAGTTCCAGAAAGAGCTTTCAGGTCCATCCATGCCATTGCCGGGAGTTCCATCAGCCTGACCACAGAGCTGGGTTAGGGCTGCAGGTGGGGCATCCACAGGAGCTGTCAATCAAGGAAGGTGAACCTGGTTCATACCCCAGCCCTACCATCATTAGCTGTAAGATCTGTGCAAAGTTTTTCACTGTTCTTAAGCCTCAGTATTCAATCCTAAAAATTAACACCAGTCTTATGAGGTTGCTGGAAGCATTAATGAAGAAAATGCATATCAAGGGGCACCTTGGTGGCTCAGTTGGTTAAGCGTCCAACTTCCACTCAGGTCATGATCTTGCTGTTGGTGAGTTCAAGCCCTCACCCGGCACTGTCAGGTTCTGTGCAGACAGTCCAGAGTCTGGAGCCTATTTCGGACTCTGTGTCTCCTTCTCTCTGCCTCTCTCCTGCTCACACTCTGTCTCTCTCAGAAATGGATAAATATTAAAAGAAAAAAGAAATTATATTTTAATATTATAATATTAAAAGAAAAAAGAAAAGAAAGAAAATGCATGTCAGGGCACCAGTTGGTGTCTCCAGTCAGTTAGGTGTTAGACTTCAGCTCAGGTCATGATCTCGTCATTGGTGAGTTTGAGCACCCTCCCCCCGCCCCCCCCCGTTGGGCTCTGTACTGACAGCTCAGAGCCTGGAGCCTGCTTCAGATTCTGTGTCTCCCTCTCACTCTGCTTCTCCCCTGCTGATGCTCTTTCTCTCAAAAATAAATAAACATTACAAAGAAAAGAAAATGCATATTATGTATATGTATATAATTTACATATATTATACATACATACAATTTACATATATATTATATATATATGTAAAGTTCTGGGGATATATATATATTTTTTAAGTTCTGAGGCTACATATATATTAAGTTCTGGGGATATATATATTAAGTTCTGGGGGTACATATGTATAAAATAAGTTCTAGGATATATATATATATATATATATATATATTAAGTTCTGGGGGTATATACATATATATATAAAGTATATAAAGTTCTGGGGGTGTGTACATATATATTAAATTCTGGCAGTATATACATATGTATTAAGTTCTGGGGATATATATATATTAAATTCTGGGGATTATATATATACATATATATAAAGTTCTGGGGGTATGTACATATATATTAAGATCTGGGGGTATATACATATATGTATAAAGTTCTGGGATATATATATATTAAGTTCTGGGGGTATATACATATATATATTAAGTTCTGGGGATTATATATATACATATATAAAGTTCTGGGGGTATGTACATATATATTAAGTTCTGGGGGTATATATATATATATATATATTAAGTTCTGGGGATTATATATACACATATATAAGGTTCTGAGAGTACATACATATATATTAAGTTCTGGGGGTGTATATATATATAATACATTTATATGTATAAATATATAAATAATATTTATACAAAAATAAATTATATATATTAAAAATATAAAAATAAATTATATATATATATACACATATATATATATATACATATATATATATATATATAAATAAAATAAGTTCTGGGATAGCGAGAGCAGGCAAACTGCCTTCTTGTTAGAAGGCAGTGTTAATAAGGCTTATTCTGGTCCAGGAGTGCCACTTATTACCAACCACATTGGGAGTGGAAAGACCCATTTGTATGTCAGATCATCACCCTGTTGAGTATATATAATATAAACAGGATCTAGACTGTTATTCCAGAGCTTTCTGCAACTTTTGAAAAAGTAACACAAGAGAAGAAGTGTGGCCAGGCAGATGGCTTCATGGCTCTCTGTCCTTAGTCTGTGGTTTCGTCCTGTGTGCAAGTCCCAGTTCAAGCCTTTCAGGTACTGGTTGTGTGACCCTCCTCCTCAGGCAGTAGAGTGAGGAGACCCGGTGTGGAGGGTGGGGAGGGTGAGTGCAGGTTTCCAAGGCAACCGTTTCCCTCAGGTCACCTGAAAGACCTCCCTGCTCTCACCTTGGTTTGTGGCCATGGGTCATTCCATTCCTGAACCATGAAATCTGCCTGGACAATAGTTCTTTCACTGAAAGAAGAATGTTATCAAAGAGAAAATTTTCATTGTTTACAAAACCTCTAAAAGGAACCAGATATACATTGTTGATTTCCCTGTGTGCTTATTTTTTAAATGGAAAAAGAAATATCTTTAAAAAAAATTGCTTGTCATACAAAACATATTGACATTTTACAGGTTTATCTTGATTTTTTTTTTTACTATACTATTGAGAAGCCGAGGAATGTCCTGTTGCATTTTAAATTATTTTTGTATTAAAAAGGGGGACTGTAAACAGCTACATTTGGATGGTTCAAGAATATTGGAATGAGGGGCCCTAGGGTGGCTCAGTAGGTTAAGCATTCGACTTTGGCTCAGGTCACAAGCTCATGGTTCCAGAGGTCGAGCCTCGCATCTGGCTCTGTGCTAACTTCAGAGCCTGGAGCCTGCTTTGAATTCTGTGTCTCCTTCTCTCTCTGCCCCGTCCCTGCTTATACTCTATCTCTCTTTCAAAAATAAGTAAACATTACAAAAGAATTAGGGTTGCCTGAGTGACTTAGTCAGTTGAGCATTCGACTTTGGCTCAAGTCATGATCTCATGGTTTGTGAGTTCGAGCCCTGCATCCAGCTCTGTGCTGACAGCTTGGAGCCTGAAGCCTGCTTCAGATTCTGTGTCTTCCTCTCTCTCTGCTCCTCTCCTGCTCATGGTCTGTCTCTCTGTGCTCTCAAAAACAAACATCAAAAAAATTTTTAATAAAAAAATTAGAACATCAGGGTGAGAATTTGATTTGGATTTTAAAGCCAATCTGTGTCCCAAGCAACACTATTGGTGACCTACGTTGCAAAAGTACAAGCTAAAAGAAAGAAACTATTCAATAAGCATAGAAAATTATTGAGTTTCGAAAAGACTTACTTTCTAGCCATTGCTGCTGAGAAATGCTTTGCAGTATCTTCTGGGTATTTTAAAGCAACGGGTCAAGATTTACTTTCTGATTTGAGGTAAGAGCAGTTAGAGCCACAACCAGCAAATGTCACTGGTTCACTTTTCACACATTCTTGCTAAAGAACATCATGGAAAGTTACTAGTTCCATGGGTCTTCTTCTGACGGTCTTTAGTTCGCAGACTGATTTCATTCAAGCCTTGTAAAAGAGTTGTTGGGGGGGCGCCTGGGTGGCTTAGTCGGTTGAGTGTCCGACTTTCGTTCAGGTCATGATCTCGCGGTTCGTGGGTTCGAGCCCCGCGTCGGGCTCTGTGCTGACTGCCGGCTCGGAGCCTGAAGCCTGTTTCAGTCTGTGACTCCCTCTCTCTCTGACCCTCCCCTGCTCACGCTGTCTCTCTCTCTCTCCTAGAAATAAATAAAACATTAAAAAAAATTAAAAAATATTAAAAAAAAATAAAAGAATTGTTGGTTTTGTTTTTTTACATGCTAATTCCTCCTAACTTAGGTTGCATATTCTGTGTCTAACGATTCATTTTAACTCTTCTTAATTTCAGCCTTTTTACTTACTCACCCAGTTACTCAAGCTTTCTAGTACATACGTATGACACCCAAGGTTTCACACCCTAGTGTGTTCAAAGAAATGACCAGAAACCCCAAATATAATTATTTTAACTTATAAACTCATATAAGCCCTCAGTTGGGACTGACATTTCCTGCTTACTTCTCCATTTAGCAGAACTTTGATTTTTACTTCCTATTTGTTTGGTTCAAAAGTTCATGCATTTTCTTTTATATCACATACCTCTCTAGTTGAGTGAAAAACTAAAAACAAAACAAAACACTTTATCTTTTTTTAAATGGGACTTTAAATGTTTTTTAAGTTTTTTTATTTATTTAGAGAGAGAAAGAGACAGCGCGAGTTAAGGGGGCAGAGAGAGAGACAGAGAGAGAAATCTAAGCAGGGTCTGTGCTGCCAACACAGAGTCCGATGTGGGGCTCGACCCCACAAAGCCGTGACATCATGACCTGGGCTGAAACCATGAGTCAGATGCTGAACTGACTGAGCCACCCACATATCCCCAAAACTCTTTATTTTTTTCTTATAAGTTTATGATTGTATGATCAGTACTGCTGATCTATCAGGACCAAGAAATAGGAAATTCATAATGAACAGCCAGCAGTAGTCACCTCTAAAGTGCTTGAAATTGGTTAGGAGGTATTTTCATAATCTTAACAAAAACTTTTATTTCTTTCCTTTACCTTTTCTAGTCATTTTGGAGTTCCCCAGCACAGGTAGTTAAGATGAAAAAACAGACATTCCCTATTCACTGTATTTGCTTTTATATTTACTTTCATTACTGCCATAGAAACATCTCATTCCTACCATTTTCCCCACAAGTAGGTAGAATTTGAGTAAAATCAAGGCATAAATAGGCTTCTGAGGGCTGATGCGGGAGCCCTACCCCTTAGACATTGCTTTTATGAGAAAAGATGTTCTAATGCTAAAAAAACAAAACCAAATGAAACCAAACCAAAACAAAAAAACCCAACTAGAACACAATGCTTTTGTACATTGGACATGGTTGATTTGTACCAGGTTAAGAGAATGGATTGGAAGTAAGATAAACTGAATTCACATCCTGTTCTGCTTCCACTAGCTATGCCATTTTAAGCAAGTTTCTTAACAACTTCGAACCTCTATTTCCTCTTTTCTATCATGGAGGAAATACGAGTTAGCTACTGCAGAGGGCTGCTATGGGGTATGAATGATATAATGTACATAAAACACATAGTAAAAGCTCAACAAATACTATTAGGATCATGTTCGTAAGGTCACCTTTAGACCTTGAACTACACGATTTGGAACTAGAAAGATGAGGGCTGAGACCAAAAGTCCTTTCTAACTGATACCCAGTGGCTTATTACAAAGAGATTTCCACTAGTTAGGATTCTTTGTACAGCCCTGGAAAATTTCACGGTCTTTTGTGTCTGTTTTTTCTTCTTTAGGAGAGATGTAAGTCATAATAAAACCTGCCTCTCTCCTTTTTTTCTCCAGCTTTATAGGGCTATGCATGTATACATGTAACATTGTAGAAGTTGGATGTATACATTGTCATGATTTGACACATGTATATATTGAGAAATGATTACTACAATAAAGTTAGTTGACACTGGGGCACCTGGGTGGCTTAGTCGGTTAAGTGTCCGACTTTCACTTAGGTCATGATCTCACGGTTCGTGGGTTCGAGCCCTGTGTTGGGCTCTGTGCTGACTGCCAGCTCAGAGCCTGGAGCCTATTTCAGAGCCTGTATCTCCCTCTCTCTCTGACCCTCCCCTGCTCACGCTGTCTCTCTCTCTCTCTCCTAGAAATAAATAAAAATATAAAAAAAAGTTGACACCTCCATCACCTCACATAATCACCACTCTTTTAGTGGTAATAACATTTAAGGTCTACTCTCTCAGCAACTTTCAAGAATAAAATACAGCGTTGTTAAATATAGTCACCATGCTGCACATGAAATTCTCCGAACTTATTCATCTTATCATTGAATATCTGTAGGAGCTCCTGGCTAGCTCAATCAGAAGAGCGTGTGATTCTTGATCTTGGAGTAGTGAGTTCAAGTCCCACGTTGGGTGTAAAGATTACTTCAAACAAACAAACAACAACAACAAAAACTTAAAGTAAAGAAAGTTTGTAGCCTTTCACCAACCTCTCCCCAGCTCCCCCACCCCCATTCCCTGGCAACCACCATTCTGTGATTTCTACAAGTTCAAAAACCTGCCTCACGTTAACTCAGGACTACTGAGAAAGGAGAGAATCTTTGCTCCAGGTCTCTGAACTGAACAATGCTACACATAGGGTGTCACGAACCTCAGATCTGTGCAACTTTACCTACACGCTCATTCTTCGTTGGGGAGTAAGCAAGTAGGAGGACAAACGAGAGAGGGCGCTGCAGCCACCGGCTGTGGATCTGTGCTGAGATGACTGGGTTCCTCACATCTCCACACTCACTCACAGGCTTCAATAGCACTGAAGAACTTTGGCGACAGAGGGATTCAAGAGCTGGTCCCAGCTCTGCCACTTACCAGCTATGTGACCTTGAGCAAGTCACTTCATTCCTCATGGATAATAGCAGTATTTCCCTCAGAGGGACATGGTGAGGACGAAATGAGATGCTGTACACTGCACACTCAGCACAGTGTCCGACACAGGCTCAGTGCTCAAAACACTAGAGATGATGATGATGGTGGTGATGATGATGGTGATGTTAGTGATGGTAATGGTGGTAATGATAATGGTGGTGCTGGTGATGATGGTGATGATGATAATCAGGATGGTGGTGATGGTGGTAATGATAGGAGTGACAGTAAGAGTGATGACAGTGATGGTGGTGATAATGATGGTGATGATGATGATAGTAGTGATGGTGATGATGCTGATGACCTTGCTAATTTACTGTTTAGTTGTCTGCCCTTAAATATCACAGCTCTTCATTTTTAGTTTTTCAGTTGTTGCTGCTATTATAGATAGCCACAAGAGAGCATAGACCTGAGCTCTCCAAAGTATTCCCTTCTCTGTTTTCATTTTGAAACTGCTACTCAGTTAAATTACAGTGTTAGTTCTACTAACACTTTTATAGGCCACAAATTTGTTAAAACAGACAGAAAAGGAAGGAGAGGGATGATGTTAGGTAGTATCATTCTATATTTTATTCCTTCATTTAATGTAATGAGTTTCTGTTTTTGTTTTTGTTTTTGTTTTTTAAGAAATGACAATGCTGGCAGAGTGTGCAGATTGTCATTTTGATGGGTCCTTCTAGCATATGTGAAGGTTTGATCATGTTTTCAAGAACTGTTAGGTTTGTCAAAAGTCTGCCCCGTATTTTGTCGGGACCTACCATCATACACTGCAAACGTAGGACTTGTCAGATGAAAGTGTTATCACAGCAGGGGTTGTCAGTCAGGGCACCTCAGGCCCTGTGCCATCTTTAGCCTTAACAGCTACAATTTTAGGAACACCTGGGTGGCTCAGTCGGTTGAGCATCCGATTTCACCTCAGGTCGCAGTCTTGAAGTTCGTGGGTTTGAGTCTCACATCAGGCTTGCTGCTGTCAGCACAGAGCCCACTTCAGATCCTCTGTCTCCCTCTCTCTCTCCCCTCCCCTGCTTTCACTTTCTCTCTCTCTCAAAAAGAAAACAAAACATTTTTAAAAATAGCTATAATTTTATATTCTTGAATTACAGATAAGATTTCATTTGAAAAGAGTTTCCAGAGCTAAAATGTTTACATTTTTATACATGCATGTTTTCCCATAGGCTTACACAAGATATATATTTACAAACAGGGAAAAAAAAATTCTAAATTGTCGGTTGTAGCGGGTCAGAAATGTAATGGAGGAATGATAAGAAGCATAAGGAAAAATGCGAGGTAGATAAAGACTGACAGATGATGCACATTTGAGCAAGGAAGTACAGTTTTAAATATGTTTTGTACATAGAAGTTTAACATATTCATGAAATCTAAGTCAACTACCAGCTAGCTCCTTGAGGATAAGAATTGGGTTTTGACGCAGCAACTTCTTACTTGACACATCCCCAAAAGCAAGGGAATCAAGAGCAAAAATAAACTGTTGGGACCTCCTCAAGATTAAAAGCTTCTGCACAGCCAAGGAAACAACCCAGAAAATTAATAGGCAACCAACGGAATGGGAAAAGATAGTTGCAAATGACATATCAGATAAAGGGTTGATATCCAGAATCTACAAGGAACTCACCAAACTACACGCCCGAAAAACCAACAACCCAGTGAAGAAATGGGCAAAAGATATGAACAGACACTTCTCCAAAGAGGACATCCAGATGGCCAACAGACACATGAAATGATGCTCAGCATCGCTCCTCATCAGGGAAATACAAATCAAAACCACACTGAGATATCATCTCACGCCAGTCGAGTGGCTAAAATGAGCCAATCAGAGAACTCTAGATGCTGGCGAGGATGTGGAGAAACGGGCACCCTCCTACACTGTTGGTGGGAATGTAAACTAGTACAGCCCCTCTGGAAAACAGTGTGGAGGTTCCTCAGGAAACTAACAATAGAACTCCCCTAGGACCCAGCACTAGCACTGCTAGGAATTTACCCAAGGGATACAGAAATGCTGAGGCATAGGAGCACATGTACCCCAATGTTCATAGCAGCACTCTCCACAATAGCTAAAACATGGAAAGAGCCTAAGTGTCCATCAACAGATGAATGGATCAAGAAGATGTGGTTTATCTATACCATGGAATACTACATGGCAATGAGAAACAATGAAATCTGGCCATGTGTAGCAACATGGATGGACCTTGAGGGTGTTATGCTGAGCGAAATAAGTCAGGCAGAGAAGGACAAATATCATATGTGTGCACGTATAGGAGGATTAGGAGGAACTTAACAGAGGACCAAGGGGGAGAAGAAGGACGGAAATGGTGGGGGAAAGGGGGTGAGGCAAATCATGAGAGACTCTTGAATGCTGACAAAAACTGAGGACTGGTGGATGTGGTGGGGAGGAGAGGTGGGCATGGAGGAGGACACTTGTGGGGATGAGCACTGGGTGTTATGTGGAAACTAATTTGACAATAAACTATTTGTAAAAAAAAATAAATAAAAAATAATAAAAAAAATAAATAAAATAAATAAATAAATAAATAAATATATTCTTTTTAGTAAAAAAAAATAATAATAATTGGGTTTTGAACATCATTGGGAACTGATCTTGTAGAATGCAGGTATGGCTGAATCCAGAAACTCAAAGACTGATTAGTTACTGGTCCCTTTTTTCCATCTGTAGATTCTGCTTCCTTTGACTTCATGTTCAGACAGGATTTTGCCAATAGCAATGGTGCCTGCTGCTTCCACAGCCCTTCATTAGTGATCCTGGGGGTAGAGGATTAAGGGGTGGAAAAACACTCTTCCAGGGGCACCTGGGTGGCTCAGTAGGTTCAGTGTCTGGCTTCAGTTCAGGTCATGATCTCACAGCTCATGAGTTCAAGCCCTGCATAGGGCTCTGTGCCAACAGTTCAGAGTCTGGAGCCTGCTTCTAATTCTGTATCTCTCTCTCTCTCTCTGCCCCTCCCCCTGAAAGTAAATATATATATATATATATAAGAAAAATACTCTTCCAATATTACTAGGAACAATTGTAGGCATGACTCTCATTAGCCTGACTTGAGTCCTGTGCCCATCTCTCAACCAATCTCTGTGGTTAGCAGGACAAAGTACTCTCATCAGACATTTCTAGGTCATAGGTTCACTCATGGAGCTAGGGTGAGAAAGTGAATTCCATCTGACATTCATGAATGGGAGTGCAAAGAAGGGGTGTTATCCCAAAGGAAAATCAGGATGCTATTCTCAAAGAGGAAAAAAATTGATATATATTACAGCCCTGAAGTTACCCCCTCCTTTCTCCTCTGGTTCACTCCAAAAATTCTTAAAAGTAAATATTGCAAAGAAGCCGTCAAAAACATCAGCTTTGAAATAAGACATTTTGTGTTTAAATTCTGTTACTGTCACTTCCTAACTGGTGAATCCTTGGACAAATGACTTAACTTCTTTGTATTTTAATGTTCTCTTTTCTAAAATAAAGATAATAGTGGCATTCATTTCATTGGTTGCTGAGAAGAGTAAATGAGATAAGGCTAAAGCAAGACATGAATGCTTGGACCTAGTCAGAATATAATCAGTGTTATATTTCGTAGAAGTTTCATTAACTATTGTCTATTTAACCCATCCATCTGATTAAAGCCCATTCTTTTTTTTTTTTTTTTTAGGTTCATTTATTCATTCTTGAAAGAGAGAGTGTGTGTGCATGAACACACATGCAACTGGGGAGAGGCAGAGAGAGATGGAAAGAATCCCAAGCAGACTCCACAGTGTCAGTGCAGAGCCTAATGTAGGGTTTGAACCCACAAAACCGTGAGATCATCACGACCTGAGCTAAAATCAAGAGCCAGACACTCAACTGAATGAGCCACTCAGGTGCCCCTGAACTCCATTCCTCATTTTCTCTTAAAACATACAGATAGACACCCACAGCATGTCCATGATATGCTAAGTATCTGGGTTCTTCTGTTCTCACCTTCTGGGTTGCAATTGCCTCAACACCTGTTTACTGCAGTTGTGCTTGTTATGATTACATACTAATTACATTAAATCAAGGTCATGTAAATGTGATAGGAGAATTGTTTCTGTGAAACCTCTTTTGGATGCTTTGTGGACATTTTGGAAAGACTTGGTTAAAAGGGATTGCTAAAAAGAATTGCTATGAAGCAAGATATAAGCACGGCTGTGTCATAAAAGATTGAGGAAAATAGTAAAGCTCCAGAAGGATTCTACCTACAAAATGGTTTATGAGTGTGGTTTATTCTAAAAACATGATACAGAGCTCTAATCACAGACCTAGACTCAAGTAAAAGTCTGGCAGTAGTATATCAATTGATTGGTGACTGACTACACATACAATTATACATTGCAAATTTTATTTTATTTTTAAGTAGGCACCACGCCCAGTGTGGAGCCTAATGTGGGGCTTGAACTCACAACCCTGAGATCAAGACCTGAACTGAGATCAAGAGCCAGACTCTTAGCCGACTGAGCCACCCAGGTGCTCCGATACATGTTTTAAATTTTAAATGTAAATAATGTCTAAGGTATGTATGAATTTTTTATGAGTCCATGCTCTAGCTAGTTTTTTAAAATTAACTATACAATAACCAGTCTCAATTTCTCTAGTAGATAGAAAATGGCATCTGCTGATTATTCAAACCTTTCTATATTTCCTATACTTATAGTACCTATTCTCATTCCCATCACGTTTTAATCTCCCAGTTACCTCTCAGCTGTTTACAATCTGGCATCTATAACCATCACTCACCTGAAACTAAGAAAAAAACCTGAAATCTAAGAAATTGCCAACCTCTGTTCTCTATTTGTTCTTTAAACATTGAGGTTTCTCAGAGTTCTCCCTCCTCTGAAATATTGAGACTACAGGGGACTACTCCCAAATGCCTCAGGTTGCTGCAAGAACCAGAAGAAGTCTATTAGGGGTCCACTTTTCTTTCTTTTTATTTTTTATTTTTTTTATTTTACAAATAGTTTATTGTCAAATTAGTTTCCACATAACACTCAGTGCTCATCCCCATAAGTGTCCTCCTCTATGCCCATCCCTCCTCCCCCCCACATCCATCAGTCCTCAGTTTTTGTCAGCATTCAAGAGTCTCTCATGGTTTGCCTCTCTCCCTTTCCCCCACCATTTCCGCCCTTCTTCTCCCCCTTGTTCCTCAGTTAAGTTCCTCCTAATCCTCCTATACGTGCAAACATAGGATATTTGTCCTTCTCTGCCTGACTTATTTCGCTCAGCATAACACCCTCAAGGTCCATCCATGGTGCTACACATGGCCAGATTTCATTGTTTCTCATTGCCATGTAGTATTCCATGGTATAGATAAACCACATCTTCTTGATCCATTCATCTGTTGATGGACACTTAGGCTCTGAAAGGGGTCCACTTTTCAATACTCCCAGTGCATTCACTTATGACCCACCTGGTATAGTCACCGGATCCTGGTCCTCTTCTTCAGGATGCCCTTGTTGGCCCAGGTACAGGCATAGGTTTCTATCATGACCTCCTACATTCCTGGTCCTGGATTGACCCTCACATGCTCTGTCATGCCTCCTGCAACAGGGGCGCCTTGGCAGGGGCTCCGGAGTGGAGGGACTGCCTTGCCCACATTCTGGGACGAGCCCCCGAGACGCTGGTGTTGAGCCTGGGTCTCCCCTTCCTCCTGCAGGATTCATTCAAGCCTCTCTGCTGCCTCTCTCTCAGCTGGATGTTAGAACAATCTGTGTTCGGAGAGGTTTGCAGGAAAAATTGTCAAAGACTTCAAAATGAAGCAAAAGATTACTGAGTGTCTTTAATGAAAAAACAAAGTGCTATCTAGCTGGCTTGTTCTGGACTCTGATTCTGTGGGAGATCTGTGCCTTTTATTGTCGTTGTGGGATTTCATAACGCTGTAGTTTGTCAACAACTGCTAGCAATGTATGTAAATTGTCTGTTGTAAAGACAAGTGTTCCCCTCACTTCACCAGGAGAAGCCAGTTTTGCATTTATTTGTAATTCCTTTTAGCACTTACATGCGATCTATGCAAGTGTGGGAGCTTTGAATTCTGTTTCGAACAGATTGCAACCTCTTCTGGCTCCCTAATTAATTAATGAGTTAAATAAAATTCTTTTTAACAAATGTTCATTTTACATTTATATGAGAGTTGCGATTTTACCTTCCTTAAAAAAGTATTCTTTAACAGCTTTTAATATTTCTGATCCTCCAACAAACAGCCTGTGTCAGACCAGAGTCCTGTTCCAAGCTCCCTCAGGGCAATAGGTACCCACCTTCCTCCCGTTTACACCACCGAGAGAAGCCGCCTCCGTATTTCTTCCCAGAACAGAGAAACTCTGCACCAAGATGATATGCTGTTTCCATTTTTAAAAGGATCTGGCAACTCTTAAAGGGCAGCTGCTCTCCGTCAAGTTCTTTCTAACCAGAGACCTCCTTAAAGAAGTTCACAACGCATTTTTTACATTCTGTGTGAACGTGTTCATTTGTATCCTTGGATCACGCTGTCTGGCTCTTTTGGACCGAAGGTGCGTCTTTTTCAACTTTGTGCGTCTTTTTCATCTTTATAGTATCCACAGTGCCTAAAACTATGCCTTGAAAATAGTAGGTGCTCAGGAAAATGCAGGCTGAATTTATTTCCTGCCGTAGGGTGAAGAAAATAAAAATGGCAGCCAGTTAGAGCAAGGCTCTTACACTAAAATATTAGGCTGCTGGAATTTTATAATTAAAAGGAACCATAACCATCTTCTGGTGGATATGATGAGAGGAAAAATAAAGTGGGAGTGGTAGCCATTCATCAACTGTCATTTCTGATGTCCCTTCTGAATGCCAAGGTCATTGGTTCCCTCGCTGCTCCAAGGGACAACATGTCCCTATACTCCTATGGGGCCTCACTGTACTCACATCAAGAATGGGGCTTTGCAATAAACAAGGCGAAATCTTTGTATTGTTTCAAATCTGGGACACCCTGAACTAACAAAGGCTGAGTGATTATGGGCCAAATAATAACCTGGCACTTGCTGTGCAGGAATTCTAGATAAAGAGAAAAGTAGTCTAAATACCTCGAGATTCCTTTTTAGCTAGCACTCAGTGATTCCAGAAGAGATTAAAAATACCACCAAAACTTATTTTCATGAAACTAACCCACAATGTCATGAGTTTAATGGAGAACATATGGCTTTGACCGTTCTTCTGAAACTTATTTTTATTATAGAAAAATATAAAAACAGTGCTGTCCATGGGCATATCAATGAGACGCTTGTTCTTTTTATACTTGTAAATGAAATAATATAGAATAAGTTAATCAGTCCCATTCATTCGGGGAGTGCCAAATTTAAAAGCACAGACTTTCAGGAGTACCTGGGTGGTTCAGTCGGTTAAGGATCCAACTTTTGATTTTGGCTCTGCTCATGATCTCATGGTTCGTGAGATTAAGCCCCGGGTTGGCTCCTTGTTGATGACAAGAGCCTCTTGGTATTCTCTTTTTCCCTCTCTCTCTCTTTCTCTCTGTGCCCCTTCTCTGCTCATGCTCTCGCTCCCTCTCAAAATGAATGAGGAAACTTAAAATACATAAAACCACAGCCTTTCAGAACCACCGAGCTAGGATTATCTTAGACTTTCCAACTTAACACCAATGAAAAATACAATGTTTATATTTTGTGAATGTATTCCAACACCTATAGAGAAAAAGACTCTAACTCCCCAAATAATAACCATCATTAACTGAGCACGGTCAGTGTCCTTCAGCCAAAGGAACTTGTTCAGACCCCAGGGACATACCCTGTGGTTGAGCAGGTTGGGCTTATTACTCACTGTAGCCACGGAGATCACACACCACCATGACCGTGCAGCATCTCAGTAAGCGGGGGTTAGAAAAAACTTACAGGATTGGTGCATTAGTTGGGTAATTTGGGGGAGGGTCTAATGAAGCAAAGGCTCACTCTAGACTGGGTACCATCAGAAAGCAAGGGCAATTCTAAGATTGGACATTTCAAGAAATCTTACCTCTACGGAGGGCAGACTAGAGTTGGGGGGCGGGGGGAAGCTGTACCAGGTAAAGGAGCTGTGGTCACTCACTTTAGCAGACAGAGGGGGGTGTTGGGTACTTTGTGGGCTGCGCAGAAACCTTGTTTTGTCTCACTTTATCGTGGTCTCTGAGTGGCCTTGTCCAGGTCAGCGTGCTGTGAGATTGTGTTCCACAGGAGAAGCACGTGGTCTGGCCAAGTGCAGGGGACCAGTGTCCGGATGCTACAGGCGACTTTCTCAGCACTAAGTATGTGCTAAGTGCTTCCCACACCATATTTCATTTCATTCCTTTCACGCTGCGAGGCAGATATTCCAAAACCCATTGCAGAAGTGAGAAAATAGGGATGTGAACAATTTAACATTAGGCGCAAGGAAATGGTGGGCAGAGTCAGGACTGATGGAGTCTGACTCCAAAGCCCCACCCTCTGAA
This sequence comes from Proteles cristata cristata, assembly GCA_017311185.1. Classification (NCBI taxonomy): domain Eukaryota; kingdom Metazoa; phylum Chordata; class Mammalia; order Carnivora; family Hyaenidae; genus Proteles; species Proteles cristata. Next base: position 316,323 of record JAESUZ010003530.1, on the reverse strand, counting down.
CATATCACACAGGTGATGCTCAGATGCCTGAGAAATGGGAGAAGGACAGAGGGTGTATGGGGGTGGGTGGATGCAGGGGGGCAGGGGCGGGGAACGCAAGCTGGACCACAGAACCTTGGCATCTGACTTTTTGTTTTCCTACCTTCACTGTCTCCAGGACCTTCAACATCCCTTAGGTGAGCCTCCTATCATCCCCGTCCTCCCAGAAGCTGGACCCCCAGAAATTCTGCTCCAGTAATAGCTCTCTCCAATCCATTTGGCCACCTCTACTTGCCCCCACCAGCCCCCATCACACCTTGGGGCCTGCCATTTCATCTCTAGAAATTAAAATTCTGAAATTTCTTTCTTCCCGAAGCATCATATCAGCCCTTCCCTATCAGCTCTTCCTTATATTCCTTTCATCTTCCTCTCTTTGCTCCTCCCTACCCTTCAAGCCTGTCTTCCCCCTCGTGGCTTTATTGTATTTTCTTCCCATTCTCCCTTGAGCCCTATGATTCACCAGATCCCGGAATCTGCTTGCCTCCTTGACCTTCTGGCGGCTCTCATCCCTGACTCAATGGTTTTCAACTTTTACTATACGTTGGACATGTCTCAGCTCTTTTCAGTAATTAACACATTTAACCATCACAACAATTCTGTGAGCTAAATCCTGTTGGATCCTCATTTTACAAGCGAGTAACTGAGGTTCCGAGCCGTTAAATATCTTGCGTAGGGTCGAACTGCCAGTAGGTGGCGGAGTCAGGACTGGAACTCGGCAGTCTTGCCCCAGGGTACCTGCGGGGGATTCCACGCTCTGCCGCCTGAACTGCGGAACTCGGCTGCTGCTCGCCTTCTTCCTTCACGGCTGCCTCTGGTTACGGAATAGTTTCCAAAATCTGCTTCGTTCAGTGCAAGTCCTTGCTTCGCTCACAAAGCTAAGTGCATCAACACCTGAGCCTTCTGCCCCAGATTTCTCTGCATGCTTATTTTATCTCTTCTCTCCGCTCATCAGGGAGATAGAGCCATTATTGTAATACAGTAATTTGACTTTCTGTGTATGTATCTCCCCAAGCTGCAAGCTAACCAGACCCCAGAGACATGAATGCCAAGGGTACGCTTGGCCAGCTTTACAAACGATGGGCTCAGATTCTGAGTCAGTCAGTGCTCACCAAGCACCTAAAGTGTCCCCATTTGGGACGCCTGCTGTGGCTCAGTCGATTAAGCATTCGACTTCTGCTCAGGTCATGATCTCATGGTTCCAGGGTTCAGGCCCTGCGTCGGGCTCTGTGCTGACTGCCAGCTCAGAGCCTGGAGCCTGTTTCAGAGTCTGTGTCTCCCTCTCTCTCTGACCCTCCCCTGCTCACGCCGTCTCTCTCTCTCTCTCTCAGAAATAAATAAAACATTAAAAAAATGCCCCCATCTGTGTGGCAAGTAGGAATTGGAATTTTTGTTCTCCCCAGGATGGGTATTTATTGATCCTGCTACCACAGGAGCCACCAACTCTATGTAGCCTTCCTTTTTCACCCACCCTGTGTGTCTGTTCTGACTGGCAGAGCTAACTTGTGACTTGTGTGACCACAACTCTTGCCAATCTTTTCCCGGATGCGGGGTGAGGGCTGAACCATCTTCTCTTTTCTGTCCACCAGCAGGAACTTCCCTTCATCTCTGAGGAAGTTCTTCCTGGAAGCAAATCTTCCTTGAGATGCATTGTGTTGCTGCCTAAAAATCACTGTGCTTCCCCCCTGCCCCCCTCCCCCCCCCCGCCACCTATGGGCATGGGCCACTCTCATCAGTGGGTCATCATTTTGTGTCATGAGCACACGTTGATACACTTGAGAATCTACTGAAGGTGTTTTTTTTTTTTTGTTCTATCTTGTCTTTTTATTTATTTTTTATTACAAATAGTTTATTGTCAAATTAGTTTCCACATAACACTCAGTGCTCATCCCCACAAGTGTCCTCCTCCATGCCCATCCCCCCTCCTCCCCACATCCATCAGTCCTCAGTTTTTGTCAGCATTCAAGAGTCTCTCATGGTTTGCCTCTCTCCCTTTCCCCCACCATTTCCGCCCTTCTTCTCCCCCTTGTTCCTCTGTCAAGTTCCTCCTAATCCTCCTATACGTGCACACATATGATATTTATCCTTCTCTGCCTGACTTATTTCGCTCAGCATAACACCCTCAAGGTCCATCCATGTTGCTACACATGGCCAGATTTCATTCTTTCTCATTGCCATGTAGTATTCCATGGTATAGATAAACCACATCTTCTTGATCCATTCATCTGTTGATGGACACTTAGGCTCTTTCCAGGTTTTGGCTATTGTGGAGAGTGCTGCTATGAACATTGGGGTACATGTGCTCCTATGCATCAGCATTCTGTATCCCTTGGGTAAATTCCTAGCAGTGCTATTGCTGGGTCATAGGGGAGTTCTATTGTTAGTTTCCTGAGGAACCTCCACACTGTTTTCCAGAGGGGCTGTACCAGTTTACATTCCCACCAACAGTGTAGGAGGGTGCCCGTTTCTCCACATCCTCGCCAGCATCTAGAGTTCTCTGATTGGCTCATTTTAGCCACTCTGACTGGCGTGAGGTGGTATCTCAGTGTGGTTTTGATTTGTATTTCCCTGATGAGGAGGGATGCTGAGCATCGTTTCATGTGTCTGTTGGCCATCTGGATGTCCTCTTTGGAGAAGTGTCTGTTCATATCTTTTGCCCATTTCTTCACTGGGTTGTTGGTTTTTCGGGCGTGTAGTTTGGTGAGTTCCTTAAGAATCTACTGAAGGTTTAAAAGGCCTGTTTGTAAATATATATATCATTTAAGTAAGTATCTTGAAGTTTTGCAATACATTTTAGGGGTTTTCAGACTTCCCTGAAGTTGTTGTTCTTATAGAAGTACTCATTTTTATACACAGTATAGTGTCCTAGATGCAGCTCATAGTAAATATTTATGCAATTGAATTACATGGACTAAATCACAACTTAATCTGAGGTACAAAAACAGATTTATTGTTTTATTCTTTGTCTTTTTCCACAAAATAACTTAAAGTGGTTAATATTCAGACATTTGCTTTTTTAAAGTGTCTTTCTCAGTACCTTTGCCTCAGTAGGAACAAATCCCCTTCTCACTTAATTCAACAAGGATTCAGAATTCTGTAAAGGCAGTATCATTGGAACATGAAGTGAAAAAACAAAAGCAAGTCCCCCCAAATCCATTAAAAGGCATAAAACTGAATGTATGTACAGTTTTGATATTCCTTATCACAGTGGTTCTTGATCTTTCCCCCTAATTCAACAAAGCCATGAGGAACAGTGTCTCACAAACACATGGATTCCAACGCAGGTTGGCCTTGGCCGTGGGTCACATGTCCTTGGAGGTCCCAGCAGGATGTATGGGAAGAGCTGAAGTTCAGACAAAGCCCTTCAAGAGATTCTGGCGTCTCTCCCTCTTTATATTCTCATTTCCATCAGTATTCTAAAATAACAATGCCTGCTCAAACAGTAACTCAGTTTGGGGGTGCCTGCGTGGCTCAGTTGGTTAAGCGGCCAACATTGGCTCAGGTCATGATCTCGCGGTTCGTGGGTTCAAGCCCCGCGTCGGGCTCTGTGCTCACAGCTAACTCAGGGCCTGGAGCTTGTTTCAGATTCTGTGTCTCCCTCTCTCTCTGACCCTCCCCTGCTCACACTGTCTCCCTCTCTCCCTCTCTCTAAGAAATAAATAAACATTAAAACAAAAAAAACAAAAAAAACAAAACCCCAAAACAGTAACTCAGTTTGGCTTATTGGCCGCTGGACCTGCTATTTCTCAGTTACTCTGGTTAGGAGAGCAGGCTACGAGGATTGGAGTCTTATCTCTGCCAGTTGGCCTCTCTGTGCCTCAGTTCCACTAATTCCATTGGCTGTCAACAGCCGTCTCTTCCTCCCTCCCTGCTAACAGAACACAGAGCTGTTCAGACACTGCCACCACCTCACCTGACCTCAGGTAGCCCTGCATCATATTCCAGCCACAGGGTATGAATTATGATTGGTTAAGAATAGTCATTGAAACGTCTGATGTGTAGGCTAATCAGCTGATGGGTGAGGTCGGAGGAGAATCCGTGCCAACTTGGAGACAGATTCTCCAAAGGAGAAACTCTTCCTCATTCCTCCGGCCTGATGCCTACATAATTTTGGAGACACAGCCAACTATCTTATGGCTTGAGAAGGAAGGACAGCCCGGTAAGAAGGAAGCAATGGAAACGGAAAGAGCTTAGTAGTTAATTGTGTTATGGAGCTTCTGCTTAGACTGTGAACTTGGACTTCTTACCCAGTGAGAGAAATAAACAATTCATTTGTCAAGCCCCAGTAAATGTTGTTACTTTTAGCAGATGTATTCTTGTCTGATATACTCAGCTTCTAATTCATAAAGCGAGAATAAAAATAGTACCTACTGAAATGAAAGAAATAAAATTATCTGTTTTCACATAACATGGTCTTATATGTAGAAAACCCCAAGGAGTCCACCAAGGAAACCCTGCTAGAATTAATAAACAAATTCAACAAAGTTGCAGGATGCAAAGTCAACGCACACAAGTGAGTTGTGTGTCCTTGCACTAACAACGAACAATCTGAAAAAGAACTTAAGAAAATGATTCCATTTACAATAGCACCACAAAGAATAAAATACTTAGGAATCCACTTAACCAAGCAGGCGAGAGACTTGTAGGCAATTACAAAGCATTCCTGAAAGAAATTAAAGAAGTCCTAAATAAATGGAAAGATACCCTGTGTTCATGGGTCAGAAGATTTAATAGTGTAACGATGTCAATACTACCTAAAGTACTCTATAGACTCAGTGCAATCCCTACCCATGACTTTTTTGCAAAAGCAGAAAAATCCATTCTAAGATTCACATGGAATCTCCAGGGATCCCAAGCAGCCAAAGCAATCTTTTTAAAATAATTTTTCTAAAGTCTAAAGGGGAACAGTATTCTCACTGCTGGTGATCACATTCTGAGAAGCCCAGGGTAACCGAATGTTCATTTGAGATTTCTGCATTTCTTCCTTCATTTTCACCATGTCCCTTCTCTGCTCAAAATCAAAAGAATACAACTTTTATTCTTTTAAGCAAGATATTTTAATTTATAAAGAACAAAAGAGTAAACAAAGAAATGTCTTACCCTAGCTCTCTAGCCACTTATTTGCCCTTTCTAGAGTCAAGCAATATTTTTAGTTGGTTGTGTATCTCTCCCTCCAGATATTTTATGCATTTTCACGCAAATGCATATACCCACACTTTTGTTCATCAAGGCTTTTGAAAAATAACCTTATATTTTCAACTAGTTTATGAATCACACGAAGCTGCAAAAGTGGTACAGAGAGTTCCTGGGTATACTTCACTTAACTTCCCCAGTGATAACACCTTGTAAAAGCACAGCACACACTCAGCACCAAAGAATGTGACATTTGTATCATTGGCATAACGCTGCTGACTCAACTGCAGACCTTATTCTATCCATTTGTTTTTACACATTCTATTTTCATATAACTATCTTATGTTATAATAATATAGCATATTGTATGAGGATTGTAGCATAGTATTCATTCTGTTCAGAATCTCGTTCTTCTGCATTAGACAATCTAACTTGGAAATCATCTCATATCAATATGTAAAGCTCTTCATTTTTTAATTTTTTAAGTTTATTTATGTTGAGAAAGAGACAGAGAGCAGGGGAGGGGCAGAGGAGAGGGAAAGGGAGAGAATCCCAAGCAAACTCCACATTGTCAGTGTGGAGCCTGATGTGGGGCTCAAATTCACAAACTGTAAGATCATGACCTGAGCTGAAATAAGAAGTCAGATACTTAACCAACTGAGTCACCCAGGCTCCCCATCTTCATTCTTTGTTTTTTTAAATAGCTTATCGTCAAGTTGGTTTCCATATAACACCCAGTGCTCATCCCCATAAATGCCCTCCTCCATGTCCATCACCCCCTTCCCCTCTTCCCCACCCCCCATCAGCCCTCAATTTGTTCTCAGCATTCAAGAGTCTCTCATGGTTTGCCCATCTTTATTGTTTAGAAGGCAGCTATGCTTACCACCATATTAACAACGGACGCACCATCTTCATTCTTTAAAAAAAAAACAACTATAGGACACTTCTGCATGGAAAATCAATTTACCTGATTCCTATTAATAGGCTTTCAGGTTGTTCTCAGTCTTTTGCAATTATCAACAATTTTATAATGAATAATTTTCTGCATAAGTGATTTTGCACATCTATGAGTACATCTATAGAAAGAATCTTTATAAGCAGGAAGACTAGGGGCACCTGGGTGGCTCAGTTGGTTAAGTGGCCCACTTCGGCTCAGGTCATGATCTCGCAGTTCATGAGCTCGAGCCCTGTGTCAGGCTCTGTACTGACAGCTAGCTCAGAGCCTGGACCCTGTTTCAGATTCTGTGTCTCCCTCTCTCTCTGACCCTCCCCATTCATGCTCTCTCTCTCTCTCTCTTTCTCTGAAATAAATAAAACATTTTAAAATTTTAAAAAAAGAAGAAGACTAAATCGAGGATTGTATGGATTTATAATTTTGACATTGCCAGATTAGCCTCCAGAATTATTATCAGCTGTTTTAAATGTTTTATGCTTCCCTTTAGTAAAGGTTTCTACTTTCTTTGATTTAGTACTGAGAAGGAAAGTAAATGTAAGGGCCCAATTGGAAACTCCATGTGTATAGGCACTTGCTGGTCCCTACAAGGGAAGTGGACTGTGAACATGGCATTCACCTGTGGTAGGGAGAGATGGAGGATGGGGTGGTTGTAGTACCCGAATAAGAATCCGAGAACAGCACAAAGTGAGCATGGGACCACAATAAGTAAAGATCAGCTGGAGGACCATGAAATTTAGAGGTGCAGTGATCAGGGGATCCCTCAGAAGGGGATCCCACATCCCTTCCTAAAAAGCACAGCTTCATTTTCACAGAACTATAATAGTTGTTTACCTCTGGGTACCTGGGTGACTGAGTCCATTAAGCATCCGACTTGGGCTCAGGTCATGATATCACAACTGGTAGGTTTAATCCTGCGTTGGGCTCTGTGCTGACAGCTCAGAGACTGGCGTCTGCTTTAGATTCTGTGTCTCCATCTGTCTCTGTCCCTTCCCCACTCTCACTAAGTCTCTCTTTCTCAAAAATAAATAAACATTAAAAAAAATTTCAAAAGTTGTTACCTCTGGTCTATGGGATTGGGAATGGGAAGAGTTTAATTTTCTGCTTGTGTACATTTCCAAATTATCTATGTTTTTTTGCAAAAAAATTAGTACTTTGATATTAATGAGGTGAAATGTGGTTTAAAAAGTAAAGGGCACACAATTTTATAGAGATAAAAAATAGAATGGGGGTTGGTAGGGGCCAGGCGGGTGAAGTGGGGAATCATTTAATAGGCATAGAGTTTTGCTAGATAAAGTTTTGAATATGACTTGGACATTACTGTGAATATATTTAATGCTACTGAACTGTACACTTAATAATGGTTAAGATGGTACATTGTATGTTATGTGTATTTTATTGCACTTAAAAAAAGGTAATAGTAAAGAGATTTTTTTTTTGACATTTCAGAAGACAGAATTTAATTTACCACTAAAATGTAGCCAAGATCCAGATAAAAAGTCTTCCAAATATTTGATAAGCATGTATGGTCAGGCCCTGAACAATCATAAGCATCTGAAAACTTTAGGCCTTCTATTTCTCAATGAGGGAAAAAGAGAGCCAGTGAAAATATCCTTGGTCATTGTTCATGAAAATGCTGTTTGATATTGATCACAGTTTTAGGCTAGAGAAGGCAAAAAACAAAACAAAACAAAACCCTAGAATCCTAGAATTTGTTCCTTAACATTACTCTCCATCAAAATTCTGAAATCATTAAGTCAGAGAAGTTCTGATGTGCAACCCTCCATGTAAGTTTATTGTTATAAACAGCTTGCTAACTAGATTTCTGAGCAAAGAGTATATTACCAGACATGAAGAATAAGAAAGGTCATTTCAGGGGCGCCTGGGTGGCTTAGTCGGTTGAGCGTCCGACTTTCACTTGGGTCATGATCTCGCGGTTCGTGGGTTCGAGCCCCGCGTCGGGCTCTGTGCTGACTGCCAGCTCAGAGCCTGGAGCCTGTTTCAGTCTGTGACTCCCTCTCTCTCTGACCCTCCCCTGCTCACGCTGTCTCTCTCTCTCTCCTAGAAATAAATAAAACATTAAAAAAAAAAAAAAAGAAAGGTCATTTCATAGTGATAAAGAGGACAATTGATCAAGATAAAGATCAATAATGATCTTAGATGTTTTTAAGGGTCATGTGTCTATTCCTGATATTCTAATTGGGAGCCCCCGGCAAAGCCATCTGGTTGAATTAGAAGTCGGAGTTCTTGCAAGGCTAGGACAGGAGAAAACACACTAGATACTCATTTAGATACTCATTAAAGAGATGCTTGGTTTGCATCCCAGGATATATACAGAGACATGGTATAGAATCTTTGATATTAGAATGCTCTGGAAAGTCCAAGGGCTACCTGCAACAAATCTGTACAACATCTCTTCTTTCCTGCCCTCAATGGATGTGTTTTTATTGGCACATGTGCAAGATAAGAAGCTGTCAATTACATCTCTGACACTGACATTTTTATTGACTTAATTTTTCAGGGACAAGCCAAATCATTTCATGATAGAAGTGTGGTTGATTAATGATACAGTATATCTGATAAAGCTAACAGGTTTTTAAAAATACATCTTTGTTCATTTATTTGACAATAGGCAACGTGCCTTCCACTACTCAAGGAAAGTGACTTTTTGCCAAGTATAGCTCTTTGACACTTGATTATTTCCCAGCTCCAGTCTTCTAAACCTGTGGCTACTAGGCTTGGTTTGCAAGACACACTGAAGGGACTACATGAGGGCGTAAGTGAAACACAGTGTGAAAAATGTCATTGGTTTCTATGTCTATACTTATCTGACAATGATGGCACAGATTTATCTCTATAGGAATTTCTCTGCCTTTAACATGGCTTCGTATACATGATCTCTTCATAATTTAATCCAGGTTTTCTCCCATGTCAGGTTTGAGGAGGCACTGGGCCCGCACTGCCAGAGACCTGCTGGAGCAAGCGCCAGTCTCTTTCTGCTGTGTGATTATAGTCTCCTTGGTGCGGCTGCCTTGTCCCGGTACACAAACGGAGTACTTAGGGAAATCATCTGCATCATCGTTGTGGAATTCTAGTGCATGGGAATGATTTGGAATCAGTTTCATATTTATTTGAGGGCTTAATGGGTCTCTTGGGCAAAATTAAAAGGAGATATTTAGAACTGAGGGCTGGACTTGGAAACATTTTCTTTCTTCTACAAAGACTTTCTGACTCTCTCTTTAAAAAAGATATATAACCCCCCTTCTTCCAAAATAGACTATTTGCCTTTGGGAAAAAAAATGTCAGGAAACCTTGATTTGCAGAAGAAAACATTGTATTCAGAAAAAACGTTGTCTAGAATGTTGGCCCATCCAATTTCCGTAGTCTCTAAATGATAATAAATTTTTGGCAAAACCTCTTTTTTTTATCACTTAGTCACCTGCTATCTTTGTATTATTACCTAGCTATTTCAGGATTGTATATCTTTTATTCCCCACCTCTAGGGGAGGAGGCGGATTTTCTTCTCTTTGAATATCCTTCAGTGCTTAATACGTCACCCTGCAGATAATATATATGCAACAAGCATTTGCCACATGAATGAATAAATGGAAGAATTAATGACTGCTAAAAGAGTGACAGTCCTGAGTCTATCTGTCAATCTTTTTAATGCACTGTGAATTAAATTAGAATTTGTTTTATAATAAAGCAATCTGTAAGGAAGCATCTCATATTTAGGCATATTTATATCTTGCAAGTATATTTTTAAATGTTTATTAATGATTAATGTTTATTTATTTTTGAGAGAGACAGTGGGAGGGGGCAGAGAGAGAGGGAGACAGAGAATCTCAAGCAGGCTCCATGCCATCAGCACAGAGCCCAACGTGGGACTGGAACTCACAAACCATGAGATCATGACCTGAGCCGAAGCCAAGAGTTGAAGTGCTTAACTGACTGAGCCACCCATACGCCCCTGCATCTTGAAAATACCAATGACAGAGGCAGGACAAACTTTTTGGATTAGGGGAGAGTTGGCCTCCCAAGTTCAAAATGTGACGATGTGAAGAGTATTTGGGAACAAGTGTGGAAAAAAAGAAAAGTGAGATTGTAGAGAAACCGGTGACCAGCTGGCATGACACTTAAATGAGCATGAGGGACCACATTGGCCTGCTAACATGAAATGTTAACCGCATTTCAGCGGACTCTACAAATAATAGAAAGCTCCAGGAGCACCCATGGGCGGCTCAGTCGGTTAAGTGTCTTATTTCAGCGCAGGTCATGATCTCATGGCTCGTGGGTTTGAGCCCTGCATCTGGCTGGTATCTACCTGATCTGGCCCTGAAAATAACACTTAGAGACACCCAAAGCAGAGGACCTGATGCTTTGCTTTCCAGGAAAGCCCATAAAGAAGGTTCTCGCGTGAAGTTTGTCAACGGAGAATATTTCTTCTCAATTGTAAATAGTTCTGTGTTTTTGTTTTACAGGTGGGCGGAGGGAGGGTGGGGAATATAAATTTGTCACATGAGTAAAGGGGTCAGACCTTTAGTATAAGTAGCACCCTTTTGGTGGACAGGGCATTGTGCTGGACATAAGCACCTTGCTAACTAAACACCTTTAAATAACTATAAAGGTTTTAGTTCTGTATTGATTCAGTCACTGTAAAAGCTTGGGTTTATTTTTTTGTAGGATTTAATGGCTAAGAATTAGGACACAGCAATGGGCTGCTTTGTTGAAGTATTGTAAAATGTGATTATAAATAAACATGCAAACCTTTAAAACTTAAAGAAAAATAATGTTCTTTCATTAAATAATGACAGAAACAGCTGGATAACAAGGAAGTAACATGGAGAGTTTCCATAAAGACCTGATATCTGTGTTAATTTATAGTATCACAAAAATTTAGAGGTAGAAAAGACCTCAGAGATGATTGTACTGTAATCCTTCATTCAATAGGGAGAAAATGAAGGCAGATGAAGACAATGTGACTTGCCCCAAATAAGCAAGGTAGCACCAGACTTCAGCCTATAGAATCTAAGTCTAAATCTAAGAATTTAACTCTCAGTTCAAAACTATGTTCTCTCCATTGTTTTTCATATGGGGAGAGGCAAAATCACTTGGGGCACTGGCTAAAATTCAGATTTCTGGCTCCAGTACCCAACTTATTGAATCCACATTTCAGATATGGCTGTTAGGAATCTGAATGTTGACCTGGCTGAGAACCATTTGTGTCTTCCTAAATTCCTACCTTCAGGAATTTCTGTCCTGAGATTTGTTTTACATGCCTGTTAAGTTGCTTTGATCTCTAAAGGGCTAATGGCAAGGCAGGCATTGGGCCAAAAGTCTGGCATGGCTGGAGGAAGATGAAAAAGAGCTAAAGTGTGTAAAAGCTAGGATCCCAGAGCTGTCATCTAAAGAGCAGAAGATTCTTGCTCTTTGGCTAGTGGCTGTGGAACATTAGTGTTGAGGAATGCTAAAGAACATTCCGTCTGGGGCCGACTCAGTCTATTTCATCTAGACCTATCTCAAAATGATTATAGTTCCTAACAATAGCACTTCATGTGTTGGCCACTGACCACCCAACTTTTCAGAAAGGAACTAAAGCAATAAAAAATTTTAGCTTGACTTATGGATCTTCTCACTAAAGGAAATGAGACAAAGTATTCTGTGTATAAGACATATAAGATAGTGGATAAGAATTTAGTTTCTCAGTCTGCCATCTCTGTAAAAGTAGTTTTAAGACTTATTTCTTCCCGAGCTACAATGGTTCCACTTCAATTTCAATGTGAGCTATTTTTTTTTTCTCTCCATTATTTATTCTCTTTTATTAGTTTCTGTGTGGCTAAATTCTAGCAAGTATCAACATTGCTTGGAGGCCTGGCACTCATGGGATAATTGGGAAAGTCTGCATCTTGAAGGAAAGCCCAATTTCTTTAATTGAGAAATTAAACTAATAGACTTTTATCTCATTTGCCTAGTGCGATGGTCCCTGAAACTGCTGATGATCAGAATGCCCTGGAAAGCTTTTAATGGGTTTTCACTGTTGATTAATTAATTTCAATAGTAAAAGTTGTTCCATGCTATTGGTTAAAATAATTCAAAAAAAGTGCCGAAGGGTAAAAGTGGAAAGTAAATCCCTTCTCCTCCATTTGGCATTTCCTAGAATAACTCCACCGTTAACATATTTTTCTGTATTGTCTTCCAAATACTTGTGTACATAGAATAATCATGAGCATGTTTGTATCTTTTTTTTTCACAAATGTGATCATTTCTGTATCTACTGTTTTGTGCCTTGCTTTTCCAGGCCCCTGTCTCTTGGGCACGTTTGTACGTAGCCAGTGTAGCTACACTTGTCTTTCAAATGGACCTATTTTCCATTAAAACAATTCATTCATCCATTCATTCACTGGATTTCTGTTTTTAGAAGATGATCCTTTATTACTCTGGAAGTAAGCTTGTCCGTGAACTGCATCCAGAAACCACCATCTTAGCTCATGTGGCAAAACATGTTTTAAGAAATACCATTTCCATGTTTGGCTGAAACTTTTCTTCATTAGGATTAGAAACTGTATTTTCCTTCCCACTGTCTGATAAGAACAAGAAATAAACAATTGCCCACAAGGATTTTTTTTTTTTTAAGATGATAAAATTCTATACACACAAGGCAGGGAAGTTTCCTTGGCAACTAGTGGCAAGTATGGAAGATAATAGGTGGCATTAATCCTAAGAATAAGGGAACATTTCTAATGGGAGAGCATCAGAAAGAAGTCAGCTGAACATGGTACTTACAGGTCTGCTCATAGTCTTGGAATAAATGCCTAATGTTCATAGATAAATAGGTGAATCATGGCAAAGTTGTTTAAATCAAACAGCCCCATCCCTTTTAAGCCAGAAGTATTTATCTTCTGTCAAAATCTTTACCTTGAACTTGAGTCCTGATGAACTGTCTTAACCATTGTTTCCTTGTCCAAGGATAAAGACTTCACTTTGAAAAAATGCTATCCAAAGCCATGGTGGAGATTATGAACAGTCTTCTAGAAACAACTACAAGCCAGTAAACCTGCCAATGAGTGTCTCTAGGGCTTTTCAACATTAGCAGCTTGTCCCTCCCAGCAGTGAACCGTGTTTTTCTATAGGATGAGTCTTGGCTGGTCAAATTAAGACGTGCCAACAACACTAATTAAAATAATATAAGTTAGAGTCTATTTTATCCTTTAGGAAAGATTACAAGTGGTGTGGGGGAAGGGACCTGAGATTATGGTCCATTCAATTCCTTAGCTTAGAGGGGCTTGGATCTGCCCCTCTCACCTGGACATCTCCTCAGCTTGTGACAAGTAGCAGAAATGATGAGCGCCCCAGGCATGAAGATGAAGCTTTATTTTAACCACATATTTTCCAAATGAAATATGTAATCAAACAAAACTCATAAGATCTTTCAGGCATATATATATATATATATAATTTTTTGCCATGTGTATATAGAAACAACTGGAATAGAAGTTATTTATTTATTTACTTTTAGAGAGAGAGTGAGAGAGTTAAGTTCATTTATTTTGAGAAGGTAAGTTTATTTATTTATTTATTTTGAGAGAGAGTGAGGGAGAATGAGCAGAGGAGGGGCAGAGAGGAGAGACAGAATCTGAAGCAGGCTTCACGCTGCCAGTGCAAAGCCCTATGCGGGGCTTGAACTCACAAACTGTGAGATCACGACTTGAGTGGAGATCAAGAGTCAGATGCTTAACTGACTGAGCCACCCAGGCACCCCCTGAAAACTTCTAAAGAACATTCTCAGAGATTCCAATTTGGATTTTATCAGTCATGGGACTATCCCATTTGGGAAATTACCCATTTGGGAAATCAAGCTGCATTTGAATGCATGTTATAACTTTGATACCTATGGAACAACTGCATTTTTAGTTAGTGCTTCTAAGTTGATTTCTGAAAGAGCATTTATTAATTGATATATTTACAAGTCACTATGTCAGTTACATTCCTGTGGTTACAGTTACTGAGTCAGGTTAACCTAAGAAAAATGGGATATGTTGAAAGGCAATGACATGGTTCTACAACATCAAAGGAGGAGATTGTCTTATGAATAGATCAATAATGGCAAAGTAATTAAAATTAAATTAAAAAATTTTAAGCTAAAAATATTTCTTTCTATCAAAATCAGCTTTACTTTGAACTTGGATCCTCATGAATTGCTTTAACTGTTTTAAATAACAGCAGGCCTTAGGAAAACAATAACCACAGAAGCTTTGGAGATTCCATGAAAAGGCTCTTTTGGGCATTGCCATCGGGGTGATGGCTCCAACTGCTTTCTACCCTTGCATCACTCTGCTCAAGAGTCAGAGTCCCAGGAAAGAGTTGGATTGATCCAGCTTGGACCACAGTCCACTGCTCAATCAATCGTTGTGCTTGATGAGCTCTTCTGACTCACAATCCCATCATGACCACATTAAATAGGAAACAGAGAGTTATCCAAAGGAGAGTCAGGTTTTTGTGATGAGAAGAAACCTAGGATGCTAGAAACCAGGGTGGTCCACCACTGTCACTTAGTGTATCGATTAAGATGCATCCAGTGGTGAGCGGCAAGACCTAACAGTGTCATGGCCAGTAGACCAGGACTGAGACCAGTACACGTCTCACCACCTTCCAACAAGTCCAGAGGTTGGTGGACTCAGAAGATCCTCAACAGGGGCACCTGGGCGGCTCAGTTGGTTAAGCGTCCAACTTCAGCTCAGGTCATGAACTCACAGTCTGTGTTCAAGCCCTGTGTCAGGCTCTGAGCTGAAGCCTGCTTCAGATTCTGTATCTCTCTCTCTCTGCCCCTCCCCTGCTCATGCTCTGTCTCTCTATGTCTCTCAAAAATAAACAAATGTTTTTGAAAAATGAGGGGTACCTGGGTGGGTGGCTCAGTCAGTTAAGCATCAGACTTTGGCTCAGGTCATGATCTCACAGTCTGTGAGTTGGAGCCCCACATCGGGCTCTATGCTGACAATGCCCATTTCAACTTTTCCGGAGCATGGCCACACTATGGGATGGCCCCAGCTGCTCAACCCTGGTGATGTGGTGAATGAGAGAGAAAGAAAAGTCACTGGTTTTAAGTGCCCTTATTCTACTTTTGCTGCCATAGGTGTTCTTCTGTTAGGCATTGTTCCTTTGCAGTGATGTTGGTGAAGCACTTCTTAGCACCTTGCTGTATGTGGCCTGAGGGCCATCTCCCTCCTTCTAACTGGAGAGTCTGAATCGATCTCATCAATGTCCCTGACAAGCTGTGGAGGATAAATATTTCTGTGCTTATGGGTGGAAATTGCTTCCGATGTATTGTGCAGGGAAATCTAGGCCATGATCTCTAATGGCTGGTGAGAGCTCACTGGATGTCAAGAGAAGCTAAAATATCAGGACTGTGTGTATCACGGGCAGGTGGGACTCCCAAGGTGTATTTCTTCCATTTCCTTTTTTCTTATTGGCTGCACATTTCAAAAGCAAGTGCTTGGGAGGCTAAGGAGAGAGAAGGTCAGAACATGGAGCTTGAGTTCCCTGTATGAAACTGCTGTCAACAATCCATGATTTGGTGGATTGACTCCTTCCGCAACAAGCATTGCTTATACTAACTTCGTGACTCAGTGAGTATTTGCTCCACATCCATCAGAGAAACAATAGCTCAAGTTTATCAAGAGCGTACCATGTGTTTGGCTAAGCTCTGGGAACCTAATGTCCAATAAAACCTTGACCTTGTGGAATATTTATGTTAGTGGGGGCACAAGGAGAGGAAGACAAACAAGATGTAATGATACAACATGGTAAAGAGTGTGTGGAAGGCGTAGAGGGAGGAGGAATTATTTCTTCCCAGGAAGACAGGAGAAGACTTGGCAAGGAGGTGACATTTGATGATGCTGGAAGGTGGAGTGTGAAGGTGCAGGATGGGGGACGGAGGAGAGGGAGGAAGGATGCCATGCAGACGCACCTGTGTGAGCCAAGGTGAGCTGTCAGAAGCCCACATGGAATGCTCATAGTATAGTGCTCATGAAGGAGAGTGGTTGGACGTGGGGTTACAAAGTGGGTAGGGTCTGATGATAAAAAGGCTGTTTGGGGGCACCTGGGTGGTTCAGTCAGTTAAGCATCCAATTCTTGATATCAGCTCAGGTCGTGAATGATCTCATGGTTGTGAGATCAAGCCCCAGGTTGGGTTCTACACTGGACGTGAAGCTTGCTTAAGATTCTCTCTCTCCATCTTTCTCTGCCCTTCCCTTGGTCTCTCTCTCTCTCTCAAAAAAAGGTTTTGTTTGAATGCCTCCTAACCTTTGTTTCCTCAGCAGTGAGAGATCAGATGGGATGCAAAGGAGAGAGTGATAACGTGAGGTATGTTAGGACAGAAAGCGTCCCCTGGCAGCAGTGTGGGAGGCGGCTGCTTCCTCTCCTGGAATGCCCATTACTTCCCCATCCGGCTGGCACCATACATATTTAATAGATTCAACTCAAGTGTCCTCTTCTGTAGGGAGCCCTCCCTGATCTCCCGCTCTGGGATGCCATGGAGTCCTGCATAAACATGTAGCATAGCACCTGAGACGTTGTATCGCATACTTAGTTCCCCGCTAGCCTGAGCATTGTTGGGAACTGGCCTCCTGTCTCTGCTTCTCTGTGTGGTCCATGCCTGGCATGGTCGCCAACACTTCCCAGTTGGTCACTAGAAATGTCCATTGTCAAATGAAGGATAATGAGCGTCCCTGCCTTTATGTTTTTTGAAGCAGTAATAATAAGTACTATTGACTGAATACTTACTCCTCATGAGGCAATTTGTGATCTCATTCAGTTCCCATACAATTATGTGATAACAGTAACAGTAACATTTCTACTACTATGAATGCTATCACTACTACAGCCACCACTACTACTACTACTGAAATCTCATATGGCACTTGCCATGTGCCAAATACTGATGTGATATATCATCAGTGTGATATATTAACTTATTTGATTCTCATAGCAACCTTCTGATGTAGGTACCATTATTTCCCTTTTTCTTTTCTTTTCTTTTCTTTCTTTCTTTCTTTCTTTCTTTCTTTCTTTCTTTCTTTCTTTCTTTCTTTCTTTCTTTCTTTCCTTCCTTCCTTCCTTCCCTTCCTTCCTTCCTTCCTTCCTTCCTTCCTTCCTCTTCTCTTCTCTTCTCTTCTCTTCTCTTCTCTTCTCTTCTTTTTTCTTTCTTTCCTTTTTTAAATAAGGAAACTGAGACAGAGAGTAAGTAACTGGCTAGTAAGAGATGAATTAAATTTGGACCCAGGCAGCCTGGCTCTAGAGTCTGGGCACTCTCTGTTTAGATTGAGTACATACCATAGGTTTAAAGAGGTTAGGGGGCTTTAGGTTATTTTGTTATAAATATCAGGAATAGACTCCATACCTGTCTGGCTCCAGAGTCCTAAGGCTTCAATTCCCTGCCCTGTTCCACTGTAAACACAATGTGAGTGTTCACCGGGGTTATCATCGAGATATTTGGAAAGCTGAACGTCTGCAAAATTAAACAAAACAGTGTAAGGAGAAGTCTGATTCATGGTTGAGTTAGAAGCAGCCAGTTGTGGGGGCGGCTGGACAAACTCAAGGTGGGTGGATGGAGAGTGAGAAACTAGGATTCAGAATGCAACTTCACTCCAGGAAGTTTCCAGCATAAGGTACTGGATCTGAAAGCACCATTTAAAACCACTGTATTAGTATAATAAAAACATTTTTTTTTTGGTCATTTGTTATTGAAATCAGAAAGTGATGTCCTCATTATTTCTCTGAATCCTGGAGGATTTTCTCAGCTTGAATCTGGAAATCACTTCCTTTAGAAATCCCATTGAGTCCAGACACAGGAGTCCGAAGTCCATGTCCTTTAGCTAATGATTAAATGCCTCCTTTTCACCTTCCAAGTTCCCTCCCACTTTTCCAAGCAATTTAATCTCAACGATGTGTATATTGTTTAGTTAGTCATGGCAATGAGGCCAGTTGATTGACCAATTAACAACTGAACTTAGACTCCATATTGATGGTCCAGCTGTGATAGCCACAGTTTTGAGATCCTAGCATAAGGGTTGGACTGACCTCCATGAATGGACAATAAACTTGGAAGTTATGGTGCTGTAAGTAAAGAAGTTTTCTTGGTGTGTTAGAATGCATCACTTTGACTTTCAAATATACGTATAAGGCAATCACGGGGTGAACATGTAGCTCATTTGGTGTCAGTAAAAGCAGATTGTTTTTATGAAAAAAAAAAAAAAATCCAGAAGGGAGACAGATTCCTTTTGAAGAAAAGAATTTTCTTTTTTTAATTTTTAAACTTTTTTAATGTTTATTTTTGAGACAGAAAGAAACCAAGCACAAGGAGGGGAGGGGCAGAGAGGGGGAGAGAGAGAGAGAGAGAGAGAGAGAGAGATGCAGAAGTGAAGCAGGCTCCAGGCTCCACACTGTCAGCACAGAACCCCACGTGGGGGCTCAAACCCACAAACTGTGAGATCATGACCTGAGCCAAAGTCAGACACTCAACTGATTGAGCCACCCAGGTACTTCAAGAGCTTTTCAAGAAAAATATAGATTTCGGAATTTCAATATCAAACTCCCTTTTATTTTCCTGTTTAGAGAAACAAATATGTAATTGCTAAAAATCCCATTTTTAAAATTGAATTTATAAAGTAGCAATCCGTTGTAATGAAGACTTCATATATAAGCATCTTAACCATCACTTACAGTTTTCCCTAAGACTTGATTGTATTTTATCATTTAAAATACATGATCTTAAGAGTAATTCAAGTGAAAGAGCATTTGCAAGTTTAATATTAAATTTGTAAATGAATATATAACATTGAAAGAGTCCTTTGAGCCATCAAATATTGCTCAGTCATGTTTCAAATCTTCAAAAATAATACGTTGAAAAATAGATAAACAAAGAAAATGTCAGGAAAATCACTTCCTAATCATGGTTTGAATTCCTGATCGATCTCTCATCAATTCATCATCTGATCCACACAGGCTAACAAATGTCTTTCATCCTGTGAGTCTGAACAGATATCTAGGGAAAATGCTCACAGTTGTCCACAGGAAATGAGGCTATTTTCTTAACAGTTTGCTTCAGAGACAAGGACATGGCATTATTTATTTTACATGAGCATTAAACTTTCATAATGGTGCTGATTAGGCACCAAGCAACGGGCTGCCACTTCCCTGCTGTAAATCTTATTTTTTTTTTATTTTAAAATTTTTAAAAATGTTTTATTTACTTTTGAGAGAGAGATAGACACAGCGTGAGCAGGGGAGGGTCAGAGAAATAGGGAGACACCGAATCCGAAGACAAGTTCCAGGCTCTGAGCTGTCAGCACAGAGCCCGACGCGGGGCTTGAACGCACAAACTGTGAGATCATGACCTGAGTTGAAGTCAGACACTTAATGGACTGAACCACCCAGGCGCCCCACCTGCTGTAAATCTTTACCTGGCTCCTTCTCAATGATTGTAAATAACCACTGAATTCTGAATAAAACCTTTTATCCTGGAATCTCAGTTAGAACTAGTCTATAAATTCACAGGGGAGTGGGGGATACAAAACAATCTACAAGCTTTCATAATATAAGAATATTATTTAAAATGCAATAACATCTCCATTTGTAAGGAATAGCCAGAACAGGCAAAGGCATAGAGGCAGGAAGCAGATTAGAGGTTGCCAGGGGTTGGGAAACTGGGGGGGGGGGAGGGTGCTGAGCCGAGGGGGTGACTGCTCACATGTACAATGTTTCCTTCTGGAGTGATGAAAACGGCTTCGAACTAGATTGTGGTGAAGGGAACACTAACTGCCACTGAGTTGAATGAACGTTTTAAAATGGTTTATGTTATGTGAATTTGACGTCAAGTTTTAACAATTGTAGCGATATCCAGCTGTGAGGGCTGGCAATGGTGAGTAGTGAGGGAAAAGGGTGCTTGACCAGGAGACCAGAGTCACTCGCTTACTTTTGGCTTCTGTCCCATTCTTTCCCTTTGAAAACAGTAAACTCATTAGGTGACAGCCTAGAGAAAGGGAGGCAGATCCTTTGTGTGAGCCCTATAATGGGGTCCCAGCAGAAGGGCACTGGGCCACATTTCCTGGGACCCCTTCTTGCTCCGAAATCCTAAGAAATTTGCCGAGCACACTCTTCTCTCCACTCTCAGGGCATCGCCTGCTCTTTGAGTACAAGCCTCGGGTCTTGGTGCCCTGAGGTGGCCATGTCTGAGCAAAGCACAAAGCCAAGAAACTTCAGAGCCCGGATCCTTCCGATCCTCAGGTGTGATCTTAACCATCACCACGACCATCTAAGTAGCTTCTCTACCCGTGTTTTTAGTCTTAACCTGTTGTGTGGATGAATATCTTCATTGCATTTACCCCAAATGGTGCTTTTGGGGCTTTTTTTTTTTTTTTTAGGTCTGTCTTCTCTAGAAGGTCAGCTCCATGGTGGCATGGATGGTTGCTTACTACCATTCCTAGGGCCCTGCTTTGGTCCAAACACTGAAGGAGGTGCTAGAAAAGCAAGAGCTGTGGGGTGGAGGAGGGGTGTGGCAGCCACTGAGGCCAACGAGCCTGTGGCCAGACCCCAGGGAAATCCTTGTCTCCTATGCACGATGGGGACGTCCCTGCTAAGCACCTTCCAGTGCTGCTGCACCAGCCAATAACTCTCTGGGCTTCTTAGCCAATGCTCTAGGTTTTCAGAGCCAAACCCACTTCCCAAATCTGATGGTTATTTGAGACCCAAAGATTGGCCTCCCTCAATCTCTCCTCCCAAAGGAGGAAGAATATCTTCAAGGCAGAGAGATAGTGAGATGCCATGGGCTCAGTCAGCCTTTCAGGATGAAAGAGGCAGAGAGTATCATCAAGAAAGTAGAGCAGGAAACAAGAAGCTGTGGATTCAAGTTCCTACTCTGATAACTAATAGTGCAATGGTGGGCTAGACCTCTCTGCTCTGTGTTCTCACTCTCAAGTGAAAGCGTTGGGTTCAATGTTCTTAAATCAAATGCTAAACATGTTGTAGTAGATTGCTGCCTTTAAGAACTACTCAGAAAAGTGGCACCTGGGTGGCTCAGTCAGTCAGGCGCCCGACTTAGGCTCAGGTCATGATCCTGTGGTTTGTTAGTTTGAGCCCCGCATCGGGCTTTGTGCTGACAGCTCAGAGCCTGGAGCCTGCTTCGGATTCTGTGTCTCCCTCTCTTTCTGCCCCTCCCCTGCTTGCGCTCTGTCTGTCTCTCTCTCTCCGAAAAATAAATAAACATTTTAAAAAAGTTTTAAGGACTACTCAGGAAATGAACCCTCTCTCAAGTTTGGGGAAATCACCTGCTCTTTTAGTCACGATGGGAAGCAGAGGTCCCCACTTCTCTCTCAGCTGAAGGGAGGACAGCTTCTTTCTATCTCTGACCCTACACAGCATCTGACCTTGAATCTTCCTTCCTGGGGCTTTGAATCTTGTCAGAATGGCCCATAGTTCAGTGAGGGTGGGGCTGGGTTTGTGACAGCAGCAGTGGTGGGCTGAGGCAGTGGCCGGTATAGTGGCACTGATTGACAGGTCCCTGTGCATTGTGGCTGTTTTGTCCCCAGGTCCCAGAATCCCTGTTTCCTGACTGCTTCCCGTGTGGTTCCCAACCTTCGCATTAAGTCTGGGAACCATTAAACAGAATGAACACCCAAGAGTTTTTATGAGGATTAAATGAGATAATCCATCAAAGTAGTCAGCGTTTTGCCTGACTCATGGGAAGAGCTCAAAATGTTCATTATTATTATTTCCAGAAAGATGATGCAAATTGTCTTGAAAAAAACAGCCGTAGGATTAATAATAGCTGTTGGGCAAAAAGAATGTTTTTATGATTCTGTCTCTCACTTCCCTCTGTTTACACTCACGCAAAGACATTTTGTCTGCTTTCATAGTGCAGTAAGGAAACAGTGTGTAGGACACCATTCCTGTCCTCAAGGAGCTAACAGTTTAATCAGAGAGATAGGGCTTACCTATATTCAATGTTGTCTGTTAAAACACATCATTTGTGGGCTGACCGACGGCCCCTGCCAGAAGAAAATGTGTTGAAACATGCTCAGATGTTAAGCAGGGAGAATGGCCAGGAAGTCAAGATATTTCAGATCATCACTTTCACAGCCAGTAACTCTCTCCAAGACCATGGATACATTTTAAAAAGAAATTCATTTGGTAACAAAAAAGTTCTCAATGACTTATGCATTAATAGATAACAGAAGTTACAAAGTATTTATAACTGAACAGTAGTGAAGTTAATGAAATATGAAAACTTTCGGATGCAACATAAACCATATTGAGGAAGAAGGGAGGGAGGGAGGGAGAAAGACTTAAACGAGTTTGGTGTTTAACTAAACAAGTTATAAAAATAGGGGCTCCTGGCTGGCTCAGTAGGTTGAGCGTCCAGTTTAGGCTCAGGTCATGATCTCGCAGTTTGTGAGTTCCAGCCTCACATTGGGCTCACTGCTGTCAGCACAGAACCGTCTTTGGATCCTTTGTTCCCCTCTAGCTCTGCCCCTCCCCCATTCTTCCTTCCTTCCTTCCTTCCTTCTTTCCTTCCTTCCTTCCTTCCTTCCTTCCTTCCTTCCTTCCTTCCTTCCTTTCTCTTTCTCTCTAAAAAATAAACATTAAAGAAAGAAGTTATAAAAATAAGAGAGTAATCTCAAAGAATTTAGAAAGAAGAAAATAACAAGATACGGTCTGGAAATAAATAGAAAACAAACAAAAAGAGATGGTCAAAGAAACTAAAAATGGACTCTGAAAACTCCAATCAGATGGACAAATATACAGCTAAACTAGTCAAGAAAGAAAAATAAACACTATAGGAAGGCAGAAGGGGACCCAACTGCAGATACAAAAGAGATAAAAAATCACCATGGATAAATACTGTGATCAATTTCATGGCATTTATGTGTTTACGCAGCAGACGCAAGGTGGCTACTGCATCTGTGTTGTGATCCATTATGAACCCTGTGCTCTGTTTTTGTATGTTATGGTCTGTCATGATAACACAACCATAACATCTCAATGGCTTCGACACAAGAAACATTTCTTTCTTGCTCATGCTGTAGGTGCAGCATGGGTGTGGGTGGGGACCTGTTTGAGGTAGTGACTTAGGCTCATCCAGGCTGATGGAGGATGAAACCCTTTCACACATGCTGCCAGGGTCCTGAAATTGGAGAATCTAGAACTCTCAGTCAAGAGCATCTTTCTATGTGGAGGGCTTGGAGATGTACGCCTCAGATCGCCTTTGAGGAGAGAGCCTGCTGTGAGGAATGGGGTCGGCTGACAACCCCCAGCTTGGCACCTTTGGATCTGCTGCCATGCCCCAGCTGATGCCAAGCTCTCTCTGGGCAGCTCACAGCCCAGCCAGGTTCCTAGGGCCTGGCCATCTCTGCCCAACAAAGGGCTCCCTCACAAGCAATCTGTATTTGAATTTCTCCTTGGCCTTGGCCAAGACTTTCTCAGAGCTACATCACAGTCTGGGTTTCTTTCTACCCAGTTCTCTTTAGATATCCCTCTTTTTTTTTTTTTAAGTTTATTTACTTTGAGAGAGAGCGCATGGGACTGAAGCAGAGCAAGAGGGACAGAGAGAGAGAGAGAGAGAGAGAATCCCAAGAAGGCTCCAAATTGTCATTATAAAGCCTGTTATGGTGCTCAAACTCAAGAACCTTGAGATCATGACCTGAGCCAAAGTCAGATGCTTAACCAACTGAGCCACTCGGGCACCCCATATATATCCCTTTTTATATTTCCCCCATGGGGGTTAGACCTCCAATGCAGTCTGAAGGCTTTCCCTGCCTACCTGTGATCCTGCTCTTCGGGATCTTTCAGGTAGTACCCATAACAAGTATCTCCTGCCTACCTCCTAACTCCCAGCAGACCAGAACTCACTGAGCCTCTGAGTCATATTTCACTTTTGTTCACATTTTATTGGCCGAAGCTAGTCATATGTCCGTGGCCATCTCCAAGGGGGTAGGGAGCCGAATCTAGAAGAGAACTAATCCAGAAGAGAGAGATAGTACAAAGGGACACATATGTTCTATCTATGACTACCACTGGTCGAGGGGCTACTACTTACCCCCCTCTCCTTGCCGGCAGAACCCCAGTTTTGATCAGGTGTCTATCTTTCACTACCTGTCATGACTCAGGGATAAACTGTAACTTAACCAGAGTCAATTACAGCCATCCTATTCCCCTTTCTGGTGGTTGGATCAGGAAAAGTCGTATGATCCAAATCCTGGCTAAGGAAGTGGGAGAGGAGCATTCCCAGGGCCCCTTGACTTGGACCCAAAGGGGGAAAACAAAATCCCCTTTTTGTTGCCGAGTTCTGCTGCGTCCGGTGTATGAGCTACCCAGACCTGGGGCAGCCATCTTGCAGCATTGTGCACAGGGAAAAGGAGGAAAACAAAACTAAAATCTGGGCTGTCAGACTTCTTTGTGGGGAACTCTTTATGGAAGAAAAACCATGAAAGCAGACTTATTTAGCTCCACATTCTCCTGTGTCTTGCTTACATTTCCTTGCCAGATCAATTTCAGTCATGCACAAATTCTCTCCGCTTTACACCACCTCGGTTCTTGTTTGATGAAAGAAAACAATGGCTAACTGGTGTGATTTCACTGGCACAGAGATAGAAGCCAAAATTGACCAGTCAGGAAATGAGACATGCATTGATGATTTTCTTTTGACTCATTGTTTTTGAAAATATCCAGATGCAATTAACTGTTATTTATAAAAAATAAAATAAATTCCTAAAAAGAAAAGAGGAGACACTAGACATATTCTTTCACCCCACATTAGGGAGAGGATTGACATTTATGGGGCACTTACTATGTGCCTGACACTCTACCAGGAACTTTGCATATATTGTTTCATCAAATGACTTTGCATCGCCTTTTGAAGAAATGTTTAACTCCTTACAAAGGCCATTGTACCCAGTGTGATCTGGTTTTCCTCCCCAACTACCCCTCTCCATCTCTGCTCTAGCCTGGCCATCCTTGCCTTTTGTTCTGTTTGTGAACCATATTCAGCATGTTCCTGCCTCAGGTCTCTTGCACTGGCCATTTCCTCTGTCTGAGATGCTCTTTGCTTGGTCTTTACAGCTTTGATTTCTTCTCGTCAATCACACCTCAGCTAAAATACTCCTTCTTTCGAGAGGCCTCCTTGATGATCCTACCTAAAATAGCACCTCTCCTTCTACCCCTAGTCACCTATTTCAGTGCCCTGCTTTATTTCATTTCCTTCACATGTATAGTACCTAAAATTATCTTTTGTAATTTGATTTTGATCTGTCTCCTCCCACTAGCTTTTTCTTCTGTGCCTTGTTCACTGCTACATCTCAAGCATTTAGAAAAGTGGTTAGCACAAAGCAAATACTCGACGGGGTTTGTTGAAAGAATGAGTAGATAACACACTCTATAACCTTATAAGCAGAGTACATATCATTCACAAGAGTCAATGACCTCCAACCCAAGACCACCAGGAACATGCTGGTAGTTGAGCTAGCTGGGTTTCCTGCCCTTGCAGTGAAAAAGAAGGCACACCACAGATAACCGTCTCACTGACAGAATGTCAGGAAAGAATCTATAGGATCTGGGTTCAAGTTAAATGATTACAGTTGGGATTTAAGAAAGCAGCACTCTTGGGGGCACCTGGGTGGCTCAGCTGCTTGAGCATCTGACTCTTGATCTCAGTTCAGGTCATGATTCCACGGTTCATGGGATCAAGCCCCCCTTCGGGCTCTGTGGCTTGGTCTGATACTGGTGCTCTGTGTAACTGCGTTTAACAGAAGAACACAAGAGCCAGGTGGTGTCAGGCCACTTACTAGATGTCAGGGTCTGTCTTTCTCTTTCTTACAAGTATCCTAGGGCTGGAGCGCAGTGTCAGCACAGAAATAAGCAGAAGTGTTTCCTTGGGCTGTTTGATGCTCTTCCCTTCCTTCTCTCCCCACCAATTTTGGGTTTGTATGGGGTAGCCACTGAACAAAGATGGTGGAGGCCGAGGTAGAGAACAGTGCTTCTAGAAGTCAGAAAACTCAGAAACACCTTTATTTGCTGAAGAATTACCACCTCAGAACATACCCAAATATATTTAATTTTCAAATGAGGGACGGTATATCCTGAATGAGAAGATTACCCCACGCTTACCATTGCCTCAAAGGTCATGTTAATAGTCCACCAGGGCCTTGGTTCTAGTTCAAGGTTTTCTCTAAGTCCAACTGTATTGTTTTGGAAAAGTGTTTTAACCAGTTTCCCAGCATCCTCTGGGCTCCCGTAGCACCCTGTATTCCTTTGCTAACATCCCTGCTTATATTGTAATTAATCTGTTTATAATCTGTCTGCCTGGTTAGACTGTCTCCTACATCTTTGTATCACTGAAACTTAATTTTAACAAAGGACTTGGCACAGGCTACACTCTCTATAAATATTAAATAGATTTAAAATGGAGATTTAATTCCTGGCTTGCATTCATCTCACAAAACATTTACTGAGTCTGTACTATGAGCCAGCGGGACACGATGATAAATCTGATCGTCCTCTTACCTTCAGGGAATTAGTATTTGATTCTAATGGACATAAGAGCAAGAATAGCTGATATTTATTTAGGGATCGGGCACTGTGTTATGTGCTTTACCTGCCCTGAGTGACTAGTGCCATCTTGGAGATAAAAAAACGATACGCTAATGGGTTAAGTAACTTTGCTGAGGCCACGCGACTATTAAGGGGGACAGAGCAGGGACTGTAAATCAGACAGTCTGACTCCTATCACACTTGGCGAAACGCTAGGTTGAAAGGTGCCGAGTAAATTCGGTTCTGTTAGTAAATGAGCGGAGGGCCTGCAGACTATCAAAATTGTAGCACATGCGACCAAAGTGGAGTAGGTTGATACGACCCAGCTAGGGAAGACTTTATGCTCTTTCCTAAAGAGCTGCATTAACTCCCTGTTTAAGCAGAAATGGATTTCGATGTTGGCTTCGGATCTGAATATCATTCAGTCAATAACACGTATTGGGCGCCCCTGTATGCAAAATAGGTGTTTCCGCCACTTCCTCTCCTACCCACATCCTGAAGCAGGGAGGGGAAGTGGGGAAGAAAAGGCAAAGAGGGCGCGGAGGTCGGCAGGTGGGCATCCCGGGTCCTCCCCAGCCTCACCCCACCGTCCGCGCCGGCCACGCCCCCAGCCTCGCCCTAACCCCCAAACCCACTTTGAACTCCCGCCCCCTCTCAACGACGACCAATGCCCGGCCTGGGAGCCCGAAGGAGGCCGAGGATTGGCCGGCGCCGCGGTTGCCGAGGTGACGGGTGGGTCCGGCGGAGACCCCGACCGAGGCGGGGGCGAGGGGTGCCGGGCGGCTTCTGCCCCGGGCCGCGCCCGCTCGCCTTGCCCCCGCCCCCGCGTCCCGGCCCGCACCGCTCGGCTGCGGGAGGGGGCGGGCCGGCTCGCCCCGGCGCGGCGCGCCCCCGCCGGCCTCAGGCTCGGGGCGCGCCGCCCTCCGCCTGCGTCTCCGCCCCAGGACCCGCGGCCGCCTGCTCCGGAGCGCGGCTCCCCGCCAGCGGCGCGATGGGCTGCGGGAACTCCACCGCCGCTAGCGCGGGCGCCGGCCGAGGTGAGCGGGGGCGCGGGCCGGGCGCTCGGGGGCGGCGGGGGGCTCTGCGGGGCGCGGGGGGAGAGGCGGCGGCGCGGCGGGGCGGGGACCCGGGGGGAGGCAGGGCGCGCAGCCCCCCTGTCCCCCGTCCCCATTTTCGGGACGGGGGGCAGCCCGCCCGCTCTCGAAGGGACCCGAAGCAGGGCATTTCGCCCCGCGTGCGGGGGCGGGCGCGCCGGGACCAGGCGAGCCTGCGGGGCGGTCCTGCGGCGGGTGCGCTTGGCAGGGGGGGGTGTGGGGGGACGCGCCGGGGCTCCCCTGCAGCGGGGAGCCCGGCCCCCTCCCGGGGGAGAGGACTCCCGCCCGCGGCCGGGCCGCCCCGCGGGCCTCGCCCCCAGCCCCCCGGACCCCCGGCGCTGCAGCCGGAACGTGCGGCGGAGCCATTCAGGACTTTGGTGGTGGTGGTGGTGGTGGTGGTGGTGGTGGTGTCGTCAAGAGCCGCACACGGGGCTCCGAAAATTCATCCGAGTCTGTCCTGACGCCTAAAACCGACCCGGCTGCCCGTAGGTTTCTCCTCCGAGAAGCTGCAGTATTAAGGACGCTCTAAGGGAAGTGTAACAGAGCTTTAATATCAGCAGTGATCGCTTCATTTGTTTTTCCCTGGCAAATATACTGAAAGTTCTTTCACACCGATTCCTTTTGTTGATTGGTAAATTTTCCCACCTCAGCCAGCCAGGCTTTGTTATCAAGTGACTTCTTCCAAAACTCAACTCTTCCCTTTTAACCCAGCCAGCGTCTCCCGATATAAGAGTCTGGATCTGTCTGGAGTCCTATCTGCTGGCCTATTTTAGTAATTCTTTCGGTTAAAGAACTCCTAATCTCCTCCGGTTGAGATCAGTCATCCTGGCCCCACCAGCGAATGCAAAGGGCAGTCTGATGCCGCAGTCTTTCCTAGCAGACTGGTGTGGACGTCTTGTCTTTGTGACCTT
Source organism: Proteles cristata cristata (assembly GCA_017311185.1). Classification (NCBI taxonomy): domain Eukaryota; kingdom Metazoa; phylum Chordata; class Mammalia; order Carnivora; family Hyaenidae; genus Proteles; species Proteles cristata. Next base: position 287,620 of record JAESUZ010003530.1, on the reverse strand, counting down.
GGGCTTGTGCCTTTCCTACCTCCAGACCTCCGTGGAGGATGGAGTTTAAAATTCGAGCTTTATCTGTTTATTTATTTTAAAGTTTATTTTGGCGCTTGCTTAGTGGGATCAGATGTGGACGTCTGCTGTTAACCGCCAAGTTTGTTTTCCCTGTTTGTGGACCTCACATGGAATATTCCGTTTTCAGAGAAGGCACTAACATACGTGGGATTCTAGTCTCAGAGCTGTGAATGAACCCAGGTAATGATTCACTGAAAAGTTGACCTCTTACACGTGATCTCGGTCATCTTGAATTAAATTCTTGTCTTTGTGGTGTGCAGACAGCCACCAGGGAACAAATCTTTTCCACCCATGTAACAGTGAAACAGGTTAGTTATCTTAGTAAGCACCTTATGCTAATGAGGCCTGACAGGATTCTGACCTAAGAGTGGCCAGAAAGCTCTGCCTGGAAACTTGGAACAGTAGCAAACCCACATCCCGCACCATACATCCTGTCTCTCAATCCGACCTGCACTAGGACCCCTTGCAGTCTACCTCAAGGTTAGAACAGGGCTCCTGGGTGACTCCATTGGTTGAGCACCCAGATTTCAGCTCAGATCCTGATGTCACTGTTCAGGAGTTCGAGTCCCGCTTCTGTCAGTGCAGAGCTGGCTTGGGATTCTCTCTCTCTCTCCCACTCTGCCCCTCCTCAACTCAAGCATGGGCTCTCTCATTTTCTTTCTCAAAATAGGTAAATAAACTTAAAAAAAATAAATAAAAATTTAAAAAACTTTAAGAACAATTATCCACGTTAAAAAATCATAGGAAGATTTGTAACATTTCCTTTAAAGTGGAGCTATACAGCAGGTTAGTTCATTTACATTTTTATTTATTAATGAACTGCTTGTCAGATTTGGGGCTAGGAGGGAGGGGTGCCATTGCGACATCGGAGCAATGATAAGGTAATATGGAAATGGTAATGGAAGAAAATGGGAAATTAGAGTTCTCTTTACAGATACTTGGTTGTATCACATACAATCTAGGTGCATATCTCTTATTACACATAAAAGGAGGTATAGTTATATTGAGCAGAATGTGCAAAGCGCACGTCTTCTGGTGGGGTAGCCTCTCTCTTGTTTATGAAGGACAGTTCCTGTAAGAGCATGTCGTTCTCTCCTCTAGCTTGCTCTGTGCTAAAAATTACTTTTTGTTCAGGGAAGAACAAGATAGCCAGTGCAGACTGTAAAACACGACGGAGAAAACATTATGAGCAAGGACTCACTGCATCGCTTCTTTGATGATTCTTGCCTTTAAGAAGTCATTCCCCAAATATTTCCTTGCTAGAGTCCAGCTGGCTAGCTTTGGGATTTGGTCATTGTTATTTTGAAATTTTCTGTCAGCTGGTGGTAGGACTTGAGTTTCAGAAAGGAAATGCATCAGGATGAACTATGTAAGGTTAAGAAAAATAAGCCACAGTGCAAAGGTATTGGAATGTCTTTTGGTTGTGAACTTTGACATCAGCATCAAAACCACTATTGGCCAAGATGCAGATGTGTGGTCCTGAACCCAGATGGCATGAAATGCATTAAGTAGCTTGTCCCTTTCTCCAGGTATTTACTGTGCACAACTTCTGAGATATCCCACGGTCATACAGACCAGTAGCTATACTTGAGCTTTTCCGCAATCCATCCATCCACCCACCCATCTGTACATATATACACAAATACAAAAGTACAGAAAGAAGGTGGGAAGGTGTGCTGAACTTGGAGCCTGAAGACTAGGGCTCAAGCTTCACTTTGGTTCTATGCTGGTTGCATTGCTAAGGGCATTTCATTTCACTTTTTTGAGTTACAGAGTGAAAGCCCTGCGTAAACTGTAATTATTTTGGAGTAGTGGAATATTACCATGTTGAAGGTGAATTGGCTTTCCCTGAACATTTTTCTACAGGAACATGGCAAATCTACTTCCAAAGGGTGTGTTAGCACATAATAATAATACCCTTAAACCTAAAATCTTCATTAAAAGCCCTGTTTACTCTCTAAGTAATTCAGGTAAAAGAGATAATTGTTTCTTCTCTCCCTGAGCTATCTGAACAACCGCCTTTCCTGGTTTTTGTCTGGAGAGATTGGTTAATATGACAAATTGATATTTAGTAGTGTACTTGTGTAAATTTGATTCTGTATGTCCAATATATGGAGAAACTGATATGCAGTAAAATGATCAAACAGTCATAAGGAGTCAGCCCCTAGATCACTCAGGCCCCAGATAATTTCTCCTAAAGAAGATTTCTGACCGCAACCTTATACACAGTCCGCCTCTATGTGCAGAGTGCTGTACTTTACCAGGGGCTTTAAGGCAAATGCTGAGCATCCAGCAATGGGTGAGTGAAATTAAACTTTCTTTTTTTTAGGGGCGCCTGGGTGGCTTAGTCGGTTAAGTGTCCGAATTTCGCTTAGGTCATGATCTCGTGGTTCGTGGGTTCGAGCCCCGCATCAGGCTCTGTGCTGACTGCCAGCTCAGAGCCTGGAGCCTGTTTCAGAGTCTGTGACTCCCTCTCTCTCTGACCCTTCCCTTCTCACGCTGTGTCTCTCTCTCTCCTAGAAGTAAATAAAACTTAAAAAAAAACTTTCTTTTAAAAAAAAATTTTTTTAATGTTTACTTATTTTTGAGAGTGAGAGAGATAGAGCACAAGCAGGGGAGGGGCAGAGAGAGAGGGAGACACAGAATCCAAAGCAGGCTCCAGGCTCTGAGCTGTCAGCACAGAGCCCGACATGGGGCCGGAACCCACGAACCTGCGAGATCATGACCTGAGCTGAAGTCTGACGCTCAACCGACTGAGCCACCCAGGTGCCCCAAACTTTCATGCCCTTGAGAAGTTGATAGGCTAGGTAGGAAGATTAACCATTTGAGAACATTTACAAAGCAGAGTATGGTAAAATGCACATTGAACATCCAAGTGCCCAGGAGATGTTGAATAATACAGTTTAATCCAAGGAGGCTTTGGGAAGGAGTTGAACTGCTGGTCCAGATGGGGTCATGAGAACCAGTCTGATTTCATGAGAGCTCTCTCCACTGTAATGTTTTAATAAGATCACTGTCTCAATGTAGGAATTTGATTTTCCCCCAGCCTAGAACTGTGTTGGGTTTCCTGCGTCATCTGGAGTCTAGAGCCTAAATGATAGAGAAACATCTGGATTCAATAATCCATTTTAAAAGTGCTGCATATACTGTAAGGCAGGGAGCTCTTGCTCTTTCTCTCTGCCCCCCACCTATCTCAGCAATCAGATTCTCTGTCCCTTTGTTTTCCTTTGAACATAATTTTTTTTTTTTTAAACTAAGCAGAGAATGGAGCAGCCCTGCATTTAGGCTAATGATCTAAACAGGTCAGCCATTCCTTTTTATATAATCAGATATATAGATGGCTAAGTGAGTCTGCAATGTAAGCCAGTCTCTTTTTAGGTAAACTAGAAAATCCCTTATAAAGTTTGGATGGTTCCAAATGTCTACAGTAGCCTATTTCAGTGCAGGCTAAGACTGTAGAAGTTCTTTGCAGCAGAGGACTTATTTCAGAAATAATCTGCTCATGATAGTTGACTGAATTTTTTAGTTGTTGTTTTTCTACCAGAGATATATAATTGTCAACTGTCTGATCATAACTTTGTGGCAACTTATTATCAAAATGTTTCCGTAACTGTTCTTCTATTTGTATAACAATAGTCTGAAGAGGAGGAGTTTAACAATTATTTATTCTGTTTTATCAGTGTACCCAGGGAGTTAATACAATCCTTTTGGGTCCAATTATTTAGATTAGTTTTCTTCTTATCCTCAATTAGCTAGATAATTGCATTCTCTTCTTTTGATGTAGCTGTGTGGTTCAGCTTTAATTTACATGTATAAATGGTTTGGTAGTCCTGAAATGTTGCTACTGTCCTTAGCATATGGGGATAATATAAAATTTTGTTGATAGCATCCAAGAAATTGCTTATGTCATAAGTGACTTTTTTTTTAATGTTTATTTATTTATAGACAGAGTGCAAGCAGGGGATGGGGAGAGAGAGATGGAGACACAGAATCCGAAGCAGGCTCCAGGCTGTCAACACAGAGGCTGACGTAGGACTTGAACTCACAAACCATGAGATCATGACTTGAGCTGAAGTCCAACTCTTAACCCACTGAGCCACCCGGGTGCCCCTGTCATAACTGACTTCTTGCCCTGCTACTACACCCAGACTCTAACCCCACCATCCTTCTTTCTGTTTTCTCAACATGTTGAAGTCAGTCTGTGGTTTTCTTTGTTTGAAACACTCTTTGCTGGAGAGCTGATATTTTGTTTACTGCCTCTTTTGAAAAAAATTTTTCTAAATCTTTATTTAATTTTGAGAGAGAGACAGACAGGCAGAGTGCAAGTGGGGGAGGAACAGACAGAGAGGGAAACACAGAATCCGAAGCAGGCTCCAGGCTCCGAGCTGTCAGCACAGAGCCCAAAGCGGGGCTTGAATTCACAAACTGCGAGATCACGACCTGGGCCAAAGTCGGACACTCAACCAACTGAGCCACCCAGGCGCCCTTTTTTATTGCCTCTTCTGTTCCCTTCCTCCAAATGTAGTTCTCATGAGAGCCTCCTTTTTTTTTTTTTTCTTAAAGAGCTGGAGCCCGGGAGGGGCAGAGAGGGAGGAGGAGAGAGAATCTCCAGCAGGTTCCAAGTTGTGCAGAGTCCGACAAGGGCTCCATCCCATGAACCTGCAAGATCATGACGGGTTCAAGAACAGAGTGATAGGCTTAATTGACTGATCCACCCAGGAGCCTGCTGCACCTTGGGCCTCTAGACCCGTATCCAAACTCTCAATGGAATTTTTGGCTATCAAAAACATTTTGTTTTGTTGACTGAATGAGTATAGTGGCGAAGCAGAGAAGATGCAAAATTAGGTCCTAAATTGTATGACTGAGAGAGCATTTGAGAGGATCAAATAAGGCCTCCGGCAGTCAGGACAGCCTGCTTAGGAGAAGTGGGACTTGAGTTGGTTCTGAAGAATAGGTAATATTCGGATACGCAGATAATGGAAGGGAGGGCGTCTTTAGCACTGTATGAAATCATAGGGGCAGAAATGGGCTCCGTGCATTTCAGGGAGTAGTTCATGTTGGTTATAGGGTGCTGGGAAGGAAGTAAGAGTGGTTACAGTGCGGGGTAAGGAGGACAAGCAGGCAGGGAAGCCTCAGAGTTGAGCGAAGCCTCTGGTGCCAAAGGGCCCCAGTTCAAATCCTGCTTTTGTCATTTATGAGCTGTGTGACCTTGGGCAACTTGCTTAAACTGTACCTTAGTTCCCTCAACTGTAAAATGAGGGAGTAATAATAGAACTTGCTCAGGATAAAATGAGTTAATGTAAGAAAAGTACTTACAACAGCGTCTTGTGTATGGTAAGCACTCCCTGTTTATTATTAATATAGGGACAGACTTGGCTCACTGGTGTAGAAGCAGAGTGGGCATACAGCAGTGGCATACTTTAAAGCTGCTGTCTGGAGTCAGGGGAGTGAGAAGGGCCTGGAGCGTCGGAGGCATTGATGTCAGAGCTCCTGGGACAGCCAGGCTGAGGTGGGCTGCGTGGGACGGAGAAATAAAAATGAACCCAAACTAATGCCCGGGTAACTGGAAGATTCCGCTGCCTCTAAAGGGAAGGTAGGAAGATGCAGGTGATCAGTATTCTTCTGGAGGCTGCAGTGAGAAGCGATGGAGAATGAGGAGAAATGTGGAAGTAGCTCTGTCCAGGCACTTGCCACTGGTGCCACAGAATCTGGACAGGATCTGGACGTCCCCGTGTCCCAGCTCCCCAGAACTGATGTTGCAGCTGCGTGCACAGTTCATAAAGGTGACCTCAGGGAGCTACTCAGTCCTGTCGTAAGCCACTTAGCGCTCAGTGTCGACGCGGTTAAATTATAATACAGGAGCGGGATGCCAGTGCCTTACTTTATGTGGCTGCCTTTATTTATTAATTTTTAGCCGCCTAAAGTGGGAGTGCCCAACAAGGACAACCTGCAATCAGAGAGATTTTGTGAGAGCTTCCATATTCATGTCCGTATTTTTATATTTCTAGGACACATTGACCTGGATTTTTTCCCCTTATTGAAGAGATGACTTATGAATGTAGTTTTTTTTATTGGCTCTTTGAAAAATAAAGTCACTTTGGATAAACCACGAGCTGTTGTTCAACTTCTTTTGGCCAAACTGAGACTATGACATATTTTTAGAACTATTATGGGTCAGAGGAGATATCACAAGCTGTCAAAATTAAATAGAAGTTTGTTTAGTTTTTCTGTACTTATGTTTATACAGTCCTCAGAGGGCCTGTTCTTTTCTTTTATAAAACAAATAAAGAGCAGGACATTCCTGCATATTTTTATTATTTCCCATAAGAACCGTAATCATTTCTGTTTTTGATCATTTATGCCGAAAGAAGAGTGATTTGTAAATCTTTAGTGCTTTTTTTAGAAATTCTTCATGTATACAATTTTATTTTTTGGTGCATGTGTTTAAATTATCACCACTCCATTAGAAGAAGGAAGTATGATTTAATATGTAATTTAGCAATTCATTTACTTGTGAAAATTTCCAGTCTATAACATATTTCTATATGTAGAACATATTTATAACATAAATTCTATACAGTGCAATACAAGGTGATGGAAAAAGGAATTAATAGGCTAGTCTCTCCTGGTGCCTGGGTGGCTTAGTCCATTAAGCCTCCAATCCTTGATCTTGGCTCAGGTCATGATCGCTTAGGACTCTCTCCCTCCCTCTCTCACTCTGCCCTACCCCCCCGCCCCATGCTCTCTATCTCTTTCAAAATAAATACACATTAAAAAAAAAAGTAGGACCTTTCTCTAAAAATTAATTAATTAATTAAATAGGCCAGTTTTTCAAATGTAAATATGTATGTAGCCTTTCTTTAAAAAAGTATTTTCTTTATATTAGCATTTGGCACATAGGAGGAGGCTCATAACAATAACTGTATGAATCTGAACAATGTTGAGAACATATTGAACTGTACACCTCACTCTTCACTTGTAAGACTGATTAGATTGCAAAGGGACATCTGTCTATAGGAGCCAAGGTGTCACATCTACCTCCCTAAACCTGCTGAGCCCATGTCGTGTCCTATAGCTGCTTGCTTTATCATTCACAAGGAATAAGGTTTTGTCTGTGTTTCTGGAATGTATGACCTGTAACATTAAATTTAATCCCTCCCCCTGCAAACCTTAATTTTGCTATAGATTTCTTTTCACAAGAGAATTTCAGGTTTCATGGGGATGGGGGAGGACAGGGTTAAGAGGTGCAGTGGGTTGAATGGTGGCCTCTAAAAAGACACGGCTTTATCCGAGTCCCTGGAACGTGTGGATGCTACCTTTCTTACTTGGAAAAAGGGTCTTTGCCAATGTAATTACGTTAAGGATTTTGAGATGAGGAGATCATCCTAGATGCTCCGGGTGGGCCCTAAATCCAGTGATAAGTGTCCTTATAAAAGAGACCTGATGATGTGGGAATATGGTGAGTAGAGTGCACATAGTGTGAGGTCACAGGCCAAAGAATGCCAAGGAGTGCTCACTGCCACCAGATGCTAAGAGGAGCATGGAAGTTTGGATCTGTTGATGCCTTTATTTTATCCATCTGGATCCCAGATCTCCAAGAGCAGTATTTCTGTTGTTTTATGCCAGCCAATCTTTGGTGATTTGTTACAGCGGCAGTGCAAAACCAATACAGAAACTTTTTCTGCAGTTGTTTGGGAGTGGGATATAATTAGATAATAAGGAAATATGGTTTCCAAAGTATACCTGGAGTGTAAGTAATTATTTGCTGATGCAAATATTGCACCATTCAGTATTGGTGTGTGATTCATAGGGCACTTGGAGGCTCTTTAGAGCCTTAGTTATTTAAATTTTTTTTTAATGTTTGTTTATTTTTGAGAGACAGAGTGCAAGCAGGGGAGGGGCAGAGAGAGTGGGAGATACAGCATTGAAGCAGGCTCCAGGCTCCGAGCTGTCAGCACAGAGCCCAATGCGGGGCTTAAACCCAAGAACCTCAAGATCATGACCTGAGCCAAGTCAGACGCTTAACTGAATGAGCCACCCAGGCGCCCCCAAGCCTCAGTTACTTCTTAGGATATCACATTTTTATAACTCCTGAAGAATATCTGAGAGATATTTTCCCTCCTGATGCAATCCAGTGTCCCAGTGCTCTGACACTACGTGGAGTCCTACAGTGCAATTTACGTCTGACACTAGCCACCTGGAGTTTGTGTCCATCACCACAGATTTAAGGGCAAGGTTCCATCAGATGTCCTCAATTCTTTTTTAAAGTTTATTTATTGTGCACACACATGTGCAAGGGGACATTGGGGAGGGGAAGAGAGAGGGAGAGAGAATCCCAAGCAGGCCCAGCAAAGAGCCCAGTGCAAGACTCGATCCTGTGAGCTGTGAGATTCTGACCTGAGCCCAAATCAAGAGTCAGATGCGTAACTGACTGAGCCACCCAGACGCCCCCTAAAATATACTCACTTCTAACACCAGTCACAAGTATTGGGTCCTCAGATTACTCCCACCTCTGTCCAGCTTGGCAACAAATTTGGGTGTTCCCAACAGCTCCCCTCCTTAGATTTGATAATTTGCTAGAATGGCTTGGAATTCAGGAAGGCACTATACTTATGGGTTTAAATTTACCAGTTTAGTATAAAGTATACAAATGAACAGCCAGTGGTGAGGTACATAGAGTGATGTCTGCAGGGTCCCGAGTATAGGAATTCCTGCCTCAATAGAGTTGGGGTGTGCCACCCTCCTAGCACATGGATGTGGTTGCCAATTCAGAAGGTCTCGGAACCTTGTCTTTTAGGGGTTTTTAGGGAGAGTTCATTACAGAGACATGATTGATGGGATCATTGACTATTGGGGATAAACTCAATCTCCAGCTCCTCTCCCCTCCCTGGGGAACAGGGATGGGGCCAAAAGTTTCAAGCTTCTGACAAGGCTCGGCTTTTCTGGTGACCAGTCCCCATCCCAGAGCTATCTTGGGTCCTGCTAGGAGTCCCTTCATCAGTATGAAAGAGGCTCCCATTACCCTTCTCACTCAGGAAATTGCAAAGGTTTTAGAAATTTTGTGCCGGGAACAGGGGACAAAGCCCAAATATCTCTCTATGACCCCACTGTAGCAGGTTAAGTTTTTAAAATGTTTGAATAAATTGGGTTTGCTATGCATTTTTAAGTGACTGAGGCTTTTGACCTTGAAACTCATGAATAAAACCTTAAAGTCTTTTGAAGTGTGTAAAGTAAAAGGTACACACAGTCTTGGTGAAGTGAAGTGATGTTTCAAACAACCAACAACGTTGAACTGTTTCTTACTTTTTTGTCTGTAGAGAAATGTTCTTCCCTACAGACCCTAACCATTTATAATAACTCTTTGTCACTGAAACTGCGTATAGTACTTGTCTGAGAGCAAACCTTAGACCCCGTTCTCTTTTCTTAGGAAGATACTTAAAATGATCATCCTTTATACAGTTTTGGAGAATAGTCATCAGATCTCTCGTCTATATATTTTCTGGTGATTTCATGCCACAAGAAGCACTGTTACCTTCCCTCCATCTCTGTTTCTTCTAAGGCCATTATATTAATGCATCAAGGCTGTGTTTACATGGTAAAGAGCCATTCTGGCAGGAAATGAAGTGGTGTTAACAGGAATCGATGCTGTATCCCAGGGGCCAGGAAAGAATTAGATACCATTATAAATATTTGTTTAGCAAATGATAAATCACATGGACCATAAACACAATTTAAAGCAAATGGGATTTTGCCACTATCTGAATTGTTCTAGATAATTTTTTTTTTTTTTTTGCATTAAGTCTCTAGAGATCTCCATCTGGTTGATTACAGTCAATATATAGGTGAAGTGTGATTACAGTGTTGTAGTGAAGGTAATGATTTTTCTTCTGTTTAATTTTACAGTGTTCTACTTTTGCAGAACAAAGATATTTTACATTTTATGTACCTACATATTCTGATAGTTTTGCCAAGGGTTTCCAATAATTATGCATTTTTTATTTTTGTACTCTGAGAAGTTATGTGTTGGGGAGTCATGTTATACCTGTTCTGGTTATAAAAGAAATCATTACTACCATGTTCCCTTGCTTCTAAGATGCACATTTTCTTCCCTTAAAACAAAACAAAACAAAAAAAATGGAGCATGTATTACGATCATGTGGATACCTGTCGTGGTTCTGAGTTCTCTGCCCCCATCCCCCTGCACGTATTAAGTAGATGGTGCCCTTTAAATGAGGGGCATTTGTGAACAGAAGTGATGAGCTGCCTTCCTTTGGGAAAGTAATACCAGGCATGTGCCTGGGGCCCATGATCCCAGCAGGGATGCAGCTCTGAGGGCGCCTGGAGCCTGCAGCAGTCAGGTGAGGTGGAAGGAAGCTTCTTGGTGGCTGAATAAGTACTCGTTAAACAACAGGTTGCTGTGTTGAAACTAGTTATGCACACTATTGTGCTTGGACTTCTCAGCTGCTTTTAGTCCGCCCAGTATTAGAAACTGAAGCAGTGATTTAGTGACCTTGGACAGAATGATCAGAGCAAGGACTTTGCGTGGGTCTCTGCCTTCCCATTCCACACTGTTCTTTTCCTGCCACCCTGGGGCCATCCCTGAGATGGAGTGAGATGGCATCTGTCCCCTCTGCTCTCTGGATTTCATTAGATGGCCCTCCACCTCTCTGCTGAGGGCTCATGGTCCATATTATGATCTCTGCTTTCTTCTCTCTGGAAGACTTCGCACAAAGTTTCCAACCCCTCTGGCTCTCCTGACCACAGTAAACCTCCAAAGCGTTCGCTGTGCTTTTCCATGAAAATGAAAATATGAAAACCAAGATATTATTTTGGTTTTAGACTTTCTTCCAAATTCTCATGCTTGTTTTGACTCTGAAATAAAACATTCCTTTGCACGGGTTTTTGGTGGCACTAATCCTTTGCTTATTTTTTCCTATCAAAACATCCACTGTTCTTAGATTAAGATTTTTTATTTTAGGAATTTTTTTTGGTTTTATGATTTCAGATTCCAAACCAATGTTTATTTCTATAATTTTAATGATAGTTGTGACATAAAAATGATTTTAATGATAGGTATGACATAAAAATGTTACGCTTCTCTAAAGAAAGGAATGAAGTTTGTTACAAAGTTAGGGTTTGGTCAGGGCCTTAAAAGAATTTGTTTGAGACACAGTCTTGGTTATCTTTACGCTCTACTTTGAATGTGCAGTATTATAGATTTTAAATTAATATCACTAGGGTACAGTTCATACAGTTTTGGCAATAATTTTCCCTGTAGGCTTGTTTCTTACTTTGTAGCACATCTTTCTTTATTTTCACATCTCTATGACTTGGGCAGAAGTTATTTTCCCATTTCATAGATGCAGCAATTGAGATATTAATTTCCAATGAAATTGACTGCTAATATGTGTTGACATGCTTCTTTTAAAAAAAATCTTGGGATGACTGGGTGGTTCAGTTGATTAATCCTCCAACTTCGACTCAGGTCATGATCTCATGGTTTGTGGGTTCGAGCCCTGCGTTGGGCTTTATGTTGACAACTCAGAGCCTGAGCCTGCTTCAGATTCTGTGTCTCCCTCTCTCTCTCTGCTCCTCCCCTGCTCACACTTTGTCCCTCTCTCACTCTCTCTCAAAAATAAATAAACATTTAAAAAATTAAAAAAACTTCACAGTAGTGTCAGATAACAGTAACTGAAACTGAAGCTGCAAAATAAAATATGGGCATTTATTTGCACTTATCTTGGGTCTTAGAGATTGCAATCCGGCAGACAGGGTTTTGATCAAAGTTGAAAACATGCTCTGGAAAGATGGAGGAGTTTTTAGAGGAAAGAGAAGATGTTCATAAACTGTTTCGAAGAAAAGATGTTTGGTGCTGGTTTACGTACAGTTGAGGTAATCTATGTGTGATTGGTTGCTAGTGTTAGAAAGTCCATTTTGGTCCATTATAACATAAGATGCCATAGCTTTTAGCTGAATCCAGCAAAAGAATTCTGAGAATTTGGGACAGAATATGTGCATGAGCCGGGCCCACCTCCTCAAGGTCCTCCTTTTTTTTTTTTTTTTTTTTTTTAAGTTTTATTTATTTATTTTGAGAGAGAGAATCCCAAGCAGGTTCCATGCTGTCAGCTCAGAGCCTAGCATGTGGCTCCATCTCATGAAAGTCAGATCACGACCTGAGCCAAAATCAAGAGTCAGATGCTCACTCAGGTACCCCCACCCTGTTCCATTTTAAATAGCACTCTTAGCTGTGGTTATTGCATTTTATTCTCTGTTTTACATTAACTTTTGAGGAAGACACTTGTATTACCCTCATTTGATACAAGGGAGGGAAGTGAGGTTTTAAGAGGTTAGAAGACACTTAATGCCACGTACCTAGTAAGTTGGAACCGAGTTCTGTGTCGCTCAGATGAGGATAGTGGGAAGAGGCGGTGTGTAGACAGGGCTGGCCATACTGGGGAGACAGTCTGTGCTGACCGACAGGAATGGGGTCCAGAAGAGATGGGTTGTTTTTGGGATGTGGGTGAGAAGCCAAGATGGGATGGGATTCAGTAGCAAATAGGTGCAGAATTAGAAATGCATGTAACTCCCTTGGGAGCTCGGCTGGTGTCCTTGAGACTTGTAATTTACTGAGGATATCCCCTCCAATTTGTCTTGGGACTTTGCTTTACTTTGTGACTAGTTGCATGGTGTGACTTAAAACAAGGCCATGTGGACACCAACTTAGAAGGTGTGTGGCATAGAAATGAAAATATTTCTTAAATCTGTCACTTTATCTGGAAAATAAAATCCCATCTAGAACTGGCACCTTATAGTTTATAGAGATTGTTAAAAATAGGCAGAAGAAATTTAAAATTTAAGATTTGAATTTAATGATATCGTTGCTCTTTTTTTCTTTTTGAAGTGATCATTAAAAAAAAACATTTTCAACTTGTCTCTTCTGGAACATCATTTTGGATGGGTATTGGGATCAATACTTTTTGTAGCAATTCTACCACAATAATGCAAACCTTTTTTCCTTTCCTAGGTCCTGCAGGAGCAGCTAAAGATGCGTAAGTAGTTAATACTATGATTTTCTAAACTCTTTTGAAGAAGACAGTTTTTCATGACCATGACCTTCCAGTATATGTAGATTTGCCTGAAAAGACACATGGGGCTACTGGCTGTACTGTGTAAAAATCGAGTATCACCTGGCTTATAACTAAAGTGGTATTTGAAGAATGTTACTGTGCTGTTATTTATTCCATTTTAGCCTTTCATTTGCCCTAGTGCTGTAACTCAGAACTTTAGGGAAGGGAAACATTTAATTGTGCTTCCTTCCCAACTTGTGCCAAGATTTCTTCTAATTGAAAGCAAGCGGTTATGGGAGAATTAATTAAGCATGTAGCTCCCATGACTGTGCCCTAGAGTAAGCCAGTGGAGAGAGACTGGAGTGAGCATTTATCAAATGCACACTGAATCGTTTTAAAATTGAAAGTTAGATTTATTTTCTTAAAGTTTATTCATTTTGAGAGAGAGAGAGAGAGAGGAGAGAAGGAGCATGAACAGGGAAAGGGGCAGAGAGAGGAGAGAAGAACCCAAGCAGGCTCCACACCATCAGCCCAGAGCCTGATGCGGGGCTTGAACTCACAAACTGTGAGATCATGACTTGAGCTGAAATCAAGAGTCGGATGCTTAACCGACTGAGGTACCCAGGCGCCCTGATAATTAGATGTCGGAGTGAATGTATGTGACCATTCAACATAGTCGATATTGAGTTGGTCTTCTACACCACAGGGTATCTCATAAAGGGGCATCTGTCTCCCCAGGAGAGGTTCTAGAGCTCAGAAACCTTCCCTATGTTTCCATCCTGCCCCTTCTCTGCACCTCTATCTCTAATCTAGGACAGTAAGGGCATGGCCATAGGGAGTGCTTGTCGCTACCCTAGTGGAGAGTGGGATGGACCCCAACCCCAGCCAGTTTGGATGTTAGTTTCGATGGACCCCCCCACCACACACACACCAAGGAGGGTACAAAGATTGATCACACACACAATGAGGCTTTCTAGGGGGCCAGAGTAGGCACCCACTGGCCCATCAGCTTGAGTGAAGGAAGGGGGTGGCGGTGAGTGCCTTTGGTTTTTATTGGGGTTGGGAGTGGAGCTGGTTGAGGACTCCCATGCAGGGGGAGGGGACTGCATGGCTTTATTGTCCTCACCAGCATGATGAAGGAAGGCCCTGGCTTTCTTACCCACCTGCACTGGTGTGAGGCGGAATGGGGAGCGGTCGGATTTGAAAGCTGTCAATTGTCAGACAACAAAATAGAGTCAGTTTTATGTATTTATTTATTTTTATTACAGAGGAAATTCAGAGAAGATTAGAATGGGATGGTAAGGTTTTTCAAGAGTTAAATATGTAATTATGCCGGACTTTGGGTACCCCAGCAGCATACATTGCTTCACACCCCCGGCCGCAGTGTTTTGAGTTTATTACCAGAGCGCTGAGCAACAACAGCGTCAGCATCCCTACCTTATTCCAGTCCTTGCCGTATTTCGGTCTCCCTCAGCTCTCCGTTCCCTTTCTACACACTGGTGCCAGATCCATTTCCTCCAGCACTCCCCTGCCCTTGTCCGACCTCTGCTCAAAAACTTGCAGTTATTCTCCATCGCCTCCTGGATTGAGCCCAGAATCTTTTGCGAATGAGAAGGCCGTTTATGTTTTAGCCTTTATGGGACGGATTCTGCATGAGGTGGAAGGAAGCACTGCAGTTGGGGTGAGCAAGGCCAAGGGTGAGAAGTGAGCTGAGACCTCCTCTTTGGGACCTCTCTCGGGCCACCTGGCCTCCTGCGTTTGGTGTCTGATCCTTGTGTTTTGCTGTTCCCTCTGCCTGGAATGGCGTTTTTCTCAATTCTGTTGTAAACAATGCTATCTATTCTTCAGGGCTTGTGTCTTGTTTGTGGGAAGAATTTCTTGGATCTCTCAATTGGATAGAGTGTCTTTTTCTTCTGAAATTTTACAGCACGTTGGACCTTTCTGATGACACGTCATATTGGGTTTATATTGTAGCCATTTATCTTGTCCTCCTCGGGCAGTGAGGGAGGTGAAATGTCTTATCCATCTGAACGTCTCCCATAGTTATTAGCATTGTGTTTTGAGTGTAGTGTTCAATGAACAGTTGCTGAATGAACCCTGTCACTTCTGTTCAAGGAGAGAGATTGACATCTTGACTTCTTTTTTTAGAGCCATGGAAATTTCTAATAAAATTTAGTGATGCCTTTGTCAACAGAATTAACTATTCTGGGATATGAGATGAGTAATTTAATTACTTTTATAATCCTGAATTCTCCAGATTTAAATTTTCTTTGATTATTTATATATATATATGTAACGTATATATATATTTTTTCATTGTATGTCCTAGAAAGATGTAATTTTATTTAATAATTGACTCTTACAAATTAATGTAGTAAGCTGGAAAAAGTTAAAGAATATTATAGGATTACTTTTCCTTGCACAAAAGGTATCTTTAAAAGTGTTCCTTTGTTTTTTTTTTTTTAAGTAGAAGGTATATATTTATAAATCTTAACTATGAATGAACAAGGAGCTATGAAATAAAGAGACTTTAAACTTTTTTTTTATAGCAGGCTTTACGCTGGGCATGGAACCCAGCATGGGGCATGAACTCATGACCCTGAGATCAAGACCTGAGCTGAGATTAAGAGTTGGACGTGTAACTGACTAAGCCACCCAACAATTTAAACTTTTTAATATGAAGATTTCATTTTTTAAGTTTATTTATTTATTTTAGGATTGAAAGCATGAGTTGGGGAGGGGTGGGGAGAGAGATAGGGAGAGAGAGAATCCCAAGTAGGCTCCACGCTGTCAGTGCAGAGCCTGATGTGGGGCTCAAACTCATGAACCATGAGGTCGTGACCTGAGCCAAAATCAGTTAACTGAATGAGCCACCCAGGTGACCCATGAAGGTTTATTTTCTAATCTAGAGAGACTGATCCCAAACCAAAAGAAGTGGCCACAGTTGTATAACGGGGGCTAAGAGTGCACAACTTCGCATAGGGCAACCATCGTATTAGTGTACAGAGAATATAAAAGTCTTTGGGGGGAATTACGGTTTATTTTTAGAAGTGAGAAATAGTATGATTACTCTCTTAATATAACAAAAAAACCCATTCTCTAGGGAAGGCTTGTGATTTTTACTATGTCTCCTCTTTCCAGTTTGCCTCTTTTCTGTAGACAAGAAACCAAGATATAATAAATAAAATGATACTTCTGCCCCTTAGTAGGTTATTGTCTATTGGGGACCAAAATAGAGGGTGATAAGTGCTAATTATTAAAATAGGCAGAATTGAATGCTGGTCTGGGTCTTGAGGAATGAATAGGAGTTTGTGTGTAGAAGAGACGCATGGCAGCCCAGAGCAGAGGAGCATGACGAGAAGCACATGGGTGCAGGAGAGCCTCAGTTCTTCTGGGAGGAGCCTGTCAGTTTGTTCTGGAGCCCGTGGGGCATGCTCCGCAGAGATGCAGGATGAGGCCGGGGGAGCTGGCTTGTGAAGGGCCTTTGGTGCCAGGCCAGTAACTGCACTTGATATTATATGCATTCAGGGGCCATCAGAATTTTAAGGTGGGGGAATTCAAAGATTACGTTTGGGCTTTCGGGTGATAACTGCCAAGGCAGGGCAGTTAGTGAGCGGGGGGAAGTGTGGCCGCACAGGGAGGTAAGGGGGGGAGGCCACGAGGGGGCAAACCGCAGGCAGTAGCCCCGGGAAAGAGGAGAGCTGCTTGGAGTTCAAAGTACTCTTGGAATAGGATGAAGGTTTGTTGAATGACACAATGGAGAAGGAGAGGAAAGGCAGATCTGAGGATCACATGGTGGTTTCAGACTTGAGTCAAGGGCAGGGAATGCTAACAATCCAAATAGGTCAGACTGGCAGAAGGGGGAAGAGAAGACTACTGGATGTGGCGTGCTGGCCACACGGGTCACTGGCAGCCTGTAGTTTCCCCTGAGTGATGTGAGTAGTAATCGAGTCAAAGTGGAAATGGGCGAGGAGTGGGGAAGTGCTTTGTGGTCTTTCATTTTACAGTGTTTGCAAGTAAGGGAGGGAAGGCTAGTGTTAGCTTACAGAGGTGATGTGCGGAAGCGTTGAATCACTGTATTGTACACCTGAAGCTACTACTACACGGAGTGTTAGCTAACTGGGGTTTAAATAAAAACTTTTAAAAAAGTTAAAAAAAAAAAACAAAAGGAAGTATATCTTTAAAAAGTATATTTCCTTTTTTTAATAAAATCTTTTAACTTTATTTTTTTTTGAGAGACAGAGACAGAGCACGAGTGGACAAGGGCAGAGAGAGGGAGACACAGAATCCGAAGCAGGCTCCAGGCTCTGAGCTGGCAGCACAGAGCCCGATGCGGGGCTCGAATTCACAAACTGTGAGATCATGACCTGAGCTGAAGCCGGATGCTTCACCAACTGAGCCACCCAGGCGCCCCCAAAGTGTATTTCTGTTATAAAAGGAATACCTAGAAAATTTGGAAAGTGCAAATTTTTTTTTAAAGAAAAAAATTGGCCATTATCCTACCACCAAAGACAGCTATTGTGAACACTTGACACAGTTTTCTTCAGTTTCTTCATTTCTTCTATTTCTGTCCGGTTGTATGTGTGCGTGTGGATGATTTTGTCTTTGGAAGCTTGTTTTGCTTTTTCTGTTTATTTTCTATGTGCCCATGGATGAAAGGGTGGAAAGCAGTGGAGGGAGATGTACTAAGGGTGGTTTGGGGAGCGCATCATCTGTGGTGAGGGGGACCATCTGATGGAGGTGAATCCCGGCAGAGGTGGGAAGGCTAAGCAACTTAGAAAGTTAACCTTAGTAATGTGAGATGAGCAGGGAGGCCTGGGTGAGGGTATACAGGCATACCCTCCTTTTATTGCATTTTTGCTTTACTGTGCTTTGCAGATCCTGCATTTTTCACAAATTGAAGGTTTGTGTCATCCCCACATCAAGTAAGTCTGTGGGAGCCTTTTTTTTTCTTTTGCAACAGCATTTGCAACTTCATGTCTGTGTCATGTTTGGTAATTCTCACAATATTTCAACTTTTTTCCATGTCATATTTGTTATGGTGGTCTGTGATCGGTGTTTATGACTTGCTGAAATCCCAGATGGCTGTTAACATTTTCTAGTAATAATGTAGTTTTTAATTAAGGTCTGTACATGGTTTTTGTAGACATGTTATTGTATACTTAATAAACTACAGCATAGTGCATACATAACTTCTATATGCATAGGGAAACCAAAAATTTCATTCGACCTGCTTTATTGTGATATTTGTTTTATGGCCGTGGCCTGGAACCGAGCCTACAGTATCTCTGAAATATGCTTTTAGAGAAACGTGATCACCATAACACAGACCCATGGGTACTAGGGAGTGAGCCTTTCTTTTCCTCTCTCCCTCTGTCTCTTTCAAATTAAACCACAGTGCTGTAACATGCAAAACAAAATAGACACAAATTCGATGTGATGACAGCTGGCTGCTTTCACAAACCTGCAACAACCAGCCATGCTTTTGTCTTATTTCAGTGAATTATCTTAGCTATTTGGCACAAATGGGTTGTGTTGGGATATTTTTGGTTGGAAATGGCAGAAGCCCAGCTTAAACTGGCCTAAACAAACAAACAAAAAGGAATTTATTGGCACGTGTATCAGAAAAGCTCCAGGGGTTTGACCCCAGGCACAGCTGGGTCCAGGTGATCAGATGGCAGGAAGAAACTCCTCTCTGCTTTCCTGTTTTGAGCTCCATTCTTAGGAAGCTTTCCTAAGTGGTGACAGAGATGGCCAGCTTTTTAATCTTATCAGCTTAGTAATTCCTGTGGAGGGGTGCCTGGGTGCCTGAGTCAGTTGAGTGTCTGACTCTTCATCTCAGCTCAAGGCATGATCTCAGAGTCATGACTTCAAGACCTGTGTTGGGCTCTGCACTGGGCAGTGAGCATACTTAAAATAATAATGATAATGATAAATATAATAATAATAATAATTCCTGTGGAAAAAGAGCTTTTCTTTCCCAGTAGCATGATCAAAAATACTAAGTCTGGGACTCTTCCTGCCAGTGCATGGGGTCATGTTCCTCTCTCAGAATCAACCAGTGAACCTGGGGAATGTTGGCTTCTCATTGGCCAGGCCTGGGTCATGTGTCCACCACTGGAGCCAATCAGCATCATTAGCTCCACCTGACCATATATGGTCAGAATGGGAGAGTGGGGGGGTGGTCGCCTGGGTGGCTCACTTGGTCAAGCGTCCCACTTAGGCTCAGGTCATGATCTTGTGGTGTGTGAGTTCGAGCCCCCTGTCGGGCTCTGTGCTGACAGTTCAGAGCTGGAGCCTGCTTCAGAATCTGTGTCTCCCCCTCTCTCTGCCCCTCCCCTGCTCGTGCTCTGTTTCTCTCTGTCTCTCAATAATAAATAAATGTTTAAAAAAATTGAAAAAGAGTGGGAGAGTGGTGGTTCTTACACTACAGACAAATGGGATGCTGTTACCCAAATGGAACAAACATACACAAAGTACATTCTGCAGTAGGTCAATTTCCACCTCTTTATTTAAATTTTAAGCAATTATTCATAAGAATTTTACAAACATGTTTTAGTAAGAAACAATATTACAGCAGTTGACACTATTTTAACGTTTGCTACTGAAAAGACAAGATCATAGCCACTCAGTTTTAAAAGGGTAATTCAAGTACTTCTTTCACTTAGAACTTGGATGGTGACCTTTCAGGAGGATTCCATTCTTGACAAAGCAGTTTTATTGCTCTGGAAGGTAGCAGCCATAGAGAAGAATATCTCAGAATGAGTTAACAGAAAACACATTGAAATGCTGCCTTTTAAATTAAAATGAGATTATGAATCTTTCATCTTGAGTGTCCTTGGAATCCTTTATGAATTTCTCACGTCTGGTGCACCTGTGTCATTTGAACCCTCTCTACTCCTAGTTACAAACCTGAGGGTATCTCATGGACTGCTCCTCTGTGAAGAAGCAGAGGTTGGGGAGGGCGGTGTGGAAGTGGCAATGAAAAAGCATGCATTTTGGAAGCAGAGAGCCTGCATTTATTTATTTTTTAATTTTATTTATTTTGAGGGCGGGGGAGAGAGAGAATCCCAAGCAGGCTCCATGTTGTCAGTGCAGAGCCCAATGTGAGGCTCAATCCCACAAACCATGTGAGATCATGACCTTAGCCAAAATCAAGAGTCGGATGCTTAACTGACAGAGCTCCCCGGGTGCCCCACATTTAAACTTCCTACTAGCACTTACTAGCGATGTGATACTGTGTCCTCCTTAATCTTAGCTGTGACACTGGGATGATAGTAAGTGTACTGGGCAGCCATCTTCATCATTCTCATCGTCATCGTTCTCAATTCCTCGAGCTCATTTTAAGGAAGACTGTGTGCCATGTAGCGATTTCCAGCCTCTGCATTGTCCCATTCTGTACCCATGATAATCTGCAGGACACAGTAAGGCTACTGCATTTTACACATGGATGTGGGGCACGAGGAAGTGTCGTGATGGGTATTGGTACAGTATATTTACTATCACAGGATGCTACTTGGCATTATGCTTGCTGCTGCTGTAAATGCGAGTTAGAATTATTCGATGTTATAAGTGTCATTGAAAAGACTTGGCAGAGGCTCTGTCACAAATACCAGACAGTAGAAGACCCAGCGCAGAGCTGCAGCTCGGAACCGCACAGTCCCACTGCCTGCCCGTCAGTACACGGTTGGGTTCTCCTTAGGTAGAGCAGTGCAATAGGACCACGAAGAGAGAAAACAGATTGGGGGGTTCATCGTGGGACACAGGGCCATTGGTGACCAGCAATGGTTGCTGAAATGCTTGGATGCCAGGCACATGCTAGAGAGGGGGACCCCTAAGGGGCTGATGAATGAGGGGACTGGGCGGGTGGCTGGACTGGAGGCTTCTTGGGAATGGGCGGGGGAGGGGAAGATCAGAATAATGATTGTTTTCCCCCTCTAGGGAGCGAGATTGTCTACTGTAAAATGTCAGAGGTTAAGTAATCCCAGGAACTAAGCTCTTGAGAGCAGCCATGGGAGTGAGTTATTAGAATAGCAACAAAAGTTGTTGGAATAAAGGAAGTCAGCAAAATGTGAAGCAAAGGTCAATTGGGTGATTTTCATGGAATTTAAAATACCCAGATAATGATGGTTCAGAAGAAAATCTTTGGGTCAGGGCCAGAGTCTTTAGTGTATTTGGGGCATGCGTAGCAGGGTGCTGGTGCCAGAGGAGAGTGTTTGAATGAAGGTGACATTGGTCCTGTCTGAAAGAGCTCTGTGGGGCGGTTGCGAGCCTGCTGGCTTCATCTCCTGTTTGGAGACATTGGGGGAATTTGAGAAAAGTGATCCCATCAGGGAAAAGCCACATTTTCTTGGGGTAAGGAGGTGGAGAGAATATTCTGGTCTTTAGCAAGTGATGCCTCTACAGCCAATGCCAGAATAGTCCCAAACACTGTGTTCTTCTTAGAAGGAGAGCAGAAGGAGGGAAGAGAAATTGCACTTTGGCTCTCAGTCCATTGCCCGCATACAAAGAGTGAATGTTATGCATATTTTCCAGTAATACATTCTGGAAGAAAGAAAAGGACCAATATTGGCCAAGGGGGTCATACAAGAGGAGAGATTTAAAGATAACTCTCCAAAGAAGTTTGAGAAATGTTGAAGAAATGAATGAGGTTATATATATTGCAAAATATATAATTAAGTGTTTGGTAGAATTGATTGGAATCACACTTAAAAAGCAGGAGCCATCATTAGAACGTATCATAAAGAAAATCAAATGATTAGACTTTGTCCAGAGAGCTGTAGTGTCCGCGGAAGTGAACATTGCCAATTAATAAACCTATTCCAAAATATTATCATGAATGGCAACTAAAAATAGATAATTGGAGCTATGCACATGGTCTCCAGAGGTTTCCATACTAAATCTTATCGTTTACAAATCAAAATAAATTTGGCCTCTTTAGCGACACCACAAACATGGAAAAAGAAGAGACTGCAGGCTGTTTTTCTACTTGTTAGAGTATCACTAATAAGAAGCTCTATATTTAGACCATTTTTCTTGATAAATAAGTAAAAACATAAATCATTTCCTTGCCATACAACTATGTTCGTTCTGGAAGGTCAGGGAAATGAGAACTTTGTGATTTTAAGGCAAGCAGTGGCCAGGCTGAAAACAGGAGGTGATAATTTGAGTGGCTGGCTTGCTGGCTAATATTTATTATCTGTATTTGTTCCTGAAAGTGCACATAATGTATCCATGCCATGGTTCCATTTATTTTATCTTCGGAACCTTTTTTTTTTCTCTTTTTAGGTCACTCGGGATAGCTATTCTACACAACCCAGAAACCAAGCAAATAATAGTGATGAAAATATTTTGACTACCCGGTATTACTGAGGAAGAAAAAGTAGTGGTTTACATTTCATAGAGTGACTCTGAATAAGGTTTCTCTTAATTAAAGTGGTAGTTATTGATAAGATGGAAATCACAGTCGGATAAACAAAAAGATTTAAATGTCCTGTGCAGATACTGGGTTTTAAACAGCCGTCCTCAAATATGTTCATGCAAAAAAAGACAGGCAGAAGGGAGCCAGCCTGCCCCAAACAGCGACCACAGACATGTGGCTGGTTTTGAAGCAGCTCATTTTCTGTGACCTTGACTTTAAAAAAGTCAGAGCTTATTCCTGTTTAGGGAGAAATCCAGTCTCTCTGGTTCATTTAGGAAAGGTCCTCAAGGCTCGTATGAAGCAGACTGGGTGTGCCATTACCTAGAGAATGTGGATCCGTCTAGACATTGCATCTGAGCAGGCTAGGAAGGGCACTGTGCAGCTTTAGCAGGCTCACAGGAAGTAGGCTAGAAGTATTCGATGGAAATGCTGAGATAGAAGAAAGCAGTTTTGAAACCCGAAGTTATCCAACTGTGAGCTCAATTGTGGTGGCTGCCGTTGGTCGGTTGGTTTTTTTTCTTTATTCTTTTTTTCTGACATGCCTGTGGGAGGGTCATGGGTTGGGTCAGTTTTGGTGAGATAGAAATCAGTAACCGGTGTACCGGTCTGCAAGGGTGTGTCATTTTTAAACTCTCAGTGGAGGAGTTATCTTCTCAACAATCCCCACAGTGGGGGAAATGTGTTCTCTTGTGGTCCACGCTCAGTAACACGTTGCTGATGCTGTGACCGAGAACCTGAGTCAGGGCCTGGGAGCCTGAGTCGCAAGGGGTGGCTTCACCCTCGACGCATTCTTTGCCCCTGCACATCTATCTAGTTTTTGATAAAGGAAGCTGAATCTTTGCTAACAGACGGAGACCCAGTTTTAATTAAATGCCCAACATATTTCTGAAACCTGGTCCAAAATTGTTACGTTCCACATGTTTGTAAGAAATGTTCTTGTGATTTAAAAGGCTTTCCTCATAAGATGGGGTATGAGGTTATGATTAAAAATGACTTCGTTATTACATTTTTCCAAACATGGCATCGCTTGTCATTTTTGGAAATGTCTATGATCAGAAATACAGCACTGTCCTGATCCTGGAGGAAGCTGTGTAGCAGTGGGCTTGCAGTCATGCCCCTTCTGGAGCAAACAGCACGGCCCTCAGGGGCCCTCTGTGTAGCAGTGGTTCACACATAACCGGAAAATGGAGTGCCTTCTTGTTAAAAGTAAGGGAAAGCTGTTAGTGCTCCTTTGCTCCTTTGCTCTTCGTGCGACAGAAGTAAGTCTTCCTTCCGAAGCCGGTCCTCACGGACTCTCAGTCCCACGACTGCAGAGTGGACCATGTTTGTACCTGAGCCCCTTCCCTCGGGTCCCCTTCCTTTAAGCTCTCTCCTGTGCCTCTCCCTTCACTGACGCCGAGTGGGGTGCACATGCCTGCCAACAGAGAACTTGAAGTTATAACTAGCCATAAATTAAGCTTCATTTAAATCTTGGCCTTTCCAGACCCTTAAATGAATCCAGACAGGTGTTTGCCTACACCACTAAGTAAAAGAAGCCAGCCTGTGTGCCTCTTCACACTTTCCCTTCCCTCCCTTTACTCTTGACTGAGTTGGGGAAACCAGGAATCAAGAGGGCCCTGACTTTCTTGCCTTGTTGTGTTAGGGCGTTGAAACTGTCAGATGGGGGGCGCCTGGGTGGCTCAGTCGGTTGAGTGTCTGACCCTTGATTTCAACTCAGGTCACGATCTCATGGTCGTCGGATTGAGCCCCGTGTTGGGCTCCACACTGTGCATGGAGTCTGCTTGAGGTTCTCCCTCTGTCTCTGCCCTTCTCCCCAACTCGAGTGCTCTCTCTCTCTCTGTCTCTCTCTCTCTCTGTTTCTCAAAATAAATACATAAACATTAAAAAAAAAGAAGTCTGCCTGCCTCTTCACACTTTTCCTTCTCCTCTACTCTTTACTGAGTTGAGGAAACAAGAAATGAAGAGGGCCGTGACTTTCTTGCCTTGTTGTGTTAGGCCATTGAAATGGTGTCAAATGGAAGGGCCTTTTCTGTTAGCTGTTTTAGATCCAGTGCAGATTGAGGGGTACTTTGTAGCTTTTCAGTCTCCAGTTCTACTGGGCACAGCTGTTTTAGCCTCTTGTTTCTTACTTCTCTGGTCAGAGCACTAGTTTGGCCTAAATTAGAGTTGATGTGGGACAAAGCTGATTTTTCTTTCCCCATTTTTGCCACACAGAAACTTTTGGTTTTCCTGGCATTGCCTTTGGGAAAGGAGTAGACCAGCTGGATGGGCGGGTGTGGAGTAGGGTCCCCTCACCTGGGGAGGTGGTCTCGCTGGGTGATGCTTGTCCTCAAGACCTACTCCGTCCGCCCCTTCCTGCCTCTAGAGTCAGAGCTCCATGTGCTCCCAAGGGACAGACACAGAGTCTGACCTGTGAGGAAAGAGCTTATACTACAAAGCAATTGGAGGATTTTGTTCTTTATATTACCAGAAACTGAAGGAATGTGTGCAGAAATGAATTCTAAGGGTGTGAGACCCAGGCAGAAGGAATATATACGGGGCTGGTATTGTATTTAATAGAGATTGTGTATTGAATAATTTAGGTGCATGGTGGGGACTCTAACAGTTTATTAACCTGGTTGGCGAGACTCTGCATCAATGAGCTTATACTCTATCCAGGGGCAGAGTAGGTCACAATTTCCCTGGGATCCTGGAGAGGAAGAAATCCAAAGGCTTAAGGAAATAGGGATATTGGTGTGAATTTCTCAAGTATGACCTGCTCCCCACTGCAGAGGACACCCCCCCAACTAAGGCTTGGAATAAATTGGAGAACACATAGTAAGAGGGTGTCCCCAATAAGCTCTACGGGGGTGGCCCTCTGCAAGGTGGCTGTACCCCTGAGATGGGCTTTTTATCTCACGTGGTATGACAGAATCCCAGAGGACAGGATCACATGTCTACCAAGTGGTAGTGAACTTAACCACCTGAGACAAGGTGGACACACACCATCATAGAGAGCAGGCTGGGGTGACGGGGCACAGGGGCTCATCCTGGAGGGACCTCTGATGATAGCTGGTTGATTACAGCCTGCTGAGGGATAAATTCAGAGAGTAGCCTTCTAAAGGTTCATTTCTCCCTCTCTGTATTTTTATAAGAGGAAAACTTCTGGTCTGTGAGCCAGAAACCTAATTTGAGTCATTACAGTGGAAAGGCATAGCCACTTACCCCAGTTTCCAAACTCAAGTCAGACTCCCAATGATTGAGGCCATGTTTCCTTGAGGGAACTTTCAACGCCGTCACCTATATAGACTGTAGATATTTCTCCACATCTTCTTCAAAGGGACATGTGTCCATTTACTAGAGTAGCTGTGTCCAGAGCAAAAGGAAGTACCTGTCCCTTTAGAGTTTTCTAGATACTGACTCTGAATTGATGTTAATTCCTGAGGACCCAAAAATGCCACTGTAGCCCACAAGTCCATGTGTGGGCTTACGATAGGAAATGTGGCTAATGATCAAATTATAGTGTGCCCAGTAGTCTGGAGACCCATGCTCTGGTTTTTCCCTTAGTTCTTGAATTCATAATCAGAAGAGGTACATTTGGCAACTGGGAGAAGCCACCCATTGGCCCCTTGACCTGTGAAGTAATGACTGTCATGGTAGGAAGGGCCAAGTGGAAGCCCATGGAATTTTCCTTCTCTACTAGAATAATAAACAAAAAGGGATGCAGCATTTCCAGGGGGAATTGCAGAAATTAGTGCCAGCACCAAAGACTTGAAAAATGATGGCACGGAGATACTTCTCACATCTCCCATTTAACTTGCCTGTTTGGTCTGTGCAGAAGGGAAGTTTATTTTAATTTTTTTTACATTTTTTTTTATTTCTGAGAGAGAGAGAGAGAGCAAAAACGTGAGCAGGGGAGAGAGTGACACACACACACACAGAACGTGAAGCAGGCTCCAGGCTCTGAGCTGGCTGTCAGCACAGAGTCCGACTCAGGGCTCGAACCCATGAACCATGAGATCATGACCTGAGCTGAAGTCGGACGCGCAACCGACTGAGCCACCCAGGCGCCCCAAGGGAGGTTTATTTTAGAAAGTGACTTTGATTATTGTAAACTTCGTGAAGGGGTGATTTCAGCTGCTGTTCGAGGTATGGTGTCCTTATGGAAAATAGCCAATGTAGCCTTGAGCTCCTGTTATGCAGCTTCTGGTGTGGTGAATCCTTTCTCTCTGAACCCGTTTGCAAGGATTACAGAAGCAGTTTGCTTTTACCTGGCGAGGCCAACAGTGTACTTCACAGTCTTGCCTCTGTTTCATAAATCCCCTTGCTCCCCCTCATTCTCTGTTCTGCAACATCTTGATCTGACTGGGATCCTTCAGCACATATGACTGGTCCCATGCATTGACCTTGATAAACAGCAAGTAACAGGTGCTTTCGATGCTTCAGTAAGACGTTTCAATTCAGGAGGTGGGAGATAAACCCTCTTCTTGCTTCCAAGTAATGTATGGGTTAGCGTCCACACAGAGAAAAGGAAGCCACATTAACTATTTTAACAAAGAGAATTCACTAGGAGGAGTTGGGTAAGCGGGTCTTGGAGGATTGAGGGTGTAGGGGAGGATGACTGACTGATCAGGGGTGCCAGTAGCAGGACGTCATTCCTTGGGCTGGAGCGACAAAGGAAAGAGGTTCAGGCGTTCACAGTCTGGGAGTTGGAGGAGGAGGAATCTGTGGGTTGAGACCCAGGCTTCTGAGGGGGTGGGGGTGGGGCGCACTGCCAGGTCGGTGCTGTCACACCCGAATGCTGTCGAATGCTGTCGTCCGGGGCCTGCTCTGGAGACGGAAGCCAGCTGCCGGGCTGATGCAGACGGGCAGCAAGCGCGGCCGGGAAGAGCAGCCCTCTTTCCCTCCTTTGCATTTACGTCTCTTCATTGTGTCCGTCTAGCATCCCCTTTGGTGGAAC
Organism: Proteles cristata cristata; assembly: GCA_017311185.1. NCBI lineage: Eukaryota > Metazoa > Chordata > Mammalia > Carnivora > Hyaenidae > Proteles > Proteles cristata. The sequence goes on along the minus strand of JAESUZ010003530.1, from coordinate 260,133 downwards.
CTAATAGGGAGCCTGGTGGCAGAGGAGAGCATTTTTCAGAGCCCCAGCCCCGCAGCCCCGGGTGTGGGGAGGGGCAGGATTTGGAGGCGCGAGGTCACAGCTGACAGGAGACACTGAGTCCTGCACAGGTCCCCTCGCAGGAGCAGCAGGGCCGCATAGTTGTCTCCAGATCGCTCTTGGCTCCTTGGTAATCTGTGCTGGTTTTCCTTCCCCATCCTTGACCCCAGCCCCTGGCTCCATGATGGTGAAAGTGGCACCAGGACAGGGGAGGAAAAGGAACCAGTAAAAATTACCTTTTTCTTTTTGTTTGTAGGTGATTTGGTGATGGTAGCTGGTCCCTCACCTCCTCCTACCCTGTGTCTGGGTCTCCTGTTAGGAACCTCATCCTCAAGATTTCTCCCCCATTTCTGGTAAATTTTCCAGTTTTCAGTGCCTCTGCTTGCAGCTGTCTGGGCACTGACTCCCGAGCTGTGTTTCAGAACTATTCTTTGGGAGTGGATTATTATGATGGGGGCTTTGGTCTGGTTGATGTATGTGCACTTGCTCCTTTTCTGAGGGAGAAAGATTATGGATAGGCTGAGTTTATAGAGATATTTGGACCAGTTAGCACCTGAGGTGGGGGTGGTTTAAGTGCAGCAAAGCAGTTTGTCCTCTTTTCCAGTTTATCTGCCATGACGTGGCCTTGGTTTTGCTCTATTGATGTTTTTTAGCTTGGAACAGTTCAGTATTCAGGTTCTCTCTGAGGTTCGAGGGTGGAGCCATTCTTTGTCTTTAACCTCTGCTGTAGTGCCGGCAGCATATAGGGTGGTGCTGAGGACCTTCTAGACCATCTGTCCGTGGCTGCTGTTCACACACAACTGGGGGAGGTGTGACTCCCTCCACTTCCTCCACTTCACTGGTTTGAGGACCAGATTTAGTACTTGAGCCACATTCACAGCTTCAGGCCTCACAATAGCCACTGCCCTCCCACTTAAGCTGTAGTGACCAGGAAAGAAAAATAAGTCCTCAGTGGAAAATAGAAGCTCCATGGTGGGACGTGCTCTGGCCTGAGCCTGGTCCCCAGCTTGGTGTTCTGAATCAGCGGGGCTGAAGGAGGACCACAGTCCATTTTCAAGACTTCAGAAATTGAACAGAAACCTGCATGTACCTGAAAAGAGGCTTATCAAAATGTAAAACTGATTTGCCTTTGATTCAAAGGACACAGGCTCCCCCTTGGTCATCTCCTGCTCATCAGAAGCTCTCTTGGGCACCTGTACATGTAAGAAAATATGCATCCATGAAGTATTAAGGCAGGCTGATAACAAAATCCTTCCAAATTTTATTTTGTAAGTAGAAAAAAACTGATTCTTTAAAATGGTGTACAGGTGGGACAGCCCAGATGAACGTTCAGGCAGCCAGGGAATTCTTCAAAACCGAAGAATTTCCCCAAAGATTAGAATTCTGAAGGCTTGCTAAGTGCTTAGCAGTACGGTAAGTTCAACCCCCCTTTTTGAACTGCCCCCAAGATAATGTCCACTTCTCTTATCAGTAAGACATGACATTTTAGGAATCTCGACTGCTGCTTGATGGACCACTTCTTCTTATAATACAGTTGGGGCAGGACCACATTACGCCAGCTGGTAGGATGCTGTCCACTTGGCCACGATCAGGGCTACATTTGGTCCCCAGGTGCCTGAGCACACCGGCTGGGACCTGTCTGTTCACAGGGAGGTTGGCTTTCGACCACCCACCGTTTTCTGATGTAACCTGTCTGGACCTGGCTGTCCAGGTGAATAGACTCTAACATAATTGTCCATCAGGGCAATTTTTCAACTTGGATAAAAATGAGTTGTATAGCAATTCAGCGAATCCTGTGAAGAGGGATTGTCGCTGGCGCAGTTAGAAGTTTCTCCTCATGGTAACGAAACGATGACTAAGACTCTTTTACTGTCTTACTTTCCTCTTTCCTTAAGTGAGATGATAAAAATTGGAGAGATCCAGATTGGCAGATGTGAGTGTTTCTCTGATATACCCAAGCATGGGCTCACAGTTTCTGAAGGAGGAGTCGGAATCACACAAACTGGGAGCTGAATTCTGGCTCTATTACCTGGCTCTATAACCTTGGTCATGCTACTCAACCTTTCAGAGCCTCAGTTTTTCATGTTTAAAATGTGGCTAATACCTGCCATGTGATGAGGAAGCCATGCAACAAGCACTAGCAAAATGCCCACGTGGTTACATAGGAGGCGGTGAGAGCGAGGTGATGCTCAAAGCTTTTGCAAGAGTGGTGTGGAGGCAGGCCCCAGGTCAGGAGTGGCCACCCTGCTGATTTCTCACTGGCAGTGTTCTGACTTTTCCATTTTCCTATTTGAGAGACAAGTGATGACTCAGAACGTGGAGCTCAGTTTTGGGTGTCTGGTGGGGTCTAAATGTCAGTCTTACTTGTTGGTCTTACTGATGACGTGGCTCTGTGAACCTACTTCCCCAGGTCCAAACTCTCAGAGCTGTTGTGAGGAAGAGCACTGATGCCTGTGAAGTGCTCTGCCCTGTGCTTGACTCACAGGAGAGACTTAGTGATGCCGCCATTTTTACTCATGTGGTCTTCGTATTGTATAGTAATTGTTTGTGGAAGGAATAGATGAAGCAGTGGCCTAATGCATGGGGGCATACATACAAAGGCAGGCATTATAGCATATTTGAAGAGTGGGTATCCAATAAGTCTTAAAAATGATATTTTTAATGACTTAGTAATTTGTCTGAAGCTTAATTTATCACCCAATACCTATGGCAGCTGCATTATCATTTCCTACAAGTTAGATGTACAAAGTTGTTGATTAAATTTATAGTGGAGGCAACAGAGTGGGTTTCAGGATATTGAATACTTTATAAGAGATAATAGTTTAAAAAAAACTTACTGTTTTCTTATATTGGGGGGAGTTTAAATATATTTTAAAACTTTTAGTATATCCTTAAGCAGAATCAGGCGAGGGAAGAAAGAATTAAAATAAATAGAGTTGGATATGAAAAGAATAGCTGTGCCAGAAAATGAGACATCGAATTTGTCCAAACCTACCAGTAGCTTCAGAAACAATGTCATGATGGCATTAGCCATTTGAGACCAAGGTAAACAGTTCTAGTAATCTTGAACCAGTTAGTCACCATCATTTTCCTATTATCTATACTGACGGGTTATAAATCCATTTTAATTAAAAGTGGTGAACACCACCTTGTTATACCACTTCACTAAAGTTTAACACCATTTCTACTACAGTATGATTTTAACACCTTTGAATTAAAAAACGATCCAACTTTAGCAAGAAATGAATAAAGTTGACAGTTATCTGGCAAATTAGGTTATGTGCTCAGTTTGGATAAATTAGATCTCAAGGTGGATTTTGCACTCCATCAGAGTAGTAGCTGTAGGCACAGCCAGTGCTCAACGGTGATTCCCAAATCTGCACCTCCCTTCTGCAGAGGCCTGAGACTAACTGGCAGTTGCAATGAAGCAAAATCTCATGTACATATTCATTTGAAGCATTCACAACTTTTAAATGGGTGAAACCATGATTAAACAGTCCCTAAAATTAGAAGATTTAATGAAGCTATTCAGATGTTTTCATTCTTCTTGAAATCCCAAAGCCCTTTAGGATTACATGTTGGATTCAGCCAGATACATTTGAATCTTGGGTTATTTTCCTTTAAGAAAAGTAACTTATGTATGCTAACTAGTGCTTGAGGGAAAGCTTCCTGATCCTCTTAGAAATATTCCAAGGGATATCAGTAGAATATGGATTCCTCTCAAGCAAAGAAAGAGGCTGTGCATTTTAAAATTGTGATCCCTTCTAAAAATTTCTTTTTCAACATCTCTTCTTTCTCTGTGCAGTAGATCATATGTAAAATGGCCCATTTATGTAGAAGGAAGTCAAATTGACATGAACGCTTCTGCACTAAAGAAATCTCTCATACCTAGGATTGTACCACCAAGTGGTGTGAGAATCACAGAATCTTAGTATGCCAGGTCTGGCAGGTGGGCACCTTGGGCATCATCTGGTTGACCATTTAATTTACAGATGAGATGCAGGCAGGCAGCTTGCCCACAGCCTGCCTGTGCGGGTGGCACACCCATGACAAGAAGCCAGGCTTCCTGAGGCCAAATTAATGTGCTCTTTTCAATCTTGGTTGCCCTCCATTTGTCCTTTTGTTTAGCAGTTGGGCTTTCTGGTGTTGGCTGGATTTTCACAGTTTGTTAAGTAGAAAATGACTGATTTTTTAGTGCATGAATGATTGAGGTGGAAACAATAGTGTGTTATAGAAATACTTGACAGAAGAACTTGAGTAAGCAAAATTGACTTTCGGTCAGTAGTCCTCTTTTTCTCATAACCAAAGAATGAAGTCTGACAACATGACCAAATGGCTCATAGCAAATATTTTTGACTTTTCAGAACAGAAGAGTCAATAACAGAAGATGACAAGAGGAGGTATGTTTGATATTAAAGCTGGGTTTAATTAAGTGAATAATTCTGCCATCCTTCATGGATTAATTTAACTCATGGATGTGATTTAACACTATAGTACGTTACCAATAACATAGGTTACACCCAGAAAACTTCTGGCACAGAGAATACTGGTAGGAGCATGTGACCTGAAAAAGAACTTGCCCAGGGTTCATAAGCCTTGCTTTTTTTTTTTTAATTTCTTTTTTTTACTTTTTATTTATTTTTGAGAGAGAGGAGAGACAGAGTGTGAGCGGGGAGGGGTGGATAGAGAGGGAGACAAAGAATCCAAAGCAGGCTCCAGGCTCTGAGCTGTCAGCACAGAGCCTGACATGGGGGCTTGAACTCACAAATGGCAAGATCATGACCTGAACCAAAGTTGGATGCTTAACTGACTGAGCCACCCAGATGCCCCATAAGCCTTGCTTTCAAGCAAGCTTGGTTTTTGTCTTGTACACATGGCCTGTGCTGGTTTCCATCCAGTGGCCTTTGGATGCTATTTCTCCCTAACGGATGACTTCCTTCATTGTCGCAGCAATGAAGGAGGTGTTTACCTCCACCTTCCCACTCCTCCTCTGGTTGACTGTACTCTACTCTCATTACTCATTAGCTCTGTCTCCCCTCCTTTTGTGTTTATATCTACCTATAGGGAAATGTTTCTGTGTGTCCAATAGCAACTACTACCACATTGACCACTCTGGATTCTTGATGACTGTTGACTCATTAACATGTCACTCTATGGATATTTATTACCCTACTAAATTATAAAAATCCCAACTTCTTTTTTCTTTTCCATTCCAAGTTAAATATAAAAAGATTCTATTAACTCAGCACATCTTTCTTGTTTCATATAGAGCTTCTTTTTAATATAGAAAAAAAATATATTTCCAACGACAATAATATTCCAAATTCTACTTTTAAAAAGTCACGAGGTACTTTAATACTTCTATAATTGTTGGCAGTACCCCATGCTTCTATCACTTTCTACAAATAGAGTCCCATTGATATTGGTCTGATTTTTCTGTATCTGCTTCTTGTCACTAAGAAACTATGGAGGGGTCTATGTAGGTCTGCCCTCCGAAGCTGTCAATATGGTATCCAATCAAACAAAGACTGTACGAAAAAGTAAGTACAATTGCGATATTTACTTTCTCTAAATATTTATCTGTTCGTTTTTGTGGAAAAATATGGGAAAAAAATGAAACTTACATTTCACCTTGCCCAACTCAACCCCCGTATTACTTGTTTGCAGTCAACCATGTAGAAAACCCACTATCTGTTCATTGTAATCATTGGTTGATATTGCCACCCACATGGTGGGAGTAATTCCAGGGCAAGATTTAGCTTCTATTTGTGGTTCTGCTCCATGGATTAAATTTTTTTTCCATGGATAGTTTAAATTTATTGTTAATTTCAGTGACGATTGATGTGACAGTGAAAGCAAATGAGTGAGTAAGTTTATGGAGTTCTTGTAGAACATAAAGGTAAATATTTGTAATATATTCCTCTAATATGCTGATAGCAGTCTGATGAGTCGAGGAGAAAACAACTGCCTATTGTATAAGTAAATGAAGTTAGGCCTCATTTTCTGTTTCAATAAATAGTAATTGTGGGACTAGTGATGTCTTTTTGATGCCAGCATGCATAACAGCTCCTTACAGGTAGCTTCTTATGTGTGTGCCTTGTGGTGCAGAGTGCTCGCCTGTCAGCCACTGTACAGTTGTCTGGTGCAGAGTTTGAAGGGGCTGCTAATATGTTTAGTTTGCATACAGGCTGTCTTACCTCGTTTGTAACACACTACAGTTATTTGTTCCTCATTGCTATTTCTCTGCTTTATGATCTGGACTAGCGCATACATATATGTCACTAGTAGTCATCATTTTATAGGAAACTAGAGTATGATCTTTATAATCTGATCATTTAACTTTTCTTAATTTTCTCTTTAAGATTAGAAGAAAATATCATGACTCAATGATCAAGAGGTACTGTATGTTTTCTAAGTAATTGTACATATTTAGCCTTGATGATGAATGATATTGTTGCTATGTATATATGTATGAATAGATGTTATTACTATGTATTTTCAAAAAATTTTGAACTTCAAAATTAGGAGGGGTCACATCTTGTGGTTAACTGTATGAAATGGAGTATGTGATATTGTAGAGGGATCTTTGATAATTAAATGATTTTATTTGCAGTTTTATTTTTCATTTCATTTTGTTTCAAATGCAACTTAATTTATTTAATAGAATAATTTAAATGTTTATCTAAACATGAAGGTTTCACTCTTCATTGCCAAAAACTGAGGAGCTAAGACTTTGGAAATGACAGATAGGGAGAGACCAGAGAGGCTGGGACTTGGCAATTAGATTAGGATCAATATGAAGTGTTTGGCCATAGCCAGGCATCAGGTAATATACAGAGTGGAGATATATCTGTGCCAAAGCTCCAGTAGAGATGGACAGTCCTCAGTGTACACAGATGCCATATGCAAGCAGGAATAGTAAAACCATAGGCCGAATTTACAGGCTGGGAATTATAAAACACGTTCCATATGCACAGGAGCAACCACCATCTAAAAGACGAGGCATTGCGGACCTGTTATCCTGATGAAGAGCTTGGAGTTAGAGTTATCGTAAGACAAGCAAGAACAAGGACAGGAAAGAAACAGCTTTCCTTTAGTAACTACCCTCTGTGTGCCAGTCTCTAAAAGATGCCCAGTGGCGTTTCCACGGAGGCAGAAAGTCCCAGTTCCCCTGTCCACCGACACATACGATGCTTGGATCCCCCCTGCCTCTCCGTCTTGCTGAGTGACATCCAGCCTCTTGAAGGTCCTGTGATTGGGATTAACATTGTCCCGAGATGACCCATTCTCTTTTGGGAGTAAGACAAACTTGGATTTGAATTCAGGCTCTTTCACTTATTAGCCGGGCAAGTTACTTTCCCCTTATAGCCTCCATTTTATAGTCTGTAAAATGGCACTAATGCTTAGCTGGAAGGGTGTTGTTAGCATTCAATATGAAGTAAGTGGTAGTTTCTGCGATCGTCGTCGTCGTCATCCTCATCATCACCATCATCATCATCACCATCACCATCATCCTATTCTTTTTTGTAACCAGAATCCAGCATTTGGCAGACCCAGAGCAAAACTGATTTGATACTGAACCCACTTCTTGCTCAGGGCCGGTTACTGGAGTTGGTGTTTGGGGTGGGAAGGGAGCACAGAGTAAGCTTCCCGGTGCAGACAGATGAGCTTTCCCACTGGGTGCAGGGACACAGAAACCATACCCAGTTACTGCCCGACAAGAAATACAATAATCTTGGGGCGCCTGGGTGGCTTAGTCGGTTAAGCGTCCGACTTTCGCTTAGGTCATGATCTCGCGGTTGTCGGTCTGGGCCCCTCCCTCTGCCTCTCAGAGCCCTCCTCTCTGCTCCTGCTCACTGTCTCGCTCTCTCTCCTAGAAATAAATAAAAAACATTAAAAAAAAAAAAAAGAAATACAATAATCTTGGATAGACACTTGTCCAAACACTGTCTCCTCAAGGCAAGAGCGTTATGGAGCTTTATTCCCTCGTGCCCATGACCACAGCAGAGAGCACTGAGTTTCTTTCTGGGAATTTGCTGGAGACTTTCTATTTCTAGTATTTTTTTTTTAATACTTATTTTTGAGGGAGAGAGAGAATGAATGGGGGAAGGGAAAAGAGAGGGAGACACAGAATCGAAAGCAGGCTGTAGGCTCTGAGCTCCATGCTGTCAGACCAGACAGAGCCTAATGTGGGGCTTAAACTCATGAACTGCAAGATGATGACCTGAGCCAAAGTCAGACGCTTAACCAACTGAGCCACCCAGGTGCGCCAAGTTCTAGTGTTTCTAATAGAGTTCTAACCTTCCAGATTGCCTGCCAGTTTTCCCCTGTGCAGAAATATTTTTGTTATTTGCATCAAATGAAAAGATAATCGAGTTGGAAGTAAGCATGTGTTACTCTCCTGAAAATGGGTTATATTTCAGAAAGCACAGGAATAGAGTGGAAAGGGGTGTCATGAGATGAGGGCTGTCAGGAGACTCGGGAGCTCGTACTCACAAAGGACCTTAGAGGAACCCCTTACCTTCTCTCAGGTTTTCTCAACATCTGTTTTTTCATGGGACAACTAGACAAGATGGTGGTTCAACTTTGTGTGTGCAACTAAAATTCCCTGATAACCATTTAGCAGTCTTGCTGGTAAGCCAGCCCGTGACTTTAGACTGCTAGCTAAAACACCTCTTTACTGCTCATGACTATAAACATATTATCTTATTGCCATCCCTCTCTCTTTGAATTGTGTGAAAAGTTTTCTAAGTTGAAAGGCTCTTCTTTTTCCATTGTTGCTAAGCGTCACTTACCTGTGATATGTCTGAGCTCATGGCTCTCTGGGCTTAAGTTACTGCTCAGAAACCCTGAGAAGATTGTGCTTTACAGAGGAAGATACTTTATGGAAAGAATCGGAGACCTTTTTTGACCTGGCATGTACAAAATCTCTCAATAATGCCACTGAACTCTCTCAGTGACCAGAGCTCAAAGTTAATTTGGTTACTTTGTGGAACAAACTGAGGAGTGATTTCAGAATCTCCTACAAGACTTCTATCTTGCTACAAAAGTGTAGTTTCTTCTACCGATGGCTCTGGGTGACAGGTACGCCCATCTAGATGCAGGGAGTCTTTCCAGCCCAGAGGAGTTTAGTAATGCTCTCAGATGCCCATGGAGGACCTGGCTGGAGCAGATTCGCCTGGGAGGGCTGGAGACAGTGTGGATGGCGACACTTTCCCTGCAGGGTCCGGCCAAGCCAAGTAGGAAAGCGAAGATGTCATGGCTGAGCAGTCTGTCTCTTTAATTTGGGTGATGTTGACGTGGGTGATGTTGGTCTGGGCATTATCATGTCATAATATATATATTTGTTTATTTTTGAGAGAGACAGAATGTCACTAGGGGAGGGTCAGAGAGAGAGGGAGACACATAATCTGAAGCAGGCTACAGGTTCTGAGCTGTTGGCACAGAGCCCGACACAGGGCTCAAACTCACAAACCGCAAGATCATGACCTGAGCCGAAGTTGGACGCTTAACTGACTGAGCCACCCCGGCGCCCCTTATCATGTCATATCTTAATTCTAAGTTTATAAATCTCTTTCCCCACTGCTCTTTGTCTCTTTATGTAAATGTCATTAGTGCTTAGCGCTGTGCCGGCCACATAGTAAATCTTAAATAAGTATTGAGTGAATCTTGAATGTGTGTTTTACTGAAAAGAAAAATAAGTAATTTAGCTGAAATTATCAGCTAAAAAATCAGCTTCAAGCTGATATTATTTTCTCCTAAGTTGAACTTTTTCAAGCTTGCTAAGTCTTTTCCCTTTCGCTGTTTGTTGTCTTCACAGCTTGCTCATTAAGATTTGGAAGGAATTGCGCTCCATGGGACATCATAATGTGCACAGAAATTTCCAAGGAAATTCTTAACAGTCACATGCTTCGCCTCCCCTCCCCACCCAAATTCTTACATCTGTAGTTCAAACCATGGGTACACATTGAACGTTGTGGTGCTAGACAGGAAGTGGGTAGACAATACACAGGCACATGGGGCTTCCTGGGCCCACCCGCAGAAGACAAGCTGACACAGGCTGGTGCCTGGAGCCGACCTGCCACGTCCGGCAGCACCGTCACCCTGGCCACCCAGCACGGCTCATGAAGATCATGTCTTCTCACTGATACTTTTTTGATAGCCTTTATATAATAAAATCCTTATTCTATTTATAACTTCAGATACTAAGGCACTAAACGTGAACTCCCTAAAGTAATATATTTGTGTGTTACCTTTCACTGCTTCTAGGTCATATGAATTAATTTTTAGCTGTAAAAATAAATTGATTCTTGCTGTTATCTCATCCCCTTTTTTACCTTTTGGTTTTCAGCTGTATTTAAGTGGCAGAGAATGTCTTCTGTTAGGAACAATGTAGTACGTTGCAATATTTAAAAATAAGCCACTGAAATTTGTATGCCCCACGCGTGTTTCGATTGACTTTCTATTTTCTTTAGCCGAAGGCTGATGTTGCCCCAGATCCTTTGCAGCCATCGATTCGTCCATTCTCATCATGTTGATTCTATACTGTCTTCAAGGAATTGTGACTGATGATTCGTGGGGTATTTGGAAAGCTCTTAATTTGAGGAGGATATGTGGCCACTTAGTACTGCAACTAGATTACTCAATTTACCAATGTATTTCAACAATTAAAACATTTTTATCCCTCTTCACCTGGATGTCCTAATCATTTTTTAAAAGATCACTTTCAAAGAAGTCACACATGGCACTGTGACATATAGATACTGTATCAGTGTATAAAGATACCAATGTATACCCAGGTTGCCATGAGAAATCAAAATTTGTCATGAGAAGGAAAACATTGTCTTACATACCCGGTCAGTGTGACCGCCGCAGAAGTGCTCTTCTGAGCAGGTGGCCAGAGCGGATCCTTGGATCTTGCTTCGAGTGGTTGCTGGCTGTCCTTGGCATGTCACGAACCCTGAGACCCAGCTCTGAGGAGAGAGTAAATCAAACCTAGGAGATCTGCTTGGTCCTAATAGCTGTTGTCAACAGTTTATCAAGACAGTTTATCGGGAGGAGGTTCAAGATGGCAACATAGAAGGATCCTAAACTCATCTCCTTCCACATGCCCAGCAGATCTACAGTCCCATATGAGACAGTTCCCTCTGAGAAGGACCTGAAAGCTAGCTGAACGGCACCTCCCAACAGAGGGCACAAGGGCCACGTTCAGGTGGGGGGAGGGGCAGAGACATGGTCCTGCAGGAAACCCCACCCTCGGCACAGAGACCGGCAACGGGAAGGGGTCTCGTGAACACAGAGCTTGCCCCTGAGGAGTCAGGGGGTTTGCTCCACACCAGGTGCCACAGCCCTTGGGAACTGCGTCAGAGAGATGAACCCTCAAAGCGCCTGGCCTTGGAAACCAACAGGGCTGGCTTCCAGGAGAACCAGGGAGCTTTAGGGAATGAGAAATCCCCTCTTAAAGGGCTTACACACAGACCCACTCATTCCGGGACCCAGCACAAAAGTAAATTTGAAAGATTTTTAGATCGCATGCTTAGGAGACTCACTTGTTAATCTTACAGCATCTGCCAGAGAGACAGGAGCCTGTTGGGACTCTCTGGGGACAGGTGCTGGCAGACACCATTTTTGCATCTCCTTCTGCCTTGTTGTGGCTGATGCTGGCGGTCGCCATTTTTGTACACCCCCTGCCCCCCAGCCTGCTAGCTCTGGTGGAATGTCCTGCTCCCCTCCCCCAAGCATCACAGCAAAGGCCACCCTGCTTCAGCTGAGTGCCCTGCCCCAGGACCCACCCTGCCAGCCACAGGGAGTGTGCAGGCCACACAAGGGTCACCCCTGGAGCACCTGGCTTTGGCAGGAAGGGGCGATTGTGTTTCTGGACCCGTTGGACTTGAGACATCAGTCCTTGATGGGTTACCACCCCCCAGGGCACCACACAAACAGAGAACTGGAACATACCTCCACGGTTCATGTGAAAAAGGCGTGCTTTCTTGTCCTGGAGCTTCAGCCCGAGAGGCAGACTTCTGGTTTACCATATACTCCTAGGCTACAGAGGTGCCCCCAGGGAAGATGGGCAGGGAGACAACCACACGTGGGCTCTCCCTTGGCCTGCCAACAGCCGGCTGATACCTCCCAGAAAGCCACGAGTTTTGCAGTTGTCCCCATGGGGACACCTCCAGATATCCTGGTCTGGAAGTCCACAGGGTTTAGGATTGCAGACCCACAAGACTGTCTATATTACATACTTTGAAAGCTACTGTCTGTGGACCTGGCTTACTCTTACCTAAAAGAACTAGACAAAGAACAAATGAAGTCTAAAGTTAATAGAAGGAAGGAAATAATGAAGTGGAAATAAATGAAATAGAGACTAAAACGATAGAAAAGATCAGTGAAGAGTTTGTTCTTTGAAATTATAAATAAGCAAAACTGATGAGCTTTTAGGTAGGCTCTCCTATTTAAAAAGGGCTCAAATACATAAAGTAAAAATGAAAGAGAAGTTACAGAGTAGTAACTGATACTATGGAAATACAAGGATCATAACAGACTACTATGAACAATTATATGCCAACAAACTGGACAATTTGGAAGAAATGGATAAGTTCCTAGAAATATACAATCTTCCAAGACTGAATCTTGAGGAAATAGAAAAATCTAATAAGCCCATTGCCAGTAAGGAGACTGAATCAGTAATCAAAAACCTCCCAACAAGCAAAAGTCCAGGACCAAATGGCTTCACTGGTAAATTCTACCAAACATTCAAAGAAGATGCAATACCTTTTCTTCTCGGACAAGGGCCCCACAGAGTAGAACGTTATAGGCCACGCACGATAACCCTGATGAACATAGATGCAAAAGTCCTCAACAAAATAAATACTAGCAAACCAAAGTCAACACTATATGAAAAGGATCATACACCGTGATCAAGGTTGATCTATCCCAGAGATGCAAGGACGGTCAACATCCACAAATGACCAATATGATACATCAGTTTATCATTTGCATATATATAGAATAAGCTGTTGTGTGAAAAGAAGCCTGAACGAGAGGCCAGGAGACTCCAAAGCAAACAGAGAGGAAGAACTGCCTTTGCTCCTGATGACATAACAGTCCTGGGGCCAGTGTGCCACGGGTGTGTGTGTGTGTGTGTGTGAGACTTGGCTTCTGTGAGACAAATCCATGCCCCTCTGACTGGTTCTCCCCTTAACTTTAGCTTAGGTTCTGCCTTGTCCCTGGATACCAAGAGATGTTCTCACCTTTCCATTTGCACTGACTGCTGCCCTGGTCTCAACTCACATGAACCTAGAGTTTTTATAAAAGCTTGTTGAACTTTTGACATGATAAAAGAACATATGGGAGGTAAGAATCAGTAAGACACGATCATAATTCCCATCCTCCTGTCCCCTAGTGGCATTCAGGTGAAACATCAAGAGTTTATCCCATTAGGGTTAACATTAAGTTTTTGAAAACGTTTAACTTTGAAATAATTGTAGCTTAATAGAGGAGAGTAAAGTTGGCACAGACAATTCCCATATGCCCTTCGCCCAGCTTCCCCTAATGCTAACGTCTTACATAAATTTGTCAAAACTAAGAAATGAGACAGTACAGACTACAGGCTTTAATCAGATTCCGTTAGTGTTTGCATTAATGTCCTTCCTCTGTTCCAGGATCCAAACCGAGATTCCATTGCATTCCATTGTATTAGGTCCTTCTGGCTCCTAAGTCTCCCTGTCCTGGTAGTTTCTCCGTCTTGCCTTGCTTTTTCATGACCTTTACACTTTTGAGGTCTTCTGATATTTTGCAGTACGTTCCTCAATTTGGATTTGTTTGATGTTTTCTTATGATTAGACTGCAGTTCTAGATTCTGGGGAGGAATACCACAAGGGCGATGCTCCCCCTCATCACGCATCATATCTCATGATTTCATCACGACTTGTTGCTGGTGATATTGACCATGATCACTTGGTTGGTTAGGGGCCATCTGTCAGGTTTTTCCACAGAAAGGTTTCTAGTTTTTCTTTTCTAAACTCTGCTCCTTATAAAGTTGAGTCACTACATTCATAACATACTCAAAGGAAAGCAGAATAAAGCTCCGCCTCCTGGAAGAAGGAGTATCAAGGAGTTTTTAGACATTTGTTAAAAGCACAACAGTAAAAAGTATTTTGGGGGAGATTCCTGCAGACTCCAAAAACGTCCTTTTACTCCTTAAAGATTTGCCCACTAATTTTAGCATTCACCCTCAGATGTTGCCTGTAGCATTTATTGCTACGGTGTTCCACTCCTGATTTTCTGCTTCCTTCACATGTATTATTTAGAATTCTTCTCTAAAGTATATTTGTCTCCTCTCCCTATTTACTTATTTATGCAGCCATTTATTTATATCAGTATTGACTCATGGATATTTATTTTGTTCTTTAGGTTGTAGTCTATTACTGTCATTATTTTATTGCTCCATGTCTTTGAGCTTTGACCATTGGTAGTTTTTTTTTTTTAGGTAGGTTTTCTTATTTTTAATGTTTATTTATTTTGAGAAGGGGTGGGGGCAGAGAGAGGGAGAGAGAGAATCCTAAGCAGGCTCTGCACTATGAGGACAAATCCCAACACAGGGCTCCATCTCATGATCCCAACGTGGGGCTCGATCTCACAAACTGTGAGATCATAACCTGAGCCAAAATCAAGAGTTGATTTTTTGACTGACTGAACCACCCAGGTTCAGAGATAGATATCTTAACATGGCTCATTTTCCCCCCACTCCACTGCCTTAGTAGCAAACTGGCCTACAAAATAAAAATCCAAGTCAAAAGTTAAAGCGTATTCCTAAAACTTTGTCGATTTTATTATAAATGATAGTATTTTCCATATTATGACAAGTATTAACATTTTCCTTCAACTAGACATTATTTAAATTTAGAACCTGTGATTCTTACATGCTAAAAATACTTTCCACCCACTTACCTCTGTCTTAAGATTAATGATTGTAATCTTTATTAAGTACTGCAAGAATCTTGAAAGACTTAAAGAAGATCTATTAACATTAAGATCTTTCAAAAGAAAAGTGAGAGACTACTGAAGGCTTAAAAATGCCTGAAATTTAAGAGTAACATCTTTTCAAATAATACATCCTGGTTCTTTGCAAGATTATTATTAAAAAATATTAACAGAGAGATGAGTTTCAGAAATTTTCAGATTATTAGATTAGAAAAGGCTTTCTTTTTTTTTTTTTGAACATTTTTATTTATTTCTAGGAGAGAGAGAGAGACAGTGTGAGCAGGGGAGGGTCAGAGAGAGAGGGAGTCACAGACTGAAACAGGCTCCAGGCTCTGAGCTGGCAGTCAGCACAGAGCCTGACGCGGGGCTCGAACCCACGAACCGCGAGATCATGACCTAAGTGAAAGTCGGACGCTCAACCGACTAAGCCACCCAGGCGCCCCTAGAAAAGGCTTTCTTAAGAAACTTCCTGAGTTCAGACACATTTATTCTTAGACTTAGTTAAGAAAGACCACTAGAGTTTAGTTTTGGAAGGAACTGTTTGAACCTGGGATGTAGAAGTCTGGTTTGGGCAAGTACAACCAACTTCTGAGGTGTTATGGAAGAATGACTGGCCTGATAAACTGAGTTCTCAAAAGTGATCTGGAGCGAGGCTTGGGGGAAAGAGGCAGAATGATAGAAGATATTAAGTTTGTGCTGTCTCTGCGTGTTTGAATTGGTAAGAGCTTGAAGAGGAAGAGAAACAAGTTCAGTTTTGCAAATGGGAGCATTGTGTAGTCGTATGGTATCAATGGCCAGGGTTGTGAGGAATTTCAGGGATGAAAAGTTATGTAAGAGACTCATTTCCAGGAAGATATTTGCTTATTTGCTTATTTTTACGTAATGCATGGGATAAGTTCAAGCAGTACGAAGTGATGCGCTATTCCCAGTTCTGATTTTCAGTTGCTCATCAGCCATCCTGGCTTTCAGTTGCTCATCAACCATCACCAGTCAAGTTCTTGCTGTGTCCGAGGTGGGTATTAGTTACTAAGGGTATGGGTGAAAGTCCCTGCATGTTAGGCTTTTTAGACTAGGGAGGATATACCGGGTACCCTGCAGTGTACGTGCAGAGCTGTGCCCGAGGTTGGCATGGTTTACTTAGGGAGCACAGAACAGGGACAGCTAAGTCAGACTGGTGGGTTAGAAAAGAATCCCCAGGGGCACCTGGGTGGCTTAGTCGGTTAAGCGTCCGACTTTCGCTTAGGTCATGATCTCGCGGTTCGTGGGTTTGGGCCCCGCGTCGGGCTCTGTGCTGACTGCCGGCTCAGAGCCTGGAGCCTGATTCAGTCTGTGACTCCCTCTCTCTCTGACCCTCCCCTGCTCACGCTGTCTCTCTCTCTCTCCTAGAAATAAATAAAATGTTAAAAAAAAAAAAAGATTCAGTTTTAAAAAAAAAGACTCCCCAGAGGGCAGTCTGCTGCAGAACCACACGGGAGAAGCTGAGCTGGCCAGCAGAGGTGGAGGAGGAAAGAGGCTTCAGACCCAGAACCTCAGGTACAGTGAAGGCTCTGAGAGCCCGCGGCATACCCTGGGAACTGCTGGGAGTTCATCTTGGCTGGCTGGGAGCTGGTGGTAACGGGGGGGAGCTGGGCAACATGGTGAGCTTGGGAGGTGCTTCAAGAGCCACACCAGAACTTCTAAAAGCTGTGGGAAGGCACTGCGGACAGAAGCGGTGGTGGAGCTTGTGTTCTGGGTCCTTCCACTTACCCACTGTGTGGGGACTGCTGGAAGGTTTGCTCCCGTTGCTGGCACGTGGGTCTCTGTGTGCGAGGCATGCATGATACTATCAGTTGTAGGTGGTGACGGTGGGGCTTTCCTACTTAATCTATAATACAAAACACGTGGAGTTTCAGACACAGTGTAACTGGTGGAAAGGTGTGAGGCAACCAAGAGTTTGATAAGGTTCATCCCCTACACGAGACCACACCTTCAAGACTGGGAGAGGTGGCTGTTTATCTAATGCATAGAAACCAACACAGAGAGTCCAGGAAAATGAAGAAACAAAGGAATATGTTCCAAATGAAAGGTTCTATCAAGAATATCAGAAGCATTGGAGAGAGGGCAAGATGGGGGAGAAGTAAGGAGCTCCGTACTTGCACTCGCGTCCATACATCACACAGAAAAGATCTGAAGCCATTGGAAACCTTACAAAACCGGAGAGACTGGGAGAAAAAGGACGCAGAATCCACTGAGAAAGCCTTCTAACGTGAGTGCGAACCGGGGAAGATAAAATCGGGCCGGGATCGGAGACTCCAGGGTGGGAGGCGATCCCCCCCTACCCTCTACGGGGAGTGAGAGGAGAAAAGGAGAGAGTCCAAAACAGAAAAACCTCTGCTCGGGGGGGGAAAAAACCTCCGCTCGGTGCATAGAAAGACCGTACTTGCCAAATACCTGCACACCAGGTCCCCTCGCAACAACTGGTCCTGGAGGGGGGGAGCTGAGCACACAAACTGCTTCTTTGTGCGGCTCCTGCAGGTTGGATTTCAGAGCAGCAGCGCGCCTGCCGCCATTGTATCTCCAGGGCGACTGGGGCCCCTGAAAGAGCCGCGCTGACACCGGGCGTCCGCGCTCCTGGCTGGCTGGAACTCGAGAGGGAAGGCAAAGAGCTAAAAACTGGGAAATTTGCCTGTGAGTTCGTGTTTCGGGTGACGAGCCATAGAGGGACCCGGTTTTCCTCACTCCAGCGGGCTCGGGCTACTCAGACCCGGCAGGCAAGCCCCCATGCATGCGCGCCAGCCCGACCCAGAGAAGGAAGCAGCAATTCTGACTCCGCCCCCAGAGCTCAGCAGGGAGCCTGGAATAGCCCGAGAGGGTTGTCTGGGAAGCTGTGTCTAAGGCAACTTCAGCGGGGCGCACGGACTGGGATTTGGAGATTGGAACTGGCCTGAGGTGAAGAGTGCAACCAACTTCGGCTGCGTCCCCGGAACGGGGAATTGACACGCCCAAAAAAGCGAGTTGCAGTGCGGTGTTCAAGAAGGGACTGGAGCACCCTCACTCTCCTTCCCACAACCGCCAAGGCAGAACCCCCGCCTGAGGCATCGGATCACGCCACGTCCATCCCTGCCTGAGAGGTACCCTCCTCCCTTTTTTTTTCTCTTTCTTTTTTCCTTTTTTTTCTTCTTTTTTTCCCTTTCTTTTCTCTTTCTTTTTTTCTTCTTCTTTCTCTTTTCTCGCTTTTTTCCCCAAAACACTGACCTGATTAACTCTGGTCGCCAGCTTGCTTAAACAATCACACGAGTCCATTCTGTAAATGTAAATTCTACACCTACTGACATTTTCAGCTATTTCTCTCAGGAGTAATTAGACTATATAGTTTCTCTGGATAATTCCAGCATCCTTCTCTCACCGACCCAACCATATTCTACCCTTTACCTCTTTGAAAAAAGCTTCTTATCCCTTCTGCCTGTTCATTCTATTCCAAATCTGCCTCGTCTCGCCCTGCCTTCTCTCTTTTTCTCTATGCTCTTCAACCAGCACTGCATACACACGGCTATTTAACTGTAGCTGGGAAATCCAGGTATATGCTTTAAACCGTTCTTTGTCCATCGGTTTTCTTCTTTTTTCCTTTTCTTTTCCCCTTTTTGACCCTTTTATGTATTTTATGCTCCCTATTATTCGCCCTCCCTCCTCCGTCTTTTCTCTTAACTTTTTCGTTTTCCCTCTCGCTTTGCATGTTAGTTGAATTAGCCTGTGCGTTTGTGTGCTCCTGCTCCCTGTGTGTTTGTCTGTCTGTTTTCTTTTCCAGGGCTACCTCAAGAAACAAGCTAGAGTACACAAGGTGAAGAGTCCCAAATATCACTACGAATAGGAAAATAAAATAACTAAGGTCCCAACAAGAGAGACCAAGGGATACCATTCAAAAAACAATCTCTGAAAGGATAGGCCCTGGAAAGTCAAAGAGTCTTCTTGGATATAGCAGCACTCATAGAAACAGAGAGCATAACAGGTCTTTAAAACCAACAAGAGCCGGAAAGCTAACTAAAATGACGAAACGAAAGAGCTCTCCTCCAAAGAAACTTCAAGAAGAAATGACAGCTAATGAACTGCTCAAAACAGATATCAGCAGCATAAGTGAACAAGATTTTAGAATAATAATGGTAAAATTAATAGCAGGACTTGAAAAAAACATAGGGACATCAAAGAAACTATGGCTACAGACAGAATGGAAAATAAAAATAGGCATGAAGAATTAAAAAATGCGATAAATGAGATCCATAATAAATTAGAGGCCTCCAAAGCACGGCTTGAAGAGGCAGAAAGGAGAATAAGTGATTTAGAAGACACCATTATAGAAAAACAAGAAGCTGACAAAAAAAGAGACAAACTGATCCAGGAACAGGAAAGAAGAATTCGAGAGCTCAGCGATACAGTCAAACGCAACAATATCCGTATCATAGGAATCCCTGAAGAGGAAGAGAGAGGGAAAGGTGCTGAAGGAGTCCTGGAACAAATTACAGAGAACATCCCCGACCTGGGGAAGGAAGTCAATGTGGAAATACAAGAGGCTCAGAGATCTCCCCGCAGACGTAACTTGAATCGATCTTCTGCACGACATAGCATCATAAAAATGGCAAAATACAAGGACAAAGAGAAAATTTTGAAAGCAGCTAGGGAGAAAAGGGCCCTCACATACAAAGGGAAACCTATCAGAGTGGTGACAGACCTATCTACTGAAACGTGGCAGGCCAGAAAGGAATGGCAGGAGATCTTCAATGTGATGAACAGTAAAAATATGCAGCCAAGAACCCTCTATCCAGCAAGTCTGTCATTCAAAATAGAAGGAGAGATAAAAACCTTTCCAAATAAACAGAAATTGAAAGAATTTGTCACCACGAAGCCAGCCCTACAAGAAATCCTGAGGGGGACGCTCTGAAGGAAAGGTTGCAAGGAACAAAGATTCCAGAGACACCAGCACAAACATGAACCCTACAAAAGATACAAAGACTCTAAACCCACATATATCAATAATAACACTGAATGTAAATGGGCTGAATGCTCCAATCAAAAGACATAGGGTAGCAGAATGGATAAAAAAACGAAATCCATCTATATTCAGTCTACAAGAAACTCATTTTAGACGGGAAGATACCTTCAGATTAAAAATAAGGGGATGGAGAAATATATATCATGCTACAGAAAATCAAAAGAAAGCCGGAGTAGCGATACTTATATCAGACAAACTGGACTTTAAATTAAAGACAATCACAAGAGATGAAGAAAGGCACTACATAATAATTACAGGGTCCATCCATCAGAAAGAACTAACAATCATAAATGTCTACGCACCGAATATGGGAGCACCTAAATATCTGAAACAATTAATCACAAACAGAAACAAGCTTATAGATAAGAATGTGCTAATAGCAGGGGACTTTAATACCCCACTTACAGCAATGGATAGGTCAACCAGACAGAAAATCACTAAAGAAATAATGGACTTGAAAGACACATTGGACCAGATGGGCCTGACGGATATATTTAGAACTTTACATCCTGAGGCCAGGGAATTTACTTTCTTCTCAAGTGCGCATGGCACATTCTCCAAGATAGATCACATACTGGGACATAAAGCAGCCCTCAATAAATATAAAAGAATAGAGATCATACCATGCACACTGTCAGATCACAATGCTTTGAAACTTGAAATCAATTACAAGAAGAAGTCTGGAAAACTTCCAAAAACATGGAGGTTAAAGAACACCCTTCTAAAGAATGAATGGGCCAATCAGGCAATTAGAGATGAAATTAAAAAATATATGGAAACAAATGAAAATGAAAACGCAACAATTCAAAATCTATGGGATGCGGCAAAGGCAGTCCTAAGAAGAAAGTACATTGCTCTCCAGGCCTATTTCAAGAGATTAGAAAAAGCGCAAGTCCAAAATCTAACAGCTCACCTAAAGGAACTAGAGGCAGAGCAACAAGAACGCCCTAAACCCAGCAGAAGAAGAGAAATAGTAAAAATTAGAGCAGAAATAAACAACATAGAGACCAAAGAAACAATTGAACAGATCAATGAAACCAAGAGTTGGTTTCTTGAAAAAGTAAACAAAATTGACAAACCTCTAGCCAGACTTATCAAAAGAAAAGAGAGAGCACCCAAATAGACAAAATTATAAATGAAAATGGACTTATTACAACCAACCCCTCAGAAATACAAGCAATTATCAGGGAATACTATGAAAAATTATATGCCAACAAATTGGACAACTTAGAAGAAATGGACAAATTCCTAAACACACACTCACTACCAAAATTCACACGGGAAGAAACAGAAAACCTGAACAGACCCATAACGAGTGAAGAAATTGAATCAGTGATCAAAAATCTCCCAACAAATAAGAGCCCTGGACCTGATGGCTTCCCTGGGGAATTCTACCAGACATTTAAAACAGAATTAATCCCAATTCTTCTCAAGTTATTCCAAAAAATAGAAAGCAAAGGAAAACTCCCGGACTCATTTTATGAAGCCAGCATCACTCTGATTCCCAAGCCAGACAGAGATCCAGCTAAAAAAGAGAACTACAGGCCAATATCCTTGATGAATACGGATGCAAAAATTCTCAACAAGATCTTTGCAAATCGAATCCAGCAGCATATCAAAAGAATCATCCACCAAGATCAAATGGGATTCATTCCTGGGTTACAGGGCTGGTTCAACATTCGCAAATCAATCAATGTGATACATCATATCAATAAAAGAAAAGATAAAAACCATATGATCCTGTCAATAGATGAAGAAAAAGCATTTGACAAAATACAGCATCCCTTCTTAATAAAGACTCTCGAGAAAGCTGGGATAGAAGGAACCTACTGAAACATCATCAAAGCCATCTATGAGAAGCCTTCAGCTAACATCATCCTCAACGGGGAAAAACTCAGAGCTTTCCCCCTGAGATCAGGAACACGACAGGGATGCCCACTCTCACCACTGCTGTTTAACATAGTGCTGGAAGTCCTAGCATCAGCCATCAGACACCAAAAGGAAATCAAAGGCATCAGAATCAGCAAAGAGGAAGTCAAATTTTCACTCTTCGCAGATGACATGATACTCTACATAGAAAACCCGACAGACTCCACCAGAAGCCTACTAGAATTGATCCAAGAATTCTGCCAAGTTGCAGGGTACAAAATCAACGTACAGAAATCGGTTGCATTTTTATACACCAACAAGGAAGCAACAGAAAGAGAAATCAAGAAACTGATCCCATTCACAATTGCACAAAAAACCATAAAATACCTCGGAATAAACCTAACCAAGGATACAAGAGATCTGTATGATGAAAACTATAGAAAACTTATGAAGGAAATTGAAGAAGACACAAAGAAATGGAAAAACATTCCATGCTCATGGATAGGAAGAATAAATATAGTTAAGATGTCATTACTACCTAAAGCACTCTACACATTCAATGCAATTCCTATCAAAATTGCACCAGCATACTTCTCAAAACTAGAACAAACTATCCAAAAATTTGTATGGAACCACAAAAGACCCCGAATAGCCAAAGTAATCCTGAAAAATAAAACCAAAACGGGAGGGATCACCATCCCAGACTTTAGCCTCTACTACAAAGCTGTCATCATCAAGACAGTATGGTATTGGCACAAAAACAGACACATAGACCAATGGAACAGAATTGAGAACTCAGAAGTATACCCAAAAGTATACAGCCAACTGATCTTTGACAAAGCAGGAAAGAATATCCAATGGAGGGGCGCCTGGGTGGCTTAGTCGGTTAAGCGTCCGACTTTCGCTTGGGTCATGATCTCGCAGTTCGTGGGTTCGAGCCCGCGTCGGGCTCTGTGCTGACTGCCAGCTCAGAGCCTGGAGCTTGTTTCAGAGTCTGTGTCCCCCTCTCTCTCTGGCCCTCCCCTGCTCATGCTGTCTCTCTCTCTCTCCTGGAAATAAAAGATTAAAAAAAAAATTAAAAAAAAAAGAATATCCAATGGAAAAAGACAGCCTTTTTAACAGATGGTGTTGGGAGAACTGGACAGCAACATGCAGAAGAATGAAACTAGATCATTTTCTCACACCATGCACAAAAATAAACTCAAAATGGATAAAGGACCTGAACGTGAGACAGGAAACTATCAACACCCTAGAGGAGAAAGCAGGAAACAACCTCCTTGACCTCCACTGCAGCAACTTCTTACTTGACACATCCCCAAAAGCAAGGGAATCAAGAGCAAAAATAAACTGTTGGGACCTCATCAAGATTAAAAGCTTCTGCACAGCCAAGGAAACAACCCAGAAAATTAATAGGCAACCAACGGAATGGGAAAAGATAGTTGCAAATGACATATCAGATAAAGGGTTGATATCCAGAATCTATAAGGAACTCACCAAACTACACGCCCGAAAAACAAACAACCCAGTGAAGAAATGGGCAGAAGATATGAACAGACACTTCTCCAAAGAGGACATCCAGATGGCCAACAGACACATGAAACGATGCTCAGCATCCCTCCTCATCAGGGAAATACAAATCAAAACCACACTGAGATACCACCTCACGCCAGTCAGAGTGGCTAAAATGAGCAATCAGAGAACTCTAGATGCTGGCGAGGATGTGGAGAAACGGGCACCCTCCTACACTGTTGGTGGGAATGTAAACTGGTACAGCCCCTCTGGAAAACAGTGTGGAGGTTCCTAAAGAAACTAACAATAGAACTCCCCTATGACCCAGCAATAGCACTGCTAGGAATTTACCCAAGGGATACAGAAATGTTGATGCATAGGAGCACATGTACCCCAATGTTCATAGCAGCACTCTCCACAATAGCTAAAACATGGAAAGAGCCTAAGTGTCCATCAACAGATGAATGGATCAAGAAGATGTGGTTTATCTATACCATGGAATACTACATGGCAATGAGAAACAATGAAATCTGCCCATGTGTAGCAACATGGATGGACCTTGAGGGTGTTATGCTGAGCGAAATAAGTCAGGCAGAGAAGGACAAATATCATATGTGTGCACGTATAGGAGGATTAGGAGGAACTTAACAGAGGACCAAGGGGGAGAAGAAGGGCGGAAATGGTGGGGGAAAGGGAGAGAGGCAAACCATGAGAGACTCTTGAATGCTGACAAAAACTGAGGACTGATGGATGTGGGGGGGAGGAGGAATGGGCATGGAGGTGGACACTTGTGGGGATGAGCACTGGGTCTTATGTGGAAACTAATTTGACAATAAACTATTTGTAAAAAAAAAAAAAAGAATATCAGAAGCATTGCAGTAAGGCAGGGTCATGCCCCTCCCAGCACCAAGTATGACCAGGTGCTTTTAATTAAGCATTTGAGAATGTTAAGGTTCTCCTATTGTTTCATTTATTTCTTCCATTTCTTTTTCCACAAAACCATTCCATTAAATGAAGACAAGCTTCTTTGTCCAGTGGAGACTTTACACTTAGATAACTTAGTACTCGATTACATATTTTGCTTATTCTTTAAATATTTAGTATCAAAGTACTGCAGACTCCTTAGAAGACAGGTATATTCTCGTACATTTGTATACAACTGTATACTCTTTTTCATTCTTCCTAGAATTGGGTCCCATAGACCCACTATGAAGAAATGGCCCTATGTTGGTAGGGAAAGCAAAGTAATTTGTGGGCCTCTCCCAGACAAGAAGCAGCTATGGTGTCTTCTCCAGAGTAGTCATGCCTCTGAGACAATTCTAAGGTCTTTGGCAAGTCATTTGGTTTTTCTTGCACCTTGGCAAATTTCGATGAATGGGGCAAAATCTATTCTAATTTTCTTCTAAGACTGCAGAATTCATTCATTGGTTGATTCATTTATCCAACAATTATTTCCTGAGTGTCTACTCTGCCTGTCATTGTTTAGGCATCGGACATGCAGTGGTGAACAAATCCCATGGCATCACTTATGTTTTACAAAGGAGAGACACACTAAATGAGTAAATATTATGTGTGTATATGTGTATATATATATAGTGTATATATATATAATGTATATATATATATACACATAATATTTACTCATAATAATGTATATATATATAATGTATATATATGTATATATGTATATGTATATATGTATATATGTAATGTGTATATATATATAATATGTATATATATAGTTTGTGAGAGTAGTATGTTCTATGGGGAAGACCAAACCAGAGAAGAGAGAATAGTTGTTGGGAAGGTGGAAATTGTAACTTTAATGTTTACTTATTTTTGTGTTTGTTTAAAATTTTTTAAAATGTTTTATTTATTTCTAGGAGAGAGAGAGAGTGACAGCGTGAGCAGGGAAGGGTCAGAGAGAGAGGGAGTCCCAGACTGAATCAGGCTCCAGGCTCTAAGCTGGCAGTCAGCACGGAGCCTGACACGGGGCTCGAACCCAAGAACCGCGAGATCATGACCTAGGCGAAAGTCAGATGCTTTACTGACTAAGCCACCCAGGCACCCCTTACTTATTTTTGGAAGAGAGAGAGAGAGGGACAGAAGATCAGAAGCGGGCTCTGCGCTGACAGCAGCAAGCTCTATGTAGGGCTCACACTCATGAACCATGAAATCATGACCTGAGCCAAAGTGAGACACTCAACTGACCGAGCCAACTAGGCACCTCATGGGAATTGTAACTTTAATCTTAAATAGAATTATCAGGGAATTTTTCAGTGTAAATATGACACTTGAAGGCAAAGACCTGAAGAAGTAGCTACTACACATGTGGGTATCCAGGGGATGAATGTTTTAAAGAGAAAGAGAGACAAGTTAAAATACCTCATACAGACATGTGTCTGGCACGTTTGAAAAGAGCAAATAATTGCAAATGGGAGAGAAGTAGGAGAGGCTAGAAGGCTGCTAGGGAAGAGATTTTGGAGGAAGATTAAGTCTGTTGTTGACCAGTGGCTTTGTAAGTTATTCATATATTTTAGAATAAAAATTGTATATATTTAAGGCATACAACAAAATTTGATATAAATACAGTCAAGCTAATTAACACATCATCTCCTTATATAGTTCCTTTTGTGTCTGTGATGAGATCACTTGCGATCTCTCTTGGTCCATTTCCAGTATTTAATATGATATCATTAACTATAATCATTATGCTGCACATTAGATCTCTAGACTTATTCATCCTTTATAACCATAACTAACTTTATAACGTGTCTAACATCTCTCCATTTCCTCCACTCTCCCAGCCCCTGGCAACCATCATTCTACTCTCTGCTTCTAGGAGTTCAACTTATTTTTTCTTTAGATTACACACATAAGTGAGATCGTATAGTATATACCTTACTCTGCCTGTATTACTTTAGCGAAATGTGTTCCAGGTTCATCCATGTAGGTATCAATGGCAGGATTTCCTTTTTCATAGCTGAATAATATTGTTTTATTTATAGATAATATATAATAATATAAAATATAACATTAGCATAATATATATCTATAATGGAATATTATATAAACTACATATGTTATTACATATCTTCTTTCTTCTTTATACTGTCATCTGTTGATAGACACTTGCATTGTTTCTCTGTCTTGGCTACTGTAAATACTGCTGCAATGAACATCTCATTGAGATACTGATTCCATTTCCTTTGGATATATACCTGGAAGTGGGAATTACTGGTAGTTCTGTTTTTAATTTTTTGAGGGATCTCCATATTTCCCCATAATGTCTATGCTAATTTACATTTCCATCAACAGTGTAAAAATGTTTCCTTTTCTCCACATCCTCACCAAAACTTGTTATCTTTTGTCTTTCTGATAATAGCCACTATAACAGGTGTGAGGTGATATTTCATTGTGGTTTTGATTTACAATTCTTTGATGATGTTGAGCATCTTTTCATATATCTGTTCAGAGATCTGTTGGCTATTTGTATGTCTTCTTTTGAGACATTTCTATTTGGGTTTTCTGCCCATTTTTAAATTGGATTATTTGCTAGTGAGTTGTTTGAGTTCCCTATATATCTTAGATATTAACCCTCTATCAGATATATGGCTTGCAAATATTTTTCCCCATTCTGTACGTTCTCTCTTCACAATGTTGATCATCTGCTGTGCAGAAGCTTTTTAGTTTGATGCAATCCCATTTGTCTATTTTTGCTTTTCTTGTGTAGACCATTGGCTTTCATTCTGTGAGGTGGGAAGCCCCTGGATGGTTCGGGATAGAGGTGGTCCAAGTTTTAACTGGATTGCAGGTTGACGTATTTTGTGTGGTGAGGATGGAAGCGGGGACATCAGTTGGGAGGTCTTTGGAATAATCTAGGAGAGAGAAGAAGATAGTTTGGAAGAGGGTGATAGCATTGGAAGTCGTCAGATTCCAGATGTAATTTGAAGGTAGAGCAGATAGAGTTTGCTGCTGCATCAGATGTGGGGTGTAAGAGTAAAAGAAGAGTTAAGGAGTGCTCCAAGGATATTGGCTGAGCAACTGGGAAAATGGGGTTGCCATTTGCTGAGATGGGGAAGATCGTGGGAGGAGCAGGTTGGAGGGATAATCAGGTGATTGAGCACAGTAGTTTTGAGATGCTTCAGTTTCTTTTTCTTTTTTTTTTAAATTTTTTAAATGTTCATTTATTTTTGAGAGGGAGAGAGAGAGAGTGCAAGAGCAGGAGGAACAGAAAGGGAGACAAAGAATCCAAAGCAGGCTCCAGGCTCTGAGCTGCCAGCACAGAGCCCAATGTGGGGCTTGAACCCACAAACTGCAAGATCATGACCTGAGCTGAAGCTGGACACTCAACCAACTGAGCCACCTGGGCACCCCAGAGATGTTTCTTCAGTTTCAAAGTGGGGACATAGAAAAGGAAGGTAAGATGGCACACACATACATACCCATGCACAGATGGAATTTACAGCTGTAGGGCAATGGGATTGCCAGCACGATGGGCAGACAGAAAAGAGACTGAAAGGCTGAGTCCTGGCCATGCAGTGTTTGGGTCTTGGAGGATGAGGAAGGACCAGCAAAGGAGAGTGAAAAGGAATAGGGGGGAGGGAGGGAGAGAGATGGAGAGGAAGGGAGGGAGAGAGACAGAGAGGGAGGGAGGGAGAGAGACAGAGAGGGAGAAAGGAAATCTGGGAAAGCTTGGTGTCCTGGAGATCACACGCAGAGAGCACTGAATGGGGTATCATATTAGAAGGGCCACACAGTGGTTAATGGTCAAGACAACCATACCCTCAAAAGCACAGATTTCCATAGAAACAAAGCCAGTGGGAACAGAGAAGAGAGTCTGGAGATACTGATTTTGTTTCAGGCAAATGGTCTGTTAAAAAACAACCCTTTTCAGGTCTGTTATAATTGTTGGCTTGGGTATATTTTTGACTGATTTGGTTCTGTTTGGAGCTAATGAATGGAATCTCTAGCCCGGGAACTCCTAATTCTCTACACAAGGGTGGTATATTGAGAGGGAATGATCGAAGGAAGTTGTATCTTCTATGGATAAGTTAGTGTCTTTCTATAATTGCTTATAGTTTTAGAGCAATTACAATAATAAAAATACGTGAAGTGGGAAAGCGATGAGTGGAACAGGAACATCTCTCAGATCTCGGAGCACTAATAAAGCCACAGTAGCCACAATAGGGTTGGTACAGAAATAGATAGATTAATGGAACAGAAGTGAAAGTACAAATTCAAATATACAAATATATATAAATATATTTTTTACATATGATGATATTATAAAATAGAATGTAAAGGATGATTTATCTTTTTAAAAAATTAATCTTTTTAAAATCATGCTGGAAATAATTTGCTA
Source organism: Proteles cristata cristata (assembly GCA_017311185.1). NCBI lineage: Eukaryota > Metazoa > Chordata > Mammalia > Carnivora > Hyaenidae > Proteles > Proteles cristata. Next base: position 231,325 of record JAESUZ010003530.1, on the reverse strand, counting down.
ATTGGGTAGACAAATGGCAAGAGTCACCAAATAGTCTATAAATGTATTTGAGTGGGTATGAGCATTATATAAACGATAAAACCATAGAAAAGGAAAATATTGTTGACTATTTATCTGACCTGGATCGGGAAAGAGATTTATGTGAATGATGCATAAGGCTGAATCCATAAAGAAAGGTATTGTTAGATCTGACTATGTAAAAAATGAAAGCATATGTATGTTAGAAAAAAAACAAGCCCAGAAACATGTAAAAAGCAAATAATGGAAGAAACAAGCAACATCTGTGATAGAAGGTTAAAGTGCTTTCCAAAGTGCTCTTAGATGAAGGGACAAAGAATTACGGACAAAGTAACCAAAAAGGCAATTCATAAATGGAAAACAAATGGCTAGTGAATCATTGTGGGAAAAGTTCAGCCTCATTAAAGTCAAATGTCGCAAATAAAAGTAGTTTCCACCTCTCAGACAGTGCTCATCAGTACACTGCAAACACCTGCTTCTGCTCTATTAGGAGGGCCCCTCTTGGTCACGTGACTCCAGCATTATTACTCTTTGCTTTCAACATCCAATTGTGGGAACCTTCCAATTCCCTGGCTTCAAAACTCCTTGACCTTATCTTCCCCAATTAACTTGCTCTCTACCCACGCTCTGAACTTACTCTCACTGCACGCCCCAGCTCTTGTTATTTATACATTTTTTAAATGTTTATTTATTTGAGAGAGACAGACAGAGAGGAGAGAGGGAGAGAGAGAATCCCAAGCAGGCTCTGTGCTGTCAGCATGTGACCGTGAGTTCATGACCGGAGTTGAAGTCCAGGAGAGTGCTTAGCCCACTGAGCCACCCAGGCACCCCAGCTCTTGTTATTTATATAACTACAACTTTTTACAGTGACACTGTCTAACATCCCACTTGTCACTCACTATCCCCTCTTTCCATCTCCTGACTCCAACAGTTTTTCGACCTCAGTGGGACCACTCACTGTTGCTTTCACTGCTAGCCTGTCTTGTGCCCTTATGTCCCTCCTTACCCAGCTTGAACACCAAGGCTGATCAATATCATTACTCCATTGCACACATCATCAGCTCGCTGGCTCCTGCCTTTTTGCTGCAATCACTTGACTAACTATGGCCCTGGCTGGAGCCATTCCCCTGCCTGCGCATGTGCAGCTGAATAGAGCTGCATAAACATAGATGATCAGCTAACAGAAACTTCCAGTAGGTCCACCGTGCTGCCTTGCCATTACCTTCTGTTTCCTTAGTCCATTCATACTTCCATTTGCTTAGCTGGCTATTTCATATTTTCTCACTTCTCAAACCTCTACCACATCGCTTCCCATCCTCACTCTAAGCTGACACCGCTGCCTCCTATTTCACCAAACAAACATAAAACATAGAAACAATCAAGCTCCCCCAACCTTGGGTAACCCATCTCTTGTTTCCCCAGCAACTCCATACGGCAACTGGAGAGCATTGCATCCTGTCCTCTTTGACCCAACCGGGGACTTTGCTCCTGCAAGTCTCTCCAATTCCGCAACAATTCCCAAATCAGTTCTCCACCCTTTACAAGATAATTTCCATCACCATAAAAATGTGCTTATATTTCTCCTACCTTAAAAAACCCTCTCTATTGACCTAATACACCTTTCTTTCCTTGCCTTTGGAGCAAACCTCCTTGCAATATTTATTGGTCTATACTCACTGTTGCCAATGTCTTTCTTCCTCATCTTGAACCTGCTCCATTCAGGTTTTCGTTGCTCTCTTTCCACTACAACCGGTGTTCTCAAGGTCACCAATGACCTCCTTGTTGCTAAATCTCATGGTCAGTTCTTGGTCTTCGTCTTGCTCTTGATGTTTCCAGCCTCCCTGAAACACTTCAGCACTTGGCCTCCAGGTCACCACATTCTCCCGATTGTCTTCCCTCCTCTATAGCTGCTCATTCTCAGGATCCTTTGCCAATTCCCTCTAATGATCCAAACCTCTAAACCTAGGTGTGCCCACCAGCTTGGTCTTTGGATTGTTCCCCTTTTATACTGTCAATTCTTAAGTGTTTGTCCTCAGCCTTGACCTCTCTTGAAACTTGAATTATTTATGCAATTGCCTGGTCTGTATTTCCATCTGGATGTTTTAAACCGTTATCTCAGACTTAACAAGTCCAAATCTGTATACTTTGTCTTCCTACCCAGTTTTGCTCCTTTTGTGGAATTCTCCAACTCGGTAAAGGGCAACTTCATTCTTCAAAAAGCTAGGCGTCATCCTTGATGCTTCTTTTTCTCCTGTGTCTTCCACCTGCTGCATCAGCAAGTCTGGTAGGCAGAGGTACCACCTTCACGATGTGCCTACATTTCTATTTCTTCTCTCCATTGCCATTACTGCTATCCCAGTCTATGCCATCATCTCCCTCCTGGATTGCTGACACATCTCGCACTTCCTTCCTCAGTCTACTCTAGCCTATTGTGAGCACATCATCCAGAAGGTTCTTGTTAAATGCCAGGTCAAAACCCTCCAGTGCTCCCCTTCAATTCCAGTGAAAGAGCCGAAGTTCATACAGTCTTGCACAACAGGCTTCTTACACCACTCCTAATTCCAGTAACCCTTGTGACCACCCCCTTTTTGCTCTAGCTACACTGATTCTGCATTTGAACTTGCCAACCAGCCTCTTGTCTTTGATTTTTTTTTCATTTTTTTAACTATTTTCCAGAGAGAGAGAGAGAGAGTGTGTGTGTGTGTGTAAGAGAGAGAGAGCAGCCAGGGGAGAGGCAGAGAGAGGGAGACACATAATCTGAAGCAGATTCAGCTCAGGTTCTGAGCTGTCAGCACAGAGCTCGATGGGAGGTTCAAACCCATGAACTGCAAGATCATGACCTGAGCTGAGGTCGGACGCTTAATCTACTGAGCCACCCAGGTGCCCCGTTGTCTTTTATTTTCATACTCGCTGGCATACCCATGCCTGCATCCAGCCTCCTCCCTCCTTCAGGGTTTGACTCAAATGCTTCCCATTAAAGGTCTTCCTTACCCACCTCTTTTGTACCCATGCTTCGAGTCCCACTTCTGGTTTTGTATATTTTTCTATTTTTCTTTTTAGTTTTTCTCCCTAGCATTTATAACGAAAACATTCTACACTTTCTGTATTTCCTTATTTATCAGTGGCTTCCTTCCCTGGGATAGAAGCTTCAGGAGGGAAGGATCTTTGTCCTTCATGCCCACTGCTTTATCACGGCACCAGGCACAGTGCCTGGCACACAGTAGATGCCTAATAAATACTTGTTTGAGCGACAAAGATATCAAATCCAAGGACGCTCAGCCTTGGGATGAGTGTGGTGAAGTGCACGCTCTCATCTTTGCTTGGAGCTTCAATTGATAAAGCCTTTCTGAATCCAGTTTGGCAACTTGAATCAAGAGCATTTAAAAATGCCCATATCTGGGGCGCCTGAGTGGCTCAGTCGGTTAAGTGTCCAACTCTTGATTTTGGCTCAGGTCATAATCTCATGGTTCTTGAATTCAAGCCCCACGTCAGGCTCTGAGCTGACAGTGCAGAGCCTGCTTGGGTTCTCTCTCTCTCCCTCTCTCTCTGCCCCTCCCCCGCTCACATGGGTGCCCACCCATGCTTTCTCTGTCTCTCAAAACAAATAACCTTTAAAAATTTTTTAAAAATAGGGGCGCCTGGGTGGCTTAGTCGGTTAAGCGTCCGACTTTCGCTTAGGTCATGATCTCGCGGTTAGTGGGTTCGAGCCCCGCGCCAGAGCCTGGAGCCTGTTTCAGTCTGTGACTCCCTCTCTCTGACCCTCCCCTGTTCACGCTGTCTCTCTCTCTCTCCTAGAAATAAATAAAACAAAAAAAAAATTTAAAAAAAAATTTTTTTTAAATGTCTATATCCTGGACTCGGAGGTTCAACTTCAGGGATTTATTTTAAGGAAATAATAACGGGTATAGAGACTGACATGAAAATAAGGTTCATCAGTTTTTATAGTAAAGAGAAATGGAAAGCAATATAATATTCAACAATAAGGGAATGCTTAAACATTATGAATCAACTATACAGGAATATTACATAGTCATAAAATGTATTTGAAGAATATGTAATGGGAATACGTGCACAGTATATTTCAGAAAGCAAAGATACAAAATTATATACAGAATTATCCCATATATTATACATATATACCACACACACACACACACACACAGTTTCCCTGCCTATCCGAAAGTAGAGCATTCTTATGAAAACTTTTGTAAACCAAAATGGCATAAAACAAAGAAGCAATTACCATTAATTTATATGGGAAAATCTGTGAGTGTTCCCATACCCAAAAAGTAACCTCTTCTTAGACTTTTCTGATACCTTAGGACACACCTTGCTGATGGATGCACAAAATAAATTGAGATAACGCACAGATGCTCACAGATAGAGTTCACAGCTATGGTGGCTTGATGCTGATCTAGATGCTGAGTGCCGAGTGTGGTTCCCAGGAGAAGGAGCCAGACGGGGCCACTCTCCCTGCTCAGGCCACGCACTGCCTCTTAGTGGCTCAGTTCACTGCAAAACAAATGTTGAATGCTGTTTTCTCTTCCTGCCTCTTTTCTTCCTTTTTTTTTTTTTTTTTTTTTTAGTGTTCATTTATTTGCTTTTGAGAGAGAGAGAGCATGAGCGGGGCAAAGGCAGAGAGAGAGAGACACACACACAGAATTCAAATCAGGCTCGGAGCTGTCAGTGCAGACCCTGACTCGGGGCTAGAACTCGTAAACTGTGAGATCATGACCTGAACTAAAGTCCAACGCTTAACTAATTGAGCCACGCAGGTGCCCCTCTGCCTCTTTTCATAAAAGGAAACATCCTCTTTGGATTTCTTTCGGTTAGCAAAAACAGGAACTAATGTAGATCTTCTGTAAAAGTGAAGTGGCATAATGTAAGCTTTCAAAAAGCAGGGGATACCTGTATAAATATAATAACTTGCCTATAAATGAGGCAAGAAAGAAATCCTGCTTTTCTGTGAGTGATTATATATTCTTTATATGTTTCCCAGAAATGTTTGTGAGACTTTTGTAATCAGAAATACACAAACTTTATTTTTAAAGGTAGAATATTATTCTTTCACGTGTCTTGGGTGTGTAATATTCTGAGTTGGGGGCAGGGGGGTGGATATCTCTCCTCCTTCCCCTCCAGCTCACCCCACAGGGCTTGCTGAGTGCCCCCTAAAGGCACAAGGACCTCCCAGGCGCTGCAGCCTTTATTCAGAGTATTTCTTCTTGGAATACTTCTCCGTTTCCCTCCATCTGACTTGCAAGCTCTTTTTTGGTCTTAATACTGAGTTCCAGTGTCATCTCCAGGCAGAACTGGGTCACTCCCTCTCGTGCATTCCTGGACCACCTGGCATTTGGGCTCCAAGACCGCATCTACCACAGTGTTTCCCAAATTCCATCTTGTCCAATTGCTCCAAATAGGTACCGAGCCCGTGGACTTCCTTCTCTGGCACCAGCACTGCAGACCGAACCGCCACTGTCATGGGCCTGAAGCACTGCTCTGCTCTTTTCACCCAGGACAAGGGTGGGCGGAGAATGGCACAGTGGTGTGGCCGGTCCTCGTCTCTCCTTGGTCAGTGAACGTCACGCCTGGGACACGCTGACCCCCAGCAGCGGGGGAGTGTCAGGCTCGCCAGAGAGAATAACAATGGTTTATTGAATGTAGATGGAAGGAGTCCTTTCATTTGCTTGACAGTTTACCAGACGCATTGTTTTTAATCCTTACAGAAGTATTCTACACTTTAAGGTAATAGGGAAATAATTTAAATCAATTTCTTCCTTAACAATCGGCATAAAAATCTATGATAACATTGTCAATGTTTAAGGTCTTAAAACCCACAAAATCCTCTGGGTAAGCGTCATGTCTGTGCAATGCATGTGTCTACTGCCCCCTAGTGGACTTAGCTTATAATAGCCTCTCTATTCACCACCCGCGCAGTAATCCATCTTTCCTTACTGTATTCATGGATTCCAGAATACAGCAGTTTCTTCATAACAGCAGGGAGTTTATATCTTGGCTTTGCCATCTATTAGCTGTGTATCTTGGGCAATTTACTCAACTTCTCTGTGTCTCAATTTCCTAATTTATAAAATGGAGCCAGTGATAAGGATGTCATTGAAAACTAGTATGGACTGAGGGCTTACCACATGCCAGACATAACTCATTGAATTTCTGCAACAATCATATTAAATAGGAACAATTTTTTATTTCAAGTTTTTATTTAAATTCTAGTTTGTTAACATATTTGGTACAATTGGTTTCAGGAGTGGAATTATTGATTAGTCACTTACATATAAACACCCAGTGCTCATCATAACAAGTACCCTCCTTAATACCTCTCACCCATCTAGACCAGCCTCCTGCCCACCTGCCCTTCCAGCAGCCCTCAGTTTGTTCTCTATAAATAAGAATCTCTTGTGGTTTGCCTCCCTCCTTTTCCCCTCTTTCCCTGTGTTCATCTGTTTTGTTTTGTTAATTCCACATATGAATGAAATCATGTGGTATTTGTCTTTCTCTGACTTATTTCCCTTAGCATAATACACTCAAGTGCCATCCACAGGAACACATATTAGCTCCACTTTACAAATGAGGAGAGCAAGAGAGGAATAGTTCCTGCCTCTGAGAGAGGTGAGAATTAAAGCAGTTAACACATCTAAAGTGATTACAAGAGGGGCGGATGCAGAGTAAGAGCTCAGTCACATCATCATTAGTATCACAACATTGCATCTGTGACAAGGACACTGCTGTGGACCACATGGACCCTTATTTGCATCTGGGTGGCTCTCACTCGTAATACATGGCAGTTGCTTGAATAATGAAACATACACGGTACCACATGGCAACCTATGTTCTTTATACATATTTTTCTAGACATTTTTCTTAAGCGAAGACGTGATTCCTTCTCATTTCTCCATTTCTGATGTGAGGTCGGTCTATTTCATTCTTGACTGCACAGAAGAAATACTGGGAGAAGGGAAGTAGAAGGAAAGGACAGATTTCGTATTTGTTAGTTTGCAATTGTCTGGAGGTAAGTGGGATCTGCACATTATTTCCCCAGGAGAATGGGGATGAGACGAAAAAGATGGTGCCCAAAGCTATTCATGTAGCTCCTTAGGTTGTTCACTTCTTCATCTACTGAAAAAACATGTACCCAGCTTCTATGTGTTCTACAGAGTTCTACACTGTTCTAAGTACCAGCCTCTCTCTCACTTCTGCCTTTTGACATCATGCTTGTGGCTCCAAGAGAAATAAAAGAATGAGAAATACAGATTAAGTTGAGAATACAGACCATATATGGATTTTCTCATAGATTTTTTACATTGGATTTCAGAAAGAAAAAAAACAGGTATTGTGTTAAGAGATTCAATAGTATGAACAGTTTGAATTCTCAAGGGCTGATAATAAATTTGATTCTTGATCAAAAGGCTAATCATGCAAAACTAAATATTAATTTTCTAATGAATTAAATTTGAATAATCAAGTCCATTATTGATGGAGGCAGATTATTGGGGGTGGGAGGGAGTCAATTTTGGAAACTGATCTAAAAAAAATAGAGCACTAGATCTAAAAGAAAAAAAAACTAACAAAATAAAACAGGGGCATGGAAAGCTGAAGAAGTACTAGATAATGCTCCAGAGAATTTCCGGGGTGTTCCATGGAGAGATGGGCATGGTGCCAGTTTCAATGCCAAGATTAGTGGTATGCTGAGAGCACTGGCAGCTGCCCTATAGCACCCTTGGCCTGAGAGCGCCAGTCTTCACCGATCATGGCGTGAACGTGCACACTCAGCGCAGTGGGGGGCAAGTGGTCGCCATCAAGCATTCTCCCCAGCACAGGGTATAATTTCATCCTTGCCCATTTCATTTACCTGAGTGTTTCAGAACCTAAGTCCCAGATACGATTCGTGTTTCCATTGGTGTCTTGAAAGCAGTGCCCAAATGCATAGGATCGCCCGCTTGTTCCGAGGGGCTACAACATGAAATGTCAACTGGAAAAGATAGGAAACTGCTGTTCAATTTCTCCTCCACAACGTGAAAAAGAACAGCGGGTCCTTTCATGCAGGAGTGTGGTGAAAGTCCAGCAAAGCTTTATTGAGTGCTTACCATGTGGGTCAGGCCTGTGTTAGATGCTTCTGTGTACTATCTCATTTAATCCTTAAAGCCGCAGACTTATCGAAGTTTTAGAGGTTGTCATAGGCAGCACGGTAAGCCTTCTAAGCGAAGGATGAGGAGGGGTAAGATGTCACCCCTGGTATTGATAAAGCTGATTTTAGAGAGGGTGGCATTTATCTGGAGGCTAGCAGTTTTCTTAATTCTGAACCCTACCCAGGATTAGCGATGCTCGCTCACCCAGACACAGGCAGTGCCGGACCACTCAGGGCCTCCACTCACGCAGGTCCCTGCAGAGCCTCCAGTGTGGAAGGGGGACCAGATTTCTTGCGGGCAGTCACAGCCCAACAAGACAGGGCCACAGGAGTCTGTGTTCTGCTCTCACGGTGTGCCGGAGTTGGCCAGCTCTGGCTCGTGGACGTCTCTTCCTGAATTCATGCTGGTGGCTCGGAACCAGCCACTGCTAGATGGGAATCTTTACACCATGGGCATCATCAAACACGACACACCAGGGCTTCAGCCCCACGGAGCCATTTGCTGAGTGGTTACCAGCACACCACTGCCTGCTCCCCAGGTTTTCCAGTCAGAGCTGTCTCCTGTTTCTCAGCAAGGAGAGGAAGCGAGTAAGGAGGCCAGAGAAAGGCTGGGATGTCACACTGGGGGACGCCTCCACGGGAAAGGCACACCAGGAGATTATGCAGAGTTCAGTTGATCTCAGGGGTTCCAAACTGTAAAAGGCTTGAGAAGGACGACGCCAGCTGGTGCTGCTTCGCCATTCCCCTTTATATAAAGTGAAACTCCTCAGAGGTGCCTACACTCTCTGTCTTCTGGAGCTTTCCTTCAGGCCAACCCATCAGCGAGGTGCAAGTGATTAAGTTGCTTACTCTACTGGAAGGCACTAGGCACTGTGAACTTACAAATGGTGGATGTGTAATCCTTTTATCTTTTGCTTGTTTGATTGCTGTGAGAATGCTTAATCCTTTTGGGGGGCGGGAATGAAGAAGTGGAGACGAGGATCCATTCTGTCACCCACAGTGCTTGAATTCACGGTCTGTCATGCTGTTCAACACAGTGGCCATGTGCCCCTCCTCCCCCCAGCTTTATTTCCAAGAACGTTTTGTTTTGACAGATAACAGGTAGTAATTTCATTTCTGGATTTACCTACGAAGTGCCCTGTGCTGCCAGAGTCCCGTGCCCAATTTCAGCTATTTTCTCTGGACTTCAGCCGGAGAATCCATTCTCGAGTCGCATGTCCTTCAGCGCCTGCTGCCTGGGGCCATCCTGATACTAATCACTGCACTAGGCAGGGCTCTTGTGGAAACAGTCGAATTGGCTTTAACTAATTTTAGCAGAAAGTGCATTTACTAGAGGATGTTAGGAGGAAGAATCTGGGGGGAGAAGGAAGGCAGAGTGTCGGGCTCTGAGGCCATTTTGACCAGCGGCAATACCCACACCATGGCGCAGGGGCTGCCGCAGCGAAGATCCCACCACGCTGCTGCTGCTCAGCACAGGCACTGGGGCTGATTGGCGCCAGACACCGGACGCCCTGCCTCTGCTGCCCGTCATGTATTTTCTTGTCACCAAGTTCTCAAACCAGCTTCTCCCATTGCTTGAGATGCTCGGCTCAGCTCATCACTGCTCCTTCATCTGAGTTACCCTGAGGTGGCCTTCACTGTCCTTCTTCTGGGAAGGCTTCCCTGGCCTCACAAAAGCCTAGAAACATATTGTGCCGTCCCGTCCCCCTTCCCTGGAAGCTGTCTTTATGTCCCTGTGGCGTTCATCATCATGATGGCGTCTCCACAGACACGGTGCTCCTCCTGAGGAAGCTCCCCCAGGCTCTCCCTCACACTTTTGCTTTGCTCATCTCTCAGGCTCTGGTGTTGCAATCACATCCATTTTCTTCTTGCTTATGCCTTAATAGAGACGGGCCACTTGAAAAAATAATCCAGAACTTCATTTGGGAGCAACTCATGCCAATCAATTCCTACGTCAGTGGCTTTGGTGAAGAGTCAAGTTGTTTTCCAGGAGTGCTCCAAGTGCTTGAGACAGTAGCACCTAGAAGCTTTATGGCCAGAAAAACAGGAGGCTAGGGCCTGTGTGTGGGAGTGCAGAGGGTGCTACGAGGCAGGCACTCAGGCAATGGAAAAGGAGAAGGAGAAGGAGAGAGAGAGAGGAGAGGGAGAGGGCAAGAGAGGGCATGAGCCTGCTACAGGAGTAGCTTCTGGTGTTGGACCCAGCCCGGAAGGTCTTCAGGGCTGCCCTGTTTATTACGGTAAAGCCATTATGAGTTCTCTTTATACCTAGAACCATTCATCAAATGACCTTCCTGCTTTCTTGCTCTTGCTCTTACAGAACTGTTATTTCATGATGACTTGTGTCTTTCATCAAGCTTAGGGGTGCTCCACCTGTGGTGTTTAGTATTGCTTCCACATTTCTGATGAAACTGAGAGACAGGAGAGCAAGGCACCCATCTCAAGGACTCTCATCCAGTAGCAGATTCAGTCTGCATATTTACTGAACACCCATGAAGGGTCAGGTCCTAAGGGCTGGTGGGTGTCAGGGTGGGATTTGAATCCAGGTTTGTACAACACTAAAATCTTTCCATTACAGCATGGCAGCATTTGTCAGAGACCTAACCAACAGAAGAGTGATTAAGGACCACGAAGATAGAGAAATGATGAGAGGAAATGGAAGGAAAGAAGAGAAAAGTGGACGGAGGAGAGAAATGCACTTAATTATGGTGCAGGTTAAAGACTACTCACAGATGGGGCACCTGGGTGGCTCAGTTGGTTGAGCGTCCGACTTCAGCTCAGGTCATGACCTCGTGGTTTGTGAGTTCAAGCCCTACATTGGGCTCACTGCTGTCAGTGGAGATCCTGCTTTGGATCCTCTGTCCCTCTCTCTTTGCCCCTCCCCCTGCTGTGCATGCATAGTCTTTCTCTCTCTCTCTCTCTGTCTCTTGCTCAAAAAAAAAAAAAGATTTCACACTGCTAACATCCATGAATGACCACGAATGTTGAATATGGCTGTTGGAGTTTGAGATAAAGAAACAATATTTGATTTGCTGGAGAGGTCGTTGGGTTGGAGGGGATGGGCTAAATGGGTGATGGCGTTAAGGAGGACACTTGTTGGGATGAGCACTGGGTGTTGAATGGAAGTGATGAATCATTGGTTTCTACTCCTGAAACCAATACTACATTATGTATTAACTAACGATTTAAAAAAAAGCACCAACATTCTGGGGGTGGGAAGAAACAATAGCCCTTGTTTTCTCTCCCAAATGGAACCATTTTAGAGACAGATGCAGGAATCAGGTGGAGATTAACATGTAACTCTTAAAAGAAGAACCTATTCTGTTGAGGTGGATAGTGTTCCTTTCCTCCCTGCCCTCGCCCCCAATTCACGGCCGCGCAGAATGTGGCCTTATTTGGAAAAAGCATCTTTGCAGATGTAATTAGTTAGGATGAGGCCATACTGGGTAAAGTGGGCCCTCACCCAATATGACTGGTGTTCTTATAAAAAGAGAAAACAGACACACAAGGAGAAGGGCAAGTGAAGACAGGGGGACGTTGGAGTGATGAGTTGCAAGCCAGCTGAACGCCAACGACGGTGGGACGGCACCAGATGCTGTTAGAGGTAAGGAATGATTCTTCCCAAAAACCTTCGGAAGAGGTACGGTCCTGCTGACCCCTTGATTTCGGATTTCTGGCCTCCGGAAATGTGGGAGGGTAAATCCGTCGTTTTAAACTAGCCACTTGGTGGCACTTTGTTACCGCAGTCACAGGAAGCTTATGCTCCAATAAAGCAGTTTGGAGAACTGGGTTTTCTGTTCTTAAGGAAGTGGGTTTGTGGGTGCCCCATCCCTGAATAGCTGAGGGGTACAGGCTGTGCACTCCCGGAAGCCAGGCGTGCTCCCAGGAAGGAAGTTCCTGGGCATGCCCAGTTCCTGCACAGGAGCTCACCAATCAGAAGAGCCTGAAGGGCCGTTGGGGGTGGCCTGGCTAAAGTTCCTCCCCCGGGAAACACACTAGTGCGGAATCAGAGTTCCGGACTAATGGTGGATGGGAGGTGCCAGGTTTTCGGCCTGCACAATGTTTTTCAAAAAATATTTGAATCAGTGCCCAACATTTAAATGTTGAAACATTTAGTATAAAATCCCAGATATCAAGCTTCTCTTTGACACTGGAAACCGTGGCCATGCCGGACCACATTCCTTGGAGGCTGTGACTGGCTGTTGTTGCAAGTGGATGCCCTCTCCAGATGTGGTGCACGCTTTCTCCCTCACCCTTCTGCTCCCCACACCCCATGTCTGCCCCCTGATCTGCACTACTCCTCTCTGAGCCTGCCTGGTGCGTCTTGACATTTTGGTTTAGGATTCCCAGAGTGGTGGTTAAGAGCAGAGTGTCTGAAGTCGGACGAGCCCTGGGTTCACATTCGAGCTCAGTTACTTCCTAAATGTGTGGTGTTGGGCAATCTGCTTAACCTCCATAAGCCTCAGTTTCCCCATTTGTAAAATGGAAATAATAATAGAACCTACCTTATTGGGCTGTTGTGAGAATTCTATAATGTCATCATGGGAGTCTTCTCACACTCACGCAAGGCGCCCAAGTGCCCGATAGGCTTTATTGTTACTATTTGAAAAGCGCTGTAGGAGGAATCCTGGAAGAGAAAGAGCCTCCAGCCTGAAGTGCGCTTAGTCTGGTTTTAGCGTTGCCCTTCATCCCACCAAGTTTCAGAAGAAATACTTTAGTAAGCCAGCTTCCAAGCCCCCCTCCCCCCACTCCTGTAGTGCAGAATCCAATAGTTTTGGGAATCAGAGGTCCAATTAAGGTGGTTTCCCTCCTCCGCGCAGTTGATTCTCCTCTGGAAGGAGATTGCAGGGAGGCAGGAAACTCTGGATCCTATCCAAATACTTACATGTCTCGGTTTTAAAATAGCTGTACTCTTAGCTGGCTTTGCAGACTTCCTAGTTGCCCTCAAAGGACAGCTTTTGCTTTGACCGATCACTTCTTCTTGGTGGCCAAAAATGATGGAAGATGCAGAAGGAACCAGCTGACTTTAAATAGTGTACTTCTGGGAAGAGGCAAGAAACCAGATGGAACTGGGAAGGAGACAGGATGACAGACAAGAATGAAGAGCTTTCTTTCTTTCTTTCTTTCTTTCTTTCTTTCTTTCTTTCTTTCTTTCTTTCATGAAGAACATACAAACTTCTTCTTGTGTAAAAGAGTGCCCAAATAGGAGGCCATCAACCTCTGAAATGATTGCATGCTACAGAAACCAACTTAAACTAGTCCTTGTTAAAAGGTGAATGTCTTTGGAAGGCTACTGAAGTATTCTCTAGAACGGACGGACAGCAGAACCTCCCTGCAGACTAGAACCAGGAACTGGGAGTCAATCAATGCCAGGTGTGACATATTGATATCACTTAGCTGTCGATATAATAGATGGTTACCTGGTTGTTCAAACATCAAGTATAGAGTAATCTATATTTTCTCAACTGGTCTGAATTGCCACATTTATCACATTAGAATGCGGTAAATTTTCAGTGTGTGTTTAGGTCAGTTTCTGGTAAAATTCTACTCCATCTGCTATTCATGATTGTTATGAGTTCAGTTGAGTCCCACAAAAGAGACACATTAAAGTCCTGACCGCTAGTATCTCAGAATGTGACTTTATTTGAAAACAGGGTCTTGGGCTCTTGGGTGGCTCAGTTGGTTAAGCATCCAATTCGTGATTTTGGTTCAGGTCATGATCTCACAGTTTGTGAGTTTGAGCCCCTGAGTCGAGCTCTGTGCTGACAATGCATAGCCTGCTTGAGATTCTCTCTCTCTCCCTCTCTCTCTTAGAAATAAATAAATAAACGTAAAAAAATGAAACTGGGTCTTTACAAAGGAAATTAAGTTAAAATTTGGTCATGAGAGGCCCCTAATCCAATACAACTGGTGTCCATATAAAAAGGAGAAATTTGGACACAGGACAGATGTGCACAAAGGGAAGATAGTTGTATGAAAAAAGAGGACTGGAATGATGCTAAGCCAGGATGATAAAGATTGCCTGAAAACCACCAGAAGTCAGGAAAAGGCAAGGAAGGATCCTTTTCCCAACAGTGTTTAAAGGCAGCATGGCCCTGCCCACACCTTGATTTTAGGCTAAGAGCCTCCAGGACTGGGAGACAGTACACTTTCCCCAGTTTGTGGTACATTGTTAGGCAGCCCTAGCAAACTAACATCTAATATAATATCCCAGTACCAAACTGTTTTAATTATTATAGCTTTATAATATTTATAAAGTCCCTGCTCATGTTAGTCCCTGGGAGGATATATCTTTTAAGATTAAAAAATACTATTTTATTTATACTCATGTATGAAAAAAATTGGCTGTACTACCATGTTTACATACACACCAATATTGGAAACAGAATTCAGTAATGAATCACTTTTAAATTTAATTTAAAAAACACACAAACATTAAAACATCAATTGGTTATAGAAAGCAGAGTGTAGAAAAAAAACCATTAGTTATCATTTTCATTAAAGAGCAGCACCCTCTGAGAAGATCAAGTCAATTAGTAATAATTCATCTATTTTGCAAAATAACATATACATAGAACAGTTAGTGATTGTACTGATTTTATTACTTTTACTAAGCCATTGTATCTTCCTCACACTCAATGCAAAGAAATAAAACAATATAAAAAATATGTCTTCATTATTATTCACAATAAAAAGGGTCTGCTTCATTCGACAGGCCTGGGCATATTATATAATAGGGAGCACTTACTGGCTCAAGTGGGTCAAAGTACCATTTTGATTCTGACCCACTGAGTAGAATCTCATGCACATCTGGTGACTGGACTAACTCCATGGGAGCTGTGATGTACCAAACCATTTCTGTGGTATCCACACATCTCAACAAATTAAGAAAAGACTCTACAGAAGAAAAGATAACAATCCTTTGGGTAGATTCCTAGCAGTGCTATTGCTGGGTCATAGGGGAGTTCTATTGTTAGTTTCCTTAGGAACCTCCACACTGTTTTCCAGAGGGACTGCACCAGTTTACATTCCCACCAACAGTGTAGGAGGGTGCCCGTTTCTCCACATCCTCGCCAGCATCTCGTGTTCTCTGATTTGCTCATTTTAGCCACTCTGACTGGCGTGAGGTGGTATCTCAGTGTGGTTTTGATTTGTATTTCCCTGATGAGGAGGGATGCTGAGCACGTTTCATGTGTCTGTTGGCCATCTGGATGTCCTCTTTGGAGAAGTGTCTGTTCATATCTTCTGCCCATTTCTTCACTGGGTTGTTTGTTTTTCGGGTGTGGTTGTTTCCTTTGCTGTGCAGAAGCTTTTAATCTTGATGAGGTCCCAATCATTTATTTTTGTTCTTGATTCCCTTGCTTTTGGGCATGTGTCAAGTTAGAAGTTGCTGCGGTCGAGGTCAAGGAGGTTGTTTCCTGCTTTCTCCTCTAGGGTGTTGATAGTTTCCTGTCTCACGTTCAGGTCCTTTATCCATTTTGAGTTTATTTTTGTGCATGGTGTGAGAAAATGATCTAGTTTCATTCTTCTGCATGTTGCTGTCCAGTTCTCCCAACACCATCTGTTAAAAAGGCTGTCTTTTTTCCATTGGATATTCTTTCCTGCTTTGTCAAAGATCAGTTGGCTGTACACTTTTGGGTCCACTTCTGAGTTCTCAATTCTGTTCCATTGGTCTGTGTGTCTGTTTTTGTGCCAATACCATACTGTCTTGATGATGACAGCTTTGTAGTAGAGGCTAAAGTCTGGGATGGTGATACCTCCGTTTTGGTTTTATTTTTCAGGATTACTTTGGCTATTCGGGGTCTTTTGTGGTTCCATACAAATTTTTGGATAGTTTGTTCTAGTTTTGAGAAGTATGCTGGTGCAATTTTGATTGGAATTGCATTGAATGTGTAGAGTGCTTTGGGTAGTAATGACATCTTAACTATATTTATTCTTCCTATCCATGAGCATGGAATGTTTTTCCATTTCTTTGTGTCTTCTTCAATTTCCTTCATAAGTTTTCTATAGTTTTCCTCCATTTCTTTGTGTCTTCTTCAATTTCCTTCATAAGTTTTCTATAGTTTTCCTCATACAGATCTCTTGTATCCTTGGTTAGGTTTATTCCACGGAATTTTATGGTTTTTTGTGCAATTGTGAATGGGATCAATTTCTTGATTTCTCTTTCTGTTGCTTCATTGTTGGTGTATAAAAATGCAACCGATTTCTGTACATTGATTTTGTACCCTGCAACTTGGCAGAATTGGCAAAGAGGAAGTCAAACTTTCACTCTTCGCAGATGACATGATACTCTACATAGAAAACCCGACAGACTCCACCAGAAGCCTACTAGAAAAGAAAACAATCAATCTGTCCATAAATTATATCTATAGGTTCTTTCTTTAGTGGAAGGTGAGAAAGGGCCCTTTATTGAGCACATGGATACAAGTATCGTGTCTAAAGATTGCTGGATTGATATTGTGTCTGTTACAATGAAAATAAGGTGTACATCAAAACCACTGCCAGATTAAGAAACTTCGACAACTTGTCTCAATTCTTTGACTAATGGAGCAAGTTCCTACTCTAGGCTAACAATGAGTCCTGTATTGACATTGCTGCTGGCAATGAAACTCACTACCAAAGGTAAACGATTGTACTGAACCACCTGGTAGGTGTTATAGTAACAGATGATACTTTTATTTTTTGAGAGTCCGAGTTTGCTTCCTTGTTCTGTTGCCAGGGCAAAAGTAGGTAAGAAATCAGATCTCAAAGCATGTTCTGGAGCATTAACATTGGCCATATTAATAACAGGCACTCCATCTCTATCTGACATAGCGATAGCCTGGAGCCCTTCAACACTTGGTAATTTTGTGTACAGGAATCGCTTCAGGTCATCCACTATGATGAACCCCTTTCTCCCACAGGATCAATCTCCACCCCTGGTTTTCTGGGTGGCTGTGTTCTCTCAGCTGCAAATTCAGGGAAAGCTTCAAAAACAGTCTCCTGGGAAGATATTTTTAAGATGGGAACGATTATATCCAATGTAAAAGCTGAAGATTATAATTTAGAATATTTTATTTTACTTTTTAAAGTTTATTTATTTTCAGAGAGAGTGGGAGAGAGAGAGGCAGAGTGAGTGGGAGGGGCAGAGAGAGAGGGAGAGAGAGAATCCCAGGCAGGCTCCATGCTGTCAGTACAGAGCCCAGTGTGGAGCTTGATTCCATAAACTGTGAGATCATGACCTGAACTGAGATCAAGAGTCAGACGCCTAACCAACTGAGCCACCCAGGAATCCCTAGAATATCATTTTAAAAAATTAATCTTAATTGTTTAGAAAACTCATTGAAATATACTCTTGAAATGGGTTCATTTTATTGCATGCTAATTATTCCTCAATAAAGCTGATTAAAAAGGACTGTAGACAACGTACACCAGAATGTATTATATATCACAATGTAGCAAATGAAAACGACCACCATTGTGCTTTTCAATGTATATTGTATGGTTTATGCAGACTGTGGACCAGAGCTCTGCATATATTTAAAATTCTTATGGAAGTCTCACTGATTTGCCGGGCTGGGATGTTACACTAATATTTAGAAACAATTTAGGCCAGCACTCATCTACTTGTCTAAAATTGTGCAAATGAATAAATTCATGTAACACATGTGCAGGCCATTCTCAAGTACAGATTGGGTGAGGCGTAGTCTTTGCTTAATAGATCAGCTGGGTAGAACAGCAGAACATAAAACATGCTGAGTGTGACAGTATAATGTCATAGATCATTTCCATATTTAAGTTTTTGTTACAGTTCTGACTTTGATAAGCAGAATGGCTTCCATATAGCAATGTGGGGCTCACAATATGGCTTTGCCTCCAGGAACAGCTAAAGCTTCATTAAAGAAATGGAAAGGTTAAATTTGTACTCAACATTCAGCACAAAATAGATAGTTTTGAAGTGTCTTGTGAATAGCCTCCAGAACAGAAATTGAGATTTCTAATTGCTAAAAATGTTGAATGTTTCAAGATATATTTGAAAAGTGTTCTGGTTTTTGCAAAACAAGAAAGATTTAAATTGGCTGAAGAGAGCGTTCATCAAATCCCTCCTAAGGAAACACTTAATAATTAAGGACTATGAATAACTGTTAGTGATCCATCGTCAGACCAAAAATTCCTGCTATCCCTCGAGCTCAGAGTCTGTTCCATTATGCTGAGATTGGAAGGTCAGCTATCAGAACTCTTATGTATGCAACTTTTTATGCATGTTAAATGAGCTCTGGTAGCTATGGGTTTTGTCTACCTAGCCCACTTTCCTTTCACTTCTTGTTCTGCTAACAGAAACTCTCTTCCCTGTGAGAAACCCATTCTTCATGCATGGGAGAGGTTGACCTCATATCCTAGCTCACCACCAATATGGCAACATGACCCTAACCTGGCCAATAAGAGTTCCCCGTTTCCCTTACCTATAGTTACCCCTTCTGAAAAGGGCGTGTGACCCAAGACTGCCTGATCAGGGTCTGTCCTCACATTTTCTCCAGAACTTTGTTTTCCACTAGGATCATGAGCTTTAACTATAGTATAAGCCTAGAGCTACTGGGACCATGTTTTCCTCTAGTGCATGGAGGCTCTCTGATAATAAAGCCTACCTGAGGCAGAGAAGGGCTAAGAGGTGGAGAGACTGCCATGGCCAAGTCTCCTAAAGCCCTTGACTCTTCCTTAGATGAGCTGCAAGAAATTCTCCCCTCCACTTTTATCCCCTTTGATCTAAGTTGAATGGAGTTTTTCTCATTTACCACATAAAGATCACTGACAAATTGTAATTTCCTGATTGTGGAAATCAGGATCTGGCACCCGTGTAGCACTAACAACAACAACAGCAACAATACAAAGAAAAAAAATTAGATGCTGAAGCTAATATGGGACAGAAATTATGCAAAATTATGCATTATTCTCCAGTATTACTTGTTGGATCCATCAGAGAACCTCAATCAAAATCGCTGACAAATAACTTGAAATTAAAAAGATATAATTATATGAAAAATACTGCCATATCTCCTCATTTTCTGCATTAGGGTTTTGGATAAAAATTTCATCTGACAAAAGTGTTCTGTGCTAACACTTACTTGAAAATGACCATGTTGGACGATCTCTCACAGCTCACTAGTCTTGACATTTTGAGAGTCAAATATCCTTCTGAATGGAAAAAAGAAAAATGAAGAAAAATATGGAGAGGGAAAAGTTAGTCTTCTTTATTATTTTTTTTTATTTATTATTTTTTCCCCCTTGATTAACCAGACTGTGCTGGCTGTCAGCTGGGCTGTGAAGCCAGGAAGAGGTACATGCAGGAGAAAACTTGGATTCACTGGAGCCCAAGGCGGGGATGGATCCCTCAGGAAAAAGGCCAGAATAGCTCTTGAAAGGCTAAATGGAGATTATTGAGATTCTCCTATTTATGTTACTTCTTACCCAAGTTGCTCAATGAACCCTACTCACCAAGAGTTCTTTGGTTAAGGACAGTCATGCTCATTCATTCAGTACTAGTTTTCTTTCTGTTTTTAAATGATAAAGAGAAAGGAACTGGCTTTCTCTCATTAGCAATAGCGGGGTATTTCTGAAACCTTCCTTTATTGGCTCTATTTAAATCCCAGGAGACCTTTTTGCTGTCCCTTCGATTTGCTCTTTCTCCGATAAGAGTTGGTTTCCCGATGCCAGTTAGCTCTGAGGTAGAATGAGCCATAGAAATGCAGGCAGGAATGGCGTGTTGAGCAGGACGTGTGGCAACCCCCCACCTCTCCCTGGAAAGCTGACATCTGACTGCTCTGAATAACAGAAGTAATGACCATTTGCAGATCTCTGGCCACGTGCCAGGCACTACTCAGGCTCCCAATTTCATTGGTTCCTTACAAGAATCTATGAGGTAAAGATGACTATTATTCATGACCTCTCTAGGCTAAATTAGTCTCTCCCATACTCTCGTATAATGTATAATGTTCTCTAATTTTCACTCGGAGAAACATACCTCAATGTGGAATTCTATATGTCTCCCCCATGGGAATGTCAACTTAACAAAGTCAGGAACTCTGTTAATTATGGATGCCCAGACCTAACACAATGCCTGACATGTAGCAGGCACTTCGAAACATTTGCTGAATAATTGAATCCTCATCCACTATGGAGAAATTAAAGCTCAGAGAGGTGAAGTATTTTGCTGCAGATCATACATCTAGCAAGCCATGCAGCCCGTGTTGGGACCTATGTTCTTATCGCTTTGCCTCTCAGAAGGGAAGCTGGCAGGGGTGCCTGGGCGGCTCAGTTGGTTAAGCATCCAACTTCTGCTCAGGCCAAGATCTCACGGTCTGTGAGTTTGAGCCCCACATTGGGCTCTGTATTGACAGCTCAGAGCCTGGAGCCTGTTTCAGATTCTGTGTCTCCCTCTCTCTCTTCCCGCCCCCCACTCGTGTTCTGTCTCTCTCTCTGTCTCTCAAAAATAAATAATAAACATTAATAAAAATTTTTAAAAAAAGAAAGAGGGAAGGGAAGCCTGCTTTCTAGGCTTCCTGTGTGATGCCTGCTCTAGGCAGGGAAGCAACTTGCCTGGTGTAGCTTAGCAGCACTGTCGTGTTATTTGAGTAACCAGGGTGAGAATCCTGTACCAGCTGATGAGAACCTGTAGCACTGGAGGGGAAAGACTAGACTGGCATCGTTGTGAAGGAGATGAAGTTGGCTTTCAATACTCATGCATGGCTGTACACATTCAATGCAATTCCAATCAAAATTGTACCAGCATACTTCTCAAAACTAGAACAAACTATTCTAAAATTTGTATGGAACCGCAAAAGACCCCGAATAGCCAACGTAATACTGGAGAATAAAACCAAAACGGGATGTATCACCATCCCAGACTTTAGCCTCTACTACAAAGCTGTCATCATCAAGACAATATGGTGTTGGCACAAAAACAGACACATAGACCAATGGAATAGAATTGAGAACTCAGAGCTGGACCTTAAGGTATACAGCCAACTAATCTTTGACAAAGCAGGAAAGAATATCCAATGGAAAAAAGACAGCCTCTGTAACAGATGGTGTTGGGAGAACTGGACAGCAACATGCAGAAGAATGAAACTAGATCATTTTCTCACACCATACACAAAAATAAACTCAAAATGGATAAAGGACCTGAACGTGAGACACGAAACCATCAAAACCCTAGAGGAGAAAGCAGGAAACAACCTCCTTGACCTCCACCACAGCAATTTCTTACTTGACACATCCCCAAAAGCAAGGAAATCAAGAGCAAAAATAAACTATTGGGACCTCATCAAGATTAAAAGCTTCTGCATGGCAAAGGAAACAATCCATAAACCTAATAGGCAACCGATGGAATGAGAAAAGATAGCTGCAAATGACATATCAGATAAAGGGTTAATATCCAAAATCTATAAGGAACTCACCAAACTCCACACCCGAAAAACAAACAACCCAGTGAAGAAATGGGCAGAAGATATGAACAGACACTTCTCCAAAGAGGACATCCAGATGGCCAACAGACACATGAAACGATGCTCAACATCCCTCCTCATCAGGGAAATACAAATCAAAACCACACTGAGATACCACCTCACGCCAGTCAGAGTGGCTAAAATGAGCCAACCAGAGAACTCTAGATGCTGGCGACGATGTGGAGAAACGGGCACCCTCCTACACTGTTGGTGGGAATGGAAACTGGTGCAGTCCCTCTGGAAAACAGTGTGGAGGTTCCTCAAAAAATTAACAATAGAACTCCCCTATGATCCAGCAATAGCACTGCTAGGAATTTACCCAAGAGATATAGGAGTGCTGATGCATAGGAGCACATGTACCCCAATGTTCATAGCAGCACTTTCAACAATAGCCAAAACATGGAAAGAGCCTAAGTGTCCATCAAAGGACGATTGGATCAAGAAGATGTGGTTTATCTGTACAATGGAATACTACACGGCAATGAGAAACAATGAAATCTGGCCATGTGTAGCAACATGGATGGACCTTGAGGGTGTTATGCTGAGTGAAATAAGTCAGGCAGAGAAGGACAGATACCATATGTTTGAATGTATAGGAGGATTAGAAGGAACTTAACGGAGGATCGTAGGGGCGAAGAAGAGGGGAAATAGTGGGGAGAGGGAGAGAGGCAAACCATGAGAGACTCTTGAATGCTGAGAACAAACTGAGGACTGATGGGTGTGGGGGGGGGAGCGGGGAGATGGACATGGAGGAGGGCACTTGTGGGGATGAGCATTGGGTGTTTAATGGAAACCAACTTGACAATAAACTATTTGTAAAAAAAAAAAAAATACTCATGCATGGCTAGACCCTGATGTTTGACTTAAGTTGTTTCTGGGAGACAGTCACCTAATATATCATTTCCTTCCCAAAGTACTTGAATCATTGGAGATAAGTATTGAAACTGTAGGAGTGGCTATCTTGAGTTGCTATATCTAACTTATTAGCTGATTACCAATTCGTATCTTGGTAGAAGTAATGTAGACCCTCTCCTACCGGATGTCCTTTCAACGGCTTTGCCAGAAGGACTGAATGAGGTGACTATATCTGTACCCTTTTTTTCTCTTTCTGCTTAGTGCTGTAGGTGCGCTAAATAGTCATGGCTATTGGGCGCCTTTATAGAAGGAGATTTTTTTCTCCCATCATTGTATTTTTACCCAGAGGGAATTACATTTGTTTCCAAACCTATCCAGCTGATTATACTTAATGCACTTGATTACCAATAAATATTTTTACAAATGTTAAAACCTGCTGAAACAGGACTGTAGGTGAGGGGTTGTTTTTATGAAAATGAGGATGAATATTCCAAAAAATATTACTGAGAAGCTTTAAAAAAGCATCTGCTGTTAAAATAGTGTGGTATAGAAAATCTTTAAAATTCTGCAATCATTTCTTACAAGCATCTTTGAGTTCTTACTCCATTTTAAAGAAACAGAAATAGGATAATTTAGATAATGTTAAATGGCTATGATTTGTGCCAGAAAGAAAAAACGGAACTTTGACCAGCAGATCAATATTCAAGGAAAAAACCCTTGACTGAAGCATGGCAACATTGGGTTAGTTTTCTTTCCTTATTTTTTTAACAATAAAGAGAAATGAACTGTTTTCCTTTCGTTAGCAGTAGCAAATTGTCTCAGGAATTTTTGTGTTTTTTGTTTTTTAAGTTAAAATATTCAAGGTATGTATGCATCATAAAAAAAACTGATTCACTACTCTAACCATCTTTTTTGATTGACAGTCTCTGGAATCATTCAGGTAATATTGTATATACGAAGTTTTATAAGAGATCTCCAGATCCTTCCAAGATGGTGAATTAGCACCAGCCTCAGTCTCTTCTTGTGAAAACCAATCTGCAATCAATTCTGGAAAAATTATAGAGGAAAGCATGGAATACAGGAAATACAAAATGAAACCCCAAACAAACCAATAGCAAATAACCAACCATAGAGGCAACTGAGCACTGCTCTTGGGAGATGGACCCCTGCTTTGAACTATATGTTGGGGCTGAGGTGGTTGGGGGAGGAGGTGGCTGTAGCCTGGAGTAGAGAGCTGTAAGTTCAGGTAAGTTAGAATTGCCTAGCTGGGGTGCTCCAGAGTTCTGGACCCACAGGAACTGGGTGAGAGAATAAATATTTGTTACTGTTTTAAGCTGCTAAATTTTAGGGGCTAATCTGCAATGGCTATGAATATACTGTCCTGTTTCCTTGTGTGACTTCCTGAGTTCTTTTCCCCTTCTCCTTCACTTGGCTCTCAAGTGTGCATCCGTATAACCAAGTCTTCTTCATGGCTCCCACGCTGTGCATTTATTGAGCGTTTTTCTTGTTTTGCCATTCCCTGTTTCAGAGAAAGATTCTGTATGGAAATATCCTTCTTTTGTTCTTCTATGTTCTTCTATGTTCTTCCAAGATGCAGTATCGGGACTTTAATTTGCAGTATTAAATGTAGCCTTGGAGCCCATCCCTGGGGAGAGAACACCCGAAGGGGACTCAGGTGTTGGTATTGCTCAATCATTGGTGAAATTCACATGAAGGGAAGCAGTTGACTTTGGCTTTGAGATCAAGGTTGTATTTTCACTAATTGGTGAAAGGAGTAGTGGGAGGCTTTGGCTGCAGGGAGGAGATTCTTTTTTGTTGATCCATGGAAAGTGACTTTCCTTTCCTGGCCAGGCCCTTCTCAGATGGCTTTTTAAATGGTGTTCTTTCAACTGAAGATGTGTGGTTGTGAGTCAAGCTGTTGGAAAAGGCATTTGGCAGACTAGCGGACAGTCAGTTGAACTTGTGTCCTTCCTCCTGGAATTTCAGCACTACCCTGTTAAGTTTTAATGAACACCCAGAAACGTTTGCCTGCATTGTTCACTTTTGATGATTGGGAATATTATGTTCTTTGCTATCGGCATTTCAGTCCACCCTAGCCTCAACATCTGGATGTTTGTTATGTGAAGAGAGTTGCAGGTTCTAATCTCCAACTGATCTTGAAATCTCTGCTTTTGATGTTCTTGTTTTTTGGGCTGTTGATGGGCTTGATAGTTTCTAAGCTAGAAAGCTCTCGTGTCTTCCAATGAAAATAAGAGTCACCCTTTAAGTGGTGGTTATTCTGGGTCAGGCTCCATACCAAGGGGTGTATTATCTCATCGAATTCTCCACAAACTGATGTGGTGGGACCCCTACTGCCATGAGGTAGTTGGAGCAGCTGAGGCTCTGATATGTGAAGCGATTTGTCTAAGGCTGTGCATCTAGCTAATGCATTAGAGAGAATTGACCCCAGGCTGGTGGAATTCCACTGCTGGTTTGTTTAACCACAACACTAGGAGGCCACTCCTGCTATGCCAGGAGCCCTTCTGGAAAGTCGAGGGTGATGGAACAGAGGCTACCTGTTGGCTCAACCCTCCACTGAGGGCTTCCGGAGCTCCTGTTTTAGCAGCTCACCCAAAAGCAAGCATTGCTTTTGCACCTTGAAGAATGTAGACACCAATCACTGCAAGCATGGCTACATTGACGACAACAATACAGGTCATTCCACAAAGTCTACCTTTCTCCAGGGAAGTCTGTATAAAGGAGGCCTGATGCGCCCCACCCTCTTGAGGTGTGTTAACTTGTGTGTGTGCTCCCATTTTGCTTTGAAGTTTTCCATAGAACCCACAGTCACATATGCTGCTTTAGCTCTTGGTACAACTTTGGTTTTCCTCACTTTTTTACAATCATGTCATAATAATCACAAAATAATTAGATAATTACATTATAAAAATGATAGTGAACATCTATGGAGTGTGTCCAGTTTGCCACTGTGCGTGAATCTTCACAGCAATCCTCTGAGGTAGGTGCTATTTTTATCACCCTCATTATATAGATGAAGAAAATGAAGCCCAGAAAAGCTAAGTAACTTGCTCAAGGTCATTAGCTGCTGCCTGGCAGGGCCCATATGTGGTCCCAGAGCTTCCTGATTTTGGAGTTATGGCACTTCTGTCTGTAAACTCAAATGGAATGCCTTTGCTACACTTAGCTGTTGTCTTCTTTAAAGAGGATCATCCTCTTTTATCTTTTTATTTTTATTTATTTTTAATTTTTTTAAAATGTTTTATTTATTTCTAGGAGAGAGAGAGAGAGAGACAGCGTGAGCAGGGGAGGGTCAGAGAGAGAGGGAGTCAGACTGAAACAGGCTCCAGGCTCTGAGCTGGCAGTCAGCACAGAGCCCGACGCGGGGCTCGAACCCACGAACCGCGAGATCATGACCTAAGCGAAAGTCGGACGCTTAACCGACTAAGCCACCCAGGCGCCCCTACTTTATCTTTTTAAACCCATGTTGGCTTTTCAAGTTTTATGTGCCATTATATAGTTTCCCAGTTGTTGGTTCTTGGGTATGGGTGTAGGGCCGGGGGTTTCTCTGTATAAAACTGGAGATGGCTAAGGTCAACCAGTTAGCTTCAGAGATTTGACAATTGGTATTCTTTGCCCCATTTTTTCCTTCCCATTTGACAACTTTTGTCTCAGATGGAAAATTTTATGGTTTTTTTTAATGGCTTTTGAAAAAAAACTTGAAAGCTGGAGGTGATAGGTGGAAAAACAGGCAAGGGGAAGGAGAAGGTCTTTATTTTTTAGTCTGGTCTCATTTAAAAAGCTCTTTTTGCTCTGTCCTTAACATTTCGGCTTTCCAATTTTTCTCTTGTTAGTGGTTTTGCCCTGTCTCTGTTTATTTTGTGACTTGTGCCTGAAGGGATGTTTTCTCAAGAGAGAATTATCCACACTACATCTTGTTCTGGTCACGTGTTGACCACTCTCTCGGACAAGGCCTTCTTTGTGCAGGGGAGTGGAGGGTTTATTCTGGTTAACGAGGACTTGCCATATAGGAGCAGCAGTTAGATGGGCCAGGGATGGGATGAGCTTCCACTAGAAAAACCAGACATTTGAGCTGTAATACCCATGTCATGATGTTTTTCCTGGCACCAGAGCCCCTTGGGCAGAGGTTTGGTGCACAGGATCTAATGTGGGTGACTGAAGCTCATCAGGATTCCCGTTGTTTTAGTCAGAACTCAGAACAGAAAGCTTCACTCAGATGAAGGAGGATCAGTCAAGGACTCACCAGGTTATTTCTCTTGGGCCTCCCAGGACCTGGGGTTGAACGTCAGGGTCACAAGTCAGACTCTCTGGATTTTGGGTCCCTACCCCATATCCCCCTACCAATTTCTCGGGGCTGCAGGATCTTCCCTGAGCCTCAGTTTGCTTGCCTGCCTAATGAAGTAGTCACAGAGTGGTGAAGGATGTAGCCTCAGAAACAAAATGCCGATCTTCATTCCCACCGCTGCCACTTCCTAAACCTTTGGCAAATCAGTTTATGCCTCAGTTTCCTCATTGGTGAAGTGAACATTGCCAGGCTCTGGGGTTGTTGTGAGGTTTTCGTGGGTTGCTACTTTTCAAACAAAGTACACAGTGCCTGGTGCTGAGAAGTGTTCAACCTGCGCTAGAATCCTAGTCTCTTGTGACCGGCTTCCTTTGCTCTCATGTGGCCAAACATGGTCATAGCCTAGGGTAGTATTAACCCTGCTAGAAATATTCATGATAACTCATAGTTATTGAACTTTTACTATAGAAGTATTTTATAAATATTTTCATTTTATCCCCATGAAATGAGCATTGAAATCATTACCCTTATTACTCCCATATTAGGAGAATGGGAGTTCAAGGACACCAAAGTCACACAAGTAAACTGGAGCCAAACCTACATATGTACTGTGGGAATACACAACAGTCTGACTCTGTTCAGGCTGCTTTAATAAAATACCACAGACGGAGAGGGTTATAAACAACAGAAGTTTCTGGAGGCTGGAAGTCCGAGATCATGGTGCCAGCACGGTTAGATTCTGGTGAGGACTCCCTTCCGGGCTGCAGACTGTCAACTCCTCTTTGTGCCCTCACATGGCAGAAAGAGGTGAGGGAACTCTTTGGGGTCTCTTTTAAAGGCTCAAATCCCATTCATGAGGGCTCCACCTTCATGGCCTAGTTACATCCTAAAGGCTGACCTTTAAACACTGTCATGTTGGGGATTTGGTTTCAACATGAGTTTTCAGGGGACAGAAAAATTCAGTGCATTGCAATGACCTTATAAGCTCGATGCCTGTATTGTGTGATGGTGTGGTTCGCAGTTATTAATCTTGGTTTCTTAGTTTACTTGTTCCAGTACTTGCGGAGGAATGTGGTGGACTAAGCTAAGTCTATGAATTTTTTCCCCCTTGGGTTAGGTGTTCATTCTTGGAACATTCAGCTGTGGCCGAAGGGGTGGAGTTATGTGGTTCCAACATGGTGCTCTCAACCGCATGGAGGCTGAGAACTTTTCCCAGAAAGAGAAGGTAGGCAATCAAACCTTTCTGTTATGTGCTTTCCCGTTCAATCCTAAATATGTCTCAGTGGGTTGAGGCACAGCAGGTACTACAATCTGCCTTTATCCTGCCAAGCTCAACTGTAGGCATGGGGGACCTTTGCTGGCAAGCTCAGTCCCGCCCAGTTCTGGAATCAATCTACACAGTGTTGGCAGTACATTGAGTGCCCTGTGTCTGCCAGTGGGTGGGGTCTGGAAATTAGTCTGGCAGCCATAAGCAGCAAGTGTCTATGTGTCTACCATGCTGATCTCTCCCCATCTCTCTCTAGGTCTTTCTGTTGATATTCCTGCCTGGTGCTTGGGACTGTAGTCCAGTTTTAATGCTGTTGTTGGAGCTCCTCAGTGAACCTGACCATCTACCTAGTGCTTCCTTCCCACTTCCTGGAGTTCCAACCCCTAGCTGAGCTCGTGCTCCAATCCAAACATAAGGCTGTCAAGCACAAACTCTTTCTTGCCACAGGTTACCCACCCGCCAAATCAGTTCCCTTTGAATATTTTTCTTTTAACTTTTATTGTGGAAAATTTCAAACATTCACAAAAAATACTCAGATTCATATAATAAATCTTCATGTACCATCACGTGGCTTCAACAATGATCAAGTTATGGCCAGCCTAGTTTTGTCTATACTTCTACCTAATCTCCCCCCAATATTATTTTGAAGCAAATTCCAGATCATTTCATTGCATCTGTAAATATTTCAGTGCCCATCTCTAAAATATTAGAAATTTTTTTAAACAGTTAACACAGTTAGCAGACAGTTGACACAATCACAATCTTATTATCACTTAAATATGTTGACAATGATTCCTTAATATCATCAAATAATCAGCCAATGTTTATATTTCCAGTTGTCTCATAAATGTTTCACAGATTTTTTTTCATTAACAGTTGGTTTGTGTCAGCATCCAAATAAGGTCCACATATTGTGATTTGTTGATGAAATCTCTAGAGTTTTGTCTCCATCTTTATTTTTTCCCCCCTGCAACTTATTTCTTAAAGATGTTGGGTTGTTTGTCCTGTTGAGTTTCCCAGATGGGACTCACTAATGGGGTATTCGTGTGTGAATTAGTTTTTGGATAAAGTGTCTTGATCTTTGATCTTGTTAGATTTGATTTCTCTTGTCAAGTCCACTTCATAGACGGTGATGTGTTCTTCTACCAGAGATATATGTCCGGGTGTCTTTTTTTGTGGATGTAGCAGCTATTGATGCTCAATGAAGAAGTTTATTAATATCAGGGCTTGCAAAATGATTAGGTTTTGAATCCTATAATCCCTTCTTCACTTATTAGGTGGAATATCTTTTTAAAAAAGAGGCTTTGCCTCATCTACTATTTGGTTACCTAGTAGCATAGTTCATATTGAAGAATTAGAATAAATGCTTGATACTTTTTCTTCACTTACCAGCTTTATGAACATGGAGCTAGTTCGTTGGCATCCTCCAGCAGCGAGCAATTAAGGTTTTCTGAGAAGTATCATTGAAACTCACAGATTAAATATAGTTTTCAATCCATTTCAGTTATTGTATTTATTCATGCTTAAACAGTTCCATCTTTGGATAGTGCAAGCCTCTTCGAATTAGATCCTGGGTACGTTCAGCATCCCCTTACCCCCTTGGCATGTTGGCAGGAGACCAGATTGAGCCCAATTTTTCAGGCTGTTTATTCAATACAATGTCTGACACATAGTGAGTGATCAACAAATGGTAGATATGAATGCTATCTTAATCTCCCCATCCAGGATCAGTACTATGACTGGTTTCTTTAATATCTGATTCACCCATCCCTAACTTCTGGCAGAGAAGGACCCTCTGTTTCTCTCTCTTTTGATACCCCTATGTCCTAGATCTCTACTTTTTTTTTCCCTTTACTAATTCCTCCCCCAGGGGGAGAAGGGACATATCTCACTGGTGAGATTGAGACCAGGAAAAGTGAACATATACAATACAATATTGTCCTTCCTGAACTCTCTGAGATGGGCTTTGTCCACAATGTGTGTGTGTTCTCTTTGCACCTGCCTTCTCCTTGAGTGAGCAGCTCAGGGCAGGTCTGGCATCTGGGAGGGGTTGCCTGCATCTGGTGGTGTCAGGGTGGTGGTGGTGCAAGGAAATTCACAGTTATACCTGAGGACTGGGTGTGTAAACTGAATTCAGGAGGGAAGGAGTAAAGTATTGCTTTTGGCTTCATACCTCTGCTATTCTCTAATCGGCAGCCAGAAAGCTGATAACATTGGTCCTTATCAGACTCTTCTTTCTACTTCTCAAATGGCTTGTCATCCAAAGAAAAAAGGAGCGTGCTAGATCAGCACCTTGGAAATACCACCCACTACCTTCCTTTCTCCACTAGCCAGTGGCTGCTGGGGTCCTGTCCCTCTTCCTGACAAACTTTGCCCAAGGGATTACAGAAGGCTTTTGTATAAGTGCAGATGTCACCTGGAAGATTGGCTGTTCGTAGTAAGCTGAGCAAACACATCATCTGGCACATTTCTTAAATAGGTGTGGTCAAGGCAAGTATTCTAGTAAGGAGCAGAGCGAGACTTCCCATTTGTAAACCTTTTAGACATTCGGGGTACAGAAGACTTTGTGTGGCTTCTATAGAGCTTTCTAGCCAGCCCAGCCTGTGGGTGCACTGTGTGTGCCTTGTGGCACTGGTGTGTGCACATGGAGACTGAAGCTGTTGGTGCCACATCCCTGCTATACTGGAAGCCCCAGTTCTGTTCCTTTTTGGCTGATCTGAAGTAAGCTCCATTCTGAT
Organism: Proteles cristata cristata; assembly: GCA_017311185.1. Lineage (NCBI taxonomy): Eukaryota > Metazoa > Chordata > Mammalia > Carnivora > Hyaenidae > Proteles > Proteles cristata. Next base: position 200,529 of record JAESUZ010003530.1, on the reverse strand, counting down.
GTTTAGGGTATGACTTATTCTGTTTGGGCCGCTCTAATAAAATACTATAAATTGGGTGGCTTGTCAACAACAGAAATTTATTTTTGACAGTTCTGGAACCTGGCTGACCAAGATCAAGGTCATGGTCGAGCTCTGGTGAGGACCCTCTTCCGGGTTTCAGACTGCCACCTTCCCCCTGTGTCCCTACATGGTGGAAGGAGGGGGGAGCTCTCTGGCTCCCTTTTGTAAAGACACTACTTCCATTCCTGAGAGTCCCATCCTTAGTAGCTAAGCATCTCTCCAAAGTCCCGTCTTCTAACACTACCACACTGGGGACTTGGCTTTAATACATGAATCTGAAACAGAGACATTCAGTCTAAGCAGGGTATGACATGGACTAGATATGAAATGGAACCAAAATAATGATATATTAAACTAGGTAGACATTTATTTCTTTTCTCATGGAAAAATCTAAGCTGACACTGTACTCCGCTTCACAGAGGCATTAGGGTCCAAACTCCTTCCAGTTTTGGGTTCCAACCTTTGGCTGCAGCAGATGAAGCTTTTCTTTATATGGCACTAAAGAGGCTCTTGTGTTTTTTGCTTAGATTTTAGTTGACTTTTAGTTACTCTCAGACATTTGTTGTTTTCTTTTTTTTTAATTTTTAAAATGTTTTTCTTATTTATTTCTGAGAGAGAGAGAGAGAGAGAGCGAGAGAGCATGAGCAGAGGAGGGTCAGAGAGAGAGGGAGATACAGAATCTGAAGCAGGCTCCAGACTCTGGGCTAGCTGTCAGCACAGAGCCTGATGTGGAGCTCGAACCCATGAACTGTGAGATCAGGACCTGAGCCGAAGTTGGACGCTCAACCGACTGAGCCACCCAGGTGCCCCTCAGTTGTCGTCTTTAAAAGCATACATTATTCCCCAGCAATAGCCATGTACTTCCATTAACTTTATAATGACTATTTCCTCCGTATTTTTCAAAAGTCTGATATGTGGCACCCATTAATGCCTTTTCTTCCACCAGGATCTCATTCCATTTCACCACTCATGGCAATTTTACCACTTCCACCGCCATCTTGTGTCAGGAGCTAAACACATTGCACATGTCAACAGAAAGAGGGGTCTCATTGCCTGTCAGCCAACAGGTGACATAATCCCAGATTTCCCCCTTTGCAGCTGCTGGGACAGAGATTAGATGGTGATCAATCTACTGGGGAGCGTGCTTAGGATGGACACTGTGGTAGAAGGGGAGGGAAGCAGGACTGGGCAGAAAGTGGAGTTAGACTGCAACTTGAGTTCAACAAAAGCCTCAGCTAACTGTTGGGGAGCTCTGAGACTGACCTGACTCCTCAGATTTATCTCATGGTTAGGCAAGAATCTACACTGTTATGTCTCTGTATTGACCAGTTACCACTGCGGGCTGCCACTGGGAAGAAATGGGAATGTCCTTGAGAGAGGTGGCTTTCTTTGGAAGAAAAAGAACAATTTCTGGAGAAGGCTGACAGTTGAGGGTCCTCAGCCTGCAAAACTCCCAGCAGCTGAGGGAATAAGAAAAAAAAAATGGTGGCAATATTTTGTAGATCCACCCATTAAGGAGGAGAATCTGTTTTTGCACCCCTTGAATTTGACTTGGCTTTGGGCAATGGGACAGTAGTAGCACATGTGAAAGAAGAATCTTGAAAACTGTTTGTCCTTTGGGACTGGCCCTCCTTGCTCTTGAGAACCCTCCATGTGTATATGATGAAGCCCAGGCTGTCCCCTGAGAGGAGATGGGTCCCTCTCAGCTCAGATGAGTCTCACACATGTGCATGTAGGTGGCATTCTAGGCAAGGCAGGTCTGGCCAACGAGGCTCAGACAGCCACTCAGCAAACATAGGATCAGAATCGTGAGAAATGATGCATTTATTATTTTCAGCCACTGTATTTTTTAGGGTCATTTGTTGTACCACACAAGTTTATTGATGAGTAGGCCAGCATGAACCTGGCACTTAGTCTGACCAAATGGAGAGATGTTTTAGAATTTGGCAAACTTATATGGTTTTATTCTCTTCCTTGCCTCCCCACTGCCCCTTCCTAGGTTTCTAGATTTCTAATAAAACTCAAGTCCAGTCCATGCTTTTTCAGAGCCTTTAACAAAGCACCCTTTCAATTACTCTCCTCAGCTCAGAAAAGGGACTCTAAGAGACCTTCACTATTCATATTTGCTAAAGAAAATACATGCTTCCAGAGCTGCCAGTGTTACTGAACAGAAAACACAATTATAACTGGAAAAAGCCAAGGACTGTTATTTGATCATAAATGTTCTAAAGATAGCTGTATGCTGATTATTAGTTGAGCTGAGGTTTTGAAGGAGCATTTGAGGACCTGATTCAGTGAATTAAGTGGAAATGCACTAAAATGAAAAAGAAAGATCAAATCAAAAGGAAACACAAATCAAGCACCTTCTAGTTGCTTATTGGAAAAATATTTTCATAGTACATAGTTCTTGGCCCTTGAAAAATGTTTGTTGAATGAACAATGAGTACACAAATGGTAGAAATATGTGCTACTGTGCTGGAAGAATGTGCTACCTTGCTGCCCTGGCCTCAAGATTGGAAGGATCCACTGACATTAAAATGGAGGAGCTGGATAGATCATCTTAAAGATTTCTCTTCCCACGCCCATAGAACTCCACTCAAATCCCATCACTTCCAATGTACATTGAGTCCCTCTCCTTTGCTCCACTTTCCCTTCTGAAAACAGGATTGGACCATCTAGAAAGCCTAGGTTTGGGATTCTCCACGGGGCGGTGGAATTTTTCTGGAGAAAGAGTGGTTTGGGTTTAGTCCTTGGCCTCTTGCCAGCAGTGTATGTGACCTTGGGTAAGTTATGCAAACGCTCTGCCTCAGTTTCCCAACAGTACTCTCAGGGTTGTTGGGAGAATCTGGGGTAATATATGTGAAGTTCTTGGAGCATGGGTGCTAGATGGCTGGGATTTATTTATAATGGGTGTAGATGGGTGTAGAGCAGGGAGAATACAATTTGGATATTCTTAAATTTTCTTTTTATGTTTTTTATTTATTTTTAGTAGAGAGAGAGAGAGACAGCGTGAGCAAGGGCGGTCAGAGAGAGAGGGAGTCACAGACTGAAACAGGCTCCAGGCTCTGAGCTGGCAGTCAACACAGAGCCCCACGCGGGGCTCGAACCCACGAACCGCGAGATCATGACCTAAGCGAAAGTCGGACGCTTAACCGACTAAGCCACCCAGGCGCCCCAAAGCAATTTGGATATTCTAATGGGCCTTACGAAATCTGGTATTTCTGATTTTGTTCATAACTGTCAAACACGGGGGAAAGCCCTTCTGTGGGGGAAAGCTCCACATCTTCATTTAGAATTCTGAACTCGTTCTTTCTGGCTATTCCTTCCTCCCAATCCCCCTGGGAACAAGTCACATTTCTCAAGCTGCTAAGTCAAATGACAGCTGCCTTTTATTTCATATGTTTCTCATTCCAAAATGTTGTTTCAAATACTTTCAGCTACTAAGCATAAACTCTGACCGCCTATGTTTGGCCTTATAATTTCTTTCTTTCTTTCTTTCTTTCTTTCTTTCTTTCTTTCTTTCTTTCTTTCTTTCTTTCTTTCTTTCGCACATTTCAGATGCCTGCTTTTGAGTTTAGTATGATTCTGTGGTTTCCTACTCATTTGCTCCGCCCTTTAATCGCTCCACCAGCACTTAGTCTCCCCCCACTCTCCCCCCCCCCCCAAGGCTGTCTCCCCCTTGTCCTAATATCCCTGGCTCTCCCCGAGGGCTGTCCTTAATCCAGCGGGCTCTCGAATGCTTTGCTAAATTGAAAGTCCTCTGTTTATCCTGGCCCCTCCCGTCCATGTTCATGGCAGTTATCTCCCTTGGGCTCCGGTTTCCTGCTCTTATTCTTGGCTCGCTGCCAGGCATCACACATTCACATGAAATCCTGCCTCTCCTCACAGAAGGGAAAGGCTGGCAGTTTCCATTCATGGAATGCTCCTTTGCCACAAAGATGCTACACCCTGGCCACAGGCAGGGTATTCTGGGTTTCCTGACGTGCCCAGGGCAAGGTTGGAGGGCTCAGGCCCCAATAGTAATTTCCAGTAATGGCGAGTCAGGCTGGAGAACAGTGTGGCCTTTGTGGCAAAGAGCAGAGAACATGGACAGTTAATTCTAACTGAACCGTGTGTTGGTCCAGGTACCATACTGAGCCTCAGTTTGTCTGTCTGTGAAATGGGAATCAGAAGTATCCTCACCGCATTATTGTGAGGATCATGAATACAGAACAGTTTGCACAGCGGAAAATGATATTTGCTCCTAAGTCTTTTATTTTCCCTCCCTTGTATTGGTTGCTAAGCCCTTCAGTCAGCGAGAGTCCCGGCAAGAAAGAGAATGGCACCTCGAAGGGACTAACCGAAGAGTGTAACAAAGGGGTTGTGTATAGACTTACAGAGGTGAGGGTAGGAGGTGAGAAACACCCTGCGAGGCTAGAGCCCGAAGCCATGGCACACGCTGGGGGACAAGGGAGGGGCGTGTGGCTGCCCGTGCCTGGTGAGAGCAGACGCCACGGCACGGGGTCAGGGCAGACCGGCGCTTGGAAAGTATTCTGGGGTCTTGCAAACTTAGATCATCTCCACCACTATTTTCCAGGAGTTTAGATTTACAATAAAACCTAGAGAAGCTGTTTCCTCCCTTCTTCCCTTCCTTCCCTCCCCCTTCCTTCCTTCCTCCCTCCCTCCCTCCCTTCCTTCCTTTATTCTTTTCTTCCCTCCTCTCTCTTTCTTTCTTTCTTTCTTTCTTTCTTTCTTTCTTTCTTTCTTTCTTTCTTTCTTTCTTTCTTTCTTTCTTTCCTTCCTTCCTTCCTTCCTTCCTTCCTTCCTTCCTTCCTTCCTTCCTTCCTTCCTTCCTTCCTTCCTTCCATCTTTCCTTCCTTCCTTCCTGTGCTTGGATAGGGGCCATGGCTTAGGTAGAGGAATGCAGCCACTGCTAACAGTAGATCCATCAGAGAGAGTAGGGACCTAATAACCTCTTTTCTCTCTTCCTTCCCATGCCTTCCATTGACTGACTGCAACTGAAGCCACAGGGTGAGGGGCCTGGGTGATGAAGTCCAGTAGTGGTGGCTTCTGGGCACAGAGACATCCAGAGACACATGGAGAATGGATCTGGAGGAGCAGAGAGTCATCTTGGCATTTGTCACTTATTTGCCAGTCACTTTGTGCCGGGCCCTGAGCCTCAGTTTCCTATTAAGTGGGCATTAAATGAACCTGTTTATCCACCTCATAGGACCATCGTGACAGTCAAATGGAAGCACTGTGATCATTTACTTTGTAGTGTGCTCTCCTTCTTCATCTGCATTATCTCACCTAAATGCCCAACCTTCCAAAGGCAGAGGGAAGCTGGCTTCAAGAGTGGGTTGTCAAAGGTGACTTGACTGAGTTTTCTGTCAGATTACAGGCAAGTAACTGAACTCTGAGTCTCAGCTGCTGTTTTACTTTGAGTCCCCCCCCCAATCAGATCCTAAGACACGTGTTTGAGTTCAAGTACTTTATTAGGGAATTGATTCCAGGAAGCAATAGAGGGGGAGTGGGGGGGGGGTAAGGCAGGGAAGGGAGGAAAGGCCATGGGGGGTCTTGGTCCCAAAGGGGATTCTGGGAGCTTGTGTAGGATACACATCCTTGGATTGTTCTACTGGGGAGGGTGGGTGCTGGGGTGTTTATCCATCAGCTCACATTCTTCAGTGCCTGAGAGTCACTCCTCAGGATCTACCTCCCTTTCAGGCTGCCTATTTGTAGGCAGGGAAGACCCAAGCAGCCAGAGACACACAATAAGCCATATAGATGCCCTCTAATGAGCCAAAAGATGGCTTGGGGACCCATGGCATATGCTTTGGCATCCTAATTTGTATGATAGAGATGTTGCCTATCTCACAGGGCAGCTGGGAAGATGAAATGATTAAGGATAAACCAGTTGAATGTCTGCCAAATGCCTGGCCCATTGTAGGTATCTGTTAAATAAGATGTACTCTTAATAAGGTGGGTAAATATTATCTGTGTATTATAGGCTGGGACAAATAGCATGCAAAGAAGTTAAGACACTTGCCCTGAATCTCACAGACAGTTTCTTTAGGGGCCAAGTCCAGTCTGACTCCCAATTTGTTCCCCTTCTGGTCTGTGTAACGGACTATGTATGCAGAGTGCTTTTGCATCATAAAGTGTGAGAAGCTCCATAAATATATAATGTTTGTAGTCCCAGATGTGCTAGCTCAGATCCAAGTTAAGTTGACCCTGGGTAGCTCTTCCCTTGGTCCCGATTCCCACAAACTCAAATATATATTTTCCTAGTCCCTCAGGATCTTTCATCTTGTGCCGCCAGCATCCCCGGCCCTTCATTAGTGATGCTTAGGTGTCTCCACATATTTCAAAGGGTGCCAGAAAGTCTCCAGACAAAATAAAATGTGCTGTAAAACACTAAAAGCATAAAACTCTAGACACCTTGTTCTCCATGTAATGTTTCCTTTTAAAAACAAATATTTGGAAATGCCCTCTTTACTATCCTGCGGATACACACATAAAAACCAATAAAATGCATAACTCTCTTTTTTTAAATTGTAGTAAAATATACATAACATAAAAGTTACTGTTTTCACCATTTTAAAATACAGTTCAGCGGCATTAAGTACACTGTGGTGCAACCACCACCACTGTCCATTTCTAGAACTTTTCCATGTCCCCAAATTGAAAGTCTGCACCCATTAATAACACTGACTCCCTACTCCTTTCCTGCCCAGTCCCTGGCAGCCACCATTTTACTCTGTGCCTTCGTACCTGCTTTGTGAATCTGACTGCTCCAGGTCCCATGCACAAATGGCATCACACAGTATTTGTCCTTGTGGGACTAACTGACTTTCCTTAGTGTAAGTCTTCAAGGTTCATCCATAACCTAGCAGGTGTCAAAATGTCCTTCCTTTTTAAAGCTAATAATATTCCAGTGAATGTACATGCCATGTTTTGTTTAGCCATTCATCTGTTGATGGACACTTGAGTTGTTCCACTTTTTAGCTATTGTGAATAATGCTGCTATGCATATGAATGTACAAATATCTGTTTGGGTCCCCACTTGCAGCTCTTTTGGGTGTATCCCCAGGGTGGAATTGCTGGATCACTGGTAAATCTGTGTTTGATTTTCTGAGGAACCTCCATACTGTTCTCTTTTTCTTTTTCTTTTTTTTAGCTTATTATTTTTGTGCATGAGAGAGAGAGCTAGCAGGGGAGCGGCAGAGAGTGGGAGACAGAATCTCAAGCAGGCTCCACACTGTCAGCGTAGAGCCTGATGTGGGGCTCCAATTCACGAACTGTGAGATTGTGAGATTGTGACCTGAGCTGAGATCAAGAATCAGACGCCCAACCAACTCAACCACCCAGGCGCCACCATACTGTTTTCCATAGTGGACACACCATTTTACATTCCCACCAGCATAACTTTTATGAAGGACTAAAACAGGAAGGTAAAATGTACTTAAATAGCATGCAGTGTTTCAGCATGTCCTTGCTGGGCTGGAGTGCATAGAGACACAACGCAGCAATTGCACGCCTGCATGTGAACCCGTCTGCGAAAAATGCAGACCAGTGTACAGGTGTGATGCAGCCCATGCCATTCCTGAAGTGCATTGCGGGGAGTGATTTTCCAAAAACAATGGACAATTCAAAGCCACTGCCACCTGCATTTGACATGTTACATTCTTTGTGTACAATATATATCGAGTGCATGTTAAAAATGTGCAAACAGTGCCTTGGTATGTATATGTGAAACAAAATTGTAATCAGAAAATTATAAAAAGGCTTTTCAACCACATGCCTTTCCATTATTGTGCAGAACTATTCTTTGCCTCACCTAACAATTTCCAGCAGCAAAGTTCGCCCCAAAGTCATGGCTCAACCTAAATGTCCATCAGCGGACGAATGGATCAAGAAGATGTGGTTTATCTATATCATGGAATACTGCATGGGAATGAGAAACAATGAAATCTGGCCATGTGTAGCACCATGGATGGACCTTGAGGGTGTTATGCTGAGCGAAATAAGTCAGGCAGAGAAGGACAAATATCATATGTGTGCACGTATAGGAGGATTAGGAGGAACTTAACAGAGGACCAAGGGGGAGAAGAAGGGCGGAAATGGTGGGGGAAAGGGAGAGAGGCAAACCATGAGAGACTCTTGAATGCTGACAAAAACTGAGGACTGATGGATGTGGGGGGGAGGGGGGTGGGCATGGAGGAGGACACTTGTGGGGATGAGCACTGGGTGTTATGTGGAAACTAATTTGACAATAAACTATTTGTAAAAAAAAATAAAATAAAATAAAACATATTGCCTTCCAAAAAAAGAAAAGAAAAGAAAAGAAAAAAACAACGCTCAAAAGAAATTTTCTCACATAACAGGTAACGGTGGTAACCAAACTTTTCTCAATAAATATTTCTTAAAAAATTAAAAAAAAAATCATGGCTCAAAATGCCCTTCCAAATCCCCAAACACTCCCTAGGGAGTGAGATACAGCCCTCATTTAGAAATGCTTTATCACACTCACCTAGTGTCTGGAACATGTAGATGAATGATTTCGGTGGCTTGACAATACAAGTGAAAATTGTTGGAGCAAAGGAATTGGAAAATATCCAAGGAGTTCAAGATCTTTGTAAAAAAAAAAATCAGCACCGCGAGTTTCTTCCATCTCACCAGAGCTCAGTTGTTCTCAAAATCTGTTTTCAGGGGCGCCTGGTTAAGCGCCTGATTGGTTGGTTAAGTGTCTGACTTTGGCTCAGGTCATGATCTCACGGTTCGTGGGTTCGAGCCCCGCGTCGGGCTCTGTGCTGACAGCTCAGAGCCTGGAGCCTGTTTCAGATTCTGTGTCTCCTTCTCTCTCTGCCCCTCCCCTGCTTGCACTCTGTCTCTGTCTCAAAAATAAATAAACATTTTTTTAAAAATCTGGTTTTGGTGCCCAGCCCACAGATCTGAAGGACAGAGGGCACGCGTGTGGGTAGCCTCGGAGGGAAGGAATGAAAAGGATAGATTATGTGAGATGTTTTCAAGGGTGACTCCAACATGGAACGGATTAGACGTGGGGAGTGAGGCCCACAAGCACACTCTGGAAGGAGAGAGTGGACTTAACTCGAATTGAGATTTTCTACATCATCAGATGTGAGATTGGGACAAATTGCTCACAAGCGCCAGTTTCCTCATCTGTAAAATGGGGCTAATTCCAGCCCCAACTTACCTCCTGAGGGCACCTGTGTGTAAGCATTGTCTTCTTGGCTTCACAGCTTTATCTGAGACCTGCTCCCCCTCTGCCTCACACCTGAGATGTTCACAATTGCCCTGTGTATCAGACAGGTTCTCCAGAGAAACGGAAGCAACAGAATGTATGTCTTAAGGAATATATTCATGTGATCATGGAAGTTGGCAAATTCAAAGTCTGTAGGGCAGGCTGGCTCGCTTCAAACTCAGACAGGAGGCCTTGTGAGGTAGACATCATTAGCGCTACTTCATTGCACGTCTTGACCTGGCCACACAGCTAATAAATGAGGGGTTTTTATTAATTTACTTTGTACTGTGTCCCTCTTAGAAACCCAGGACATTGGAGCACAGTGTCTGCCTATAACTCAACCAATCAACCGGAAGTAGTGATGCTTTTCATTTATTTCTTCATTGGCTTATTTTTTCATGTACCCTACATGTGAATGCCTCCCAAGTGCAAAATTTGTTCCCCAGGGAGAGAGTTATGGGAGCCCACCAAACAGGGCATGAAGTGGTTCTGGGCGTTTGTACGTGGCATCGTCAGGAATGTGGAACTGGGCAAGGCGGTGCCAAAAAAAAAAAAAAATGCTGACCATGGGCTCAGCATGAAGCAGCCCTTCCCCAAAGCTCCCAAGTCGGAACACCAGTGTCTCGGAATGTGTTACTCTTAAATTCCATCCGAGCTGCACGGCCCACATGGGCCCCACCCGGGCTGGCAGGGAAGGGGTGGGCTGGGGCCAGGCGCCATCTTTCCAGTCCCACCTCAGGGCACGGGGGTCGGGCAGATGTATGTGAATGCCTGTTGGAAAGTGTGAGACAAAGCCGAAGAGCTGTCTGGTGTGACCGTGCCTGCCTCCCGGCCTTTGGCTGCCTCTGCCTGCGTCACCCTTCCTTCTCTGTCTCGTGGAACAGAATCTGCTCCTTCTTCCCCCGGTAAGTGGTTTTGGAGCCCCGGTAGCCACACTGTCGTTTTCTCTCCCTTTCCACAGTGTCATGGATGTTATGTGGCTCTGCCCGTGCAATGAGCCTTGTTTCCCAGCGTGACTATAAACTGCCTCTCAGGCTGCTTAAGCCTGCAATATGGGCGGCCCCTCTCCTGTCTCCTCCACACACTCCTCTCCTTAACACACTGCCCTGCCTTCCTTTCTCTGATTCTCTTGTTCTCACCCAAAAGGGCCCTGCACTTTCTTGCATTGCTGGTCCCCACACCTGGCCGCCTTCACCGCGCTGGGGGAGGGTTGTAGCCTCCGTGCAAGTGCTGCCTGATTCTGAAGATGCAGCAGCTGAAGGCTGTCAGGCACCTGTGCCCTCCGGCAACGGTCTCCCGAAGGGAAAGGGGACCAGCCCACCTGCGTGTGTGACACTGAGAAGCCAGGACTTTGGATCCAGAAAGATCTGACTGGTCACACGACCACAGATAAATAAGGAGGTCTTTTGAACTACTTCAGTTACCTCTGGCTGACAGTTGGATTAAATGAAGTAATGGATATAAGACGTCTCTCATGGCTCAGTTCCTTAAAAAGTGAGTTAACATCCCTTTCTGGAGTCAGTCTAAAATAGAGTCTAGCAGGACAGATAGGGGCGCAGGGCACTTGGGTTCAAATCTCGTTTCTGTACTTGTTAGCTGTGTGGTCTTGGCCAAGTTACTGTTCTCTGGAATTCACATCTCTCCTCTGAAGAGTAGAGGCAATCGTAGTTCTAGTCTCATGGGGCTGTTGTGAGAATTAAATGCGATGATCCATGTAAAAGAGTCAATATAGAGCAGCTGCTGTTACCTGCCTGAATTCTGGTCAAGCTTCCCACTTAAAGTGCCATGCATGGCGGTGGCCTGCAGAGGGCAGCATCCCCGCAGTAATCCCGCTCTCCTCTCAGCTAGCGTCCTCGGGCCATGCAAGTTTAGGGCAGACAAAAGCAGGGTATACAAAGCAGATTGACCAAATGACAGAATGTATGAGAGTGATGCGATGGCACAGGAGGAAGGACAGAATTTTATTTGTTTTATTTTATCTTATTTTTTTAATGTTTTATTTATTTCTGAGAGAGGAGAGAGACAGAGAGACAGAGTGAGCAGAGAAGGCTCCGAGAGAGAGGGAGGAGGCATAGAATCTGAAGCAGGTTCCAGGCTCTGAGCTGTCAGCACAGAGCCCAAGGCGGGGCTCGAACCCACAAACCGTGAGATCATGACCTGAGCCAAAGTTGGACGCTTAACTGACTGAGCCCCCCAGGCGCCCCAAGGGCAGAATTTTAAAGGTACATTTATTTATATGTGGACAGCTGCAATGAGACAGAATGGAGAAAAAGACCCAGAATTTAAAATAAAAAGCCCAGGAAGAACTTGAGATGAGCATGCAAAACAACACACATGCTCTCTTTGGGCTGTCTTGGGGGCTCCCTGGAGTCTGGTGACCTGTCCCTAGTTTGTTCGTACAATTTGTGCCTGGAGATCAAGTCATGCTTTGAAAACATTTGGAAAGCGACTGAAAGATCAGCGATTCAGAGTTGACCATGTTGAGAGTGGAACATCTCTGGACTTAGCCAGGACATCCGTTTGGTGTCTGGTGACATCTCAGTTCCTGACCTGCTGGGTGACTTTAACTGGCCATTGGGACACCTCTCTGTGGGATGAGGACGACCTTTTGAATAGTCAGGAGAAAACGCCAGGGTGGGGGATGATCATTATTCTGTATTCCATGCCACATCCCCAGAAATCCTTCTTAATTTGCCTCTATGTTATCTTGCAGGACGTTCTTCTAGTATCGCTGGCATCTTGGGTACAGGGGGGCATTTTCCCACACTCCAAGCACGTCTGTGACTCTTTTTGCTCCTGGCGACTAATTGTAACATCTACTACCTGGCCTCTGAGGAGTCTCTTGGGACCATCATTAACCATCATTAAATCCAGAAATCCCCACAGCTAATTGCCATGGAGCCTTGCTTCGTGTACAGAAGTACTGCTTCATTTTATGTTGTCTGAAACCTGAATGTTTAAATCCCTGCCTCATTCTGTACATAGCATTCTGCAATTTGCCCTTTTTTGCGTAACCCTGTGCCTCAGAGAATTTCCCATGCCATACGTAGAAATTGACCTTGTTCTTTATAATGACTTGACAGTAATCCATTGTGTGGATATGCCAGAATTAATTTAAGAAGTCTAGTGTTGATGGACATTTAGACTCTTTTCAATTTCCCTCTTTCAAAAGCAGCGCTTCTAGAGTGTTCTGTATGTCTTGTCGTCCATAGCTGCAAGCTCTCAACTAAGATGGATGCCAAAAAATGGGATTGCCAAATTACAGGGGACGAGTGTTTAAGATTTTGACAGATATTGTTGAGTTGCCTCCAAAGGCCATACCTGTTTACATTCCTGTCTCTAACACGATTTTTATCGTAGCCCACATAAGACAGGTAGGTTCTAAGTCAAACACTGATGGACTTGAGTGGAAGTAAAGCCTAGTGGTCAAGCGCCAGATACTGCATTCGAATCTTAATTCTGCCTCACAAAATTTATGTTAATTTGGTTAATATGGTTAATTTGGCACTTAACCTCTTGTGAACCGGTTTTCTCCAGGGAAACTGGGGATATAAACTGTACCTAAATCACAGTGGTTGTGACAATGAAATGAGTTAATGTATGTAAATCACTGAATCTTGTGACAGTTGAGTCATTTCTAGGGTTCTCCACTCTTTGGCTTTGCTTCACGCCCATCTTTCTGGCGTGTCTTGGTCTTTTCACGTTGGTCACATTGCAGTCAGGTACAAACCCAGTTTGAGTGACTCTAGATATTGGCTCGGTTATTGATAAACCTTGGTAAACATGTGCAATTTAGCTGATCTTTCAGAGCCTTGTTTACCACACCTAGAAAATAGGGACCATTTGTGCATCAGGGAGGAATCCTTCTGTTGCAAAGGTGAGGAAACTCATCCCAAACAGAATTTAGTGGCTCACAGTAAGTGGAAAGGCTGCAGATTTGCCTTTTAGGCATATTTCCATTCGTGACTAAAAGCCCATCCCAGGACCCGATTTCTTCTGCCTCCTTCTGATTCTCCAGTTTTGATTCCATCCTCAGACTTCAGGTGGTAGTGAGCTGGCCGTAGGTGCTCCGTCCCCTACACACCTCTGGTTTGTCATCCCAAAGGAAAGGCTGTCTGCCTCTGTCCCAGCATTCCCCGCAGCATCACTGGGTCTCCCTGAAGCTGACTGGGTCTTGTGCCTACCCCTGAACCAATCACTGAGCTTAGGGGAATGAGAGGTGCTGATTGGCTTAGGCTAGGTCACATGACCCACACTTGCGGAAACGGAGCGTCCCTGGATTCCTTAGACTGAACGTGGGAGGAACACACTCCGCACGGGAACTGTTGGGTGTTGCGAGAGAAAGAGAGAATAGGTGTTGGGAGGCTCAGGGCAAATGTTTGCGCTCAGACCGCTTCTCCAACAGGTTTGTTGTGCGGATGGTGAGGTGTAATAATGACTGGAGCAGCTCCTGGCAAAGTGACACGTGCAGGGCAATGAATGTCAGTGTTCTGTCCGTGTCTCCTGTCTGGTTATACTTTGGATATTGCTGCTTTCTCCTAATGTTCTATTCTTTTGAGAGTTTGTTCACTTTGCAACGGTGCCCCAGTTTATGTTTTTATTCCCAGCTCTAAACTCTCCGCAGTCTTAGTCCTGTGTCTCCGGTTGACGTTTTTTTTAAAGTTTATTCATTTATTTTGAGAGAGAGAGAGCACACACTTGTGAGCAGGGGAGGGGCAGGAAGAGAGAATCCCAAGCAGGCTCAGCACCATCAGCATGGAGCCTGACGAGGGGCATGAACTCACAAAGCGTGAAATCAAATCAAGAGTGGGATCCTTAACTGACTGAGCCACCCAGGCCTCCCTCCAGTTGACTTTTGATCATTTTCACTTGGTTTTCTCACTGTAGCTTGCAGTTAACACATCAAAACGCAACTCATCGTCTTGATCCTTAAATCAGATCCCCATTCCCACTTCTGCTCTTGGATCCCACACATGCATTAGAGACGTGTGGAAATTGCTTTGATTTCTGTTCCTTTCCGTGTTTGCGTGATGTCTGGATCATTAAAACAACCTCTTCTGCTGTGTGTGCGCTCACTCCTCTTGTGAATCCTGGGTCACTGACGGTGAGGCTCTCAGTCTCAACTGTCTAGTGTCATTATTTGGTTTACAAGTCTTATAAACTGCCTGAAGTTGAGTAAACAAACTTCCTAACTCTCAGTTTCCTCATCTGTAAAATCTATTTTGCTTTTCTCCAGTGTCTGTTTTTGACTTAAATCACGTGTTTCTTTCATACAGGATCAAACTTTGAGGGCAGTGTACGGGCAGTCAGGTTTGTAGGTACGGTCTACTGGCTTGACTACCCTATATGGTCTTTCCTTTCCCATTTTATTCTAGTTTATGATTCACTTCACCCTTATTATTCTTTTTTTCTTCAGCAGCAGATATTTTTGATTTAGAGAGTGTTGGCCAGCCCTATAGAAATGCTACTTTCACACCTGTGGAATATCATGTTGCCTGACATTCACTTCTGTAGCACTTCTAATCCTCTCCGGCTCTGGGCTGGGTAATTATATACACCCGTTCTCAGCGCTGGCTGCTGCGGTCCCACGGCTGCATCGCTTGTCTGCTTCCTCTTCACCTTCCAGTGACCCCTGAAAGGGTTGTACCTGGGAGGTGGAGTTCTCCAGGCAGAGACAAATGCATGAGACGCAAATACAGGCTCATCCGTAGGAACCAGTGGGTGCATGGTGAGTTACTTGTGGGGCTGGACTTGACGGTGAGTGCCTAAGCAACCCTATGTGAGGTGAAGTAATGTCTGGGAGCAGAGACTCAGGGAGCACACCTGGCTGTACGTGCATTACACCTGCACCGTCCAATATGGCTGTCATCAGTCATAGCTACGTGTGGTGATTTAAATTAAAATGAATTAAAAAATAGTTATGGGGCGCCTGGGTGGCTCAGTCAGTTAAGCGTCCAACTCTTGGTTTCAGCTCAGGTCATGATCTCATGGTTCATGAGCTCTAGCCCTGTGTTGCACTCTGCACTGATGGCAGGGAGCCTGCTTGGGATTCTCTCTCTCCCTCTCTTTCTGCTCCGTCCCTGCTCATGCTTGTTCTCTTTCTCTCTCTCTCTTTCTCTCAAAATAAATAAATAAGCAATTTAAAAATAGTTATAAATTGATGTTCCTTAGTCATACTTACCACATTTCAAGTTCCACAAGTGGCTACTGGCTTCAATTTTGGGCAGCACAGATCTAGAACATTCCCATCACCCCAGAGAATTCTGTTGAATGGTCCTGCTCCAAAGTGTGGCAACAGGAGTGGGCATGCTCGGACCTCAGCCAAGGTTTTCGGGAGGGAAAGTAGAGCCCTGCCCCCTTGGCTGATAGGATGTGGGCTGAAGAAACTGGCTTGGTTTCAGAGGTGGCCCTGGACCTGGCAGTGTACAGCATCCAAGGACTTACAAATCCAAGTGAAGCTCCAAAGCTACACAGGGAGGGTGGTCTAATCTTGGCTAACTGCAGTCTTGAGAGATAACAGGCAGATGGGAGCTTCTCTCTCCCCCCACCCCAGGAGACATGCTCTGTGCTGAGCACTTTACATAGATGATTTCATTCAACCTTAGGAGGAGATAATATTACCTTCATTTCCTAGATAAGGAAACTGGGTCGCAGAGAAGGAGCTTGTGTGTAAGCCCTTCTGTACTGCTCCATGCTGCCTCCACATCAGGCACTAGGGACCTGAGCTCGGGGGGAGCGTGAGGCTGAGCTCTTGGCAGGAAGCCGGCTAGAATCAGGAGAGTTCAGATTGGGGTTGGGGCCAGCCCTCCTGCTGTCCAAAACAATAAGGCAGAGAAGAGGAGGCAGGGCAGAGCGGTGATGCTCATGGCTCGGGGTGCATGAAGACACTATGGGAATGTCTTCTGTAGATCAAGAATAGGACTGCATGTCCTCCAGAGGAAGGACTACGTCACAGCACTGGCCTGTCAATGGACTCTGTGCATCACATGGTCCTTCTCTAAATCCCACTTCTGCCATTTATTTCTTTGCTACAGCTGAGGTCGCCTTCCTGAATTTCAGTCTCCTCATCTGTAAAATGAATACGATAAGATGGTGTTTATTAGTATCATCCTCATCCTTGTAGCCTCAGATATGAATACCACATTTAGCATAACCTCAATAAAAAAATGAAATAAAATTGAATCTGGTGGTGAGGGCTGGAGAATGTAAGGGCTGAAAGAGGAGTCCACTGGTATGGAAAGAAAGAGGCCTACTCAGATCTACACTAGGGCAATAATTACAGGAAAATACAAGATCATTTACTTCTGGCCCAACAAAGGCATTTGTTCCCTTTTGCTACTGGGAGTCTCAGAGATGTGTTCATCGATTGCAAAATGCCCATTCAGTGCCACCATTTTGTGACCTTTGGCTTTATAAACATTAGGATCTATGTTTACCTGATGAATTCCTTGGCTTAAGTTAGAAATGACCAAATTATCATTGTCCTCTGAATGGGGATAAGATGTACCTCTACACTCAAAGTGATTTAAAACCATTTGGCTTAAATTAGTTAAGCAATAAATTATTTTGAAAATATTCAGTTTCCAAATATTAAAGCCAAATTTCAAATTAGTTTATCTGTGTAGTCCTAAGACTACATGGAGGCTTCCCCAAATCCATATTCTGGCTGCCTGATGACCCTGGTGGGTTTTTGGCTTCTCCTGTGTATATTTCTTGGAGTTAAGCTCAAGGTCAGAACTATTGCGATCAAGGTCCCCAGCACTAACATCATTGTCAACAAATATTATCAGATGTCTCTTCTGGATATGGATGCTAGCAACTTCCCTACCAATACCACCTAGCCAATACATAGGTATAATCCTAACCCAGTTCCCAAGCTAAATACCAACTGCTTCCAGCAAACCCGTTTCAGGGAGTTTAGTTATTAAATCACACAGCCTGATAGACTGGGTATTTGACCTCACAAACGGTGAGGATCCTTGCAATGAGTCCTTCAGTTGAGTTCTCCAGGCAGAAAGTTAAAGAGAGAAAATCTAAATACTGGATTTACTGTCTGATATGTGTGTGTGTGTGTGTGTGTGCGCGCGCACACGTGCACGCATGTGAGTGCATGTGAGTGTTAGATGCACACGTGAGTGTGCATGTGTGTGTTAGATGTACGTGTGCATGCAGGTGTTTGCACTAGTGAGGGAGAGATACACCTGTCTCAAGACTCAGGCTTGGGGTCTGAGTTGCTGTCGCACAGTCCTTTTACCCTATGACTGTGTAGACAACCTTTCATGAATAAGATGAAGAATTTAACACCAAAGGTGTTAAACTTCTTAAAGATTTTCCAAATAGCTTGAAATCCAAGTTTCAGTTTCCTCTCTGACCTAGAGGATCATCTCCATTAAGGTTTTGGGGAAAGATGATAGGGTGGACATAAGGCTAGGTTGTCCCTTATCTGCTCTGGAGTTTTCTACTAGCAACTGTGTTCTTCTGCTGATTCCAGTGATGCTGGTCCCTGCCTGAGAAGCAGGACCCAGATCCTTCTCTAGGATGCTGCTGTCTTTCTGCTGTGTTCAGATGAAGGGTGAAAGTGGGCAGGCCACATGTCTTATCCCTGCCCTCGCTTTTATTTTGTAGAAGCCTGATAATTCAGGGCCCTATCTGAACGTCAGACTGCAGTGCAGGATTGAGGGGAACTAAGAGGAAAATATTGAACTTATGTGCTAATTATTAATGTTCCTGTCCTAAGGAAAAGACCCCCAGGAGTTCAAACTCTTTATATGCTGTCGGTCTCTTGTGGGCATCCCTATTTCCTAACATCAATCCTTTGTCCAAGGTCAAGTCCTCTCTCTGAGTACCTTCTTCCTCTGCTGTCTGCTTTCCATTTGACTTTCAGAAAACCTCTTTCCATCCTCTCCAACTGAGTCATTTCCTATGTCTGACTTATTGAGATAAATTGGCCCGAAGTGTCGCTGCTGTGGTCAATTCACAGTTGTCCTTTGTATTGTGTTTCCATCTGGGGACAAGTGGGGTTGTAGGGCTGGCTGAGTCTAAATACTCTAAGTCTCATGGTGAAGTCGTTGATGAACCCTGGGCACCTGAAGGGAAGTGTTGTTGGAAGTGAGTTGTAGCCTTGACTCTTTCCTCCCTCTGATTGGCCAGCTACTAATTGTTGGGACCTCCTTTTGCCTCCAAACGCCATATAGAGATCCAAACATACAAACACACCTTTTCCAAGGACGAGTGTGGATTCTCAACAATAGTATAGTCAAAACACACATGATCGCAAAGCATCTCTCTCAAGATGGCATTCCTGTCTACTGCTCTCAACTTGCTTTCAAATCACACCCCTTCCAGGCTACTGGGCATATGAAATATGCCTATCCCTGAGTTACACAAAGATACAGGAAGCTTTGGGCCCACTTATCTTCTTAGGGGCCATTTTCCACCCCTTTCTTTCTGGAAAGAAAATCTGACTGGGTTCATTTCTCCAGCTACATAATTGTGTCCACTTACCTCCATGAAGATCTGATTTTAAAGAATTCCAGTTCTAGTCTTATTAGAAATGTAGTTGGGTGTTTTGAGTTCATGTTCAACCATTACTAACTTGACATAATTCCCAAAATTACCCAAATGTATTAAAATTGTTATTGCACTTACCAACAAAACAGTCCATCTGAGCGTTAAACAACATCACTGGCACCAAAAGTACTTTCACATAGATTATGATCTCATTTGATCCTTATTAACAATCCTGGGAGGTGTCCAGACCATGTACTTCCCTTCTCTTTTTATAGATGAAAAACTGATGTTCAGAGGAATGGACTTTTCAGATCTCTCAGCTAGTAAAGTGGTAATTTAATGGCAAACAACTGATCAAACACTTTTGCAATCCCAAGAAGCATTCTCTGTTAAACTAGAGCAACTGCTTCCATTTCTTCACAAAGAAAAGAAATGATTTTATGGTTTCTTCATAAAGAAATGATTTTTCAGATGAGCTTAGGGAAGATTTCAAACTGCAAAACGTATTGTGGTGAAATTTGGCTTTTATTTTCTGCTCCACAAGACCCCCCACTGTTCAAATTGTGTATGTGTGTGTGTGTGTGTGTGAGAGAGAGACAGAGAGAGAGAGAGACAGAGACAGAGACAGAGAGAGAGAGACAGAGAGAGACAGAGAGAGAGTTCAGCTGGCTGATGTGTGTGCTATTGAAGTTTTTGCTTAAAAAGGAAATCTGATCTATGTCTAAGTGGCACTAATGTGTGGGCTGAGAGCTGCTACTGTAAATTCAGCAAGGGATTCATTAATGCCAGGAGCCTCCTAGAGTGCTGTGGATGGGTGACCTCTGAAATAAAAGCATAACCAGCAAAGATAAGGCTTCATGCATGATCTACAGGGCTCTGTTTCTGGTGATCTTCAAGATATCTTAAGCCAGGAGTACTTAGGGCCAGAAAGCCAGGAGTTTGGTGGGGAGGGGGAGACCACCCAAAAAGATTAGATGATACCACACAATAGATTCTTGGCTTTTTAAATTCTTTGGCAAATCTCTCTCCCCCTCACCCCTCCCAAACTCTTCCCTTTGCTGGGAATAGTTTTTGCACTTTTCTCTTTGCTGGGAAAAATAGGCTACTGTTTTTGAAATGACTAAGATGCAGTCAGTAAGGCTCACGAGCTCCTGATGGGAAGATGGGCTGGAAAATACACCAAAATCCTGCTGGGAACCTCAGTTGTTGGAGGGGTGTCACACAGCTTTGTAAGACTGACTTTGACATGAGGTATGGGGTTGAGGTCTTAGGCAGCAATGGCTCTTCTAGAGTAGGCTCTGGGAGCTTTCCTCTTATGATCCTGGAGCTCTCCTGACCACAGGGCATAACTGTTTTTTTGTTTTGTTTTGTTTTTAATGTTTATTTACTTATTCAGAGAGAAAGAGACAAGGAAAGGATGTGAGCAGGGGAGGAGCAGAGAGAGAGGGAGAGAAAGAGAACCCCAAGTAGACTCTCTGGTGTCAGCACAGAGCTCTGTGTGGGGCTCGAACTCACAAATCCTGAGGTCATGACCTGAGCGGGAAAATCCCCAGGCAAACGCTTAACCCGCAGAGCCACCTAGGCACCCCAAGGCACGACTATTTACATTGCAAATCAGTACTCTGGATTTGGATTTCAAATCAGCTATTTGAAAAATTAGGTCCCGTCCCCAACCTACTGTATAGGTTTTCTCACACCGCCATAACAAAATACTATAGGTTGGTGACTTAAACAACAGAAATTTCGTTTCTTATCATACTGGAGGCTGGAAGTCCAAGATGGAAGAGCCCACAGGGTTGGTGTCTGGTGAGACCTCTTTCCTTGGCTTGGGGGACCACTTTCTTGCTGTGTCCTAACGTGGCTCCTTCTTTGAGCAGGGAGAGAGAAAAAGGAAGAGAGTGTGAGTGCACCCGTATGCAGGCGACATGTCTATGGGACTTCTTCCTCTTCTTTTAAGGACAGCAAGCCTATTGAATTATGACCTAATTTCACCTTAATTATCTCCCTAAAGGCCCTGTCTCCAAATAAAGTCACATTGGGGCTTAGGGGTTCAACATATGAATTTGGGGTGACATGGTTTTTAGTCCATAATAAGTACAAAAGGATATACTTCTTGTAAACCATTGAAAAATGTTGAACCATAACAAGAAAATATCAACTGTCCTCTCTCACTTCTGCTTGTCCAGCCAGGTGACCAATTGATGTGTGTTTCTCCACATTTTTCCTTTCCTGGTGCAAACACATGGCACATCGTCTTTTTGTTTTTTACAGCAGTGAGGTTATATCGTATTTACTACTTTGCAATATTCTTTCTATATGGCTAAACTCTGTATGACTATATGATTATAATCATATATGACTATGTGATTAAGTTGATTTTTAAAAATCCTGTCAAAATTTCCCATGGGTGTCTATGACTATAGAACAAGTGTCCCCAGCTGGAGTTTGGGACTTTTAAGTCTGTGGGTCGAATTCACAAGGTCTATGAACTTGATTGGGAAGAAGAAAATGCATCTTGGTTATCACCTGATACTGAAATTTAGTGCATCTTTTAACTAGGAATATAGACAACAAAGCATAATTATATTTTTAAGCACCTCAGGTATTTTTATATCACATCACAGTTTTGAATATATCTCAGAATATTGTTTCTGTTTTATATTAAAATAATTATCAAATCTACTGCTAGATTGTAGTAGACCTAATGGGTTATCTAATGGATTAATAAACACGCACTTATGTTGCTCTATTGCAAAATTTTAAATAAAATCTTTTTGATGATATGTCAATATAATTATTTTAAAGAAATTATCCAAAGTTACTGTTTTTTCTTTCTCCAAGCATTTGAAAACAGGATTTTGAGAAGAGACCCATGGATCTTATCAGTTGTTGAGGGCATCCATGGCACAAAAAAGGTTAGGAACCCTTGCTATAGAGATATGAGAGACTGAGGATGTAATATTTTACTTGGAAGCCAAAAGAGATGTGGAATGTGACAACAAGAAGTTTTTAATACACAGCCAACTTGAGAGGTTGATAAAGGATAAGAACACATCACAGATGGAAACACTGATTGGACCTGTACCTGCAACACACACAGTGATTTGTGTCCATTCATTTCTTTGAGTTTTATATAAATGATGAGAATTCCAACTGCCATCGGTGAGTATCTTCTGCTAAAGATGGTTTTCAAAGAAGGCACAATCATGACTCTCATGTAGATGACATAATGCATGAAAAAGATTTTATTTAACTCATAAATTAAGTAAGAGTGACAGAGGCAATGGGAGAACTGGGACCTTCTACCCTTGTAATTACATTGGACACTGAAAACCAAAGCCACAGGTCACTGTCTGCATTAACATAACGTTGTGTTATTTCCCTGCCTTCATTAACATGACCTATTCCCCAAGGAGTCTGCTGCCCAAGCAAATGGTTTGATTCATTGCATGAACTTCCTTAAAAACCCATCCTAAGATTCTTCAAATTCCTTGCATTTAAATTCTCATCTTGCTGCTTCTACCAATCCTGGACTGTTGTTTATGATCCTTACTCAATCCTAACCAAGACTTTGAAAGATCTGCCTCGAATCAAAGTTTCAAATCTCAGTAAATTCTGATCTCACATTTCCTTCTCCATGACACTGCCAAAGCTTTGTGATGTGGCAGTCCCTCTTAATGCAGGAATTGCAAGCTCAGCTTTGACATATCAAGAGGTTGTGTTGGTGATATTTGGGAAGACAGCTTTTGACAGATTTGGAGGTCCAACTGAGATCCATTTAGGATCCAGATCTCACTGCCATGGCCAATGCCCTGACATGGGAAACAGAATGTTCCTCTGAGGTCCTTTGAGCCTTCTGCTTGGAGACTTTCTGACTGTGATGATGGGGTAGGCAAGTAGACCTTGCATTGGTTAGAAACTTTCATCTCTTTCATTCAACTCCGAGATGCTGAGTTTATTTCATCTCCTAGGATTAGGAAACCCTCCTTAGGTGTTCACATTTGAAAAAGAGCGTGTAATATTTTTGGTGGAAATCTGTCTGTCTCTCTGTTCTTGTCATTTTTGTTGTGCATCAGTAAAAGGAAATCCATCAGGAAGAGGATGGGTGTAGGCCCTGAAGTTAAGCTCTTTCCTCAAGCTGGTCCTGGGGACTGAGAAGTTTAGTTCAAATGAGGAGCAAACTTTGCCACTGCCCTCATTTCTCAACTGGCATCGAGAAGCATTCCAAGACATTCAGATTCCAAAATCTCTTCCTTAAGAGATTCTTTGGCCAAAGCAAAGGAAAAACTGAAAGCTGTCTCTCTTTCATATCCTCCTGAATCAGTGTGAATCTTCCCCAGTTCTATACTCTGCCATCTCTCTCTATCTCTGACCTCCCTCTGATTTGCTCCTCTTCCTCCTGGCCTACCACACCCTCTTAAACTGCAATGGTCTCTTGAAGTTAAACCTCCCCCAGAACAGGCAAAATCCCTTTCTGTTGATTTCAAGCCCTGGTCTCAAGTCTGAGCTGAGAGCCCAGCCAGAATAGGAGGAATTTGCAGAGGAACTTAGAAAATAAGTTTATGAATGTGTAATGCAGGACTCACTGGTCTATCTATATCAATGAGTGTTAGTCGGACCCTCAGATGCTGAGAAATGGATGAAGAAAGCAGGATTGGAAGCTCTCAATAATGATTAAGAAAATTTTTTTTACATTTATTAATTTTTGAGAGACAGAGCACACGTGGGGGAGGGGCAGAGAGAATGAGACACGGAATCCAAAGCAGGCTCCAGGCTCTGAGTTGTCAGCACAGAGACGACGTGGGGCTCGAACTCACATGGTGAGATCATGGACTGAGGCACCCAGGCACCCCTCAACAATGATTTAAAGGACCCTGAATTTCATAGGAAATTGGAAAGGTTCAGAAAAACTCTATGCTGGATAGGTCTTTTGGAGTCTATCCCACATATCTTCCCTATGAAAGTGGATTAAATGGTAATCCAGTCTCAAGTAGAGAAAGGATGAGGATTGTGGAGAAAGCAGGGATAGGCCTGTTCTACCTTTAGACAGCATTCAGGAGAAGATCTAAGGAGATGTGATCCCGGCTCCTCCCTCATTTTTTATAAATTGGTATAAAGCCATAAATTGAGTATTGAATACGTAAGCATGGACTAGAGTAGGAAACAACCCTACTGTCAGAATTCCAACACTTGTGGAGGACTTTGAAAATAGTTTAGGATGAAAACAAAGTAGAAACTGTAATAAATTTATAGCCTTAGAGACAAAACATCTAGAAACTCCCATCTAGATCATTCAGCTCCAATGGAAGGAGTCTCTTGATAAAGATAGTTATAGATATTATAAACAGAAAAGACTCTGGGAAAAGAATTGCCCTATCTCTGGTAAGAAAACAGAGAAAATATGTAACAAATGAGATGACTGATTGATGAGGGGCTCTGAGGGATCTGTTGAGCAGAAATTTCTTGAAAGATTAAAGGAGCTCTTCTGATTGGTTTACATCAATAAACACTATATCAAAGGAATATTTTTTAAAAATCCCAGAAATTAAGGAAATTGAACTAATAACTTCTAATATGTTAAACAGAGTAGTCTTATGGAAATTTAACTCAAAATGGTTTAAGAGGCCAAGTTTAGATACATTAAGTAAGCTTTTGCACATAAAATGAGTTTATTATTTTTGGCTTAATACAAATAATGTCTTCCCTGATTTATCATGGTAAATATAATAGGAGTTTGTGATTTTATTCTACTTGGGTATGTTCTTAGATTTATACAGGGTTTACCGTACTAATCAAATAAACTAGCATTATTTCTATTTAATGCTTATAGTTATGAAAAATAAAAATTTGTATTGATTTATTCTGAAAATTTAATATCAACAGTGATTATATTTTGTAATATGTCAGATGGAAGATTCATTTTTAAGATCTTTAGGACCGATATTAAGTTGAATTAATTAATGGGTATTCATTGAATGCCTAGATCGTTTGTTAAAAATTTTAATGCAAGTTAGTTAACATATAGTATAATAATGGTTTCAGGAATAGAAGTTAGTGATTTGTCACTTATGTATAATACCCAGTGCTCATCCCAACAAGTGCTCTCCTTTATGCCCATCACCCATTTCGTCCATCCCCCAACCCAACACTCCACCAACCACCCTCAGTTTGTTCTCTGTATTTGGAGTCTCCTATGGTTTGTCTCTCTTTTTCTGTTTTTGTCTTATTTTTGCTTCCTTTCTCCTATGTTCATCTGTTTTGTTTCTGAAATTCCACATATGAGTGAAATCATATGATATGTCTTTCTCTGATTGGCTTATTTTGCTTAGCATAATACACTCTAGTTCCATCCATGTTGTTATAAATGGCAAGATTTCACTCTTTTTGATTGCCAAGTAATATTCCACAGTGTGTAGGTATGTGTATATATATGTATATATACCACATCTTCTTTATCCATTCATTAGTTGATAGACATTTAGGCTCTTTCCATACTTTAGCTATTGTCGATAGTGCTGCTATAAACATTGGGGTGCATGTGCCCCTTTGAATTAGCATTTTTGTATTCTAGATAATTTCTAAGTAAGAAAGAACACTGAAACTGATTACTAAGCATAATTTAAAATTTATATACTTTTGCTTCTTATTTTTATATACTATCTTTGGGCCTGTTAATTAATGTGCTCATTTTTGCCATGTTGAGAAGTTGTATAAGGGATGTGTATGGCTGTAGAAAGTTGTGTTATGTGTATTCATGGGCTCTGCTGGTCTGCTAAAATGCTGATGTGGGGTGGTCAGCAATTATCCACATTCCTCTTCCTGTTTGCTCCAGTTTTCTCTGTGAAATAAAAATTTCTTTGGTTAAAAGCTGTAATTAAATATACCTGATGTGTCTTTACCATAGCACTCTTGGCAGAGAGGTACAAGTTTGTATGCAAGATAATGAGGTGTGGTTTTGTTCAGGGAAAAAGAATATAGTCTGTGCAAATAAGTTTGAAAAGCTTTGAAATATGTTAAAATCCTAACAAAATTTGCTCAATTTTGTTTCCTTGTTTTACTGTTTATTGCTTTCACTTACAGTAGAAAGGCTTATTTATTGGCCCATTGACTTTTCCTTTAGGAGAAAGAGATCAGTAGATCTCTTACTACTCCAGAGGAATTCTGAATTTCACTTGCCTTAGGCCTCTTCATTTCATGCTTAATAAGAAGCATGGAAAGTTGGGGGAAATCCTGCATGCTGTGGTTGAGAGAATCTCAGGCAATTTAGACAATGCCACTAAGGCCACTTAAAAGGATCAGAATATGCAACCCCCCAAAATGCCACTTTGGCATAAGAGTAACTTTGAGCTGAAGGCAATTGAGAAACAGCAGACACAGGAAGAACTCTCTGCCCTTCCTCTTTCTGCCTAAAAGCAGTGCATATATTTCCCACTGTGAAGGGGACATAAATTTTCATTGTGAAGGTGTCCCCCTCTTCCATCCAAGAAGAAGAGACTAACTCTTATCTGTATAGCAGACCTTACTAAGCAAGCCTTATTTACCATGCATTTTCTAGTTACATTTTCACAATTTACCACTCTTTGGACCCCAAACCCCTTTCCCTTTGTTCTGTCACTTCTCCATAATCTATCACCTTCTGTTGAGAGGATACATAAACTCCTAGGTCTAACTACTTTTTTGAGGTCTACACTTCTTTTCTATGAGGACCTCTGTGCAAGGAAAAATAGATATATTAACATCAAATCACATTTGTATGCTTTTTCTCTTGTTAATTTGTCTTTTTTCAGTATAATGAGCAGGCCTCAGATACTAAACCCGAGAGAGTAGAGTTTGTTTCCCCTACATCATAGATCTCATCCAAGAGGATTATGGAAGTGGGTATGTGGTTGTTCAAAACAAAGCTACCTCGAGGAGCAATATGTTCTGGTTTAGAGGAAGAATATCATACTTAGATCCCTGCAGACTTCTCTTAGATCTTTAAGTTACTAAAGAAAATCTGGGAAATAAACAAAGAAATCAGATCATTAGGTAATTTGGTTAAAGTCTCCATATCCGGTTCTGTGGATTTTCATATTGGGAGGTAGACTATTCTCATAGTTTAATCGGGGTGTCCTTGGCCCTTGGCTAAGAAGTGGACGATGAACTCTGATCATTATCATGTCATTTAGTATTCATCTATGTGACAGTGTTCTGGAGTGATCTACAGAATTGTAAATGCTGTTGCTCAGCCACTATCCCAGCAAATGATCTAGCAAAGGGCCACTCGAAAGAACTGGAAAATCCAACAGTATAGAGATCGAAACAACCACTATGGAAAAGTTGAATGGAACTATTGATGGAATTCTTTTTGTTTTGTTAATTTTTGTTTAAAAAATATTTTTAATGTTTTATTTATTTCTGAGAGAGAGAGAGAGACAGCGTGAGCAGGGGAGGGTCAGAGAGAGAGGGAGATACAGAATCTGAAGACAAGGTTCCAGGCTCTGAGTTAGCTGTTAGCACAGAGCCCGATGTGGGGCTTGAACCCACAAAATGTGAGATCATGACCTGAGCTGAAGGTGGACGCTCAACCGACTGAGCCACCCAAGTGCCCCTATTGATGGAATTTTGAAACGCAATTATGACACCCCCAACAGCAGTGGCAAAGATCTGGATTATTATACCAATTATATATATATTGCCTGCTGCCCAGGCAAATAGTGTGATTGTCCATTACCAGAATGTCCTGGAGATTCTTTGAATCTTTTGCTTTGAGGTCCTCACCTTTCTGTGTCCACCAGTCCTGGGATTTTGTACCCCAGTCTTTACCCAATACTAATCAAGCCCTTGCTCTGAAAACCTGCTTTACATAAAACTCCAATTCTTAATAAATGCTTGCTTTTTCCCTCCTCACCCAGAGATACTGTCACAGATTTGCCAGGTGAAAGTCTCCTTTACTGTAGTAGGCAATAAACTCAACTTTGTCTTATCAAGAGGTTGTGTGTGTCGGTGAAATTTGGGGAGGCAGCTTTTGATGGATGTTACAATTGCTTTAAAGAAGTCAAAACACAGACACTTTTACTGATTAGAAATAATGAAATGAATTTGCAAATGACCGCAAAACTGTCTTCTTAAAGGGAAGAGCTGGTTATCCTTCCACCAGACAGAATTTATTTGCATGTCTATAGAAAAAATTATTTGCATTGCTATCAGTTATGTGCAATTTACAGAGCCATAAAAAAAATAAAAAACCTCAAAGGCAATGAAAGCTGCAGAGCCCCCATAGAATCAGAATCAGATAACCCGGAAGGATGTGCTCTAGACAATGCACAGTGCTCTACTGAAGCACAAATTCTTTCCTAACCTGCTAGGTGCCAGGTATCTAGTGAGGTTCTAGGGCATTTCCCAGACATTATTGCATTTCATCTTTACCACACCCTCCAAAATGAAATTACAATTTCCTCTTTTTAAGTGAGGACACTAAGGCTCAGTGAAGTTTTTCAAAAACCACAAAAATGCTCAAATAACATGTGCAATAGATATTTGGTTAGTGAAAATGTCATATGTGGAGAGGAAATCTTGCACAAATCTTTGAACTGTGGAGAGAGGGAGAGAGGGATTCCTGAGTACCCTATGAGATGCTGGGCACACTCTCCAGTTCTTGAACTGAGTCTCCTAATTTTATAGTGGTCTGTGCTTTTCGTTGTCTTTCAGCTATTTTGTAACTCTGCAAGTTAAAAAAAAACCCATAGTAATGTCAAAGATTCTTGTCCACATCCAGTGCAAACAAATGTTTGGCAGAGGAAGCCAGCACTGCATCTCTTAGTAAATGCATTTTAGCATTTCTGAAATGCAGTCAGCACTTCTGATTGCCTGCATATGTGTCTGCTCGTTGACTTCTCCTTTGAACCAGCGTAAGACCTTAGGCTTCCCTCATTAAATGATGAATAACATAGAATCTTTGACATGGGTTCATTTTATTTATTTATTTAAAAAAAATTTTTTTAAGGTTTTATTTATTTCTGAGAGAGAGACAGAGAGACAGTGTGAGCAGGGGAGGGTCAGAGAGAGAGGGAGACACAGAATCTGAAGCAGGCTCCAGGCTCTGAGCTGGCTGTCAGCTCAGAGCCCGATTGGGGGCTCGAACCCACGAACCATGAGATCATGACCTAAGCTGAAGTCAGACCTAACCAACTGAGCCACCCAGGCGCCCCACCATGGGTTCATTTTATATATGTGGGAGAGTCATGATTTTTATCTTTTCAAAAATGCCTGTTAGCCGTTGGAAATGAGTTTAGCCTTTCATTAGTTGGCTCTGGGGGCATTTACTGTTTCAGGCCACAGAGATGATTAGCGGCTCATCTGAGGCTCTCCTTGCCTTGAAATTATTCGATTTTATGACTACATACCTGGCATTCCTAGAGTTGCATGTTAAGCCTTCTGTTGTTTTCTTTCCAGAGCTATCTGATAGCACAGGCTGTCTGTTAAATACAGTCTGAGCAATTAGGCCTAGCTAACGTCTTCCTGACTAGGATGCCAGGACAAATATCTAATGGCAGCAAGTGAGTGAAAATAAATAGGGGCCAATTAATGAGGACTAATTTGGTGTTACAATGGAAACAGGGGCGACTGTATGCATTCTAATTCCAGTAAATGTGAGTTCCTTCCAAGGATGTTAGAATTTCAGATACATTTAACTGTTTGAGTCCTTGGAAACTTTCACAGACATCACTGTAGAACCTTGGGTTGTAGAGCTGTCTGGATTTTCACATGTCACCTTTGTAAACTTGTTTGTGAACTTTGTAAACTTGTAAACTCCTGCTATGGTGTCCTGATATGTGCAGAATTCATTATTCAGAATAATGTATGAGAGTTGGAGTTCTCAGCTTCCAAGCATGTGTTCAGAAGAAAGAGTTTTAGTCATGGCCCTCTTTGATGTAAGTGACAGAAAATCCAATTCAAGCTAGTTTAAGCAAAAAACAAAGAACAAAAACAAAAAGAACAACTAATCAGCAAACACCCCCCCCAAAATAAAAACACCCCCAAAACCAAAAAACCAAACTTCACTGTTGAGTCACATGGCAAAAGTCCTGGTGCCAGGTGAGTTCAGGTTCAGTTAGATCGAGGGGCTCCGAAAATGTTACCAAAACCCAACCTTTCTCCTTCTTTTGGTTCTTCTTCCTCTGGATTCACTTCAACTGTTAGAAACTCTCCCCTATGATGGCCTCAGACCATTCCTGTCTTTCAACTTCACTTCCTTAAAACCAGTGAAAAAGAGTCCAGCTCTTAGTAATTTTTTCTTGGTTGTTCAAACCAAAGTATCAGGATGATCACTCATTGGACTGATAGCCACAGCTTGGATAACACACTCATCTCTGAACCAATGAGGATGTCCGTGTGTGTGTGTGTGTGTGTGTGTGTGTGTGTGAGTGATCTTTTGATGGCTAGATTGGGGTCACATGTCCAATGTTGTAGCCAGGGGTGGACACCCACTTCCATGTTTCAGGGGAGCACAAAGAGTGAGAGTGGAGGGAGAGAGATATCCTGAGGAAAGTCAGAGAATTTGGCTGCTGGGAGCCCAAAACACCAACATAGGAATATTATTACCTGTTGACTGATGTCCTCATGTTAAAATGCTTGTCAAGTGGCAATACTTCTTGTGGGCTTTGTCTGTTGAACAGCTGTGTTGTTAACTGGTGTCTAAAAATATCCAGTCATTCTACCAATAAACACTTATTGAGCATTTAGTATGATAGTGGCTCTAAACTAGATGTTAGGGATACAGAAATAAAAATAGTCTTTGCTTGTCGGGAGAGTCTAACATTATTGCCATTTTATCATTAGGGTCCTTGGTCATTACACATCCTGCTGAGAGTATAATTTGGAGGAAAATCTGCTGATGGGAGGCTCTGAAGAACTTGAAGGAGACGATGGGTGTTAAAGTTCTTGGATACAATCTATTTGTATCTCATATTTGCATTTGCTTTGTATTTTCAATTTCACTCTCACTTGGTATGTCTCTACTGTCTCTTGACCATTAGTAAGTCATAGGTTGTCCATAGGAGATTGTTGCAGAGAAACACTTTGGAGAATTACTTTTGATCTGTACATTGTGACCCACATCGTCTGTTTACATGGTGAAGAGCGAGCTGCTATGACATTATCTGTGGTGCAACATCACAGCAGAGACAACCATCCATTGAATGCCAGATGAATCACTCTATTGTCACTCACTTTGCAGATTTTTCTTAATGTATTTATCATACCACCAAAAAAATGGATGGTCTGGTGCACGTGGGTAGCTCAGTCGGTTAAGTGTCCGACTTTGGCTCAGGTCTTGATCTCACGGTTCATGGGTTTGAGCCCCGCAACAGGCTCTGTGCTGGCATCTAGCTCAGAGCCTGGAGCCTGCTTCAGATTCTGTGTCTCCCTCTCTCTCTTACCCTCCCCTGCTCATGCTCTCTCTCTCTCAGAAATAAATAAAACATTTTTAAAAAATGGATGGTCATAAAAAAATTCTATAGAAGGAATTCCAAGTTTGCATGTTTTTGGCATGAATAAGGGATTGCTTTGGTAAGGTAGGGGTTGTGAGTGGTATAACTCAAGACTGATGGCAATAAAGGCTAGGGATAAGATCACGCAGCCACGCAGTTCTCTAACAGGACACCACACACTGGATTGGTGGTAGAGGAAGTCTTCTTGAAGAAACTGAAGGTAATGTTCGAAGGATGATGGGAAATGAACCAAGAGTGTGGAGATTAGTGGATGTAGTAAATTCCTTAAAATAGGAGAGAGCAAAGTTTTAGAAGATAATGTTCCTATTTTATTTTAAAATTTTTTTCATTTTTGAGAGAGAGATAGAGTGCAAGGGGAAGAGCAACAGAGAGAGAGAGGGAGACACAGAATCCGAAGCAGGCTCCAGACTCTGAGCTGTCAGCACAGAGCCTGACGTGGGGCTTGAACCCACCAGTGGGGAGATCGTCATGTGAGCCGGAGTTGGATGCCCAACTGACTGAGCTGCCTAGGCACTCCTGTTCATATTTTAGAATGCACCTGATGCTATGCAAATGACTTAAGTGAATTTGGTCACTTCATACTCATAGCAGTTTTGTAAATTCTGAATTGCTGTTATCACCATTTTTCAGATAAAGAAATGGACCACCCTCCTGAACCTCTCCCCCTGCCTCATTATGCACACACAAAGATTAGGTAAGTTGCTCCAGGCCACACCACTAGAATAGGCCAAACAGGGATTTGGATGCAGGAGTGTTTGCTACACAGCCTCTTAACTGCTACATACAGAGGTTTCTGGAAAGAAAATTGCCAGTGTGGCTGAAGCTCAGGGAGCTAAGGGGAAAACAGTATGAGATATGTCTGGAAAAGTAGTTGGGGCCAGGCAGTGGAGGGCCTTGAAGGCTGAGGTGACAATTGGGCCATATGAGGCCTTTGAGAGGTTTTAGCAAGACCATGATGTGACCTGATTTATTTTTTGAGAAGATTGCTCTAGCTGGTGGGCTGAGAATTAATTGTAGCAGGCAGGACTTAAAGCAGAGAGAAGTGTTGGAAGGCTGCCTCAGTGGTCCAGGTGAGAACTGATGGCTTACTGAACTGAAGTGGTGGCAGTAAAAGCATACATACATGGGTGTACACAGAGTTAAACAGGGTATAAAATTGCATGGATTTGGTGATTGATTAGGGGGAGAAGATGGATGACAGGGTCACTGGTGGCTGGCTTATGAAACTGGATTGATATTAGCACTGTCCACTGAGCTGGGGATACAGAAGGAGACTAAGTTGTGGTGGCACTATGGCTTGCATGCTATGTTTTCCCCCTCCCCAAATTCATATGTTAAAATCCTAACCTCTAAAAGTGATGGTATTAGTAGTAAGTGGGGCCTCTGTATATGATACTTCCAAACATTTCCAGGAAACTAAGGAATATAATGATGTTGGTTTGTTGCTCTTAATGTTGCTGTCAAAGTGGTGATAGGAAAGGATGAGCTCAGGGGTTTGAATTCCCTAAAAGCCTCTAGGTTTCCCTTGAGGGAGAGCCTGATCTCCTTTAGGAGGGCTAAAATAAGCAAAATTTCTGCTTCCTTTTTCCCATGACTTTATGCTCTGTTGGCTTAGAGGACTTAGTTCCAGAGAGAGGAATACTTCCACAAGGAGACACAACAATGAGTCCATTGAACTGGAAGTTATAATTGCCACTTGGCTGTTCTGGACTCCTAGTGCCTCTGAATCTACAGGCCGGGAAGAGAATTACATGCTGACTTGGTGATTGATCCCAACTACCAAGGGGAGGTTGAATTACTGTTCCACAGTGAAACTAAGGATAAGTATGTTTGGATTATAGAAGATCCCTTAAGGCATCTCTTAGTATCACTATGCCCTATGATCAAGTTCAATGGAAAACTCCAACCCAATCCAGGAAGAACTAGTAGTGGCCCAGATCCCTCAAGAGTAAAGGTTTGGGTCATCCAAGCTGGTAAAGAACCACAATTTGCAGAGGCACTTGCTGAAGGCAAAGGGGATATAGTATGGATAGTAGAAGAAGGTAGTTATAAATATGAGGACTGTAATTGTCATGAATATTTCCTCCTTATTTTGTGTCTATATTAAGTAAATGTCTTTGATCTCTTTCCTCTCTTGTTCCCTTATCATGTAACTTAAGATACACTGACTTTAAATCATAGTATTTAAGTGTTAGCTTATGCCATACTATTTTAAGTTTATCGGATACTGACAAAAAAAAAAAAGTAAACATCACTCACGGATTTACCTTCTCTTCTGGGGAAGGGGTTAGGACATTTTTGGCTGTACACAGGATAGGCAGACATCATGCCTAACATCATGTTAGGCAGAATTATGACCTTGTTAATGTCTCTGTTTGGAGATTAAATATGCTTAAGGAGATGCATATAAATGATAAGTTGACAAGGGGTGGGCTTGTGATGGTTAATTTTGTGTGCCAGCTTGACTGGGCTAAGGGATGCCTAGATAGCTGGTAAGGCATTATTTCTAAGTGTGTCTGTGAAGATGTTTCTTAAAGAGATTAGCATTTGATTCAGTAAACTGAGTAAAGAGATCTCTTTTCATCAAGGTAGGTGAGGGCTGTTTGGGGCCTGAATAGATTAAAGAGGCAAGGGAAGGAAAATCTCTCTGTCTTTCTTCTTGAACTGAGATGTCCATCTTCTCCTGACCTTGGGCTTTGAACCTCCTGGCTCTCAGGCCTTCAGACTCAGGCACTTGTACCAGTTTACCCCTTGGCAACCCCCCATCCCCCTTCCCCGGTCCAATTCTTGACCTTTGGACTCAGACTGAATTATATCACCAGCTTTTCTGGTTCTTTAGCTTGAGGTAGCAGATTGTGGAACTTCTTGACCTCCATAACCATGGAAACCAATTCTTATAATAAATCTCTTCATATGTATCTATATACAGTTGACCCTTAAACAACTCAGGGGTCAGGGGTGCTGACCTCTCATATAGTTAAAAATCCATGTATAACTTTTGACTCTTGAAAACTTTACTAATAGCTTACTGTTGACTGGAAGCCTTACTGATAACATAAACTGTCGATCAACACATATTTTGCATGTTATATGTATTCTATACTGTATTCCTCTGTATAGCTTACTTATAAAGTAAGCTGGAGAAAAGTAGATGTTATTAAGAAAATCATAAGGAAGAGAAAATACATTTACAGTAAAATATATATTTGTAAAAGAAAAATCCATGTATAAGCGGACCCATGAAGTTCAAATCCATTTTGTTCAAGGATCAACTGTATATCCTTTTGGTTCTATTTCTCTGGAGAACCCTGGATAATACAGGTGGATAAGATGTTGGATTGCATCACGGACATGTTGAGTTCAGGTTCTTATGAAAGATAAAATTGGCAGTTACAGATATTTGTCTGGAACTCAGGGAGAGGCCAGAGAGCTAAGCCACACATTTGGGCGCTGTATTAGTTTTTAGGGTTGCTGTAACGAATTACGGTACACTTGGCTGCTTAAACAACAGAAACATATTCTCTCATAGTTCTGGAGGCCAGAAGTCCAAAGTCAAGGGGTCAGTAGAGTTGGTTCCCTCTAGAGGCTCCAAGGGAGAATTTATTCGATGGCTCTCTTCTAGCTTCTGGTGATTGCTGGCGATCCTTGGCATAGGGCTGTCTACAGACAATCTGGCTTTGCTCAGCATCCCTCCTCATCAGGGAAATACAAATCAAAACCACACTGAGATACCACCTCACGCCAGTCAGAGTGGCTAAAATGAGCAAATCAGAGGACTTTCTGGCTGGTGAGGATGTGGAGAAACGGGCACCCTCCTAGACTGTTGGTGGGAATGTAAACTGGTGCAGCCCCTCTGGAAAACAGTGTGGAGATTCCTCAAAAAATTAACACTAGAACTCCCCTATGACCCAGCAATAGCACTGCTAAGAATTTACCCAAGGGACACAGGAGTGCTGATGCACAGGGGCACATGTACCCCCAATGTTCATACCTCTCAACAATAGCCAAATCATGGAAAGAGCCTAAGTGTCCATCAACGGATGAATGGATCAAAAAGATGTGGTTTATCGATACAATGGAATACCACATGGCAATGAGAAAGAATGAAATCTGGCCATGTGTAGCAACATGGATGGACCTTGAGGGTGTTATGCTGAGCGAAATAAGTCAGGCAGAGAAGGACAGATACCATATGTTTGCACGTATAGGAGGATTAGGAGGAACTTAACTGAGGATCGTGGGGGAGAAGAAGGGGGAAAATAATTGGGAAGTGAATGGGAGGCAAACCATGAGAGACTCTTGAATGCTGAGGACAAACTGAGGACTGATGGGTGGGCGGGGGAGGGGGGAGATGGGCATGGAGGAGGACACTTGTGGGGATGAGCACTGGGTGTTATATGGAAACCAACTTGACAACTATTTAAGGAAAAAAAATAAAGTCATTCAGGATAAATGTTATTTTTAAAAAGATTTTTAGGGTTTAAAACTTTATAAACTACCTTATTTTGTCAGTTCATCATGATGCTGTCATATTCCCTTGAAACAACAGTTTACGTGGAACCCAAAGGCTAGTTCTAGGTTCCTTAAAAAAATATTAAGACTTCTACATTGGAGCTGATGTTCTAGCAGGTGATTTGGAGCAATGATATAATCTGTCGAACTCTTTAAGTATTTGTCATAAGCAACACTTTTGTTTTAAATTATTTTCCTAAATTACTCTTCCAAAATTATAAAATTTATATATGTTCATTACAAAAACAATACAGAGAGAGATCTGTAAGAAAAATAAATTTAGTCTTCTCCTTACCCTCTCTTTTCTCACTTCTGCCTTCTGGAATAATTAAGGTTAATGATGTGATAAATATTCTTTCACATGTTTTTTCCTAAGCATCATTTTTTGTATTACTTTATCACACAGGTGTTTGTTTTCTCTTGTTCTTCCAAAAGTTTCTCAAATGTCAGAATGTGAAAGCAGGTAAGTTATTTCAACAGAAGTGATGTATTTGTCATTAGAAAAATTACAGGAACTTTCAGTATAAACCTTATGTTGAGAGATGTATAGTCTTGTGGGTAAGATTAATATAGGCTCTGGGGCCAATCTTCCTGGGTTCATATCACAGCTCTGCCAGTTATTAAATATGTAACCTGGGCTTTTGTTTCCCCATCTATAAGATAAGAATATAGTAGTACCTACTTTACGGGGTTGCTATGATGAGTTAATGAATAAATATGTGAAAATACTTTAAAGAAGACTGCCAAGGGGCTCCTGGGTGGCTTAGTTGGTAGAATGTCCAACTCTTGATTTCAGCTCAGGTCATGATCTCAGTTGTGAGATCAAGCCCTGTGTCAGGCCCTCTACTGGGCATGGAGCCTGCTTGGGATTCTCTCTCTCCCTCTAGCCCTTTCCTCCCCTTTCTCTCTCTCTCTCAAAAAAAAAAAAAAAAAAAGAGTGCCATGCACTTACTAAGCTCTCGGTAATCATAGCTATGATTTTAGTATGATATTGCATTTGTATCCCCCCTTTTTTAAATTTACCCATTTAATTTTTTTAATGTTTATTTCTGAGAGAGAGAGAGAGAAAGAAACAGAGTGTGAGCAAGGGAGGGGCAGAGTGGGAGGGAGACACAGAATCTGAAGCAGGCTCTAGGCTCAGAGCTGTCAGTACAGAGCCCGATGTAGGGCTCAAACTCATGGACCATAATATCATGACCTGAGCCAAAGTCAGATGGTTAACTGACTGAACCACCTTTGTGCCACTGTTTTCCCTTTTCTTAACATGAGACGTATATAGTCATATCTCTTAGTTTCCCACAGAAATGTATAACCTGGTTGGCTTGTTGATTGTGAATCTGTATCAGGTCAGCTAGGAGAATTCAAATATATTTCTGCTCACAAGTTCTGTGGCATAAGACACCAAGAACTTAACAATTGGTGGAAGAATTGGATCACCAATTTTTCATTCACAAAATCCACTACCTCCTAATGATTTGAAAAAACTCTATCAAGATCTTGATTAGCGATAACTTTTAGAAAAGTAATTATTCATCTCTATATTCTCTGCTTAGATTAAAAACTCTGTAATAGTGCATCTATGCTTTGCTTTTCCTTTATATATAATTTGTACTTGGAGGCAGTACATATTTTTCAACTGAAGTCTTTGGGAAATGTCTGTGACTGATATGACTGATGATATGTTTTTTATAATATAAATTTTGCCTCTTCTTCATAGGTTATATGAATATATTAAAA
Source organism: Proteles cristata cristata (assembly GCA_017311185.1). Classification (NCBI taxonomy): domain Eukaryota; kingdom Metazoa; phylum Chordata; class Mammalia; order Carnivora; family Hyaenidae; genus Proteles; species Proteles cristata. Next base: position 162,978 of record JAESUZ010003530.1, on the reverse strand, counting down.
AGGAACCAAATCAATCTAAAAATAAGAGATAGTGAGACAATTGGAGAGTCTAATAATGACCAGATATTTGATGTTATTAAGAAATTAATATTTAGACATATGATGGAAGTGTGGTTATATGTTTTAAAGGAATTTTTATCTCTTAGAGACAAATCCTAAAATATTTATTGATGAAATGATGTGATGTCTGGAGTTGGCTTCAAAATAGTAGGGGAGAGAAAGGAATGGGTGGAAGTATCATTGAAATAAGATTGATGATGAGTTTAATAATTATTGAAACTGGGTAATGGGTACATGGGGATTCATTTATCTGTTAACATAGAAACATCTTGGAAATTTTCCACAATAGAAAGTTTAGAAATATAATGATATGATAATAGCATTGTATGGTGAGTAATGGCAGCTACACTTGTGGAGCGCATTGTGTGATTTATAGACTTGTCCAGTTACTGTGTTGTACACCTGAAAATAGTGTAACATTATGTGTCAACTCTGCTTCCATTAAAAAAAAATTTACAAAATCATCTTAAAAAGTTTTTTAACTAAAAAGGAAACTCAAAGACTAAACATAGCTAATAGATTATAAGAGCTATTTGAGGGCTAGGACTATTTGTGTTTATCTTTCTATCTCTGAAACATAGGACGGTATGTGACACATAATATCCCTTCAGTTTATTGAAATGGCTGAATATCAGTTCTTTACAAGAAGATCCTTAGCGCTGGTCTTACATAGCACTTCATATTCCATGTAATTGTAGCATATAGTCAAACCCTATTCATTAAAGCCAATTTGGAAGTGGGGAAAGGAAAGGAATCCTGTGTAAATTCATGATAACTTAAATTACAGAATCGGTTAAACTTACACCTTTATTGTTTTCAAGTAGATATAGTAATAAACAACATCTGCTAGCAGTGTTTCAGATAGCAGTCAGGACCTTAATTAACAAATAGATTAATTTGTTGGGTTTTTTTTTTTAAGCCTAATTCAGTGGAAGAGTCAGAATTGAGTTCTGGTTTTAGCTATTTCACTAACTCTGGTTCACATTAGACAACAAAAATTTATCTAATTTCTCTAAGCTTTATTTTCTTCATCTGTTAAATAAAAAAGCTAAACTGGGTAATTTCTAAAGCTCCTTTTTCTTCTAAAAATTCCATGGTTTTCATTTAAGAAGTTACTTTATAAAAACCAGACTTCTAATATTTATCCCTGAGAAAGCTGCTGCTTTTATTATAATACTAGAGCTCCCTATGATGAGGCCAATCTCATAGTATGCTCTACCCCATCTCCTGTTAACTTCCTTAGTTGAGTTGGCCAATACTTCCATATTGATTCCTTTGTTTAGTAAAATGGCATGTTTTCCTCTGTCAATATTTATATACCCCTTAAAGAAGTTTGACAAAGGGTCAAGAACCTGTATAGTAGTCTTGAAATTGTTATTAATTGCATGACTTTGGACAAATCATCCCCCATTTCCATATTTGTTTCCTCATCTGCAAAATAAAGAGTCTCTACTGGATAAGTGATTTTTAAAATCTATTCCTTAGAACCCTGGAAATTCTGTGGCACTGCCTCAGGGATTTCTAGGAATATGAGGCTTTAGGCCTCTACCCAGCACTGGCTCAAACAGAACAGCTAAACTTGTATCTTTTCTCATATATTAGATTTTTATAAAAATTTATTTGAAATAACTGTTGCAGGGCTACCTGGGCGGCTCAGTCGGTTAAGCATCTGACTTTCGCTCAGGTCATGATCTCACAGTCCATGAGTTCAAGCCCCGTGTCAGCTCTGTTCTGGCATCTCAGAGCCTGGAGCCTATTTCAGATTCTGTGTCTCCCTCTCTGTCTGTACCCTCTCCCTCTTGCCCTCTGCCTCTCTCTCTCTCTCTTTCTCTCTCTCTCAAAAATAAACATTAAAAAAATGAAATAAGTGTTCCAGTTCCCCCTCTTCAAAAAAAAAAAAATTTTGAAAATCACAAAGATCACTATATGCTCCCAAATTCTGTGACTCTATCATATAAAACCTTACCAGTCATTGAACTGCTTTGCTGAGAATGGGAGTAGAAGGGGAAGAGAGGGAAAAAAAAACCTGTGAGGGCACTGGGGAATGAGGGGTAGTATCCTATAGTGAGGAAAAAAGGTGTTGAAATGATAGGTTAGAGCCTTGAACAATAAACTTCACAATTTTGCATTGTCTTTGTGCAGCTCTCTTGGGGTCTCTTTTTGGTACTTTTCTGTAAGTAAGGCTTTGGATCAGTCGGAAAACACTCTTCTTTATTTTTTAGGAGGAAAGAAATGGATCGACTTTTGGCTTGCTTGAATAACGGTAAATATCATCGTGGTTATTTTCAGTCCTTCATCTTGCCTCTGGCTTCTATTAAATTCTCCAAGTACATGGAGCACACAGACTCCAACTTCATGTTTGAATTAAGCTTCATGTTTTTATTAATGTTTGCCATAGCAGTCTACTTTGGTTTATTTATTCACAAGCAGAGAAGAGTTTGTCATCACTAACATTCATCTCCAAATGTGATTTCAGCTTTCTTTTTATTCCAATTTGTTTTAAAGACATTTTATGTCCTTCCTTCCTTGCTTCCTTCCTTCCCTCCTTCCTTCCACTTAATTTTCATGCCCTCTGAATCAAACCTGATCATTTACTCTGTTATTTTGAAACTTGTTTAACTACCTAAGTCCATGTCATCTCTCTTATCTATTAATAATTCTTCCCTCTGCACTTTGAGCTAACCTCCTAGCCACAGCAAATTCTTTTTTACAACTCTGTGCTTTCTTACTGTCTCTTTTGCCTCACTGGTCTTCCTATTTCCACTACCCACGTACCTATTTCCTTTTGTCCAAAACACATTGCAAAGTCTCTGTCTTAGAAACTCTATTCCATTTACTGCAGCTGTTCAATTTTATACCTCAAATACCTGTCAACAAGGTGTCAAATGTAGCAAAGTGGTTTCAAAGCTTTTAAACTTTGCTTGTTGGTATTCTTTTCTATCAGAAGAGGGTGTGGGTATGTAATGAATGCCTTCTGATGATGACAGCATGTTTTGGTTCTTTACCATGCTTGCTATGGGAGCTCAGTAAGTATTAATGCCAGCCTATTGATATTCTTCCAGTTCTCTACCTCCATTTCAGTCTTTCTGTTGATTGTTCCTACTCTTGGTTTCTTTACATGTAAATACTGTCTTTCTGCCTTGGGTGGGGAGTGATTACTCTAATTAAAATTTTAAATCTCTCCAAAGGTGTGTTTGTTCCCAGAAATTTGAGTTAACAGTTTCTCAGAGCTTTGGTAATGCTGTCATTTTAATTATATTTGGTATGGGCCTGTGCACACATACACCATAAGAACTTTCTAATTTCAAACTCATGCTTGAATTTTTAAGGCAATATTAACAATTTTGCTAAAGTAAAAGACTTCAAATATAAAATCTTTCTGTTCAATACAGCACTCCTGAAAATTGCTCAGTCTTTTCATAATGAGAACTCGATTGAAGACTCAACGGTTAATGAAGCTCAGTGGTTTCGAAAAATAGGTAAAAGGAAATTCTGTGGCGATGTATAGAATCAGACATATATGGATTCCAATTCTAGTTCTTTTATTTGTAGCTATGGGTAGAAGGATAATTTACTAAATCTCAGTTTCATTATTTATAAAAAGGAAACAATTAAATATACTTCATAGGGCTACTGATTTTAAGTAAAACTGTGTATGTACCTGGGACATAGTAGGTACTTAATAAATGTTAGTTTTCTTTTTCTCTAGAAATGGGTCTAAGAATAAAATGATGAATTATAACTGCAAGTCCCCAAGGCTGTGCTCCTAAATTTGGTCTAGAATGCCTAACTTATCTCTAAATTTGATTTATCAGAATAAACTACATGTAGAGCACCTGGCTAGCTCAGTCACTAGACCATGTAGCTCTTGATCTCGAGGTCATAAATTCCAGCCCTATGCTGAGCCTAGAGATTACTTAAATAAATAAAAAATAACTGCATGGAACAAACTGGATGAATCTCGAAACTAATGTTCAACAGAAGAAGTCAAACATTGATTCCATTTCTATGCAGCAAAAAAAAAACGGCAGACAGAGCTCAAGATGGTGGTTACCCTTGAAAGGGGTTGGACTTGAAAAGGGGTGGTTGGATTGCTTCTGAGTTTTTGCTAATACTCAAGATCTGTCTTGATCTGGGTTGGTTACATGGATATATTCACTTTGAATTTTCATCAAAATGTCCGATTATAAGTTGTGTAATTTACTTTATGTAGGTTTAATTTCAGTAAAACTATTTTAAAAATTGTGGAGTCAATTCCTTCTTAGCCTTTTGGCTAAAATCAAGTATAAAAATTGTGACGGCAGTTACTGCAGTGATAAGTAATCAAGAGCAATTAATCAACAATGTCACAGTGTAGATTCGTTCTGCATGAATCTTTTTCTGCTTTACAGGGTTTACTGGGACTCTAGGAGAAAATGGAATAAACACATTGATCTGGCTTCTAAAAAACTTATGGAAATATTGGAAAATAACACATTTAAACCATATACGGGTTCAATGACTTTGATCTTTCAGACATTTGAAAAGTTATTTTCCAATATATCTTTTACTGAATTTTAATTTTCATTTTTCAATGTGAAGATTATACTGAACATTGCCTAATGGGGCGTTCCAGTGCTCTATGGAAGAATTGAATCTTTCCATCAATTTTCATCAGCTTTTGATTGTAGTGTACCATGTTCTTTGCTGAATTTTTTTTCTTTTCAAGTTTTTAAATTCCACTTAGTTAACCTATAGTGTAATATTACTTTCAGTTGTCGAATTTAGTGATTCATCACTTACAACAGCCAGTGTTCATCACAAGTGCCCTCCTTAATACCCATCACCTATTTAACCCACCCGCCACTCACCTCCCTTCTGGTAACCCTGAGTTCTCTATAGTTAAGAATCTGTTTCATGGTTTGCCTATCTTTTTTATTTCCCTCTATGTTGATCTGTTTGGTTTCTTAAATTGCACATCTAAGTGAAATTGTATGGTATTTGTCTTTCTCTGACTGACTTACTTCACTTAGCATAATACTCTCTAGCACTATTCACATCCTTGCAAATGGAAAGATTTCATTCTTTTTTATTGCTAAGTAATATTCCATTGTGCATATATACCACAACTTTATTCATTCATCAGTAGATCAATATTTGGGCTCTTTTCTTAATTTGGCTGTTATGTATAATGCTGCTGTAAACATCAAGGTACATGTATCCCTTTGGGTCCGTATTTTTATCCTTTGGGTAAATACCTACTAGTGCAAATGCTGGATTGTAGGGTAGCCCTTTTCTTTCTTAAACTTTTTGAGGAACCTCCATAATTTTTTCCAGAGTGGCTGCACCAGTTTGCATTCTGAGCAAGAGTGTAAGAGGGTTCCCCCTTCTCCACATCCTTGCTGTTATCTATTGTTTTCCTGTATTATTAATTTTAGTCAGTCTGACAGGTATGAGGTGGTATCTCACTGTACTTTTGATTTGTACTTCCCTGATGATGGGTGATGTTGAGCATCTTTGCATGTGTCTGTTGGCTATCTGGATGTCTTCTTTGGAAGAATGTCTATTCCTGTCCTCTGCCCATTTTAATTGGGTTATTTGTTTTTTGGGTGTTAAGTTGTATAAGTTGTTCATATATTTTGGATACTAACTTTTTATCAGATATATCATTTGCAAATAACTTCTCCCATTTCATAGGTTCCCTTTTGGTTTTGTTGATTATTTTCTTCACTGTGCAGAAGCTTTTAATTTTGATGTAATCCTCATAGTTTCTTTTTGCTTTTGTTTTCCTGGCACCCAGAGACATATCTAGAAAGAAGTTGCTTATGGCCATTGTCAAGTAGTTACTGCCTGTGTTCTCCTCTAGGATTTTGATGGTTTCCTGCCTCACATTTAGGTCTTGCGTCCACTTTTTATTTTCATGGTAGTAAGTTTATTTTCATGATGGTGTAAGACAGTGGTCCAGTTTCATCCTTTTGCATGTTGCTATCCAGTTGTTTCAACACCATTTGCTGAAGAGATTCTTTTTCTATTGGATATTCTTTCCTGATTCATTGAAGATTAGTTGACCATATAGTTGGGGGTTCATTTCTGGGTTTTCCATTCTGTTCCATTGATCTGCGTGTCTGTTTTTGTGCCAGTAATACACTGAACTGATCAACTTTGTACTATAATCAGAATTCTGGAATTATAGTGCCTCCAGCTTTGCTTTTCTTTTTCAAGATTGCTTTTGGCTATTTAGGGTCTTTTATGGTTACATACAAATTTTAGGTTTGTTTGTTCTGGCTCTGTGAAAAATACTGGTGGTATTTTGAATAGGGATTGCATTAAATGTGTAGATTGTTTTAGGTTGTATAGAAATTTTTAACAATATTTGTTCTTCCAATCTGTAAGCATGGAATGTCCCTTTCGTTGTGTCATCTTCAATTTCTATCATCAGTGTTTTAAAGTTTTCAGAGTACAAGCCTTTTACCTCTTTGGTTACATTCATCCCTAGGTGTCTTAATAGTTTTGGATGTAATTATGAATGGGATTAATTCCTTGATTTCTTTTTCAACTGTGTCATTATTGGTGTATGGAAATGCAATAGGTTTCTCTACATTGATTTTGTATCCTGTGACTTTACAGACACTGGGTATCAGTTCTAGCAGTTTTTTGGTAGACTCCAAAAAAATGTGACTAGGACTCCCAGAACTATGTTAAAAAAGTGGTGAGAGTGGACATCCTGTTTTGTACCTGTGCATAGATGAATAGCTCTCAGTTTTCCCCCATTGAGGATATTAGTTGTGAGTGTTTCATATATGGTCTTTATAAGGTTGAGATATGTTCTCTCTATCCCTACCTTATTGAGGGTGTTTATCATGAATGGATGTTGTACCTTGTTAAATGCTTTTTCTGCATGTATTGAGAGGATCATGTTTCTTATCCTTTCTTTTGTTAATGTGGTATATATCACATTGATTTATGAATATTGAACCACTCTTGCAGCCCAGGAATAAATCCCACTTGATTGTGGTGAATGCTTCTTTTAATGTGGTGTTGGATTCAGTTTGCTATTATTTTGTTGACAATTGTTTGCATCCATGTTCATCAGAGATATTGGCCTGTCATTCGCTTTTTTGATGGATTCTTTGGTTTTGGGTGATGCTGGCCTTATAGAATGAGTTTGGAAGTTTTCTTTCCATTTCTATTTTTTTTAATAGTTTGAGAAGAATAAATATTAGCTCTTTAAATGTTTCATAGAATTCCCCTGTGAAGCCATCTGGCCCTGTACTTTTGTTTGTTGGGAGTTTTCTGATGACTGATTCAATTTATTTTTGCTGGTTATGGATCTGTTCAAGTTTTCTATTCCTTCGTTTCAGTTTTGGTAGTTTATATGTTTCTAGGAATTTATTTATTCTAGGTTGCCCAATTTGTTGTCATATAATTTTTCATAATCTTTTATAATTGTTTATATTTCTGTGGTATTGGTTGTTATTTCCCTCTCGTGTGATTTTATTTATTTGGGTTTTTTTTTTTTTTTAGAAGTATGGCTAGGGGGTTATCAATTTTATTAATTTTTTTCAAAAAACCAGCTCCTGGTTTCATTGATCTGTTATATTGTTTTTTTTAGTTTCTATATAATTTCTTTCTGCTCTAATCTTTATTATTTCCTTCATCTGCTGGCTTTGGGCTTCATTTGTTGTTCTTTTTCTAGCTATCTTAGGTGTAAGGTTAGGTTGTTTATTTGAGGTTTGTCTTGCTTCTTCAGGTAGGCCTGTATTGTTATACTTCCCTCTTAAGACCACTTTTGCTGCATCCCAAAAGTTTTGGACCATTGTGGTTTCATTTTCATTTGTTTTCATGTATTTTTCATTTCTTCTTTGATTTCCTGGTTGACCCATTCATTCTTTAGTACCATGTTGTTTAATCTCCGTGTATTTGTGGTCCTTCCAATTTATATCTTGTGGTTGACTTCAAATTTCATAGTGTTGTGGTCAGAAAATATGCATAGTATGGTATTAGTTTTTTTGTACTTGCTGAGGCCTGATTTGTGACCTAATATGTGATATGTTCTGGAGAATGTCTCATGTGCACTTGAAAAGAATCCGTGTTCGGTTGCTTTAGGATGCAATGTTCTGAATATATCTGGTAAATCCATCTGTTCCAGTATGTTATTCAAAGCCATTGTTTCCTTGTTGATTTTCTGCTTAGATGATCTGTCCATTGCTCTAAGTGGAGTGAAGTTCCCCTACTATTATATTATTATCAGTGAGTTCCTTTATGTTTCCTAGCAATTGTTTTATATATTTGTATGTTTCAAGTTGGGGGCATAAGTATTTATGATTGTCAAATCTTCTTGATGGATAGTCCCCTTTCCTATAATATAGTATCTTTGTTCATCTATTATTACAGTTTTTGGTTTAAAATTTAGATTTAAACTAGTCTACAGAGAGGGAGAGAGGCAAGCCACAAGAGACTTATAAAGAGAACAAACTGAGGTGGGGTGAGGGAGAGGGGAAAATGGGTGATAGACATTGAGGAGGGAACTTACTGGGATGAGCACTGGGTGTTGTATGTAAGGCAATTTGACAATAAATTCTATTAAAAAACATTTAGTTTGTCTAATATAAGTATTGCTATTCTGGCTTGCGTTCAACTTCCATTTGCATGATAAATATTTCTCCATCCCCTCATTTCAATCTGCAGGTATCTTTAGGTCTAAAATGAGTCTTTTGTAGGCAGCATAGAGATGGGTCTTGTTTTTTCATTCATTCTGACACCCTGTGCCTTTGATTAGAGCATTTAGTTCATTTACATCCATAGTAATTATTGATGGATATGTAGTGTCATTTCATTACTTGCTTTGTCATTGTTTCTGGAGATTTCCCCTAATCTTTCTAGTCTTTGTTGCTTTTGGTCTTTCTTTCCCACTTAGAGACCCCTTTAATATTTCTTGCGGGGTTGGTTTAGTTGTCAAAAACTGCCTTAGTTTTTGTTTGGGGAAACGCTGTATCTCTCCTTCTATTCTGAATGATAGCCTTGCTGGATAGAGTTTTCTTTGCTACAAGATTTTTCTCATTCAGCACGTTGAATATATCATACCCCACTCCCTTCTGACTTGATAAGTTTCTGTGGCGAGAGCTGTAGCTAACATTATACATCTTCCTTTGTAAGTTAGAGACTTCTTTTGTCTTGCTGTTTTTAGGATATTTTCTTTATCACCATATTTTGCAAATTTTATTACACTATGTCTTGATGTTGTCCTACTTTGTTGATTTTCATGGGAGTTCTCTGTGCCTCCTGGATTTGGATGTTTCTTTCCCCAGATTAAGGAGGCTCTCATCTATTACTTCTTAAAAAAAAAATTCTGCCCCCTTTGCTGAATTTTAACCTACATTTATCAACTCCAGTGGTGAGCTCCTTGGTGATCCTTATTATTTAGGTAGATTTATTCCATCTAAGAACATATTGTATATCCCCAGTTTTTATAAAAGATTCAGTACTACCTCCATTAGTCATTGGCTAGAATCAAATATTAGAAGTGACAGAAGTCTTTAAATTTACCTGGAAAATTTTTTCTAAAAATCTAAAGTTAGCTTTTTTAATCCAAGAAACACCTCAGCATATTAATATTAAAGATGCAGGTAGTCAAGATTATAATGGTACAGATTAAACAGTAGATTTCTATAATCACATTTTAACTTTCAGCTTGGAATTTGGCTGTGCAATGCAACAGAGACCCAGTGATGATGAGAGAGTTTTTCATCCTTTCTTACAAGGTAAGTCTCTTCTAATAAGAATTTCCTGAATGGACCACAACAAGGATATGTCCACTCTGGCTATGGCCAAGGGCTGAATATAGAGTGGTATTGACTTTTAAACTAGGAACTTTTAGAATACACATCTAAACAGGAATGACCTAAGGAGAATTAGATCCCTATAGGATACAATGTACAAACATGGGGCAGTTCTCCCCATACCAAAATATCACAAACAACAATCAGGGAGCCTAAAGTTCTACCATAAGAGACTTATTCCTTTGCGTTTGAAGGAATTTCAGTCTCAGAGTCCTATATTAAAATATAACTCTCTTTAGAAGAGGAATACTCTAAGTTGTCAACTAATAAAGTTTTGGAAGGATTATAAGTCCATAGGAATATAGAATAGGTATCTGGGGTCATCAGGAGGTGAAAATAATGCTAAGAATCTTAGGCCTACTTTATAATTTTTCCTAGAGCAGGTTCTGTGTATAAGTGTTTGTAAGATTATTTTTCAGTTAGAAACATTTTAAAATAGTCATTAGCCTCCAAGGTAGAGAGATTAAATGCCAGAAAGGAAACAATGTTGATAAGAGAAAAAAAGAAGAGGGGCTAAGACTATCTGTATTACACATTCAGGAGCAGAGTCTGATGTATTGATATAGATGAAATGTTAAGAGTTTTAGAACTGGAGTGAACTATAGAAATAATTTAGCATAACTCCCTTCTTTTAATATGAGTAACCTGAGACCTAGAGAGATTGGGTGTTTTGAAATGCTGTTAATTCAATGACAGTGATTATGATCACTAAAACATTTTGGGAGATTAAGAAATAGTCTTTGAAAGTTTAGGTATAATTGCCATTTAAAATAAGTGAAATAAATGAGTTCTAATTTGAACATTTGTGATAGTACTAGTAGGGTTCTGTGTAAGAATCCCAAGTGGCCTAGTGGTTTATTGTAATAAAAGCTGGGAGCTTTTTCTAAAGTTAGAGGACAAGGTTTAATGATGAGGGTGTCCTAATGGCTGTCAAGATTTGACATTGTCTCTTTCAGCCATGACAATATATGTGCTAATTTCAGCTCTATTCAATACTAAGGGGAAATCTCTTTGCCAAGGGAAAAATCACTTAGAAATTACAACATAAAGCAAGAAGTAAATCACTAGTTAGAAATACAAGCCCAAATGACAGTACTTACCACTGTGAAGATAAGAAAATTGTGAAGACATGAAGCTTTTTTATCTCTAGAAAGGTCCTTAAAAATAATGGAAAGTAATATAAAATTAAAACTAAATCAGTGTTATAGTCTGTATCATTTTTAAGGTGAGTTGTATTTTTTCCAGCTGAATTTTTTATTCAGACAGGATGTTGCTGATTTTCATTTTGATTGTTTGTGTTCACCTGGCGGAATTCACACTATTCATTGACGCTCTGGTTATTTCTTATCAGCTGTCCCAGTTTTGTCCTTCTGATCAAGTAATTCTGATTGCACAGAAAACATGTTTACTTATGGCAGCTGCAGTTGATCTAGAGCAAGGGAGAAAAGCTTCAACAGCTTCTGAACAGGTAATGTGCAACCTTCAAAGAAAACACAAGAAAGAGTTTAGTGTGCTATTTGGTGTGTTTGCCTTCCTTGATGCAGTTCTTTCTGATTCTCTTTAAAGAATCCTTTCATCCTTTCCAGCAGCATCTTGATTTCAAAGGTTTGTAATAGCTCATTCCTCCCTAAGGAAAGGTCACATTTGGCTTGGCCTCTTCTTTTAAAAAGATTGAATATCTCTTCTTTTAAAATGCCTCTTCCCATAGACCACTTTTTCTGAATCTGTTTTTAGCTATTCTTCATCGTCTCCCTGCAATCATATGTGGCCCATAAGATAGAGATTTTTTTCTATTTTTGTTTCCTTTTACACATTCTCTAAGGAAAAATTCATCTACCTCCACAGCTTTTGATAGCCATCTGATTATTTACTTGGCCTGTTTTTCTTCACTCTAATTGCATTTGCTTTCTTTGGCCCACACCCTTAAATATTTTATCAGTAACTGAATTTTAACAAGAAGACATAATTCCTGCCTTTGCCTGAATTCCACTCTTAGTTTTGTAAACTTTACCCGTTTTAAGAAATACCAACGTCAATATCCCAGTCTCCCATGGACCAGAGTATTGGTTTATCTTTAGTTTTTTTACTACCTTTCTTCCAAGCTAAGAAAATTGTCTCTAAGTTAGACCACTAGCATTTTGGTATGACTTTAAAATCTAGATCTCTCTGCTTATTATCTCTTACCTAGACAAAGAAAACTTCCCATACTTGCCAGCTTTTCTTTCCAAATGGTATAAAATCCTTCCTGCTGTTTATTTACTTCCTTCTGTTAATTTCTTCTTTCATATGACTCTTCAGATCTAGAACAAACTGTCACAACATCTCTGCCAACATATTTCCCTTCTTTTCTGTTCCCTTGTTGAAGGATGCATTTGAGGGTTCAGTAGGTTGATTCTCTAGAGGACTCTTGATTTCGGCTCAGGTCACAGTCCCAGGGTCCTGGGATTGAGCCCTGTGTTGGGCTCCTCACTGAGCATGGAACCTGCTTGGGATTTTCTCTCTCTCTCTCTCTCCCCCGCTCTCTCCCCTTCTCCCCCCTCCCTCCCTCCCTCCCTTCCACCACCACCTCTCCCTCCCTCTGCCCCTTTCCCCTGCTTGTGCTCCTTCCCTCTCTCTCTAAAAAACAATGACAAAAAAAGAAAGAAAAGAAAACCATTTGAGTACCACTAAGTACTCTGCTAGGTAATGGAAATAAAGAGGACAAAATCTTTATCCTTGAGAAGTAAAGGGGCCTCTTTTGAAACCCTTCCATTGTAAAAAATGAGAACTTTGCACCCCAGAGCAAAGTCAAAAACAACCATTTTGCTTCTTAACAAGTATGCGTAAATGTGATTTTTGTTCTCAATAGGGTCTTTTGCTTTACTTAAAAATAGTAATAACATCTTGTTTTTGCATAGTGCTTTTAACCTTTTAAAAGTTTTTCACTTAAGTTGATAGTCCTGACTTTGTTAAATTTTGTATCTCAGTGAATAGAGATCAAATTGATGTGAGGGAAATTTCACAAACTCCTTTTAAGCTGATACCTTTAATTATTTTGTCTTTTTCCAACAACTGTTCTTTTTTTCTGTATTCTTTCTCCTGCATACATTGTTTCCTAAGAACTCTAACTTAGTAACCTTTCTATAATCATCTTTGCTTTTGAAAGAATCGATCATTGACGATGCACTTATTCCTATCACCATGTAAGTGTGATCCCTATGAATTAGACCTTGGTGCTGTCTCTCTAATAAAGATTTGTGGAATTCTTTTATTTTTATCTACTTATTGTTCTGTAAATACTCAGGAATTAGAGTTTTCCAAATGAATAGATGATGAAAGAATGTGGATAGAATATATGTTATCAACATTGTCTCTACTCCCCTGAATTTGAGTTAGGGGGAAGTGAAGGAACATATAGCAGGTGTAATATATCTATATTACATCTATAGCAGGTGTGTGTGTGTGTGTGTGTGTGTGTGTGTGTGTGTGTGTGTGTGTGTGAGAGAGAGAGAGAGAGAGAGAGAGAGAGAGATCACATCTTATTCATTCATTTATGGATGAATACTTGGGTTGCTTCTATATTTTGACTGTTATAAAATAACGCTGCAATAAACATAAGGATACATATATCTTTTAAAATCAGTGTTTTTGTTTTATTGGTGATCCAGAATTACTAGATCGTATGGTATTTCTATAATTTTCTTTCAACTCTTCATGTGTGTGAACAGGCTAATTTATTTCAGGTGAAATTATATTATATTATAATATAATTATATTCTCTGGTTCCCTCTGTAAACTTGCGGCTGATCTTCTGTTTTGCATGTTGATATCATTGAGCTACCAGCCTCTTTTTAAGCACCCAATATCAGAATCTCCTCCATGTTGTGTGTGTGAGTGTGTAGTGGTATTAGACTTGAACATCCCCAACTTCTGTTCCAATTAAAGTCAGTCCCCTTAGGGAGAGAGAGAGAGCGCAGTCTTTTTTCTTTTTTTCTTTGACACACACACACACACACTCACACACACATACACACACACACACACACACACAAGTGAGCAAGAGGCAGTGCAGGGAGGGGAGAATCTTATAAACAGGCTCCACGCCCAGCATGGAGCCTGATACGGGGCTCGGTCTCATGACCATGAGATCCATGACCTGAGCCCAAATCAAGAGTTGGACACTTAACTGATTGAGCCACCAGGCTCCCCTTAAGCTCACTCTTCTAATGACTGCCTCCTCCTCCTCCTCCTCCTCCTGAGAAGAAATTTTGTACCACTGTTTTAGAGCTGGAGGTGAGGACAGTGGCACATTCCTATTGGGAGTGACAGTGCAGCTCTATGAGTAAGGGGCTGGTCAGGAGTCACAGTACCTGGCATTCTGAGCTTGCTTCTCCCAGCATGGAAACCCTGTCCTATAAGCAAGCTGAAGTGAGGGAAATTGAGACCCAATAATCATAGTTTTCCATGCCTGGTTATAAGGACTGGATAGAAGAAGAGAGCTCCAGGCCTCTCATTTGTGCTTTTTTATAATAGAGCTTCTGCAGTACAGACCTGGGGGAGGAGGAGAAGTGCTGGCAGGATGCCCTTCTGGAAATCCCTAACCTGGAAGCTGAGAGTATAGGGAGCCCCACCTTCTTAGCCATACCCATCTAAAGTAGCACTCACATTGAGCTGGGGGTCATTGGTGAGCAAATCATGGTTCAACTATCACACGTGCTTCCTGTTCTTACTGATACTTAGTAGATTTCCATAAATAGAGGTTTGTCTGCTTTCTGTTTGCCCTTTGGACAGTTTCTTGAGAGTTTACATGATAGTGTTTTATAATTCACCAGTTAATGGTAGTTTCGCTAGGGAGAGGGTCCATGGAACTCCTCATACTACCATTCTGGAAGTGCTCCTCTTTTTTTCCTAGATTATTAAACAAATTGGTAGTGCTCATGATTTTCTATTTAATCTTCATTTCCTGGGGCATTAAGAAAACTATAAATAGAGTTTAATATTTTTATATAAATTACGAAATGTCCAGTTTCAGCTGTCATTTTTCTATCATTGTATTTGAACTGTTTTTACTGAATATATTGTTTTAACTTGCTCAAAGTTTTGTTTGCTTGAGACTAATTTTCTTGTTTCATTGTTGCCAAATAGACCCAGCTACTGACTCGTGCACTTGAGCAGATTTATACATGCAAAACCATCTGGAATATCCTGAAAGAAACAGGTACAGTGGGAACTGGGAGTTTTGGTAACACAGTTATGAAAGGCATTTCAAGTCTAAATAACCCAGTCTTTATTACCAGAAATTTGTGCCACTTCAGTGTTTGATAACCAGTCAAATGATTCTTTGAGGACTAATTTTTCCCTACTGTCTATATGTAGTTTGACTGTGTGACACACTGCTTGGAGTTAGAATATTTTTTACTTTGCTTTTTATGGAAGCATAGTATTGAGTATAAAATTAGGATCATTATTGTTCAATATGACATTATTGCCCTTAGGTCACTAGATCTTTGTGTCTAATTTAATCAAGCTCTGATTCTGAGTGAATGTATGCTACAGAGCCTTCCAAATGATAATCATATCAGACACTATTAACATTTTGTTATGAAATAATCAAAATAGTCATAAACCTTTTAAAATTATATAGTAACTTGCTACTGTTTCTTTATTAAAGATGGTAGTGGTTTTTAGGTTTAAATAGACATTTATATATTTTGTCTGTCAGTTCCTCTTTTACTTAGACTTTTAAAAATCAGTATTGAATTGAATTACATGTATTTTCAGCTTCTATAGAGATAACCATATGATTTTTCTCTTTTGAAGTATTAATATATTTGAATTAAAATAATAGATTTCTAAAATTAAGTCATCATTGCATTTCTGGAATAAACTCTGTATATTATTATCAATGTTGATGAATTTGGTTTCCTAATATTTAGAAATCATTGGTCTGTTATTTTCTTTTTGTGTGTATGTGATATCTTTGATGGATTGTGGTATTGAGCTCTTAAGAGTTATAAGGAAGAACATAAACATATAGAATTAATTGACCTCAGTCTTTGATAGGCATTTAAAAGAATAAAAACAGCAAAAAGAAAGGATAGAGAATGCCTGAGTAACCTTTATAGAAGATTTATTAGAAATATACACTATAGGGGTGCCTGGGTGGCTCAGTCAATTGAGCATCCAACTTCAGCTCAGGTCATAATCTCACAGTTCATGGGTTTGAGCCCCATGTCAGGCTCAGTGCTGACAGCTCAGAGCCTGGAGCCTGCTTCAGATTCTGTGTTTCCTTCCCTCTCTCTCTCTCTGCCCCTTCCGGGCTTGTGCTCTGTCTGTGTCTCAAAAATAAAATACATATATATATATACACATACATACATACACTATAACCTGAAAATAGAAAATTAATCTTTGAACATTTACAAAATTGATCACAAGGAAAACCTGAATAAATTCCAAGATATAGAAGTAAAACAAGTAATTCATGGAATCAAGAAACAGAACTCTTAGAAATGGAACCCTTGACTACTTGGGACATTTTAAAACACAGAAACTGCAAAATACTTAGAAAATCAGGTATTTTCAAGAAAATACTTTATAACAGAATCTAAAGTGCTAAAGCAGTTCTCAGAGAAAAATTCATAGTTTCAAAGACTTTTATTTAAGAAGTATGTCAGAATGCTGTCAGCATGTCCATGCCAACTGAGAAAATCAGTTTCTTCTTTCTAGGAACATACCTGGACTACATATATACCTATATATTTCTACTTCTGTATCTGTATCTCTATCTATCTATATGTCATTATGGAATTGAAAAAACAATGAGATACTACTGCATACCTATTAGAATCACAAAAATCTAAAACACTGACAACACCAAATGTGGAGCAACAGGAAACTCCTATTCATTGCTACAGGAATACAAAATGGTATATAGACACTTGGAAGACAGTTTGGTACTTTCTTAAAAAACTAAACATACTCAAGGCACCTGGGTGGGTGAGTCAATTGATTGTTCAGCTCTTGATTTCAGCTCAGGTCATGATCTCACGGTTCATGGGTTTGAGCCCCACATCAGGCTCTGTGCTTACAGCTCAGAGCCTGGAGCATGCTTGGATTCTGTGTCTCCCCCTCTCTCTGCCCTTCCTCTGCTCACACTCTGTCTCTCTCTCAAAAAATAAATAAACTTAAATAAATAAACAAACAAACAACAGAATTGATTATTAGGTTTTAATGCTGTGGTATGTAATCCTAGTTAATTAACATACACTGATACACTAGTTTCAGATGTACAATATAGTAATTCAACAATCCCATGCATCTCTCTGTGCTCATCAGTACAAGTTCCCTCCTTAATCCCCATCACCTGTTTAACCCATCCCTCCACCGCCCTCCCCTCTCATAACTATCAGATTCTTCTCTATAGTTAAGAGTCTGTTTCTGGCTTTATCTCTTATTTTTTCCCTTTTCTTGTTTGTTTTGTTTCTTAAGGTCCACGTATGAGTGAAATCATATGGTATTTGTTTTTCAGTTCTGTTGTATAAAAATCTAGAGTATTCAAGCTTAATGATAACCCGTTGTCAAGTCTCTGTAACCATGATAAAAAATGTAAAAACTTAAACTAATAAACTATTATTTAGAAGTTTAAAAAAGGACAGATTCTTATGCAACCAATGCAGATAACTATACTGCCATGAAAAGTAGGGAGACTTAGTAAGGAGAGGTAAGATAGGGAGGAGGTGAATGAGAACCATGTTATTTTCAAATATTTTAATTTAGTTTACAGAAGTAGTGTCTACTAAATTGTTTTCAGTTAGTAAATTATTTGAGCTACAAATAATTTATGAAGAAAAGAGTTTCTCCTATATTCAGAAAAGAGAACATTAAAACAATATCAACAATATTCCAAATACATAATCACAATAAAATTTCCCCCATCAATGTAATCAGTCCTACGTAATTGATGTTGTGCTAGATCTTGGGCCAGCCGTCTGCTCTCATAAAACTGTATGCTTTTAAACTAGAAAAAAACTTGGAAATCCTCATTACTTCATGAGGCATTGCTATGGTCTCAAAGTTATCTATGCAGTGTCAACTCAGAAACTTGTAATCTAGAGTCTATTCTGACAAGTCAGCAGTTTGAAGTACTTGGTATAGTCCTTTCCTGTGAGGCTCTGAGACTGTCGTACTTTGTTAAATATACAAACTCTTGCCTGTCACTTACAATAGAGTCTTCAGGCAAACATCAGAGTAAAATAAAAACTGTGGGTACATTACAGAGATTTAATGCCTGTGGTTAATTTAGTAAGATAACCAATAATATCAGAATGGAAGGAAGGTAAAATTCTCTGTTGGGGTACAGTACGTAACTACATCATGAGAGGTTTTTTCTGTTTTTTTTTTTAAATGTTTTATTTATTTCTAGAGGAGAGAAGAGACAGCGTGAGCAGGGGAGGGTCAGAGAGAGAGGGAGTCACAGACTGAAACAGGCTCCAGGCTCTGAGCTGGCAGTCAGGACAGAGCCCGACGCGGGGCTCGAACCCACGAACCGCGAGATCATGACCTAAGCGAAAGTCGGACGCTTAACCGACTAAGCCACCCAGGCACCCCATCATGAGAGTTTTTTAAGTTTATTTATTTATTTTGAGAGACCGAGAGAGAGAGAGAAACAATCCCAAGCTGGCTGTGTACTGACAGTGCAGAGCTTGATGCAGGGCTCGAACTCATGAACCATGAGATCATGACCTGAGCCGAAACCAAGAGTCAGACATTTAACCAACTGAGCCACCTAGGTGCCCCTGATTTTTTTCTCTGACCCACTGATTATTTAAGATTATGCTATTTAATTTCCATATATTTGTGAATTTTCCACTTTTCTCTCTGTTACAGATGTCTAGCGTCATTTTATTGTGGTCAGAGAATATAAATATACTTCGTATGATTTTAGTCTTATTAAATTTATTGAAACTTGTTTTGTAGCCAGATATATAGTCTATACTGGAGAATATTCCATGAGCACTTGAGAAGAATGTATATTGTGCTTTTGTTAGGTGGAGCATTTTTTATATGCCTGTTAGGCCTACTTGGTTTATACTGTTTCGCATTCTATATTTCCTTGTTGAGCCTCTATCTTGATATTCTGTCAGTTATTGAAAAAAACTGGTAAGACTTACAATTAGTTTTCTCTTGAGGATTTACTCAAGATAGTCCTCTCTAGGAACTGCTCAGAAGGTGTACAATTTCCAAAAATTTTATGTTAGTAGTTTTTTACTTGTAAAACTTTAATATAAGGAAGGCTAAGAATCTCTTCTTCTTTTGCAACTCTTCTCTTGTTGTCTCATGACAGCTCTTAAGGAATACTAACCCATCAAATGGACCTAATTCTCACATTTCTCTCCTTATGAGGAGAAAGAATGAATTTTTGCATTTTTCCAGGGTTCCTTTTGGAAATCTCAAAGATAGTTTTAGGTTTAAAAGATACCTGAAACTTTTATATCTTTTGTATCTGGTAAGTGACTTATTGGAAGGCAAAATCAGGAGCTATTAGAGGGGATTTGGATACTTGATCAAGATAGGATCATGGATGCCTCCTCAGAAATAGCAACTTGGTTACCTATCTAAGCAATTAACATCAAAACATTTTATTTATTTATTTTTAATTTTTTAATGTTTATTTTAATGTTTTTTGAGAGAGAGACCACAAATAAGGGAGGGGCAGGGAGAGAGGGAGACACAGAATCCGAAGCAGGCTCGAGACTCTGAGCCCAACTTGGGGCCCAAACACATAAACCATGAGATCATGACCTGAGCCAAAGTCAGACGCTTAACGGACTAACCCACCCAGGCGCCCTGACATCTAAACATTTTTAAAAGAAGCACAAGGAGGTAACACAATTATAAAGAACTTTAGCTCTTTGATAAATGAAGAAACTTTATTCTCTGCTTGCCATTAAATGATCAAGAATAAAGACAACGTAAAGATCAGAAAATTATTTTGATAAAACACAATTTGCTATCTAGGCAGATTACATAGAAAATAAAGAATAACCTTATTGTAAGTGAAGGCATTAATCAGGGAACTAAAGGAAGCAAGCCCATCAAAATCAAGATAATTTTGCTACATTTACAGAGCTTTATTTCAGACTCAAGTTTAAACCAGTGTAAATAAAATATACTTTCCAAGTCACTCTCCTTCATTATATGCTATTTTATATTCTGAAACAAACTGACAATCTTTTCGGTGATCTGCCAGGTCAAAACTGGCATAATACTAAGACATGTAGTTTTCCAGAGTCTATGTGATATGTGATACTATAATAGACTGAATACAGAAGCATATATAAGAATCTAGCTATTTCTATTAAGTTAGATTAAGGAGATTTTCAGAAATTTATAACAATCTTCTCATTAATTTTTGAAATATAATTTTATTTTGAAAATTGACATTAGCATTCAGTGATTTTTGTCTCATATAAGTTCAATCAGTATATATATTTAAGTTTTCTGTTCTAATTTCTAATATGGAAGTTATTGATAGATATAATCTGTATATGAAAAATCTCTTTGGAAGCTCTTAATAATTTTTCCAGAGTGCAAAGGGGCCCTGAGAACAGAAGTTGGAGAACTACTGCTTTAGGAATAAACTACATCTTCCTTTTAAAACAAAAACACATAGCCATTTGTTAACTATTGCTCATAATATAATGTCAGCCACTTGTTTTAATTGTAACTTTTAACCAAAATAATTTTTATTTCAAAAAGAAAATTTAGAGGGGTGCAGTTGAGAACCGTCTCTTACCTATAGCAAAGTTCATGAGCACACATAGCCTAGCTTTCTAGGCCACCCCCATCCCTTTTAAAAAGGAAAAATGAACACGTTCATTAACATCACCCAAAGATATCAACTCTCTATAGCATAAAATAAGAAGTAGTAGTATAAATCTTAAATCTGTGCTTTGTAATTAATATTTAAGTATTCTATTTTACTTAAAATTTGTCTTTTTATCCTATAATTATTTATTACTTAATAGTCTAACATTTTAAATTGACTAAATATCTTGGAAATTATCTTAAATCTAACATACTACAGTATATAGTTACTGCTGAAATCAAGTTTGTCACAACAGTGATTCAATTTTAGTTGAATACACTTTACATTTTTTATTATCTTAAATGTTATATATGAGAACTATATAACATTTAATCAGTAAACCTGTATTGATTAGGAAAAAACAGCCCCAAGTAAAACTAAATATATACTTGTTTTATACTTTATACAGATAAATCTCAAAAAAGATAGCTCTATTATTTTTTTTTTTAAACAGACTTTTTTTTTTATTTTTTTTATTTATTTCTAGGAGAGAGAGAGAGAGAGAGAGAGCAGGGGAGTCACAGACTGAAACAGGCTCCAGGCTCTGAGCTGGCAGTCAGCACAGAGCCCGACGGGGGGCTCGAACCCACGAACTGCGAGATCATGACCTAAGTGAAAGTCGGACGCTTAACCGACTAAGCCACCCAGGCGCCCCAAAAGATAGCTCTTTTAAACTAAAATTATTTAACTAATCTCATTTGCCAAAAATTTTCCATAACTTTGAAATCTTAAAATGTTTCTGAGTTGACAGAATTTTATAATAAGAATACTTCTGGTTTAGCATATTTAAAGTATTAGAATTTCAATTTCCTTTTTGTGAGAATTTTAAGAATATTTGTATATAAGTGCTTATGTATGTCCAGAAACCAGAACAGAGCTCCTTTAACATATAAGACTTTATAATCTAATTTGTGGAGACCAGCCAGACATAAGAAAACATTTCATACTCACATAATGTGAGGTCAAGGCCTTTCTCAATTACTGACACATAGACACAGACATAGGGAGCTTAACGATTCAGAACTACAACTTCAGTAGCTACAGGACAAGAGTAAACACAGAAACTCACCAGTCCAGATACCACAGTGCTGTTTTCCCTTCCAGCAGGCTTGGAATAATTATTTAATTTAAGCTCAAAATGGGCAAAAAGAGCAACAATAAAGACTAACATTAAATTGCCCATTGTTTCTTACCTAGAGACATAATCCATTAATCCATTTACAGAAATCACCAAATGGTCTGACCACATTCCCATTCATTGGTGGTACTAGTGGGGGGAATAACTTATTGGCTGTATACAAACCAGAAACAAAATGAAACATAAAGTCAGTAGGAAAGAAAAAAAGTATTCAAAGTTTTGTTGGCACTTGAAATTCAACCTGGGAGCCAAGAGAAGATGAGTTTAAACAGTCCATGAAAATGAGCCTGTGTTAAAGATTTTATTTAAGTCCGCTAATTGATGAGGAAGCCTAAAGATTTTAGAACCAATTTCAATTTTCATTTCATTTTACTTGTTTTTCTCTTGTTTTCTATATTCCTGTTAATTCAGCAGTATCTCTTCTCTTTTGCTGTTTTCAAGTTTACCATTATTTCTGTGATGGTTTTATCTTGTCTTATTTCCTTCTTTATGTCTAATATGGCTCAAATTTCCTTTTCTTTTGTCTAACAAGCTATTTCTGAGTGCTCTCGAATCCCTGCTTTATATTCTTACTTTATATACATGATTACTTAATTAATATTTTGAAATTCAAACTGACATATTTGGTCACAGTTTTATTCTGCTTTATAAATAATACTTCTCTAGTGAGAATTTTCCTCCTACCATTTTTTCCTATTCTTCTCATTTTCTTTTTTTTTAATGCTTGTTTATTTTTGAGAGAGAATGCGATCAGGGAGGGTCAGAGAGAGAGGGAAACACAGAATCTGAAGCAGGCTTCAGGCTCTGAGGTAGCTGTCAGCACAGAGCCTGATGTGGGGCTTAAACTCACAAACTGTTAGATCATGACCTGAGCTGAAGTCAGACGCTTAGCCAACTGAGCCACCCAGATGCCCCTCATTTTCAAGTAGTATCTTATACTGTTATTTATTTTATCTTTATTAAAGTTTTATCTTGTTGTGGTAAGAACACTTAACATGACATCTATCCTCTTAACAAAGTACTGAATGTACAATAGAATAGTGTTTACTATATGTATTGTGTTGTACAGCAGATCTCTAGAATATATTCATCTTATTCAACTGTAACTTTATGCCTTTTGACCAGCATTTTTTGTTTCCCTTGCCCCCAGCTCTTAGCAACTACCATTCCACTCTTTGACTCCATACATTTGACTCTTTAGTTGAACCTAATATAAGTTGAATCATATAGTATTTGTCCTTTACTGACTGGCTTATTTTACTTCATGGAATGTCCTCAAGTTTAATCCATGTTATCACATATTGAATAATTTTCTTCCTTTTTAATGCTGAATAGTATCCTGTTACAAGTAAATACCACATTTTCTTTATCCATTCATCCCTCATAGACATTTTATTGTTTTCACATCAGTAGACATGTACATTGTTTTTACATCTTGACTATTGTGAATGACACTGCAGTGAACATTGCAGGGCTGATATCTCTTCAAGATCTTGATTTCAGTTATTTTGTATAAATATTAGAAATAGGATTGCTGGATCACATAGTAGCTCTATTTTTAATTTTTTGAGGAACCTACTCAAAAAATTAAAAATAGAGCTACTATGTGATCTACTGTTTCCTATAGTAGCTGTATCATTTTGCATTCCAGCCAACACTGTACAAGAGTTCCAATGTATAAGAGTTCTCCACATCCTTACCAACACTAGTCTATGTATAGATGGAAATTAATGGTTTTTGTTATTGTAGATAAAGGAAATGCACCTTGGGGTGTGCCCTTCACTTTGGAATGTTATGCTTTTCCTGGCCTTTTCTGATACTCAGTTTTTATCTTTAAAAAAAACATATATGTGTGTGCATATTCGTATGCACATATGCTAGACTATAAGCTCCATGAGGAAATATACTGTGTCTGCTTTTGTTTATATTTATATATATGCAATACCTAACACATCCATGATATATATATATGTATCATATATAAAGTCTTGGAAGAATACACACCAAACTCAACATTTGCTGCTACTATCTCTTAGGATAGGATTTAGTGAGTTTGGGAGATTTACTTTTTATTTTATTTTTGTATTATTTGAATTTTTCAGTGAATATGTAGTACCTTAATAAATAAAACAAAAATACAGATGACATGATGCTCTTTATAGAGAACCCAAAAGCCACCAAGAAACTACTAGAATGAATACACAAATTCAGGAAAGTCAGGACACAAAATCAACATAGAGAAATATGTTACACTTCTGTATATCAATAATGAAGCAGCAGAAAGACTAATCAGAATCAGTCCTATTTATAATCTGAAAATTATAAAACACTGATGGAGAAAATTGAAGATGGTACAAAGAAATGGAAAGACATTTCATGTGTATGGATTGAAAGAACAAATATTGTTAAAATGTCTATATTACCCAAAATAATCTACACATTTAATGTAATCCTATCAAAATAGCACCAGCATTTTCCACAGAGCCTGAAAAAGCAGTCCTAAAGTTTGTGTGGAACCAAAAAAGATCCTGAATAGCTAAAGCAACCTTGAAAAAGCAAAGCTGGAGGTCTCATAATTCTGAATTTTAAGTTATATTACAAAGCTGTAGTGGTCAAGACAGTGTGGTACTGGCGCAAAAACAAGCAAATAGATTAATAGAACAGAATAGAAAACCAAGAAATGAACCCACAACTGTATGGTCAGGTAATCTTCAACAAAGCAGTAAAGACTATCCAATGGGGAAAAGACTCTCTTTTTAACAAATGGTGTCAGTTGAGCATCCAACTCTTGATTTCAGTTCAGGTCATGATCCCAGGGTCATGGGATCGAGCCCTGCATTGGACTCTGCATTGATTATAGAGTCTGCTTAAAGATTCTCTTTCTATAGGGGCACTTGGGTAGCTCAGTTAAGCATCCAACTCCTGACTTTGGCTCAGGTCATAATCTCATGGTCATGAGATCGAGCCCCACATTGGGCTCTGCACAGGCATGGAGCCTGCTTGTGATTCTCTCTCTCCCCCTTGCCCCTCAACCCCTCAAAAAAAAAAAAATTCTCTTCCTCTGCCCCTCTCCCTAGCTTGTGTGCACTCTGTCTCTAAAAAAAAAATTGGGCAGAAGACATGAAGAGACATTTTTCCAAAGAAGACCTACAGATGGCCAATAGACACATGAAAAGATACTCATCATCACTCATCATCAGGGAAATGCAAATCAAATCTTTGCACAGAATAACTAAAATCAACAACACAGGAAACAAGTGTTGACAAGTGGAGAAAGGGGAACCCTCTGGTACTGTTGGTAGGAATGCAAACTGGTGCAGCCACTCTAGAATACTGTATGGAGATTCCTCAAAAAGTGAAAAATAGAACTACCTTATGATCTAGCAATTATACTACTAAGTATTTACCCAAATAATACAAAAATATGAATTCAAAGGGATATATGCATCCCGATGTTCATAGCGGCATTGTCTACAATAGCCAAATTATGGAAACAGACCAAGTGTCTATCCACTAGTGAATGGATAAAGAAGATATATGTGTGTGTGTGCATGCATACAATGGAATATTACTCAACCATAAAAAAAAAAGAATGGAATCTTGCCGTTTGTAACCATGTGGATGGTGGTAGATTATTATGGTAAGTGAAATAAGTCAGAGGATGACAAATACCATATGATTTCACTCATGTGGAATTTAGGAAACAAAACAAATGAGCAAAAGGGAAATAGAGATGCAAACTAAGGAACAGACTCTTAACTATTGAAAACAAACTGATGGTTACCAGAGGGGAAGTAGATGGGGGGACAAGTTAAATAGGTGATGAGAATTAAAGTTTACAATTGTTATGAGTACTGGCTGTTGTATTGGAAGTGTTGAATCACTGTATTGTACACCTGAAACTAAAATTACACAGTATGTTAACTAACTGGAATTTAAATTAAAACTTTAAGAAAATGATATAAGACCTTGTTTGTAAAAAAAAAAAATAGATCTTGGTACTGTTGAGACTTACATATATGGTATTGATATTTATGCTCAACCTGTTGATTAGATACTTTAAGATAAAGCTGGAGAGTAGGGCAGAAATTATGGGGAAGTTCCTTTAGATAATTCTGTTGATTCATGTAATTCCCAAATTTAAACATAAGGCATTTATTTTATTTTTTTATTTATTTTTTATTTTTTTTTACAAATAGTTTGACAAATTAGTTTCCACATAACACCCAGTGCTCATCCCAAGTGTCCTCCTCCATGCCCATCCCCCTCCCCCCACATCCATCAGTCCTCAGTTTTTGTCAGCATTCAAGAGTCTCTCATGGTTTGCCTCTCTCCCTTTCCCCCACCATTTCCCTTCTTCTCCCCCTTGTTCCTCCGTCAAGTTCCTCCTAATCCTCCTATACGTGCACACATATGATATTTGTCCTTCTCTGCCTGACTTATTTCGCTCAGCATAACACCCTCAAGGTCCATCCATGTTGCTACACATGGCCAGATTTCATTGTTTCTCATTGCCATGTAGTATTCCATGGTATAGATAAACCACATCTTCTTGATCCATTCATCTGTTGATGGACAATTAGGCTCTTTCCATGTTTTAGCTATTGTGGAGAGTGCTGCTATGAACATTGGGGTACATGTGCTCCTATGCCTCAGCATTTCTGTACCCCTTGTCTACCAAACATTTAAAGAGGAGTAAATACCCATTCTTCTCAAACTATTTCAAAAAAGACAGAGGAAGGAAAACTTCAAAAATCATTCTATGTGGCCAGTATTACCGTGTTACCCAAACCTGTGCTCCTATGCGTCAGCATTTCTGTATCCCTGGGGTAAATTCCTAGCAGTGGTATTGCTCGGTCATAGGGGAGTTCTACTGTTAGTTTCCTGAGGAACCTCCACAGTTTTCCAGAGGGGCTGTACCAGTTCACATTCCCACCAACAGTGTAGGAGGGTGCCCGTTTCTCCACATCCTTGCCAGCATCTAGAGTTCTCTGATTGGCTCATTTTAGCCGCTCTGACTGGCCTGAGGTGGTATCTCAGTGTGGTTTTGATGTGTATTTCCCTGATGAGGAGGGATGCTGAGCATCGTTTCATGTGTCTGTTGGCCATCTGGATGTCCTCTTTGGAGAAGTGTCTGTTCATATCTTCTGCCCATTTCTTTACTGGGTTGTTTGTTTTTCGGGTGTAGAGTTTGGTGAGTTCCTTATAGATTCTGGATATTAACCCTTTATCTGATATGTAATTTGCAACTATCATAAGGCATTTATTTTAAAAAGAATGAGATGGGAAAAAATACATTTAGACAAAATGAATCTCACTTCTTAACATTTTTTATTCCTTAAGACTGATTAAGACTGGGTATTTCTAATGAAATAATGCCTAAAAGTATGAATTCAGCTTGTGAGTAATGTAAATAAATCATTAAGCTACCAACTGTAAATAGACAAATTAAGTGAAAGTACAAAGCTGGTGAATCATAAGCTTCTGGGGTAAAATTGGAAAACACTAAACTTCTAAAAATCTATTCTAAATCAAAGTTAATTAAGAACTATATAAACAGTGATTAAAATCTAGTACTATGGGAATTAGCTTTTAGAAAAGGATTAACCCTCACATGCCATTATATTAGTAACCTAAGGAAAGCTGCTTACCAAATTTATTTTATAAAGTCTTTATTAAATTCCAAGTGCTACTAAGTATTGTGGAAACATAAGGAAATGTTTTATTGTCTCTGTCCTTAAGAAATTTACAGTGAAGGGAAGGAGGTAAGAAACCTAATTTATTGCACATATACAAAGCAAACTGAAGTAACTTCACTAATAGAAATATAAAGTATGTGGGACCACAGAGCCAGAAATGGTCCATTTCAAAAGGTAGTTTTGAATTTACTCTTGAAGAATGATTAAGATTTAATGGTTAGAAAAGAAAGTAGAAGGCATTAAAAGCTGTGAGAATTGAATAAACAAAAGCCAGGTGTATTAGAGAACATTGTTAGTTTTGGAGTTGTCTCTTACTTAGGGTTTATAAAGTGGGAGGTGAAGCTGAAAGTAGTGTGATTCATGATGGGTCCCTTCCAAACAAATCAGGCCAGCAATATTTCCTTAGTCCAAGCTACCTTATCTCTCATCTGGATCACTGTAATGGCTTCCCAACTATCGCCTCTGCTCCCATTTTTGCCCCTTTGTAAATCTAGTAGCAACACAGCAGTCAGAGAATTATAAGTCAGATCATGTCAGTCCTCTTGTACTTCCCATTTACTTTGGACTTAAAATAAAATTCAGTCATTGCCATGATCTACAAGGCCATAGATTATCTGGCCCTTGGTTACCTCTCTGACCTCATCTCCCATCACTCTGCCTCTCAGCTCACTGTACTCTAGTCCTCCTATATCAATAATACTTAATACTTTCTTGCCTCTGGGCCTTTGTGTTTGCCATTCCTTTTTCCTAGAATACTCTTTTCCTGGATATTCATATGGCTTGCTCCCCCACACCCTCTGCTCAAGTTGTCATTCCTCCACCTCAGGTATTTCTTGAACACACTTTTTCTAAAGTAGCAACTTTAATCACAACTTCCATAACCTGTATATTTTTTACAATACATCACTACTTGATATTATATTATATATTGTTTATCTCCCCAGCTAGAATCTAAGTTCCATACAAGCCGAAAAGTTGTGTCATGTTTGTTCTTTCTCTACCTCTTAAAACTATCATTAGGGGCACCTAGGTGGCTCAGTTGGTTAAGCATCTGACTTCAGCTCAGGTTCTGATCTCACTGCTTGTGGGTTCCAACCGTGTGTGGGGCTCTGCTGACCACTCGGAGCTCGGAGCCTGGAGTTTGCTTCAGATTCTGTTTCTGTCTCTGCCTCTCCTCTACTCATGCCTGCTCTCCCGCGCTCCCTCCCTCTCTCTCTCTCTCAAATATAACATTAAAAAAAGAAATTCTATCAGTAAAGAGTCACTCATTTGAGTATTAGAGTATTTTGATCTTTGAGAGCTCTCTATGCAAAAATCACTGAGAAAGCCCACAATTTAAGTCATTATCAGCTTGTACTTTGGGAGAGAAAGGAACATTTAGAAAAAATATCTTAATAAAGATTCAACTTGAGATATAGGTGTAGGGCAGAAAAAGGCAGATAGGTGTTCAGGAAAAGAAAAAGGAGATTTAAGGGGAAGTAGGAATTATGCCAAAGATAACTGCTTATGATTATAAGACACTCCAAACCTTTCTAACATAAAGGAGCTCGCTGCTTCTTAATCTTTCTGGCTCCTTTTCAGAGTCTCCATTGAAGAACACAATTTTTAGATGTTGCTAGGAGTATCCTTGGAATCATACTCTTCGTAAAGTGTCATTCAATATTAAGGCTAGAAGTAATCTTAGTGATTAGAATTCTTTTTTTTTTAATGTTTTATTTATTTCTAGGAGAGAGAGAGAGACAGCATGAGCAGGGGAGGGTCAGAGAGAGAGGGAGTCATAGACTGAAACAGGCTCCAGGCTCTGAGCCAGCAGTCAGCACAGAGCCCACGCGGGGCTCGAACCCACGAACCGCGAGATCATGACCTTAGCGAAAGTCGGACACCCAACCGACTAAGCCACCCAGACGCCCCTGATTAGAATTCTTAAAGCTATTTATTTTGTACTATGAGTAATTTTTTATCTCAAAATAATTAAGATAGAGAAAAGCCTTTAGTTGTCTTTGAGTATTTGCAAGGAAGAATTTCGTTTACCTCCAGTGCTAGAATTTTGACCTTGATATAATGTATTCATCTAAAATGTCATTACTGAAAGTCTTAGGAGTTATAGTAAACAGAATAAACCCCCTGAGAGCTTTAGAACAAAACCCAGCATGAATCCTCTACCAGCAGAAAGGCAGTTCAGTTGACAGAATTATCTTTCTTATTTATTTTTTTAAATTTTTTTAATTTTTATTTATATATATATTGTAGTCTCCTCAGCCCAGAACTGGAAAGGTCATTCTAATTTATCCAAATGCAATAGATAGAAGCTATTGTTTATCAAGACTCATGTTTGAATTATCTGTTCACTTGCACACACCAAAACTAGGATTAAATGCTTATTCCTTCACAGGCATTATTTGCTTGGTTCCTCCATTGGCTTAATAACTAGCAATTGGTCATGGGTTGCTTTTGGCTCAGAGATTAGTTCTCAGTGGATAAGAAATTCTCAGAGATGATAGTTTTGAGATTAACCAAGAAGGAAAGCAATTGGAGCTGATCCTCAGGCACATTAAACAAAATGAGAACACTTGAATGGATTTTCTAGTGTGCATTTTGGGTCAGGTGTTAGGCCACAGAAATAAAAGAACCTGAATTTAAGATTTTTTACTACAAAGGGAATTAAGCAATTATCTGAGATACCCAAGTATCTCTGATAGAAGTTGCTCCTGAAAATCTTCAATTTTGGCAGCATTCCATTTGAATTATTCCTCACAGGCAGCATAAACTTACCCTAATAATACAAAGCAAAGCCCTATGGAAGTGAGTAGGGATTTTAATTACAGGGCTATGGAGTCACTAAAGAAATGTAGCAGGGGTCACAAGTTCAGGAGACAGATTTTTTTGTGGTTCTCAGATATCTATCGTGACTATATTATTCCTTCTCCCAAACGTCTGGCCTAATTAGGAATATCATTCAGGTCTACTTGTACCTGACATATTTCCTTCTGTACATTGTGGTTTTCTTTTATAAAAATACAGATGTGAATCTGGACATTTTTCCATACAGTTACCTTAGCACAATGACTCCTTATCATAGTGAAGTATATTTAATAGCTCACCCATAAACATTCATTATTGATTTCCTAGGTTTCCCTAACATTAAACTTCACTTCAGTCCTGATATGTATATAGAACAGCACACCTGTTAACTATAGAATGCACATTCTTTTCAGATGTACTTGTAACATTTACCAAAATAGATCATATGTTGAGTCAAAAAGCAAGTCTCAACAAATATCAAAGGATTGAAATCATACAAAGTATGTTCTCTGAACAAAATAAACTAGAAATCAACAAGAGGAAGATGATTAGAGAACTCCCACTGTTGAAAATCTAAAAGAAACACTTCTACATAACTCACCAAAGAAGAAATCAAAATAAAAATAATGGAATATATTAAGCTTTCAAAAATAAACAAATATGACATTAAACCTTGTGAGATACAACTAAAATAAGGGAAAACCAATAGCTTTATATTCATATATTAGAAAAGATGAAGAGTTGAAAATCAATAACCTTAGCTTCCAGCTTGAATCTAGGGAAATAAAAACAAATTAAACCCAAGGAAAGTGGAAGGAATAACATAATAAAAAAAGAGAGAAGAAAACAGTGAAGTAGCAGACATATAAGAGAAAATCAACAAAGCTGAAAGACGATTTTTTGGAAACATTATTACAATTGAATCCAAGCTAGATGGAGCAATAAATAAAAAGGACACAAATTACTAATATCAGTAATTCAAATGTAGACATCGCTACAAATCTTTCTAAAGATCTAAATTTACTCAACAAAGGCAATAACAGGACACTGTGAATAACTTTGACAAAGACATTTCAAGGCAAGAAAAAAAATAGGATAGGTCAAAATATTCAATAATAGATAGAAAATCCTAAAATTTCAGAAATCTGAATTCAGCAATATATAAAAATGATATTATAACAAAGGATTTGTCCCAATAATTCAGCATTTTAAAAAATACACACACAAAATTGTTTTCTATATCTCTGTTTTATTTTGAAAGGTAGGTTTTTTTTAATGTTTATTTTGAGAGAGCACACACGAGCGAGCACGAGCCGGTGAGGGGCGAGGGAGGCAGAGGACCTGAAGTGGGCTCTGCGCTGACAGCAGACAGCCCAGTGTGGGGCTCAAACTCACGAACCATGAAATCATGACTGAGCTGAAGTCAGACACTTAGCCAAATGAGCCATCCAGGTGCCCTTCTGTTTTATTTTAAATAAAAATCTAAAAATAAATGAATTTGGTATGGTTGCTGGGTACAGGTCAGTATACAAAAATTAATTATATATGCATGCTAGCAAGACATAAGTGGAAAATTAACTTTTAAAGTACCATTTTTAGAGACTCTTGATTTCAGCTCTGGTCATGATCTCATTCATGGGTCATGAGACAGACCCCCACATTGAGCTCCATGCTGACAGTTCAGGACCTGCTTGGGATCCTCTCTTTCCCTCTCTCTCTGTCTTCCCCTCCCCTTCTTGTTCTCTCTCTCTCCCTCTCTCCCTCTCTCCCTCTCTCCCTCCCTCCCTCTTTCAAAATAAACTAAAAACTAAAATAAAATACCCCATTTTTAATAGCATGAATACCCATTGAGATGTTTAGTAATCAATATAGTGAATGTATAGAATCAATATAGGATGATCAATACATTGAAAACTAAAAAACACTGAAACACTGCTGAGGGAAAATTTTAAAGACCTAAATGAATGAAAATACATACCATGTTCATGAACTGGAAAACTCAAAATTTGTTAAAATGTCAGTTTTCCCAATGTGATATATAGACTCGACAATCCCAATCAAAAGCCCAGCTGGTTTACTTATGGAAGTTGACAGGATGATATTAAAATTTCTATGGAGATGAAAGGATAATTTTGGGAAAAAAATGAGTAGAGTCTGAGGATTTACACCACAGAATAGAGTCCAGAAATAGACTCACACATGATCATTTTATTTATGAGAAAGATGCCAGTGCTATTCAGTGGGGAAAAGATTATTTTTAATAATAAATGATGCTGGAACAATTAGATGTCTGTGTGGGAAAAAAAAGAATCTTGACCCTCCCTACTGCCATACAAAAACATTGATTTGAGATATATTATAGTAAAATATACAACAGTAAGGTTTTTAAAACATTCAATCATAAAATATTGATAATGTGGACTTCATTACAATTGAGAACTTCAGTTTGTCAAAAGATACATTCAAGATAGGAAAAAGACAAGCCATAGATAGACAGGCAGAAGATGTGTTAATACATAAGCCTGACAAATTCCAGAGTATATATAGAACTCTTAAAATTCAATGAGAAGTGACAACCAAATGAAAAATGGGCAACAGAATTAAACATGAACATCACAAAAGAAGATCTACAAATGGGCAACAAGCAAAGGAAAAATGTTCAACAGCATCACTCATCAGTGAATGCCATTTAGATCACAGTGAGAAATCACTGCACACTCACTGAAATGGCTAAAATTAAGATACCAAGTGTTAGGATGGAAAGCAATCGGAGCTCTATTACATTGCTGCTATAAATTGGTACAGCTTGTTTGGAAGACTTTATGGCAGTATCTGCTAAAACCAAACATGCTTCTGTTACAGTAGTGATCCAGCAGCCCTACTCCTAGATATATACGCAGGTAAAATTAGTGTATCTGTTTATCATAATGTGTACCAGAATGTTGAAGACATTTCTATTCATAAGAGCTAAAGATTTAAAAATTTCAGTGTCGGGGCACCTGGGTGGCTTAGTCGGTTAAGCGTCCGACTTTCGCTTAGGTCATGATCTCGCGGTTCGTGGGTTCGAGCCCCGCGTCGGGCTCTGTGCTGACTGCAGGCTCAGAGCCTGGAGCCTGTTTCAGAGTCTGTGACTCCCTCTCTCTCTGACCTTCCCCTGCTCACGCTGTCTCTCTCTCTGTCTCCTAGAAATAAATAAAACATTAAAAAGAAAATTAAAAATTTCAGTGTCATCAACAGGATAGATTAAATGAATTGAGGTACATTCATACAACAGAATAAATAACTACAAGGCAATAAAATAAAGAAATGCACTTCTGACACAGAAAAATATAGATAAATATCACAGACTTTATCATGAACAAAAGAAGTTAGGCACAAAGGATTATCACACAGGGTATAAATTCATTTTAGAAAACAGCTTTATTGAGATATAATTCATATGCCATATAATTCACATGTTAAAGTATATGATTCAATAGATTTTAGTTTATTCACAGATATATCCAATACCACCAACCATAAATTTTAGAACATCTTATCACTTCAAAAAGAAACCACCATCACACTCCTATCCCTGCATTTCCCTCAAGAGACTTATGCAACCACTAATCTACTTTGTGTCTCTAGATTTACATATTTTGGATATTTTACATAAATAGAATCATATAATATGAAGACTTTTGTGGCTTCTTTCACTTGATGTAACACTTTCAGGGTTCATCCATGTTGTGGCATGTGTCAATATTTCATTCCATTTTATGGCCAAATAATATTCCATTGTATGGATTACCACATTTAAGAAATCCACTCGTCAGTTGATAGACATTGGAGTTGTTTTCATCTTTTGGCTGTCATGAATAATGCTGTTGTAGACATTTGTATAAGTTTTTGTGTAGCCGTATATTTTCATTTCTCTTGGTTAGACCTAGGTCGTATGGTAACTGTATTTTAATCATTTGAGGAGCTGCAGGACTGTTTTTCCAAAGTGGCTGCACTGTTTTATAGTGTCATCAGTAATGTATAAGGCTTCTGATTTCTCCACCTCCAGAATACTTATATTATCTGATTTTTTCTTTCTAGCCATCCTAGTGAGTACAGAGTGATGTCCCAATGTGGTTTTGATTTCCTGATGACTGAAATGCTCTTTTGAGCATCTTTTCATGGCCATTTGTATATCTTCTTTGGAGAAATGTCTATTCAGAGTCTTTGCCCAGTTTTTAATTATATTATTTGTCTTTTAATTATTAAGTCATAAGTTCTTTACATATTTTAGATACAAGTCCCTGATCAGATTTATGACTTGAAAATATTTTCTCCCATTCTATAAGTTGTCTTTTCCCTTTCTAGACAGTGTCCTTTGAAGCACAAAATTTTTTAACTTTGATGAAGTACAATTTATTTTTCCTTTGTTGCTCATGCTTTTGGTATCATGTGTAAGAAACAACTGCCAAATCCAAAGTCATGAACGTTTATGACTGTTTTCTTCTGAAAAGTTTTGTATGTTTAGCTGTTACATTTAGGTCTTTGATCCATTTTGAGTGAACTTTTGTATGTGGCATGTGTAAGAGTCCAACTTCACTCTTTTCCATGTGGCTATCCAGTTGTTTCAGAACCACTTTTTTTAATATTCTTTCCACATTGGATAACCTTTGCTTCCTTGTGGAATATTAGTTGATCATAGTCACATGGTTTTATTTCTGGATTGTCAATTATATCCCATTGATATGTATATCTGTCCTTATGCCAATACCACACTGTCTTGATTATCATTGCTTTGTAGTAAGTTTCAAAGTCAGGAAGTGTTAGGGGCGCCTGGGTGGCTTAGTCGGTTAAGTGTCCGGCTTTCGCTTAGGTCATGATCTCGCGGTTCGTGGGTTCGAGCCCCGCGTCGGGCTCTGTGCTGACTGCCAGCTCAGAGCCTGGAGCCTGTTTCGGAGTATGTGACTCCCTCTCTCTCTGACCCTCCCCTGCTCACGCTGTCTCTCTCTCCTAGAAATAAATAAAAATTAAAAAAAAAAAAAAAACAAAGTCAGGAAGTGTTAGTCCTCCAAATTTGTTCTTTTTTCAAGATCATTTTGGCTATTTTGGGTTCCTTGAAGTTCCATGTGAATTTTGGGATCAGCCTGCCTATTTCTGAAAAAAGCAAAAGAAAAGAAAAGCCAACTGGCATTATGATAGGGATTATGTTGAATCTGTAGATCATTTTTAAGCATATTACCATCTTAACAATGTTAAGTCTTCTAATCTATGAACATGGAATATTTTTCTATTTATTTACATCTTTAATTTCTTTCAATGATTTACAATTTTCATTATATAAGTCCTACACTTCTTTTGTTTAACTTATTCCTAAGTATTGTTTCTGATGCTATTGTAAATAGAATTACTTTCTTTTTTTATTTTTAATTTTTTTAAATGTTTTATTTATTTCTGAGAGAGAAAGAGACATTGTGAGCAGGGGAGGGTCAGAGAGAGAGAGGAAGACACAGAATCTGAAGCAGGCTCTAGGCTCTGAGCTAGCTGTCAGTACAGAGGCCGACACAGGGCTTGAACCCACAAACCATGAAATCATGACCTGAGCCGAAGTCAGACGCTTAACCAACTAAGCCACCCAGATGCCCCTAGAATTACTTTCTTAATCTTATTTTCAGTTTGCTCATTGCTGCTTCATAGAACTTAGAATTGATTTTTGTTTGTTCATCTTGAACTTGTTTATTAGTTCTAATGGTATTTTACTTAATTCCCTAGGAATCTTATTTACAGGATCACATTCTGTACAGAGATAGTCTCACTACCTCTTTTCCAGTCTTGATGTCTTTTAGTTTTCTTTTCTGGTTTATTTGGTTGCAGTTTCCAGTACAGTGTTGAATAGCAGTGGTGAAAGTTCACATCCTTTTCTTGTTCTATATCTTAGAGGAAAAGAATCCAGTCGTTCACCAGTAAGTGTGTTGTTAGCTGTGGGTTTTTCAAAGACGCCTTTTATCAGTTTGAGGAAGTTTTCTTCTAGTTTGTTAATTGTTTTTATCATGAAAAGATACTGGATTTTGTCAAGTGCTTTTCTGCCTCTGTTGGGAACATCATATAGTGTCTGTTTCTTATTTTATGTGGTGTATTGCATTAATTGATTTTCACTTGTTAAAACAACCTTGCATTTCTGGGGTAAAGCTCAATTGGTCATGTTGTGTAATTCTTTTCTACATTTTTGAATTCAGTTTACTATAAGTATTTTGTGATTTTCTTTACTTGTGATGTCTTTGGTTTTTGGTGTCACAGTAATACTGGCCTCATCGAATGAGTTGTAAAGTGGTCCATCCCCTTCTATTTTTAAAAGAATTTGTGAGAATTAGTATTAATTCTTTAAATGTTTGGTATAGTCCAGTGGTAAAACTGTCTAGGCCTGGGCTTTTCTTTTTCTGTAGTTTTTAAAACTATTGCAATTACATTATTCATTATAGGTCTATTTAAATTCTGTATTTCTTTTTGAATCCATTTCAGTACTTTTTCTTTCTAGGAAATTGTCCATTTCATCCAATTTATCTAATTTATTGCCACACAGTTGTCCATAGCAGTCCTTTGTAATCCTTTTTATTTCTCTAAGATTGGTAGTGATTTTTTCTTTTTTTAAAAATTTTTTAATGCTTTTTTTTTTCTAGGAGAGAGAGACAGTGTGAGCAGTGGAGGGTCAGAGAGAGGGGGAGACACAGAATCCAAAACAGGCTTCAGGCTCTGAGCTGGCTGTCAGCACAGAGCCTGACATGGGGCTCAAACCCACAAACCATGAGATCATGACCTTTGCTGAAGTTGAGACTCTTAACCGACTGAGCCACCCAGGCACCCCTGATGTTTCCTTTTTCATTTCTGGTTCTAATAATCTTTAGAGGCGTCTTAAGATAATGTCAATTTTGTTGCTCTTTTCAAAGAACCAGCTTCTGGGGGCGCCTGGGTGGCTCAATCGGTTAAGCGTCCGACTTCAGCTCAGGTCATGATCCCACAGTTCATGGGTTCAAGCCCCACATTGGGCTCTGTGCTGACAGCTAGCTCAGAGCCTGGAGCCTGCTTCAGATTCTGTATCCTCCTCTCTCTCTGATCCTCCCCTGCTCACGCTGTCTCTCTCTCTCTCTCTCAGAAATAAATAAAACATTAAAAAAAAAAAAAAAGAACCAGCTTCTGGTTTCAGTAGTTTTTCTGTTGTTTTCCTATTGTCTAATTTATTCATTTCCACTCCACTCTTTGTTATTCTCTACCTTCTACTGTTTATGTTATTTTTCTCTTAACTAAGATGGAAGTTCAGATTAGTGATTTGAGATGTTTTTCTTCTTAAAGTAGGTGTTTACATATATAAATTTCCCTCCGGCACTACTTTAGCTGTATCTCTTATGTTTTGGTATATTATGTCTTCATTTTTATTTATTTCAAAGTTTGTTCTAATTTTTGTTTTGATTTATTTTTTGACCCATTGGTTGTTTAAGGGTGTGTTTATTTTCCATATATTTGTGCATCTCCCCAATTTTTTTCTGTTATTAATTTGTAATTTTATTACATTATGATAATAGAACATACTCTGCATTATTTTATACTTTGAAATTTATTGAAGTTTGTTTTATGACCTAACCTATGTCTATCCTAGAAAATACTCTATGGGCACTTAAGAAGAATATATGTTCTGCTGCTGTTGAGAAGAGTGTTTTATATATGTCTGATAGTCTAGTTGGCTTACAGTGTTTTCATTTCTTAAATTTCCTTATTGATCTTCTGTCTAGTTGTTCTAAGTGTAATTCACTTTTATGAAAATCAAGAACACCCAACTATATAAATAATTGCATTATATATAAATGGTCTAAATCAGAGGTTAGGGCACATTTTTTAAAGTACAAATAGTGAATATTTTAGGCTAATAGGTCATATAGTCTTGAGCACAACTACTCAACTCTGCTTTTGTCACAGGAGCACATGAACCATATTTAAACAAAGGACATGGTTGTGTTCAAATAAAATCTTCCAGCCCACAGATTATAGTTTGCTCACCCCTTGTGTAATTAAAAGATGAAGAATGTCAGATTGGATAAAAAATCAAGACCCAACTATGCTTTCTATTAAAAAATAGTTAAATATGAAGACATAAATAGGTTAAAAATAAAAGGATTTGGAAAAAGTACACTAAACAAATGCTAATAAAAAGAAATCTGGAGTGGCTATATTAATGTCAAGCAAAACACTTTAGAATACAGAACATTACTAGGGATAAGAGGGACATAATGAAAAAGTGGTCATGTCATGTCAACATGTCAAACATGACG
This sequence comes from Proteles cristata cristata, assembly GCA_017311185.1. Taxonomy (NCBI): domain Eukaryota; kingdom Metazoa; phylum Chordata; class Mammalia; order Carnivora; family Hyaenidae; genus Proteles; species Proteles cristata. The sequence continues at coordinate 124,315 of JAESUZ010003530.1, read as the reverse complement.
ACACAACTATCTTAAATATGTAACGTATCTAACAACAGAACTTCAAAATACATGAAGCAAAAATTGATAGAAATGAAAGGTGGAATTGGACAAATTGATAACGACAGTTGGAGACTTCAGTACACATCTCTCAATAATCAGTAGAATAAGTCAACAGATACTCAGTAAGGATATAGAAGACATGAACAACACTATCAACCAACTTGAACTAATTGACATTTATAAAATGCTCTACCCTACAATAGCAAAATACACATTTCTTTCTTCAAATGCACACGGAACATTGATCACCATGGGTCATATCCTGAACCATAAAACAAACTTCAAAAAATGTAAAAATATTGAAATCATGCAAAGTACTTTTATCTGACCATAATGGGATTAAATTATCTGTAATACAAAGCCATCTGTAAAATCTCCAAATATTTGGAAATTAAACAACAACATTTTCAGTAATCTAACAGGTCCCAGAGAAGCCACAGAAGGAAATCAGTAATAGTTTGGATGGAATGAAAATGAAAACACAATGTATAAAATTTTAGAAGATACAGCTAGAGCGGTGTTCAGACAAAAATTTACTGAATTAGAAAAAGAAAGATCTTAAATAATCTAAGCCTTCACTTTAAGAAACTAGGAAAAAAAATAGCAAATTAAACCCAATCAGGCAGAATGAAAGAAATAAGAGCAAAAATCAATAAAATTTAAGACAGAAAATACTAGGTAAAATCAATGAAATCAAAAGCTGTGTTGTTGTTAAGATCAGTGCAATTGAGAAACATCTACCCAAGCAGATATAGACACAAATTAATAATGTCAAGAATGAAAGTAGAGGCATTGCTACAGATCCTACAGACATTTTAAAAAGATGATAAGGGACTATTATGAACAGCTTTATGACTTTGACAGCTTAGATGAAATGGATAAATTCCTTGAAAGGCACAACTAACAAAGCTCCCTCAAGAAGAAGTTGATAATCTGAATTAGTCCTATAACCATTGAATTTGTCATTTAAAATCCTCGAACAGAAAACTCCACTAAGGAAGTCTGCCAGCCATTTATAGACATAATACCAGTTTTATACAAACTTCCAGAAAGGAGAGGGCACACTTCCCAGCTCACTTTATGAGATCATTTTTACCCTGATACAAATAGTAGACAAAATATGAGAAAAGAAAATTATGGACCAATATTCCTCATGAAAATAAATGCAGAAATCCTCAACAAAATATTGGCAAGGTGAATTTAGTAAAAATTTGAAAAGGGTAATAAGACCATTACCAAGTCAAGTTATCCTAGGTTCAACATTATAAACTCAGTTAATTGACCATATCAACAGATTAAGTGAAAATTTTGAACATACATTTATAATTTTAAAAAAGGTCTCAGCAAACTATGAATCATAGGTAAGTTTCTCAACCTGATAAAGGATATCTACAAAAATAAAATTACAGCTCATATTTAATGATGAAAAACTTATTGCTTTCAGAGCAGGAACAAGTCAAGGTTGTCGTCTCACGCCTGTTCACCATCATCCTAGAAGTCCTAGCCAGTGCAATAAGGCAAGCAAAAGAATGGAAAAAAGACAGTGAGAAAGAAGAAAAAAAACCACCTGTATTTGCAGATGACATGATTGTCCACATAGAAAATCCCAAAGAATCTACAGAAAAGTTACTGGAATTAATGAGTTTAGCAAGTTACAGAATACAAGGTCAAATATTCAAAAGTTGACTGTATTTCTGTGTACTAGCAATGGCATTCAAGAACAGGCAAATAGCAATCTATATTAAAAGAAATCAAAATAGTTGTTAACTTTGCTAAGGGGATATTGACTGGAAAGGAGCACAGATGTTTGAAGTATTCATGATATCATGATCTGGGTAATGGTTACATGGTTTAAGCATCTAAAAACTCCACAAGCTGTTTGCTTAAGATGAACATGCTTTATTCAGTTTCTTTTATCTATACCTTTGTGCTATACCTCAAACATTTTTTTAAAGTTCAGTCTAATAAAAATGAATGAAAACCATCTCACAGCATGTGGTATATGCCACATGATATAAGATTCTGCCCATGGTGATACCCAAGAAATATTGTTGACTGACTAAATGAAACAATTTGGAAACTCTTTTACTTTGCTTAAAATAAAACCACAGTTAGTTTATGCACTGTATCTTTCAGTTAGCTCAGTCATTAAAGTGAAGCAGATAAACTTTGGATTTGGATTGAGGCAGATAAACAACAGGGCTTTTTCAGGCTATTTAGGAACATCATGGCAATAATTTCAGGAAATGTAAGCAGTACTACTGAATATATTATAGGGTGCTGAAAGTATTGGTGAGTTTATAGGTTTAAAAATGTAAAAAATCTGGGGTGCCTGGGTTGGTTAAGTTGGTTAAGTTTCTGACTCTTGATATCAGCTGAGGTCATGATCTCACAGTTCATGAGATCAAGCCCTGTGTTGGGCTCTACACTATGCAGAGCCTGCTTGGGATTCTCTCTCTCGCTCTCTCTCGCTCTCTCTCTCTGCTCCTCACTGCCTCCCCGTCCCCTCTCTCTGAAAAGAAAGAAACATTTTTTTATAATTTTAAAAATGTAAAAAATCTATATATAGAAGCTAGGACAATCTTCAAATTGTAAATAAAATTAAATTTCCTCAACATGAAAATCTCCCCAGAAGAGAGATTGGAGTAGAATAATAAAATGTAATCACAGAGAATGTTGCATTTTTGCCTCCTTCTTAGGGGACTTCTCAGGTGATCCATGTGAGATACTGCTTCTGCTGTATGAATTTGAAGTTAAAGCCAAAATGAATGATCCATTCCTTGACAGTTTCCTGGAATCAGTGTGGGAACTGCCTCATTTGGAAAGTAAAACATTTGAAACAATTGCATGTAAGTGCTATATTTATGTTTTTCAAAGGCTGGTACCCATTTAGATCGTACTACTTTCTATTCTACTTTCTATTCTTCATTCTTTACCCTCAGATAGGAAATAATAATAATGTTTCTTCTTCTTGAATGGCATTCTTGAACTGTCATGTATTACAATCATTTATTCATTTATCTTTTTATTTATATGAAACTAAAAACTCCTTAGGGTCATGAAAAATAATTCCTTGTATTTGTTGTACTTATAAACCTGAGTGAAGTGCAGTACTCATAATAGGTGCTTATTCTAGGTGTGGAATTAGATTACATAACTACACAGTAGAGGGAGCTTAATCTTCAGAAAGTTAGTTTTACTCAGGTAGATAGAAATGACAGTCACCTGCTTCACTAATCAAAGGTAATGCGATCTCAGCAAGTTATTAAAGTGTACAAAGAGGAGCACCAGACTGGGTCACTTAGTAGAGCATATGACGCTGGATCTTGGGGTTGTAGGTTCAAGCCCCATGTTGGGTGTAGAGATTACTTAAAAATATATAATCTTTCCCCAAGAAGGTGTACAAAGAAATACTGGTAATATTTTTTAACACAATTGCCACTCTCAGATTTCTGGTTGGGTTCTAAATAAGTAGTCTTTGGGGTCTCAGTGTCTGTATGGGAATTTGCTGGCAGGAGGTCGCCTAATTATTTTCCATTTTATCTCTTTCACCCCCTTTGGGAGCCTGTGTGTGGTTAATAAAGGTATTAGATAACCCCAAGTACACAAAGTCACATTTGCCTTTCCTTATCTTGCAAGACAAAATTCCTAGAGACATGGAACCTGTGGTCTATACTTTGTAGGCATGTGATGGTGACCACTTCTTGTATAATGGATCTCCAATTACAGAGTCCTGGTAAATGCATTTGGAAGAATAGGGTTTATCATCTCTGACACTCACTGTCACGTCAAGTGATTCCTACAGAGTCCTGGTAAATGCATTTGGAAGTTATAGGGTTTATCATCTCTGACACTCACTGTCACGTCAAGTGATTCCTGTTTATAGTATCAGACCAAAACACTATACTATATAAATCTGTTTTTGATTATTGCCCTTTTACTGATACGCTTTTTTTGTTTTCATCCTGGTGTGCCCCCCCTTGACTCTGATTCATAAGACAGTATATTGCTTTACCTATATGACTATGTGTAGGGTCACACAAACAGGTTCTTTTGATGTTTGCTGAATAAAAGATAACCCTGGTGACCCTACCATATTACTCTGCCCAGGAACTATAAACGTTCTCTGAAAGCCGCCGTGGAGTCATCATTTCATTAAATTCATTTTTGTGTTGGTTAGTTGGTTGGTTGGTTGGTATTAATCTGTTTCAGGCAAGTTTCATTAGAGAAATCAAGTTGTATCCTGGGATGAAAACCGTGATGGATAAGATTATGATGTTCACAGCCTTTTTTCTTTCCCTCCTATAGTCTTAGCAGTGGATGAGCCTGCACACTATCCTTCCATTGCTCTGAAGGCCTTTAATAGGGCTTTATTGCTCTACAGAAAGAAAGAATTAATTGATGCTGTGAAATACAGGTGAGTAAATGTAACTCAACACTGAATCCATGCTTTTTGATAGCCAAAAGAGCTATAAGTCATCAGTTATACTCAGCTGGTCCAATTTAATTTTTTTTTAATTTTTTTTTATTTCTAGGAGAGAGAGAGAGACAGCGTGAGCAGGGGAGGGTCAGAGAGAGAGGGAGATACAGACTCTGGCAGTCAGCACAGAGCCCGACGTGGGGCTCGAACCCACGAACCACGAGATCATGACCTAAGCGAAAGTCGGACGCTTAACCGACTAAGCCACCCAGGCGCCCCTCAGCTGGTCCAATTTAAAAGTTGATAAGGGCCACTCCTGTCAACTCTTGAACTAAAAAGCTCTAAGAACAGCTCCATATTTAGAGTTGTATTATAGACCAAGAATTAATTGGTAATGCCACAAGGTCTGGTTTTCCCAGAAGAGAAAAAAAGGGAGAAAGTTGCTTCTTTGTTGTGAGGCTATATAGATGATAAAATTACTAATTATCTTTCAGAGATTAATATAACAAACAGCAATATATCCACCACCCAAATTTAACAAATATGAACATTTTGCTATATTTGCCCCAGATGGTTTTTTTTTCTAAGCACCTTTCTTTGAGGACCAATAAGTGCTATACATCATAATATAAAATATTTATTAGAGATTTTATGTTTTCTGTGTCTAGACATGAGGGGAAAATGATACTATGTGATTTTTCTGTGGAAAACTTTATTACAGTCTTTTCTGAGACATGAGAAACAGTTCTCCTGGAATTATTTCCAAGTTCTATCCCAATTCCCTTGCCTATTTGAAGATATAAAGAGAGGCTTTAAAGTGCCTATAGATTGAACCAGCTCATAAAATATAATAAACAGCCACAACTCCTTGGTGCAGGAAACTAAAAAAAAATGAAAGACAACCATAGGCATAATAAAAACGAGGATTGGTCAGCCCCTTTTATAGCTTCAAAAATCTGTCTTCTGAGGTTGGAGGCCAGATAAAAATGAGGGAAGAACAGTAGTGTTTTGAAGCTTGTAGTCTGGGATGAGATCCAGATTTTACTTATCTTAGCAGTGAAGCCAATGATTTATTTCCTTATGGGATGAGTTTTCTCTTTTTGATTTCAGCAAATGTGTGCACAATTTGATTAACCTCTTGGTGCCAGATGGGATTCCAAGTACAGAACTCTGTCCCCTCGAAGAAATTTGGGATTATTTTGAAGATGCTCTGAGCTTTATTATGCACACCGTAAGTCAAACAGTGATATTAAACTATCAGCTAATTTTAAAGAACTGTCTTCTGTGTTAGAAATTACATAGAATAATGCTTTCTGATACGAATTTTAAGGTAAATAAATTCATATTACAGTGTGCTTAAACTATAAAATTTCCCTTGTTTATGAAATGTAAATAGTTAAAACTAGACATTTTCTGATCCAAGTATACTATGGATTAAGTGAAAATAGCAGTACTACCTGGCATTTTAAATTGTTTTGTGTTTTCTTTTTGTTTTAATGTTTATTTATTCTTGAGAGATAAAGACAGAGCATGAGCAGGGGAGGGACAGAGAGAGGGGGAGACACAGAATCCAAAGCAGGCTCCAGACTCTGAGCTGTCTGTGGGGCTCAAACTCACAAACCACAAGATCATGACCTGGCTGAAGTCGGACGCTCAACCGACTGAGCTACCCAGGCGCCCCTATTTTGTGTTTTCAAAACCTGGTAGAATTATTACTTCCCCTGTGAGGATACTAAGCCTTTGAAAAACCTTATTGTTATTCCTTCCATTTCTCAGAGACAGGTAATAGAGAAAGAGGAACACTGAGGACCTGTATTTTAGTCCTTCCCTGGCTGATTTTTTCTTTTCAGCACAGGTTTATTCAATGATTTTTAAATTAGCTTTATTAAGGTATAATTTATATACCACAGAATGCACCCTTTATATGTGTACCATTCAGTGATTATAGTAAATTTATAGAGTTATGCAATTGTCCCCACAATCCAATTATAGAATATTTCTATTACCACCAAGTTTCTTCTTACCTATTTGCAGTCAATCCCTGTTTCTACCTGCAAGCCCAGGCAACCACTGATCTGCTTTCTATCTCTATATATTTTCTCTTTCTGGACACTTCATATGAATTGCATGGTTTCCCATGCAATATGTGATCTCTTGTGTGTGGCTTCTTTTAATTTAGCATAATATTTTTGAGGCTCGTGCATGTTGTAGCATGTATCAGTATTTCAATCCTTCCTATTGCTGAATAAATAGAATATTATTATATTCTATTTAATGAGGTATATCACATTTTCTTTTTGCACTCACTCAATAGTTGGTAGACATTTGAGTTGGTTCCACTTTTTAGCTATTATGAATAATACTGCTATGACATTTGTGTTCAAGTCTTTATGTGGACATATGTTTTCAGTTCTCTTGAATACATGGATTTTTGGGTCATATGGTAACTTCATATTTAACTTTTTGAGGAGCTACAATCTGTTTTCCAAAGTGGTTGCACTATTTTACATTCCTACCGGCAATGTACAATGGTTCTAATTTCTCCACATCCTCATCAACGCTTGTTATTGCCCATCTTCTTTGTTGTAGCCATTTTAGTGGGTGTGTAGTGATAGCTCGTGGTTTTGATTTGCAATTCCTTGATGATTAATGGTGTTGATGATTTTTTTGTGTGTTTATTGACCATTTGTATGCCTTCTTTGGGAAAATGCATGTGATTATTTTCCCATTTTAAAATTTGGGTTCTTATTGAGTTGTAAGAGTTATTTATATATTCTAGGTATAAATTATCAAACATACAGTTTGTAAATGTTTTCTCCCAATCTTTGGCTTGTCTTTTCATTTTCTTAATGACATCATTTGAAAAGCAAAAATTCTAAGTTTTTATGAAGTCTAATTTATCAGTTTTTTCTTTTATGGTTCATATTTTGGCCATGATAAGAAATCTTTGCTTGTCTCAAATTTACAAAGATTTTCTCCTGTGTGTTCTTGTAGAAGTTTTTATACTTTTATCTCTTAAATATAGGTGTATGATCCATTTTGGGTTTTAAGTCTTACTTATCGTGTAAGATAAAGGTCTTTTAGTTGTTTGATTTTCCATATGGATATCCTTCCTGTGCTGTTTGACTTCAGTTTTCTCATTTGTAAAATGGAAATAATATCTGCTCTGACTTCCCACACTGAGGTTTTAAGGATTAATTGAAATAATAATATGTGTTGTAAACCTTATATAAACAACACATACATGTGTAAGGTGGTATTGTTATTATAAGGGAGCTATAAAATATTAAGAAGGTTAAACAGCTTGCTTAAAGTCACAGAAAGTCATTATTTGAGTCCATGTTAATGAGTGAGGATCCTGACTCTGCTTTAGGCTCAGTTGCCTCTTCATATAAAAGTATCTGCAAACCACAGCAGATGGTGGAACAATATAGTAGGTTTATCGTGTAAGGTAAAGGTACAAACCACCATCGACTTCAAAAACCTAGAATTCTCCTGGAGCTATGTAATTATGGCCGTGTGAATTTAAGTTTTAAAAAAAACTTGAACATTGAACGTTTTGGATGTATATATATTTTTTTACTTTCTTTTGGGAAGAAGAGAAGATTCTATTTCTAAGCCATGAGCCTCATCTGGACCTTCAGATGTGTTTGCCATAGTAACTAATACAAACTAAAATTAAATTTTACTGTAAATCCAAATTGACCCATTTCCATAGTCTCTATATAAGGCCCAAACTACTCTGAGCATTTTTTGCCACTTTTATTCTACCTCTTACTGTTCCATCTCTCTGGCTCTTGGGTTTTGTGCTAAAGAGCTTAATGTTTTTCTACTTTTTTGACAAGTCTCCCATCCATTATTGCTTATCCCCTAAAACATGATGGGAAAGTACACTTTCTTATACAGAGATTATTTTAGTAATCTGCTTCACGCTTTATATAGTATATGTTGCTTTTTCCTGTTCAGTTGAATGTGTATCTCCTTTGTTTTAAATGCTTGAGAAAATTCTGCCCATGTTTGACTTTTCTAATAACCAGGTACTCATTCATTATTTATTGAGCAGATAACCTTTATCAAATGCCTTCATACTTGGCAAAATGGCTATTGGACAGATATAAAACCTTGTGTCTCACAGTATCATGCTTTACATTTTACAAAGCATTCTTACCCCCATTATTTCATACGATCCCCACCTTCCCCCCACAGCAATTCTGTGAAGTAGAGTGCTGTATGCTTAACCTTGACAATGAGGAAATGTTTAAGATTTTAAAAAGTCAAGTTGCCACATTGGTCATATAGTGGTGAGCATAGATGCCTTCCAAAAAGTCAAATTACCAATTTGCCTAAGTTCATATGTTTAGTGAATGATAGTCAAGACTAGAACTCAGGTCATCTGACCTTAGTACCAGGGCCCTTTCCACCAGAACACACATCTTCCTTCTTACCAGGATTCCATTCAAAGGAGAGGCTCAAGGTGGTATTCAGAAGCTACTGCCAATGAAAAACGAGGAAGGATGACTTGTTGATATTCTAGACTATTTTTAAGAGAAAATGGATTGCTCTGGTTGTTTTTCTAAATTAAAATTTTATTTTTAAACAACTGTAGATTCACTTGCAGTCGTACGAAATAATATGAGATCTTAGATATGCTTTACCCATTTTCCCCCAGTGGTAACATCTTATAAAACAATATCACAACCAGGATGTTGGCATTATTACAGTCAAGGCACAGAACTTTTCCACCACAAGGATACCTCATGTTGCCCTTTTATAGCTCCCACCCACAGAATCTGAAGCAGGCTCTGAGCTGTCATCACAGAGCCCAACATGGGACTTGAGCCCACAAACTGCGAGATCATGACTTGAGCCGAAATCGGATGCTTAACCGACTGAGCCACCCAGACACCCACATTTTAAGTTACAGTTAGTTAACATACAGTATAATATTAGTTTCAGGTGTACAATTCAGTGATTCAGCACTTTAATACAATACCCAGTGTACTCATAACAAGTACACTCCTCACTCCCCATCACCTATTTAACCCCTCCTCCTCCCTCTCCTCTGGTAACTATCAGTTATCTATAGTTTAGAATCTCTTTCCTGGGGCACATGGGTGGCTCAGTCAGTTAAGCATCTGACTCTTGATTTCCCCTTAGGTCATAATCATATAGTTGTCAGTTCAAACCCTAAATCAGTGCAGAGCCTGCTTGGGATTCTCTCTCTCCCTCTCCTCTTTGTCCTTCTACCACTTGTCCTCTCTCTCTCCCTCTCTCTCTCTCTCGCTCTCTCTCTCGCTCTCGCTCTCTCTCAAAAAAGAATAAACCTAACAAAAGACTCTGGGAGGGAAAAAAACAAGGAGAACAGGTTCTTTAAAAAAAAAAAGATAACTGTTTCCTGGTTTGCCTCTTGTTTTTTCCCCTCAATGATTGATTGTTTTGTTTCTTAAATTCCGTACCTGAATGAAATTGTATGGTATTTGTCTTTTCTGACTGATTAATTTCAGTTAGCATAATATTCTCTAGCTTTATCCACATTGTTGCAAATGGCTAGATTTATTTTTTTTTTTTGATGTTTTTATTTTTGAGACAAAGCACGAGCTAGGGAGGGACACAGAGAGTGGGAGACAGCAACCCAAGTGGGCTCCATGCTGACAGCAGAGAGCCTGATGCAAGGCTTGAACTCAAAAGCCAGAGGCCCCCTTTCTTCTACCGACAGCGCTTTTGAGGCCCTCGGCCCCCCAACCAGCAGCAGCCTCTAGAGGGCACCGACGGGTAGAGCCCAAAGAGATAGCCCCCTTGGAGGTGGACCCACAGCAGGGAGACGAGCGGGTCCCCCCCACCCAGATTCTGGCCTAGGTACCGAAGGCCTTTCCGCCCCAGGCCCCCCCTTGACCTGAAGTCAGATGCGTAGCCAATTAAGCCATCCAGGTGCCCCAAGATTTCATTCTTTATGATGGCTGAGTAATATTTCATTGTATATATATATATGCCGCCTCTTTTTTATTCATTCATCAGTTGTTGGACATTTGGGCTCTTTCCATAATTAGGCTATTGTATATGATGCTGCTATAAACATCAGGGGCACGTATCCCTTCAAATTAGTATTTTTTTCTTTGGGTAAATACCTACTAGTGTAATTGCTGGATCATAGGGTAGTTCTATTTTTAACTTTTTGAGGAACCTCCATACTGTTTTCCAGACTGTCTGTACCAGTTTGCATTCCCATCAACAGAACATGAGGGTTCCTCCCCTTTCTCTGTCACCTTGCCAACACCTGTTGTTTCTTGTATTACTGATTTTAGCCAATCTGACAGGTGTGAAGTGGTATGTCATTGTAGTTTTGATTTGTATTTCCCTGATGATGAGTGATATTGAGCATTTTTCATGTGTCTGTTGGCCATCTATGCCTTTTAGAAAATGTGTCTTCATGTCTTCTGTCCATTTTTCAATTGGATTGTTTGCTTTGATGGTGTTGAATTTTGCAAGTTCTTTATATATTTTGGATACTAACCCCTTATTGGATATGTCATTTGTGTTTTGTTTGTTTGTTCAAGGTCAGGGCAGGTCTGTATCATGAGAACCTGCTGCTTCAATTTTTTTTTTAATTTATTTATTTTGAGAGACAGACAGCATGAGCAGGGGAGGGCAGAGAGAGAAGGAAACACAGAATCCAAAGCAGGCTTCAGGCTCTGAGCTGTCAGCCCAGAGCCCGATGTGAGGCTCAAACTCACGAACCACAAGATCACGACCTGAGTCAAAGTCAGCCACTTAATCAGCTAAGCCACCCAGGTGCCCCTGGATATTTCAATTGTTAATATTTTCTCCCATTCTGTATGTGGCCTTTTAATTTTGATTGTTTCCTTCACTGTGCTATGATAGTTACTTTAAAATCTTTGTCAGATATTGACATTTCTGTCACCTTGGTGTTAGCATCAATTGATTTCATTCCGTGTTTATTTTTTATTTAAAAAAAATTTTTAAATGTTCACTTATTTTTGAGAGAGAGAGCACGAGCAAGGGAAGGGCAGAGAGAGAGGGAGACACAGAATCTGAAGCAGGCTCCAGGCTCTGAGCTGTCAGCACAGAGCCCAACACAGGGCTCAAACTCCCAAACCATGAGATCATGACCTGAGCCGAAGTTGGAAGCTTAACTGAGTAAGCCACCCAGGTGCCCTGATTTCATTCAGTTTTGAGTTCTTGCTGTTACTGGTCTGATATGTATTTTTTTATTGAAACCTGGACATTTTCATATTATGTTTCTGAAATTCTGGATCTCATTTAAACCTCTGTTTTAACTGGATCTCTCTGACACTGGTATGCCAGGGAAGAGAGTTTGGCCTTGTTACTTCCAATGGAAGTAGATGCTCGGGTTCCCCGCTTGGCCTCCATTGATACTCAAGGTAGAGGATTCCTTGTTACTGCTGGCTGGAGATGGTTTCTATCACACATGGTCTCCACTAACACCACGGCAGAGGTGGCCTCATGATCTGCTGTATGATGGTGAAAGTCCTGCCTCTTTATGTTTACAGACTTTGTTCCTCCTTTGTTCCACCTTCTCTGGAGGTGGAAATCTAGGTTCCACTGATATTTCAGGAGGTAGGGGAATGCCTCATTACCAGCCATTGGATATGAAAGTCTTATCTCCCTATCTTGCCTTCTGATACTATGCAGGCAGTGGTTAGAGTGCCTCCTTACACCCTCACAAAGGTAAAAATTTAGGCTCACCACGTGGCTTTTGCTGCAGTGGGTGGGGCTTAGATCATAGTTTTCTCTGTGATGTTGAGCTGTATCAGAGCTATTAATGTCTAAAGGTTTTCTGTCTTCCATTGCTGCCCTTTTTCTGGTCCTTTGTCTAGAGAGAACAGTCTTTTCTTGGGGCTTTGGTTTATCTATGCCTGTTGGCATCTCTAGCACCAACTCTGAGTTATATGAAGCAAATGAAAACCCAGAGAACTTACCACTATATCATTCCTCAGCCCCAAGGTCCCTAGCCAGTCTTTCTTCTCTCTACCTTTCAGAGTCTTCTTATATTTATGTCTTATGTTTATGTCTAGGGTTTTAATTGTACTTAGTAGAAGGAATAGCGATAAGTACATCTACTCCATGTCATAGAAGTGGGAGTTCCCTGGTTCATTTTTCTCACCATACAGAAACATAGATAATGGCGGGGGCAGGGGGAGGAATCCCTACACTTAAATAGAAAGGACAAAGGCATATTGCGTAACCAGAAAGAAGCCCAGAAGAAATCAGCCTCTTTTCTTTTACAAGGGAAGCCAGGTGAATCAAACTACTGAGCTACATTTTCTAGGACCTTGCTCCTCAAAATACAGTCCATTGCCCAGCAGCTTCAGCATCCCCTGGGAGCTTATGAGTAGTGTAGACTCTCATGCCCCATCTCAGACCAACAGTAAAGCTGATAGATTGTCTGATAGATAATCATTGTCTGATAGAATTTAGAAGTGAAATTAATTATCTTTGGAAAAGGTTATTTCAGTTTTATTATTTTGTAAACCGAGACGTTGAAAGATTAAATATCTAACACAAGCTCATATAGCTACATAACAGCAAAGCTGAGAATTGAACCCGGTGCACTTTCTTCATACCACAATGGTCCTTGGGTTTTTTTTGTTGTTGTTTTTTTTTTTAATTTTTTTTATGTCTTTATTTTATTTTGAGAGACAGAGAGTGAGCGGGGGAGGGGCAGAGAGAGAGGGAGACACAGAATCTGAAGCAGGCTCCAGGCTCTGAACTGTCAGCACAGAGCCCGACGCAGAGCTTGAACCCACGGACCGTGAGATCATGACCTGAGCTGAAGTTGGACACTTAACCGACTGAGCCACCCAGGCGCCCCGGGTTTTCCTTCATCTAAATCTTTCTTCTTCCAGGCTTCACATCTCGTTGAAACTGAAATCGAGGTTCAGGCTAATGTATCTTTGATCCAGGCTTTGATATTATGTCTCTTCTGGATTTCTGTAGTTTATTTCCTACGTGGTCTCTCTTTCTTTTCTCCAGTTTTACCTGTTCATCCCTATTAAGTATTTCTCCCTAAAACTTTACTGCATCACTCCTTTTCCCCCAAATCTCTGTTTCGCTCTGGATCTCTAATAGCCCTGCATTTTGTAAATCCTTACCCTCACTCTGAAGGCTATCTCTAACTTCATCCACCACCACTCCCCGAAAGAGACCGTGTTTGTAGGCAATATTCTCATTATCAATCTTCACCTCTTCTCCATCTCCCTCTTAGGACAAAGCAAGATCTTTTTTCAGGATGTGTTCCTCAGTAATCATTTTTGCAGAGGTCTCATCTTCTCCCACTCCCTTCTTCTCAGCAAGGAACTAAATTACCTGAATCCTTGCTTCCTTTGTACTTTTTACACACCATCTTCTTGCGGCTTCTCTTCACTTGTAATCTGTGTCTTCTATCTCTTAGTTATCAGTGTTGTCTTGAACTAGCACTTTCTGAGCTTAATTTTTCCTTCCTTGGTATCTTCAGTTTATTATCCTAAGTGACTTTGGCATCCATGTTATCAATTCATCCACTTCACAGTTTTTTGCTCTTCTTTAAGCCACTGTCTGTATCCCATACAAGCTCCACTTCCAAGACTGTTAACTCAGAGTTTTTCTAGTTACTGTAATCTCTCTTCTCCATACTTATTCTTTGCTCTCACTTATGCTTCAAATAACTCAACCCTTTGCATTCTCTTATAGTCCAGTCTAGCCACAGTCCCTCCCGCCCTCCCTCCCTCCCTCCTCCGGTTTTATCTCCTGTTACATTTTTTTTTCTAGCCTAGTGACCCACCACTATCAGTTCTCCTGATATTAAGAAGCAGAATCACTAGAGAAAAACACAGAACTATCTAATACAAATTTATGTTGTTTTAAATGGGTTCTTAACACTGTTCAGAAATCCTTCCTTTTTTGTCAAGTTTTTTCCAAACTCTAGTAAAATGACTGCTTCAGCTTTTTCTGCCTTTCCTACTTTCATAAAAACTTAAGAGCTACTTCACAATGACCCCAGTAGATGGCCTCATTGTATCTTTCTAATTGAGAAGATCAAGAACATCAAGTGTGAGTTCCTCCATTGCCCCATGTCTCAAACATAATGTTCTGCTGCTCTACCTCTTTACTCATCTTAACCTTTTTCTCCAAAGAAGAGTCCCTCAATCTTAAACTGTTCGATCTCCTTATATTTCTTGAAGTACCTTACTATCTCTCCATTATTTTTTTATGTATTTTTAACGTTTATTTATTATTGAGAGACAGAGCATGAGCATGGGAGGGGCAGAGTGAGGGGGAGACACAGAATCAGAAGCAGGCTCCAGGCTCTGAACTGTCAGCACAGAGTCTGATGCAGGGCTCGAACCCACAAACTGCTAGATCATGAAGTCCGATGCGTAACCGACTGAGCCACCCAGGTGCCCCTCTTCATTATTTTCAATCTCTTGTCTTTCTACATATCTTCCCTTTCTACTCTACAAAAAGGCATAGGTCTCCAGCAAAATACCATGTTCCTGGATGGCTTAATAGGAATCAGTTTCCCTAAATTCAATCAAAATAAAAATCTCAATAGGATTTTTTTTTCATTTTTCATGTTTCTTTATTATACACAGTGGAAAAATTATGGTTTCTGTCAAAAGTTACTGTATTTATGTCTCAGTGTTTCCATTATTTCTTTTTTTTTAATTTCTTTTTTTAGTTTACACCCAAGTTAATTAGCATATAGTGCAACAGTGATTTCAGGAGTAGATTCCTTAATGCCCCTTTCCCATGTAGACCATCCCCCTCCCACACCCTGCCAGGAACCCTCTGTTCTCCCTATTTAAGAGTCTCTTATGTTTTGTCCTCCTCCCTGTTTTTATATAATTTTTGCTTCCCTTTCCTTATGTTCATCTATTTTGTATCTTAAAGTCCTCATATGAGTGAAGTCATATGATATTTGTGATTCTCTAATTTTGCTTAGCATGATACCCTCTAGTTCCATCCACATAGTTGCAAATCACAAGATTCCATTCTTTTTGATTGCCGAGCAATACTCCATTGTGTATATATATATACCACATCTTCTTTATCCATTCGTCCATCGATGGACATTTGGAAGCTTTCCATACTTTGGCTATTGTTGATAGTGCTGCTATATACATTAGGGTGCATGTGCTCCTTCGAAACAGCGCACCTGTATCCCTTGGATAAAATACCTGGTAGTGCAATTGCTGGGTGGCGGGGTAGTTCTATTTTTAATTTTTTGAGGAACCTCCATACTGTTTTCCAGAGTGGCTGCAGCAGTTTGCATTCCCACCAGCAGTGCAAAAGAGATCCCCTTTCTCCACATCCTCGCCAACATCTGTTGTTGCCTGAGTTGTTCATGTTAGCCATCCTGACAGGTGTGAGGTGGTATCTCACAGGTGTGAGGTATGAGGTGGTATCTCACAGGTGTGAGGTGTGGTTTTGATTTGTATTTCCCTGATGATGAGTGATGTTGAGCATGTTTTCCCGTTATCAGTTGGCTATCGGGATGTCTTCTTTGGAGAAATGTCTATTCATGTCTTTTGCCTATTTCTTCACTGGACTGTTTTTTGGGTGTTGAGTTTGATAAGTTGTTTATAGATTTTGGATACTAAACTTTGATATGTTGTTTGCAAATATCTGCTCCCATTCCGTTGGTTGCTTTTTAGTTTTTCTAATTTTTTTAATGTCTCTTTTACTTATTTTTGAGAGAGAGAGAGAGAGAGACAGTGTGAGCAGGGGAGGGTGAGAGAGAGGGGGAGACACAGAATCTGAAGCAGGCTCCAGGCTCTGAGCTGTCAGCACAGAGCCCAACGCAGGGCTCGAACCCACAAACCGTGAGATCATGACCTGAGCCGAAGTCGGACGCTTCTTAGTTTTCTGATTGTTTCCTTCACTGTGCAGAAGCGTTTTATTTTGATGAGGTCCCAATAGTTCATTTTCGCTTTTGTTTCCCTTGCCTCCCAAGACATGTTCAATAAGAAGTTGCTGCAGCCATGGTCAAAAAGGTTTTTGCCTGCTTTCTCCTTGAGGATTTTGATGGCTTCCTGTCTTACATTTAGGTGTTTCATCCATTTTGAGTTTATTTTTGTGTATGGTGTGAGAAAGTGATCCAGGTTCATTTTTCTGCTTGTCTCTGTCCAGTTTTCCAGCACCACTTGCTGAAGAGACTATATTTATTCCATTGGATATTCTTTCCTGTTTTGTCAAAGATTAGTTGGCCATATGGTTGTGGGTCCATTTCTGGGTTCTCAATTCTGTTCCATTGACCTGAGTGTCTGTTTTTGTGCCACTACCATGCTGTCTGGATGATTACAGCTTTGTAATACAGATTGAAGTCCGGGATTACGATGCCTCTTGCTTTGATTTTCTTTTTCAAGATTGCTTTGGCTACTTGGGGTCTTTTCTGGTTCCATACAAATTTTAGGCTTATTTGTTCTAGCTCTGTGAAGAATGCTTGTGTTCTTTTTATAGGTATTGCATTTAATATGTAGATTGCTTTGGGTAGTATTGACATTTTAACAATATTTGTTTTTCCAGTCCAGGAGCATGGAATAGGTTTCCTTTTTGTGTGTGTGTCGTCTTCAATTTCCTTGATAAGCTTTCTATAGTCTTCAGTGTATAGACTTTTCAGATTTATTCTTAGGTATTTTATGGGTTTTGGTGCAGTTGTAAATGGGATCGATTCCTTGATTTCTCTTTCTGTTGTTTCCTTGTTGGTATATAGGAATGCAACCGAATTCTGTGCATTGATTTTATAGCCGCCAACTTTGCTGAATTCATGGATCAGTTCTAGCAGTTTTTTGGTGGAACCTTTTGGATTTTCCATGGATTAATATTAATTATAGAGTATCATGTCATCTGTGAAGAATAAAAGTTTGACCTCCTCCTGGCTGATTTGAATGCCTTTTATTTCTTTATCGTCTCTCCCCTTCATCTATTTTGTCCAACCCCCCACCACCCCTATGGCAATCATAATTTAGTTCTTTGTGTTTATAGGTCTAATTATGCTTTTTATTTTTTAATCATTTGTTTTTTGGGGTTTTTTTTCTTAGATTCCACTTATGAGTAGAATCATATGGTATTTTGTCTTTTTCAGTCTGACTTATTTCACTTAGCATAATACCTTCCAGGTCCATCTATCTATGTTATCTCAAGTGGCACAATCTCATCTTTTTTTTATGGCTGTGTAATATTCCTGTGTGTGTGTGTGTGTGTGTGTGTGTGTGTGTGTGTGTGTGTGTGTATACACGTGTGTACAACACTTTCCTTACCCATTTGTCTGTCAGACACTTATGTTGCTTTATACTTGGTTATAATGCTGCAATAAAACATAGAGGTACATATATCTTTTTTGAATTGGTGTTCTTATTTTCTTTGGGTAAATACCCACATTGTGGAGTTATTGCATCATACGGTATTTTTATTTTTAATTTTTTGTGAGATTTCTCTACTGTTTTCCACAGTGACTGCACCAGTTTGCATTCCTACCAATAATGCATGAGGGTTCCTATTTTCTCACATTATTGCCAACACTTGTTATAGCTTGTCATTTTGACTTTAGCCATTCCAACTAGTATAAGGTGATACCTCTTTATGGTTTTGATTTGCATTTCCTTGATGATTTAGTGATGTTGAACATCTTTAAATGTGTCTGTTGGCTATCTGTATGTCTTCTTTGGAAAATGTCTACTCAGGCCCATTTTTTTATGTTTATTTTTGGGAGAGAGAGGCAGAGAGAGACACACACAGAAAGAGAGAGAGAGAAAGGGTCCTAAGTGGGCTCTGTGCTGACAGTAGACTAAAACTCACAAACCATGAGATCATGACCCAAGTCAAAAGCGGATACTTATCTTATTGAGCCACCCAGAGAGAGAGAGAGAGAGAGAGAAAGGGTCCTAAGTGGGCTCTGTGCTGACAGTAGACTAAAACTCACAAACCATGAGATCATGACCCAAGTCAAAGGCGGATACTTAACTTATTGAGCCACCCAGGCACCCCTTCTGTCCACTTTTTAATTGGATTATTTGGTTTTGGAGGGTGAGTTGTGTACATTTCAAATATATTTTGGATAATAACACCTTGTCAGATAAATCATCTCCCCCCATTCAGTAGGTTGTCTTTTTGTTTTTTTGGTAGTTTTCTTTGCTATGCAAAAGTTTTTTATTTAGGTGGAGTCCCAGTAGTTTATTTTTGCTTTTGTTTCCCTTGCCTTTGGAAACATCTAGAAAAATGTCCCTATGGCTGATGTCAGAGAAGGTATGCCTCTGTTCTCTTCTAGGCTTTGCATGGTTTCAGGCTTATATTTAGGTCTTTAATCCATTTTGAGTTTTTTTTAATGTATGGTGTTAGAAAGTGGTCCAATTTCATTCTTTTACATGTGACTGTCCAGTTTTCCCAGCACCATTTATTGAAAATGCTGCCTTTTCTCATTGTATATTCTTACCTCCTTTGTCATAGACTTGTTGACCATATAATCATGGGTTTTTTCTGGGGTCTCTTTGCTGCTCCATTGATCTGTGTGTCCATTTTAAGTTAAAAAAATCAATAAGAAAAAGATTATCTACACTAGAAAAAATGGGCAAAGGCTATGACCAGGTAAGCCACAAAAGAAGACATGGAAATGCCCAATAAAAAACATGCAAACGTTGTTCAACGACACAATTAATCAAGGAAATCTATATAAACAAAAATACATTTCTTTGATAACATCAGGTGAAAATGGAGAGATTATTCTCTGAATTAGAGGGTGTGTTTGGGATAATGTTCAAATATAGAAGGTAACCAGTCAAAGGAGGAATATACATGCCATAAAAAGGAATGAATTACTGACACATGCTACATCATGGTGGATGGATCTTGAAAGCGTTGTGTGCTAAGTGAAAGATGCTGGTTATAAAGGAGTACATATACTGTGTGACTCCATTCATCTGACATGTCCAGAATAAGCCAATCTATAAGAGAGAGAAATTAGATTACTAGTTTGCTCAGGGATGTCGAGTGGGTATGGGGGGAAATAGAGAGTGACTGCTAATTGCACAGGGTTTCCTTTAAAAGGGATAAAAATGTTCTGAAAGTAATTGTGGTGATGATTACAGAATTGTAATCCTGATCGTATACTTTAAGTAGGTAAATTGTATGGTGTGTGAATTATATCTTGATAAAACTGATGTACACATTAATCACTTTAGGAACACTGCGGAGAGTCTATAAAGGCAGGCATTTGTGTTCGAGAACACCTGCAGTTTTATTAGAGATATGCATGATGGCCATATTTATTAAGATGTTAAGGATAGAAAAAACTGGCTTCGATCATGAGCCCCAGAAAGTTCTAAGAGCAAACACCACTAGTTGCCATCAGTGACTTGTATTTCATATAAGCCAGTCCATGTCACTCGGGTGAGTAGCTGCACTGATACATTAGTTTACTGAAGATTAATGATTTCTCCTGAGCAATGCTGAACATGAGGGCAGCAAATACAAATAAAAATAAAACTCCTGCAGTGTTCCCTACTTCACCGAATGACACCGTCATTCTTCCAGCTGCCCAAGCAAGACATCTAGGAATCCCCCTCATTCTAATATATCACCAAGTCTTGTCATTTCTGCCTCCTAAATATCTCAAATGCACTCATTTCCCATCTTCCAGCATCCCAACCTAGTTCAAGTTATCATCTTTTTACCTCAGCTACTGTAGCAAACTTTTAGCTCGTCTCCTTCCATCTCTTGCTTTCTTCTAATTTTTAGATATGTGACCTTACTTAGTCTTCTTCTGTGGTTTCCCATTGCTCTTAAAGACAAATTCTAGGGGTGCCTGGGTGGCTTCGTTGGTTGAGCGTCAGCTCAGGTCACGATCTCACGGTCAGTGGGTTCGAGCCCCGCATCAGGCATTGTGCTGACAGCTCAGAGCCTGAAGCCTTTTTTCGATTCTCTCTCTCTCTCTCTCTCTCTCTCTCTCTGCCCCTGCCCCACTTGGGCTCTGTCTCTCTCTCTCAAAAATAAACATTAAGAAAAATTTTTAACTGCTTCTTGACAGCCTTCTCTAAAAATTAGGGTAGGTATTGGGGAGATAATCAATAGAGGACAGCACCAAGGGGAGCCCCTCAGGCTAGAGGTTAGAGGTTTTTCTCCTGCTTTGAGGAGGCCAAGACTGAGTCCAAGCAAACCTCAAAGCTTTTTCAATTTATGTGTCACTTCATGAGGCCTTGCCTTATGTACAGCTGACAGACTTTTAAGATGCTCTCCTCCTACTCTCAAGGAGCACGGGATTGTTCATGGAGGCAGTGGCTCCTTCCTTCATGTTAGCAGCACACCCATCGTTTGCTTAATAAGAATGGGGTGCAGCACTGATACAGTCAGTGCTACCATGACTGTGACAGTAATAACTGTAAACTCACTGTTCTTGGATTTCAGGAAGACTACCCAGAATCAGAGATTCTCTGGCTGATGATCAAGTCCTGGAATATTGGAATATATATGTACAGTGGGAATAAGTATGTATCTGCAGAAAAATGGTGTGACCTTGCACTGCGTTTTCTTGACCACCTTGGCTCCCTCAAGAGAAACTATGAAACTCAGGTGAGGAGGGAGAGGGTAGGGGTGGATGGTCTGACTCGAGGAGAAGAGGGTTTCTATCTGGGTACTCAGTGAAGACTCAGTCTGACCTTCCTTGGCTGGGAAAGAATCCTGATCATTGTTCTTCACAGTGGTTCCATAGAACAACAAGAGTTAGGGGAGTGTAAACAGTAATGTCTTAGAGAGAAAACCAAGAAAGATTATGAACAGGCGGGAACTCAGGGATAGCAAGTGGAATCTAAGTAAGAAAAATGCTGAGATGGGGTGCCTGGGTGGCTCAGTGGGTTGAGTGTCTGACTTCGGCTCAGGTCATGATCTCATGGGTTCGTGGGCTTGAGCCCTGTGTCAGGCTGTGTGCTGACAGCATGGAGCCCGCTTCGGATCCTCTGTCCCCTTCTCTCTCTCTGCCCCTCCCCTACTTGCGCACGCGTGCTCTCTCTCTCTTTCTCACAAATAAACATTAAAAAATTCGAAGAATGCCAAGACACAGCTCTGGAAAGATGTATCACTGTCAGTGCCAGTGCAAGTAGGGAAGGACTGAGCACCATGCAAATGATGACCATCTATGAACGTATTGTCTCTAGAAACTAGTTGCAGACTTCTAGGCCATTAGCTAACCAGGAGAGGCTTGGTGGGGAAAAAAAGATCTTGCCACCAAATAAGGGCAAAGGACGTCTTCTATTTTAAGTACCGCCTCCCTTACAGTGGCTGTGTGTCCCTAGTCGTGGGGTCCTTCTTCCCTAAGAGAGTGCTGTATTTCCTCCCCAGAGTGGTTCCTCAGACCTCCAGTGACCTTCCTCAGAAGGTCAGGGTTAGACTTTTGTGCCATCACCTTGCAGCTCTCAGGAAATCTATTTGCTGTTCTCTTTCCTAGATGAATAGTCTGTATGGTGAGCTGGTGGAAACATTGAGTAAAAGCAAGGGCTCGGGTTTCAACGAAGAGTGAGAAGTGCTGGAACAAGGCATCTGAGCAGGCAAGCTGACATCTACTTGAAGATGTTGCGTACCGAAATTCTTGCCAGACTTTATCTTGAGTTCTTGTTTCTGTTTGTTCAAACCCTGTTTTCATGTTGTTACATGCAATTTTCTGAAATAAAGCATTTTGACTTACTGCTGTCGCCAGCTCATTTCTGGGGGACAAGTAAATTTTCTCGAGTGCAAAGGGTGCTATTAAAATAGTCATAGGAGAGTATGAGGATTCATGGCCCATGTGAGCAAAAACATTCTAGTCCAACACAAGTTGCATTTCATTCTGGAAGTGCTTGAATTCACACTACCTGAAGGTAAGAGAGAACCATCGACTCTTCAATAGAAGGACCTTAGTTGTCATTGGGCCCAGAATTGATCAGATTCATAAACTTGCTCTGGGACACTCTTGAGAATGGGTTGTCCAGCCTCTATTGGAGCATATCGTATGACAGGAACTCCCAAGACTGCTCAGTCACCCTTTTTGCTGATTGGTACAAAGCCCTTCCTTAGGCTGAACAGAAATTTGTCTCCCTGTAGCAAATCTGCTTTCTCTGTCCCACATGAGCTGTGGAGAACTGAAGACAAAGTCAGTCTCCTCCCAGTCCTCCTGGCTTTCTCTTCTTCTGCTTGAACATTCCCAGACCCCTCAGCCGTTCTCATATGATACGGGCCCTGCACCTTCCAAGAACCAAATCCTGTGTTCCAGGGAGGTCTGAGCCATGCAGAGTTCAGCAGCCTCGTTCTGGCTGGACTTGCATTAGTGTACTATAAGATCGCGTTGGCTTTTTCCCCCAGTTGATCTGTAGGAATATTTTTAGACTTTTGATTTTGAAACAGTTTCATACTTCTAGAAAAGGTGCGGAGAAGAACAAAGTACTGCTCTACATACACCCTTCGCCCAGCCTATGTGTTGACATTTTACCCCATTGCTTTTATCATTCTCTCTTTGTGTGTTTCCTTCTAAACCATTTGAGATTAATTTGCAGACCTCTTGCTCCATTCCCTCTTAATACCTCAGTGTGCTTTTCCTAAAAACAAGGACACTCTTATGAGACCACAGGTAAACCATTAAAATTAGGAAGTAGACAGGGATGCAGCTCTACCATCTAATCTACAGACCCCATTCAGATGTCGCCGGTTGTCCTAAGGAAGCCGTCCCTAAGTTCAGAATCATAAGTTGCATTTGGGGCGCCTGGGTGGCTTAGTCGGTTAAGCGTCCGACTTTCGCTTAGGTCATGATCTCGCGGTTCGTGGGTTCGAGCCCCGCGTCGGGCTCTGCTGACTGCCAGCTCAGAGCCTGGAGCCTGTTTCAGTCTGTGACTCCCTCTCTCTCTGACCCTCCCCTGCTCACGCTGTCTCTCTCTCTCCTAGAAATAAATAAAACATTAAAAAAAAAAGTTTCTTTAAAAAAAGAATCATAAGTTGCATTTAGTGGTGATGTCTCTTTCATTTCCTACAAATGGAAATCGTTTCTCGTTCTTTCCCTGCTTTTCACGACCTTGACATTTTTGAAGAGGACAGGCTAATTACTTTGTAGCATGAACCACAGCCAGGGTCTGTTTGACGTTTCCTAATGATTAGATTCCATTTGTGTATTTTGGGAAGGTTTGCGACAAAATTGGTGTGGTCTTCCCGGTGCATTGTACCAACAGGCACACAATGTCAATTTGTCCCATCACTGGTTAAGGTTAAGATGGCATCGACCAGGTACTTAGTAATTAGTAATTATGAGGTACTTTGTGGAAGATAATTTGAGACCAGATTTTTCTGTTTCTCGTTAAGCTTCCACTTACAAGTTTTAGCATCCATTGATGATTCTTGCCTGAATCCATTTTTACTGTGATGGTTGCTAAATGTTGATATTTTTACTTTCCCTCATTCCTGCTTTATTTATTAGTTGGCGTCTGCTAGGTGGAACATTTTATTCTCCCCCACATATTTACTCATATTTTTAAAAAAAATTTTTTTTAAGTAGGCTCCGCACTCAGCATGGAGTCCATTGCCGGCTGGAACTCACAATCCTGAGATCAAGACCTCAGGTGAGATTGAGAGTCAGATGCTTAACTGACTGAGCCACCCAGGCGCCCCTAAAAATGTTTTAATACAGATTGATGGATTTCTTTGTTACTCCATGAGTTATAATCCACTATATCCTTTTTTTTTAAGAAACTGTTTATATTCTGTCAACCTTATTTCCGTCTCTATCATTTTTTGAGCACTTCCTTTCTTTGTGACACAGTAAGATGTTCCAGGCTCATGTTATTACTATCCCTGCCCCAGCACTGGAATCCGTATTTCTCCAAGGATCCCTGGTTCTTTTTCATTGAATGGTAGCTAGTGCTCAAGATCTGAGGCACTCATTACTGGGGCACCATTGTTTCTCCGTCCTCCCTCTTCTTGGACAGAGCTAGGAAATAGTAGCCAGAGATCTTTTTTAAAGGTTACTTACTTTGAGAGAGAGAGACAATCTAAGCAGGCTCCACACTGTCAGCACAGTCCCCTATGCAGGGCTCAAACACAAACCATGAGGTCATGACCTGAGCCGAAATCAAGTCCACTGCCTAACTGAGTGGGCCACCCAGGCGCCCCCAGAGATCTTTTTTTTTATGTAATCTGCACACCCAATGTGGTCGAACTCACGTCAAGTCACATGCTCTCCCAGCCGAGCCAGCCAGGCACGCCCGCCCCCCGTGCTAAGAAATAAATGTGTGTATGTGTATGTACATATACATATGTAAAAGCATATCTATAGATAGATATACAGTTGACCCTAGATAGGGGTGCCAATCCCTGCACAGTCGAAAATCCACGTACAATTTTCCACTCCTCGAAACCTAACTACAAATGGCCTACTGTTCACTGGAAGCCTTACCAATAACAGAAACAGTCAACCAACACGTAATGTGGATGTGTATTATATACTGCATTCTTACCATAAAGTAACCTAGAGAAAAGAAAAAATTATTAAGAAAAATCATAGGGGAAATACATTCACAGTACTGTATTGACCAAAAAAAAAAAAAAAAAGCCTATGTGTACATACGTACATGAAACTGAGCTCATACTCATACCTCCATTTTCGATCCAACACGAGACAGTCTGTTCTAGCCTTTTTCCCCTTCCATATCTGCAACTCTCTCTTCCAACATTGAGAAACCTGGCTCCTGCGGATTTCAAATAGCCACTTATTGGCTCAATCTCCCTGTTTGAGAACACTCTCCCAGCCTTGTGGCTGTCTCTTCAGTCTTTTTTTTTTAATGTTTATTTTTGAAAGCAAGACAGAGACAGAACATGAGTGGGGGAGGGGCAGAGAGAGGGAGATACCGAATCTGAAGCAGTCTCCAGGCTCTGAGCTGTCAGCACAGAGCCCGACGCAGGGCTTGAACCCATGAACTGCGAGATCATGATCTGAGCCAAAGTCGGACACTCAACCGACTGAGCCACCCAGGCGCCTGTCTCTTCAGTCTTAACCCCGCCATCCTGACCCGTGAGGGCTGCCACTTTGGCAAGCCCTGGAAAACACACTGACCAAGTCATCGGCTGGGCCCCCGTACCTCACTCGCAAGCAAGTTGAGCCCTTGGCTGAGTCCCCACCAAGGCCAAGGGCAAAGGACCACATTCTCATTTAAACAGGCATTTCTTACTGTTGACTCTCCCTGCCTTTGCCCTAGTTTATTTTTACTGAGCTTTGAGAAGTCAGCTCAAGAGCCAGTTCCTCAGAGAAACCTTCCCTGCCTGGGCCAGGTTCCTGTGTCATATGCTTTCCTAATACTCAATTGTTAGTCATCATAATTTGTCAATCCAGGTTTGTTCGTTGACTAGTGGGACTAATATGAGTCTCTCCCAATGGACTTTAAGTTCCATAAAGGCAGACAGTATATTTTCCTCACCACAGTATATCCCCAGTGTCCAGTGCCATCCTGGCACTTTCAGCAAATAATTGTTGAAGGAATGAGTGAGAACTTTTTGTTTTTTTTCATACCTCCCTGCTGTTAATTAGCACCCCAGGTTGTACTTCCAGTTTTTTCATCTAATTGCATTCATCCCTATTACGTTGCTCTTGCCAGTTGTTCTTTTTGGGTGGACTCTGTCTGTACTATGTTGTTATGCCTCTCAGACCTACGTTTTTGGGTTTTTTTAAATAAAATTTTTCAGAGAGAGACAACACGAGTGGGGGAGGGGCAGAGAGAGAGGGACGGAGGGAATCCCAAGCAGACTCCGCACTACAGGCACGGAACCTGATGTGGGGCTCGAACCCATGAAACCGTGAGATGACCTGAGCCAAAACCAAGAGTCGTAATGCTTCACCAACTGAGCCACCGGGTGCCCTGTCAGACCTATTGTATCTGCATGTTCGGTCCGCATGCCACCTAATGTCTTTATCCAAATAAATGATCAAAAATCCTGAAGGGGGAGAGGGCTGAGACAAAGCTTGGTCACGTGCCTTGCAGCCCTACTTCCAAGTTTATTCATTCATGCAACAAGTACTTCCTGAACACTTGGAGAAAGTACACAGTAGACCGTGTACTGAGCACTATGATAGGTACCGGGGATAGAGTGAACAAAATAGAAGACAAAGTCTCTCCTGCAAGGAGCTTGCTTTACCTTTGAGTGGTGGGGGTGGGACAGATGACAGACTAGTACCTAAATAAACATTAGTCCATTAGTTAGCAGCACACGTGGGGATGATCACCCATTAGATATTCACCCATTCGATAAAGGTCCTAAGGCACTATCTACATTTTCCCAACTTTTCACAAGGATATCATGAGTGACTTGATCAATGTCTTGCTGGAATCCGGATACACTATGTCTGCAATGTTCCCCCGCTTTACCCGTTTACTTACACTTACTAAACTCATCTCAGCTGAGGAAATGAGCTTAGTCTGTCTTGAGCTATTCTTAAGTAAAGGGCTCAAGGGCTTTCTGAACCCTTTGTGATCATGAGCTCCCTTCTAGACATCATTCAAGCCATCCCTTCCCATAATGTATTCTGGAAACTTGCCTGTGATGAAGATGAAATGTACCTGTCAAACTTGTGATGCCTACCATCAGTCCTTTACAAAGGAGCATACGGCCTTCTCTAGGCTTCCAGCATCTTTCTTCTCCCCCTGGCTCCCCAAGGGTCACAGACACCGGTTCAGTGATCGCATCTGTGGGTTCTCCCAACATCCTGAAATAGAATTTGGGCCAAGAGACTCAAAATCATGTAAAGCACCTGGATACTTAGAATTTTTGTAATTACGGGCCGCCTGGGTGGCTCAGTTGGTGAAGCGTCCCGAGTCTTGGTTTCAGCTCAGGTCATGATCTCACGGTTCGTGAGTTCAAGCCCCACATTGACCACTGTGGTGACAGTGTGGAGAGCAGTGTGGCATGCTTAGGAGTCTCTCTCCCCTCTCTACCACTCTCCCTCTCACGCACACTCTCTTTTCTCTCTCAAAAATAAACTGTAAAAAAAAAATTTTTTTTTAGAATTCTTGTACTTACTATGACAGTTCCCTCTTAGCAATGTCTGCTCAGCCCTTTCCAGGCTCATGTACAGAGTTTGTACGGACATGGTCAGATTTTAGTTACTAAGAGCCTTTCAACCCTTTTGGAAGGCTGGCCAAACAGATAATGCCAGAAAACTAACAATGAATGCATACCTACTAAGTGCTAAGCACTTCACATGTGCTATCTCATTTAATTGTCATAACAAGCCCAGGAAGTAGGCAGTGGCATTCTGTTATTGTTCCTTCCTTGTTTCCTTTCTTCTTTCTCCTTCCCTCCCTTGTCATTTCTGTGGGGCATCAAACCTCAAAGAGTTTAACTTAACAAAGGTCACACAGCTGTGAAATGACAGAACCATGATTTAAAGCTAAGATCTATTGGACCCCTTTTTTCCTTTTTTTCTAAGTTGATTTTGAGGGACAGAGAGAGAGAGAGAGAGAGAGAGAGAGAGAGCGCACAAGTGGGGGAGGGGCAGAGAGGAAAGAGAGAATCCTAAGCAGGCTCTTCGCCTTTAGCACAGAGCCCGTCACGGGTCTTGACCCCAAGAACCACAAGATCATGATCTGAGCCAAAATCAAGAGTCAGGCACTTAACCCAGGCACCACCCAAGCGCCCCTGGACCCCTGCTTTTTCTTTGCCCTCATGCTACCTTTATTTTCCCTAAGCTGTTTGAAGTCTGCCTTCTTAAGTTCTAGGGCAAAATACCTTTCTGTGTCCAATCTTACATTCTTACAAACTCTTAGCTAAAATGGTTGCTCTTCAAACTCCTTCTTCACCAATCAGCTATTCATTACCAGTCAGAATTAGGACCTGAATAACAAACAGTCCCTCTTGTCGATTTGCTTAATTTCTTTTTTTTTTTTTTTGTATTTAAAAAACAAAATTTTTTTAATTTTTTTTTTTTGAGAGTGAGACAGAGCATGAGCTGGGAAGGGGCAGAGAGAGAGGGAGACACAGAATCCGAAACAGGCTCCAGGCTCTGAGCTGTCAGCACAGAGCCTGACGTGGGGCTCTATGCCGTGGACTGTGAGATCATGACCTGAGAAGAAGTTGGATGCTTAATCGACCGAGCTACCCATGTGCCTCTCATATTTGTGGATTTCTATGCAGACAGCAGTATGCAACCTTCCCATTGCCAAGGCCATCATTTTTCTTTCTTTCTTTCTTTTTAATGTTTTATTTATTTTTGAGAGAGAGAGAGCGTGAGCAGGGGAGGGTCAGAGAGAGGGAGAGACAGAATCCGAAGACAAGCTCCAGGCTCTGAGCTGGCTGTCAGCACAGAGCCCGATGCGGGGCTCGAACCCAGGAAGTGTGAGATCATGACCTGAGCCGAAGTCGGACGCTTAACCGACTGAACCACCCAGGCACCCCAAAGCCATCATTTTTCTTAACACTGTGTTTCTCCTGATGCCAAATTCCAGTTGTAAGTTTCATTCCTCCAAGTCTTAAATTATAACTTAAAATAAGTTAAAATTTCACATTTACTTCATAATATTAGGTTGAACCA
Organism: Proteles cristata cristata; assembly: GCA_017311185.1. Lineage (NCBI taxonomy): Eukaryota > Metazoa > Chordata > Mammalia > Carnivora > Hyaenidae > Proteles > Proteles cristata. Next base: position 95,309 of record JAESUZ010003530.1, on the reverse strand, counting down.
TATGACGTTGCCGTTGTATAGGCCCCAAATGGTTGAATATTGGCAATTTCATATAGTTCAATCCAATACATGTGCTGTGCATCAATGCAGAAACACCTTAACCTGTAAGTTCTATTTATGACTCTGACTCTTTTCTCAGATGTATTCTTCTGTGACTGAATGGGCACCTCTTACGGTACTGTTCTTGTTGTCATATCTGATATCATCCATAGTAATTGATTTTATAATATTATCAGGGAATTTTTCTGCTTTACCCTCCATTTTCGATTTCAAGTTCTCTTTATCAGATCAGCAAGGCTCTGGGTAAACACATTTTTTTTTTTTTTAGTTATCATAGAGAACTCTATCCCTAGCCAAAAGCACAGCAATCTGGTGTTATAAACTATGGTCCAGACAAAACAAATCCTATTCTAAAATTCCATCTCCATGGGCAGCCATTTCATCTTCTGCATATTCTTTTCTATTCCTAAGTAACAGTTTTCTTTTGTGAGAAGAAAAGAAAACACCACATGGTTCCCCAAGTCCTTGAATTTGCTGCCCACAATTTCAGTCTTTGAAGATGATTTCCATGTCTCCTTTGGTGGAGCCCCTCACCCCTACAGAGAGTACACCTGTTAGATTAAGAGGTGGAGGACGGTGAGGGTCGCCTGGCTGAATCGGTTGGGAGAGCATGGGACTCTTGATCTTGGGGTCATGAGATTGAGCCCCATGTTGGGTGTAGAGATTACTTAAAATCTTTAGCAGCACCTGTGTGGCTCAGTCGGTTAAGTGTCCCACTCTTGATTTTGGCTCAGGTCATAATCCCAGGATTGTGAGATCGAGCCAAGTGTGCGGCTCCACGCTGATAGCATGGAGCCTGCTTGGGATTCTGTCTCTCTCTCTCTCGCCCTCATGGCTCTCTCTCTCTCTCTCAAAATAAAAACTTAAAAATATATATTTAAAAAGAGAGGTGGAGCCAAGTGGAAATGAGCAGCATTTGTTTGATATGATAGCTTTCCCCACAGCTCTCTGTTCAATTGCAATGAGAATACATGATCAAAGAAAATATTCATATATATATGCATATTTGTCAATCAAGAATTCATCAACCATTCATTCATCCGTTTGGTCATTCATTCATTCTTTCATTCATTCATGTACCCACAGCCAATGAATAATGGTGGTCTAGACCCAGATCTTGCCCTCGATGAGTTTACACTCTAATAAAGGAAGACGTTAGGCTTGCAATTACTGTATTAAGAGTGACTATAGTATTAAAGATAGACTATGAATCCTATAAAAAGTGAAGGGGAAGTGCTGAGATTCCAAAGGAAGGGATGAGAAAGTGCTTTATGGAGAAGATCGACGTGGACTTTAAAGATGTGTAAGACTTAAATCAAAACCACACTGAGATACCACCTCACGCCAGTCAGAATGGCTAAAATGAGCCAATCAGAGAACTCTAGATGCTGGCGAGGATGTGGAGAAACGGGCACCCTCCTACACTGTTGGTGGGAATGTAAACTGGTACAGCCCCTCTGGAAAACAATGTGGAGGTTCCTAAGGAAACTAACACTAGAACTCCCCTATGACCCAGCAATAGCACTGCTAGGAATTTACCCAAGGGATACAGAAATGCTGATGCATAGGAGCACATGTACCCCAATGTTCATAGCAGCACTCTCCACAATAGCTAAAACCTGGAAAGAGCCTAAGTGTCCATCAACAGATGAATGGATCAAGAAGATGTGGTTTATCTATACCATGGAATACTACATGGCAATGAGAAACAATGAAATCTGGCCATGTGTAGCAACATGGATGGACCTTGAGGGTGTTATGCTGAGCGAAATAAGTCAGGCAGAGAAAGACAAATATCATATGTGTGCACGTATAGGAGGATTAGGAGGAGCTTAACAGAGGACCAAGGGGGAGAAGAAGGGCGGAAATGGTGGGGGAAAGGGGGAGAGGCAAACCATGAGAGACTCTTGAATGCTGACAAAAACTGAGGACTGATGGATGTGGGGGGAGGAGGGGATGGGCATGGAGGAGGGCACTTGTGGGGATGAGCACTGGGTGTTATGTGGAAACTAATTTGACAATAAACTATTTGTAAAAAAAAAAAAAAATTACTAAGTAATGAGACAGCTTTAAAAAAAAAAAAAAAAAGATGTGTAAGACTTAAACATAAGGAATAAGGAGGGTGTTCCTGACACTCCCCCTCCCCCAAAATGACAGCAGGGCAAAGGCACATAGTCTTTCTATCCAAGGAACAGTGAATGGTTCTGTATATTTGCAGCATAGAGTGCTTGAGGGAGAATGGTGGCGAAAAGCTTAAAAAGCTAGGTTGGAACCAGATCAGGGAGGATCTCAAATATCTGGGGAAGGAGTTTAGGCTTTATTCTTTCTTTAAGTCACCGAAGGAACTTGAGCTGGGGAGTGGTAGGGTCAGAGACAGACTCTAGTAATATGAATTTAGGCAATAGTAGGTACATTGGATTGGAGAAGGAAGAGCGTAGAGGAAGGAAGACTCATTTGGAGGCCACTCTGATTTCCTTATTTCACTCTTTTACAATTTTACATATTTTCGTTTACAGCACTTATCAGTTTATAAATATGTATTTATTTGTGTGATGATTTGTGGAATGTCTATCTCAACAGGAAGTTCTATAAGGGTAGAGACATATACGCTTTGTTAACTACGGTATCCTCAGGGCCTGACACATAAAGTTAGGTGTTTGTTGGATGAATGAAAATAAGAACTGGAATTCTACTTGTGTGAACAGTGATGGTGTGAATGTGAAGACTACTGTAGAGTTATAATCAGAGATGATGCCAAGGTTTCAATTCTGCGTAGTGTTGAACATGGCAGACAGGTTGATGAGTATGAGGCCTGCAAAGGTGTAAGATCTGGTAACTTGGGAGCCATACTGACTTGGGATAGCACAGTTTCAATGGAGTGGTCAGGGCAAAAGACAGACTGCAAACAGAAACCACGATGGGACATGGTAAAAACTAGACAAGGCAGTGTAGCAGTGAAGGGCGCACCAAATTGCCCATGTTCAAGTCCTTGCTCTTGCACTTATTCGCTGTACGGCCTTGGGTAAATGACTCCACTTCTCCACGCCTCTGTCTCTTCATCTATAAAATGTAACAATAGTCAGAGTTGTTGGAAAGAGCAGATGAATAAACAGATGCACCAAGTTCTTAGAGCGATGCCTGATACATAGATGCTTTTTGAATGCTGCTACTATTCGACTCGTGCCCAGTGGTAGGGGTTCCGTGTTTCCCTGCACCCACTAAATCTTGACTCCCTGTTGTCTTTCTCTCTGGCTCTGGGAGATCTGTGCTGATCACCTCCTGGAAAGGCTTCCTACCCATTATGGGACCACTCCAGTGATACGGGTTCTTAACTTCTTTTCTGTTTTGTGTTCTTCTGCTCATAGTAGTCCCAACTGTGGGTTTTATTCCCCTCTGCCTTCCCTATTGTTTGTCATTCCTTCTCCAGAAAGATCCAAATCAGGGGCACCGGGGTGGCTCAGTCGGTTAAACACCTGACTTCAGCTCAGGTCATCATCTCACGGTTTGTGGGTTCGAGCCCCACGTCGGGCTTTGTGCTGACAGCGTGAAGCCTGCTTGGGGTTCTCTGTCTCCCCCTCCCTCTGCCCCTCTCTGGCTCGTGCTTTCTCTCTCGTGCACGCGCTCTCAAAATAAATAACCTTCATCCGGAAATCCCACCAGGAACTATTTGCTGCCGTGGGGCACCTAAACCCTCCTTACAATGACATCGAGTGGTGCATTTGACATGTCCATTCTCCTATTTCCCCAGCACTGTTTCACTTTTTTTTTTTTTTTAACATTTATTTATTTTTGAGAGAGAGAGACAGAGCATGAGCGGGGCTAGGGCAGAGAGAGGGAGACACAGAATCTGATGAGGCTCCAGGCTCCAAGCTGTCGGCACAGAGCCTGACGTGGGGCTCAAACTCACAAACTGTGAGATGATGACCTGAGCTGAAGTTGGATGCTTAACTGGCTGAGCCATCCAGGCGCCCCCTTTTTTTCAGTTTTTTTAATTTATTTAAGTAATCTCTACACCCCATGTGGGACTCGAACTCACAACTCCAAGATTAAGAGTCGCATGCTCTTCTGACTGAGCCAGCCAGGCGACCCCGTGCCTGGCACCAGTTCTTTATCCAGCTGTAAGTAATCAAAATCTGCACCCTGTTCTATGACAAAATTTTCCAATTTTTTTTAAAGCTGTCCTGGAATCCTAGCCGTCTTCCCAGCTGGGAAAAGGACATTCGCCCTGTCACAGTCCACGCATCTCTTCTGTATCCTTTGGTCTCTCGCAGCAGGCACATGGCCTCTGTGTGTGTGTGATGTTTAATTGTGTAGAAACCTAATATGCTCATGTGCCATGTCCTTTGGCAGCTGTAGTTAAACCTTCTCGGTCATCTGTGTCGCCGTTCATGTTTTTCTGAACCAAAGATTGCAAAAGGCAGGAAGTTTGTTTTTTCTGGACGATTCATAGTGCATGTCCCTTAGATCTCTTTTGTCCTCACTGATGGGAGAGGCCTTGGAGCTCATCTATGCAACTTCCTCATGTTTTAGATTAAGACAGTGAGGTCCAGAAAGAGGAAGCCCGCTCAAAAATCATTTATTGAGCGACTGGCACATATTAGCTGCCATGAGGGATACAAAGATACCAGATGCAATCCCAGCCTTCTAGCAGCTTTTTGTCTGGCTGGAGAAGTACCTAATGGACAGCCAGCTACCGTGCAAGGAAGAACAGGGTGTGTTCCGTATAACCTGTTGGAGTGGCGCAAAAGGCGGCAAGGGGAAAGCTGTCCTCGACTGACCAGTGACATCCTCATGGAAAATGACATTAGAGCTGGAGCTCGAAGGGTTTCATAGACATGAGGACCAGAAACGCTCCACACAAAAGCCTGGCTCACAGGTTGAAAAAACAAAAACAAGGCAAATCATCTAGACTGGTTTGTAGAGAGCCATCAGGAGATAATCCTGGATAAGCAGAATGGGGCCAGTGGAGGGTGGCAACTACTTCGTTATCCCACATCCCACGCCTCCTCTTCCACCAGGCGGATCCTACTGATCTTACAAGTCTTAACCTGAATGTCACCTCCTCAGAGAAGCCTTCCCGGGCACCTTCTATAAGCAGGTCCTCTCACTATATTATCCCCTGTTGCTACATCCTGTGTATGCCCTTCAGAGTGTTTTGCATAATGTGTCATTATATACTTGGTCATTGACTTGTTCCTCGCTCTCCCCCAACTGGACTCGCAGGTCCTTGAGATAGGCACTCACGGTGCCTATGTCACTAAGTGCTCACGGAGCTGTGGCTCTTCTTATTGCGGGCGTAAGGGCAGCAATGATGAGAGCAAAGGACCAAATTGAACAGATACCATAAGGAATCAACACACTGTGGTAGAAGGTTGGACATGACCAAAGAGGGAGACAGCAGGTTTGGGGCCCGGGTGACCAGGCAAGTGGTGGCACTCAGGAGATGGGAGAAGAGTGAGGGACGTTGTCAAGGAAAAGCCCGGGAGGTCCAGGGAGAAATGACATCAACGGTGAGAGCGGGGACATGGCATTTTCATCTTTCTACCATTTTAAGGCTCACAAAGGAGTCTTTGAACTGAACGTCATGCTTGGGAGGTTATGGCTGACACTGAGAACTTACTGGCACTCACAAAGCATGTTGAATGAACACGCGGATGGTGGATGGTCAGGAAGTGGTAGCAGAGCCGGGACACCGTTCAACTCTTGGTGAGAAGACAGCAGAGTGAAAAGAAGGGGGGAGGAGCTGAAGGAGAGGAAGTGGTTGGAAATGAAAAGGAGTCAGAATTGATGGAGCAAGATCCCACAGGAAGTTGCGGGGACTCCAGAACGGAAGCTCTCCGTAGAACAAAAAAGGAAAATTCATATTCCCCACAGGTTTGGGCCTAGTCAAATCCATCCCCACCAAGGTTGAGCCAGAGACTAGTGCATCTCTGCGTTTTTACTGAGCACCTGCTACGTGATAGGTACTGTGCTAAATGCTGCGGGTTTACAGATGACATAGTCTCTGCTCTCAAAGAGGAGCCACGGGCAGGAAGGCCGAAAGAGATAAGGGCAATAAAACGTTCCAAGTGTGGCAAAGTGAGAGGCAGCACAGTGTAGCACTTAAGAGCACAAGTACTGCATCCTGTGTTTGACTCGGCCCTGCTGGTTATTAGCTGTGTGACCTCCCTGTGCCTGTTTCCTCATCTGGAAAATGAGACAATATGAGCACCTACCTCACAGGGCTGCCAATAAGTGAATTAAAATGGGCAAAGCACTGGAGCGCCTGGGTGGCTCAGTCGGTTAAGTGTCCGACTTTGGCTCAGGTCATGATCTCACGGTTCGTGGGCTCAAGCCCCACGTCGGGTGAGCACAAGTCCCACTTTTTTTCTCCCTCTCTCTGCCCCTCATTCGCTTGTACCCTCTCTCTCTCAAAAGTCATACAAAAAAGTTATTTGTGTGGTGACAAAATGTCCTAGAGGTGCCAAAGCACTGACTGAATGGATAAAAGGGTCAATAGAACCAAGGCCATGAAATCCTAGGTGGGAACAGGCACGAAGGACAGAATTTGGAAATACGGAGACCGAATGAACCCTGCCAGGCAGGGCCCGGATGACGTGGTGTGCTACTCCCAACTTCAGCACTCATTTGTTGGACTGGATTGCCTCGAAAGAGCTATCGGCTCTCTGAACACATGTTCATCTCATTCCTACAAGGTTCTCTGCCTGGGCTTCCGGGGGTTGGCACCGGACAAGCCTTGTCCCTTGGAAAGGACTCCAATCCCTTTAGCACTGCCCTTTCTGCTCGAGCCCAGGCTCCCTACAGTCCCATCCTTTTTGGCTTGACCCTCGAACCTCCAGGCTCTCTCCAGTCCTGCTGCTCAACTACCACTTTCCTCTGCGTCTGTATCAGTTTCGTCCTTGAGCACGACTTCTACACACAGTTTTGGATAAAGATTTGGCTTACTTCACTAGCTAATCTCTAGCAGCACTTTTGCCTTAAGACAAAGTTGGTCACGTGTCTCTGAACAAATGTTCAGAGTACGATCCTGTGAACGTTTCCGCTTAAGGTTAGAGATGAGGAAAGCGAGGCGTGACTAGCCGGGCTGTCAGCAGCAGAACTGGGGAGACATCCCGGCACGGACTCCGCGTGGAGACAGGGCTCTAGCCATCTGGTCACGGCAGAGCTTAGGGCCGGGAAGGGTCTATCTGCCTTGGGGGTTTCTGAGCAGCTCGGGATCTTCCCGCTGGGGCTGAACTTTCCTCAGATGAGCCTCCCCTAGGAGGAACAGCCACTGTTGAGACAGACTGAGCGTCACACGGTGGGGTGACCAGGCCAGCTTTTGGTTCCCTTTGCACTTGGGAGCTGGGCTCCCTTAAGTCCTCACGGAGCACTTTGGGGACTCCATTTTGTCGGGCTGCCTTCTAGCAAATGCGAGAGGCGTGTCAAAGGAAGCAGCCTGCAAACTGGAAAGCCCCACGGCCAGGTAAGGGTTATCACTCTTCCTGTGGTTCAGCCCACACGGCAGGGCTGCTCTTCCGGTGGGTCACTGCTCTTGCCCGTAATCACAGCGGTGCCTCCTCAGGCTGTTCCACAGAAGCTACAGCGCCATCAGCCACTGTTGCGCGTTCCTGCTCTCAGTGCTCCTGCTGTCTTCAGGAGGTGGCAGGGGGACGGCCACCTGCTCTGCCAACCGGGGCCTCCCCTGAACCTTCAGTGCTTTCTGGAAACATCGGGAGCTGGCAGGCCAGCTTTTTCTTGCCATATTTAAGACTCCGCTCCCTGCTGCTAGCTTGGCCCCTGATTTCTCTACGGAACATCTTTGCTGCAGCAGGCGCCTCACATCTTTTGTACCTTTGGGGGAAATGTCAACGTCTTGCCACCAAGAATACGGACATACCCCCCACTGGCTGGTGCTATCTGAGGCAACGTTTGGGGGCTGCGGAGGAAGGCCAAGCGTACAGCTTTCACAGAGGACCTGGTGCAACCGCAGTAGTCTCAAACCATCCAGAGGAATACCCGACTCAGTCAGCTGACAGTCACTGAGGACCCCAGAGGTTGGAGCCTTCTCCCCACTGCTGTGCCCCCACCCTCCCTTCTCCTCCACTCCTTCAAGAAGGTCTCTGAGCCACAGTTCATTGCAACTATCGTTTATTAAAAAATATATGTCTCCTTGGAAGGAACACTGGTAAACCAACTAGTGTCATGCTTACTTTGAATCTTGATGTTCTTCCCTGGGAGGGGCAGAAGGTTGAGTGTCACTCAGAGTACATCACTTAACACCGGAGAAATCAACACACCCTGCTCACCCCCCTCCTCACCAGGGTCACCATCAGCCATCGCTTTATCCCTCTTTGCCTTTGGTCCAGTGTACTGCCCAGGTAAAGCTGCTGCCCTTTCTTCACCCTCTGTCTGGGCCCCACACTTTACAGGTGGCCTCATTATGATGGAAGAAGGACTGTTAACAGATTTCCTACGTTTGGCTGGTGGCCCTCAAATCATCTGCAATGTGGCGTCGTCTGCACCGGTCACAACCCAGCAGGCTACGAAACCACGGACTCGCCCTTGGGGCCAAGCGTGTCCACGCTCTCCTCCCCTGTGCGATGCCTCCATTGTGGGGTTGAGAGAGGCATGGTGGCTTCCAAAGGGCACAGAGGGGCGGGGCCTGAGCCGTACCCGCCACCTGCGCTCGTGGTAAGGGAAAAACTCCCTTGACCATAGTCACTGCCTTCTGACTCTGGGTAAAACCAACAAGGTTCTGCCTCTCACCAGCGAGTGAATCTCGGCTCTATGGGTCAGACAGCCTTAAAATCCACTTTCTTGAGGAAACAATAAGCTACCAGCTGTTGGTGAGGGTGCTAGGGTAGGGCGTATGAAGCAGCTGCAAAAAAAACCCCACATCAAACTCCTCATTATGTGGCTGGCCAAGCCCAGTGCTGTCCCATCATCCCAGTACAGAACTGGAAGGCAAGTGACGCCCCATCCCTGTTCGGATGTGCCTTGGCGGAGTCCAGTGCACCTCAGGCACAGGAGTAAAGGGACACGTCGCAACACGGAGCCCCAGCCCCCGCTTTTCCTCTGCTGACTGGACAGCCGAGCCTGGTCACCTATCTCTCTATCACAAGGCCCGGCTCCTCCGCAGCAGCATGAGCCTTTAAAACACAGTCAAATTGGATTCTACGCATTCACTTAAATAGTAAAAGTATAATTTGGAATAATGAAAAGGCTGACACGGAAGCACAACATGGTTTTGGTTTAACAGCAGCTTAAAAATGAACAAAAAGGAAACCTCTCATGCAGACACATCAGGTGGCAGAAAACAATAGGCAATTTAATATGGAGCATTGTTAGCCATTCTCTCTGTCCACGCACAGGACTGACTGCACCTCGAGGGCAGCAGCTCCTTTAGGGTCGAGTCTCCAACCCTCTCACCCCCAGGCACAAGCCCTGCTCACCGACCCGTCCTAGAGCAAACCTCAGCTTTCAAGAGAATGACCACACGCGAGTGCCCTTGGTACAGCACTTACTACCGCTTCCGATCCCTCCCCAACCAGCTGGGATAGAAGATGCCATCTGATTGGAATATGAAAATTAAAGCATTTCTCTAATAACACAGTACCATTGATGAAGTCTCCATAGATTTTCTAGTCCAAATGTGAGTGAATATATATATATTATATGAGTGTATAATATATATATATAATAATTTCTATATATTTTATATAAATTACATATATATATCTATATATAAATAAGATACTTTCGGTCGCCATACGTTGCACCATTCAGCGCTGCGTGACAGCAGCACGACAGACAGAAGCGCCCGGGGCATCTCGGCACGCGGCGCACTGAGCTCGCCTCACAAGCCGTGCAGCTGTCCAGAGCCTATCTTTCCAGCAGGTCCTCTTCTCTTCTCTTCGCTTCTGCTTGGTTCTTATGAAAACAATGACTCTGATGGATCTGCACCTGTGCTAGCGCTTGGGAAAGGTCCATGCAGGAATGGGCACAGTCACATGATGAAGTGAGATGGCATCATCCCAAAAAGTAAACTAAAACCAAACGAAAAGTTTAAAAAAAACAGAACAGGACTAGAAAACTCAATTTTTAGGGACATTATCTAAAAAAGGGGACAAGAACAGTAGTCATTTGTTCTCCTGGTGGGGACAGGACTGAAGAGGGAGGAGGGAAGAGGGACTTGATGTCTTCTGTTCACAAGAGAGTGCTTGGTAGGGATTCTTCAGAGTTTTTCAGGGGATGGGACCCAAATGTAGTGCCCAGACTGGTCCTCAATGATCTGTTTGATTTTGTTATAAATCTCTTCCAGTGAGTCACCCTGTACAATGGCTAAAGTGAAGAGGAGAAAAGAATGATTAACATGCTCCACAGCACTCCCAACCCGGCAGTCTGGCCTGCCCCGGCCACCCTACAGCTCAGCCCGGCAGAGACCCCCGCACGGACGCAGGCGCCGGTCTCACCAGCCTGTGGGCCCAGGGCAGCGAGGGAAACTGGCAGGTGCTCCAAGCCCAGGGCTTAATGTCAACTTGTTGAGACAGTGAGACTAAGCAGCAACGAAGAGGAACACGTGTTGCTCAAAAAAGGTTTACTGAGCGCCCGCCCATTAGATGCCAGACCTCGCGGCTTGTGTTGCTCTTGGCTGCCATGAGGTCAGCAGCAGGTCATTCTAAACAGCCTTCGCGGAAGACTGGGCAGCTCCCAGTTATCCGAAGAAAGAAACACTTTCCAGCAAGAGGCAGCGCTCCTGGGGCCGTCACATCTGCTCCATGTCAGAGGCCGGCCCGGCACATAAGGAAGGACATGGACGTAACGGTAAAGGGAGCTCTAAAAGCCCGGGTCTGAGAGTATGGCCATGAATGCATTCCCTACATAACCTGGTGGCACCACCAGCTGGGGTTTACTTAGCACCAACGTGCACATACAGGGCACTGTCCTTTTAAAGGTAAGCAACATGGGACACAGAAACTGTCACAACCTTTTAGGAACTGACCTTCTGGGACAGTTGAACATAAACACACGCGTGCGCACACACACGCTGACAGTTGGAATACCACATGGAGGAAGGAGCATCATCGACAAACATATACTCCGCACCTACAACGTGCAAAACCGAGTACTGGATCGGGGGCGGGGGGAACGAGTTGGAAGGGAAGCAAAATGATACGGGGAGCCTTAGAGGTGGCAGGGACGTGAGGACAAGATGAACCAAATGATCTAAGGCAGCAGTGCGTGGTGGTGATGGATACTGCCAAATGGTTATCCTCCAGCTAGATGGTAGGCACTTGAGTATTTTCAAAAGGTGTGACCACGACAGCATCCAGAAAGTCTGTGCAGGGTCTCTAAGCCTCTTGGAGACACTTCCAGAATACGTGGTCTGGTTACCCAAGCTGGGCAGCAGGTATTCTCACCTGTGAAGTATTCTCCAAACTCCTGCTCCAGTTTCATGGCTTTGTCGAATATCTTATTTGCTTGTTCATATGTCTGCCGTCGGTTCATTTCCCTGCCACAGACAGAATAAAAATGGTACCAAACTGTATTCTACGTTTTGATTGACATAAGGGTCACTCCAGGCTCCTTGAAAAGCTGCTCAGCTGCCCTCTGAGAGCAGCAGCGGCCCATAGCTCAACATCTTCCTCTAACCTTCCAGGTTTAAAAGCACAACCAGGACGGGGGGCCTGGGTGGCTGAGTCAATTAAGTGTCCAGCTCTGGATTTCAGCTCAGGTCATGACCTCACGGGTTGTGGGATCAAGCCCCGTGTTGGGCCCTGCACTGTTGGCATGGAGCCTCGTCGGGATTCTCTCTCCCTAGCTCTTTCCATCCCTCCCTTGCCCGTGTTCTCTCTCTTCGCTCTCAAAAATAAATACACTTTAAATAATGAATGAATGAATGCATGCATGCATGTACAACCAGGAACACACGCACCGGCACTCAGATCAGAAGGAGCCCTCAGTGACCAGAGATGGGGTGCAGACTTTCCTTGGTCCTTCCACTGGGGCTCACCGCTGCCCAACAAAGCAGTTTATTTTGTTGTTCCTTTCCAGGGCCCTCTCCTAGCTGGGGGCGTCTGAGTCTCAGCAAATACTTACATAAGTGCTTCGATGGACTTGGGCTTGATGAAAATGGCAATGGGATAAAGTTGTGCTTGCTGCAGCCTCTTGATAGCATTGCCGGAAACATCTAAGATGCAGTGCTTGCCCTGGAAAGGCAAAGACTTGTTCTCAGCCCACCCAGTCCCTGTCTACCCAGCCCTAAGCAGTTACCGGGTGGCAACCAGAATGTCTGCCTGGGTAGGGGGAACCCAGGGCCCCTCAGAGAGGGCTAGAGGCTTCTACCCCTGAGGCATCCAGGTTCCACATTTTGCTCCTGCCACACGGAAAAGGGCGTATCTGCAGAAGGGTCCCTATTTGTGTGGGGACACGCTGGGGTGAGCTGCATGAAGGAGACAGACAGATGCCTCCTTCCAGGGGCTGGGAACATGCGGAGCCGACACGGCTTTGGTAGGTCCTGTGCTAGGAGGAGGAGGAGGAGGATCCTAACCGCGAGTCAGCAGGAACTTTTCGGTTTTGCCTTTGAGGGTTATATTTAGCAGGGCCATCTCCTCTCTTCTTACCCTCTCTGCAACTGCCCGCACAGACTGGATGCTGGTCCCATAGAGATTATCATTGAATTGGCCTGCTTCGATGAACTTGTTGTCCTGGATATCCTTCTCCATCTGTTCTCGGGAGACCACAAAGTGGTAGTCTTGTCCGTCCACCTCATTATCACGCCGAGGCCGAGTAGTATCTTAAGGAAGAGAAGAGGGGTGGCTGGGCGGCTCAGTCGGTTAAGGAAGAGAAGAAATGCTGTGTGGCTGAGGACAATGACCTGCCCCAGGCCCAAAGGGATGGCCTGTTCTTCTCTCACCTGGGTCCCAGGGCCACTCCAATATTTTCCAGATGAGTGGAGGAGTGGCGGGGGAAGCAGATGAAGAGAAGTTTGTCTTCCCTACTTCTCTTGTAACTAGCAGGTCTCACACACAGGGAGCTATTCACTTTAGCTTAAAATGGACCAGAAAGGCGGGGTTTCCTGGGCCAAAAGCTGGCAGAGGATGCCAAATGCGGTATGGGAGCCAGTGAACCTAACAAGCTGTCTGCCAGGCCACGCTAACACCACTTGGGCTGCTCCCCACCGCGACCATTAGTCCAATCCTTCCTGACCATCGCCGTGCAAACTTCTCTCCAAGGGAGAAAAGAGGCCAGTCTGATGTCTTAGGCCTCCCAACCCCATAAGCTTTGTGGGAATGTATTGCTGCCTGATCTCTTCCAGAGTGTTAGATACACCCTGTTCCCAGAGAACCCTAGAACCTAGCCCCCCTGACCCTTTCCTTAAAACATCAGAGTAATAGCTCCCAGGGCACTGACGCCTCACTCCCAAAACCCTCCTGGGCTCTTACGTGGCACACAGGATCCAAATTTATGCGGGAACTCCGAGATCAGGTCATCGTTCACTCTGTCCTTCATTGGGCCCAGGATGATCACAGGCCTGGCATAGTGAACTGGAGAGACAGAGCATGGAGGCAGTGAGCGAGGCCTCCCACCAGACGGCCTGTTCCACCTCCAAGTCTGCCTAGAACACCGAGGCGCTGGAGCTGCCACTCAGACAAAGCAGAGGGTCCGTGGCCATTCTCTGGCTTTTAAGTACAAAGACATCAAAGAGCCTTTAATTTGAAAATATCTAAGGCCAAGGCAAGTCTGCACTCGGAAGCATCTCCCCTTCCAGCAGATTCAGGAGAAATCTCTGCAGGGGCACCAGTGGCTAGGCAAGGTTTTCTCAGAGGAGCCACTAAAGGGAGGAACCAGGACCTTTCTTTTGGTAACGGTCACACCCACTGAAATTGACTTTTGCCATCTTTGCAAACCTGCCCTATCTTCTGGAAGGCACCTCCAGCAGCAACAAAGGTACGATGAGGAATGCACACTGGGTTCCCTTTCCCACTTCTCTATTAATGCTAGAAAGATGTCGAAAAGAAGGAGGCGCCCAGGGGCTGGATGTGCAACGAGCCGTGCCGACACTCTCCACCCGTGCTCTCTCCTCTGCTCACACAGCCAACTGCTGTGCCGGCCCACGACCAGGACACTAACTTGAAGGCAAGGCTCTCAGAAGGGGGCTTACTTTCTTGCCGCGTCACTGGCTCGTATGACAAAATCGCATCCTCTTGTCCTTCTGCAACAAAACCAGGAGATGTGTGTTAACACTTTTTAATCTGCCTCCTTGTGTCCTGGTCCCCCTACAACATTCCCCTCACCCCCCTCCGCCCCTGCCAGAAAACAGCCTGGTCAGGCAGTACTTGCTAACACCTGCCCTGTGGGCCTGTCTGCTTCCCACTGACAAGAAAGGATGGGAAGCCCTTTGCCACCCCTGGGACAGGAGTCAGGAGTCCTCTTGTTCAGCAAAATATAGCTGACCAAAGGGACACGACCTGGCAGCCAGGAAGCCTCCACCCAAAGCCACCCCAATTTCTCAGGAACTGTCCTTAGGGGTCACAGTCAACTGTGCTCCAGTTACCCTCTTGCTCTGGTAAGGATCACGGGGAAGCTTCAACGGGTCAGGAAACACTGCCCATGTCCCATAATCTGCAGGCAGGGGAGTCAGGGCACTCGTGCAGGCCCCCAAAACTGCAGCCTAACTTTGCCCTTTTAACAGTCTACCTCTCCCCAACTCCTTGCACTGGGACAAACATCCAGACAAGGGGCTCAAGGCTGGGCTAAGGTCCCCAGCACCCTTTAGGAGCAATGCTGAGCCCTGCTCTCTCCTCACGGTAGAGCCCCATATACCCTAGCAGTGACAAGCTTTTCCTGAAATAGTCACTAAGCCACTTGGTGCTGAGTGCCCGGAGGTCCCCAGATGGCTGGTGGCAGTGCTGGGGAAGGCAGCACTGTCTGCATCAGGCCCCGGGGGGCTTGCTCACAGGCTTCCCCTGAGCCTAAGATTCATGCGGAGGCTGTACGAGGCCCTCTCGCCACAGCTTCCGAGAGGCCGGTGCTCCCAGAGGCTGTGGGGTTCCAACTGTGGCTTCTCTGGCTTGGTCAGGGGATCGCTAAAGGAAAACCGGGCAGTTCCCGGATCATTTAAGGCAGGAAAAAAAGACAAAGATAAGGAACCTTAACCCGGGAGATCCTGGAGATCCTGAAAGGCAATTCATGACAATATCCCATGGGGGCCATTTGTCTTTTGGTCTCCAAGCCAATCTGTGAAACTGACAGCATTTCCAGCCCGTGATGCCTGTGGTGGGGACTGGCTGACTGGCAGCTCACCCTTCCCAGGGTCCCAGGGTCCCAGGGACAGCTTTCACTCAGGTCCTGGCCAGAGGTGCAGGGCTTATACTCTCCTTTAATTCACGGCCTGACCCCCACCCCATAAGGACAAAACGGCCACAGCATTTCCAGGATCCCAAAGTGTACATGGCTAAAAGAAGCACTAGCCTCTGAACGGAAACGGCAGCCATGCAATGCCGGAATGAGGATGATGGCCGGGACACGTGGTGGAGCTACACGACATGAGGGAGAGTGACACACACTTACTGGAACTGCTTTCGCTGTCACTGGTGTTGGATGTCACTCCCTCTGCAAGCCAACAAGAAAGAGACTCCGATTCAGAACACACCACTGAGAGGTCACACGCGGCACAAAACTCAAATGCTCCAGGAGCAAGACACTGAGCTGCCAACCAAGTCAGGCCACGGGAGGCCTGCCACATCCGGGCTACCAACTGGGAGGCACAGCTCCAATAAGGAGCCCCTGACCACCTTGCACTTGTCCCCAGAGCCCTCTCGGTCTGCCAAGTCCCTCCCTGGACACTACAAGCCTTCCGTTCTTTGGCAGCACCCTCTTCATCTGAATCAAATGAACTGACTTGGGTGGTTTCCAAATCCTATCTCAAAATGCATCTCCCAAGGCCAACAATAGGAAAGGCAAGGCAGGGACAGCAGCCAAGAGAAGTCCTGGGACCAGGTTGCTCTTGACTTTCCTCCCCAGGCAGAGCCCCTGCAGTGTCCAGAATTGTGCGGTGCTCCAGAGCTAAGAGGCTAAGCACTGGCTAAGTTGAGCTGTCACCACGGAATGATGCTCTGACCATTCGGTGGCACCAGCGGCCCTCCTGCCACCGCTTTCTAGCCTCCTCCTCCTAGCTCTAGCCTCAGTGGTGAGGGAGGATGCTCCTCCAGCCACAGGAAGACAGACATGTCAAAACACGGAGACAACAAACAAAGAACACATGGAGGCCACGGCAACCCTCCTGTGTCGGACCACTGGGACTTGCCCCCATCTGAGTGAGGGCAGAGCAGCCATGCTCAAAGGAGGCACAAGGCACAGTATGGCCCAAACAAAGCCCACTGTTCCCAAGACGAGAGGCAAATGAAGATGGAACACAGACACAACAAACTATGGACAGAGACACTGCTCGTTTCAGCCAAGATGACACTGTTCCAGACTGTGGTATGCTGTGGCCCCTGTAGGAAGGACTGGCTGTGGCACCTCCTCCCCCTAAGGCTAGTTCCTGAGCAATCCCCTAAGGAAGCTCCTTTGCCTTCGTGCCTTTATTACTTATTGAAGGAGAGTATACCTGGATGGAACCTGCCTGGCACAGCTGTGTGTATGTGCTCCTCTTTCCTGTCATCTAGGTCCCTTCATTTTCCACTCGGGAGAGGTCAGAGTTTTCCCAAGCCAAGGCACTAGACATGCATGGTCCACAAATGCTGAGGCCTGCCCCCCAGCTCAGCCCCTTAGAGATGCTCCGTGGAAAGCCAGCCCACAGCTGTTTGCCAAGGCCCCTGGACCTACCGGGATGTCCCAGATGCATGTTGGGTAAAGGGCTCCACAGTACTCTCGCCCGTAGAGAGACTGCAACAGTTCATTCTTAAGCCCAATTCCTGAGTGTTGTGTCACTAGCAGAAGAATCCAACCAGCAGGTACCCCTCACCTCAACAATAGGCTAGAGAAGAGCTGAGTGGTCACCCCTGGAGAAGTACTTCTTGCCCCCCTCATTTCTAAGGTAGGGCGCCAAAATGGCTCCCCACCCCTTCAAGGTACAAAAGGAAAACACAGACATGAATGACAGGCTTTTATTAGGGTACCAGGGATCCAGAGCAAAAGTGTGACACTCATAGCCACTTGTTCCTCCGCCTGCTGTGGCATAAGTTCTCACAACACGGTCCTCCCCTTACCCTTTACCCTCACCCACGTTCCCTATACCCCCATGCCCAGAACCTCCACTCGTGCCAGAAATACAGTTAGTGGTGTGCGAGTTTGACTTACTCAGGTTCTTTGCTCCATAATAATCGTCACTTAACCCAGGGAAGTCCTGATTTCACAGACAGCAAGGACAAAGAGGGAGGGAGGGTGGGGGAGGGAGGGAAAGAATTGGGGACAAAAGAGACAATAGAGAAAAAAGACAAGGGGAAGGAAGAATACAGAGCCAGGTGAGCATTAGTGACAGAAGTATGAAATACTATGAAGACCTATAATTACAGTGAGGTTAAGAAATCTGCTACAGAAAGATCACCCCAACATCAGATAAGATACCTGCACTTTATGCTGTCCAACTTGCTGCCGGAGGGCGTTGGAGTGGACTACCTTTCTGAAGTGGTCTATAGTTTATAGCCCGACAGGACCAGCCTGGTGGCTTTCCAAGGCTTAGAGTACCTGCTTGGACTAAATTTGTAGTTATAGAACCCAGGTCTCTGCTCTGCCCCTGAAATCACCATTTCCTTCGGAGGGTGCACAAAAGAGCAGGCAGAATTACCATCATCCCAAGGAGTGTTTTGCCCAATACTCACTCTGTCCAAACCCTTCAGGGAAAGCTTCATGCAGTGTGAGGTATGGCCTTAAAAGCTGACCTGAGTTGCGTAGGCTGAGCTCAGCTTCTGGACAATAAGCGCTAAGCAGTTTCAACTCTCACCCAATGGGCAACCCCCAACCCTCAGCTGGGCCACCCAATAGCAAACCCTCCCCAGGACGGGTCCGGCATGAAGGTTCTGAGGCTGATCCAGTGAACTGTACTGATCTCACTTTGGCCTGTCTCCTACGGCTCACGAGCAGAACCAACTGCACCTAGTGCTTCTTACTAAGCTGGCCAGGATTATGAGACATAACCTCCATTTGGACGAGGACACCCTTGGATCTACTAGCTACCAGTTCAGGTGGCAATGACCTACGTAGACCATGACCATGAATCAGGCTGGCCTAGACAAAGGACCTTCCCTACTGGAACTAGTCCACCTCCTGCCAGTCCCCACAGCCCAGGACCCCAGAGCCCCTCCTTGAGAGGCAGCAGGGGAGAGGTTTACAATTCACCATGAGCCACATTGAGAAATATTTCACCAGCACGACCTGGTGTTTAAGGTTAGGGTCAGAGCAGTTAATTTCCAAGGCATAGGGCAGAATATGAGTATTTCTCAGGATTACATTGGTTCTTAAAGCTTTATTGATCTCAGTTTATGGCCTTTTCTACTGTTTATTGTTTTGCAATAAATCTTTATTTAGACAATGTTGAGTAATCCCCCTTCCATATCAACTCCTGCAAGCAGGAAGGGTTTTCTTTTGAAGGCTGGCTCTGTAATTACTCTGGGATGACAGGGAGTCTGTTGGAGCCGTGTGGACATCCTGGGTGCACATGCACATACATGTAATTCAGGAAGCAGGTCCCACTCCAGGTGTCCAGGGAAGAGAGAGCTCTTCTCTTAACATAAAGGAGTGAAGTTCAGGGAAAGAAAACACAAGAGGAAGAAGCCAGGAGAGCAACACTGAGTCCCTAGACCTGGTTCTCTTGAAAAACATTCTTCTAAACCTGCCACTATGGCTGAGTAGTGCTCATCACCACCACAGCAGCGCTCAGCCTGGTGCCCTCAATGCCGGTGCTAGAGACTTCCTGCTAGGGCAGCCTTGGAACCAGTTCTTGCTTAGAGCCTCCAACATTCTTTCGGAGTGAGCAGCTGGATAAGAGAGAGACCCAGTGTCTCCCCGTGCACACCAATTTCTACGCTGACTCAGCAAATGAGCAAGTATGCCCCCACACACACGCACACATGGATGGATGGACAGACGTGCACACGTGCACACACACGCACACACCTGCCGTCTTCTCATAGGAGGAGGTGCAAACGAGGAAGAGAGGGCGAGGCTGTGGGAAGTCTGCTCTCTGTACCCTGCTGCTACTTACGTTCCTGTATGCTGCTCTCCTGGGCCATGTTTTCTTTGCTCTTGTAAAATGGAAACTTTCGAGAGAGGCGGAAACTCTTTTTACGTTTCGTTTTGATCGACTGTGAAAGAACATGAAGATGGAGGGGAAGGACAGAAGAAAAAAAAAACAGAACAATGGATTTTAAAGCATGCAAGAAAAACTAAAATGGAGACAATGGCAAGCTAAATAAAAGACCATCTCTCACAAATGGAGTCTATGAGATTAAATGAAAAGTTGATGTAAGAGGAAAATTATGTTTACAGGAAAATGTTGTAGGGATGTTAGACGTTTCTACCTAATGCAGACTTACAGCACTCACTGGCACTTTCTAAAGGACAAAGGTCACTGTAGCCTCCTGGTCACATGCCCTAAGGCGCCACTGATACATTCACATAGAGTTCTCTACTCCGTGTCTCTCTTCCTTCCTACTGCTCCGGAAGTCCTTTGGCCTATGAAGCTCACAGAAGAAAAGGGGGGGGGGATGACTGAGCCCTCATGCCTCACTGGTCTGAGGGGTTGGTCGGAGCTCTGAGGCTGACCTTCCTCATTGGACAACAAGGCCAGCTTCTGTTCAGGACCTCCACAGCTCCGACAGGGTCTGCGGCTGGGGAGATACCTGCAAGTGGTTTAGTGTGTCCCCAACAAGTAAGCTTTCCAGACAGTCCAACTCCAACACATCTTCAAGAGCCAGTAACCCAGGGGAGGGAATACACTCTCGACACAGAGTCCGCGTGCCCTCGCACTGCTTTCTGAAAAGCAGTCAGTCAGTATTCTGATAGGACAGAGCCAGCCCCCTGAAAGAGAGATATTCTGTTGTGCTCCCCCATTCTCTTATGCACCGGACAGACTCCAAGCTTCTTACTCTTCTTCATATGTTGGCTGCACTTCCTTGGGAATCCCCACTTACCCTGTTAGACTCAATCATCCCCGTCCTGGCATGGAACTTCACGGTTTTCAATCGAGCTCTTTCTTTCTTTTCCACCCTGTATTGGAGTCAGAAAGAAGTCCTGTTACTTGCTGCCAGTGCATGGTGTCAGAAGCCACTTTTTGGCTCACCGACTCATAATCACGTCCCGAGTACCAACTCTCTACCGAAAAGGAATAATAGAGCCCATCCACTGCTCTCAAGCAACTTACAGTAGAATAGGGGAAAAAAAGGAATCAACACCAAGAAGAGGGCAGGGAAGGCTTCCTGATCATGACAACTCACCTCTTCTTACTGGGGATCACACCAATTTGCTCACTTTCTCCATGTGGGGTCACCAGTCTCGCCTGCCACCATTCATCATCAGAGGCATTGATGACATGCAGAATGTCACCATAGGAGAAGCTGAGCCCCTGGCTTGGCAGGCAGCTGTCCCGAGTTCGATCGTAATCGAACAGGGCCCTGAAATGCACAGCGAAAGATAAAGTCATCATCCTAACCCAAAATGCCAGGAACCTGGCAGTCTTGAAAGGATGGTGGAGGAAGGTCGCCCCAAAGAGTGAGCACCGACCCAGCAGCCTCAGAGAAGACCAGAGGGAATTCTCCAGAAGACTGCATCTTCCTTTCCATCTCGATGTTGTCGCTATGTGCCTCTCCTCAAAGAAACATCCCACTCTCCCAAGAAGGGGAATAAGACAATCCTTCGCATGGCCCATCGTCTCGAGGCTTCCGGACACAAGGTGGAAGTCCAAAGTAGAACACACTGAGTGATCCACTCCCTCGCCCACATCCTAGGGAAACAAGTTAGCTCCACCAAAGGCTCTCCCAGTTTACAAACACCTCTTCAAAAAGTAGTTGAAGGCAGGACATAAACATGTTAACAACCATCTCAAACTGCAAATGGTAAATCCTGCAGGGACACAGAGGAGAAAAGGGCCCTGTGTCCTGGGGCCACTAAGGAAAAAAGCTAAGGCTGATATTCACCTACAGAATGGTAAAGTTCAAAAGGACCCTACCAAGGAGCCTCCTAGTTCAGTCTCTCACTCTTACACAGCGGAAGGTGGAAGCTCAGGGAGGAAGACTAATGTGACTGACATCACACACCTAACCAACCTAGGATGGAGGCCAGTTTCTCTGGCAGGACATACACAGTAAAGTGATAAAGGGGATGGTGGGAAAGGGTGGGAAGGGAGCTATACCATCCAGGCTTGAGGAAAAGGAGGAGCCCAGCCTGGCTGTAGCTGGGAGTCCTAGGAAATGAGGTCAGAAACAAAGGTCTGGGGCCAATTTTGGAAGGCCTTAAATACTACCTGATCCAGTGGCCCTGAAACCTGAAGGTTTCAGAGTAGGTAAGTGACACATCAAAAGAGCGTTAGGCACATTAATCCACCCTCACATGAAATGGGATAATCGCAGAGTGGGGTGGAGTTGAAGGCAAATTTAAATAAAAACTACAAGCACAAATCCTTCAGAATCTACGGCTGACTTTGGTTCTGGTGAAGTTGGCGCTTCACACCCGAGCTCCCTGCTCAGGGAATAAACTCACCTGCGTGGAAGTGTCTACTTTTGTCATCCACTGGATCTCTCTTCGTAGAGTCACTATGGATGGATGACTTCAGTGAGAAGTTTGTATTTTTCTACTTGCAGTCTAGGCTCTGACTCTTTTTTATATTCTCTTTTAACACCCTACTTGTACACACAGCCCTGGGGATTTCCCGGAATTAGTTCCAAGATTTAGACTTCTACCTACGGTGTGGTAGTCTGTGGCTCACCTGGAAGCTGCAAGGTAAAACACACTATTTCCTCATGTGCAGGCCCAAATGAAACACAGAATGTAGTACAACTGTGCAGAATGAAATGCCCAACTACTTTTTAAACTCTGTGAAACAGAATTCTTAAAAAATCAGTATCAGGGGCCCCTGGGTGGCTCAGTCGGTTAAGCGTCTGACTTCGGCTCAGGTCATGATCTCACACATCGTGAGTTGGAGCCCCACGTTGGGCTTTGTGCTGACGGCTCAGAGTCTGGAGCCTCCTTCTGATTCTGTGTCTCCCTGTCTCTCTCTGCCCTTCTCCCACTCAAGGTCTCTCTCTCAAAAATAAATAAACATTAAAAAATGTTTAAAAAAAAAGAAATCAGTATCAGATTATTTGAAAATGAAAAACTCAAACTCTGATATAGATCCCTTTATCTCCCTCAATTTACACACACAAAGCAAAAGGAGAGGGGCTGAGGCCAGCCGATTAAGGAGGCACTCTGCCCAAGAGTTTCTTTCTCCAGCTCTGTGTGACAGGATCAAATCTGAATGCATTTGCACTGCATTTGAAATGGAGCTTCCTAAAGCAAGGAAGGCATTCTGTCAGATGTTCCTACAGAAACGTGCATGGGGAAGACCTTATTCTAAGTGGCAATGAGAAACACTAGATGTCATTCTGGACTCCAAAGATGAAAACAAATGTAGTAAAAAAGAGAACAGAACTTAGATTAAGCACAAATTTGTTTTGGTGGGGGGAAGAAGGAAGATGTTAAAATGAATTAGGAGAGGGGCACCTGGGTGGCTCAGTTGGTTAAGCGTCTGACCTCGGCTCAGGTCATGACCTCACGGTTCATGAGTTCAAGCCCTGCATAGGGTTCTGTGCTGACAGCATGGAGCCTGCTTCAGATTCTCTGTGCCCCACCCCTGCCCCTCTTCAACTTGTGTTCTCTCTCAAAAATGAAAAAATAAGCATTAAAAAATGAATTAGGAGAGATTAGGATGAGGTTGTAGAACGATGGAAGGGAGAGCTTACTGTTTACAATCCAGGAACAATCCAATATATATCTGAGCCCCCCAGAGAATCATGACTGCCTGACCTGCACCAACGGCACAGAAGCGGGAGTACATATGATAAAGCTAATATAAGAAACATGTTTTCTGGACGTCAGGAATCCAATTATTGGTAATTTTTTAAACATCTGAGATTGAAATAAAACTACTAGGCCAGTGTACTTCCAAGATGAATTTCAGATACCTTACAATATCAAAACACATATAACACGAGCTAAGGAACAACAAACTAAGTGTGGAATCCAAGTCAATAAGAATGCCAGCAGCAGCCACTGCGCACCAGGAATGTCACTGCCTGCTTTGGTTTTCAACCAAAGGCACATGTTCCTTTTACAACTCTAACTTTCAAAAACATAAGTCAATACAAAAAGAAACTGCTTTCAAATATTTCAGTTCTTTCTTCTTGCTATTTGTTACTTTTTTTTTTTTTTTTTTTTACATTTTACACATTGCCTATTGGCAACAGCTCTCACTCATCCTTCCATCCCTCCTAATTTAGTGATATCACATTTTTGAGGTAAATGATATTTAATTTTACAGTATTGTGCAAATAGTGTCCACAGAAGACTATGCCCTCCTTTCCTATAAGCTTTTTCTATGGCTTCCTTCCTGGTGGAAATACTTTGATCTGATTATTTTTCTATGGCCCTACTGTCTTGTACCTCCATTACATAACACATTAAGGGCTACTTAGATTTACTGTTTCTTTTTGTTACAGACAAAATACTTGAAAGCAGTTTCCTTTGGAGAGCCAGAAAAAGAGAGAATAGGAAAAGGATTAATTTTTTGAACATGTTATTGTAATATTTGAGATTTTAAACTATTCATAGGCATTAATTTCATTAAATATTTCATTAATATAAGCTCATCATAGAATACTTGAAAAATATAAAATCTAAAAAAGGAAAAAAAATCACATTTAATGTAACTCAGAACCATTCTTTATACTATTGTGATACTGTACAATACTGTGTAATAAGTAAACAAAAAATAGGTTTCACAGAGATGGAAATATGCTGTGAACATACAATTTGGCAACTTTAGTTATCATTTAAAATTGTATCATTAATATTTCCCATCTCATTGATGATACAGCAAAACTAACTATTTTTAAAGATGATACAATATCCTATTCTTAAGGATATTCATTAATTAAACAAGTAGTTTTGAGCATCTAATATGATCAGGCACCCCTCCGGATCCTCAAGGGGAAAAAAAACAAAACAAAACAAGAAAGTAAGTGGGGAAATTTACTAAGCACCTGGCTTGAGTCACTTACTTTTGATAAGGAAGATGTTTGGCTCTAAGTTCCCCAGCAAACAAGGCAAAAAAGGCAATTTTCTAATAAAATGTGGTACCAAAGGGTACCCAGGTGGCTCAGTTGGTTAAGCATCTCACTTTTGATCTTGGCTTAGGTCTCGATCTCACTGGGCTCTGCACTGGGCATGATGCCTAACTGAAACAAAAAAGTGGTACCCAAGTCTGTCTGGATTTTGTCTGATGAATTTGTGGATGAGGAACACTGAACAACAGAATAAACAATGTTTTTATTTTTTTTTAAACATTGTTTTTTAAATATTTTTATTTATTTCTAGGAGAGAGAGAGACAGCGTGAGCAGGGGAGGGTCAGAGAGAGAGGGAGTCACAGACTGAAACAGGCTCCAGGCACTGAGCTGGCAGTCAGCACAGAGCCCGACGCAGGGCTCGAACCCACGAACCGCGAGATCATGACCCAAGCGAAAGTCGGACGCTTAACCGACTAAGCCACCCAGGCGCCCCATAGAATAAACAATGTTTTTAAACTATGATCTTGTTATCACTTCTCGGCCTTTTGGCTGAGATCAAGTGTAAACTATGCTTTTATTAAAGACACAGCAGCACATTTGAATTTGACATACAAGAAAATAATTCAAATTTGAAATTCTGAGCTATAATGTCATTCTCAGTTGAGAATGTAAAATGAATTAACAAGAATTTCCTTTTCTATCAATCAGAACTACAAATGGAGAAAGAGCTTTGCAGGACATCAGAGCCTCAGAGGTCTCTAAGTTGCTTTCCAGTCCTAGCATTTAATGAGCCCAAGTCCTTCCAAGGTCTTCTCTACCAGGTCCAATTTCCTCACCAGTCCTTCCACTGTTGTGACAGTGATTTGTTTTCCAGTTCCATGATGAAGATGTTCTCTAAATCCACTTTGTCTGTTTTCCTGCTGAGACTGTATTTGACTAAGAGCTAGAAAACTTCCTCAGAGATGACACAAACCAGGCCCAGAGACACACAGGGCCTCATCTAGAGTTGCGTGGTGGGCGACCTTCACACCAGGGCTCTTAAATCTCAGAAAAATGTCATGAGGTCTAAGTCACCATCACATCACGAACAAACAAAAGCTAACTCCCTGCTTGGCTATGTCTAAAAAATACCATTCTAGAGGGGAGACACAGAAGCAAAGTAAGCCCTGGCCTTGCAGAATGTGCTGGCTGAGTATGTTGTAACGAGAGGCACGAAGACGGGACAAGCCAAGGCCTAAAAAAGCATTCAGAGGGAGCATAGGTCACACCTAACTTGGGAAGTTATGAGAAAGGGTGGACTTTTGAACTTTTTTTTTTTTTTAATTTCTAGGATAGAGAGAGACAGCGTGAGCAGGGGAGGGTCAGAGAGAGAGGGAGACACAGACTCTGAAACAGGCTCCAGGCTCTGAGCTGGCAGTCAGCACAGAGCCCGACGCGGGGCTCGAACCCACGAACCGCGAGATCATGACCTAAGCGGAAAGTCGGACGCTTAACCGACTAAGCCACCCAGGCGCCCCGAAAGGGTGGACTTTTGAACTGGACCTCAGTGAAGGTTCAGGACAGAGACAGAGAGAGATGGGAGATGCCTGTCCGGCTAGAAAAAACAGCATGAGCAAGGGCCTGGAGGCTAGCAACCCAGGCCATGTGGCTTGGCTGCAGTGCAAAGCACTCAGTCTGCAGCCCAGCTAAGGAGTCTGGCATTCACTTAGTAGGTCTTGTAAGACTGACTTCATGGCCTCAGCTTTTTAATCATTACCAGGCTAAACTTTCATATGGAAAGTAAAATTAAAAGCGAACAAGGGCACCTGGCTGGCTCAGTCAGTAGAGCATATGACTCGATCTCAGGGTCACGAGTTCAAGCCTCACATTGGGTGGAGAGAAAGAAGGAAGGAAACTAAAAGAACAGGCCTTAATAGTAAAGTCGAACCACCTTTCAAATGATACGTATTTCACATAATTGAAAAAAGTATGTAAACTAGACCTTAATACATTTTGAAAAAGTGCTGGCTACCCACCTGAGATCTTTAAGAAGCATGCCAAACTGTGGCCATCTGGCTGTGACAATCTCTCTTAAGAACAGCCTGGAAACCTAAAAAGTGACAGAGACTGACTCCTTGTTACAAATGCTTCAGGTTGGATCTGGTAAGAGGATGAAAGAGCACCTTTTTCGGCAACATTGCTATATCCTCCTACCCACCCCTTTTTATCCTTAGGGCAAGAACTAGAGAAAATCAAGATAGATAACACACCACCCCTTTTAAATCAGACTGAACCACTATCCCAAAACTGAAATCCTACACATGCAGGGCCTCGATGACATAGCAATGAAACTTTTCAACCTCTGACTCAAAAAGAGTGAGCAGGAAAAAAGAAGGCAATACCTATTTGTCTCCAGACACCTAAAACCATATTTAACCACTCTGGAACTTTGGTTTCACCCCACATATGTGAGCTTATTGACAAGATGGCATGTTGGGAGACGAGCAGCCTCAGAAACCCCTTATACTTTGTCTAGATAAAAAGAATTCCATGAAAGCTCAGAGGGAAACCCTATGTCAGGAGAGAACAAAGCTTATGGAAATATTACCATCTACAGCCTAAAATCACAGTTAGGTGGTCTACATAAAAGATTATCCTTCAACCCTGAATATGTTCCTCCTTGGTTATGGCCACACAGTTCTGTGAAGCAAAGGAAAGCCACAGATCCTGGGTTTTCCTGCAACTTCTCAAACACTGGGGGCCATGCCAGGAAAACAGTGACATCTTTTTTTTTTTTTAACTTTTTAACGTTTATTTATTTTTGAGAGACAGAGACAGATCATGAGCAGGGAAGGGGCCAAGAGAGAGGGAGACACAGAATCCAAAGCAAGTTCCAGGCTCTGAGCTGTCAGCACAGAACCCGATGAGGTTCTCGAACCCATGAACTGTGAGATCATGACCTGAGCTGAAGTCAGATGCTTAACTGACTGAGCCACACAGGTGCCCTATGTTGTCTTTAAACTTAAAAAATATATATTTTAATGTTTATTTATTTCTGAAAGAGAGAGAGACAGAGAACAATCAGGGAAGGGGCAGAGAGAGAGAGAGACATGGAATCCGAGCCCGCCACCCCCTTTTTAAATGTTTATTTTCTTTCTCTTTTTTTGTAAGCACTGATTTATCTTAAGAGCAGGGAAAGGCTGTGGCCCAAAGAAAATGTGGCATGTAAAACAAAGTGAAAGTTGGTAATGCAGCAACCTTCCGGAGCCAAGTCCCACCAGCATGAAAAGCAGGTGCTCACTTCCCAGGGTCTGCAGGTTGGAGTTCCTGAGCTAAGCTTCGGCACGTCCACTTTAAATGCCAGTGCCTATCTTCCGAAGGAGAAAGGAGAAAGCACTGCCAAAGGTCTTGAAGATATGTTGTGTAAGTGGTGACCTTTCAAATAGTATCCCCTATGAGCTGCATGCACCTGCCCACATGATGCACGTGCTCTGGGGGACTTTGCCTAATCTTCCTTTCAGCTGAGTCCTCCCTGCCGGAGGAGAAAGCAGGAATATAATCAGCTCAAAGTTAAACAGATTACCAGGCCGAAGTCTCTGGCAGTTCAGATCCTAAATTGTGAGGTTTGGGTCTAAAAGATCCCAAGAAATCAGAAGCACCTGGCACAGTCACGTTGGTGTCTTGGTGAACAGGAATGCAAGGAAATTTGCAACTGCCAAGGAAACTGGTCAGGCGGGTTTCTCGAAGCAAAGTAAACAAGAGCACCTGAGTGCTTCAGCCTCAAAGACAACTGGCCTAGTAGCCGTGCCCACCTCTCAGCCTGTGGCTCCATCCGTCTATGTGGCCTGGGAGGCCAGGCCTGTTCCCCTCTCGCCCTTATCAACTCCCCTGAGGCCCAACCCAAAACCCACTCTTCTCTGTGACCCTGCCCGCTCCAAATGTCTTTCTTCCAAATTCATCCTATGTGTTTTGCAAAGACTTTTCTTTATGTTTTCTATGTATTGTTATTTATTTAACTCTCGCAGTTTTAAGTTATTTCATAGTGTATCACCAAAGGGGAAGCCCTCTGAGGACAATGGCCATGTCTGAGGCTCACGAGGCTCACAAACGGTGCAGGAGACCAGGCTGGGGCGGGGGGGGGGGGTAGGGGGCACAAAACACACTTGCAGTTACTCTCCAGTTACTGTCCTTCAGAGAGTTCTCCCACTGTATTTCCCTCCCATTCCAGATGGGATCAAAGACATTGCTTACCTCCTTTCATCTGCGTTATGGGCTGAATGTTTGTGTTCCACCAAAATTCATACGTTGAAGCCCTAACCTTTATGGTGATGGATGGTATTTGGAGGTGGGGGGTGCTTAGGGACGTAATTAGGTTCAATGAGGTCGTAAGGGAGATAGTTTCCTTATGAGAAGAGGAAGAGACAAGGAGAGATATCTCTCTCTGTCTCTCTCTTCTTCTTTTTTAAATGTTTATTTATTTTTGAGAGAAGAGTATGAGCAGGGGAGGGGCAGAGAGAGAACAAGATTTCAGGCAGGCTCTGTGTTGACAGCAGAGAACCCGATGTGGGGCTCAGACTCATGAACTGTGAGATCATGACCTGAACCAAAATTAGAAACTTAACCCACTGAGCCACCCAGGTGCTTCCCCACCCACTTGCACACATAGCAAGAAGGTGGACACCTAGAAGCTAGGAAGTAGGGAGGCCTCACCAGAACTTGAATCTGCTGGCACTTAGATCTCGGACTTCCCAGCATCCAGAACTGTGAGAAATAAATGTCTGTGGCTTAAGCCGCCCAGTCTATTGTATTTTGTTATAACAGCCTGAGCCACAGAAAGTACCAGATAAGAGGCACGTATTATTTGAAAACTGAGCAGCCCCTCCCTTGCCTGGTCCTTAGGAAGCATGCACAGACAGCCACAAAGCAACTGTTACTTATGAGCCCTGGACTTTAATGTGAGAGTTAAAATGTCTAGCAGCTTCTGAAGAGCAACCTAAACGCCCAAACTTGAGTAGTGAAGTAGATACAAGATGGATCATCACAAGAGGAACAAGTAAAGCTGACAGCAAATCGGGTCTTCCTGGAACTCCTTGCAGATGGTAACGTGGAGAACAAGGAAGGACACTGTTCTCCTCAGTCTACCTCAAAGTCTCAGGCCTTAGGGGCCAATTATGAAGTTAGAGGGGCATTCAAGGACCCATCAGCCCACAGGATGTGAACATATGGGGTTCACAACACCTGCTGGGTCACCTAGGGGGATTATGAGCACAGGTCCAGGAATGGTGTCTGAGGAACATGCTCTCGCAACAGGCAGTTCAAGAACTGCTGATACCGGAAACTCTGCCCCATCCTCTCATAGCCTGGAACACTACATACAATGCTGCTGCATTTTATTTTTTTAATTTTTTTTTAATGTTTTTTATTTTATTTATTTCTAGGAGAGAGAGAGAGACAGCGTGAGCAGGGGAGGGTCAGAGGGAGTCACAGGCTGAAACAGGCTCCAGGCTCTGAGCTGGCAGTCAGCACAGAGCCCGACGCGGGGCCCGAACCCACGAACCGCGAGATCATGACCTAAGCGAAAGTCGGACGCCTAACCGACTAAGCCACCCAGGTGCCCCACAATGCTGCTGCATTTTAAAATGTATATTAATGTCACCCCCAAATTCTGTCAGAGAGTGAAGCCTGCCCAAATCACTTCATTGGCACTTTAATCCACTACTGAAACTCATTAATGAACATGATGAAGTCAGGCTCTCCCCAGCACCACCCTGGGCTAGAAACACAGAACACTTGCACAATTCATGTCTGCTTGATGACATGGAGCATTCTCCAGCCTTCTTTGATAACCAAGCCAATATCTGTCACATTGTTTCTTGAATCGAGACTGCAGATATGCCAAAAGGATTTCCTTACCAGAGTGGGGAGAACACTGGGATGGTAAGATGGCCCACCGGAGGCCAGGACCCCTAAAATGCCTGCCTGATACCTGGCCAGAACAGACTTGCAAAAGCCTTTTCTACAGATGTACTCTCAAGCCTCTTGGCAACCTTTGGACGACAGGGTCTTTTGTTCTTTCACTTAAGAAGTAGACAAAAGAAAATCCAAGTTTAGAACTTGGAGGTTCCCGGAACTCTCACCTACCCTGTGTCTTTTTGTACTACCTACACATCACAATGACCTGAGGTAAACACCCAACCACCCTGACCCTGAGCACAAGGCTCAAGAGAGGCCTATTTCTGTGGACCTTTCCAGTGTGGAAGGCAAGTTCAATAGGCAGAGCAAAGGCCCTAGAGTGGGCAGAAAGGCAGGCTCTGCTCATCCTACCTGTATCAAAGAGGCAATTCTCATATGGTGAAGGGTGGGGAAGGTCTTTCCATTAAGTCACTAATGATTTTAAAGCTAAGTTGCATTTTCCAAACACGCGGTCATCTTTCCTTCTTTCCCCTGATCCAGGCTCCACAAATCCCATCTCACCTCTCATTAGTACAGTGCAGCTCTTTAGGGCTTCACCTGCTATAGCCTCTGTGTTGCTGTAAGAGGGTGTTATTTGCTTCAAAATAGCTTTGCAACCCATGCACACCAGAGAATAATGGAGACTCAGGAGAAGGGAAGGGAGGAGGAAGCTGTCAAAGGGGAAACGGCAGCTAAAAGAATTTGAGGTGAAACCCCAACGGAAAAAGGTTCCTTTACTATAACCACCTGCTGCTCAGTGTCTACTATGTAGATGGTAAGCTGCTAGAGGGCAGGAACTGCATGTGCTGCTTCCTTGAATCTACCCCCACAACCATACCCAAATTTTTAGTCCTGTGCTTTCCTGCTTTCCATATGGTAGGAGCTAAAGTAAATGTAATGTGGGGTGCCTAGGTGGCTCAGTTGCTTAAGTGTCCGACTTTGGCTCAGGTAATGATCTTGTGGTTCACAAGTTTGAGCCCCTCATCAGGCTCTGTGCTGTCAGCTCAGAGCCTGGAGCTGGCTTTGGATTCTGTGTCTCCCTCTCTCTGCCCCTTCCCTGCTGTGTTCTGTCTCTCTCTCAAAAAAAAAAAAAAAATCAGTAAAAAAATAAAGTGTTATTGTTCAGCTGTTCAAGTGAAACAGAAACAAATACCTATTGTGACAAACAAGTGGTTATTCCCCAGTGTTCTGACTGCTTGTTAAAAACATACATTTGGGGCACCAGGGTGGTTCAGTTGGCTCAGCGCAAGACTTCGGCTCAGGTCACGATCTCACAGTTTGTGAGTTGGAGCCCCAAGTCAGGCTCTGTGCTGACAGCTCAGAGCCTGGATCCTGTTTCCAATTCTGTGTCTCCCTCTCTCTCTCTGTTCTTCCCCTAATCATAGTCTGTCTCTTTCTCTCTCAAAAATAAACCAGCATTAAAAAAAATTAAAAACATACATTTTCCAGGGTGCCTGGGTGGCTCAGTTGATTAAGTATCTGACTCTTGTTTTTGGCTCAGGTCACGATCTCATAGTCATGAGATCAAGCCTGCATCTTGGGATTCTCCCTCTTTGCCCCCCAACTGCTCAAGTGCTCTCTCTCTCTCTCTCTAGTAAAATAAATAAATATTTAAAGACGTTTAAACATTTAAAAACGAGGTGAGTGAGCACTGGGTATTGTATGTAAGCGATGAACCACGGGAATCTAAGCCAAAAACCAAGAGCACACTGTTACACACTGAATGTTAGCCAATTTGACAATAAATTATGTTGCCCCCCCACCCCACATCTCAGATAGTAAAAAGAACAAAACAAACCAGCCATACATTTCCCAAACCGAGTGAATCCAAATAAAAAAAAGAGGGGGGCCTGGGTATGTGTGTTTTTATTAGCATGTCAGCAGATTCCTATCAGCAAATTTGGGAAATGCTGAAAAAAGCCACACTCTGTGGTTAGAACAACCAGGTTCAAATTCCAGTTTTGGAATTTCTTGCCTATCTAACTGGAGTCTCAGTTTTCACACCTGTAAAATGAGAATATCATATACTTTGTAGCATTATTTAAAAGATTTAATCACAACTTAAACAGAGTAACAAAGGCCAGAATGCATAGATGTTCCCTAAATGTTTGTTTGCCTGTATCCTAAAGACACCTGGGAGCTAAAGAAAGCTTCTGAATAGCTTTTGGCCAGATTGTTGCTTTTAGCTTTGACCCCCTCCGCAACAGCCAGGCAAATGGGCGCCCAGCCTCTGCTCTAACACCTCCAGTAACAAAAGATCAAATTTACTATCTCCGGAAGTAGTCCGTTCCATTTTCAGACAGTTTCAATCATTAGCTCTTTCTTCCTTCTGTTGAGCTGGGATCTGCCCTGGGTGACAGAACAAATTTAATCCCTTTTCCACATGACAGGGTGATGCAATTAACTGAGATAAGGAAATTGAGGAGCAGTAGGTGTGGAGGGGGGGTTCAATTTTGAACACACTGCTTGTTTGAGGCACTGTGGGAGCGCAGCTTCACGCACATGCCAAGCAAGTAGTTGCTATGCAGGTTTGGAGTTCACTAAAGAGATCAGGGTGTCATTTATACAACAACAGGATCTGAAGCTGTGAAAATAAATGACATTGCCATTTAGGGGGCAGAGCTAATGAAAAGTACTGAGGAATGGTTAGCAAGACAGGAAAAGAGCCTTTAAAGAAGCAAGTGGGTAATTCGTGGGAACAAATGTGGTAAAGAGGTCACACCAATAGCAGAGAATCAGTGAACCAGTCATTGAATGTGATGACTAAGAAGTCACTGTGGATCCCTGACAGAGTTGGGCTTCTGCTCCTCTGGAGCCTTCTGGAGTTGCTTGGAACCACAGCACCATGCTGAAAAGCAGATGTACACTTCCTTTCCTACCGAAAGAGAGGTGATTTGAAGACATAGCAGGAGCAGGTACAGAGGACTTCAACATATCCCAACCTGGATTTAAGATGGGGTTCTCCAAATAAGGCTCCCATACTCCCATCCTTTGGCAAAACACTGTCTAGCACAGTGCCTCCTGGTAAGGAATCACAGTAAAGGGCTCTGTTTTCCTCTGTTTCACACTGCATTGGCCCAACTTACTGAACCACTGATTTTGCACACAATACTTAACATCTTGTGGGACTAGTGTTTCTTGGCACATAATTTGGCAAATGTGGTAAGCAGAAGAGAGACAACAGTTTAAGGGACTACTGCTATCAAGGGAATGTTCTTCTTTTCTTTTTAAGAATGGAGGAAGCCTGAATACATGCTGAAGAATAGGAATGAAGCATGGCATGAGAAGCCAAACAGGTAATGAAAGGGCACAGAGCAAGCCAGGCTCTGGTAGAGAGATTAGCTTAGTGAAAGACCTCAGGCTCACAGCTTTAGCCATAAAACATCATTTCCCTTGATTAAGTCGAGTGATCACAAATGTTCATTGTTCTAAACCATACTTACTCTCTTCAGCAGACACCAATGCTATCTAGATAAGGTTAGGGGCAGATGATATAAACTGTATAAACTGATATGCTAGAAACAGAATGCAGTCTCCACCCTCCTCCCCAGAGTTAGACGCAATGTATCCCTTCCCCAGGCCAGAGAAGGGCATTCCAGGTCTTTTAGGTCTTCCAGGTCAGGAGCTAATGCTCCACTCCCCATACCCAGGCAGGGACAGCTCTAGCACAGGATAGGTGGAGAGAGGAAATCTAAAAATAAAGCTCTCCGAAGAAACTGTCTTGCCTAAAGAGCAGCTTCCCACGCACCCTGGAGTGCCACATCTGCGGGGGCTGGCAGCACGGGAACGGAACAATCCTGACCAAGTCATGTAAGTATTACCATCTTGCTGGGGGCAACAGCACATTTCTGATTCCCCCATCAGTTCCTCAGCATCTAGGCTGCAGACCCAGAGCAGGGGCTTAGTGACAGAAAACAGGAGACTGAAAAGATCACCAGTGACGGGTCCAGCCTCCCTGTGGCTCTCCTCCCCTCACAGCAGGAGGTGAGCACAGCAAATGTGAAGAAAGCTGCTCTCAATAATCAAGTCAGTCAAGTTGAGGGTTCATTCTTTAAAAAGAACCATGAAGGATTCTAGTGGGCTTCAGACTCAAAGCTGGGCTCCCTCGGCTCCGCTCCCTGCAGTAGGGTCAGGGACTGCCAACTGAGGGAAAAGAAAATCAAGCTCCAGGACAAGAACTGCAATGATCATTTATATACATTGGCTAGCATGGAGTCAAACCCCAAAGACAGTTGTACCATTGCCAAGCAATTAGCAAATGTACCCTTCCTTCCTAACTTCCCCCAGTAGGTATCAGAGGCCACCAGAAAAGTTCAGCCCGAGTTTAATACAAACTCACACCTAAGCATTAAACACACACACACACACACACACACACACACACACGGGGCACAGCTCTCTCTGGCTCAGGGGAATAATCCCACCACCTCTTACTCTTAAGGATTTTAACCTTGGAGAGATACAACGCACTTGCACCATTCTGTTTGGAGTTTTGCCAAGAGGTTTGGGCAGGAAGAAGAAAACTATCCCCAATTCTAACAAGGAGTCCATAGTGTTCATTTAGCAGTCAAACTCCCCAAGAGGTTTGTACTTTGACCTGACAAAGTATCATAATGGGCCTCAAGGGCCAAAAGCTCAACCTTGGGCAGTATCTCAAAATAGCTTTCAGCAGCAATATAGTCAATGCTATATATCCGTTCCCTCCACCCACCCTTCCTGGGAACCGTACACCATCCCATCCCATGTCCCATGATTCAGATACAGCAGACCAGAGCAGCAGGGAGCAATAAACACCATTACAAAAAAAAAAAAAAAGACCCTGAGGCGCCTGGATGGCTCATTCGGTTAAGCGTCTGACTTTGGCTCAGGTCATGACCTTGGCATCTGTGAGTTCGAGCCCTGTGTCGGGCTCTGTGCTGATAGCTCAGAGCCTGGAGCCTGCTTCAGATTCTGTCTCCCTCTCTCTGCCCCTTTCCTGTTCACACTCAAAATAATAAAATAAATAAAAATAAAATAAATAAAAAATAAATAAAAACATTTTTAAAAAGACCCAAAAGCAGCAACCTGCTAGTTTCTGGTCTCTTACCAAGAGACCTTTGACCAGAATACAGTGATAGCTGATATGCTCAAATACAAATCCTGATATCTACTCCTCATATGTGGAAGGGGGTGGGGAATGCCACGTTTTCCCCTCAAATCACAGACTGCAAGCAAAGGACTCTGAACATTTGAGTGCTATTTGAATACTGACTAGCAACAATCACTCAACAGTGTTTTACAATTAGAGCAAACTGAAAGTTTCTCATACTGAGTCATTCATGAGCAAAGAGGAAGAAGCCAGCTCACAAAAGAGAGACACACTGACCATAAAGTACACAACCTGAGCATACACTGCATAATTTTGCTGTAGTACTGGGAGTACACACTCCCTGCCCCACTGGTTAAACAGGAAGGGCTGTGTTGGCACAGAGCTCCCCTCATGCAGCACAAGGCCTCGTGCTCAAAAGTGTGACTTACCTGACATACAAAGACCTCTTCTCACTTGTTCGGAGGGACCCGGACCCAGAGCTCATGCTGCTGTTCATCATTTGTTCTCTCAAGTCATGTATCTTCGATTCAAAGCGACTGTA
This sequence comes from Proteles cristata cristata, assembly GCA_017311185.1. Lineage (NCBI taxonomy): Eukaryota > Metazoa > Chordata > Mammalia > Carnivora > Hyaenidae > Proteles > Proteles cristata. The sequence goes on along the minus strand of JAESUZ010003530.1, from coordinate 59,442 downwards.
CTCTGTCAAGGAGACAAGGGAACAGACGGGAAAAGAATGAACCCAAGGAACCGCACCAAGCCTGTGTGCCAGTGGCTAAAGAGCCAGGAGGACACTTGACTTCAAAAGCAACCAGACCCAACACAGTCAGTCCCTGCTTTGATAAGCAGAGTCCCTCCTCCAAGCACAGACTTCTTTCTACTGCCCTCCCAACTAAGAGAAGGAAGAAACAAACCTGAAAAAGAAGTAACGTTTGGACATATCAAATGGAAAAAGGCTTTTATCTGCCTTGAAATCTCACTGATCCTTAAAACAACAACAACAACTGGAAAGACTCTCCAGTGCAGCCTTCATAAATCTTTGGAGCAGGGCAATAAGGCCCAAGGAGAGCAGATGGGAAAGGAGACGTTCCCAAAAAGTGGATTGCAGAGAACAGATGGCCCTGAGACACAGGGTGGAGTGGCTGGGAAGGACCTGAGGCCATTAGAACATTGTTAGGCAAGGAAGATGATTTGTTTCCAGATGACTTTGTTTTGGGGGGCAGAGATTGGAACCCATGACACAAAGGTAAAAACAAACAAACCTCACCATCAGATAAGAAGATCTTCCCTTTTAACAAATAGGGTCTTTGGTTTCAGTAACAAACATTAAAACAGAAAATCTCCCAAACTGAGAAATCTGCTGTCACCTCTCTTGTCCAAAAATCATCCTATCCGTGGGGTTGTAAGTCCATATGCCCAGCTTTAGAGCCCACTAATACCCTCACAACAGCCTTATCATTCTGGAAAGGCAACTACAGATTTACACCCAACTTAAGAAAACCTGATGGAGGAAAGCTCTCTAACTGTACAATTATTATAAGAGGGTTTTTTATAGGGATGCTTTACTGTGACATTCTCCTAGTACATTTAAAATATGATATTCGCCCTTATCCCCCCCCCCCACCAACACATACACAACATTTTTCAGGTCTGTACTGGCTGCATAAAATGGGATGTATCTAAAGCCGAGGCTGTGGAAATGGTAGAAAATAGGCATACCTCATTATGACAAGATGATTTCAAAGGAAAACAAAACTGATAGGGTTGAAGGATGTGGAACTGCTTTTAGAAAAAAACAAACAAACATATTTCCAGGGAAAAAGAATTCCACAAAAGCATTTTCATGCACCATAGAGGGCTGGCAAGAAGCATCCCCATCTAGTCTGTATGACTACAGGCAGAAAACAAAACACCTGTTCCAACACCTGACACTCCCCTTCCCTCAGCAAAGCAACCTGACCTTGAGCCGGGGATAAAGGGAAATGCTAAAAAGCCTTAAGAGGAGGGAGGTAGTTCTAACTCACACAGATCCTCAACAAAGTTTCTTTTTGTTCACTCTGGTACCAATGAAGCCAACCCATTAAATTCATGTGTTCCTTCACTCACCACACTGGTGTTAATGGTGATTTGTGCTCATTACCTACTCCCGTCCCTGAAATCCTGCAGGAAGCAGTTAAGTCACTGACTCACCCATTAAGTGTTGGGGGAAAAAGACAGCAGCTGGACAATGTCCCTGATCTGAGGGTTACAAGGCAACACATCAATATCAATGAGGCGTCGCAATCGAAATGTAGAGGGTGGTGACCGATCTGTCATAGAAGCCCTGGACTGCCCACGAGGGCAGCAGCGGGGCCGTCTACCTCTCCGCCTGCCTGGGGACCTGGCCGTACTCCAGGTCCCAGCCCTCCATCCTCGCCCTCTAGTTGGCTCCTTCCTGGTCATCCTCCTCACTCATCAGCCAGGAGGAGAATTGGTGAGACAAAGAGATTTCTGACCAGGCAGCCCTCTCTTGGGGAAGATACAGTAGAAGGCAGAAACATGCATTGAATCCAGAAAAATATATACCAAATCTATCCATAAGCCATTCTTTCCCCCTCTCACAACTTGTTTATGGATGCCCTTCTTTGGAATTGACGTGCCCGCTGAACTCCAACTTAGCAGCAGGTCATGGCAGTTGCTTAGTAACTACATTTCTTAAAAAATCCTTTAAAAAACAACCACCAAACCACTATTTCCTCAAAGCTCCTAATCCGAGGCTGATAATGCTGGGCCAGAGGGCCCACTTAAAATAGACTACAGAAAGAGGACAAGGCTGTTGCTTTAAGGAATCCACTTTCTGTTTTCTATGTGCTACTAAGCTTTCAAGTCTATTACATTGTGTTTTATTCATTTTTTCCCATTCAGATGAACCCCTTAAAGTTCCAGCCTACCCGTCAGTCTCTGGCTTTTATTTGTAGAATTATCTAATGTCCACCAAGCACGAAGTAGCCTCTGAATAAATGATTGTTGGGTAAATGAGGAGCGAATTAGAAAACTGTGCCTAAGTCGATGCCTCTGGTCTCAAACTAATAAACTTAATGGTTTATTTAACTGATGACTGCCAGCTCACTGAGGGCTTGGGAAAGTAGTTAAGAAGTACTCCCATTTACCTTTATTCCCAAGGTTAACTGTGGGGAGCAACTGGAGTATATGGTTTTTAAACACCTTTTGTGATGTTAATAACGCACAGTGGGCATCTGATTAACAGACTTTGTGTATAACAAACAAACAAAAAAAAATGATTCTAACCAAAAAACCCATTTAGAATAGTCTTAAGATAGATAGTACCTCATCTTAATATCAGAAGCATCATTTTCCAAGGACAAAAGCTTCACTTAAAAAGCATCTGAATTCTAAGACTTCAGTTTGTGAAGGTCCCTCCTCCCCTTCTTCCACTTATAACTAATGAAGCCATCGCTGGAAGGCATCTCCTAGGCTGAAGTCACTGCCTAGTCACTGCCCACCAGACCAGCCTCCAACCCAAAGGGCCCACTTTAAATAGGCTACTTTAAAGAATCAACATTTATTTCTTAACTCTCAAGTCTACTCAAGTATGTTTTATTCACTTTTTCCCATTCAGATGAACCCAACCATTTGTGACCCACAAAGATATCCACAGTGAGTCATCACTCCCTCGTTCCCTTTGCTAATCGTGGAGAGAGAAATGAGGGGGTGGGGGCACAATCAGACGTCATTCCCTGAAACAGGGTTTCTTACTGACCACCTGGGATGCCTCTGAAAGATCAGGATTTTGGATCCAACCCCAGATGCACTGACTCAGAACCTACTGAGCAGGCCCAGGAATCTGCATTTTCACCAAATATCAAGGTGATTGTGATGTCCAATAAAGTTTGAAACTGCTGATCTTGACTTGCAAAATTGAGTTCTGTTTTGTTAGTTTAGGGAACGATAAGGTAACTATCCTGCACTGTGTCAAAACAGATGAACATGGGGAAGCAAAAATTATATAAAAACAGGGAGGGGGACAAAACCTAAGAAACTCTTAAATATGGAGAACAAACAGAGGGTTGCTGGAGGGCTTGTGGGAGGGGGATGGGCTAAATGGGAAAGGGGCAATAAGGAATCTACTCTTGAAATCATTGTTGCACTATATGCTAACCAACTTGGATGTAAATTTAAAAATTAATTAATTAAAAAAATAAAAGGAAAGTAGGGCAACAGGGCTGGAAAACTCCCCTCAAAATTGGCAATACAATTGCAAATTCCATGGGAAAGGAAAGTGTTAGCAGCCTCTGTCCGATGTGCCTGCAAAGAAAGCTGATGAGTTTTACACATTTTTATAAATGTAGCATATGATTTTTAAAAATCTTTAACTTCTTCATTTAGACATTCCTGTATCACTACCCCATGCCACTACCCAAAAGTAGCCAGTCAGTATTTCTAGCATGTATCCTTCTTGACTTACTTCCCTGTATATATTATTTGTATACATATAATCACAACTCACACATGGGGCGCCTGGGTGGCTCAGTCGGTTGAGCGTCCGACTTCAGCTCAAGTCATGATCTCATGGTTCGTGGGTTTGGGCCCCGCCTCGGGCTCTGTGCTGACAGCTAGCTCAGAGCCTGGAGGCTGCTTCAGATTCTGTATCTCCCTCTCTCTCTAACCCTCCCCTGCTTATGCTGTCTCTATCTCTCAGAAGAAAAAAAAAACCTCACACAGATTTGCATAAATCTTTTTCTCATCCTCTAATAGGTCATGGAAACACATCCATGTCATTACACAGAGATCCATCTCATTCTCTTTAATAGATGCATAGTATTTCGTACTACAGATAGAGCATAATTTATTGTCATATCGCAACTGATGTGCGTTTACATTGTTTACAATTTTTAAAATAATTTTTATTTTTTATTTGAGAGAGTGTGTGCATGTGTAAGTGTGCACGAGGAGGGGAGAGGGGCAGATGGAGAGGGAGGGAGAGAGAGAGAGAGAGAGAGAGAGAGAGAGAGAGAGAGAGAATCTTAAGCAGGCTCCACACTATTCGTGGAACCCGACATGGGGCTTGATCCCATGACCCTGGGATCATGACCTGAGCCATCCAGGAGCCCGTAAATTGTTTACAATTTTTAATATTACCACCCATGCTGCACTGTATATTTGAGCATGTCTATAGCATAGATTTCTTAAAGTAAAACTGCAGGGTCAAATTATATGCACACAAAAGCATTTGATTGGCACTACCAAGTTGAACCTCAACCTTCTGAAACCTTTATGACTGGAAGTGAGGATAAAATGCTATTCTAAAGCTTCCAGCAGCTTTTCTTTTTCCTTTAGAAGTGGAGGCAGAATTTACCTTTGAGGACAGATTGATGTTTGATGTTTTGCGTGGGGAAAAACACTTCAATGAGACTTTTGGTTTTGCAAAAGCAAAGGCAAGACTGTATTCTGGAATGGACAAAGACAAAGAGGAACCTCAACTTTTCTCCCTGCATAATCACAGAAAAAAATCGGCCTTCTGGGTGGAGTTGCTGATTCAAAAGTCTTGTCCTACCACCTATATGATGCTCTACAGACTCTGGAAAGATCTACCTCTAGACTTGACCACTGTGCCTCCCGTTCCTTGATAACTTTCCTGTTACTGTAAGCGACACAACCCGCCCTTTCCCCTGCACACAACCAGTGTTTCCCCAAGTATGGCTGATATTTGCTCCTCACTGCTTCCTCAATCCACCTCTTTCTTTCACTGTTGTTGCCTTACTATTGATTTTGCCTCTTCATTTTCTCTCGATTATCCTACAAGTGGTAGGAAGAAATTATTCAAAGATTTTAAACAAAGGAATGACAGGATGGGGGGGGTGTGTATCATGTTGGCTATTGTGGGGAGACAAAGTGTGGTGCCTCACATGTAGATTTAAGTTTCTTAACAGCAAGGACCATGCTGCTGGCTCTTTTTTTGTAGCTCCTACAGCCCGTAGTATAAGTAACCCCTGCTCAAGTATGTCCAACATTGGAAAGCTCTCTGTTCATTCATTATTAGACTAGACAACACTATTCCAGAGAAAATTCCTAGGTTAAGGACCATCTCTTTCGCCAGCTGGTCCTCATTTTGGTGTCTAAAACAACACAAACCATGATGGATTTCTTCTTCATAATAGTATGAAGGAATAGTTTAAAGAAGGCCAAAGGGCTGGGAGAGCCTAGAGCAGATTCTGAGAATACTGAATAAGCCTGAAAAGAAGGTAGAGTATGAACAGGGGAAGGTGGGGTGATGGAAGGTGGGGCCAGATTGTAAGAGTTTGAGATAAGACTTTTCTTACTAGGCTAGGGGAACCACTGTTAAGTGTTTAAATAGGGGTGTGATACAATCAGAACCAGGTTTTGGGGAAGACTGTTCCGGAAATGTAATACAGGATGGAGGCCAGGGAGGGGCACCTGGGTGGCTCAGTTGGTTAAGTGTCTGACTTTGGCTCAGGTCATGATCTCACCGTTTGTGGGTTCGAGCCCCGCATCGGGCTCTGTGCTGACAGCTAGCTCAGAGCCTGGAGCCTGTTTCAGATTCTGTGCCTTCCTCTCTCTCTGACCCTCCCCTGCTCACGCTGTCTGTCTGTCTGTCTATCTCTCTCTCTCTCTCTCTCTCAGAAATAAATAAAAAAAACTTAAAAAAAAAAAAAGAATGGAGGCCAGGGAGAAAGATAACAAAGACCAGGAACCTCGTCTACTAGAGACAACGTCTTGAAAGGCCTGACACAGCAGGGGCAGTTGAGAAGACAAAGAAGGAACAAGAATCAAGAAACATGTTGGAACTAAAAGAGATAAAATGTGATATCTGATTGAATGAAGGGATCAAAGGCAACTTCTGAGTTTTTTCCTGACAGACCCGAAAAAGTACAATATTATAAGCCATAATAAAGAATAGTCATCATGGCCTCAAAATCAGCTATCCCTTCTCCAGGCTACATATTGCTACTTCTGTAAGGATTCTTCATCTGACATGGTTTCCAGACCCTGTACTATTTCTCCCTTTTAAAATCCAGTGCCCAGAATTTGTGGTGATGTCATTTCCTTTACAAAAATCATAAGCTCCTTGATGTGGTTTTTGTTTCCTTCTCAAGTTTGGCAATCGGCACCCTCGTTGAGTCAACAAACTTTTATTGAACATGTTAACTCATGATAAAGATCTGACAGGACAAACCTGGACACTAATTCTCAGTTCTGGCTCCTCAGGAACTAAGGTAAGAAAAAGTACAAAACTTTCTCCTTCCACCCACCCAAAAATGCTAAAAACTGACCCACAAAACCGCAAACCATTTATGTAAAACTCTGACATGTCAGAGGTTTCAAGATCTACTTAACAGCCTAATAAACCATCAAAGGGGATAGAAACTACAATGTTCACTAAGATGAACTGGACATATATCCAAGCCTCCAAATCCATGTCTCCTCTAAGACTTTGCTCTCAAATCCATCTACTTTCCTAATGACAAAATTGTCTTCTCGGAATAAAAAATGACATTTGTCATTAATTCAGAAAAGCTGAAAGGGGCTCCGTTTCTTAACCCATAGAAAGTTTATTTGGGCCTATGGGTAGGAAAATGTTGTAGAGAGGAAACAAATGGTACCAACAAAGGATGCTTATTCTGCGTGTGGTATAGACCAATGATTTGAATGATGATACAAAAGGGAAATGGTACAAAATAAAATAAAAGCCATGCCCATCAAATGACAACAAAGCTGGGGAAACAACTGGATGACAGACTTCAGACACAGAGACTGTGACAGGTAGCATCAGTAGGAAGACACAAATAAAGTAAAAAAGAAATGTAAGTTCCTGACCTTGAGTCCCCCACACAAATACTAGGCAGGGAAGACAGGGCTGAAAAGCAGCATGTGTATTATTGATTAGCTAGAAACTCCAAATAAGTCGATAGCTGCCCAAAGGCTCATTTGTTCTAACAGAAGTACAGATGTTCAAATCTCAAACTTATACCGCTCTTGTTTGGCATTAGCTGAGCTGCCTTGAGCTCAAGGGAATCACCCATTGTGAAAATGTACAGAACTGTGGTGGAAATGAAACGACAACCTCTTGAGAGAGTCACAGATTTTCATGAGCATGAATGGTATGTTAGGTTTCTACAGTTGCCTTTGGAGTGTACACCCTCAGGATGTGTCTGAATTATAAGCATCTGTCCCCTCATGTTTTCCAAAGAAATGGATGGAGCTGAAAGTAAAATAAGTCCATCAAGAAGATAATCTGTCAGTGTGCAGGTAAGTATATAAATAGCCAAAGAGCAGGTTTCTACAATCACAAACTGGTCTCTAGAAAAATAATATGAAGCCCATTGTCTGGATTAGTTTTTATTTTTTTAATTTTAATTTTGTTTTTAATTATTGGAGAGAGGGGGAGAGGGAGACAGCACGCAAAGGAGGGGCAGAGAGACAGGGAGAGAGAGAGAATCCCAAGCAGGCCCCGCACTGTTCACACAGAGCTCCACATGAGGCTTAAATTCATGAACTGTGGGACCATGACCTGAGCTGAAACCAAGAGTCAGATGCTCACCCAACTGAGCCACCCAGGTGCCCCTAACTTGGGTTAGTTTTTAATGATGGGGTCTACTAATTAAAGAATCTAAGAGCTCTAAAACTAATCAATTCCTCAGGTCCCTTTTATTTTTGACATAATTACAATTTTATGACCAAGTCAACGAGGTCTATATGGAATCAAACCCAGGATGAGTCTAATTTAATTTCTAAATATGTTCTAGAAGAGGGAAATTGTCACATCTGTAAAGAATCCTAAGTTCTCTGGGTCAAAAATAATACCAAATCAATGGGCATAAATTGAAAAAAAAAATTTCTTAAGGCTATGTGAGAGGGCAGAAAAGTGGCTAACAGGCTTGAATATGAGCAAATATTGCTTGAAGGAAAATAAGTTCAGCTCTATTTTTAGAACAACGGGCTCGGAACTATGACTAACCCAGAACAGACACCTCAGTGTCATTGTTCTGGCCCCTGCACTACCACAATGTGCTTCCTCAGACATACACACACATAGCCAGGGTTCTGGATAGCATCCTGATACTGGAAATGAAACAGAAAACAAGACATGCTAGATCAGCATGCCATGAAAGATTCCAGTTTATCCCTATATAGATACTGGTTGTCTCCGTCCACCAAAGAGCTTAGTGATGATGCAGGAAGAGCTAGTGAGCAAAAGTGCTATAGTGTATAAAGGTTTCATGACATTCAGCCACCCGATCTGAAATGAGTAGAATGAAAACTGCTTTGATCTCACAGAAAGCTAAGAAAAAGTTATTCACAGGACCCTGTCATTGGTCCTTCTTACCTATCCCAGATGACCCAGGAGATTAGGGTGAAAGCCTCAAATAGGGCCTTTTCTCTATTTCAAAGGCACTTCATATAGTATATTCAAATGCAACAAAGCCTTTAACTCCTTTACCCATAAGCCAAGTTGTATGTAAGAACCACCCCAAGACAAAAACCTCATCCAGAAAACATGAGAGTGCAGGCAGAATATACCTTTCTCTGCTCTCAAGGTAGTGGGTAATCTCATTCACAACAATCTTTTCCACTTAACAGAGATGCTACAACATGGTGACTGAAACACAACATTTTATGACTCAGCTTGCTAACCTGAGTTAATGTTAACTGATTTCTACACTTTACCAGGTCAACTGAAAGTCTAGATTCAAATGTTCTTCACAATAGTCACTCCAACAGGATCACAAATCCACTGGCACTCTTTATTGGGGTATCAACTGAATCTTTCGGGTAAAGTTTCTGTGGAAGGAACCCAGAAAATGGGACCTAGAGAAAGACTCTTCCTGTTAATGTGGTCATCTGCGGCCATTTTTCAGTAACTGATAATTCCAGAGTAAAATATTACAGAACAGAATAAGAAATCCAAAATCCAAAGTAAGTGTGTGTGTGTGTGTGTGTGTGTGTGTGTGTGTGAGTGTGTGTGTGAAATAAAAGATTAAAAGTGGGACTTCAAAATAGTAGGGAAATGTTGTTTTATTTATATGTAATAAATGGTACTGAGGTAATTCATTAAACATTTGGAGCAAAAATAAAGTACTACCCTACCTGACATCATAAATAAACTCTAGGCAGGTTAAGGTTTTAAATACAAAAACAAAAACATTAAATAACTAGAAGAAAACAAAGGTGAATGTTTATTTGCTGTCAGGATAGGGAAGGCCCTTTTAACCTATAGGTAGATGCTAAATGCACAAAAGAAAACAGTGATAGGCTTGACTACATGAAAACATAAAATATCTGCACATGGAACTGAAAAGGAAAACTACAAACTGGGAAAAATCTTTGTAATATACATGGAAAAGAATTAATATTCTAACTACATTTAAGCTTTTACACATCCATAAGTTCTGAGGGGGTGCCTGGGTAGCTCACTCAGTTAAGCGTCCAACTTCGGCTCAGGTCATGATCTCATGGTTCATAGGCTCAAGCCCTGCATCTGGCTCTGTGCTGACAGCTCAGAGCCTGGAGCCTGCTTCGGATTCTGTATCTCCCTCTCTCTCTGCTCCTCCCAACTTGTGCTCTATCTCTCTCTCTTTCTCAAAAACAAATAAAACATTAAAAAGAATTTTAAACAAGTACTGAACACACCTCAACAAGGAAATGGGAAAAAGGTGTGAACAAGCAATTCACAATACAAAAAATGACCAAGAAACACACACATGTGTGCGCGCATGCACACACACACACACACACACACAGAGTCAATTCTATTATTAAAAAAAGAAATAGGGTGGCCTGGGTGGTTCAGTCGGTTAAGCATCCAACTTCGGCTCAGGTCATGATCTCAAAGTTCGAAAGTTTGAGCTCTGCATCCGCCTCTGTGCTGACAGATCAGAGCCTAAAGCCTGCTTCAGATTCTCTGTCTCACGCTCTCTCTGCCTCTCCCCCATCCATGTGCTCTCTCTCTCTTTCCCTCTCCCCCTCAAAAAGAAACATTTTAAAAAAGAATATAAAACTGCACTATATATTATAAAAAGTTAAAATTAAAATGAGTTAAATAACATTCTTTACCTATCAAATTTGCAGATAATTAAAATAATATTGTATGTCAGCAAGATTTCAAACTATACACTCTTTATACTGTTGGTGAAGGTGGAGCCCAATTTGGCAAAAAGTCTTTATTTTTTTTTTAGAGAGAGAGGAAGGGAGCTCAGGTGGGGGAGAGGAACAGAGGGAGAGGGAGAGAGGGAGTCGGAGTTGGCGGAGAGATGGAGGGAGGGGGGAGAGAGACGGAGAGAGAGAGGGAGAAGGGGGGAGAGAGAGAGAGAGAGAGAGAGAGAGAGAGAGAGAGAATCTCAAGGAGACTCCATGCTCAGTGCGGAGCCCAATGTGGGGCTCAATCCCACACCATGGGATCATGACCAGAGCCAAAACCAGGAGTCGGACGCCTCAACCGACTGACTGAGCCACTCAGGCACCCCTATATCAAAAGTCATAAACATGTTCATACCCTTTGGACCAATAATTCCTCACAAAGGAATTCATTCTGAAAAAGCAATACCAGATTCACAAAAAGTCTCATACAAGGACACCAATCAGTGCTATTTATAAGATAAAAATTGGCAACAACTAATGTCCACCAAAGGGAATGGTTACAGGAATTATGGCACATACATGATAAAATATTATTTAACTATTAAAAACCACTTTAGTAAGATATTCATGACATAGATTGAGTTTAAAGAAAGGATACAAAACTGTATAAATACAAAGATTCCAGCCTTGCAAGAGATACATACATAGTATGTGATATATAAAAGTTTGGAGGAAAATAACACCCAACATATAGTCACAAATATACAAACACAAACCGGTTATTTCTGGAGGTAGTTTTACAGGTGATTTGAATTTTTTTTACTTTGCATTTTTCTATTTTTTCCAATTTCCTATAAATCTGAATGTAATATTTTTTTAAAAACTTTTTTAATGTTTGTTTATTTCTGAGAGAGAGAGAGAGAGATGCAGAGACAGAGCATGCGTTGGGGGAGGGGCAGAGAGAGAGGGAGACAGAATTCAAAGCAGGGTCCAGGCTCTGAGCTGTCACCACAGAGCCCAATGCAGGGCTCGAACTCACGAACAGCAAGTGCATGATGTGAGCTGAAGTCGGAAGCTTAATCGAATGAGCCACCCAGCTCCCCAAAATGCAATACTTCTATATCCAGGAAAAAACAAATATAGTTTGAGGAGGGTGAGGAGGGTGAGGAGGCAGACTGAATAGGACAGGCCCAAGGACAAAGCCAGGATGCACAAATGCATTAGAAACTCCCCTTCACACTGCTCCTGGCTCATTCATCATTTTCTTCTGGAACTGACCATTCAACCAGCTACATACAAATCCCCTTAGACATATTATCACCTCACCATCTTATTCAAAAATGGACAAAAGAAGCATTGCCAACTCCTTGCCAAAATCTAGATATACCACATCTTCTCTATTTCCCTGATCTACCAGTCCAGTAACCCTGTCCCATCAAGGCAATCTGGCCTGTCTGACATGACTTGTTTGAACCTTGGTAAACCAATACCAGTTCGTGTGCTTACTATTTCTTTTTCCGAGTGTTTACAAAATAATTCTTGATGATCTAGTCTGTAATTTAACTCAAGATTTGCAACATTCTTCCTCCTTTTTGAAAATCTGAAGAACATGTATGTAAACCAGACCTTTAACGTATTTAAATATATTATATTATTTAAATAAAATATATTTATATAAAATATATTGATTTTCTTCTTTTGGTCTATTCTAATTTTTATCATTAATTTCATCAAGTGGAAAAACTCCCAAATCTCTGGAGCTCTTACTTTTTTTTAAGACATCTAAATCTGATGAAAACTAAACAAAGGTCTCTTTCAAGAGGATAAAATCCACATTACAGAAAAGAAGAGGGGAAGACAAGACCCTTATTAAAGCAAGAATGTTATTAGCTCAGGACTTTGTGATTCAATAACAGTCTAGGTAGAAACAGAACTGTAAATTGAATTTTCAACTCAATTCCATTTATCTAACACAAAATCTGAGTTAGAAGAAACATTAGAGATCATTTTGCACTGTCCCCTCATTTTACAGATCCGAAAATTGAGGCCCAAAGAGGTTGATCAACATAAGATCATTCAGCTAATGTAAAGTCAGACCTAGAACCCAGGCCCCTGGTTCTCCTCCTTCAAGATGATTCCCATAGGATTTAATGTGTGTGTGTCTGTGTGACATATATAGCATATAAATATATACTAGCATATATATGCACACATAATAATATATTTATATATGTACATGTATACATATATTCTTACCATAAGGAAGCAAAAACTGTATTTTTTAATTTCAGGGACAATGACAGGCCGAAGTTATTCTACTTCTCCTACTTCTCTAAAACAATGAAACAGGGACGCCTGGGTGGCTTAGTCGGTTAGGCGTCCGACTTTCGCTTAGGTCATGATCTCGCGGTTCGTGGGTTTGAGCCCCGCGTCGGGCTCTGTGCTGACTGCCAGCTCAGAGCCTGGAGCCTGTTTCAGTCTGTGACTCCCTCTCTCTCTGATCCTCCCTGCTCACGCTGTCTCTCTCTCTCTCTCTCTCTCTCTCTCTCTCCTAGAAATAAATAAAACATTTAAAAAAATTTAAAAAAAAAGTAAAACAATGAAACAATTTCCCTATTATAGAATATAATAAGGCTAAAGCTTTAAAGAAATCAACAGTGTAAGTAACGGTCAAGATTTCAACAAGCAGAATACCCAACTAGCTCAGTCAGTGATTCTTGATCTCAGGGTTATGGGTTCAAGCCACATGCTGGGTACAGAGATTACTTAAAAATAAAATCTTTTAAAAAAGATTTCAACAAGCAATACACTGAATTAAAAGGAAATCTTTAATTTAAAAAATTTTAAGTTTATTTATTTTTGAGAGAGAGAGACAGAGGATGGGTGGACAGAGAGAAAGGGAGACACAGAATCCAAAGCAGGCTCCAGGCTCTGCACTGTCAGCACAGAGCACGACGCGGGGCTTGAACCCACAAGCCACGAGATCATGAACTGAGCCGAAGTCGGACGCTTAACCAACTGAGCCACCCAGGCGCCCCAGAAATCTTTAACTTTTTAAATGTTTGTTTATTTTTGAGAGAGAGATAGAAAGTGAATGGGGGAGGGGCAGAGAGAGAGAGAGGGAGACCTGGAATCCGAGGCAGGCTCCAGGCTCTAAGCTATCAGCACAGAGCACGAGGAGGGGCTCCAACCCATGAACCATGAGGTCATGACCTGTGCCAAATTCCAGTGCTTAACTGACTGAGCCACTCAGGCGCCCCTAAAAGGAAACCTTAAAAAGCTATAACTAAACAAGAAAGAATCCATTCTCATTACTATATATTATTACAATCATTCTAAAGTATCAGCAAAACTGATGTTTCATAAGATTTTGTCTCAAACTACCTAACAAGGCCAAGAAAGCATGCATCTAGCTAAGTGCAGAGTTCTCTGCCACTCTAGCTACCATGTCCCTGGGCTACATGGAAGATAGAAAATCCCAGCACAAACACACATATCTGTATATAAAGTTCAGCCCAGGAGGCAAAACTGGAAAGAAAGCTAACTTTTTTTTTTTCCTCTTCTAAGTTTACCTACAGGGTAGGCCTAAAAGGGTGCAGCCACTTTGGGAAAAAGTTTGGCAGTTCCTCCAAAATGTTAAATGTTAAGTTACCTTATGACCCAGCAATTCCGTTCTTAGACCACACAAAAATTTGCCCATGGAAGTTCATGGCAGTATTCATAATAGTCAAAAGGCAGAAACTGATCCATCAACTGATAAATACATAAACAAAATGTGACAAAGCCACAGGATGGAATATTATTCATCAATGAAAAGGGATGAAGTGCTGATACATGTTACAACACGGATGAACCTTGAACACATTATGCTAAATGAAAGAAGCCAGACACAAAAGACCACAAGTGGTATGACTTCATTTATATGAACCAGCCAGAAAAGGTAACTTTATAGAAACAGAAAGTAGAATAGTGGTTGCCTAGGGTTAGGGGAGGGGAGAAGTTGGAGGAAATGGGGAGTGACTGCAAATGGGACAGGGCTCCTTTTTGGGGTGAGGAAAATGTTCTAAACGTGATTGTGGTGGCAGGTGTACCCCTCTGAACATTCTAAAAAACACTGAACTGTATGCTTTAACTGGGTGAATTGTAGGGATGTGAATAAGCTATTTTGTTTTTTAGGTAGGCCCTATCAGTTTATCAGGTCAGCATTCCTAGCTAAAATTATCTATGTCCAAGCCTTCTAGCCCCTCCAGCACACAATGATAAAAGTGAAACTTGGTCCCTTATCCTGGTTGCCTCTAATCACCTGAATAATAACATAGTTGGCCTGCTCTGGTCTTGTCAATTTGGAAACAGGATAAGAACCAAATCAGGGGCTCAAGCAAAAGCAAAAATGAATGGCAAACAATAAGCACACGAAAAGATGATCTGTGTCACCAGCCCCTGGGAAATGCAAACGAAACCCCCAAGATATTAACTTCATACCCACCAGGATGGCTAGAATCAAAAAGACTGCCACTAACAAGTGTTGGTGAGGATGTGGAGACAGTGGAATCCTCACTCTGCTAGTGGGAATGTGAGGTGGGGTAGCTGCTATGGAAAACAGCCCAGCCATTCCTCAAAAGG
Source organism: Proteles cristata cristata (assembly GCA_017311185.1). Lineage (NCBI taxonomy): Eukaryota > Metazoa > Chordata > Mammalia > Carnivora > Hyaenidae > Proteles > Proteles cristata. The sequence goes on along the minus strand of JAESUZ010003530.1, from coordinate 44,422 downwards.
CTAAAACATAGAGTGGCCGTATAATCCAGTAAGTATACATACCCTAAAGAAATGAAAACACATGTCCCTGCAAAAAGTTGCATGTGGATACTCGTAAAGCATTATTCATAACAGCCCCAAAGTGGAAACAACCCAGTTATGTCAGCTGATGAGGGGATAAACAAAATGTGTTGTATGCATATAACAGAATATTATTCAGCCATAAACAGAAATAAAGCACTGATACATACTACAACGTGGATGAAACTTGAAAACACTGTTTTAAGTGAAAGTAGCCAGTCATAAAAGACCATATATTATGTGAATCCATTTAAATGAAATGTCCAGAATAGGCAAATCCATAGAGATGGGAAGTAGACTAGCGGTTGCCTAGTACTAGGGGGGATGCAGAGGTTGGGTGGGGAGGGACACGGCTACAGGTAAAGGGTACAGTCTTCCTTCTGGATTGGTGAAAATGTTCCAAAATTGACTGTGGTGATGGCTGCAGAACTCTGAATATTCCAAACACTATTGGCTGAGCGAACAATAAGGTTGAATGACAAATACGACTCCATTTCACTTGAAGAAATAAATGCCTACTTCCTAAATTAATATTCTTAAGCCTGCACACATTTGCTATCATAGTCAAAGCAAACCAGCCCCCACCTTTTTGTTCCTCCTGGGTTCCCCCACAATACCATTCTGTAGTAGACTTCCTAAGTCCACTTTCCTTTTTTAGGAGCCCGTAGGTCTCCCTCAGGCTTCCAGCGGCGGCTCGACTCCCCAGTTACTTCCTCCTTTGGTGCAGGAGTTCGGGGCCAACAGGACTAAAAAGCTGACATTTGCTAGCTGGTTTTACTCCATTTGTCAATTGCTTCTCGGAGAGAAGAGTCTCAGAGCTGTACCTTTTGCTGTGTCCAGATGTAACTGGGTAGGAAGAGCCCAGGGGGCTCACGGCTTCTCTGCTGTGGTGGGAGGTAGCTGTGGCCTAGAGGCTAACGCCCTGGACCTGATGTTCTCAGGAAATCTGACTTGGAACTTTGATTCTGCCCTTTAATGGCTATGTGACTTCGAGTAAGTCACTCAACTTCTCTGACCCTCATCTTCCTCATCTGTACAATGGGGATGATACCACTTATCCCGCAGGGATATCCTGAAGATTGATACTTACAAAGCCATCTGGAACACAGACATAGTCACTACTTCAGTACCACAAACCATGCGACAGGCTGTAGACTAGGCGGTAGGAACACAAAAGTGAATACAAACAAAAGAAGCTGCCTTTAAATTGTTCGGTGCAGAAATGCTGTTAACAGGACTTAATTTTCTGCCTTCCCTACATTAGCCTTCTTTTGGGAGCAGAAGAAGTTTCAAAAGTTTAAATCTTTGCCTTGATAAAACTTTCACCTCTGGGCTCTCAAGGGAGATCATGCTGATGGGCAGCAGCTATGTTTACATCTTTCATTCTCAAACAGGGGGAGATGGGATGGTTACTTAAATGTTATAGGGAAAATACCCCTTTTGTGCTTTCAAGTTATCATCATCACTAATCATTAACTCTTTCAGGCCTTACCTGAAGGTCAGTGTGCTTACTCAGCACTTTAAAGTAAGTATGGAAAACTTATTCTCTCTCACTCCCTTACCCCCAGCCTGCCGGGATCTACATGCCAGATGGAAAGACTGGTCACAAAAGACCAGTTCCCAGTTTAGCTACCTTAGTGACCAACTTCTGGCTCACCTCCTGATTTGGGGCTCAGATTTGCTCTAAAAACAAAAGGGCTTTCAGCTTATAAACAGAGGCTGACATAAAGTAATGGGGGGGTGGGGGAATGTAGGAGATAGTTTCTAAATTAAAATGTTATTACATGAAGCCCATCCTTCCCGTGGTGGAGAAATTTCACAAACCACAGAAAAATATTTTTCATTTTAGAATAGATTGGGAGAGAGCCTCTGCCAAGAGGCAGTTGTCTAAATTTTCAATTTGAATTTTAAGCAGGATTATACGTGCCCAAGAACTCATGCTATTTTTAGCTAATAGGTAGGATTGCTGTGTCCACAACAGTTTGGAGCAATGAAGAGTGAAACTATTAAACAGCATCTCTCACTGTGGTAGCTTAGCATCTAGCACTTCTATTTCTATTTTAATATTTTCTAAAGCTTCATCATAAAAATACACGTAAAGCACCCACGCTAGGGACAATATACACATGGTTTCATATCTTCATTATGGGTTTAACCCACACTGAACAAACCAGATACATGAAAGAATCTCAAGGTTAAAGCATTCCCATCAAGCTGCCATCCAGCCCGAGTGCGCAGGGGAGATACACTAGGAAGCCACTGTCCTACACTTACCACCCTTTCAATGCTTAAACCCTCTCTATGTTTTAAAAGGAGAGGGATAATGAACATGTTCTAAAACACACTGAAAGCTATTGAATTGCATACCTAAATGGAGGCACTGTATGGTATATGAATTATATCTCACTTAAGCCATTAAAAAAAGAAAAATTATTCTTACTCTGATTGTTCCAATTAGTCAAAGCTATTTTTTAATGTTTTACTCAGTTTTCAAAGAGTGCAAGCAGGGGAGGGGCAGAGACAGGGGGATCCCAAGTGGACTCTGCACTGACAGCCACCAGCCCAGTGTGGGGCTTGAACTCATGAACTGTAAGATCAAGACCTGAGCCAAGGTCGGACGCTCACCTGACTGAGCCACCAAGGTGCCCAAGCAAAGCTATTGTTTAAGCTCTCGTGCTAAAAGTATCTAGCTAAAGGCTGCACTGGCTTAGCAATGGAGCTCAGTGGCCACTATGGAGCTCACTCTAATCTACTCCTGCCCATATCTTTCTTTCCCTAGTCTCTCTTCTTTATTCCCTCAGTTCCTTTCCTGTTGTTCCTCCACTCCAGCTAGGTCTCTCAGGTATTCCCAGGCACAGTTTGTCCTAACTGGTGGACCTCTGAATTAAACCGACTGCTGACCGTGCAGTTACACCCTTCCACCCGTCCACCCTCCCACCCCCCCACCCCCCCGCAACATTCCCTTCGTGACCTTAGGCAAGTCATGTCCTTGCTCTCCAGTTCCGGTTTGCACAAAGATGGGTTGGACTACTATGCAAACCTTTCTGGCTCCCACATTCTATGTGAACATAATACAAATAATGAACACCTACTTGGTCCATAACATGCAAAGTCTTTGCCATTTTAACCAACAGACATATATTTGGTTTATTCATTTTGAAAATGGCCATGTGATACAATTTCCCAAAGAACAGTACCTAATACGTTCATGAAACAATCAACATGGAGTCTTTATTTTTTAAAGCTATCACTTCATCAAAGAAAATTCAGAGCCCAATGCGGAATGTTTCATAGTCCTTCTGGACCTGTATCTAAGGGCCCATTTTTGAACAGAAGGACAACACAGAAAGCTTTTAAATGTTGGGCCCCTGCTGGATTTACCAAACCGAAGAAAGAAATAAGGCTGCGGCAACAGAGCCTTACCAACAATGGTTCAACTAACTCTTAAGAAAGGTTTTGCTTTAGCAAGTGGTGGAGAGACCTAACATAAGACAGCACCTCAACATACATTATAAACTCTCAGAAATATGCTCAGAAGGCAATAAACAGTGGCAGGAATGAATCCTTTTACCATGGACAACTTGCAGCTTTTTATGCAAACCAGTTACATCCTCCCAACGAAACTCATAGAAATATGCAGTCACCAGTTTCCAACACACTACCACCAGACAAATTCACAGTACTGTTTCCATGTACCCAACATCACAGAGCAAAACCGAAAGAAATTCATCAATTTCTCCTACACACACACACACACACACACACACACACACACGAGAAACCATTTTCTTTGCAGAACCTACGGTTATCTAAGGTATGGGCATTAAGTGATAAATATTGGTTGCTAATAAAACTCAAGATGGATAGCTCTCCACTGAGAAGCAAAGAGCACACGGATAAATTAAAAAAAAAAACACATACACCACAATAACCCTAAGGTGTGTTTCTTGTCATTAAGCGACCACCAAACATGGAGAGAAATGACTCAAAGTGTCCATTTGCATCCCTCTTTCCCATTACCTCAGACTTACAAGTTCTCCTGTTAGCTACCTCCCACATTTCTGTCCCCACCAAAAAGGCCTAGAGCAGAAGGTGGCAGGCCCCTCTCTTCTTCCCCTTCGAGCCCTGGGCTGGAGGCACTGAACCAGAGAGGGGGGGCGGGGGAGGGCGGAAAGGACAAAGGTAAGTGCTTTCGATCCCTTACAGCCTGGCGCCTGGGCTCGAGGCCTCTCCCCTTCTTATCACGGAACCAGAGCACCTGCCCGCGAGAGGTCCCTTCCTCCACCTCAGTAACCGGCCCACGGGGCCTAGGTGTCTAAGGAACCCAGGCGCTGCAGCCCTAAGGGACAAAGGCCGGACTTACGAAGAGGAGGGGGAGGCGAAAGAAGTCGGGAGCAGGATGAAGACCTTGCAAACAAAAGCGTAGGTGGGGGTGGGGTCCTCGGGATACCAAGCCATTCTCGGGTGTTCCCAGAGGTAGCCAGGTTTGTCGGATTAATGCGCGTGGGGGAGGGGGACAGAAAATTCCTCTGAGGGAAGGGGATTAAGGAGCTGTGGGGACGCAGCGGCCGGCAGGAAAGGAGGCCGAGGGGAGGACAGAGGTCCTGGGGCGAAAAGGGGCACAGTTCGTGAGTGAGGAGAGGTGATGGCCAAGAGGTGAAGGCCAGACAGGGCCCAGTGGCGGGAGAGAGGGTGCTCAGCCCCGGACGGCGCTCCCCTGGGGCCGAGAGGGGGGCGCTCGGAGCGGGGGGCTCCAGAGTTGCGCGCCACACGGGGCTGCGAGCGTGCGGCGAAGGGATTCCGGGAAGAGCGCAGAGTTGGGGGCGCAGTGTTGGAAAAGAAAGAGTTTGAGAACAGAACCGTAGAGAGGCTAGGGGGGACTTCGAGGGGCCCTGGCCCTCGTCCGCCCCACCTCACCTGGCGCTGGGTCGGAGTCCAGGTCTAGTGCTGAGAACGCGCCAGCTCCGGCCAGCCCCTCCGTCCCGCGCGAGAGACCACGGACACAAAGCGGGGCGCGCGGGAGGAGGGGAGGAGGAGAGGGAGGAGGAGGGGGAGGGGAGGGAGGAGGAGGAGACGCCTGAGGCGCAGAGTGGGGGGAAAGGAGGGGCGCCTGCCGCCCTCCGCCTGGGTCACGGGGCGGAGCGTGCGACTGGAGGCCGCGCTCGGCCCGCCAATGGCCAGCCTGCCGGCCTGCTGACTAGGGCGCGCCATCCCGCAGCTCACCTCGGCACCTGGGCCTTGGCTGGCCTCGGCCAATCAAGTGTCTTCATTTGCATACCCAGCCCCGCCCTTTCGCCCCAGCCAGGGGCCCGCTCCCGGAGAACACAAAGAAGGCCCCCGTAGGGGGGAGGGGGTCCACTCCCGACTCCCTACCCAGACGGCCTTAGCATCACCTTTACAGTGCGTTTATGGGTCTTTCACAGTCACCCTGATGACAGGAAGGAAGTGGGGGACTTAGGGGTTTGGACCAAGATCTCTTAACAGGTCAGATCTCTTCTCCCTGAGGTCCTTCTAACCAAGAGCCACTCCTCTCCTGGGCCACAGTTTCGTCTCTGCGCGTCGGAGCCCTGCGCCTCCGCCCCTCGCCCCCTCCCCTTTTTCCAGTCGCCCCTGTCTCTGTGCTTCCTTCCGTGGGCTGCTGCCCACTACTGGCCCTGTGCTGCACTGCAGCCCTGACCAGCAGGCTCTGAGCACTGCTTGGATAGATGTTCCCAAGCTGCCCAAACCTACCCCTCCCCACGCCCCGTCCAGAAGGAAAACGAGAGAGGAAGAGGTTAATGCACTAAGGTGGAAGGGACCTGATCAAGTGGCTTGGATACCTATGATGGCGAAAAGGCAACAGTCAAGTCAGAACTTCCCAAATCATCTCGTGCAACCTTCCTTCTCCTACCTTCAGGTCTGTACTGGGCCACAATGGTGACTGACTGGCCAGCCCGTTTCAGAGCAGCTGCAGCCTGCTCGTGAGTTGCATTCCTCAGGTTCACGCCATTCACCTGTCCAAAGAGAGGAGCTATGAGCCGCCCCAAGAGCAAGAGAGGCAGTCCTCTGTCATAGCAGTCAGGAGAGGGAGCTCATCCCTAAGCCTAATCAGATGTCTTTCTCAATTTCCCATCCTTGCCCCTAAGACGGAACCTAAAGAATATGACGTCTCTAGTGTAATAAGTATCTTTGTGTGGGTCAAGTGCCAACCAGGGTTAAGATCCAATACACACTCATTTTCTTCTCAAGGCTAGGGACTCAGTCTCTGTCTCTCCCTAAGGTCATCTATAAAGAGAATATAAGTGTTCTCCAGCTCAGCCTCCCCCCCCCCCGCCCCCCACCAAGAAGTGTTCCTTGGAGAAAGCAAGATCTCCCCTCCTCCTTTCTTGATTGGCACAGCTCCCCTCCTCCCACCTCTCCTTTGTCTCCTCACCGATAAGATCCGGTCTCCCCTGCGCAGCTCCCCACTCAGGTCAGCTGGGCCTCCTGCCAGGATGAAGGAGACAAAAATGCCTTCTCCATCCTCTCCTCCTACGATGTTGAAGCCCAGGCCTGTGGAGCCCTTGTGCAGGATAATCTTGCGGGGCTCTCTGGTGGGAAAGAAGTAGAAGGGTCAGGACAAGGTGGATATAAACTGTCGTCCCTGTCAGAGCCAGCCTAGGGCAAGGCCCATATCACTGCAGAATGACTTAGGTCCCTATGTAATGTAGCCTGTTGCTTCCTTCCTCTTCTGAAACCTGCTTGGCTGCTGTTGTCTGCCAGGTGCCAAGTTTCAGTTCCTCTTCCCTCCCTTCTTCCTGAGGGCTTGGAGTCAGCTTCCCTGTGGACAGTCCCCTACTCTCTCAGTTCAACACACCCCTACCCTGTCTAGAGACCATCGTCGTCTCAGAGCCCATTTACTGGTCTTCTTTCTCCCCAGAGTCTCCTCTCCCACCACCGGTGTGATGGACCTGGGTCGCATGACAAGGGGAATCAGTTAGGGGCAATGGAATCACCGGGGGGTTGACTGCACTCACCATCCAGAAAATGTACATACTTACTTTACACACGCACCTCCACAGTCTCAAAATTCCACCCACCCACTGTGACCCCTTCCACCTTCCCCGACGACAGATTTGGTCACCAGCTACCACTATGTGCCCTTGAGAGGTGATGTGGGAGACAGATAAAGAAATCCCAGGTCCCTGGAAGGAGCTTAAGAGCCTAACTTAAGAGAATTAACACAGGAGAACTCCAACTGCAACTAACCATGTCTAAGGAATCCCTGTGGAAGTGGTCAGTGTCATCAGGTGAGAGTTACAGCCGCTCCTGTATAGCCATACAACCCGACTCCCGGCACGCTTTCCTGGCCCACCGCCTTCACTTTAAGCATCTTTCATCAGAGGAGCCCCAGGTCCAAGACTCTTCCTTTGTTGCCTCCAGTCTTGGGTGCGAGGCTCCCTCCCGGACTCCCGGATGCTCAGCTCAAATCCCTCCTCTCCGCCTACCTGGCATCCCCTCCAGGCCGCAGGGAGCGGAGCGGCCAGGCCCACCTCTGCGAAGCCCTTCTCCAGGCCGAGGCCGAGGCCGGGCCCAAGCCCAGCGCCAAGCCAGAGCCTGAGAACTTGCGTGCCCTCTCCATGGCTCCTCCGGCTCTCCCCCCCCACCCCCACCCCACCCCCGGCCGCCTACCCTTCCGGCTCCACTGCAGCCAGCCCAGCAGCCTACCAGGCCCCACCCCGCGGCGAACTTGTCCCCCGGAACCCCGGCCGGCCCGACCAGTTCCACGGCCGCCGCCACCACCAGAGTGGGGCGGGGCGGTTCCCTGGGGGGCCCCGGGCCCGCCAGCCTCCCAGCGTCCCGCCAACCCCACCGGCTGAACTGCTTTTTTCTCTAATTTAGAATGACTGCAGCAGAGGGGGTAGCAACTGTCTCGGGGAAGGAAACCCCCGCAGCCTCCACCTCCTCAGCGCCTTAAGCGCTCCACCCTACCCTTTCTCTGTACTTTCGGATCGGGGCCACACACTTGGCACTCCCCCTGATGGTAGAACTTGTCCCTGCAGCTACCTCCGTCCCTCCCTAGGGCCCTAAGAGCCCAGAGAGGGCCTCAGACCCCAAAGACAACTGATGAGGGCCTTCTCCTCTTCTTTGCCATACTACAAGGGGAGACCGGCGGCTGGCCAGAAACGGAGGCCTACTCTCCTCATCCCTAGGTAGGATGGCGCTGTGGGAGTCTTACCTGGTGAAGTCCTCCTCAGCCAGCATGTGCCTAGGGATCGGTGAGTAGCGAGCGGGGGGACCCTGAGGAGGAGCAGGGTAGCTGACCTTGCTCTCCACAGCCCCAAGGTAACCCAGGCTGGAATTATGGCTTATGTGGTTATCAGCCAAGGCAGTAAAAGCTGGAATCAAGAAAAGGAGAGACAAGTTCAGAGACCATTTCATGTGGGTCCCTACCCCACCACCCCACCAAGGACTGTGCCCCACACCCTACCTCAGATGCAAAAGCCACCAAGGGATGCTGACTCCTCAAGGCCTCTCCTCCCCCCTCCCCACCCCACCCCCACCCCCGGGTTCCTCCTCCACAGTCCCTTTCTGAATCCTAGGCTCACTCCTGTGAGTCTTAGAAAGAGCTAAAGTCAAGCAGTCTACAAAGAAAGGCATGACTAGAGGTGTGACTAATAATAATCCCTCACATCTCTATAGCCTAATACGGTTTTCCAAGGGCTTTCTCGTCCATGATCTCATTTGATCCTTGCAGCAGTCCTATGAGGAAGGCAGCACATATATCATTAGCTCCTTTTTGCCAAAGAGGAAACTAAAGACAGGTGAAAGGGACTCGTCCAAGGGCACCCAGCTATAAGGGGCAGAGCTGGGATGTAGACTCTGTTCTCCTGAACACTAGTCCTCTGAGCTCTCTCTCTTTCTCTCTCTCTCTCAACAAGGGGGTTGGAATTCTTTCCCCTCCAGAAACCAGGGGGCAGGGGATTCAGGCCAGGGACGGGGCAGATGGGTACGTACTGCTGGCGTAGTCAGGGGGTGCATACATGTCGTTGAGATGGAGGCTGCCTGGCTTGGCCACCTTCAGATAGACCATATCAGACGTGTTCTTCAGTGAAGCCACCGCTTCCTCGTGCCTCACATCCTGCAAATTGGTGTTGTTCACCTAGAAGAGGAGAGGACTTAGGGCTGGCACTCAGGAGAAGGGAGGGCCTCTCCAGGTAACCCTGAAGGGTGCCCTTTCAGTGAAACCGGGCAGTGCTCTAGCAGGGGCCTAGTACAGAACTGTGAGAAGTGGAGAAGCATGACACAGAGCAGGTGAGGGAGTCCCAGCCATGAAAAGAACTGGGGCCTTGGTATCTGAGTACACACAACTCAGATGGTGCTCTTGAAATTCCCCATGATGCTAGTCCCTAAGTGAGGTTCAGGTGGAGGGAGAGGCTCCTAGAACCCCACGTCCCCACCCTACCATTTGGGCATCCCTGTGAAGGTTGTCTCACCGCCAGCAGCCGGTCCCCGATCTGTAGGCGTCCATCCTTCTGAGCAGCACCCCCCTCGATGATCTTGGTGATGTAGATGCTGTTGTCTCCCGGGATGTGCTGGTTGCCAATCCCCCCGGCAATGCTGAAACCCAGGCCTGGGTGGGGGCCCGAAGGGAGTGGGAGAAGGCCACAAGGAGAAGTTAGAGTGCTCAGTCCGTCCCGGACCCAACCCCCCACCACAGCCGTCTCGGGGCCCCACAGGAGCACCCCCCAGAGATCCCAAACACTAGGCTGCCACCCTGAGGTCAGTAAGGTGAACGAGATGTAAGGTCAAAGAAGAAGCCTGTGAGCTAGAACAGGGAGTCAGGCAAGGAATAAGGTTGTTCCCTTCCGTTTCCTGCAGAGCCAACCAGGGGCCTTTACCCAGAGCACAGGAACCCAGAGGGCCGCACCTTTGGGCCCTTTGAGCAGGTTGACCTCCATGATGGTCTCGGGTGGGGGCTGTCTCCTCCGCACCACCAACCGCACCACAGGGCCCGCCTCCTTCAGCGCCTCCACGGCCCGGCTGTGCACCACCTCCGACACGTCCACCTCATTCACCCGAAGCACACAGTCATTCACCCTGAGGGGGAAGTCCAAGAGGCATGACGCCCTGCCGCCGCCCCTCCACCCCCTCTCCCATTCCTCCTTCCTTCCCCTCCCCTCCCCTGCCCCCTTTCGGCTCTAATAAAAAAGGGTCAGCCTGCCAGGCAGCCCTCTTCCCCTCATCTCCATCTTGCCCCTGCTCTCCCCAGCCTTGCCTCCAGGCCACCTCACCCCAGCCTCCCGTCCATGGCAGCCGCTCCACCAGGGATGATCTTGGTAATAAAGATGCCAGGGTCATCGGGGACATGGGGGTTGTCGATGCCACCTGCAATGCTGAAGCCCAGGCCGGAATTGCCCTGCAGAAGGGGGCAGAGGGGAGCACAGTCTGCTCACTCAGGGGGCATGAGGGAGGGTTCTTGCTTTCCTCACTTCCCCTCATATCCCCTTGATTTCCTCAGAGTGGGTTCTCCAGGCCTCAGAGGGGGCCATGGCAAGCCAGCACACATCTCGCCAGCCTGTGCTGACCATTCTAGCACAGAGGCCTCAGCGAAGCCTGAGTGAAGCCCCTCCCCACTTCCCCAGGCCTCAGAGAGCAAGGTCAATTAATATTTGTTAGCTGGTTGATTGACTGGCGCAGTATGCAGCCTCTGAGGGGTGCTCTTCCCCATCCTCTCAACGCAGGTCTCCCCATGAGTCTTCAGACACAGGTTCAGGGCCCTTCCCTTTCCGGTTTGAACCCGCCCCTCGCCTTTCATCCTGACCCCCTGGCAGACTCACCCGCTCAAGTACTATCTCCTCATACTTGAACATGCCGTCGCTGCCATTCACCTAGGGGAGACACAGGCTCTGAGTGCTTCCTGCCCTCCCACCCATCTGCCCCTGGTCAACCTGCTCCTCCCCCACTCCCCAAAGAGTAGGAGCCCAAATTGACCCCAGAACACCTCCTGGCCACAGATGGGGACAGGCTAACCCTGAGGCCACACCCCTCCCTTGCTTCAAGCCATATCAAGCCAAACCCATTTAGCCCAGATCAATTGTCTGGGACTGAGCCAGCCAGGGGTGCACCCACTGGGAGGCTAGGCTCCAGGGCCTCCGAGTTCACTAGGAGGGGTGCAGGCCTGGCCTGAGGCCTGATGGCAGAAATGGAACATGGAGGGCAAACCATACCACACCTCGCGTTCAGGGGGGCACTCAGTGGCCTCAGTGGAGACCTAGTACCCCTTCTGAATCATAGCTCTCCCTGACTCAGGGATCACAGGCTCCCACCATGTCAGAACTGGTAGGACAGCAGACACCATCTTGTCCAACCTCCCTCATGTGACAGATAGTGACACGGAGGCCCAGAGAGGATACAGGTTGTGCCTCAGGGCACACTGGGAGTTAGTGGCAGGGCAGGGGCTAGAACCTGGATCTCCAGGTGCCCTTGTGATTAGATCAAGTTGCCGACGCTACTGATGTTTTGGCCACTCATCTCCTTCCCCAGCAGAACTCATGAGGAAAGGAAAGTTGCACCCTTCAGATTACCCCAGGAAACCTCGTTCTGTATCTCCTCTGTATGCCCAGGAACCCAATTCTTCAAATGGGCAGAAGGAGTTTCTACCAAGGGGCTTTTGATCCAGAACCCTTTGTGTTTTCCAGCAGAAAAAGCCAGGGTAGGGTCCGGTTGGGAGTCAGAGGCAAAGCCAGGGGCAGGAAAGGAGCAGCGTGCGCAACATTGCCCATGAGGGAGAGGCTGATAACCTACGGATGACTAGTAGCAGTGTCCATGACCTCCAGTATACTGTAGCCACGGGAGGAGAGGCAAGGGAAGGGGATGGAAACAAGGGTTGTTCTGACCAGCCCGCCTCCCAGACAAGACATACTTGGTGGCCATTGTCAAGTGCAAATGTGACCCTGGACAGACAAGTAGTACCTGCTCCCTAGCTCCCACTCTCATCCCCAAGAATGGAGGAACTCCCTTGCCTCTCCCCCTGGGTATCCCAGTACCCCTCCTCCATCTTTCTCTGGCCACGTTGCCCCTTTCCTGACCCCTGGTGTCATTCTCTGAAGGGAGCTGCAAACCTAGGGTGTGGGCTCCTTCGCATGCCCTGCTCTGCTCCCCCTCCATGCAGCTTTGGCTTGGAGAAACAGAAAAGGCCAGAGGAGGGCTGGCTAGTCACGCCTCCACCTTTTCAGGGCCTGACCCCAGGGCTTTATGCCCTGCAGCCCTGGGAGTTGGCGGGATTGGCTCCAGCTATAGCCCCACTCTGGTCCCTGATCCCAGGAGGAAGAACCGATAGCTTTTCAGAGCCCTGAAACCAAAGCAGCTGCCCGAAGTAAGATGCAGCACACATAAGCACAAGGACACCCATGCAGCTCTTGTATGCATCTGGTGTACCATGTGTGCCCACATGTGATAAGCCATGCTTCCAACCCAGCTCCAGTGAGGCCCAGAGGCTCCCAGTTCCTGCTGGTCCAGCCTCCAGCCTCCTACTGCTCCACTCAGGGACCCAGCCTCTGGGGCCAGGAGCCATCTAGGGATCAGCCCTGGCAAAGAAACCTTGACCAACTGGCCCAGCCTTGGGACTGAAACCTGTCTGCCAGCTGAGCAGGACAAGCATGAGAGAGTGCTTTGCTTGCAAGGGCAGGGCCCCGGGATACAGGGGAAGAGGAAAGAGGGGGACTCGCTCGAGAGGGCAAGGAGCCAAGGCAAGGGACACGGGAAGCAGTAAGTGTGGACAGACAGAAGGTCAGTACTGAGGACTCCTTTCCCCCCAGAAGTCCCCACCTTTGCTTCTGAGTGAGAGCACCTTCTATCCCCAGAGGAGGACAGAGGCGGCCAGAACGGTCACCAGCTTGGGGCAGTCAGCACCTGCCCTCAACAGCAAAGCCTCCTTCTCCTCTCTCCCTAACCTGGGGGCCACAGAGCCAAATAACCAGGCAGGCCCCCCGCTATGCTTGCCAAGGACCTGGCTCTGCCGGCCCAGCCTCCATTTTGCTGCTTCTCCCACAGATGCTCCTTCCATTTTCTAAGCTGGCAGTTTAGACTGGGAGTGGAAGCCGGAGTTGTGCCCAGCACCCAGGGGTTCCCAAGCTGTGCCAAGTCAGGGCTTGGGGGCCAAGTTCTCTCACATCTGGAGGTACCCACGGGGGACGTGCCCGCTGGGGCCAGTCCTACACCAGGGCAGCTGCCCCTTGCTTGGCTCCAGGCACCATGCCTGCTCTGGAGTAAAGAAGCTTGCTTCAGTCCCCCCACCCCCTCCCCTTGGGCCCCCCCAGCACACACACACTTCAGAGCTGCTTGGACAAAAGAGACCGTCCTTCTCATCAGCTTCTCAGCCTTGCTTGGGACATGTCTCTTGCCTCCTCCCCCTCCCCTCCCTTGCCTGTCAAGCGCCTCTCACCAGGGACACCACACACACACACACACACACACACGCACAGGCACACGCGTGCACACACTTGAGCCACATGCTCACACACATATACATGTAGCCACACACACAGGCAAACACAGCTATCCCTGCAGCCTCATCTACAGAGACACCTCCACATTCAGAGAGACATCCCCACATGTCCATGTGCACATTCACACACAAAGGGACTGGGACGGAAAGGGACTCATGGCATTGAGGGATGAAGCTCGACGAGCCGGGCACATGGGCTCCTCTACATAGATTCACAGGAGCTCCATTGCCTTCCTCCACACACCTTCACATACATACACACATATGTCCCCCCTACGCAGAGCACCATACCCCCTCCTCCCCTCCTGTGGAGACACACACCACACACAGCCCCCGCAGAACCTCCCGCCCCCTGCCAGACACAGAGACGCTGCTAAACCCCCGCACTGAGACAAACCCAATTCCCCCACACAGGAAAATGTGCCCCTCCGCCATACCTTCACCTCCTGACACACAGCTCCTCCCAACCCCCTCCAAATGGAGACCCCCCCCAACAGATACACACAGAGAGGCACACATTTCCAACCGCCTCTCTTGGCCCAGGTGAAATGCTAGGGTGCAGGGTCCACTGGCTTGAAGCCTCCAGGAGCCCCTGCTGCAACCCCAGGCCTCTAGGCCCCCACTCCCAGCCCCCCCTGGGTTGCCCCGCCGTCTCCCCCCACACTGCCGGTCCATACCTGCTCATACCAGTCCCGGTTGGTACAGGTGCACTCGGGCCACCAGCTGGGGCCACTGCCGTTGAGTTTGGGGGTGCTCTTCCCCGGGACTGGCTTAGGGGGCACTGGCCCCACATCCCGGCCGGTGGGGATGAGCTTGGCCTTGGTGCGGGGCGTAGGGGTAGCCCCCGCCTGTGAGGGCAGGGTCTGCGAGCTGTAGCCCCCATAACCCGCGCTGGCCCCATTGCCCCCACCTGGCCCATAGGGGTCGGGCACCTGCCAGTCCCCATAGCCAGGAGGCTCGAGGCGCCGCAGGGCAGCCAGGCGGGTCACCTCATAGCACTCGGGGCACTTACAGCAGTGCTGGTGCTTGTGCATGGCACTGCCCCCCGCCGCCCGGACCCCCCAGCCCACGCCGGTTTCCACACCGCCGCCGCCGCTGGGCTCCCGGGCACACTCACACTGCTCGGACCAGGAAGGGGGGGGCACCCGTGGGGGCGCTCGGGCGGAGCGGGGCCTGGGGCCGGGCGGGCGTCCCGGGGCTTCTGCCCCCACGCTGCCCCGCACCCACGGCTCCCCCTCCAGCACTGGCGGCTCCGTGTCGCCCGTCGTGGCTCCTGGGCCAAGGCCCAGCGGCAAAGAAGAAGCGGGAGCCTGGGCAGAGGCTGGGTGCTGAGAGGACCGCTCCTGCACTGGTCCCCAGGATGGATCTGAGTGGAGTCAAGAGCATCTCTCCCTGGCTCCCTTCTCAGTTGATTCCAGCCAATCAACGTGCAGAGTCAGGCAGCGGCAGCGGCAGCGGCAGGAATGCTAAACAGCGGCTCCTTAAAGGAACAGAGGCAGTGGCGCCCCCAGGCTCAGCCCCGGCTTCCCAGATATCTGGGGTACCGCCGACTCTAAGGCAGGGGCAGGGGCTTTGGGTCACGAGTGCGCTCAGCCTCCAATCTAGTGCCCCCATATCTCCAGTTCCAGCCCATCCTTCACCCACTCCACCCCACCCCACTTCCAAGAGGGAGTTGCAGGAAGATGCTCAATGGGTCCCTGGGCTTGCTCTGAGCTGGGGCTCCCAGAAGTAAAGACTTGAAGCAGAGAACGGACCAAAGGGACGTTGGGGCAGGGCAAGGAAGGCGGTCTTCCTTAACAGGGGACCAAGGAAAAGGGCAGCATGTAAAGCTACTCTCCCACCAGTGCCTCCTCCTCAGGACTATTGTTCTCTCAACCTCTAGGCCTTGAAATGACCACAATATCACACTTGATCTGCTTCCATCACTAGTGAGGGGCTTCAGCCTAGAACAGAAGGAGAGGAAAGTTCTCAGCTCCTGTCCCTGGCCCACAGGCTCCTGTCTCCTTCACCCCTCTTCCTGCATGGTTATGACGGGAGAAAGAGCTTCAGGGTGCCAGGAGGAAAGAGTCCGGGGCAGAAAGAAAGGTAAGAAGAGATCTGAAGTGAGAGAAACCATTCCAGGGGGCCTGGAGAATAACTTGAGAACACTTGTCCAAGGACATCTCCTTAGCCTCTCCGGATCAGCCTATTAGGGGATGGAGGGAGAACGAGAACGACGTGCAGGGAAGACTGTCTTTTTGCTGTTGTTGTTTTGTCGCTGGCTACCAATGATTGAGTCTTTACAAAGTCCTAGTGCTTCCCATGGACACAAAAACCTTACCCAGGTTGCTACTGTCATTGTTTTAATTTTACCAATCAAGAAATTGGGGGTCAGAGATGTCAATACAGCTATTACCTCTATAGTGAGGTTCAGAGATGGTAATACAGCTGGAAGTGACGGAATCAGGATACAGATCTCGGCTATTGAATTCAAGAGCCCACGCTCTGAGCCACTCTCGTACAACAGGTCTATTCTAAGTTCTCCTGTAGAATGTAGACCTCAGTTCAATTCCACAAACAGTCATTGCACACCTACCTACCTACAGTCATTGCAAGACCTCGACCTCGGTCCTGTGGATACCGAAATTCATCCATATTTTACAATTTTTAATATTTATTTTTGAGAGACAGAGACAGCGTGTGAGTGGGGCAAGGGCAGGGAGAGAGGGAGACACAGAATCCAAAACAGGCTCCAGGCTCTGAGGCGTCAGCACAGAGCCTGACATGGGGCTCAAACTCACGAACTGCGAGATCATGACCTGAGCCGAAGTCAGACGCTTAACTGACTGAGCCACCCAGGCGCCCCCAGAAATTAATTCTTAATTCAATGAACATTCATCGGACACTTGCTATGTGCAGACACTGTTCTGGGACTCGGGGATATAGCAGCAAACAGAATAAAACACAATAAATCCCTGCCCTTGGGGAACTTACCTTCTAGTGAGAGGACAGAGGCAAAAACTAGCATAATAAATAAGAGAGTTACATAATATGCAAGGTGGTAATTGCTGTGGGGAAAAAGAGAAAGCCGATCATAGAAGAGGGTGTTGGGAATGCTAGGGGGAAGACACTGGGCTGCGGTTCTCTTTCTTCAAGTTTTTTGTCTCTACATTTTCATATGAAAACTTTCGAACATATAGAAAAATGGGAAGAATTTTACAGGGGAACAAACGCCCAATTGCAACCTGGATTCTTATTAACATTTTACTATGTATCTATCCTCCACATATTCTCTCCAATGTTTTAAAAATGAAAATCCAGAAACATACAAAATGTTGAAAGAATAGCACAATGAGAGTCTATGTATCTTTCTCATAGACTCAACAACTAGCATTGTCTTACTGTATTTGCTCTATCGATCTATCATCTAGCTACACTGCTTTCTGAACCATTCAACTGCAAGTTACAGACTTCATTACACTTCGCCCTTAATACTTCAGCATATATCTTGTATTCTCCTACGTGACCACAATATTATTATGATAGCTAAGAAAATTAGCAATAATTTCCTACCATCTAATAGCATCTAATGTCTAGTCTATATTCAAATTCCCCCAAGCTTGCCTTTTATATTTTTAAAAATTGTTTATTTATTTCTGAGAGAGAGAGAGAGAGAGAGCATGAGCAGGGGAGGATCAGAGAGAGAGGGAGATACAGAATTCGAAACAGCCTCCAGGCTCTGAGCTAGCTATCAGCACAGAGCCCGATGTGGGGCTCGAACCCACGAACCGTGAGATCATGACCTGAGCCGAAGTCGGACGCTTAACCGCCTGAGCCACCCAAGTGCCCTGCCTTTTATATTTTTAACATCAGAATCTAATCAAGCCTCCCACATTGTGTTTGTGTCTTTAACCACTTTTAATCTAGAATGGCCACATCTTTAAAAAAAAATTTATTATTTTGAAATAATTACAGATTTACAAGGAAGTTGCATAGATAGTCCAGAGAAGGTCCATGTACCCTTCACCCAGTTTCCCTCAATGATTACACCTTACATAATTATAGTACAATATCAAAACTAGGAAAATGACATCAGGACAATGCGTGTATAGTTCTATGCCATTTTACCACATGTGGAGATTCCTGTAACAATCGCGATAACAAAGATACAGAATTATTTTGTCACCACAGAGATCAACCTGTCAACATTTTATCAGGCTGAGGAAAATTTAGAAACCTTACCTCCCTTTAAACACCTTTGCCGTGTCCCACTTATAGCATAGCATTGTATGGTTGTCTTAAATATGTCTTCTACATATATTGAGCCCCACATCAGACAATGTTATATGGATTGCTTCCACTATCAAACATAGTTCAGACAACTTAAGAGAAAGAAAGTCTGTTGTGTGTACTTCCATTTTTACTCATTCAATTATTTCTTTCCTGATGTTCCAAGATTTCTTCTCTTATCATTCTCTTTCTGTTTTGAGAACTGTCTTTAACCATACTTTGAGGGTGGGTCTGCTGGTGATATAGTCTCTTAGCTTTCTTTTGTCTGAGGGTATCTTGATTTCCCCCTCATTTCCAAAGGATATTTTTACTAGGTAAAAGCATTCCAGGTTGACATCTCTCTTCTTTTAACACTTGAAATATGATTTGCAACTTCCTTCTGGCCTTCGTGGTTTCTGATGAGAAATCCACTGACATTTGAATTGTTTTTCCTCCGTAGGTAGGTAAGGTGTTGTTTCTCTTGCTATTTTCAAGATTTTTCTCTTTGTCTTGTTTTCAAAAGTTTAATCATGATGTTTTTTGGCATGGGTTTCTTTGAGTTTATCCTGTTTGGCCTTTTTCAGCTTTTTGAATTTGTAGGGTTCTGTCTTTCCCAAATTTGGGAAATTTTCAGCCATTATTTCTGGAGGGCTTTTTCAGCCCCACCTTCTTTCTCTTCTCATTCTGGAACTCCGATGACACAAATGTTAGGTCTTTTGGTATAGTCACCACATGTCTCTGAGGTGCTGTTCATTTTTTTTTTAATTCTATTTTCCTATTGTTGTTCAGATTGGGTAATTTCTAATGTTCTATTTTCAGGTTCACTGACTCTTTCCTCTGTCCTCTCCATCCTGCTGATAAGCCCATCCACTGAGTTTTTAGTTTGGTTACTGTATTCTTTGATTCTAAAAATTTCTATGTGATTATTCATTATATCTCCTATTTCTTTGCCAAGACTGTCTTTTAAAACAATGTTTCATCCTTCTTTGTAATTGATCAATGAAGCGTTTTTTATGTTGGCCACTTCAGAATTCTTGTCAGATCATTGAAGGCTCTCTGTCATCTTGGTGTTGACATCTGTGGATTATTTCTCATTCAAGACAAGGGTGTCCTGGTCCCTGGTATGATGAGTGAATTTTTTATTGCATCATACATATTTTTGGATATTATGTTATGAGACTCCAGATCTTATTTAAATCTTGTTTTTAGTAGGCTTTTCTGACCCTGTTGCCATCAGTGGAAGGGGCTGCTGCCTGGTTCCTATCAGGTAGGGATAGAAGTTCAAGTTCCCCCCATTGGCATCAATTGACACTTGAGGCAGAGTCCTTGCTGCTGGGTAGGATTGGAGTTCCAGCTCCCCACCAGACCTCACTGACACCTCTGTGGCTGGGAGGGATTGAAGTGCCTCTTTCCTGCTCCCCATGTGGCTTCCACTGACCATGGGTCAGGGGTACAGGTAGGGGCAAGGATGGTAGGGAAGCGGAGGGGTAGGGAAGGAGACGGAGCATAGCCGTTAAAAGTCCTGACTCTCCTCTAGGCCTCCTCTGACAGTCCAGTATCAGCCAACAGGGAGAGGAAGCCATGTTACCCTGTGGGAATGGAAATCCAGGCTCCCTAATCAGCTTTTTCTTTTTCTTTTTAGTTTATTTATTTATTTTAGAGAGAGAGCGAGAGTGAGTGGGGAAGGGTCAGAGAAAGAGAAAAAGAGAGAATCCTAAGCAGACTCTGCACTGCCAGTACGGAGCCCGATGCAGGGCTTGAACTCACGAACTGCAAGATCATGACCTGAGCAGAAAGGTTCCCCCAGGCTTTTCTGACACCAACCCAGAGAGTGTTGGGGGAGTCTGGTGAGAGTAAAACTCTGGGTTTCTGCTTGGCCTTTGCTGGCATAGGTGGGCCTACAGGTTTTTTCCTATGATGTTTGGTTACAGTAGAGTGGTTATTGTTTCAGTTTTCTGTCTGGCTAAGCGGCCCATTTCCCGGTCTTTTGGCTAGAGAGAGCAGGCTCTTGGGGCGCCTGAGTGGCTCAGTCGGTTAAGCATCTAACTTCAACTCAGGTCATGATCTCATGGTTCATGAGTTCGAGCTCCACATTGGGCTCCGTGCTGCCAGCTCAGAGCCTGGAGACTGCTTCAGATTCTGTGTCCCCCTCTCTCTCTGCCCCTCCCCCACTCTCTCTCTCTCTCTCAAAAATAAAAAACATCAAAATTTTTTAGAGAAAGCAGGGTTTTACTGAGGCTTTTTTGGGTCTGTGCCTACTGACACTTCCAGGCTGCTGCCTTCTCCAGCACCAGTCTGGGATATAGGGGAGCAATGAGAAACCCTAGGGAGCTCACCACCTTGAGCTCAGGTCACTGGGGTTCCTAATAAGTCTGTGCTTTCCTCACCCTTTCAGGGCCTTCCTTCACTTGTTTTATATATAATGTCCAGGATTTTAGCTATAGTTAGGAATAGGGAGAAGTTTATCTACTCAAATTGGGTCCAGAACTAGAAGTCTCTCACTTTTGTTTTGTTTTGTTTTTGTTTTTTATTTTTTTAATATACTTTTAAATATATTTTTTAATTTATTTCTCGGAGAGAGAGAGAGAGACAGCGTGAGCAGGGGAGGGTCAGAGAGAGAGGGAGTCACAGACTGAAACAGGCTCCAGGCTCTGAGCTGGCAGTCAGCACAGAGCCCGACGCGGGGCTCGAACCCACGAACCGCGAGATCATGACCTAAGCGAAAGTCGGACGCTTAACCGACTAAGCCACCCAGGCGCCTCTGTTTTTGTTTTTTAATTGTTTTGAAGTGTCTGAGTCAGTTGTTTTGCAGACTATCCTAGTTTCTGAATTTGTCTCCCCCATGGTGTCATTTATTTCATTCGTTTGCACCCTGTATTTACTGTAAACTGGAAATTAGAATAGAGGCTATCTTAAATAGATTGGTCAGGGTAGGCCTCACTGAGAAGGCATCACCTGAGCAAAGATTTGAGGAGGTGAGGAAGTGAGCCATAGAGAAAGGTATACCTTTTAAGGGAACAGCCAGTGCAAATGTCCTGAGTAAGGAGTACATCTGGCTTGTTCAAGGAACAGCAAGGAAGACCAAGTGACCAGGGCAGAATGAGGGAGGGAAGAGTACCAGGAGATGAGATGAGAGGTTTACTAGGGGACAAGATTGTGTAGGGCCTGTAGGCCATTATGAGGGTTTGGCTATGGGGTGCCTGGGTGGCTCAGTCAGTTAAGCATCTGACTTCAGGCTCAGGTCATGATCTCACGCTTCATGAGTTTGAGCTCCACATCAGGGGATCTCGAGTCCGCTGTCAGTGCGAAGCCTGTGTGGGATTTTCCTCTCTCCCTTTCTTTCTGCCCTTGTTCACTTGCGTCCTTCTCTGACAAATTAAAAAAAAAAAAAAAAGGATTTTTGGCTTTACCCTGAAAGACATGTGGAGCAACTGGAGGCTTTTGTGCAGAGAACTGACAAGATCTGACTTGAGTTTAGCAAGATCACTCTGGCTTCTGTGTGGAGAAGAGGCCACAGAGGGCTAGGGTGGAAGCAGTGAGACCAGTCAGGAGGCTTCTGCAGTGATTCAGGGGAGAGATAATGGTGGTTTGGACCCGGGTGGTAGCGCTGTAAGTGTTGGATTCTGGATGTACAGGTATCCTCCACTTTTCAAAAGTTTGCATTAGACCACTTTGCTTTTATGAAAGACCTGCAATGGTACCTGTTTTCACTAACTGAAAGAAATCCAAAGAGGATTTTTGCTTGTTAAAAAAAAAAAAAAGTGAAAATGGCATTCAGTTTTTGTTTTGCAGCAAGCAGTTATAGAGGCAGCAGCCAGAACAGGCTGGCTAAGCTCCTTCCTGGAGACCTCCACTCAGCATCTCAGCATCAAGCGGCCATAGCTTTGAACTGTGTCTGTGCGCATCTGTGCTCTACCTGGTTTTTTTTGTCCATTTATTTTGTGCAATCATTAGCAAGATGTGACCTAAGGTATCAGAAAAGCCTAAGAACGGTTATTGTTTGGGTCTGGGAATGCTTCCCCCCCCCAATTTTTGCATATACATTAATGGTAATTGTGCTCACTTCAGCAGCATATATACTACATTAATGGTAATTGCTTTTTTTTTTTTTTTGGCCATTTCAGCTTATGAAAGATTTCACGGGGACCTGTGTTTTGAGGAGAGAGTCACTAGGATTTGCTGACGGAATGGATATGAGGTGTGGTTCCAAGGTCTTTGGGCCAGAGCAACTGGAAAGGTGAAACTGCCATTGACTGAGATGGGGACAGCTTTAGGAGTCGTCATTCTGGGGGGAAAGATCAGATACCAGATTTGGACATGTTGAGTTTGAGATGTCTATTAGACATCCAGATGGAGATGACTAGTCAACAGACCCTGTCACTGAGGTGCTCAAAGTTAGAGAAATGGAAATGTGGAAGCAGGTCATCACAGTACCTGTGCAAAGTACTGTCTCAGGGGAGTGTACAGAAATCCAAGTTATCAGCTCTACTTGTGGGGGGAGGACTTAAGAAAAGTTTCACAAAGAAGATGACATTTTTAGTTTGGTCTTGAAAGGTGATTAGACGTTAATTAGGTAGTGAAAAGAGAGAGGTGTCTTGCTTTCTTTCTAGACTCTTAGACCCTGGCACACTGTGGTCACTCAGACCCAACACAGTCACTAGCTGCGTGACCTTGAACATGACTTCTCTGAGCTTCAGTTTATCTACCTGTGAAATGGATATAATCATAGGTGTGTTTTTTGTGTGTGAGGATTAAATATAAAACACGTAGCACATTCCCTGGTACACAACGGGTTTGACCAAGTCTAGGCTAGGCTGGTAACCTAGGAGCTTGAAGCTTTTATATATATGCCCAGCAGTTTGACAATATAGAGTGCTAGGCTCTTTTTTCCACATCCTAAAAGTGGCTCAGGGAAAAAGCCCCCTATAGCCTGGGCCCTCTGAACTGTTCTGATGGAGGAATAAGCCTTGCTAAGCCTGGAGAGAATGGAGAGGGTCAAACTGCCCTTCCCATGCTCCATCCCTACTGACTGATTCTCTCTCTCTCTCTCTCTCACTCGCTCTCTCTCTCTCTCTCTCACTCTCCTCACTCTCTTTTGCTCTCCATCGCGCGCTCTCTCTCTCTTTTGGTCTCTAGCTTGCACTTGCTTCCTTAAGCTCACTCTGTCTCCCCCTCTCGCTTTCTCTCCCCCTCCCTCTCTCTTTCAGCTTTTCATTTTTAATGAATATGAGTAAAATCCCTTTAGAATCATAGTGAGCTTCTCCCCACTCACTCCAGAGAGACTCAGACTGGACTGGGTTGGCGAGGCTGGGAGGACTCTGACAGCCCTGAGATGCTTTGACACTTGGCACACCCTCGAAACTGCTAGAGCTCCAGCCTGAGGCCCCAGGGGGACAGGCGCCCCCTACAGGTCGAAAGCAGACCCACGCCCCTGCCGGCGGCTGCAGTTGCTAGGCAACCAGGCGGCCGGTGCAGACTGAAGCCACCAAGGAGTAGGCAAGGGGATTTGGGAGGAAGAGAGAGACCATTTCTCATGTCATCCACCGTCTCACTGGGGCCCTAAGCAAATTGACCCAACTGGCCTGCTGCTAATGATCTAGGGTCACTCTTGAAGTCAGAGCTGTTTACACATTGGACGGATTTTGTGTGTGGAGAAGCAATCACCTTTGTCCGTAAGCCCTCTGGTTTCACCTGGGAGCTGGAGATCTGGGTCACTTGAAGGTAGAAGTTTCTGGTTTGTAAGTAGGGGACATCGCTGTGGGTGTGCATCCTCGGTGAATGGGAATTCTAGCACACTGGGTGTGGGTGGGAATAATTTTGGTGATTAGTCCAGTAAAGTATCAAGGTTTGATGAGGGCGGGGGAGAGGGGAAGGGGGGTGATGGGCATGGAGGAGGGCACTTGTTGGGATGAACACTGGGTGTTATATGGAAACCAACTTGACAGTAAACTATGAAGAGAAAAAAAAAAGATTTTCCCACCATTCCCAGTGTACAGATTAGGGAATTCTTACTTTAGCCCACAGGAAAGTCTCCATTGAAATGACAATATGCATAGACGATCATTCATATCTTGGTGGAGACAAGTTTCTCAGTGGCTTTCCTGAACTAGGTTCCTCCATGGAGTTGGGAGAGATCCTGAGGTCTGTTGACCCCTGTGAGTAGGGACAGAGTCCAACAAGAGGGAAAGACATAAAAAGGAGAATCGGCAGGTGGTAAACAGAATTCAGCAGCTTTCTAGTGCTGTGTCTGGTTTGTGGCTAGCAAATTCTCGGCTCTATGCCCCCTCTCTGAGGACGGTCCGGAAACGCCCCATCCCTATGAGGGCCTTCGGGGACCAGAAATCCACAGCTTTTCTTCCGCATGACCTAGTATTCCAGCCCAAGAGTAGGTCCAGGCAGGCCAAGGCTTTAGCCACAATAACTGCCCTACTTGGGACGCATCTCCTCACTCAGCTAGTACAACAGGAGCTTCGTTGTGGCAGGACTCCAAGCCATGGCACACTTAGGGGAGAGCTATGCTCAGAAGTATCACTGTGGGCCTTCCCTCAAGAGTTCCAAGGTAGAGGGGCGCCTGGGTGGCTTAGTCGGTTAAGCGTCCGACTTTCGCTTAGGTCATGATCTCGCGGTTCGTGGGTTCGAGCCCCGTGTCGGGCTCTGTGCTGACTGCCAGCTCGGAGCCTGGAGACTGTTTCAGTCTGTGACTCCCTCTCTCTCTGACCCTCCCCTGTTCACACTCTCTCTCTCTCTCTCTCTCTCTCTCTCTCTCTCTCTCTCCTAGAAATGAATAAAACATTAAAAAAGAAAAAAAGAGTTCCAAGGTAGAGACATCAGGCTGAGGTACTGGTAGCCAGAGAAGTACTGGTCCAGCTACGGCCTCAGTCCACAACATCTCCACAGGGCATAGTGACAGAGGGAGGCTCCTTGCTCTCTGTGCTTCCAAACTGAACTGGGTCGGGGCTGTGCCTCAGCTCTATTAATAGCCCCCCTAGCCCAGCCCGCTAGCCCCAAACCCGGATGCCAGGAGCTGTGACTCAGCACCTAAAAATAACGGAGAGTAACTGCACCCCAGCCCCAACGAGCAGCTCCGTGAGGCCCTCCACCCTCAAGGTTTTGTCAGTCCCAGTGTCCAGTCCAGTGCCTCATAGAAGTTAAGTGTGCGGTAGCTGTCCAGTCCTCCTGGGAAGACAGTAAGGATGGGCGGCGGCAGGCCCAGCGCCAGGAACTCGAGGCTAGGGGCTAGGCGTAAGGGTTTAGGCTCTGGGCCTAGGACCTGGCACTCTGGCCAGGCGTCTGGACTCTGAGGTTACAAGACTGCAGCTGAGAGCCTGGGAGCTGAGAGGCTGAGGCCACGGGGCTTGAAGACCCTGGAGGTTATCGGGATTAGATCGGAAGGGGAGGGGAGGAAGAAGCTGCTTGGCTGTGAGGCTGGGCGCCTAGCAGGGACAGAAAAGTAGGGGAGCGGGGTGAAGGCACACGCTAAGAGGTGACAGTCCTGCAGTATCGGACAGGGTGCTCGCCCCGAAGCTGAGGCCGGTAGTTGGTCGGATTGAGGGGTGGATCGGGAACTGGGAAAACGAAGAAAATGGAGTTTCAAAGGGTAGCGTGTGAAGGAGACCTGCCCGCTACAAGGCGACTGGGACCAGGCAGCTGCCGCGGTATCGGCTCCCGATGCGCCTACCTCCTTCCCGCCCGTTGCGCGCCGGCGCCCCCGCCCACCGCACCAGCTGCAGGCCAGGTATGTTAGCTTGGACCGCTGCCTGTGCGTGTCTGTGCATGTGTGCGCATGGCGGGGGCGGGGCGGCGAGAGAGGAAGGGGCGGAGTCCGGGGGGGAGGGGGCGGGAACACAAATTCAAACTCGCTTCCGTCAATCCCGCGACCGGAAGCGTTCAGGGGCACTTTGGGAATTGTAGTTCCCTGGGCTGCCTTGCAATCGAGGAGGGATTTGTCCCGAGGCACTAGTGTTGCCCCAGGTCCCAGTGTGGCGAAAGAGGAATTGTGAGACGCGAACCTCCTGACCTCGCCAGCGTCTTAATACGATTTCCTTTCGTGTGGAGACGCGAACCGGGGTGACTTGGTGCGGCGGGGGGACTGAATGGTCAGTCTCAGAGACCGCTTGGGTCCCTGTTTTTGCTTTAGCTCCTCCCTCCCCCTTCTACCAGAAGCCTCATCGTAGATCAGCTCCTCACTGGTCTCCTTAACTGTATTAGCCCAGGAACTCGCGAGCAGCAAACACACAGGGGGGCTTGCTCCTCGAGGAGAAGGCGCGCCTGGGAACCAGACCCTGCACGCACAGCCCATAGAGGCGAGAACTTGTGGAAATCGGACTATATACCCTCAGGGTCTGGAGTCAAGGACACAGGTCCCCTACCGGCACGGAAAACAGGTGGCATTCGTACGTCACGGTGATGACTGACGCGCCCCTCTTCTTGCGGCAGGTGACCACAAGGTGGAGCTACAACGCAACTCTGCGCGGCGTACCTCGGCCACCCAGAATGTCCCGTGAAGGCTGCCCTCCCGCTTCCCCTCTGGTAGCCCTTCCTTGCAGCCCTACCCCCTCCAGCCCAAGAATCTCCCCGTGATAACCCCTCAATGTCATTCACGTCACATACAACCGAGGATGGAACATGCATCTCCCACCAAGCCCCGGCGCGGAAAAGATTAGAGTACCACAAAACAGGAGTTAAATTCATTGAATAAGTAGATTGACACCATACAGGAACCAACCTGTTTTGAAGAAAAGGTTGTGCACAGCAAAAAGCCAGTTATAGTCACGGAATTAAATGACTAGATGGGCTCTAGCCCTCAGCATCTAGGCAGGAAAGCAGCTAAATTGCAGGGGTCAGGGGAGACAGTGAATGGAGGGGGATTGGTGACTCCATCATCTTAGTTCACCAGGAAAGGGCATTTTGTCATCTCCTTCAGTCACTGGTCCAAGCTATCCCATCCCTGAAACACCCTGTGTCTTGTATTCAAGAACTCTTGCACACAGGTCTGAAACATTACCTTGGCCACCTCCTTCCCATTTCCGCTGTTACATTTGCAGAGAAACTTCCCGTGAGTCACTGTCTTCCTAACCTAACCTCAGGTCAAAGCCCTAAGGGGAGCAGACTCCATGGAGGCTTGTAGCATGCCTACCATCTGTGCAGAGGGCCCTCATAGTTCAAAACCTCCGGTTGACAAAGTTTACCCTACCCCAACCCCACCAACTTTCCATCTCAGCCGCTCTCTCTCCCTTGCTGTAAGCCAATCCAGAGAGGCCTCAGATTCTGGTAGGTGGGAGTCCAGGGCTGGGCATTCACTCCATTATGAAATTGTTGATCCTGGTCAGCAGCACTGCTGTTTCTAAGCCTGGAGCAGGGGGTGGGGAGAGGGGAAGACATATAGGCAGTGACCAAAGAGTAGGCTATAGGAGGAGGAAAAATGAGGTGAGGAGAGAAGGTTCTTACCAGTTTTCTCTCTCTCCTTCTTACATCTCCTAGAGAGAGAGAAAGCTTCCCATTGTGCATTCAGCCAGCTGCAGGCATGGCCTTTTGATCCCAGGTTCCCCCAAACTTGCCCTTCCCAGGTTCAGGCCAAGTTTGTGTACAGGAAGGCTCCAAAAATCTCTAAGGAACCAAACCCCAAGCTCCGGGAAGCATGTAGGAGTCTGAATTGGCCCCATCACCAGGACCCTGGGGGGCGTGAAGACCCAGAAAGCTGAGGTATGAAGCGCTCACCCTTGGAGAAGGAAGGTCCACAGAAGCAGCAGGGTGGAGACACAATTGGTAATGATCCACATCATTAGGTAGGTTTGAGGGGGCTGTGGGAATAAGAAGAGGCTCCTGTCAGTGGCCAGAGGCCCAAAGGTGGTATATGGGGGCAAATATGTAAGGAAGAGAGGAGCAGGGTTAAGGAGAGCCAGGGATGGGAGAAGGGGAGCGGTGACGGTCCCAGAGCCCTTACGATAAGCCAGACGGGGTACCGCATCTGCTGCAGCAGCTGGCAGTCGTTGGTGGTGACTGAGTCCACCCCTGCACACCAGAGCAGGGAAAAGAGCCAGGGCTTGTTCACCACGAATAGGTTCACCGAGACATTATCCTGGTGGAGTGCCCTGTGGGGATGGGAGAGAAACAGGGAACATCTAGGATCATGGGGCATGCGGCACAGGAAGCAGCCTCTGTCTGTGCTCAAAGCCACAGTGTCACTGCCAAGAAAGTCTCAGTTCTAGTTTTACGTGGCAGCCCCCGAGCAAAGGTAATTTTCTTTGCAGAGCTCAACTTTGTCTCCTGGTGGATTCCACCTACGGGTCCTGGCTTTGCCATCTGGGACCACACGACTGTGTCTCTCTTCTTTGTCCCACGAGCAGCCCTTCAGAGGTCTGAAGAACAATGACCATGTCCCCGAGACATCTCCTCTCTAGGCCCGACAGCCCCAGTTCCTTCATCCAGGGCTGGGGCCTGGGTTATCATTCCCTTCACCATATAAACCTCTCCTAATCTGATCTTACTTCAATTTATCAATGTTCCTTTTTTTATTTTTAAAAATCAGTTTGTTTATTTTGAGAGAGAGAGAAAGAGCATGAGTGGAGGAGGGGCACGGAGAGACAGACAGAGAATTCCAAGCAGGCTCTATGCTGTCAGCTCGAACTCATGAACTGTGAGATCACAACCTGAGCCGAGGTCAGGAGTTGGACGCTCAACTGACTGAGCCACCCAGGTGCCCCTCTCAATGTTCTTTCCAAAGTATGGGGGCTTGCGTTTGAACATGATATACATGATGAACAGGTGGGCTTGGCCCAGCTTTGAGTACAGCAAAACTTCCTACTGCCTTCTGGGCATTGTGCCTGTATGAAGGCTGTCCAGGGTCACGTTAGTTTTGGCGATGTTGCATGCCATTGATGACTCGATGTGAACATTATTCAATCAGAGCCCTCGTCTTTTTCACGCATGTTCTTGCTGATGCCAGTCTCTTGTCTTTGTGCAGTGGAACTTCTTTTGGAGTGCGATGTAGGTCTTTTCATCTATCCCTGTTGTGCTTCATCCCGGTATATTTGGTCCATCATCTTAGAGTGCTTAGACCTTTGGGGGCCTCAATTTCATCACCGGTGTATTCATTATCAGTTCATGTCTTTTGGAAACATGCTCAGCGGTAGAGGTTGACCAGGACAAGTCTAGAGTGAGGGCCAAACCCGCCTCCATGGTGACAGCTTGTGGGAAAGGTCCTTGAAATACTTATGCTAACTGGGCTATCATACAGTCCATGTTTTTTTTTTTTCTATCTGACGACAAGGACATCAGAAGAGACCTTGGCTACTGCATGCTTTGCAGTCCATCATGTTTACGGGCTGGGTCAGCTTCTGGGGCCCGGCTCACATCTGGGACTCTCTTGCCTCTCTCCCCTCGATCCATCCTCCCTTGCACTTATCTCCTTGGTGAAGAAGGAAAGCTAAAACTGTTCTTGTGGCCCACAAGGTCCTACCCGATTGGGCTCCTGCCTGTCTCCCAAGCCTTACCTTCCCCTTGCTTATTAGGCTGCTGTTTCTGATCTCACAGCTCTTCTCGTTAGCTCCTTGTGACCTGTCAGGTCTCAGTCCAGACATCACCTCTTTAGCTACTTTTCCTACTGTGGCCCCTCTCTGGCCCCCACTCCCAACCCTAATTGCTCTACTACATCTCCCCGTTTTATCATCTTCATATCATTTATCCAGTACACATGTAATTCATTCAGCTTATTGTCTGTCTCTTTCACTAGTACGCTCAAAGCCTGCAACAAAGAGTGCCTTTGACATAGCAAGTGTTAACTATATTGATAAATATGTGTTGTATGTGTGAGTGAACGAATGGCCTTTACCCTCCCCGAGGTGGCTCTTCCCTACCATTAAGCTTCACGGGGTCCCCTTGGCTCCTTTCCTCTGGCACTCACTTGATATCCAACAGTGGCAGGTCTTGATAAGGGAGGTTGAGAAACTGGGGCCTCTCAGTTCTGTTGCTTCCCTGCTGTCCATATATCTGGCGCATTCTAGGTGCCCGTTGTTGGACCTTAGCACGGTCTTCATCCGGTAACCAAAGGACCTGTGGTTCAGGGAAGAGGGCATGAAGCTGGGGAAGGCTTGGGGATTCCAGGGGCAGAGGCAGAGAGGTTTGACCACAGAATGGGGTATATGAGTTGAGGTGGGGCCCTGGGGTAGGGGGCAGCCTCAAAATTGGCACCGTGTCCTAGGGAAGGCAGGGGGTGGGGAGATGGGCAAGAGGGAGCACTTGAGGTCCTGGAAATATCACCATGGCTTGGGGCACCCTGGCACTCAGCACAGTCTCCAGTGTCTGGTTCACAAACGTGTCATGGTATGTGTGATTTCGTGGGGGGCGGCGCAGGTCAAACATGATGGAAAGGTTAAGGACTGCAGCTTCCTTCAGCAGCTCTTCCAACGTTGGGACCGTCTGGTTCTCAGCCTCCTTCCGGTCAGGGTCTGACAGCCGCTTGGCCCCCCAGAAGGGTTGCCTCTGTGAGAACAGGAAAATTATTTCAAGACCGGAAGAAGGCTGTAGGCCATTCCCCCACCCTCACCATCTTCACTCGTTTCCCCTACTTGGCGCCCGGCTTCTGTGCACTGCTGACCCAGGGTCTCTCTTTCTCCAAACCCTGGCCCTTTCTAGACCCTCTAACACCTTAGTCTGTGACCCCAACCTCCTACGCTCCTGGCTTCCTAACTTCCTCACTCCCACTGCATTTTCTCTTTAGTCTCACGGAGACCTCTGGGATCTTGGCCCCTTGGGTTACGCCCAGTCATTCAGCCCCTTCTGCCACACCTACGGCCCTCACCCGTCTACCGCTTGAATTACTTTTCCACACCACCCTCAAGTCCTTTCCTGCCCTGCCTGCCCCACAAATTCCCAAACTCTGATTAAATTCTATAACAGTACGTCTCCCTCACCCCCAAGAATTGGGCGGGGGAGGGCAGAGCACATCATGCAGACCGCCACTATGTAGTCTTCTTTTACCTTCAATGCCACTTAATCATCTCTCTTTTTTTTTTTTTAAAGTAAGCTCTACACCCAATGCGGGGCTTAAACACATAACCTTGAGATCAGGAGTCACGTGCTCTACGGACTGAGCCAGCCAGGTGCCCCACTTAATCATCCTTTCACTTGTTCTTGTTTTGTTCCTTCTTCCATTCTTAGTGTCTGTTCCAAACCTCTGCCACTCTGCTCCCTCCCCCTTGTAATCAACAAATGACCTTGCCTCCTAACCACTGACATGGAAAAAGCAACCTTATCTAATGCTTATTATAAAGTATTTACTATGTGCCAGGCAGTGTTAGAAGTACTTTGTGTGCATTGATTTATTTAATCCTCCCAATAATCCCACAAAGTAGGTACTATTATTATGCCTATTTTACAGATGAGGAAAGTGAAGCACAGAGAGACTAAGGAATGTTGCCCAGGCTTACATAGCTAGTAGGTGGTGAAGCCAGGATTCAAACCCAGACAGCCCTTGGTCTTAATCGCTCGACAAGTCATTGTATATAGAGTTAAATGAAAAGACGGTCAAGTTGCAAAAGAACGTATGAAGTGATCCTATTGGTGCAACATGACAAGTGTGTGTGTACATATATATGTGTATACGTATGTATCTATGTACGTATAGGTACATATGGAACACGTACCCAACCGTTAGCAATGAATATCTCAGAGGGGGTGGATTATGGGAGACTTTTAAATTTTTAGGTTATTTCTCTAATGTTTAATTTTTTATGAGAAACAAGTATTATTATTATTTTTTTAATTAGGCTCTGCACTGGATGTGGAGCCCAATGACCCTGAGATCAAGACCTGAGCTGAGATCAAGAGTCGACCGCTTAACTGACTGAGCCACCCGGGCATCCCAACGTGTATTATTTTTATTTTTTATTTTTTTTCCTTAAATGGTTTATTGTCAAGCTGGTTTACATATAACACTCAGTGCTCATCCCAACAACATGTATTGTTTTTAAAAGCAGGACAAGAGAGGAACTGAGAAAATAAAGTATCCTCACGAATATTTTCTGTCACCTACAGAACCGAAGCCCACACGTCTGGGCCTAGCATTCTTTTTGGGAAGGGGCTGGCATTCAAAGCCCTTTGAGACCAAGCCTCTGCTCCCCTTGCCCATCTCTGCTCCCACTACTCCTACGAATTTTATCTCCCAGTTGCACCGAGCCACTTTTTCATACTTCTGGGCTTCTTCACACTTCTGGGCTTTACATAGGCTCTTCCGTCTGGCTAGGGTTGCTGATGCCTGCTTTGGCCATTCTCGTCCCTGCTCAGGCATTCTCTCCTGTGAAACCACTCCTGATCCTCTCCCACACCCACCCTGCCAAACAGTGCCTTTGCTCTCTCTCCTCTCTGTTTACTAAAGACACTGTTATCGCTCTAGGTTTCCTATTCTGATAGCCTGTTGCCTAAGCTCTCTTCTTTCCTCAGAGGGAGTGAGGGCAGAGTTGAGGGCAGAGACTCTATACCTATTGCTCAGCACAGGGCTCAGAAAATACTTATCAATAAATGAACCCTCCCCTAAACGCCTCTGCAGGTGGTTGCCTCTTTTGTGAGGCTGTCTTCACCTCTAGGAACCAGGTTCCGGCATTGAGCTTCTTCAGTTCAGCACAGGAGAAGTCACTGCTGTGGGAGGAGGTCCGGGCTGGGAACACGGAGGCCACATCTGTGGTCCGGCTCAGGTGCTCATCATGCATGAGGAAGGGGATCCCGTCAGAGCTGAGGGCACAAGCGGTGGCAGAGGGCTGAGCTCTAGGGCTCATCATCATTAATCTAGCTCCCCTACTGTGTCCCTCTGTCCCCCAGTTCTCTGACCTGACCATCACGTCAGTCTCAAACACAGCAGCTCCACATTCGGCTGTTTTCCTCAGCGACATCAGGGTGTTCTCGGGGGCCAGCTTGGAAAGGGAATTGGTAGGAGGGTAGCAGAGAAGGGTGGCAGCCTGGGACCCCGCAGGCCTGAATGCTGCGGCCTGGAGGAGCAGCCCCTTCCCGCCCTAGCCCTGCCAGCATAGTACCCGATACTCACCATGGGGGCCCCTCGGTGTCCCACCAGACCAGGCTTGGGGGGTAAATCTCTGGGTTCCATGATACAGGGTGAGGAGATGCACAGTGGTGCCAGGTAGACGGCCAGGGCAACTCCAAAAAATAGGAGCAGTAGCAGAACCTTGGGGCCTGTGGGGAGTGGGGGGCAGGCTATAGAGAAGGGGCAATGGGTGAGCTCTGGGGACAGAAAGCAGAGTGCGGGCACAGTGAAACAGGCAGCAGGAGGCAGAAGCATTGATGGCCGGCGAGGGTATGTTGGGGAGTGGAGCTGGCACCTCTTCGATGGATACGGTAGAAGGTATCAGCCACAGGCCAGGCCAGGAGGGTGATGCCAGCAACTGCTCCAATATGAAGGAACGGGGCTGTGGCCTGTGGACAAGAGTTGGTGAGGAGGGGTCTTCTCTCTAGTGTCCCTCTCCTTCTCCTAGGACCTGACTTTTGGAGTTCAGAGCTACTTGCAGCCGTGGGGGACCAGGGAGCAAGATATGTCCAGAGGTTGGCCATAGGCCAAGGCTCCCACCTAGGCACTAGAGATCAGCCACTCACCTGCAGTGACAGACGTAAGCTACGCCACTCCTGCTGCCATTGGACATCCAGTCCCACGAGGCCAGCGGCCACAAGAAGCATGACGAGGAGCAGCAGCATCTGGGGGACCAGAGATGAATGGGGTCTTCTTTGTGATCCTGGCGCTCCCTGGGCTGTCCCTTCTCTCTTTCCCCCGGCTCATCTACGCTCCTTCTTTGACTCCACAAATATTTACTGGGCTTCAGGTCCTGAGCTTGAGTCCATGCGTAGAATATTGAGGTGCTTGGCAAAATAGCTGGCTAAGCCCTGGGACCCGTGGTCCCTTCTTCCCGCTCACTCCCACCTGCACCCTTACCTTGTGGACACTGTGCAGATGCAGAGGCTGGCCGCAGAGCCGCAGGAGCAGGGCCAGGAGCTGGAAACAGGGGGTGGAGGGAGGAATGAGGTGCCAAGAGGGGTCACCGAGGTGGGTTCCCAGGCTGACACCTCCCCCCTCCCCTCCCCTCAGTGGCCAGAGGTCAAAGCTAAGCAGGAAGGGAGGACGGAGGTGGGGGTTAGATGGGCTGCTCCCTGACCCACCAATAGCAGGGATGCATATGTGACAAGTAGAGAGATGACCAGCAGAAATGCCAGGGACCAGTCCATCCAGTGTCCCCAGTGTTGGAACAGGAATCTGTGGGAGGGGAGAGAGGGGTGCTGAATGGGGGAAGGGGTGTTAATAGTGGCCTGAGGGGAGTTGGGGTGGGTGGGTCCAGAAGGAGCACTAGAAGGGAGTGAGGGGGAAGCCCTTCATGGGGCCAGGGGCTCCAAGGACTGGGGAGACTTCGTGGGGGAGTTTTCTACGGAGGTTGGGTAGCAGGGCAGCTGGGCAGGGCCGGGAATGACTGAGCACCCAGGGGTCCCAAGGTGGGGTGTAGATTAACACGTATGGGTGGGGGGTCCGTGACACACTCATTGAAGTTGTGCAGGTCATTGAGAAGGATGAGCCCGATGTACAGCCAGCCCAAGGAGAGGAGAAAGGTGAGGAAGAGCAGGCCAAACCAGATACAGTCGCACTGCAAAGGGGCAGGAGAGAAGCTCACAGCCGATCCCCACTTCCAGCTCAGAGTCCCCAACGGATGGCAGCCTCATGGGGCTTCCTGCCAGGCGTTGGGCTGCTCTGCTCTGCTCCTCAGGCAGAGAGATTTTCTTCCTGGGGAGAGAAAGCCCCTTCCTCCCGCCCCCCACCAGCTGCCTCTGAGCACACTTGGCCTCCTTATCCCCTCCGGGCGGCCTCTGCCTCCGACTTCCAGTCCCCCCCACCCCTACTCCACCTTGCTGGTTTGCATCCTCTCTTTGGGGCATTTCCTCCAGTGGCAGCTATACAGGCAGTGGAGGCAGCGGGCCCAGACGGAGCAGCAGCCGGGGGACTCGGCCATGGCGAGGGCCTGGGGGAAGGGACACTGGGCCATCAGGGACCCTGGCAGAAGGCAGATCCCAGCCTCCCTCCCAGTGTATCTGAGGAGCTTGGGGGAGGAGCAGAAGCCTGGGCCGCTGCTGCTGGGCAACGGAGGTCATGGGGCTGCCTGAAGTGCCGGATTAGATGAGGAGGTGAGCAAAGGGGGATAATCTCTGGGGTCTTTCTTTCCCTTTAATCTGGATACCTGGAAAGTCGGCGGGACCACCAGGAGACTGGGCCTCTTTGTAGCAGGGTGCATACCCACCCTCTCCAACTCCTCCCCATTTAACAGCGTGCATCCAGCTTTGGGGATAGAGCGCTTGCCCAAGGAGAAACTGCCCGGGGTGGGGCAAATTCAAGTTAGCAAGTTGAGGCAGATCTGGCCAGGCTTCAGGCAGCACCGTGGTAGGGAGCCTTCCACCCCAGGAACCAAGGGCAACCTGAAGCAGAGGTTCTAGTTCTGACCTGGGGCTAAGGGAGGTCGGCTAGTTGGCTAGTTGCTATGGATACAGAGGTCGCACACACCACAAAGCCCCGACTATAAGATTCTCGGTCTTCACCTCCCGGGGGGCAGGGGGCACTGCCAGTAACAGGAAGACTTGAAGGCATTGGGTTGCTTGGGTCACTCCCAGCCTCCTGAAGGAACGCTTTCCCGCCTGCACACACCTGGAAAATCTAAGCCCTCTCACCCGAGTCCTGTCCTTTCCTGCCCAGTCATACCCCCACCCCAGCCAGGAACCCAGTCTCCACCTTCCCTGTCTTAGGGGCCCCACCCTCTGAGATCGCTTGGGTGAAGGTACAACAAATACCGGTCAAAGGTGTGTGGGGGGGGGTGTGGTTGTGTTGGGGCTGGGGATCATTGGACCTTGCGCTTTTGGGTCAGGCTGAGAGCTGGCTGGCTTACCGATCCCCAAACTAGGCTGGTTGTGTGATCGTCATTCCACATTGAGAGGGTGTGCGATTGGTGTCAGCTTTGTATGCGTGTGTGCACTAGTGGCTGTTGGTACTAGGTTTGAGTGGGTAAAGGAGCCCCTGGATTTACCCCAAATGTGTGTGGTCTGAGGGACCTGACCCCTTGCCATCGGGCTCCCCTAAGGCTGTGGAGTCTTACAGGGTACAGTGTGGCAGGGTCCCTGAAAGGAGGGAGGGTGCGGCCGCTCCTGAAACTGCCCTCCTTGGGAAAGGAGGATTAGGGGGTAGGGAGTTGAGGGGTAGGGGGCTGTAGCTGGGGGAAGGAAAACTCTCCCCTCTCTGAGACCCCTCCCAGGAAAAAGCCATCCTAAAGGGAGACCCCCGCTTCTTTCCATCCCAGGACTGGCTTCCAATAGCCTGCCCCGGGCTCCATCCACACCCCCTGCCTCCCTTAAGGTCCTGCCCCTGGACCCCAGACACTGCCTTCCAGAGTCCCACCTCCCTCCAGGAGCTAAGCAGTCTGAAAACTTCAATCGGGGGAGCTGAGCAGGGGTGCTGCTCAATCCCTGGGCCCAGTCCCTGGGAGTGGGAGCCGGTCTCCACCCCGCCAGCCCCGGCTGTAACCCCAAGCCTTCCCAAGCCCTCACACCTTTTCTCAGCGGCAGCTCCGCTCTGCACTGCACGGCTTCCCAGCTCCTCTCCGAGTTGTCTGCCTCCTCCTTCTTCCAGTCCTTGGCTCAGCCCCACTGGTCTAACAGGTGGCAGTGTTGCCACCTACAGGAGGCTGCACGGGTTCTCTCCGAAGGCCCTCAGCTGCTCTATGGCCAGTGCCCAGCCGGGGTGGGACGATGGGAGGGAGGAAGGGGGAGGGAGAGCAGAGCTGCTTCTTTACTTGCTGCCGGTCCGGGGGCTTGGGGTGAGGAATTCTTTTGTGCAGCCTTCCCCACCCCTCTGTCCCTCCTCCTGTTCCCCTCTCAGTCACTGCTGGGGCTTTGTCCAGGCTCGGGGAGGTGAGGGCTGAGGGCACCGGTGGGGGGGGGGGTTGGGGGGGGCGGGTGACCTCACAGCTCTGCAACTTGGCAGTGAGGAGAAGGGGCCCAGCCAACCCCCTGGGAAGGGTTGTGTGTGTGTGTGTGTGTGTGTGTGTAAATCTAGCATTGTGTGTGTGTGTGTGTGTGTATAAGTCTAGCATTTCCCTCAAGCTCCCTGGGAGGACAGCCTTGATTCATCAGTTTCCCTTTCCTGCTGGGAAACTACTTCTACTTCTGTAAGGTACATCTAGAAGATACAGGGTTGCAAGCTACTTCCTGACCTCTGGGCAGCAGGTTGCCGTGTTTCTGCACCAGGGGTCTCCATGGGCCTTGTGTTTCCTGAGTGACACTAGCAGCCCTCCCCTTCCCCCTATCACCCCAGACAGGAGCTGATGATTCAGGATGTAAAGAGACTTGTGTCATCCCTGTTGTCTTGTCCCCAAGGTGTCTGGGATATGTGAGGGTCGCAGGCTTTTCAAGATGAATACGTACAAAAGATGCTGTTACCATCCGCAGGAGAAGGCTGGCTAGTGTGCAACAGTCAGCTTAGTGCTAATGCACAAGGCTTGGGGTGAGATGAGGGCTGGGGGACTGGCTTGACTTACCATCCCTGTTTACCTTTTGGCTGATGCAGTGACTCAAAGCCTGGGGGGGCTTGCAGTGTTGGTGGGAAAAAGTCTTCACTGGGAATAAACTCGTTTACCCCTCCCCCGACATGTACTGGATTTGGAACAGTGAGAAGGAAGACTAGCTCTCTTATGCCAAGAGCTGGCCCCCTCCCTCTGCCTTCCCATTGTATCCAGGGGCTCTACTTGGCAATGGCAGAGGCTCCTTTGCTCCCCCGTCATTAAAATGCAAAGAGAAGCCAGGCTGCTGGCTGGCAGGATGCCAGAGAGGGCTGCCTGGTCACCTAGTCCTCCTGCAGGCTTCATTTTAACAGGCTATCCTTCAGTTTTCTTTGCTTGGGGTCCGGTGGATTCTAGAGGAGCCCTGACTTTCATGTGCCCAGTTCTAGGGGGTGCTTTGGGAGCTTTTAGTTGTGGGGGGAGGGGAGGGGACTGGGATTCATAACGCATGGATAGTTAGCCCGGGTCTTGCATGCTCCTCAAAAGGCTGCAAGGCGAGTCAGCAGCCTGTTTGGCATTCCATGGCTGGCCTCGTTGTCGCTTGGAGCAGAGATGGGAAACCCTGGTGCATAGTAAGGAGAAAGCAACACCCCCTTTTCCCTTTTCAAAGGAGACAGCAAGCAGCCAGTACTGTGCTGTCCTGGGAATGGGCAGCAGTGTGGTCCCACACCCGCACTATCAGGCTCTTAGGGCATTAGGAACAGCTACCACGGCCACCCTAGATTCTCACAAGAAGCTTTGGTATAAGCTAAATGTGGGTTCAGGTTAGCTGTCACAAGGCAGTGAGCTTGGGTACATGCACGGATTCTCCTTGATAGCGTTCCCAGGGGCCGAGGAGCACAAGTATTTCTCCTTGTAGCACAAAGGATCTTTCCAAATAGTGGCTAGACTAAACTTTATTTACTTACTTAATATTAACATTTTAAAAGATTTCATTTACCGCAGCAACATGGAAGACAACTGAGCACACTGTTAAAACACTTAAAATCCAGAGGTGGTCAGGGTAGGAAATATCCCAATAGTGCCTCCATTCCTGGCACGGGATGAAAGATCAGTGCCAAGTCTCCAACCTTGGCTAGGCTGTCATTAAGCTGAGACAACCCAGAGGTAAGACGGCCTTGGCCTCATCCCCATCGCTGGGGCGGCCTTACCTGCTCACAAATAAGAAAGGGCTAGATTGTACTGAGGATTTGGTTCCCGGTGAGTCATCAAGAATGTCAGGTGGTTCTCTCTTCAGCAGGTGGCTCAGCACCTTTCTGGAGAAGAGACAGCAGTAGTCTGGGGTCAGGGGGCTGGAGAGTGAGGGCCAACATCCAACAAAGATGTGCTCCCTTTTGGTAACATGGTGTCCCTCTTTTTTTTTTTTTTATCAACAGCAAGAGCCCTGAAATCAGAGGAGTCATTAAAAAATTCCCTCTGGCTGCAACCTGAAAGCATCTCCCAAGCCCGACTGGGGCAGAGATGACAAGTCCAACTTCAGTGGGCTTCTTCTTCAATAGGGGAGCAGCCAGAGAAGAAGCTGATATTGCTGGCCAGAGCTCGTTTCTTTTTCTTCCCTGGAGCTTTATTTTCTTGGGATTCTGCTACATGTTTCGATTCTGGGAGGCCAAGGGAGGAGGCAGCTGGAGTCATCGTCTTTAACAGCACCTGCTCCACATCATACATCTCTTTGAGGATCTAGGAAGGATAGAGACAAGTATGACTAGGTCTCGGGTAGGGGCAGAGGCTCAGCTCAGCCTTGCCACTACAAATGCTCAGCACACTGAGGCGTCCCCCAAGATCGGTCTGTCGAAAAGAAAAAGACTGGCCTGTGCCCGAGTCCCGCTTCCCAGCAAGCTGATCGTACCTCTGCCCCCTCTTCTCCCACTGCACTGTGTCTTGGCTAATGCAGAGAGGAATGCTAATACAGTTGGAAACGCCTGCCTTTAGCCCACCTACCTTGCTGTTGGGAGTGGCACAGACAGGATTAAAGAAGCTCAATCCTGGGGTAACCTCTGTGGGGTCCTCTAGTTTGAAAGAGCCTTCGGAATCCTGGGTGGGCTCAACAGTGCCCAAGCTATCCTGAGAATCAGACAGGCCTATTAGAAATGTGGCTACCAGGGTTACAAAATCAGTCTGCTCCCCTTTAACCAGTGAGGTACCAGCTCTGAGGGCCTCATCCGTCAGTCTGAGCAAGTCTCAGGGAGACTCCTGCTTGGGGTTTCCTGCTGTTGCGGTGCTCAAAGGCAGGCGCTGAAGGCAAAGGACCGGGTAGGACAGTGGCACAGGGCACATCACAAAGTAAGGTTTAAAACAAGGCCAAGCCTTGGTCATTTCTCTGATTAATCTTCCACCTTCTATAATCTGCAATACCCTTGTTAGCATGTCTATAGGGTGTTGCCTGTATTGAGTCTTCCTTTCAGAGAAGGCAACTAAGGCCAAGAGTGAAAAGTTACTTAGGTAACAATGAGACTCTGTGGCAGAGCTCGGATTAGAATTATAGCCTGTTGTCATGGAAACAGAACTGGATTGAGAGTCAGGAAGTCTGAGGTCTAATCTTAGCTGTCATGACCAGCTGTGCAATATCAGATGAGTCACTTAAGCTTATCTCTGGGTCTTAGTTTCCTTCCCTGTATAATGGGAGCATTGGACTAGATCAGTGGTTTTAGAACCAAAATCCCTAAGAGGAAGCCCAATATATAAACAAGTAAAGAGCAAGTTGCTTTCATCGACATGAGGTCAAACCAAGCCAGGCCACGGTCCTTGGGTTCAAAAAACACTTCCACGGAGCCACTACGGCAGACTCCAGAACCCAAATTGAAAAGGCCACGGGAACAGAGAATCTTTAAGGTCCCAGCTCCTTCTACGATTCTTAGCCTGAACCCCAGCTTGCCAGGGTAGTCCTCTAATAACTACCTTCCTTAGAAGTCATTTTAATAGAAGAGCCGGCAGAACCCTTCACATGCAGATGTTCAAGAAATGTATGATGAGCGATCATTATACTAAGCTCGCTAGAGTTGTCGTATATCACACAGAGGGTTGTAGGAATAGGGATTTGCCATGGGCACAGGTAGGAGTGAGGCAATCTTTGTTTCCCTGAGTTTGCTATTTCTGGGACTATAAGGAGGACAGGTACAATGAACTTGGCCCATAACAGTGACTATTTGAAAGACCAAGTTCCTGTGGGTCTTTCCTAAAGCCATGGAATAGCTGGTTCCCATGGAGAAGGTCTAAGCAACTAATGTCTAAAGATGTCAGAAGGATTAAGCTCCTTCCTGGAAGCTGCCACGTGGCCCTTATAGTTCCGGCTAAGCCTCTGGGCCAGTTTGGTCCTGTATGTCTATGTGCCTGGAGTTGCCCGCTTTCGTGTTCCTTGTTCCTGCCCCAGAAACGGCACCACAACTTTACAGCCAAGGCTCGGGGCGGGGAGCTGCCTATCTGGAAATCTCCTGGGACGGGCTGTGGTTTCTGAAGGGGTATGTGGACAGGCTGGCAGCGAGGAAGAAGGATGGAGAAGGCAAATGTCTCTGGCTGTAGAGGGCCAGAGAAGGGGAGGAAGAGCTGTGCAGGAGACAGGGTTTCATGATGGTGGGAACCGGGGGAGTGCCTGAAGGGACAGTGAGGGGCAACACAGCCAATCCTACCTGGTCTTGCTGACGGTTCCTACACTTTGTAGGGTCACAGCTGCAGTCTGGGTCACAGTCCGACTTTTGTCTTCTGCACCCACACTGCTTGTTCCCACACCAGCCCTTGCAGGAACACTGCAAAAAACAGGTGTGTAGAAAGATACATTACCAAAAGGGTTAGAAGACTAATTTAACATGCCTTCCCTTCCTTTGCAAGCCTTTTCAGGAAAAAAAAAAAGGAAAGTAGGATCGACTTTACCACGCTTCTATCTCCTCAGTCCCCTCTTCTTTAGTGAAACAATGATCATCAGAACCACGAAAGGTTGTCTTAGAACAGGTCATGCTAGACAGATCCATTTACTTGTTTGGATAGCATACTTGAAAGACTGGCCAGAGGGATACCATGATAATGCAGGCTAACTGGCAAAGATTGTCTCATGACAATTTTATGGTCACAGTGAAGAACTGCAAGGTGGATGGTAGGAGGGTTAGGTATATTTAAGGACCGAGTACAGTTGTTTGATATCTTTCAATCTACCCAGCTGTACTTGCATCCAACTCACATTTCTACAGTTTGTTTAGTGTCAGCCTGGGCTACGTCTGCAGCCATTGAATTAGTCAACATTTTAATAAATCACTGATGATATGAAATAAAGTCATTTACATTTGTATAGCACTTTACAGTTTTCAGAGTACTTTCATATACATAAATACAGAATCTCATTGGAATCTCATAGCCAGTCGACCAGGTAGGCATGTTTATCGGCTGTAACGACAACACAAAACTGGAAGAGTGATTAATAAGTAAGATAACAGAATCACAACTCAAAAATATTTTGACCGGCTGGAATTATGGGCTGCAAGTAGAAAGAAAAGTTATAGCAAGAATAAGCATAAGTCTGGCATCTAGGTTCTCCCTATATCAGCCATATAAATATAATATGGGGGTAGATCTGGCTTAAAAGTATTTGGTGCAAAAAGGGCCTAAGGATGTGAGCTGTCAGGAAGCTCCATGAGTCAACGGTGTGAAATGGCTGTCAAAAAGCAAATGAGTCAGGGGTGCCTGGGTGGGTGGTTCAGTCAGTTGAGTGTCTGACTCTTGATTTTGGGTCAGGCTGTGATCCCAGGGTCCTGGGATTGAGTGCCTGCATCGGGCTCTGCACAGACTGTGGAGACTGCTTGAGATTCTCTCTCAAAAAAAAAAAAAAAAAAGAAAAAGAACAAATCAGTCACATAGAAATTTGGAGATTTGGAGTTTGGAAATCATGGGGAACAATTGCTTCACTAGACCTGGTATCAATCAGACCTCATTTGAAATAATGCATCCTATATTGGGCATCATAATTTTTTCAGGTATATCCAAGCACAGACAAAAAAATCCACTCATGTTCTTATTCTTCCCTTAATAACTAAAATACAGATATAACTGAAGCCTCCTCCTACCTACCCTTTCTTGATCACATTCATCTCCTGCTCTCCCAGGGGCAAAGTCTCTTGAATTAGGTTTTTTTTGTTTATTATTCCCATGCAG
Organism: Proteles cristata cristata; assembly: GCA_017311185.1. NCBI lineage: Eukaryota > Metazoa > Chordata > Mammalia > Carnivora > Hyaenidae > Proteles > Proteles cristata. The sequence continues at coordinate 1,924 of JAESUZ010003530.1, read as the reverse complement.
CTCTTTGTACCATGTACGAGTTTCCATAAAAAACATAAGGAATTATCTTACATCTTTTTCAACTTTATATAAATAAATATATATAAATAAAACATATATTAAATTTATATAATTAACTTTATATAATAAATATCTATTAACTGTATATAATAAATCTTATATGTTAACATGAGCTGCTCCAATTCCATTTTCTTTTTTTTTTGTTTATTTTTGAGAGAGACAGAGCGTGAGCAGAGTAAAGAAAGACACACACACACACACAGAATCTGAAGCAGGTTCCAGGCTCTCAGCTGTCAGCACAGAGCCCGATGCAGGTCTTGAACTCAGGAGCTGTGAGATCACGACCTGAGCCAAAGTTGGACGCTCAAATAACTGAGCCAACCAGGTGTCCCCAGTTTCATTCATTTTCTTTCTATGAACACTCCATGATGTAGTCACACTCTTCATAGTGCCACATGCACACTTCAGGCTGCAATAGTAATAGCTGGCATTAACGTGTGCCAAGCACTGCTATAAGTGCTTTCCGTGCAATAAACCCATTTAATCAGTAAGTATGTTTCCTTGTGCACACATTCAGGAGTTCAGTGTGGGTATGTGTTTAATAAAGAGGACATTAAGCAAAAAAAAAAAAGGCAGATGACCAGCATTATAGAAAGCGATGTTATAAGAGAAATGGTGGAAGAAGGAAGGATAGTTTGGCTTGGAAGAGACATAGGTGGAAGAGCTCACAGAATGACACAGTGGAGTCAGAAGAGACCTCAGTGACCATCTAGAGCCTGATTTGATGTATGAAACCCCTCTCTCATGTCCCTGGTCTAATTATCTGAAGCTCTATTTATCCTAAGATGAGGATGGTTTCTATGTAACTTCTGATCACAGGACCCAATTCTGCCATGTGGAATGATAATGGATCAGTTTAACCCCACTTTCACAGCATTCTTGTTCAATTCCTGAGCATTCTACTCCCCAGTCCTCCTGTCCAGATACTTTCAAAACTAAATGGACCTAGCTTCCTCAACGAGTCACCACATGACATGGTTTCCAAGAATCCTCACCACTGTGGCTATACGCCAATTTGTCCAAGTTCATCCTTAATTGTGACATCCAGACATGAGCATAACTTTCTTTTTCTTTTTTAATGTTTATTTTTGAGAGACAGAGAGACAAAGCATGAGTGGGGGAGGGGCAGAAAGAAAGGGAGACACAGAATCTAAAGCAGGCTCCATCCAGGCTCCAGGCTGTCAGCACAGAGGCCGATACAGGCCTCGAACTCATGAACTATGGGATCATGACCTGAGCTGAAGTTGGACACTTAACCGACTGAGCTGCCCCGGCATCCAGAGCATAACTTTCTAAATCTGGTGTGGCCATTGTGAGGTAGATTGACACTTGATATGGATCCAACAGTCTTTACTGTTAATGAGGTCAAAAAAAAAAATCACAGTAGCTTTCTTTCCTTTGTCAGATCTCTGTGAATCCATACTGAGTTTACAGTTAAATTCAAGCCCTTAAGTCTCTTTCATATGACAACCATCACCACTGTTCTATAGTTGTGAAGGTAAAAGAAACCATTATATCTTTTTCCTGATGATATTACTATATCTCTCTCTTTAAAATCTGAAAATCAAAACCATGATTTTTGACATTTAATAGCTGAATATAGTGTTTTATCATGTGAAAATGTCAATTTATTTAACCAGCCCCCTAATGGCAGACATTAAGATTGTTTTCTTTTTTTTTTTTTAATGTTTTATTTATTTCTAGGAGAGAGAGGAGAGACAGCGCGAGCAGGGGAGGGTCAGAGAGAGGGAGTCACAGACTCTGAAACAGGCTCCAGGCTCTGAGCTGGCAGTCAGCACAGAGCCCGACGCGGGGCTCGAACCCACGAACCGTGAGATCATGACCTAAGAGAAAGTCAGACGCT